>CM073590.1:118061932-119510265 GCA_037074705.1 Zhengitettix transpicula
GATGATTATAAAATAGTTTGAATTTTATAACCCTAATTCAAACGCTTTATGTATTACCGTAAATGGTAAGTAGATTTATGATTTCTAGAATGCTAATATTTTACAACCACCAATACTTGTCAGAAGATTGTTTTAAATGGTAGAAATGTAACTCAAAATTTTGATTATGAAATATAAAATAAATCAATTTTAAATTAAGAGATGAAGGACTTTGCCGGTTGTAAATGAGATATAAAACATTATTCGGTTATTCACATAGAAGAAGGTCAATTCATCAAATCTTTCGGCTCCTCACTAGTAATTAAAAAGAATTTACTCAACTTTACACAAAGAATCTGATCCTTATATACTTGTAAATTTTTATTTTGAAGCAATAAGATTGAAATAAATTCTTTATTCTCTTTAAAAAATTATTTGAGTACTTTAATAATTGGCCGTCTCTTCTGTGAATAATTTATATAACAAGTCCTACTGGTCATAAAACATTCCCATGTTTCCATCCGGGTTAAACATTTATTAAAACACAACTTTTCAAGGGCGTGCTCTGCTCATTGTTTTGTCTTGTAGTGACACCTAGCCGGAACTGGAACACGGCGGCTTATTAATTTATTCTTGAAAGGCAGAGATGAGAACATCGAACAGAATACATTGCGCACTACAAAGAATTATGGAACTATTGATTATATTGATATCTATTGAACAACCACGGGCATAATGGTTTTTCAGAGTTACATAATAACATAGGTTTATGAAAATTCCAGAAACTTCATTGAATAATAGTATGTAATTTCTGTTGCCCTTTCTTGGACAATTAATTCCAGTACTGTATTCAAAGGTCTGAGATATGAAAGTAGATATGTTTTGAAAGACTGAAGTAGGTAACTCAAAGAATGATTTCATATGACGTAGAATGAGAGTAACGAAAATTAATAAACGTGTGAAAATATGTATAATGGACACATTAGGAAACAGAAAATGGTCTGTGGACAAAAGGAGTTCTGAAATGAATCGTGCTTCATCTTAAGTATTTGATAGGCAGGGCAGGAACGTTTGAGATGGAAACAAATATCGGCCGAAAATTAGATGTCAATGGAACGAAGTGATTCGATTCACGGGAATGTGAATATGTCTAGAATAAATTAAGGATTATACTTTAATTATATATAAATATACATATTATCAAGATAATGCAATTCTGGAATATAGGCTATATTTAATTAAATTTATTCGATTTAATTATTGGTTTCGTGTATTTTTAATATTGTTAAATCTACAAGAATTAATTAAGTTATTTTTAAACACTTTTATTGTAATTCTAAACTGTTATCTACGTATTAACTCCTTCAGTATGTATAAATTGAGCATTGCACCACTGATTTATTCTGCTTATAATTGGAAACTTTTTAATTTGCATGTTATATTTGTTACTGTTAAATTCTGCGTCTTAATTATTGTAATAAAAAATGTCAGTTAATAATCGGAAGCGACAATCAAGGGAGTTGGAACGTAAATTCTAACTGTTGAGTAAGAAGTTAAGCTCGAGAAACACACTATCCCGGTAGAGTTCCTGAATAGCTGTGGAGACCTGAGCTGCTTGCCGTACGTCGGTTCAAGAACAGAGGACAGTAAAAGTAAGTTTATATGCATTGTGAGGTCAAATCACGAGGATTTTATTGCGGTAGAGTTCAGCCTGCAATTTCTGGAGATATTTACCGTACCCCCACTTTACTCTCCGATGAAAAAGTGTTTTCATGTCTATCGACTTTAAACTCAGCCTGAACCAACTCCAGTTTTATTTGTAACTAGCTGGGTGCCCGGCGTTGCCCGAGATGTCATTTATCTATAACCATCCATAAGACTCCAATTTTGGTTACTTTTGCGCTATTTTTATGTAAAGCTCCTCGAACCCTATCCCTAATTGTGCTCACCTCCCATGCCGAAGGGGGATGAAGTCATTGACTAAATATATCGGCCGTTTTTACATGTTAGAAGATGACCACCCCCACAAATATGCGATAATGAAAAAGAATGTATTCCACGCAAAAATCGGCCGATTACATTGTCTGAAAATTTATTCCCTCGCCCAACAACTCCCAAACCCGTCGCGTTACCCAGGTTGTCACAATTAGATTCAGTGACATTCATAGTCTCGGAATTGATTCGATTCTCGGTTGTTTCTGCGGGATTTTATTTAACGTACCTCCACCCCACCCCTAAGCTTGCTCCCCTCACACGGGTTAAATTATACACAAACAACATCGGTATAAATACTATCAAAGTAATTAACCCCAGGAAATAATTATCGCAAATATCGACCGTTTAACATGTTTGAAATTTTTCACCCCCGACCACTCCCGCTTCGGGGACTTAAACGGTCAAGTTTAATGTCATAATTAAACTCAGTGACAATCCTGATAGTTTCTGGTTTATTTTTATCTAATGCTACTTCCACGCAAACCCTTAAGGGTGCACCCTTCCTAGTCCGAAAGGGGTTGAAATTACACACAGAGAACATGTAGGGAAATTTTATTAATCTAATTCATCCCGAAATATATTTAATTGACGCAAAAAACAGCCGGCCAACTCATCCCAACCCAGCCGATACCCGCGCGTTGTCCAGATTGTCATAAATAAATTCAGCGACATCCATTACCTTCGATTTGACTCGAATCTCGGTTGTTTTCCCGTTATTTTCAAGGAAATTAATTAAACTCAGTGACAATCCCGATAGTTTCTGGTTTCTTTTTATGTAATGCTACTTCACGCCCACCCTTAAATGTGCACCCTTATGAGTCCGAAAGGGGTTGAAATTATACACAGAGAACATGTAGGGAAATTGTATTAATGTAATTCATCCCGAAATATATTTAATCGACGCAAAAAACAGCTGGTCAACTCTTCCCAACCCAGCCGATACCCGCGCGTTGTCCAGATTGTCATAAATAAATTCAGGGACATCCATTACCTTCGATTTGACTCGAATCTCGGTTGTTTTCCCGTTATTTTCAAGGAATTTAATTAAACTCAGTGACAATCCCGATAGTTTCTGGTTTCTTTTTATGTAATGCTACTTCACGCCCACCCTTAAATGTGCACCCTTATGAGTCCGAAAGGGGTTGAAATTATTCACAGAGAACATGTAGGGAAATTTTATTAATGTAATTCATCCCGAAATATATTTAATCGACGCAAAAAACAGCCGGTCAACAAATCCCAACCCAGCCGATACCCGCGCGTTGTCCAGATTGTTATAAATAAATTCAGGGACATCCATTACCTTCGATTTGACTCGAATCTCGGTTGTTTTCCCGTTATTTTCAAGGAAATCCCCTCCAGCACCACCCCTATCATGCCTACAAACAACATCGGTAGAAATACTATCAACGTCAATGGTCCCGGCATTTATTTATTCCACGCTAATATCGATGATTTAACATGTTAGAAAATTTCCATCCCATCCACTGCCGCCCATTGGGGCTAAATGGCCAATTTGATGCTATAATTGAACTGTACGACATCCATATCCTTGGATTTGACTCCAATCTCGGTTGTATTCGCGTTATTTTATTGCAGCGTTCCTCCACCCAACACCTAAAAGTGCTCTACTGATAATACCGACCCGCTTCTGGGGGTGGTAGACGCGTCTCAGCCCAACAGTCGGTAGAAACACTATCAATATCTGTGACCCCTAAAAATATTTATCCGACGGGAATGACGACTGTTTTAGCGTGTTTAAATATTTCAACCCCCGTCCACCACCCCTAAATATGCTACTTTCCCGTGGTGGAAAGGGTTGAATTTTTACTCATATCACATCGGTAGAAACACTATAAATCTAGTTTACCCATAAACACATAACATTTTGGCAATTTTAGAATAATAGACAATTCTCACCCCCAGCCCTAAGCAAGCTCACCGCTAATGTCTAAAGGGATTTATATTTTCAACAAAATCCGTTGAAATAGTATCCACGTAATTCTCCTCCAAGAACGCGCAAGAACTGACTATTTATCTCCCCTTCCAACCCCCACCCTTTCGGGTTAAATGGGCAATTAAAAATATTTATCCGAAGTAAACTCACTGACATCCATAACCTTCGATTTGACTCCAAACTCGGTTGTATTCGCGTTATTTTTCTGTAAAGCAACTCCACCCCAAACCCTAAGGGTGCCCTTTTCCCAGGGCGTAGGAGATGAATATTATATTCAGATAACATCGGTAGAAACACAATCAATATCTTTGACCCCGAAAATATTTATCCAAATCTAATACCTGCTGTTTTAGCATGTTTAAGTATTTCAACCCCCGTCCACCCCCGCTTCTGGGGTTGGTAGACGCGTCTCACCTCGACAGTGTTGTTTTCCTGGTCGCAAAGAACCCGTGTGCGAAATTCGGTGAAATTTGATCCACCGGTATAGACTTGTATTCTCCACCCCAAACCCTAAGGGTGCCCTTTTCCCAGGGTGTAGGGGATGAAAATTATATTCTGAAAACATTGGTAGAAACTCCATAAATATGTTGGACCCCTAAAAAATATTATCCGACTAAAATATCGGCTGTTTTAGCATGTTCAAATATTTCCACCCCCGTCCACCCCCGCTTCTGGAGGTGGTAGGCGCATCTCACTCCGACAGTGTTGTTTTCCTGGTCGCAAAGAACCCGTGTACGAAATTTGGTGAAATTTGCTCCAGCGGTGTAGATTTGTACTCTCCACCCCAAACGCTAGGGGTGTTCTTTCCCCAGGGTGTAGAGGTTGAAAATTATATTCAGATATCATCAGTGGAAAGACTATAAATATCTTTGACCCCTAAAAATATTTATCCGACTGAAATATCGACTGTTTTAGCATGTTCAAATATTTCAACCCCCGTCCACTCGCGCTTCAGGGGGTGGTAGGCGCGTCTCACCCCAATAGTGTTGTTTTCCTGGTCGCAAAGAACACGTGTACGAAATTTGGTGAAATTTGATCCACCGGTATAGATTTGTATTCTCCACCCCAAACCCTAAGGGTGCCCTTTTCCCAGGGTGTTGGGGATGAAAATTATATTCAGAAAACATCGGTAGAAACACCATAAATATCTTGGACCCCTAAAAAATATTATCCGACTAAAATATCAGCTGTTTCAGCATGTTTAAGTATTTCAACCCCCGTCCACCCCCGCTTCTGGGGTTGGTAGACGCGTCTAACCCCGACAGTGTTGTTTTCCTGGTCGCAAAGAACACGTGTACGAAATTTGGTTAAATTTGCTCCAGCGGTGTAGATTTGTATTCTCCACCCCAAACGCTAGGGGTGCTCTTTCCCCAGGGTGTAGAGGTTGAAAATTATATTCAGATATCATCAGTGGAAAGACTATAAATATCTTGGAACCCTAAAAATATTTATCCGACTGAAATATCGACTGTTTTAGCATGTTCAAATATTTCCACCCCCGTCCACCCCCGCTTCTGGGGGTGGTAGGCGCGTCTCACCCCGACAGTGTTTGTTTCCTGGTCGCAAAGAACACGTGCACGAAATTTGGTGAAATTTTAACCAACGGTATAGATTTGTATTCTCCACCCCAAACGCTAGGGGTGCTCTTTCCCCAGGGTGTAGGGGATGAAAATTATATTCAGAAAACATCGGTAGAAACACCATCAATATCTTGGACCCCTAAAAATTATTATCCGACTAAAATATCGGCTGTTTTAGCATGTTTAAATATTTCAACCCCCGTGCACCCCCGCTTCTGGGGGTGGTAGACATGTCTCACCCCGACAGTGTTTGTTTCCTGGTCGTAAAGAACACGTGTACGAAATTTGGTGAAATTTGCTCTACCGGTGTAGATTTGTATGACGAACATACAAATATACAAACAAACATACAAACAAACATACAAACAAACAAACATACAAACATACAAACATACATACACTCTTTTTTATTTATAAGATTAACTTCTCAAGATTGAACAATTGAAAAATTTGTATTTTTTAAAAATTTCTGTTATTAAATTGTTGCTTTGAACTTATGAATATAAAGAAGGAAGCAAATTAATTTTAAGTAATTAATGCAATAAATTTTAATTAAATCATAGAAAAATTCACAATTTATGTATATATAGTTTCAGTCACTGACCTAGCTAGGTGATGAACCGTCTAAACGCCATAATAAATTACAAACCGCAGTTATAACTCATTCATGCCAGGATCGGCTATGTCGTCAACAAAGGGAACTGTGTGAAACTGTATTGTTCAGGAATATTGGAACTTGTTTCGAGGCATTACTACAGCTTAAAATTACAAGCTATCATATAAATTAGCATAAAATTAGATTAATTGACATAAATACGAAACAAGCGTGCGAAAACTTTTGCAATTTCTCTGTTAAGGGTTCTTTATATGCTGTTAATATAAACGATTATTCACTTACATGCCCCGTTTCTTGTTACCCCGTTTTCCACCAGTTACAGTGTCAAATATGTATTATTTTCTATTCACATGTTACGTAATAAATGTTCCTCTAAAATAATATTAAACTCTCGGTGCTCAGGAAATTTTTATCTTTTGTTTCTCCAAATGCTTCCCAACAACATTTGAGTCATAGTTCTAATTTGCCTCAGGAAAATCCAAGATATGCAACGCGTTATTATAATTAACTTCAACGACGAATTGCTTCAATTCTTCAAAAGGGGAGTCGGAAGGCCGTATTTTGTCAATTTTAATTAGAGAATTTTAGATAGAATTTTCTTGGCTTCAGTTATAGATTCCGCACTGAAATTTTCACAGTTTATTTTCAACCTTATGGCATGTGTGTGGAAGCAGAATTAATGATTTATTATAATTATTAATTTTTTATGAGGACCCGTTTGATGGAAAATTTTAGAATCATTTTTATCCATTAGTGTTTACAAAGCCATAAGATTTATTGTGTGTGTGTGTGTGTGTAAAACGAACAATTTTAATTTTAATTATTTATCAAAACTGTTTTCAACGAAAGTTTTAGAAACTTTTATCCATAATTTTCCATATAAACAGGTCTTGATTAATAAATTAATAATTAATATTTTAATAATAATAAATCATTAATTCTTCTTCCAAACACAAACCATACATAAGAATGGAAATCAGTTGTGAAAATTTCAGTACTGTATCTATAACCGTAGCCGAGACAAATGTACCTAATTATCACTATTTGAACATTGGCAAAATATTCGACTCTCCTTAACTTTGTTGTGATTTTTATTTCATTAACTTAATATCCTAGGTTCAATTCGGAAAGACGACATTAGTTTTATAATATTTTGTAATTGATAGAATCAATACTGCCATCCACTTATTTAGACAAAACCAGATAAGCTCATATGTCTGTATTTTGTACTTTCATCGAACTAAGAAAGAAGTTTCACCGTATTGCAATGCACAAATGTTTTATAATTCACGACATCTCTTCCTTTAAGTTACTAACTATTATACCATGAGTGGAAGGTGTTGAATTGGGATTAAAGTACTATGTATGCTCAAAACCAGTCTGAATACTGTAACGAATAAACAGTATTGAAGTAACGGACCAAAAATTCACAATTTCGGTGAAGGAGTGTGACCAGCTATCGGCAGAGATTAATTAATTCCGAAGGCCGGTTGCACAGACTTCGCAACACGACCTTTATGCGAGTTCCACCCACCCTAATAAAGTGACCATTTCGTTGTCTTTAAGTAAAGGAAAAATTTATGTTCTTTTCGCATTGAGTGTGTATGTGGGGTTGGGGGTGAAGGATTGATGGTTTGGTTTGTTTTAGACACGTTATGAGTCTGAGAAACTGTCTAGCGGACATTTGAGATGAGAATCTGAAGAACTAGTTGTTGCGAGTCGTAGTCTGAGGGATGCTCCTAGTTGCACTTCGTTAATCTGTTACTCGAGCTTGTCCTATCCTGCTATTGCACTGGAGGACATCACCAGGACGCCAGCCGATAACGACCGGGGGCATTAAAAGTCACCGATATCCGATTCACAACAGAAAAATACAAGCGAAAATGATATTGATTCACGTTCTCCAATGTCTTTTATTTTCATCATATAAAAATTTTATTTACTATTATATTTAATTATTACTGCCGTATACACCCACCACTACCCTGATACAAAAAGTCTCAGCAGTAATTATAATAATAATAGTATTAATTAGTTTATCAAATTATATTCCTGCTTTAACAAAACAATCTAGTTATCTAACTGATTTCTCTGAAAACAATGGCACTTTAACATATTCAGAATGTATGGCTCAGAAACGTAGAACTATACGCATTTGTGCTCAAGAGTGTATGCATCACGCTTGTACTTGCCTCTCTCAATTACTACGCATCAATTAACTTGCGCTTCTTTCGGATTGTTAAATTCGCGCTTTTGACTTTTCAACTCTGTAAAGAACAGGTTATTTAGAGGCACGTTGTCGTGGATATAATTAACTTGACCGATTAAATTAATTGTAATAATTTTAGTTCACACATTTCAATTATTTTATTTTAATAAAACATAGTCCGGTGACTTTACAGTTTAGATAATATATATTATACGATTATAATATTTACAATTTTGCAAATATTTAACATGTAAGCTTGGGGTCTTCAACATTGTCATTGTCATTCCAAGTTAGAGACGAGAGAAGCTGAGGAATTTGATTATGACGTATTAACGAATATTTGCCGGCATTTGACTTTGGAAATATCTGCACTTAGGGTGTAACTTTGTGTTTATGAGATGCAATAAGGCGGATTTGGGTATGATGGGAGGAACGGATATTAAGGGAGTAGTGCCAGTAGGTAGGTAGGTAGGGGATTAGACTTAGGTGATTCATGAGTGATATAGGGGGAGGGTGATATCAAAGGTGAGTTTGTGTTTGAGTCTGCGTTTTTGTGGAGGAGGGTTGCTGTAGAAAATCTCAGTGGTTGGATTAGGGTGGTTATGAAGCTATTTATAGGGACTGCAGAGAAACCGAGCAACATTTTAAGTTTTGAAATAGCGTCGAAAGCAGTTGTCCGTTAAGTTGTACAGACTGCATCTCCTGGCATGACCAGTTGAACTCAATTGAAGTTAAAACATATGAAGAGAAAGTTTCAATTTGATATACTGGGTCAAATTAACTATATTAAAAGATAAACTAGATTCGTAAGAAATCGATATTGCCCTTCACTTTTATAGGGTAAAACCACAAAGTCTCGTATTACCCACATTAATTAATGTCAAAATAAGTTTCGCCAAATTGCAGTGTGACCACCATCGTCATAATTTCTTTCTTTTACTTAATAACGATTATTATACCATGAGAAGAAAATGTAGAATCGAGTCGTAAGTAATTTTTCTGTTCAAAAGCACTCTGAATACACACTAACAGTTAACTGATTACTGTGAAACCGATGTTCGATCTTTAACCGTCTTTCAATATTTCTTCTCTCTTGAACACTTATGTTTGTACCACAATCTCCGAACAACTGGAAACTCGTTCAACGATTAATATACAATTCAAACTACCTGTCATTGAAGAAATATAATACACCTGTATTAAAAGTAAATTAAATCAATAAAAAAAATAGCCTAATAACAGACAAAAGAAGTGATAATCCTTGGTGCTTTCGTCAGGTGGTTTAGAAAAGGCAGGAGCCGTGAGAACTTCAAACTTTTATTGGGACATAAGCTGAAGGATATTGGCTGGAAAATAACAGCTTGTTAAAGACGTCGGTTGAGTGAACACGACAACTTTTCACGCACAGGAAAAGAACGATCCGACATGCGACAACATGCTGTGATCATGCCGCTTCTAATTACTACACACTACTTGGCTGGCTCTTGTTTCTGGGACAACGCATGACACGAAGTGATGAACATAGTTCTAAATTTTCGTTTTTAATAAGTCATGGATGCCTTCCCATCATCCATATTATTTGTGCATCCGGACCCTGACGCCATCATCGAACTCAAACGTTGTCAAACATTAACGGTGTATCATTTTGGACGAACCCTGAAACGAGCCGGAAATTCGAATTGCAAACTATACCCCCCCCCAAGTGACTAACTCATTCTTGAATTAAATAACTAAATCTAATAAAAGTACCAAAAATAAATACTTCTGTAGTAAAAGAACTTCTACACCCGAATAAAGTATCAACGATTGCAAATGCGTACTGTAGTATTTATTATTTAATTACCGATTTTAAATTGATACAGACGTATATTAATTCTAAGTTATTTCAATGAATATAGTTTAAATGATAAAAAAATCCAAAAGGCGGATAATTAAATTGTATTTCAATTAATATAGAAATGTTACACATCAAGAATAATGCCCATTCACTTAGCTTAAAAAATGACATAGATTTATTAATTAGTATTTATATTCATTTAATACATAATATTCCGACTTTTAAACCATCTCTAAAAAAATTTATTTCAACTCGTTGTATTTGATTTGATTTTCAGTTAATATCTTCGTACTTTTATATCTGAAATTTATAAATTTTGTATGTACAAGTCTGATGAGGGTCTATATTAGGACCGAAACATGTAGCTGTATTGATTAAATTTTAATCTCGCCTTTTTTACTTCCATTCTCTATCACTCGTACTTCGTGAAGTGACGTTGAATACTGCTTTTAGGTCCAAATCAAATTATCTTTCAGAAATGAAATTGAAATTTCGTCATATGCAGACAGAGAAAAGAAAAAAAAAATTAAAAAAATGTTTTCTCTGACATTTCAGAAGTGTACAAAAAGTTATTAACTGAAGTATGTGAGTTTTAGTACACCTTACGAGTTCTGAAATGCCAGAGGAAAAGTTGTTTTTAATTTTTTTTTACTTTATTTCGTCGGTATAAGTTTCAATTTCATTTATCAAATTATTTTTCATTGAAGTGGTTGTATTTCATTATACTAGGATATCGATGATGATCATCAATAAACAAGCAATTAACAGCAACACGTATATCGTAAAAACTATAGTTACCACATTGTCAATGTAACGTGCATGTCTTATAATTGACTTAACACGTTTTTTCCTTCAATATTTTTCATAATTCGTTGTTATCCTTTGCCAATTTGATAAGGTATTCTTCGTTTCACGATGTCCGGACTGATTATCATCTGTATTGTCAATGTATTGGATGAATACGAACGACGGGGATTCAACAAATCCAGGATGTTTTAAGTTATGCGGCACTCAAGCTTTGGCCCGCCGAGACATCTACCAAAAACATCTCCACTTTACTTTTTTCGTTCTTCTCCAGGGACACATCTCAAACTCTCCCGCATTTCTTCTGTTCTTTTGTCAGTCTGCGCTTCACATGTGGGTAATATTACAGTCGGCAGTCACAAGCAGAACGGAATACTGTATCCCGACGTCTGGTTGTTACAGCCTCAGTTAAGCCCCGCAACATAACTTAAAAACACAATTTACAATGATTACGCTCCTTATTGATGAGTGTCTGGCCAAAGCTGAGTACTAAATGTTGTATGGTGTCCTTGGCAGCGGGTGTGGCCATTGGCAATTATTCACGTGGCAGCCGTGTTCCCTGAGTGCTATCGATCATCGGCCCAACCGTTGCTCACACTTGTCATTTATCTCTATAATTGTGACTGAAACCCTGTAGGGTCTTCCAAATCAGAGGGAAGCAGCGATCAATTGCAGGGGGAAAAAATGCTATTTGGAATCCTTACCAAGAGGGGAATATTTTGTATGTTGTATGAAAATTTTGCTTCATAATTTTCTGTCTGTTATTAAAAGTATCTAAACTGTTCTCATTAAAAAAAATAACTCTGAAAATGAGAGCGAAAATGAAAAGGCCATTTTACAAACTAGTTGACTTCTAAGGCAGGTTAAACAAAACTTTAGAATACTTTTCTTTACAGTAAGTACATTATTTGCTGCGAATGGTTCCCGGTGTCAATTTGAAAACAAATATTTATAAAATTGTGTAAGCAAATAAATACTAGAATTTTGAAATTAATACGTCTTAGAAATTTGTCAACATTTTTAAACACGCTTCAATAAAATAAAGGATACTAATAAAAAGAGTTGATTTCAAAGAGAAAATAAATACATTTTTGACTTCACGAATCTATTTAGATTATTTTTAAACCTTCTTGTTGCTGGAAGGTTCTCTTCAAACACTGTTACGGGGAAAATGTTCCAATTATTTATCGATATGTTACCTACGTCTGTTTTTTGCAGGGTCGATTTGATTTTAAATTTGTGATCACCTTTCCCAATATAAGTTGGTTTTTCAAGCTTATTCCATATTCCATAGGTCTTCGCCTGATATGTTTCCCGTTTACGGTTTAGCTATAGAGCGCAAAGTCTGTCTTCCTTCCTTTAGGTTGCCGATTCCCACCCTAATTTCTCTACCTTATCTCGCCCGTGACCATTTTTGTAGCTCTCCTTTGAAGTTTATCTAGGCCTTCTGTGTGCTGTTTTCTATAAGGATCCCAATCACATGCAGCTGTACTTGAATATGGGACGAACCAGAGATTTATACGCAAGTTCTTTTGATTTTCGGCTCCCCTTTTGTAATATTCTCATCAATGTAAGGATTAGCACGCTTTTCGAGACGCAGAATTTACTTGTTCTTCCCACAACTAAATTTGACCTCAAAATGATATGCAGCTATTTACTTGAGGTACTTTCTCCCCATTTATATTATAACCCAATCGTATATTTGCACGATATTGTTGATGAATGTTACTGAATCTGTGTTTTTACGCTATTTACCTTCACTTTATAATAATATATGAGAGACTGATCAGTGTACCATTGTGTTTTTAGCGCCGTTTTTTATATTTCATTCTGTACCGTTATATGCATGAAAGTAATTTACTCTAATTATATTTATGTATATTGTTACTTAACCTCATCTATAAAGCTTGGTGTTATTTCACTCATGAAAAACGATGTGTAATATTTGACAAGAACTGATAACCAACTCATGGTACGAAAGTGCTTTACCACTTAGCTACGCCGTCGATCCCATCCACGGCTCAGTACGAATACCATCCATTTCTTCTTATTACATACTTCCCGTCTCAACCTACAATTTACAGTTTCCATTTATTCATGGCCTGATTGTTAGGACTCATGAGTAAGGAACTATTATGTGAAATTGATTACAGGTCTTATTATTATGTTGTATGAGGCCAAACTTTTCATTTCCGTTTAGTTTTAGTTGAAATATTTACAGAGTGGGTGCTCATACATGAAGTAAAGACTGCGATAATTGTAGAGATACATGCTTGGAAAACTTACTATTGTATATTTTATGCCTCATTGTTGGACTGCATACATGAGATGGTTAACGTCACAGTTTTATCTACATCTGCTGCTGACATTTACGTGCCGAAGAAACTAGATACCTCTCATCCTGCACAAATATACGAAAGTTTCGGAACAGAAATGTACAGTCAGTTTAAATTGATCAATATAATTAAAACTATAAGGACACGAGTAAATTTCACGAATTTTGTATTTATGGTATTTCGATAATTAATTCTTATAAATTTAATTTATTTACTGGGGGAAAATTGTTAATAATAATATATGATGGCCAAGGAGTCAGTTGAAAATTAATAACAAAAAAAATACTTGCACATTATTATATTAACAAAAACTTCTAAAACAGTACGTGGATTCCACAATCCACCGACCTCATCCGGTTTGCTAACTTTTACTTTTGTGTTACCTGGTGATATCCACAGGTTATAATAATTATGAGCGGTATACTTTATTAGTGACATTTATTAAATCGGCTGACCTATAGTGAATATTTCTGAAAACAATCTTTAATTGAGAACGTTTAAATTAATTTATATTTTTTCCGAGTTTTTGTGGTTGCGTTGGAGGTCCCGTTATTTCACCGAGCCGAAAATGGAACTCGGCTCAGTAATTCTAGGAAAAATTAAGCGGCTGGCTATCTCTTGGTCTAATTTTGTCAATTAGTCAATTATGTCATTCATTGCCCAGCCCATTAACCTCTGACGAGTACAAAGCTCATTAATAGCCAGAGCGTTCTTTATTTTTTTTATTTAAAACAGAAAATGTTCGTTTCCTTTATTAATTTTCAACTCGTTTCATAAACCTTCCAGTTATTCCCTAACCACTGAAGAAGCACAGTTGCCGTTACAAAGCACATAAGAATGAATTTCGAGTTCTAATCTGGGTGTTTAATTTCTTTTTCAGTTAATTTGATGTCTACCATTCCACGGGGACGATTTCAAAAAAGCGTTTTCGCATAACATTATATTGATGGTAACATTTGTGCTTTATATGTTAAATGGGGTGACTGGTTCTTAAAGATGATAGAATTATAATTGCCAAAAACTCATTTACAAAATTATCACGAATGACCAGCGACCAGAGCTTCCAGATTCTTGGTAAGTATTTTTACTACTAACGTGACGTAGTTTAATAAATAATAAGAAAGATAGCCCAATACTGATAAAGTAAGTGATAATATAAATATCACACAATCTGTATTAGCACTTACTTTGTCTGAATTTGGCTATCTTTCTTATTATTAATTTTCAGTCAGATGGTTTCAAAAAAGCAAAGAAAATATGAAATGATGAATTTAAATCCTGAGGCTGGAGGGGAGGGGGGGATTGATATTATTGTCAATTGAAGATATATTTTGAAAGCGGCGAAGGTGAACGCTTGCAATTCTGAAACAGAAATAACATTTTGATGTTTAACACATTACTGCAGACACAAAATTCTGGAGATACTTTTATGGTCAATTACCGCTTTTTGCACGTAGCAGATTGCAAAGAAATAACAGATACTACAAAAACATATATTGCGGAGTAGCATATTGATCTGAGAGCGCTTTCAATCTGGCGTGAGTAAGTCGCACTCACAGATGTTGTTGGGGTGTGTGGCCAGTTTCAGTAGCAGAAGTTGTACTGGTTTCACACAATTTGACTTCGAAGCTGACATAGAGAACGGAGATTTTATAAGGGGAGCATAGTTTAAGAGATAACAGTAAGTTTATTACGTCAGAGTAAAGTGTTATGCTCTATCATTTCAGCTGACCCTTGCAGAAAAGATATGTTTGACGTGAGAACTACTGATTATAAATCGGAATAAATCCGTTCCTCAAGCAGCCACCTATAATAATTCAGGATTCTAGTGTCAGAGAGAATCCTGTCGTAATCTGCTTACACCGTATCGCAGGGGCTTTACGTTGTCTACTAGTGGCACCAAGGGCTGAAATCCTATCTTGACAAGAACTCAGAATAAATCCGTTGCTCAAGCAATGGCCACGTCTTCAAGATCCTAGGGCATGAGAGAATCCACCATGTCGCAAGGGCTTTACGTTTGCGCACCTCTAGCACTAGGAGGTCAACTCCTATTGTGAATCGAGCTGGAATAGGTCGAAGCCTATCCCCAACATCGTAGAGGATACTAGACCGAATATCGACTAGAAAGCCGGTAGTGAGCTTGAACAGACGTGAGGGTAAACATTCGGGCATGTAGTACAGAGGCTGTAAAAGGCACTTCGCACTCTCCCTACAATATGTGAATCTAGGAACTTATCTCGTACACTCATTTTTCCACTGACACACCAGGCGATAGAACCAGAATATTCACATTATTCTTATTGCTACGACAGGTGACACTGAGAATAGCTGAGTTTAAGTTGAAGGAAGAATCAATTAAATATTAATTTACGTGCCCGAAATTAAATACTTCCGCTTTCTCGGAGACAAGTTACGGTACGAGACGTGGAGCCACCCTAAATTCTTATGCGAATTTTGCAGACCTAGAAGACGACTGTTGTATGTGTTAAAATTTCAGTGTCTCATTAGGCACCCATAGTTGAAAGAACGTTATCTGCCAATTAACTCCCTGATTTATTTACAATAATTTTACATTTAAATTTATGAAATGTTATTGTCTCTATTTTTCTAATTATAGTATTTAATATTTCATTCTTTTATTGTATGAGGATATTTGTATAGTTCTTTTAATGTTGGTTTGATTAAATGGTATTATGCTAAGTAAAATCGTTAAATGTCCAATTAATGTGAATAGAGATAACATAAATTCCAAATAATCAAGCATTTAAAATCATAAATGCTCAAGGAAAACATGTAATTTTGTCGGATTAGCATACGTGCTGAAAGTATGTTATGTAGCAGAAGAACATAATATTCAATCTATGGTATTCAATAAATTTATAACTCAATAACAAGTAAATTCAAATTTTACGCCTTTTTCAGACATATTTAAGTTATTCTGGCTGATATTTAATTACAATATATTGGTACTTTAACTCCTCCTCCAAACCTTTAATCAGTCTCAAATATACAAAATTAGTATTTTATTTAATTTTGATTGTTGAAGAAGCTTTCAACATCTATACATGGAAGAACATAAATATTAAAACATTTACCATTTATAATCATTATATTCGAAATTTTAACAACACATGTTAAGTGAAATAAAAATATAAAATATCTATGTTAAAACTATAATAACCAGATAAATAAGTAGCCAAATAACAGACAAAAAAAAGTGTAAAATAAATATCCCAAAACATTTGTGTTGTATTTATTTAACATTTATTTTTTGTCTGTTATATAACTAGTTATTTATCTACATATTTTTAGTTTTACCAAACCTATACGTATAATGACGAAGATAAAATATTATATAACTTCAAAATATTTTTAAAAAAATTAAATCTTTAAAGGTTTTTTTTAGAATTTCATCAGTATTTTCTATATAATGTTTTTTTATTTTGCGGAACTCCAGTAAAATGATATTTATACATTACGGTGCTGACAGAAACGCTAACGTCCAATAATAATAAACAATAATCAAGAAACAAGAACCAGTATCTTAATATTTATCCAAACTTAAATGTTTTTCACAGCTCTTCATAATTATCTTATCGATGTATAAGGTTCATCAAAGTGACTAAGAGTCGATATATCGAAATTTCAGACGTAATTATTTCAATTTTTTTTCAGAATTATGGCACAGTGATTACCAATTTCAACATTTTCTTTTCTTGAAACCATACCGTTTTCATTTTGAAATATGTAAATTAATTGCCAAAAGTTTCATTTTAAGGTCATGTGGTTGGTTATGAATGATTTACTTGCTTCGTGTAATTGTTATTTGTAAAATTTATTGGCATTTAAAAACTTTCGGGTTACAAATTACAAGAGTTTGTACGTGTCAATAATAATAATTTGTACTTCAAACAACGCAAGGTTGATCTGACCACTGGTGGATAAATTTTTAAATAAATATTCTTGTAATTGTTGCTGGAACTGTTCTCGGGTTTGCGCCCTATTGGCTTTTCGTCGACCAGCACCGACGACTTCTCCGAACAGTTCAAGCAGTTCACCGGGAAAACCTACGTAAAATAACAGTATATGATATTCTAAATAATTTATACGGAATATTTTAGATGCAAACTTTCGGCCTACAGTTGGCCATATTCATCCGTATCTTTCCAAATATTAGATAATAGATACTCATATCTACTAAAATATCTGTAAAAAGTTATGTGGTGTTATCCAACAAATATTTCGTTCAATTTATAAAAATAACTTCATGTTGGTAACACATCGTCCAATTTAGAACTGGGTTGTTAACCGAAAGTTTTCTAAACAATAAATTATTTAGAATACAAGTGACTATTATAAGGTTATTCACAACATTTCAAACTACTTAAATTGTCCTTAATTTCAATATTGGTATAAATAAATTTGGTTAATTTGGCGAAGTGTTAAAAATAGAAATTAAATCGCGTAAAAGAGACGAAGGTTGCATATTGCAATGATGAAATTTGCGAGTGCATATTAATCCATTCTGATGAATCACTCTTAACATAGAACGTTTTTTCCAGCTTGTGTCAGACGTTGCTTGACTCAGCATTTGTCTGAAGAGCGTAACGTGACTCACGTTGTTTTACGTAAAGCCTAGAATAAGCGAATCATACTTTAGGTAAGATATAATGGAAGTAGACTGTTAGTAAGTCGTCATGCAAAACTTTGTCACGCCCCATAGGGTTTACTTCTTTTCGTGACGTTAATTAACATCGATTTCTTTAATATTATTAAAAAGGTATATTATTATTTATGAGAATATTACTTATTTTTTAAAAGTTTCCTAAATATTTTTAAAAAATCTTTATATTTCGGTCGCAACGTGTGTCCAAACCGTACGTTAGGAATTTTCTTTAATATATTATCGCTGAACTGAATTTGTATTGCACACCTGAAGAGGTCCCAATCAGATATAAAACGTTATGTCGATTAAATATTATTTTTTAATTGATATAGACTGGTCGATTTTAACATTTATTTTAAAATAATTTATTTTTATGAAATCTATTGTATACTTTTGTAGAAGAATTTCTGATCGAATAAATAGATAATTGATAATCGTTGTATTTAACGAATACTCGATCGTGACTTTGAGGCACTCGTCTCCCGGACACAAGTAAGTGTACTCGTGGCAAAACTGGGACCTCAGTGGTATATACGAGTAGTTTCTTAACGGTTCGTGTCCTTTTATTCGGAAGGAATGCAAGGTCGCAGGATGGGGACACGCCCCAGACTGTGTATTGACCCACGCAATGCATTAACCTGTGCTACATTTGCTTTACAAATAGAATGTAAACAGGCTTCCATAAGCCTGCTCCGAGTGCGATACCCTGACATGCGGGTGCATTGTTGTAGTACCGGCATTGCTGTCTTAACACGACAATCACTTATTAGTTCTTTTATTCACAACTTGTATGGATGTTTTGCAAATTTAATTTTCAGTTTCTATCAAAACACCTAGAGTCTACTACTAAGTACACAGAGCAGATATAACCAACGTATTTCTTTACTATACCGTCAATCAGTCCAAATAGAAAATATTGCGTCAATTGTTGGGAAGAGATAAAGATTAACAATTTTATCAAAATGTACAACGTAGAACTATCCCTATTTCAAAATTATATACTAGGAAGTGTAAATGACACAATTATTATGTTTACTTAATTATTTAATTGCCAAATTATAAAGGAATCAATTATATAAAATTAAATTTACTGTGGGGAAAAATTCAATTTAATAGATCTCTGTTAAAGATTAATACTAATTAATATTTATTGACAATATATTTATTTACTAGTTAAATTATACATAAAACAAATAGAATAGCCTATGTATATATTGTAACGTGCCAATTGTGCTATGTCGATTACTAGTCATGTTTCATTGAGTTTGATGTATTGTCGACGGCGTTACTGTGCCAATGCTCGCTGAAAAAATTACTCGTCTTAAGAGAGTGAGGAGGCAACCAGTGTAATACTTGTGTGTTTAACTGTTTGAATTTCTGCTAATGTAGTCAGCTGTGCTCAACGTTCCTCCTCACAGAATCCTCTCTCTGGAATGAGAAATGCGCATGCGCAATACCACCCTACACTACCCGTAAAGCTCCAAAAACTACCACCTAACCGTGCTCATTTCAACTGAGCACGGACCAGGCACAGAGAGGCGGCATAGTAAGGGTACGGCATAAGGAACGAAATCAAATTACATTTGAGCCATTCCATAATTAAAAATATTATTTTTAAATAAATTAATATTTTCATAACAAATAGAAATCGTACATTTTGCGTAATATTTTTTGGAAAAATCGCTATAGAAAACAAAACATTTAAGGGGCTGCATTTTAAAGACTTGCGTTATAATGAGAAAATCTATGTCATGCTCCTATAATACTAGCATTAAAAAAATTAACGTTATTTAAAAAATATACGAAAGGAAAATACTTTAGTGTTAAAAATTCGGGTCAAATTGGTGCTCAATTATTGTTTTGAAAAATTAGACACTATTGCAAACTATGTAGACAAAATTATAAATGTAGCGTATTATGGGGTCATTTGCCGCTGTTCTGGAAACAGTGTCGCTGTTTTATTTTACATTGTTAACTTCGTAAAAATTGTTGTTTGGGCGTTGTGTAACTTAAAAGAACTCGAGAGCCGCCACTGGAAACAACACAAATTATTGTACCATAAATTTACTGTATGATATTGCAGATGTAAATATTTCTCGTAGCTTGAACATGAAAGTTTTATAAAAAAAAATCACCTATTTGGTGATTTTATTGAAAAATTACATGGCGCCCAATTAAGTGTAGATATGGTGGAGATTCGCCTACAAATTTGAATTGCTGAGTTATCCTGGCAAAAATAAGATAGTTTTGCGCTAATATAATATACATATTTTATGCTCATATGAAGGCATGAAACTTTTCAATAGTCTTTAGTGAGCCACCAATAAATTGAAGTATGTGCTACATATAAAGTTTAAGTATTAAAAAATTCTTTAAAAAAACTAATCATGCGTCAGTTGGGCCAAAATGATGCAATTTTGCAATTTAAACGATGTACACGAAGTCGTTGATTTATGGCTAGTCAGGTACACACTCCTGAATCGTCCCAAGGAGTATGGGCAAGGACTATCATAGAATGTCTTCACATGTGCCTTGGCACTTTCCGTCGAGAGATTGATCAAATATTAGTTCCTTGAAAAATACTCCTCAAAAGCCCTCCACATTTCTACATAACATCCCCCGTGCGTCGCCGGTTCACAATCGCTGCAGCTCCCGACAATGGCTCCGAAAACTTTCTAGGGATTTTTCTCAGTCCACGCCATGGCAACAATAGCTGTCGCTCCCCCATGTCGTCCACGCATTGGGGAATTTCCAGATTATGCCTCGGCCTGGCAGGCGCTCCCCTTGTACTCTAGCATTTAGATTCGTTACAGCAGTTTATATATATATTGTAATAATTTATATATTTAGCTTGCATCTTTTGACAATAATTCATGATATGAATTAACTGGCGTTTTTAAATGAAAAGAACTATTACGTGAAAACTATTAAACAAGATTTATTAACAATTTTAAAACAACTATTCAAATCACAAAATATTTGGGATCTCAGGGTCTTGAACTGGGTTTGATAATGGCAGAATTTATATAATCAAAATCACAAAAATTACATTTGCTTTATATGGGAATCAATGCATCTGAACATAGACGAAATTTGTTGCTGAAGAAATAATACCAAAGATTGAATTTAAATAATTTCAATTTTTATCAAGAAATAAAGAATGATCTGAATAATTAAATATCTCATTTTACGATAATTAAATAACGATCTGACGTTTATCTTTTAAACGTGGTTTACAATGATTTTAAAGTTTTATTTCTACTTACGGCAGCCCAGGTCTCATTTTAACTTTTCGTGCACAATTTTGGGGATATCACTGATTCTAAGTACTCACAGACTCTAAATGTTCACAGACTCTAATTAGCGTAGTTTGTTAGTTGGTTTAAAATAACTTTGTCGATTCTCGATGATTTACTGCAACCTGTATTTGTAGATCTCGTGGATTTTTGTTGAAAATGCACCTTATTGGTTATGTCTGTTGACTGAAGACTAGTTCAGTTTCTGCATTTTTGATATAACAGCGTACTGGTTACTGGAACACTTTCTCGTTCTTTAAATTAGACCTTTCAGTCTTCACTGCTGACTGACAAAGATTGTTCAAGTTTTCGTGAATTAGAATTTTAATCTGTACATCTCGCCGTTTACTGCCCAACTGTTCGTTCTTTTACTCTGTTCTACTTGCTGTCCGCTGCCCAACTGTTCGTTCTTTTACTGTGTTCTACTTGCTGTCCGCTGCCCAACTGTTCGTTCTTTTACTGTGTTCTACTTGCTGTCCGCTGATCAACTGTTCGTTCGTTTACTGTGTTCTACTTGCTGTCCGCTGCCCAACTGTTCGTTCTTTTACTCTGTTCTACTTGCTGTCCGCTGACAACTGTTCGTTCTTTTACTGTGTTCTACTTGCTGTCCGCTGCCCAACTGTTCGTTCTTTTACTGTGTTCTACTTGCTGTCCGCTGATCAACTGTTCGTTCTTTTACTCTGTTCTACTTTCTGTCCGCTGCCCAACTGTTCGTTCTTTACTCTGTTCTACTTGCTGTCCGCTGCCCAACAGTTCGTTCTTTTACTCTGTTCTACTTGCTGTCCGCTGCCCAACTGTTCGTTCGTCTCGTAAATTTTGAGCGCGTAAAACCTTCTCGACCGATCAACAATACTTTCCTTGAATTGCCGGTTTGTTGCGGCGTCCGCTATATCCACCAATAATGAGTCCTCTACAATTCAACTTTTCAATTAGAACAATGCCTTAATTACGAATTACTACAATATATATATATATATATCTGAGACATCATCAATATCTAATATTTCTAAATTATTTACATTTATACATTTGCACATCCTATTAAGACGATTATTTTCAGCATACGTTGAATTATAAAGTGTAATCCTAAATATCTATTGAATCACACCCTCTAGTGGAATGCTTCGTACTATTAAACAACATAATTTCATTCCGACGACAACGTTCACGGAGAAGTTTCCACGATTGTTTCGTTTTCGCCTCCAAATATTGCTTTGTGTTGATTTTTAATTTGGTAAATACTTTCCCTTGTGGTGTTATTTATATAAAATGCATGCAAATTATATAAACATATGAATTTAATAACAAATTAATTTAAATTACAATTTAAAAGTTCTAACCAAATTAATTATATAATTTTTTCTGTATGACTAGTGCAGGCCACCGTTTAAGAGAAAATAATGAACTCAGGATTTTTAAATAAATCATGGTTTTATAACAACTAAATATAAAAATCAATTTGTCATTTCGTAAGAAATGTATCGAAACAATATTTTCGTGGTATGCCTACAACCTCAATATTCTTGGAGAATGTTTTTTGGTACCTCCAGGAAGTTAATACCCTGTATCTGATAATTCTATGATCTTCTAGTCCCTAAGTAAGTTTTTCCTTATTGCTGCCACTCTTCCGAAAGAACTGTGAGACAAACTTTTGCATTTGTTTCTCGCGGTATTACTGTGAGTTACCATACGTACATCTCAACGAGTCCCAGGTGAAGAAAGAGCCTCGCAAACCCCTTTCCCTTATTTTTTATACAACGACCCCCTCTTTTCAATCGCCATCTCATTTATCTCCACATTGTAGAAAATAAAGTTCTTTTTTTTACCAACTGTAGGTTTCTCGGCATCGATACGGGATTTTTTCTGGAGCGTCCCATCTGGTTTATACCCGAAGAACAATAAGCCTGTGGTTCTGTAACAGCACCGAAGCAGGACACCAGCTGTCCAATTCCTATAATTCATTATCTGCGGTGGGAGTAGAAAAGGTGAGACGGATTTCGAACGTAATTTGGTTCGCTTCTACTCAGTGGTTGTCACTGTGTCGAATACGTCCAAGATATTATTTTGGAATTTTGTTTCTGTTAGTTGTTTGTTAGTGGAAGGAAACTGTTTTACATGGAACGCAGTGTGCATTTATATTTAAAGTTGACGGGTAACACCTTCGTGCGCTATTGTTTGTACAAATTGTAACAAAAAAACCTAAAGGAACGAGCATCAAGTATTTTTTCCTTTCCTAAAGTTGCTAAGTTATGTGAAACAACGATCAATGCTTGCCGCAAAAAAGATAAGATTAATGCAATGTAGAAAAATACTATATTGTAACGCTTGTATTTAGGTTTAAGTTTTTCTTTGTCTCGGAAGTGTTGTTTGCTGTGGTCTTGAGAATTCGAAACCGTGCACGTGCGTGGGGGTGGAGGAGATAAATATTTCCATCCAAGTAATTTCGTGTCCTGTCTCGATTGTTGGCCTCAAAATGACAGAATAGTTAGCCATTGTTGACTACGGAACTGCATCTGCGTGCTATAAATCTTGTGACAATGGAAGAATCAGTCAACTGGCATTTCGACGAAGTTTTCTAACAATGAAAAAAGTAAAAGAATGGGAGGATATAATGGAGGGGACGGAGAAACTGGACAGTTGTTCTGCGCTCACCGAAGCTGGTGGATGTGAAGAGTTCACAGAATAGCACCACACAATTTAGTACGACGGCTTGCCAGCATTCAATCCCGGAGGCCGACGCCTTAGCCAGTGATCAACCCCTGAGTCGACGCCAGTACGTCGGTACGAGAGCTACAGCAGGCAACACAACACAGAATAGCAGTACGCATTTGGTACGGGCAGCAGATCTCTTCTATGTAAAAACCACAGGTGCCTGAGATAAGAGTTTTCATGTTTAACTTTAATCTTATAAATAAAAAAGAGTGTATGTATGTTTGTTTGTATGTTTGTTTGTATGTTTGTTTGTATGTTTGTATATTTGTATGTTCGTTATACAAATCTACACCGTTAGAGCAAATTTCACCAAATTTCGTACACGTGTTCTTTACGACCAGGAAACAAACACTGTCGGGGTGAGACATGTCTACCACCCCCAGAAGCGGGGGTGCACGGGGGTTGAAATATTTAAACATGCTAAAACAGCCGATATTTTAGTCGGATAATAATTTTTAGGGGTCCAAGATATTGATGGTGTTTCTACTGATGTTTTCTGAATATAATTTTCATCCCCTACACCCTGGGAAAATGGCACCCTTAGAGTTTGGGGTGGAGAATACAAATCTATACCGGTGGATCAAATTTCACCAAATTTCGTACACGTGTTCTTTGCGACCAGGAAAACAACACTGTCGGGGTGAGACGCGCCTACCACCCCCAGAAGCGGGGGTGGACGGGGGTGGAAATATTGAAACATGCTAAAACAGTCGATATTTCAGTCGGATAAATATTTTTAGGGGTCAAAGGTATTTATAGTCTTTCCACTAATGATATCTGAATATAATTTTCAACCTCTACACCCTGGGAAAAGGGCACCCTTAGAGTTTGGGGTGGAGAATACAAATCTACACCGCTGGAGCAAAATTCACCAAATTTCGTACACGTGTTCTTTACGACCAGGAAACAAACACCGTAGGGGTGAGACGCGTCTACCAACCCCAGAAGCGGGGGTGGACGGGGGTTGAAATACTTAAACATGCTAAAACAGCAGGTATTAGATTTGGATAAATATTTTCGGGGTCAAAGATATTGATTGTGTTTCTACCGATGTTATCTGAATATAATATTCATCTCCTACGCCCTGGGAAAAGGACACCCATCGCGTTTGGGGTGGAGTTGCTTTACAGAGAAATAACGCGAATGCAACCGAGTTTGGAGTCAAATCGAAGGTTATGGATGTCAGTGAGTTTACTTGGGATAAATATTTTTAATTGCCCATTTAACCCAAAAGGGTGGGGGTTGGAAGGGAAGATAAATAGTCAGTTCTTGCGCGTTCTTGGAGGAGAATTACGTGAATACTGTTTTAACGGGTGTTGTTGAAAATATAAATCCCTTTAGACATTAGTGGTGAGCTTGCTTAGGGCTGGGGGTGAGAATTGTCTATTATTCTAAAACTGCCAAAATGTTATGTGTTTATGGGTAAACTAGATTGATAGTGTTTCTACCGATGTGATATGAGTAAAAATTCAACCCTTTCCACCACGGGAAAGTAGCAGATTTTGGGGTGGTGTTGTTCATACTATTTTAATCGATGTTGTTTCCATTAATAACGACGTTTAGTCAAAAATAAAAGTGTTTCAGAACCATTGCTTTTTATACTCTTTTAAAAAGTTTTTATATGTTATAAATAAAAAAGAGTGTATGTATGTTTGTTTGTATGTTTGTTTGTTTGTATATTTGTATGTTGTCTAGCACCCCCAGAAGCGGGGTTGCACGGGGGTTGAAATATTTAAACATGCTAAAACAGCAGATATTTTAGTCGGATAATAATTTTTAGGGGTCCAAGATATTGATGGTGTTTCTACAGATGTTTTCTGAATATAATTTTCATCCCCTACACCCTGGGTAAAGAGCACCCCTAGCGTGTGGGGTGGAGAGTACAAATCTACACCGCTGGAGCAAATTTCACCAAATTTCGTACACGGGTTCTTTGCGACCAGGAAAACAACACTGTCGGGGTGAGACGCGTCTACCAACCCTAGAAGCGGGGGTGGACGGAGGTTGAAATACTTAAACATGCTGAAACTGCAGGTATTAGATTTGGATAAAAATTTTGGGGGTCAAAGGTATTGATTGTGTTTCTACCGATGTTATCTGAATATAATATTCATCTCCTACGCCCTGAGAAAAGGGCACCCTTATGGTTTGGGGTGGAGTTGCTTTACAGAAAAATAACGCGAATACAACCGAGTTTGGAGTCAAATCGAAGGTTATGGATGTCAGTGAGTTTATTTCGGATAAATATTTTTAATTGCCCATTTAACCCGAAAGGGTGGGGGTTGGAAGGGAAGATAAATAGTCAGTTCTTGCGCGTTCTTGGAGGAGAATTTCGGGAATACTATTTCAACGGATGTTGTTGAAAATATAATTCCTTTTAGACATTAGTGGTGAGCTTGCTTAGGGCTGGGGGTGAGAATTGTCTATTATTATAAAACTGCCAAAATGTTATGTGTTTATGGGTAAACTAGATTGATAGTGTTTCTACCGATGTGATATGAGTAAAAATTCAACCCTTTCCACCACGGGAAAGTAGAAGATTTAGGGGTGGTGTTGTTCATACTATTTTAACCGATGTTGTTTCCATTAATAACGACGTTTAATTTTATAAATAATGAGTGTATGTATGTTTGTATGTTTGTATATTTGTATGTTTGTATATTTGTATGTTCGTTATACAAATCTACACCGCTGGAGAAAATTTCACCAAATTTCGTACACGTGTTCTTTGCGACCAGGAAACAAACACTGTCGGGGTGAGACGCGTCTACCACCCCCAGAAGCGGGGGTGGACGGGGGTGGAAATATTTAAACATGCTAAAACAGTCGATATTTCAGTCGGACAAATATTTTTAGTGGTCAAAGATATTTATAGTGTTTCCACTGATGATATCTGAACATAATTTTCAACCTCTACACCCTGGGGAAAGAGCACCCCTAGCGTTTGGGGTGGAGAATACAAATCTATACCGGTGGATCAAATTTCACCAAATTTCGTACACGTGTTCTTTACGACCAGGAAACAAACACTGTCGGGGTGAGACGCGTCTACCACCTCCAGAATCGGGGGCGGACGTGGGTTGAAATATTTAAACATGCTAAAACAGTCTATATTTCAGTCGGATAAATATTTTTAGGGTTCACAGATATTGATAGTGTTTCTCCCGACTGTTGGGGTGAGACGCGTCTACCATCCCCAGAAGAAGGTCGGGATTATCAGTAGAGCACTTTTAGGTGTTGGGTGGAGGAACGCTGCAATAAAATAACGCGAATACAACCGAGATTGGAGTAAAATCCAAGGTTATGGATGTCCCTGAATTTATTTATGACAATCTGGACAACGCGCGGGTATCGGCTGGGTTGGGATGAGTTGACCGGCTGTGTTTTGCATCGATTAAATATATTTCGGGATGAATTACATTAATAAAATTTCCCTGCATGTTCTCTGTGTATAATTTCAACCCCTTTCGGACTCATAAGGGTGCACATTTAAGGGTGGGCGTGTAGTAGCATTACATAAAAAAAACCAGAAACTATCGGGATTGTCACTGAGTTTAATTAATTTCCTTGAAAATAACGGGAAAACAACCGAGATTCGAGTCAAATCGAAGGTCATGGATGTCCCTGAATTTATTTATGACAATCTGGACAACGCTTGGGTATCGTCTGGGTTGGGATGAGTTACCGGCTGTTTTTTGCGTCGATTAAATATAATTCGGGATGAATTAGATTAATAAAATTTCCCTACATGTTCTCTGTGAATAATTTCAACCCCTTTTGGACTCATAAGGGTGCACCCTTAAGGGTGGGCGTGAAGTAGCATTACATAAAAAGAAACCAGAAACAATCGGGGTTGTCACTGAGTTTAATTAATTTCCTTGAAAATAACGGGAAAACAACCGAGATTCGAGTCAAATCGAAGGTCATGGATGTCCCTGAATTTATTTATGACAATCTGGACAACGCTTGGGTATCGGCTGGGTTGGGATGAGTTGACCGGCTGTTTTTTGCGTCGATTAAATATATTTCGGGATGAATTAGATTAATAAAATTTCCCTACATGTTCTCTGTGTATAATTTCAACCCCTTTCGGACTCGGAAGGGTGCACCCTTAAGAGTTGGCGTGGAAGTAGCATTAGATAAAAATAAACCAGAAACTATCAGGATTGTCACTGAGTTTAATTATGACATTAAACTTGACCGTTTAAGTCCCCGAAGCGGGAGTGGTCGGGATTGAAAAATTTCAAACATGTTAAACGGTCGATATTTGCGATAATTATTTCCTGGGGTTAATTACTTTGAAAGTATTTATACCGATGTTGTTTGTGTATAATTTAACCCCTGTGAGGGGAGCAAGCTTAGGGGTGGCGTGGAGGTACGTTAAATAAAATCCCGCAAAAACAACCGAGATTCGAATCAATTCCGAGACTATGAATGTCGCTGAATCTAATTGTGACAACCTGGGCAACGCGACGGGTTTGGGAGGTTTTGGGCGGGGGAATAAATTTTCAGACAATGTAATCGGCCGATTTTTGCGTGGAATACATTCTTTTTCATTATCCCATATTTGTGGGGGTGGTCATCTTCTAACATGTAAAAACGGCCGATATATTTAGTCAATGACTTCATTCCCCTTCGGCATGGGAGGTGAGCACATTTAGGGATAGGGTTCGAGGAGCTTTACATAAAAATAGCGCAAAAGTAACCAAAATTGGAGTCTTATGGATGGTTATAGATAAATGACATCTCGGGCAACGCCGGGCACCCAGCTAGTAAACTTATAAAATTTATTTATTGGTCAAATAATTATTTTGATTTAACGTAAAAACCCAGCCCACAAAAATAATTATTTACAATATGTTTACAGTTCTTACTTTGAATAATAAATTTGAAGTTCAATATCTCATGTGAAAACTGTATTCAAGATTTCAAGGTACAGTTTAGATGATAGAGGGACAGAACGTCAAAAAGTAAAACCTGTTGCACAACTTCTTTCAAATGGAATTGGCGAAGGCAATAGAGTTGCGTAATATGATCGGATTTTGGATGCCTTGAACTGGCAAGAAACTTCCAATTTGCGTTCTGCATTAAATACATCAAACAATTTATTGACAGGCTCAGCAAATTTTGCAAAGCATCCTGAGATCATTTTAAGCCGAGATGTAACGAAATTGGTTACGAGACTGTGGGGGTCTCAGCCACGCAACAACGTCCCTGGCAGCTGGTCATGGACTTTGTAACCTCTGGTGGAGTCTCGCTGAGATGATGAATTGCTACAGAGTCCGAAAACCAGAGCGACTACTCAGAACCACATCTCCAGAAAGAATAATCTTCAGACTTCAACCTAGCGACCTGTGTGCCCAACTGCATTCCTATTGGTGTTTTGTAATTTTTTTGGACAAATCACAGGCCCCGAAACAATCTGACGTTGTAAATTCCGTCTTTATATCTGCACCTGGTTGTTTTCGTCCCGGAAAACCCTCGGCTTTTAAACAGTGGAGGTACAGTTATTAACCCCAGCCAGACTGGCACCAAACGGTATTTTCTGCTGATGGTGGAAGGATCAGCAAAAACATGGTTGCTCACGCCATTAACCTAAACTGACTAAAATATCAGCGAAAAATTAATTACGCCTATTCTTAATACCGCGCTATACGCCTATGCCCGACAGAAATATTTTAGGGATTCTATGGACTGGGAAATATTTATTCTCGGTAACTGATTCGGTTCCTGCCAATTAACAGAAAAATTGCTCTTTGTAGTCAGCCTTCTTTCATCGTGGATTGTTCAAAGTAACAGTAATTCCTGGAGACGCTCTTGAACTGCGGGTTATTAATTTTATCGTTTTTTTAGGTTTGTTAGGTTGAATTTTTCGTTGGAAACGGTACTGACCAGTCCGATGTAGATGTAAAAATGAATTGACCACTCCGATGTTTTTAAAAAAAGGCTTGACAATAAATTGGTTTGTAGCCAAGTTTGCAGTGTTCCGGCTTGCACTGGCTTGTGCCGGGTCTAAAGAAAACAACGTATTATGACACCAAACAGAAACGACGAAACAATTCGGCGCAGACACACTTCTGAAGGATGTGGATTTAAGTTGGTGCTGCTCACGATTTCTTAATATTCAATTAGGTTGACAAATAATAAAATTAATGCAATGAACTCTTATTTTTCCATTGTATTAACCCTGCGCTTTGAAGGCTTTTTTTCGAAATGTCTGATTCATAATACCCTTACCACATTTACTTATCTTTATTTTTGAAACCGTAAATTGATTTTAAATTCTTCATTGGAGCAAAGTTCATTACTACAACAAACATTCAGGAGCAGTTTCCTTTATTATATTTTTACTCATTTATTGCCTTACGTTGTGAATGCGATTATTATTTTCAAGCTAACATCTACGTGCATTCATTAAAATTAGAAAAAATCATTCGTTATATTTTTTTCGAACGTGCTGCCAATACTCAACCTATAAGAGACCTAGGGTTTTCTCTTTGTAAAATATGAATAAAAACAATATCGGGATTCCAATAAGTATTCAATATAATGCGAAATTGATTAATTGAAATCAGCAAGTGAAAATAGTTGTTAACTTTAATACAAGTAACCGATCTTCAACTAACGGCGACGTCAGAGCACGTCATGTGTATTACAATATACAAGGTGTTTCAGAATTCCTATTACAGACCTCTAGGGGACATAACGGATAAATTTTTGTTATTGAACCATGTCAGGAAATGTATAATTTGGATGCAAAATAAGTTTTATGATCCAATCGATTTCAAGTCTCCCGCTCACGATACGCAAGCAAATTGGGCTGAGGGCGACTGCAGATATCGTGTGTCTTGGGTTTACAATCAGTTCTACTGAGTCGGTGTTCACATCAGTTGTCATTCAGCCACCGAAAAGTACAGGACAAGACAGTACAGGATGGTACAATATACGTTTGAAGATTACAATGAGATATTGATAATTTACGGCGAATCTGGACGTAATGGTCGAACTGCACAACGCATATATCACGAACGTTTTCCGCATCGCCTCAGTCCATCAAATACAATTTTTTCAGAATTCAACAACGCCTACGAGAAACAGGTACCTTCGAAACTAAGAGGGCTGACTGTGGTGCTCCACGGATGCGTCGCACTCTCGACTTAGAAGTCCTTCATCAGTAGAACTAATTGTAAACACAAGACACACGATATCAGCAGTCGCCCTCAGCCCATTTTGTTTGCGTGAAACGGGAGATTTGAAATCGATTCGATCTTCAAACTTATTTCGCTTCCAAATGGTACATTTCCGGACGTGGGTTCCTTAAGAAAACTTTACCTAAGAAGTCTGTAATAGGATTCTGAAAAAATAGGTATAACCCAGATGGAAACCCGAGAATTTTTTATTCAGTACTGAACATGTTTTATCCCAATTTAAAAATTAATGTTTGCGCTTTTAATTGTTTATTCAATTTAAAAGTTTGAATTTTAAATCATATAAATAACATTTTAATCAAAGTCCTTATAATGGTTATAAAATTTACTGAAAAGAATTACATACGTGTGCTAGACAGGAAGAAACTTAAGTTAATATCGAAACGCTGACGGTCCTCACTGTGTATTTTCGCACTTAATTGTGAAATTTGTAACTTTTAATAGTCAACTTGGAATTTCTATCTGGAAAAATCAACGAGCTGATGCGACTTGCATGCGGTTTACTTATGTTCAAATTGCCATCCGGTCATCTTGATTTGAGATATTATTCATCAAAATTCTGGGAATCAGACTGAGAAGAATCAGCTCACTGGCTCTGCATCGAGAAAGTTTAATGTTAAAAGTCGAGCAGACGTCTCGGTTGCGTCTTGGAAGATATGCGCCAAGGAAATAATAAAAGCAGGCAGTTTTAATGTCGGACAAACATTAAACTCTATGAAGAAAGGAGGGTTTTAATGGTAGGAAAGTGATACAAATCGGCATGAAACTTCAAGAAAAAAAACGACAACCGAAGATTCCAGGAAAAAGACAGCAAAGAATCCGAACAAAGGCAGACACAAGGATTCCATACAGTCGCTTAAGTAGATTCTGAGATTTAGCGGAAAGAAAACAACTGGGTGAATGCAGGGCAAATGATCGGCAAGTTGGTGGAGGAACTGCGAACGCCAAACTGAAACGATGCAGCATTTTCGATGCCAATTATATGAAAGCCATTAGCCTATATTCTTTTCGGCAAGTGTTGTTTTCCCGCCCGTCTGGGTCCACGTTTTAAAATTTTCCCACTGTTAAATTCAGCGTCCAATGGGAAGTATAAGGGCTCCACATTGACTATTCTGAAGTAACTGATAATTCATTTGTTTCGTAAAAATTACAATCTCTTGAATAACTATCTATATTATGTAAGCCAAAATATAAGTTTAAGATAACAACGTCTTTGTACATGTTTGTATCTTATTTAGGTTTGACTCAAAGGAGAAATTACACAAATTAACCATTTTGATCACACTTCAAAGTGATTGGTTTTTTAATGACCTATCTGTTATTGATCGTAAACTAAATTTTGTTTTATCTAATAAAACAGAACTTTTGTTTGTTTGTTTTCAACATGTTAACAGATCGATATTAGCGTCGAATAAATATTTTTCGGGGTCAATGAGATTCATAAAATGTTCTCTGTTTATAATTTCAACCCCTTTCGGACTTGGGAGGGGAGCACCCTTAAGGGTGGCGATGGAGTGGCATTACATAAAAATAACGCAAAAACAATCGAGTTTGGAGTCGAATCCGGGGTTTTGGTTCTCACAGATCTTAATTCTGACATTCAACATGCCGTTTAACTCCCCCAAGCGGGGGTGGTCGGGGGTTGAAATTTTCAAACATGTCAAAACAGTCGATATGTGCGTAGAATAAATATTTGTCGGGGTCAATGACATTAATAGTATTTCTACCGATATTGTTTGTGTATAATTTCAACACCTTTCAGCATGGTAGGGGAGCACGCTTAGGGATGGCGTGGAGTGTCGATATGTAAAAATAACGTAAAAGCAACCGAGATTGGAGTCAAATCGGGGGTTATGGATATATGACAACCCGGGCACCCTGCTAGTATGATAATATAGAAGAAGACATAAAAAAAATAACCCTATTTAGTTATAAATGCAAAAAAATCGAAGTAACCGTTCTTCATCTTTCAGGTAACTTCATTTAGTAGTGTGTATATAGGGAAAATTTTGTTTCTATTTATTTTTTGTAGACATTTCTGGATAAAATAATAATATATTTCCCGAAAAAAATATTATTCTCGGACTTCATTCAATGAGTCACGGATTATGAAAGATGATTATTAACTATAACTTAGATAGTATACTAGTGTTTTTTCAAAAAAAGTAATGATCAGTGAAATCGATGCGCTGCCACGTGTGTCTCCTAAATCCAGTATGTATCATGGAAGATGAAAGTACAGCTGTCGTCCTGTAGGCCAGGGCCCTCAATAGACTGTAGAGCCAAGGAGGAAAAATCATTAAGTGAATAACTGCCAGCAGTCAAAAGGTTTATTATTTAACAATTTAATTAATGCAATTAAAACAGTATGTCACCACGTTAGACAAGAGGGGCATGTAAAACATTTCAAATAATGCATTAAACTGGATGTCATTATTTACAAAATATTATTATGTAATGCATCCTGAGAAGTTCGACATGACTGGTATTTCCAAGACTTGTTTGCGACGTGGACGACTTTTAACGTGCATCTGCACAGACAAGCAGAGGGTCCGGTGTGTTCATACGAGTGTTCGTGGCACCAAACAGGGGAAAAGTGGTCAGTTTGGGGTTATTATGGCTAGCCCTGATGAATTTAATTAGTTTGAGCCGGTGTGCGGAATGTGAACTGTTATGCACGAGTTACTCGTATTATATAATCTGATGTTTGTATAATGATAATGAATTTTTAAAATAATGAGAACACGAAAGGCTTTCGTAAATTATTTCGACGGAATTAGCAGATTAACATATTTTAATTAGAGGTAGATAGTAATAAAGGAACCTACCCTTGAGGGCTTTTAGATCCGAAACACAAAATAAAGGTTCATATTTTATTATTTACTATGTTAAATGCACGCTAGATGAGTATTGAACGCCTAAAATTAGATTCCGGCCTATGAGCTACTGTTTAGTTGAAACGATTGGGGCCCAGTGATGGATTAGTTAAATTTTTTATGAGGCATTGAATTAGCATAATAAATTTGTTCCCAATGTGCAGGTAATTTTTATATATGTATTCATTGGCAAATCATGTTTGATTGAAAGAGGTACGTAGTTTTGTACTGCTAGAAAATATTTCTTTTTTCAACTGTGTAACAGAAGGCAGTGAACATTCCTTTTAGCCTTTATTTAAGGGCGCACTATTTACATAACTATACCGCATTGCGTGTACATAACAAAAACTCAACAAAGTTAATGCTAACGAGAAATGTTAATTGCATGCAATTATTAAGTACCAGCATTCAGATTACCACTACTAATTGGAGTAGAGACACCGGAAACATGTTTTCTTAACAGATAATCTGTGTAGTTCCTCAATGGAATTCCATGATGCAACTCAGACAGTTGTTTGTGTCAACTGAGAAGGAAGGTCAGCACGTGCGATAACCAAATGAACGATGTGAGTCACGCAACGTCAAGGAATGTAATTTCTTTTAGAAAATAAAAGAGTTTTTCTAGTACCCGTAACAATGGAATCGGAAAGCGAAATGAAATTAATTATTGATGCGTGCAAACGCACAGCATTCCGTCTGTCAGCGAAGTATACATTTTACGATCATGGAAGTTAATGGGAGTCTGTCTAATTTTTGTCTGTTAAATTATTTTATCAAAATTTACAAATCATTTTAATTAGTAAATGACATGCATTTTAAGAGTTCAGTAAACTAAGGGTTGACGTAATGTATACCAGGTTAATGTAAATTTTAAAGTTTTATAAATAAATTTTGAATTAGTGCTAAATTTCACCAGTTATATTTTATACATGTCAGATAAAGTTCAATTTTTAATTATATGTATATAAAATATGAAGACCAGATTACACCCATTCTCAACCGCAAGTCTGTTTAGTAGCCGAGGTGTAATATTTTGACAGTACAGATAAATGATATGTCTAATTTTTGCGTATGCTAGTGCAGTTTGGTTTACGCCGTATAAATAAATTCATAAACAATATGACAAAGCAATAAAAATATCCTTACGTTCAATGTTGACTATCTAAGATAAAAGAAGATAAACAGTTTTTTTATCGTTTCAGAAATAACGAAATGTCAGAAGGCAGAAACGATTAAACAACTATTTCTCCTTATGAATAAAAATGCAATTATCTGTCAGTGGTAAAAAGTAATATAATTATAAAATCATAGGAACTTTTTTTTATTACTTGAATATACAGAAAAAAATTCAATCCGAAGATTTTACAATTGTGATACATTGATGACGTTAACATGTTAAAATTATCTTGAAGGAATGTAGTTGCTTATTGAGTCAGTAGTTGAAGAGGAAGTTGTGAATTATTTATATATAATGTAACACATAAATAACAGTGATTTATTTAAGTCGGCCCACGTTGAGTCGCCAAAATGTAATGCATAAATAAGATTAAATGTCCCACGTTGTGGAAGCCAAAAATGTAATGAATAGATAAAAAAATTAAATTAGTTAAATTCTTTAACAAAAGATTATATACTGTTAATGTTACAATTAATTTGCCCTACGTTGGCACGCCGAAATTTAATTTAACAAACAAATATTTTATTTATAATTTGTTGGGCCTTCTAAATAAAACAAAACATTTATAAGACAATTTCCTTTATTGAATATAAATTTACATTTGCTCGGTGGTTAAATACATTTAAATCTCAAAGTTTAGCAATTTGTTAACAATTCTCTCAGGGTCGTTTACTTGGGCTTCATAGGTAAAGAACAATCAAAGAATTTATAAATAAGGTAATTAACAATCCAAATCCAAAAATGAGACGAACTAAATCTGACAAATACCTTTAATTATCGTTTACAAACTTAATTAATTTGGTTTCTACTTACTAAATGTCCTGCTGGTACCAGACTTTGTTTCGGGGCTTGGGGACACTATTTTTTTTACACTAAAAGGCCATGAAACACAGATCCTACACTTGATGGTCAAACACATCGTAGTTATTGGATTTTCCTCCGGAAACTCGATCTGCTTCACCTCCGGGTCATCAGCCAGACATATTGTTACTCATTGTCTTTATGTGGAAAATGTTGATTTCGGTACGTGTATGAATCTGAATAGGGCGCTAAATATTTGATTCTGCTTTGCGGTCTTTTTACAGTGTATCTCTCTGCCCAGACTTTATACTTGGAGTTCAAAACTTATAACTCTCTCGGTTGAATTTTAAGCTTGGGCCACGATGTTCGTTCTCTCAATGTTACGACTTCTCCCTCCTCAGATTTCCGACAGACTAGCCTCAGAAAGCGCTCGCAGCCCACTAACAAAGACCACCGACACATTGTTGTCTTTGAAAATGGTACCGCTAAACAATCCAATTATTTAAATAATTACTGGCCTCTAATTAGTATTACAATATATACATATATATTGTAGTAATTAAAAGGCAATTAATAATTAATAATTAAAAACATTTTTGACTTGAATTGTTATCGGCAAACAGACACAAATCACACACAAGAATGGACAATGATGGAAGAGGCCTAAGGTATTGTAGACTATGGCGCGCTGAGAGGAATGTATGTAGCAGATGGTGGCGAAACATTGCAGAGGACGGAACAAATAAAACTTGAGCAGAGACTAGACGTCGTTAATGTATCACAAAATAAAGTTGTGAATTAATACAACGTAAAATATTCACGGAAGTATTTCATCGTAAATATAGGAAAGTAATAGCAGTTTTGTCAGAATAGAAGTTTACAAAATACAGCCAATCTTGCCAAATTTTCAAGTGAAGTGTAGAATCAGTGAAAACCAAGGCCTGATATTAAAAGCAAAGTGTGTGAAAGTGTCTGAATGAGGTAAAAATTGATTGTGCTGGTACCAGAGAGTGAGAGAGAGAGAGAACAGTAAGTGAAATTAAAAAATTATTAATTATAAACATTTAGGTAAAGATAGATCATCAGATTTCGGATTTTGTTTTGAATAATTGTAAATATTGTTTTGTAAATAATACTTCCAAGTGTTCAGTTCCCTAGAAATTTGATTGTTAAAAAATTTTATTTCTTATTTTTTTACCTACATGAGGGTAATCCACGTTGGGCAACTCCCCTTTAATAGCATAGGAAGGGATTTGAAAGGGGGGATGCGGAAGGGTAGAGGAAGGTAGCCAAGGGTTAACTAGGGCCCCCGGGCTATATGTTAAGGATCCTACCCGGCATTCGTCTAAAAGTAATGCAGGGAAAACCCTAGGAAAACCTGCATCAGTTAGGTCGGGCACTGGGTACTTGTCCCTCGCCCTTCCGATAGGGGGAGAGGATTTGCTGTGGGGACGCAGCATTCCCTTCTCCGTGCCTCGACCAGTTTAAGAGGCAGCTGGCCGACTATTCCAATGGGAATAGCGGACAACTCTTTCCGTATGCCCAAGGTCTGTGACCCCGGAACATACACCTCTCAGAACAGGCCGAGGTGCCTCGGCTTGTGGGAACCTTAGTTCAAAAACGGAGAGGAGAAGGCATTCCCAAAGATAGCCACTTCGTATCTCTCCTCAATTGTTAAAAAAAGTAATACCTTTCTTTATTTAAAGGCCCAGATAAAGACCCTGAGAGAGAGAGACAGTAATATTTTGGATTGTACGTAATAAATATTGTTAAATTCAATAAATATCTATTTTGTAACTTGAATTCTTTGTGCATATATATAATGCATACATATATATATATATAATGTGTTTGTTTAATTAACTAAAAATCTTATTTATTAACGTCCTCACACTTAAAATGTTAAAATAATTTAAATTGACGCATCAACGTGTGACATATTTTGATTTTGTTTATTTAATTGTACTTTCATTCTTATATACTACAAAGTTGATGTACCAACGTGGGGCACTGTTTCATTTTAAATTGTTTAAATTTTTATATACTACAATATATATGTTGATTAACAGTGGCTGCCAGGTCAATTTGTCGTTTTCTTTTTAGCCTTCGAAAGGGTTTAGGTGGAGGAGGATGGGATTCTGTATTTGACATAATGGGATTGAAGTGGTTGAGATTTCTGTGAAGTTGGATTAGGGCGGTTTGAATTATGTTTTTTTTTTAGTTGAGGGAATATTTAGGTCATTGTGGATTCTAAAGTAACGTACCAGGGACAGTTAGTATTTTATTTTGCGGTATTTGAATTTTATTTATGTGGGTGGTAGCGGCCAAACCTCAGATATAACAGGCATAAAATCAGAGGGGATATATGAGGGGTGTGTAAAGGAGTTTTTTTGTTGTCAAGGATAAAGGAGATTTCGGGTTCAGTAATGGCTTTAATTTGTGGAATCTGTGGAGTATTATTTTTTTAAGGTGGGAAATGTGAAGGGACCATTTTAGTTAGGAGTCGATGGTTAGTCCGAGGTATTTATGGGAAGATTTAGTAGGGATAAAGTAGTTGTTGATAGTGACTGATAGGATTTTAAAGGATTGATGACTATGCGCCAGTCGTTAGCCCAGATTGAAATGAAGTTTAAGGATGTTTGAAGGTGGTTTGCTGCGGTTAGGTAGTCGTGTGCGTGAGAAGTGATAGCGATATCGTCTGCGAATATTGAGGTGGTGGTTAGAGGGGATAATACGAATATCGTGGGTGTACAGAGGGACTGCACCAACAAAAAATTATTTTGAATTACAAAATTTTTAAAAATCGGGAAAACCAGCAAAATTTGAATTAACTGTGAGACATTATCACTAATTATTATTAGTAATATGCAAGTAAAATTACAATCTGTTCTTGTTAGAACATTGGGTAATTTGAGTGATTGTATTTTGACTTTTATTGCGAATTGGCCTTTGCAAATTCACCTTAAGATGGTATTAAGAGTCATTTGTAGTAAATAAGGCACCACAGGTTTCAGTTGCTGAATATAAAACAAAGAAATTAAGTTCTATTATTTTATCCTCATTAAGGTAAATTAAATTCGATATTGGAGATAAGATATAATGATCCTGGGATATTTTATTTTAATAAAAATGTACATGTTTTAAGTCAATATAGTGTAAATGACATAGAAAGAAATGATTTAACAAGCGACGGGCATAAACCGCATTAATACAAAAAACAAAAATAAGTGTTAAATAAATTCCATACAACGTTTCTGAAATCCTTGTTGCTTTCGACAGGTGGTCCAAGAAAACGAAGATCCGTAAGAACGTCATCTCCACAAACCAGGAGACGAAGTCAAAAATAGATTCTTACGGTCTTCCTTTATTGAAACACCTTACGCAAGAAACAAGGATTCCAGAAACGTTGTGTGGTATTTATTTAGCACCTATTTTTGGCTGCTTATTAATGTAATTATTTTATTATTGACACAGACGTATTATATTTTAATAAACTGCATTCGTTAAAAATGTGTGAGATGATTACACTCTTCATCAGAAATTTTGAGAGCTTGTTCCCGAATGTAATGAGCAATACTCATCGTGTTCTGATGGTTCATTCGACTCTTATTGGTTACTAAATAAAATAGCTTCTCCCATTACAAGGTTTTAACTAATATTCCAATTTTTAGACAGTTTCATAATTCGAATAATTACATTATCTTATTTTAAATATGTGCGTCATTAACACGTATAAGGTGCTAAATTTATTATTGTAACTTACAACAAAACGGCGATCTTCGAGTCTCTAACTGGACAATTAATGAAGTTCTTACAACCTGACTGTCAAACAAGGCACGTGAGCGTTAATTTAAGTTTTTCTTATTTAAATGTTTTGAATTAAATTATTGTAATATATAAAAACTTAATTCTGTGGTGTAACTTTAACGGAATATATTAAAGGAAATTGTTTGGGTACTATTTATTGATGTAAAAACACAAAATGTTCCCATAGTAACTAAATCCGAGACACAAACCAGTCATCATTATGAAAGTAAAACGAATTGTGAAATTGTGCGTAAACGGCATTACACGTTGAATGTCTTGTAATAAGAGTAGCTAATTTCCTTCATAGACAATTGAATAAACCTACCGAACCCAATATGTATTGCTTTTTGCACTAAAGCAGGGGCGCTCACTTTTCTGACAAGAATTTCGCTAAAGTCGCTAAACCTAGAATATATAAAATTTAGTTTGTCATTGAAAATATGTATCAACAAAAATGTGATTGTCGACAAGAATAATATGAAGGAGAAAAATTCAACTTAAAACTAGTTTTATTACGACTAGTAAATACAAAATCTTTCAACATATAGGCATTGAATTGAGTAATGGATAACTGAATGCTATTAAAGTAGGCAGATCTCATTTAATTTATAATACATAAATTGAGGGGGGGGATTTTTCGAAGGAAGTATAAAATTATAAAATAGATATTTATTTCGCTCTACAATGGGAAGGAATTGCAGGGAACGTTTTCCGAGTATAACAAGTCTGTAATTTATTGAACTGTGACTTGGACTTGAAAGCCAAAAGTATATATATATATATATATATATATATATATATATATATATATATATTGTAATGCCCGTTTAGTGAGGCATTGTTTCTGATTGATAGTCTGGACTGTTGGAGGGGCATTATGGAACGTGTTTATTTAGGTCTAAGTTTTTCTTCGTATTGGGACTGCTGGGTGTGTGGTCTTGAGAAACCGTGCACGTGCGTGTGGGGGGTGGAGAAGACGAGTAATTACGGGTCCTGTCTCGATTGTCGGCTTGACATGACGGAGTAGTTAGCCATTTGTTGACTACGGAACTGCAGCTGCATGATATAAATCGTGTGATAATGAAAGAATCTGTCAACTTGCATTTGCGACGAAGTTTTCTAACAATGGAAAAGTAAAAGACCGGGAGGATATAAGGGAGAGATGAGCTTTTGAGGAGGTCAGTTGTGCTGCGATCACCGAGGCTGGAGGATGTGTTTAATAGAGACATTGTTTAAGCGGAGTGGTGGATATGAGTAAGAGAGACATTGTTTAAGAAGAGTCGTCGTCGAAAGATTGCAGGGTTTAAAGTCGCAGCCAAAGCATAGGAGAGAGGACTTGTTAAATTTACAGTAAACCAGTCGTCGTCGAAGCAGAGCAGAGTAAAGTCGTCGAGGTACAACAAACTTTCTTTTCAAACCAACAGTATTTGGCAGAATCTGTGAATTTAATGGAAGCTGTGAAAACCCCACCACTGTGTTCGAAAGGTGAAAGTATCCTGGGCAGCCGTAAGTAGCAAGAGAACAGTAAAATGATTTTTGTAAACCGACTTAAAAGATAATGTCAGATATCGTTCTTTAGTGTTGATAAAATAAACTGTTTAAATTTAAAATCCATCTTGTAGAATAAGTTCGTCGATAATTAATTTCGTCTATGTCCAAACGAATAAATATTACTTTTTAAATGAAATCTAAATTTTGTGTTCTTTGATTATGTTTAAATGTTCTGCCGTTATCAAACCCAGTTAAGACCTTTTAGAGAAAGAGATATGTTTTTTAAAAAAATTCTATAATTGTTTCAAGTATTGCTAAATAAAATTTTGTTTGTTTTAAAGTTTATAATTGTTCATTTAAAAGCCCATCATTATTGATTAATACATTTTGACAACAACGTGGAGCAAATTAATAAGTTAATTAATTGATCATTACAATATATATATATATATATATATATATATATATATATAATCAGTGAATAGAAAATTAAAAAATTTTAAGTTTTGACTCTTAATATTCATTTTTCATAATCATTTACGTAAAAAAAATTTAGTTTGACATCTTCAATGTCTTACGATCATGTCAGTGGCAATCAGAGGGACTTATGTCCCAGTGGTCTCATAAAACAGCCTCCAAACAGATAAGTGAGATGGAAAATGTTGATATTTGCGTTATTTTTACGAAGTAGCTCATATTGTGGAATAAGGCAATTTTCGTATTTTGTAATTGATTATCCTTATTACATACATGTTTATGACCAAAGTGTGAGGTCATTTTCCAGTTGCATAAACCTGACTTACTCGAGATGTAGCACGTATGTTAGGATCCTGAGTATTGACACGTGTTAGCATATCACGTCATATATATTGAACATAATTGAATCGGTATCAGTTTCCAAAAACTGTTTGAAACCAAAAAAAAAATACGTAAGGAAAGTGAGATATAATCCATAAAATAGTAAATATTTTATTTAATATAATCCGACAATTGTTATTTAATAAACACATAAACAATACAGCTACTATGTCAGAAAAAAATGTATTCATGAATTAAAACAAAATAATTTCAATACAACTTTTCGTCCACATTTTTGTACATCTTCGGGTAATCTAGAGTTTTAAATGTAGAAGAATAAATATGTATTTAGAGTCATGGACTGCGGCATATGATAGTTATAACCGATATTCGGTTCAATTCACATTTTCTTTTAATTTAAAATTTCAGATTACCTGAAGATATCCTAGTACGAAATGAAATGATTTTTTGTTTTACATTTTTCTGACACATTGGCTGTATTGGTTATTTATTTAGTAAATACGGTATTCAATTATTGTTTGCTCTGTGAAAGTAATATAATAGTTAGACCCGATGGAAGTCGTATTGAGTTGCTGAATACTTTTCGTTCTCTCCCAATCCATTGTCATGACTATTGTTAAGTGTGTGATTATTATTATTCATTCAATCTAATCTATGAATGACGCTTTAGCTGTTCCTTCCCTTGTATTTACGGAAGGAGAATAACAAACATTTAAATCATGAGAAATATTTTTGTTATAGAGCACATTTATACAAAATTGACATATTTATTTGGTGATTCTACTTATGTCTATCCTTGATTAATATATTATTCCCTTCAACTTATCTTTAAAACTCTACGGCTGAAATAGATTGACTTAAGCTATTGTACTCCATATTCAAACGAATGTTCAGATTCTATGTAAACTGCACGTGTTTAGATTCAAGTTTGGTGAACTCGTGTCATGTACTCGATCGTATAATCAAGTTATTTGATATCTGCCAAGGTGACAGAGAATACTCTATCACGAAACTCCTCTCTAATTGCTTCCACTCTCGGCAATCTTAATTGCAATTCTTATTCATCTCAGGAGTGACGCACTCTTTGAAATGGAAATAAGTCCAGTGTTCGTGACAATGCCTTCATTATAAATGCATTGTTCGGTGGCAGTAATACTTTATGGAGAATAATTTTAATTCAACGGACTTGGAAATGGACGCAGTGTACCGGTTAAATAACAATTCCTTTTTGTAGAACTGCATGGCTATTTTGGACGATAAATGGAATAATTTTAGTTTTTATCTAGGACATCTACTTACATCTTTTTCTGAAAGTCGATTGAAATAAATACATTATATAGAAACGTCAGTTAATGTCATTCATTGCTTAAATTATATTATAACACCAACAAAATATGATGCCTTATTAGTTATACATGAAGTGGATTAATGGGAGGATTATTCGGCGTCCAATGCAGACGAAGACTTCTTATATTATGACCTTTTTTAATGGGTACAAATGTTAAGTTCTGGCTTCTCAAATAAATAGTAGGGAATAATATATATGTATATAGCTATCTATGGATAGATAATTTTTGGGTTAACAGTACGAAATTAGTAGTCTACAGAAGAAAAAACTGCTGTCAACTCGGCAAACATTCGGAAATTACGACACGTCTGATGATGTGCGTGTTAAATTCCCAACAAATAAATAATGATAATAATAGAAATATAAAAATAATACATAAATAATATTGATAACTTAGCACCACAGTAAACGATGCGATAAATGAACCATCAATGTCTTTATGTGACGATCTTCCGCGTATTGCCTTTTAAGATACTAAATTCAAAACATGGAAATGTCTTTGAAAAATATAATGTGGTTGAAATAACGTTGAACTCTATTGCATCAAACCGTAATTTGAACGGAAGTTTACTAAAATTTGGATAAAAAAGTCGTTTAGTTTGAAAGGTATTCAAGTTAATAATTACCAACTTGTCATGTTACGAGGGTAGTTCAGAAGTACCAGACCTAACAAAGAATACAAAAAGATAATAATTAAGAACCATCGATCTACTCAAAATAATCATCAACCGCAGACTCCTCTTCTTCATTAGTGGGAAAACTTTTACGACCGAGCAATTATGTAACTTTTGGAAAGATAAAATATTCCGAGACAGATAAATCTGGCGAATAGGGTGCATTAGGAATCAATTCGAACTTTAACTCGTTGATTTGAATCGTCGCGATAATGAATGTGTGAACTGGTGCATTGCCTTTTTCTTCTGCCTAATGTGGCTATTTTTCTTTATTTCATCACTCAAACGCTCCAGTAAGTTTGCATAATTATTACCGTTGATTACTTTTCCTTTTGTATGATAATCAATGAAAATATTTCTCTTGCATCCCAAAAAACTGCCACAATGAGCTTGCCAGCAGGTGGAACTATCTCGCCATCTTTGGAGTCGATTTTCCATTATCAGTCCATTGTTTTAACTGTTGCTTCATCTCAGGTGTGAAGTGATTGACCCATGTTTCATCCATTACTATGAATGGACGCAAGAACTCTGATTTATTGCTGTGTAACATCCTCACAACGCTATTTTTGTTCCATTGTACCCAAACGCGGCACCCGTTTTGCACAGCTTTCTCGTGTTTCAGTCAATATGTGATGTACAGCACTTTTTGATATTACTAGCTCACGCACTTTCAGTCCACCATCATCCAATAACATTTGATCATAATTTCTGTTCACTTAATTTGGTCGATGTGAGTCTTCGACAGTTCGTACGGCCTCGTTTAAACTCTGCCACCCAATATTTTATCGTTGTAAATGTAGAGCCGGTTTCCCCAGAGTAGAATCTAGCTGTACTTTGATATTGGTTGGACTGAGACCTTTCAAATGAAAGTTTTGTATCACATAAAGATGACCAATATTTTCAATGTATAAAAAATCACTGAGAGCGTTCACTGTTGATGGCTGTCACACAAACACTAAACAATGTAGCGTTTTCAAACTTAAACTTAATCAGGTTGGTACTTTTGATCACTTTTGTTTTTGAAACAAAAGTCCGCCATCTATACGTCAGGTCCGGTTCTTCTGGAACTACGCTCGTATAATGTAAATGTTCATTTATCAATTCGAGATGGAAAACGAAGTAATAGAGACTAACAAATATGAAGCAAACGTCAAGATAAGTGATATAATCGTAGAATAAAAGTTAAATTTTATTGCAACAAGGAAACAAAACATGTTCTTTATTTGAAACTTCTTGAGCTATTTCTAATATAGTACTTATTAACAATTTAACTATTCTCTCAATAGACAAGTGACTCAGATAAAATAATAAATTACTTAAAAAGTTACATACTCACGACAACTTAATTCAATTAAAAATAGTTTATAGTTAGGTGGCAGAATTGCATGCAGGTGAAAATGAAAGAACAACGGCTTAATTATGCACAAAAGTTGAATGTACGCGTAATTTTACAAGAGTTTTTATATAGATAGTGTTTCATGGTAAATAAAATTTAATAAGACATTAGAGGAGGTTTATGCATTTTATCAAAACTACTGACTGTACAATTGAATTAATTTAGTTGTTTTATTTTCTCCATACACCCGACAATCTTCAAAATTTTATTCTATTTAAATGAATTATATTAGTTACATGTTAGAATATTTTGAGGTAAAAACATATCAGATAGAAAATATAAATTAATATTAATATTATTCATAGATAAGGTTATTAATATTCACATGTATTCTTATTAAATCCACAAAGCGTGCAATTATTAATTATAAGAATGTATCACTAGTTCTGCGAAATCTCGCTGTGGCACACACAATACTATTGTAATTTAAGGAAGCAATATATCCACGATCCAGACAAACTAAAAGAATACAGAACGAAAATAGCAAATAGCATGCAAAATCGGCCAGAAATACAGGATATCAACAAAGATTGGGACGATGTAGTAGCTAAAATAACTCAAACAGCAAGGAATGTAATAGGAATAGAAAAGAGTAAATGGTGGGATGAAGAATGTTCTAATGCTATCAGGGAAAAAACGATGCAAGGAAGAAACTGTTAACTATTAATACCAGAGCAAAGCAGGAAATATACAAGCAGTTAAGGAAAAGGGCAAACAAATTATGTAGGTTTAAAAAGAAGAAATGGATGATGAGTAAAATAGAACAAATGGAAAGCAGCTTCAGAAGAAATGAAACTAGGTAATTTTACAAAGAAGCGGGTAAATATGGCGTTAAACAATATGCTGACCCGGCCATTTGTAAGCACGAAAATGGTAAATTGCTGGGCCAACAACCAGAGATACTCCAAAATACTCCATTTTAAGTTCACGTTAAGCCCTCCACATCGAACAATAAAAATAAATGAAAATGAAAATGACGGATCAAATCAGGAAATCCTCCTACATTTAATGAAATTTGCCATATTACCAACAACTTAAATTTTTTTTAAGCTGCTGGAACTGATTTTATCCCTGCTGAATTATTAAAATACGGAGGTAGAGACCTAAGAAAGGAAATACACAAACTCTATCTTAAGATTAGGAACAGCCAACAACTACCAGTTCAATGGAACGAAGGAGTCTCTCTCCAATTTTCAAAAAAGGTGATAGACACGAATGCAGCAAACTATAGGCCAATAACAGTCCTAAATGTTACATATAAAATATTCTCTATTCTATTAAATAATAGACTTACAGAATTTATTGATAAACACTTAACAGATTACCAAATGGGATTTCGGCAAAACAGCTCCACGATTGACAATATTCATAATAAGACAACTATATGAAAAGAGTCACGAACACGGAATAGAGTTATTTAATGTTTATTGATTACAGACAAGCGTTTGCTTCAATGCATAGAGATAAAATTATGGAATGCGTGCAAATTTATAAAGTCCCAGCTAAATTAAGAGTGATGCTTGCGCAAACTCTAACCAACAACAAAGCAAGAATTAAAATTAATAATCAGCTGAGTGATGAGTTTGAAACAAGCAACCTTATTTACAATAGTCATAGATGTAATTATGAGTAGAATGGAATTCAAAGGAAACATTACCACACGTTTAAGAAAATGCATAGCTTATGAAGACGACCTATTGATAACAACAAGAAGGTACAAAGCATTAAAGGATACTCTTCTTGAACTTTCCCACGAATTTGGGTTAATAATTAACACCAACGAAACAAAATTTCCAAGATGTAAAAAAGGGGAGATTATCCCAATAAGTGTAACTATAGACGACGAGAAATACGAAGAAGTAAAATCCTATAAGTATCTAGGCTCAGTGGTAAATGGAAGTAATAAGATCGAAGAGGAAATTAATGAAAGAATTGCTGCAGGGAACAGAGCATACTTTGCAAATAAAGGTTTATATAAAAGCAAATTACTCTCCAAATCTGCCAAAATAACACTTTACAAAACCACAATAAGGCCAATAATGATTTATTCTGCAGAAACATGGACCCTCAATAAAGCAGAAATCCAAAAACTAATGGTTTTTGAAAGAAAGATTCTGAGAAGGATTTACGGACCAATTAAGCTAGTAGAAAATATCTGGAGACAAAGATATAACCATGAATTGGATATGTTAATAAAAGCGAATAACATAATAAACCAAATCAAAGCCTCCAGAATAAGCTGGCTGGGTCACGTATATAGAATGGATGATGACAGGTTAGTAAAGAAAGTTTGCCAATGGAATCCATTAACAACAAAAATAAGAGGAAGACAAAAAAATAGATGGAGAGATGATGTTCTGCAAGATGTTAAGACAATGAACATCAAGAACTGGACGGAGAAGGCTATGAACAGAAAAAGTTGGAAGGCTATAGTAGAGCAGGCCAAGATGGTGAGATAAATCGTTGTAGCGCCTTCAAAGAAGAAGAATAAAGCAATAATTGTCTAGTGTTAATTAGAAATAACGCAAATAATTTTGTTGAAATGCTGCTTGAATGTCGAACAAAATTACGTCAGTTGTAGTTTCATATTTTGTTATCGTTTCTTAAAATCGTCGGGAATTAATGCACTGACTGAATAGAATATACAAATGAACATATATTCACGGATGCTTGGATTATTTTATTGACAATGTGATAGCAACCATTAATCCACTTTTAGAATCAAGTTTTTCTATACAAATTTCTTTCTGGTTTGTCAAAATTTTTTGAGATTTACATCCATCTCAGAACTTGTGTTTACCATGCAGTTACTATTTTTGTATGTAGTTGTGCACTGAAGCCTTTTAAAAATAGCAACTTTATTATAATTAATATAAACCCAATGAAGATTTATCAATATTTCCTTCGTTCATTTATACTTGAGTTACACTCTAAATTACTTTCGCATACACACGTCCAGTAAATCACCTTTTCACGGCCTCGCTCATATTTTTTCTCATTTGTTTGGGAAATTCAGTCATTCAAAACAATCGCCATCTGTCTGACCACTTAAGTTCACAAGCCTGGCTTTAACATCGAGTGCCAACACATCATGCGGTTTGTTTCAGCTTAGAAACCACTTAAGATTTCATTTATGTTTTGGAGTGCACTTAAATTGGAATATTTCTAAAATGTGTTTAGCATGACACAGTGTAGATCACAAAACATGCTCTTTGATGGTGTGGACAAAAGGACCCTCAATAGGAGAATAGGAATGGGATTCATTTAACATAAATATGATGGTTTTACATGAAAATTGTGTATTACGATCTAAGAGACAGAGATTAATGTACACATCCAAGAAAGGAACAAACCATTCTGAGAGAGCGAATTTCGTAGCTCTGACCAGAGAAATGTTCCTGACACTCGTTATACGGCTTCAAACCAGCAATTTTAAGGATACGATAAATGATCTATCTTTCTGATTGTGGGGCCGTATATGGTGTGTGATGTCGACACACACAAGACGAATCCGCAGATCAGCGGCCTGTGCAACCTTGGCGATGTTGAGGCCATTGTCTTCGCCAACACAAGGTCACAGGTGTAGGTCAAGGCAAGCCGGCCCTACTCCGCTGCCCGCATGCCTCACTTCGGCACATCGGCTTTCCTCGTTGCCAATTATAGAAAATGGAATGTAAAAATATTCTTACAGAAAAAAGAAGTCAAATTTGCGATCAGATTCAAAGATACTGTAGAATGGAAATCATGAGCCCTAATATACAAAAAACCACTCACACTAATTCAAATTTAAAACATTTTAAAACTAACGACACGCGGGAAACAAAATAGGCTGCAGAAGTTTCGTAAGAACAAATAACGGAAGTATTAGGAAATGTATGGATTAAACGATGCTTCGTGTCAATGGCCAACTTTTTACGTCATTTAACTCACATTTCGACCTGACTTACGGCTTTCATCAGATGACACATATAAATTAATGAGTCAAAAAGGAGCCTACTTTAATAAAACTATAGAACATAATTTCTTCTTATTTCCACTGAAGTTAATTTTCGATTCTGAATTTTTTTAAAAAAAATAACATTTACTTAAACTAAGAAAATTGAAATTTTTTACCATAAATTACATATAATTAAATCAAACATATGGATTCAAATAAGATTTAATAATTCAATTGACGAGTTCCAAATCAAACATTTTTCAAACCATAAAGAAATTTTAAAATATTTAGCAATTTAAAGCCCAATAACAATGCATTCCAAGCCAGAAGAGCAATCTGCACATCGTCTGCAGCAATCCACTAACTGTTCGAGTTCGTCGCAGACACAAGACTGGATAAATAAATATAACCCTCCACGGTTCCATACTAGAATTAACTATCTACACTAAGATTAAGAAAAAGTTGTATTATTATATTATGTTTTGAATTGTACAGTCGCCAAGAATAATATAGTTGACGCGACTTTGAACGGTCCATAAAAACAAAATTGTCGAAAACCACTTATCTTGTTGTAGTTGATATTTAATACAAAATCAGAAATAATGAGTGAAACTGACTTAAATTAAAAAATAATCAAATTGACCAAACGCAGGGGATTTATTACGAGTTAAGTATGCTCAATAAATTGGAATTATTTTATCATTTGTATAATTTTTCACATTAATAGCAGTAGTTATTGATGTGATATATAACATTTCACTCAGTAGTCTTGGTAAAAATTTTATATTAATCCAATAAAAATTGTTGTTATGGAGATAAAATAGTTCGAATATTTTAAGGTACGCTCATTCTGTGTCATTTAATACGAGTTTTTAAAGCTCGCTTTGTTTGTCCAACATAACATGCATTGCACTACACACAGTTTATTTTGCAAATAACATTATGTTTATCAAAGTTTTGGATGATATCTTTAATGTTTTTGAAAAAACGTAAATTATTAATATATCTAAAAATAATATTACCGCCATATTTATTCAACAAGTCAATAAATTTGTATTGGATACTTTCAAGATAAGGTAACACTATGAAGCTCATTTTTCTGTTATTAACTTTGTTATTGATTAACATATAATTTTTAATATAATATTATTCAATCTAATTTTGATATGGTTATGAATTAACCAAATTAATATTGATTTTCGGACTATGTTGTTAATCAATTTATTTTGTTATATGTAAGTGTCATAAATCAAATTTTTATATTCGAAGTAATAGAATGGGTTGATATAATAAATTCCAAATATTATAATAAATGAAAATTAATTTCCATACTTTCATATTTCAACAATATTTCATTTACTTTTTTGTTACCGAAAAAATGAAATTAAATATGTTATGAAAATGTACTGTCTTTTTTATGTGAATCTGGTAGGGATCCCGAAGTTCAAGAAACGGTGGAATGGAATGTAATAAGCAAGTAATTCTCCTCATTCTTATTTTGCCCGTATTCCATTTTAAATTTTGGAGTGGTCACATCTAGAATAATAATTTGGAAGTTTGTAACTTCTCTCCAGGCTGGTTGCTTTGACTAAGCTTTGAACATTGAGCAAAACCTGAACTTTTATCATTTACGGAATCCATTCTCGATATTTCGTATATAAATATATCCGAAGTGCGGATAATTTTACCCTTTATTTCACAGCCTTTGTAAACTTAAATAAGTTTACATTACGTCATGTTAATATGAGCGTTTAACGTTGTTGACATTATGTGAAATTCTTAAGTCGTAATTAGAATCTAATTTCATAATGAAAATAATATGTTAGATGATTGGTAATTGAGCATTGTTCAGTTAAAAATAAATTTTGTGCATCAGGCATGACTTAGCGAGAACAAACATGGAGTCTGAAACATATAAGAGTAAAATATTAACAAAAATGAAAAAAATATAAATCACTCTTAAATAATAACAAAAGTCTGGATATGTTCAATCCTGTACAGATCCCAATCCGTATTCCAGCTTGGGTAGAAACAGGCATCGGTACACAATTATCTGCTCTTTTATATAAAACTCTATTCAAAAATATACTACACTGTTGTCTTCAACCGCCTCTGAATTAATATTCTCATTCCAGGTGACATTCTTACTCCAAGTCACAATCGGATTTTAACTGCTTCACTACTTCGGCTGCAGGAAATAAAATTTTATTTCGTATAAAAATGTCAGGTAACCTTTTGTGCAATTGATTATCATCTTGGATGAAATTCTCTCGGGATTCCAGCCGGGTTAGAAGTTAAACTTCGCCAGAAGATGATAATGCTGATTGTTATCGAAACGTCGCGAGTTTTCGACGATCTTATCCGGCTGGAATCCCGAGAGAATTTCATCCACTATTTTCACCGGGAAAACCTTCATTAGGCGATTTTCATCTTATTCCTTCCCAAACGTTCCGGGATTTTATTCAAGTAAATCCTTATAGTATTGTATCGTCCTCTCGCTTTGCCTGTAGACAGCAAGGTCATCCGCAAATAAATAAAAACAATTAACGAAAATATATTGTAATACCAATTAAACAGGCTATTAATTATTTTTAATATAATTTAATTGTTAGCGGTACGGGTGCTTAAAGACGACAATCGCAGCGGGTCTTTCTTTGTTAACAATGGAGACTGGAGACCGCGCGCTTAGAGAACTCAGTCTGCGTGGAGTCTGCGTCGAGCCTGGGTCGAGAAAGGATACATAAAAGAGTCTGCGAGAGATACAACACAGTAAAGTTTGCTAATCTAAAAGCATGAATAGGGCTATCCAGGAAGTCCAACAGCGAGATATAATAGTTTACATAAAACGCAAGTAAACAGTTTTGACGGAGAGACTCATAAAATCGCAATTCAGAAGCAGAAGTTTTGCTTCACAAACTGAACTAATTTTCGCATAAAGAGGCTTCAAGGAGATCTACGTCCGAGGGCTGACTGAGGGGCGCTAATCCAAGTTCGAGGATAGCAGAAATCGAGAGTAACGACCGCGTGTGTTCAAAATCTAAAGTGTAGTATCAGTGAATAATGGCCTGTTTAGTGGCTGTTGACTTCAAGCTACAAGAGTCCGAACTGGTACCAATAGCACTGTCGTGAGTACAAAACAATTATTAATAACTGTAAACGATAATTAAAGGGTATAGTCTGATTCCGTTCGCGTTTTCTTTTCATTCGTTTTCTTTTATTTCTTGTATTTAATATTGTTAACTTCAATGAGTTTGGATTGTTAATGTTTTAGTTCATTAGATTGTATTTGTTCTTACTATCAAACCCAGTGATGACCCTGAGATAAAGCGAAATTCGACGTAGTTGATTGTAAAAATATAAAGTTATATTTTCATAGAACGCCACGAATTAATACAATAAAATTGAAATATTTGTTTGTTAAATTGGTGGAATTCGGCGTGCAACGCAGGGCTTATAATGTGTAATTATCAACAATAAATTTTTAAATCATAATAATTTTGTTAATTATTCCTATTTAATTAAGACCACCTTTTAAATCATTACATAATTATACGTCTTCAACGTGTGGCTAACTATCATTCAAATTTTAATTAGTTTTTTTGTTTAAGAATTTCTTTTAATTAAAGACTTTTTTAATTATTACATAAATGGCTTCCTAAACGGGGAGCTAATTTAATTTAATTCATCCCCGTTTTTAATTATTACAATATATAAAAAAGTTTTTTTATTAGTTTAAAATTATCAACTATATAATAAAGTAGCCAATAAAGAAGCAATATTATGTTATAAAATAAATACCACACAACGTTTCTGGAAGCCTTGTTCTTTCAGCTGCAGAAAAACGCAATAACCTGGAGGGACACAACTGTACTGGTCATTTGACAAAAGACAAGTTTTGAGTTTTGTCAACTGACCAGTGCAGTTGTGTCGCTATAGGCTCTTACGTTTTTTTGGCTATCTTTCTTAAAGGAAAGTAGTTAGCTTAACAATAAATGATGATAGTTTTTATTTTCATTGCTTCGGTTTGTAATAAATTGCGGTAATCTTACATTTAACAATTTTAGAATAGTCAATAAGTGAAATCTTAGCATTTCGCCAACATTCCTTAAATTTTTATAACTACATTAAAAAAAAAGGAAAATGGTAATGAGAATAATAAGGGTTGGAAATAAGACTTGATTTTTTTAAAGCGCATATATGTTCGAATATACAGTAAATACAGATGTCGCTACTCTTAACATGCAATTTACAATAAATCGTCGTAGAGAGAAAGCCTACACACGACCAAATTGAAAAAAAATGTCTATAATAAATTGATTTAGGGAAATCTTACATTGAATAATCATTTCAATTCTATTTTTCATAATATATCGCACAGAATAAAAATAAATAAGTAACATCAATGTAGGAAAAAAATTTTTTTTGGACAAATCTTTAAATACCGTATAATTTGTTAGCTTTCCAGATCCTTTTTACAGAATGAAGTGAAAAAGAACTATAATCTTGAAAAACAAGCAGAATAAGCATTATTTCGTGTATAGTATTAGGTGTGTGGTATCTAAAAGGTCAGGATTCAACCGTGTCTAAACATGATAACGTATATACACTTAAACGTGACTCTCCTAACAAAATAGTATCTGGCAAGGCACACACATGCTTAATGAGTCACGTCTGTGAGGTGTCGAAATTCCCCAAAAGGTTTTAGGTTTTCCAGAACTTTGTAGCGAATCGTGACTACGTCTAGTCATTATGACGATATCATAAAAGACGTTTTCACAATAATAAAACCTGTTTAATGTTCATCCTGCACTGTTTCTGAATTTTGGATGCGTTTAACGATTTTAAGAAACAGAATGGAACACACAATTTTTAAACAAAATAGTGAATAAAATAACTAAAATAAATGATAAGCTATTAGGAAAAAAACTGAAGTTAAATTAAGTACAAATTAACATATTCTACGCAGTTATAGTGTTCGAATGGAGTGCATGTTTACAAGAAAACTAAATTATATGTTAAGGGAAATTGAGTAATATATTTGAGTAAGTTATATTTAAATTAAACAAATGGGAATTTAAAATATTACCGATGGTATCAATTGTAAAAATTTAATGTTAATGCTTTTATAGGTGGAGATGTTATTTATAGGGTTTAAATGGCATAAAAAAGATCAAAATTAAAAACATAAAAAATTGAAGTAATAAATTTATCGTAGAGATACATAATAATTAACCCTTTATCTCAGGGTCATTGGTGGGGTGAACCATTCTAAAACTATATTTAAATTAGAAATCGAAGGCTTTCCCGGTGAATAGAATTTAGAAAGGTTCTCGGGTTTCCTCCCGGGTTATCTCGGTGGGCAGCGACGTTTCGATGCATAGCTCTTCCATCTTCTTCCAGGCTGAAGGGGATGGAAGAGCTATACATCGAAACGTCGCTGTCTACCGAGATAACCCAGGTGGAAAACCGAGAAACCTTTCTAAATATATTTAAATTACCCTACTCGTCTAATTTAGGAACCTTGCAATGCGATATTTAATAAAGAAATATTTTTTTCGTTCGTTGTTGTTGAGGCCAAAGTGGTGATGTATCGGGATACTGGGTTTTGGCGTCTGTCAGAGGAGCGTCGTTGGAAGTCGGTCGCAGAGGACATTATTGACATTCGTCGTCGTTTAGTTGCTGGACTCGTTCTTAACGACAACCTTTTCAAAGGTCACGAATTCGATCATATTCTCTCTGCTGTGGGTCGTGACTTGAACACAAATGTTATTATTTCTCCAATCTTCCTCATACTTCGGCTCCGGAAATTCCTAAATTCTGCGTCCAAGGTCACTTTGAGTCCCTCCGTTTTCTTGGGTCGCAGAATTTGTTTTCCTGTTCGTCTCTGATGTAAGGATGTATCTTTTAAATAAAATCTCTGGCAGTTTTCACAAGCATATTCTGCTAATTTGAATGTTAGTCCTCGTTTAATATTAATGTGTCCTTCCATTGTCATTGATATCTACCTACTGATTCCGCCTACGTAGCTTTTCCACATTCTCAAGAAACAAAGTAAACAACGTATTTTCTATCGTTTATGTCTATGGGAAGTTTTATAGTGCAAATTTGAATTATTCAGACACTATTGGAAATGGTGTAGACGGAATTAGAAGTGTAGCACATTACGGGTCGGATCTGAGTATTGGTAACACTGTGGCTGTTGTAGTATTACTATATTACATAGTTATCTTCGAAAAAATGTTTGCTTGTGGTAATGCAGCACATAAACTCACGGGCCGACAGTGGTTGTGTTAATATATAAAGTCCCTAATTTAAACCTCAATAATGTATAGTTTTTAATTATTTTTATTATGGTGAATTGTTAATATATAACTATGTTTTCACTAGAATAGCGTGGAATTTTACTTAATCTGTTTGTATAATTTTTTATATATGTTATTGACGTAAACTCTTTTAAGGACTAATGGAAAAACAAATAAATCTAAATTCCATGTGGCCATATTATGAACGTGTTGTCAATCAGGTCGAGTGTGCCAGTTTTAATCGCCTGGTTTCCGAAGGACTCCTTGTAGATATTTGCCACGATTGGTGACATGGCGACGCCGGCCGTCTGTTCGTAATATCTTTCGTCGTATTCGAAGTTTGTAAAACCATTAGTTATTTTATAATGAATTAGCTTCGTTAACTGCGTGGCAACTTCTAAGTGTTGTACTTCAGCGAGAGCAAATTCAGTAACGAATGTATCGTGATGAGTTGAAAAACACTCATACCGTCATAAAAAAAAGAAGAGACAGACGGAAAAGAGCCGAGTATTCTCGGATACCTTATAGTAAAAATGAAACTATTGCCAAACTTCTAGTCATTAAAATCAAGTGTATCCCAAGGAGGGAAAATAAAGTCCGGCCCGAGGATCGGTAAATTTTCCCAAAGTGGGCATTGCAATTGCTGCTTCGAAGGAGGACCAGCCAGCTGTCGATCCAAAAAATATCGATCAATAAACTTGGTGTCAAGTTTTGGAGGACCAATCACACACAAAACACTTGTATTAAACACCCTTCTATCTTTGCTACAGCCTAAGCTGCTTTGCCCAGGGCCACAACTGGATAACACATATCGGATTTACTGTCAGATCTATCTTAGATAGTAAGCATTTCTCAAGTTTCACTTAAGGCCTATGTGTCTGACAAACTGGTCGAATTTTCTGTAAAAAAAATTAGACTACACTTCTTCCTTAACGCGTTACCTGCAACTCATTTTTCCAGTATCAAGGTTCTTTTGGTTTAAGAATTTTTGCAACTTATTTTCTCTATTTATAATATTATTATATTTTGTGTGCCTACCAATACATGCCCATTAAAATAAAAGTAAGGACCCCCGGGCTATAGTTTAAGGATCCTACCCGACATTCACGTAAATGTGATGCAAGATAACACTCTAAAAAACCTGCATCAGGTAGGTCGTGCTCTTGACACTTGTCCCACTCCCTTCCAATAACGGGGGATCAGGGTTCGTTGTGAAGACGCAACTTGCCCGACTCCATTCCTCGACAGATTTTGGAGCAGTTAGTCGACTAGTCTAATGAGAACAGCGAACAACTCTTACCGTATGCCCAACGTCTGCGACCCCAGAAAATACGCCTTTCAAATCTTGTCTAGGTGTTAAGGCTTGTGAGGAACTGTCTTAAATTTCTTGGTTTAGAAACAAATACAGGAAAGTTCCAAAGCGGGAAGTGATTTCTTTCGGGTTATTTAATTCCCTTCCTTCTACTCACGGCATTCATCGTTTTTTATATAAAATTGCAAAACCAGGATGCGGAAGGTAGCGTAAAGCCACCCTGGTTATATTTTAAGGATCCGGCATTCGCCTCTACATCGAAATCAGTTTTATTGTGAAAATGTAGACGTGCCAGACAAGACAGGATTTCAGATTATATCTGCTTAAGACCCATTAATATATACTAAAATTACTCGATTATAAGTAATGAACTGATAAAAACAGTATTTTATTAATGTAGATGTAAAGCATCTGCTGTTTATAAGCGCTTCATCTGGCAGAAGCAGATACGTATTGGCTTTCCAAAACAGCAGATAATTATCCACCAGATAGGAAATTCGTTTGTAATTTTTATTTGAATGAAAATAGTAATTCCTAACGTCCAATAAAAACAAAGTGTTAAGTGACACTGAGCATCATATTACATTTAGTCGTTTACGTAACTAATTTGGTTTAAGGCACTAATCTTTGACACATTCATCACACAGGACAAGTTGAGATACATACACACATCGCTGGAAGATAATGAGCGCGACAGGATATACGTCCAATTAAAAAGGCTTGAGTTTCTTCGATGGAGTGTGACTTTATTTCCTCTCTAATAATATGTATAACGTTACTTCATTTAGAACGGGTTATTTCTCTCATTTCACTGCAATATTATCCGTGAAGTCCAAACACCGTACTGTGAATGCAATGCTGATAGACATGGGCTTAAAAATTAAAATGAACATGATTAGTTAGATAGTACAGTCCTTTAAATCCAGAGAGGCAATTCATAAAGATAATACATTACCGAGAATGCCGTGGTCCAAGATTGTATTTGGTTGTATATTCCAAACTGGACAGTCCAACGGGTAACTAACTGTCCAACGGAATAAAAACAAAATAAACATAGTTGTGGTCAGTCAACTATCAGCTTATGATCTATTCTTGTTATTCTATTCATTTTTGTAATCATTTACCTCGTCATTGCGACCAAAAATCATAATTTAGCTGATAGCCGGAGCGTCTCTGTTCACAACGATGCCTAAAACAATTAATTAGATCTTAAATTGGTCCATTTTGGAGAGTATTTTTCCATTCTAACTCTTTCCTTCCCACCCAAACCTAATCGACATGGCGAATGACACTAACTAACACGACGAACTCCAAAACTCGAAATTCGACACCAATCTTTTGGACATTTTTAATTAGGCTCTTATCGTTCCCACACCATTTTGAACGGGCTACATTCGATCTAACCGGCATCGGGCATATCTCTGCTCTATTATTTCAAAAATTAATTTCAACTGAAAGGTTTCTAATAAAATGTTCCAAATGAAAAAATAACCTTACGTTAATGGAATTCGTTATAACAATTTCAGTATAAATGAAAATATTCTTTTTGTTTTATTTTAATTATTTATATGAATTATTATAATTATTATTGTGAAATTTGTATGAAATGTTTCCTCTTAAATTGACGTCAACAGTTATTTCTATCCGAATTAGAAAGTGGACGGTGCAAAACATTTCTAAACGTATTGCTAACTTCTATGCAAACAACAGTTTGTTTAGTCTCTCGTCAAGAGTGATATCTTTCACAAATAAGACCTTATTATCTCTGAACTCTGTCGTCTGCTGGATTTATTTAAAATAATTATTTGCAACTGACGAAACACCCAAATAAACTTCAAGTACAATGAAAAGATAACTTTCTTGAATAATAAAATACAACAATATCATGATTTATATAAATAATATTCTGCTGCTGCTTATAGTCATTTCGGGTTTGACTTGCTAATGAGGATATTTGTGTAAGATAAAGTGATGCAGGTACAACGAATAGATCTTTCTAAACCCCTGTGGGATCAATCTACATTTCTGGGAAGACTGAAACATTTCTTTTGGGTCACAGATCCACGAACGTGTATAATTTCAGATGATAAACTCGATGAAGCCAAAGAATTATTAAATTTATACAGGTAATATATTATTCTGTCAAATCAGCTACCTCGTTGTATAAAATATGATTTTTTAGTATTTAAACACTTTTGTAAAGTGCCTGATTTAAATATTTAAATACAAAATTCTATTATTTAGTTTTATCATGTGTTTCTGAGTGGGCGTGGTTTTTGTGTTTTTATTGAGAAACTGAATTTTTATTTTTATTGTGTGTATGGTAATCTTAATTGAATGCTATTATAGTATAAGTTTATTTCATTACTATTTTGTTTACCATCTGAAGTCTATAAAAAATTCAATTATAAATTGCTACTCAAATTAATATAATCAATTGTGAATTAATAGACTAAATGTAATAGTTATTTTGCATTCACATGTTTTTGTACTAAATTATGATGTAATCTAAATGTATAATTAACATTGCATAGTTCATTAAAGTACAGCAATGTTTCCCTTAAATGTTTTTTAAACCTTATTGAGTCTTAACATTATGATAATTTTTTTATAAATATCTGCTTCTTTCATCACCAAGAACTTAGCCAATCAATGTTCAAAGCAATAATTATAATAGCTTACAATACATAAAATAAATGAGTATTAATTATATTGTATCAATATTTTGATGACTTAACAACATTTATTTAAAAATATTTTGTTCATTCAATTATTTGCAGGATTATTTATGAGATATCAATTTTTCAGAACTGGAAGTGAGCCACCTGGGACAACTGAAGATCAAATTATTTTTGCAAAGAAATTGTATGAGAGCTCATTCCATCCTGATACTGGGGAAAAGCAAAATGTATTTGGCCGAATGTCATTCCAAGTGCCAGGAGGGATGGCAATTACAGGAGCTATGCTGCAGTTTTATCGGTTTGTGTCAGATTTAATACAATATATAAAGTTCTGTATCTTCAATATTATCTCTATATTTACATTTGATATAAGTCAAATGTTTTGATTTAAATTTAAAACAAATATTAAGTAACAATCACTATATTGAATACATCAATGGACTACATGAAATAAGTTTGTAGTTCTTTATTAGACAATTTTCTGGTTACTTTATATTCTTGACTATAAATTCATTAATTAGTTATATTTCAAAATATGTGATTTTTTATTTGCTACTTTTCATAATAATCAGTTACCCATACATATTTTATAAATTAGTATCTTATATAGAGTCTAGGTCACTGAAGAAATGAATTGTTTTGGATATTTTTGTTAATTATTTAAGAACAAAAAGAATTTTACATGGAATCATTTTATTAAATATTTAAAAGTAGGTGCAGTTGATTAAATTCACTTGAGACAAAATCATGTACATTGAGTTCAATGTTGAAGTTATAACTGAAATTTAAAATGCAGTATTTCTGAACATTTATCAACTTTTGTTTATGATTTGGAATTTTTATCACAGTAGCTGAATTGAACAATCTTTTTTTTATTACTTTCAGAACAACGACAGCTGTAGTTTTCTGGCAATGGGTAAACCAATCATTTAATGCCTTGGTAAACTACACCAACAGGAATGCAAATTCACCAACAACAACTACACAGTTGACTGTTGCATATGTATCTGCCACAGCATCAGCAATGCTTACTGCAATTGGCTGTCGTTCATTCTTTGAAAAAAAAGCAAGCACTTTAATTCAGGTCTGTTGTGTTTTGTTCAAATTGTTTGACTATATCATTTTTCACTTAAAATGAGTCCTTTCAAATTATTAAATTGATCATAATTAATTTTAATTAATTGCAGAGATATGTGCCTTTTATTGCTGTGGCTGCTGCAAACTTTGTTAACATACCATTAATGAGACAAAATGAACTTATTTATGGCATTGATGTATATGATGAAAATGGAAATAAAGTTGGGAATTCCAGGGTGGGTATTATGTTTGTAAATTTGGAATATATGTTAAGTAAGTCTGCATGATAAAGCACTAAAAATCATTTCAGGTGGCTGCTGCAAAAGGGATATTCGAAGTTGTGTTTTCAAGGATTGTTATGTGTGCTCCAGGGATGAGTAAGTATTTTTAATTCTGGAAACTAGTACTAAAGTTGTAGTGTGAAGATATTAAAATAAGGAAATGCTGTTACTATAACCAATACTGAGACGTTGGAGAGAAATTAAAATACAGTATGAATTGTTTGTATTTATGACAGCTTAGTGAGAACATCATCAGTAACTGAAATAAAACACTTGTAGCCAGAGCATTATTTCAAATTTCTTTAGGTATTGGAATATGAAATGAAGTAAAAAATCTTGAAGCAATTAATATGAAAATGAGTAAGTCAGTTACATTGTAGGATAAGGGAAAAAATTTGTCAACCTTGCCAAATCAATATTTTTTGTTTAAATTAGGCTAATTAATTTGTTTCAGTCATTTCATGCATAATGTATACAATCAAGTTTTGAAATGTTATCTAATATTGTAAAGGAAATACTATCTTTACCTATATTTATCTATAATGATAACCTAGAAGTAGTACAGTGTATCATGAGGAATTGAATATAATCCTCAGATTTACTAACAAAAACAATGCTTCACTGTAGAAAAATCCAAATACATTGAACTATTGTTGATTGATCCTCCTCGTCTTTGTCTTCAAATATTCTGCTATCACCTCAACAAGTCTTGAACTAATTTTTTAAATATGTACCTTCAGACCTCTTCCAAAAAAATTGACAAAAGAAAAAGAAAACTGTTTTCTTAAGCTTTGACATTCCACCATTGCTACTGAACAAAAAAAACAGTTATGATAAAGGGAAAATTTAGCCTATTTACCAAAGACAAGAACAATCTACACAAACAACCTCATATGGTAGATGCTGAAATTCTAGATTAAAACAGTATTTGGATCCTGCCGTATCAGTGTAATATTACATTTTAGGCTTTAACTATTCTGCAAGATGAACTAGAAATGAAGAAAAAGTTCCCACAAGAATCATTTGTGCTTACAATAGTGTTAACATGAAGCAATAGTTTTCCAAGGAAATACACATTATTTAATTTGAATATGTTTATTAATATGTTCAGAAAGAGACCTTATGGTTTGACCAATCTAATATCCTGGTCTGTGTATTATTTTCAAGTAAATTTTTATTTACTTAAATATGGTGTTTGAAATAATGTTTAGTGGAGTGTATTCTAGGGCAGGGTAACAATGCAATTTTTTATTTCCAAGAATTTTGAAGACTATGCAGGTGTTTCTTTGAAAAGTTTTGATTTAATGGTCCTATTGTATCTTAGTGTGGATTGTTAACAGAAATAAGTTGATTTTTTGGTATTCATTGAAAATAGGAGCTATAATTACTATGTAGTTTATAAAAGGGTTCCAATATATTTATTTGCTGAATAAAACAGACGCAGAATAGCATTATATTCAGTTGGTGTAACTTCCCTGCCTTTAGTTACATATACTGGAACATAAGATTGAACTTGGTTATTTTCACAGTACAACAAATGCACTTGCACTATTTCATTCAATTCCTTAAGAATTTTGCAATTGTTATCCTATCCATTTATAAAATGACTTATATTCAGATTAATTTTTAATAGTTAAAAATATATTAAATACATTTTGCCCCATTTTAAAATGCTTACTAAAAATTTTTTATATAAAATATACTTTAATGCTGCAATGAACAAAAATTCTTAGTTGATAAATACTTGCAATTTCCAATGAGTAGTTGTATGACACAACTTAAAATTTTTAAAAAATTCATTATTTGTCAACAGCAATATTACCGCCAATTATGGAAAAGCTAGAAACATACCCATGGATGCAGAAGATAAAGCCATTACATGCTCCTATACAAGTTATGTTTGTTGGATGCTTGTGAGTACATGAATGATCCTTAATTTTTATATATAGTGTCATTCACAGAAACTTTTAATCATTATTTTACTTTTTTCAATAAAATTTTATTATGTCTTGTAGCTTAACATTCATGGTTCCTGTTGCTTGTTCAATATTTCCTCAAAAATGGTGAGTGATTGAATTATTTTCAGTACGATATTATGATACATATTATTAATATATCGAAACTCATATTTCTGTTCTTATTACAGTGCTCTAAGTATCAATACGTTAGCAAGATTTGAACCTGAAGAATACAAAAAACTGCACGAAAATTGCAAAGGACAAGTTCCACAATATATTTTTTTTAACAAGGGATTGTAAATAGTTAAGCAGTCAGAACATATTCTATATATTTTAACAAAAAGTAATATATAAAACTTGTCTATAAGCTGGTAACTAGCAGAATGTTTGAATAGAAAGGTTGTGTTGTTTGACATAAAGATAAAGCAATTTCCATCTCTTCATTATCATTTTATTTTGCAGTGAAATTTGTAGAAAGCTATTAACCAAAATATTAATATGTCATTATTTGACCTTGAGTATTTCTACTTTAATACACTAATGTGTCTAATGGGCCTAGTACATTGAATCATTTAAGTGTATGTTATCAATTTGACAAAGTCATCCATCATTGTAGTCTTCTGAAAAATGTTTTAAGGTGTAGAAAACTGAGACTTTTCCTTATCTTAGTAGGCTTTAAGGTTATAGACTCCACACCTATGATATTAATTGATGCTCCTTTCCCTCTTAAGTTGATCAGTTTTACTGTTAAAATTATCAGTTTATCAAACCTTTTTACCATATTACATAGTCAAATTTTCATTTTCTCCATCTACTATTATTCTTTTATCACTTATTAATTACTTGATTTAAATTCTCAGTGTGCCTCCCCTAGTTTTTCTACTTAAGTGCTACTATATATATAGGTCATATGTTTTTTAAATTCTTATTTATTTAAGAATATTGGCTGTAGATGATCAAATTGATAAAAATTACTGATGTGTACTATAACAACATTAATTATTGTTTAAAAATTGTTTGTAACATTAAATATATATATTTTGACAATGGTATGTTAATATTTACAGTATTGTTGGTAATGTTTTCCATTCTGTAGAGGGAAGAAAGAGTCTAGAAGTTTCAACAGTAAAGAACTCTGTTCATTGTTCTTTCTTTTTCAAGCAGTAAAAAAAAGCAATAATTTTTCCACTTTAATAAAAGTAATATTGATTAATATTATGTAATTAAGACTCATTGTGTGTTGTCTTCCGTAATTCAATATTACTTAGTTGTAAAGTTTTTGATATTCTATTATAAGACAAGTTTACTAGTCATCTCTCATTTTGTATGCAATATTTTAAAGGTATAAAATGTTCATTGCATAAGTACAAGTGTTATTTTTTTAAATATAAGAATAACTTTTATTTCATGTAGACACTCAATACAGACGAGCACCTGTTCCCATGATCTGTTGAGTTTATGTGAATGTAGAGGGCTACTCGCCTTCAGTTTATCTGCGCAGTTTATCAAATGTGACGTCATGTCTGAGCGATAAACTGTGAGAGCTGCGCAGCTTAGACCGTTTTACACGCAGATAAAAGCCTGCGCGTTCGGACCCTCTTTTACGACAACTTGTGCAGTGTATGCAGTTCATCGTGCAGTCCTGTTTTTGCACCTATACGATGACTACAGTCTCAAAAAAAGATTTGCTTTTAACATTTATCGACGAATACCGGGCCCTTCCCGAGCTTTGGGATACCGCATGCATATCTTATTCCAACCGTGTTAAAAAAGCTGAAGCCTACGATGTTTTGATTGAAAAACTGAAACCTCTAGAGCCTGATGCAACACGTGATAGTGTAGTGAAGAAAATAAATAACCTAAGATCCGTTTTTCGCAAGGAGTTGAAGAAAGTAAATGAATCAAAGAAATCGGGAGCTTCAGGTAATGATGTGTACGTTCCGAGTTTGTGGTATTTCGGGGAACTGATGTTTTTGGTGGACCAGGAAACGCCTGATGTCAGTGATGCAACCAGCAATGAACTGGGGAATAAGAACAATGAAATATCGGTAAGTAAACGAGCAAAAATAATTTTTATTATTGTTAGGCTAAATATTGTTGTAGTATAATAATATATTTTTGTTTATCTCAAATTCGTAAATAAACTCTGTTTTCGTCTTCTCTACTTTTCCTTCATCATTTAAGAAACTACAGAAAGTGTCGGTTCCTTTGGCTGATTTAGAGGAAGATGAATTGAATGAATTTTTTTCCCCAGAATTTTAGTTTCCGGGTTTACAGTAATTCAGAAATCCATTGATCTATCGCCAACTAAGGTCAATGCCATAGTTCTAGCGTGTTGTTATTTGCATAATTTTTTAAGAAGACATTCCAGGAGTTGTCGTTTCTCATACCAATCAGATTTTCACTATTTGAGGATGTTCGGCACTACGTCGAGTGAATTGTTATACCAAAGAAGCGATTGATTGTTGATATAACTCCTGGAATGCCTTCTTAAAAAATTGTGCAAATATCAACACGCTAGAACTATGGCATTGACCTTAGTTGGCAATAGATCGAAGAGTTTCTGAATTGCTGTAAACCTGGAAATTAAAATTTCAAAATTCCCACAATTCTTCTTCCTCTAGAAAAGCTACAATTAAAATTGTTAACTTGTAACTGGAATGCCTCGTCCCCAATAAAGACATATGGAGCGGTTATCTACTTCCTGTAAGATGCTCGGTAAGCGGAAATTATTCAGTTCTTTTCGGAGGCTGTAGTAGAAAGTCGTGTTTTTTAATGATGCCTCCATCAGAAATTCTTACGTTTATTTCAACATCAGCCAACAAAACGTAGTAGTTTCTATCCACTATTTCCATCAATACCCCGCTAAATGTTTCTTTATACTTGAAGTAACGAGACCCGTAATTGGCTGGTGTCTTTTTCTGCATGCGTTTCGACTCCACCGAAACAGAGCGGAAATATCCATTTTTCTTATAAATCTTTTAGTTACTTGTTTTCACTCTTCTTCAATTTGAGGAAGTCAAAATCAAAAATTAAAATAACTTTAATTATTTTATTTAATAACTAGCTGGGTGCCCGGCGTTGCCCGAGATGTCATTTATCTATAACCATCCATAAGACTCCAATTTTGGTTACTTTTGCGCTAGTTTTATGTAAAGCTCCTCGAACCCTATCCCTAAATGTGCTCACCGCCAATGCCGAAGAAGGATGAAGTCATTGACTAAATATATCGGCCGTTTTTACATGTTAGAAGATGACCACCCCCACAAATTTGCGATAATGAAAAAGAATGTATTCCACTCAAAAATCGGCCGATTACATTGTCTGAAAATTTATTCCCCCGCCCAACACCTCCCAAACCCGTCGCGTTAGCCAGGTTGTCACAATTAGATTCAGCGACATTCATAGTCTCAGAATTGATTCGAATCTCGGTTGTTTTTGCTAGATTTTATTTAACGTACCTCTACGCCACCCCTAAGCTTGCTCCCCTCACAGGGGTTAAATTATACACAAACAACATCGGTATAAATACTTTCAAAGTAATTAACCCCAGGAAATAATTATCGCAAATCTCGACCGTTTAACATGTTTGAAATTTTTCACCCCCGACCACTCCCGCTTCGGGGACTTAAACGGTCAAGTTTAATGTCATAATTAAACTCAGTGACTATCCTGATAGTTTCTGGTTTCTTTTTATGTAATGCTACTTCACGCCAACCCTTAAGGGTGCACCCTTCCGAGTCCAAAAGGGGTTGAAATTATACACAGAGAACATGTAGGGAAATTTTATTAATCTAATTCATCCCGAAATATATTTAATTGACGAAAAAACAGCCGGCCAACTCATCCCAACCCAGCCGATACCCGCGCGTTGTCCAGATTGTCATAAATAAATTCAGCAACATCCATTACCTTCGATTTGACTCGAATCACGGTTGTTTTCCCGTTATTTTCAAGGAAATTAATTAAACTCAGTGACAATCCCGATAGTTTCTGGTTTCTTTTTATGTAATGCTACTTCACGCCCACCCTTAAGGGTGCACCCTTATGAGTCCGAAAGGGGTTGAAATTATACACAGAGAACATGTAGGGAAATTTTATTAATCTAATTCATCCCGAATTATATTTAATTGACGCAAAAAACAGCCGATCAACTCATCCCAACCCAGCCGATACCCGCGCGTTGTCCAGATTGTCATAAATAAATTCAGCAACATCCATTACCTTCGATTTGACTCGAATCTCGGTTGTTTTCCCGTTATTTTCAAGGAAATTGATTAAACTCAGTGACAATCCCGATAGTTTCTGGTTTCTTTTTGTGTAATGCTACTTCACGCCCGCCCTTAAGGGTGCACCGTTATGAGTCCGAAAGGGGTTGAAATTATTCACAGAGAACATGTAGGGAAATTTTATTAATCTAATTCATCCCGAAATATTTAATCGACGCAAAAAACAGCCGGTAACTCATCCCAACCCAGCCGATACCCGCGCGTTGTCCAGATTGTCATAAATAAATTCAGGGACATCCATGACCTTCGATTTTACTCGAATCTCGGTTGTTTTCCCGTTATTTTCAAGGAAATCCCCTCCAGCCCCACCCCTATCATGCCTACAAACAACATCGGTAGAAATACTATCAACGTCAATGGTCCCGGCATTTATTTATTCCACGCTAATATCGATGATTTAACATGTTAGAAAATTTCCATCCCATCCACTCCCGCCCCTTGGGGCTAAATGGCCAATTTGATGCTATAATTGAACTGGATGACATCCATAACCTTGGATTTGACTCCAAACTCGGTTGTATTGCAGCGTTCCTCCACCCAACACCTAAAAGTGCTCTACTGATAATCCCGACCCGCTTCTGGGGGTGGTAGACGCGTCTCACCCCAACAGTCGGTAGAAACACTATTAATATATGTGACCCCTAAAAATATTTATCCGACTGAAATATCGACTGCTTTAGCAAGTTTAAATATTTCCACCCCCGCTTCTGGGGGTGGTAGACGCGTCTCACCCCGACAGTGTTTGTTTCCTGGTCGCAAAGAACACGTGAACGAAATTTGGTGAAATTTTCTCCAGCGGTGTAGATTTGTATAACGAACATACAAATATGCAAACATACAAATATACAAACATTTAAATATACAAACATACAAACATACATACACTCATTTTTATTTATAAGATTAAGTGTAATAATTATTTATATTAAGCCCTTTCGTTCTGGTAGAAAAGGTATTATTAATGGATTGATTTATATGGTTTAGGATTTTGAGAACAATTGTTCTAATAATGTAGATTACGTGGATAATATTTTCATTGAAGATGTAGTAAAGTAAATTATAAACTACGTTAGCATGTAGAGTTTTTGTTACATGTATTTGTCCGTGATTATTTGTTGCTTTATTTCTTCTCAATAATACAACTTCAATTACGGAATAAATGTAAAATTATGTTTATAACAATTTATAATATAAAAACTTTTTAAAAGAGTATAAAAAGCAATGGTTCTGAAACACTTTTATTTTTTATTAAACGTCGTTATCAATGGAAAGAACATCGGTTAAAATAGTATGAACAACACCACCCCTAAATCTGCTAATTTCCCGTGGTGGAAAGGGTTTACTCATATCACATCGGTAGAAACACTATCAATCTAGTTTACCCATAAACTCATAACATTTTGGCAGTTTTAGAATGATAGACAATTCTCACCCCCAGCCCTAAGCAAGCTCACCACTAATGTCTAAAGGGATTTATATTTTCAACAACATCCGTTGAAATAGTATTCACGTAATTCTCCCTAAGAACGCGCAAGAACTGACTATTTATCTTCCCTTCCAACCCCCACCCTTTCGGGTTAAATGAGCAATTAAAAATATTTATCCGAAGTAAACTCACTGACATCCATAACCTTCGATTTGACTCCAAACTCGGTTGTATTCGCGTTATTTTTCTGTAAAGCAACTCCACCCCAAACCCTAAGGGTGCCCTTTTCCCAGGGCGTAGGAGATGAATATTATATTCAGATAACATCGGTAGAAACACAATCAATATCTTTGACCCCGAAAATATTTATCCAAATCTAATACCTGCTGTTTTAGCATGTTTAAGTATTTCAACCCCCGTCCACCCCCGCTTCTGGGGTTGGTAGACGCGTCTCACCTTGACAGTGTTGTTTTCCTGGTCGCAAAGAACCCGTGTACGAAATTCGGTGAAATTTTCTCCAGCGGTGTAGATTTGTACTCTCCACCCCAAACGCTAGGGGTGCTCTTTCCCCAGGGTGTAGAGGTTGAAAATTATATTCAGATATCATCAGTGGAAAGACTATAAATATCTTTGACCCCTAAAAATATTTATCCGACTGAAATATCGACTGCTTTAGCATGTTCAAATATTTCCACCCCCGTCCACCCCCGCTTCAGAGGGTGGTAGGCGCGTCTCACCCCGATAGTGTTGTTTTCCTGGTCGCAAAGAACACGTGTACGAAATTTGGTGAAATTTGATCCACCGGTATAGACTTGTATTCTCCACCCCAAACCCTAAGGGTGCCCTTTTCCCAGGGAGTAGGGGATGAAAATTATATTCTGAAAACATTGGTAGAAACACCATAAATATCTTGAACCCTTAAAAATTATTATCCGACTAAAATATCGGCTGTTTTAGCATGTTCAAATATTTCCACCCCCGTCCACCCCCGCTTCTGGAGGTGGTAGGCGCGTCTCACCCCGACAGTGTTGTTTTCCTGGTCGCAAAGAACCAGTGTACGAAATTTGGTGAAATTTGCTCCAGCGGTGTAGATTTGTACTCTCCACCCCAAACGCTAGGGGTGCTCTTTCCCCAGGGTGTAGAGGTTGAAAATTATATTCAGATATCATCAGTGGAAAGACTATAAATATCTTTGACCCCTAAAAATATTTATCCGACTGAAATATCGACTGTTTTAGCATGTTCAAATATTTCCACCCCCGCTTCAGGGGGTGGTAGGCGCGTCTCACCCCGATAGAGTTGTTTTCCTGGTCGCAAAAAACACGTGTACGAAATTTGGTGAAATTTGATCCACCGGTATAGATTTGTATTCTCCACCCCAAACGCTAAGGGTGCCCTTTCCCCAGGGTGTAGGGGATGAAAATTATATTCAGAAAACATCGGTAGAAACACCATAAATATCTTGGACCCCTAAAAAATATTATCCGACTAAAATATCGGCTGTTTTAGCATGTTTAAATATTTCAACCCCCGTGCACCCCCGCTTCTGGGGGTGGTAGACATGTCTCACCCCGACAGTGTTTGTTTCCTGGTCGTAAAGAACACGTGTACGAAATTTGGTGAAATTTGCTCTACCGGTGTAGATTTGTATGACGAACATACAAATATACAAACAAACATACAAACATACATACACTCTTTTTTATTTATAAGATTTAGGGTGAAAAATATTTAGGTCTTTGTTATAGGTTGCCCCATCTTCTCCATCAACTACTTCCAGACCTACAGCCAATTTGTTTTCACAACCTAGCAGAAAGAGAAAGTCAGTCCCTTCATCACATGATCGCCTTACAGATGCCACACATGATTTAGAAGCTGAAGATGATGAGTTTTTGACATTGGCAAAGGGTTACACTGTAAAATTAAGAAAATTAACCCAGGAACAGCTAATGTTTTCTGATAAAGTGATCAATGAAATATTGCTTGATGGTCAAATGGGCCTTTTAACAAGATGCAGCTATGTGATTCACCCATCAGGGACTTTATCCACTGCATCGCCATCTCCAAGTTGGGATTCAAATTACAGGAAGATGGCTTTGAAGGTAAAAAGGAGTATGAAAACTGAGGCTGGAACTAAGGAAGCGTACAAGCCAGAATGGTTTGCATACAAGAAATTGGCATCGTTCTTGCACAGTATCTACACACCAAGCAAACTGAAAACATCTGATGAGGTATGCACTTATGAGTATTTTTAAAGTTTTTTTTGTCTTACTACTTCTTTTCATTAACAGTTTCACTTAGTTCTAGTTCTTAGTTCTCTCCTACAATGAAAAATCAACATGCATGAAAGAAAGTAGGATGTACAAGTAAACAAAATTCACTTAGACAATTAATTTATTGATAATTCCTGACACAAAAATTACTTATGTATTAACAATACTTGTCTTGCCAAGGTAATTTGCCACTGGTGAAATACTCGGTGATGGAGTCACGAATGCCCCTTGCTTCTTCTGCTGGTTTTATACCTATTTTATTTACGGAATTCCACTTTCGACATTTCTAAAAAATCCAGGATTTGTTTTACTGTCTACTCCAGTGTCAAACATACCTGTAGAAGTATAAAAAATTTTCTTCTCCTCATGAAAAAGGACTCATGTTAAGGTAACACTGCTCACTTTCTTCGTCTCTAAAACCATTGTTTTTCTGAAAACTCGGAAAATGGATGCCATTATACCAGAAATGTTTTCCAACAACCATCCATGCATGAAACAACCCGAAATGTCTTTGTGCACTTCCTTTCTTATAGACACCAGGATATGGCTTCATCATGTGATGACTCAAGGCAAAAGCTGTGTCACCCTCTTAGACATTTGGTAATATATATATATTAATAAAGGCAGCTTCCTGTCAGGTGGTAGATGACCCTTCTGTAGTTTAGCAAAGAGACATGAATTGTTGAAAACATCTCCATCACTTATATGACCTTGGCATTCACATTCCACAAATGCAAAATGATAGTGGGCATCTACTTGAGCTAGAAGTAACACACTAAAAGGTCCCTTTGTAGTTAAAAAAATCTGTACATTTATTGGGCACTATGTTATTACATGTTTGATATGAATTGCGCCCAAATAGTTAGGAATGTTCCAACATTTTTGTATTGTTGTTGTGCTATGTTCAACCACTCATTTTCATTTTTAGGCAACTGAAAACAACAACAGGCTTATCGTTCTATGTGTGTATTATGTAGGTGTTTAAATCTAGTGTCTTTTTAAGTGAACATATAAAATTGGCACATGGTTTCAACAAGGCTGACTATATATTATGCTTTGTTTTCAGGGGCCAGAAAATGAACAGGATGGTCCATCAACTAATGAAAATGCAACATCTAATATAGTAAAATCTTCTGAAATAAACACTGCATGCTATGATGAAGAAAGTCATGACATAGAAGCAGCTGTAATTGATGACTGTGGATCTCCAACAGTCAGGAAAAGGATAGCTGAACAGACAGCAAACATTGAGAAGTGTATGGACGAGGCTTATACATTTTTGAAACAAGTTGCTAGCACACCTAAAGCAGCAAAAGATGAAAGTTCTTTATTTTGTGATCTACTGTGTTTGAAATTGAAAGCGCTAGATGATGACTTTCGTGAAATAGCGATGCACGAAATCAATAACTTGATGTTTAATTTAAGAAAAAAACATGATTAAATATCCCTTCTGGTCATATAATCACAACTATCAACAACCTGTATATTTTGCAAATATTGTTCCACATGGTAGGAGTGTGAATCCAGTTGAATCATCAGTTGATGGGTCTGAACAATATTTTTTGGTTGTCTAATTCAGAAAAAAAGTACTTGTTTACCTGATTTGGCCAAGAAATCCAATCTTTTTTTTTATAATTTACAGCTTGAGTCACATTTATTAAAAACAAGGCCAATATTATTTACATTATTGAATTAGCTACAGTTGATGTTGAAATTTAATTTTTTACATGTTGTTGCCAGTAGTGAAAACAAAAGTTTCAATTCAAAAGATCTGGGGAAACGTTTCTGTGGCTTAAAACCATGAAATATTGTACCTGGTTTGAGTTTTTAACTAATAACTAAAGCAAGAAACCAACTATTAAAAACAATGTCCAGTAATAATTTGTAGAGCATATAATTCAGCATCAAATGGTATACTTAATTATGAATAAAATTATGGATATAGTGTTTGTTAAATGTAGGATATTCTTTCTACTTTCTGAAAAATGCAGTTTATCGCATTTCTAATTCTTATATCTCCGAAATAGTTTGTATACACTAATTTGTCTTTAAAGAAATATAGAGAATTAATTTAATTCTCTTTCCAACACACTATTTGGTTATAAGAATCCACTGAGAATGGTGTGGTGAATACACCCATTTTTGTGAATTTAACTTAGAAAAGAGAGGATTTAGCATATGAAGTAATATTAAGAGAAGTAAAACAAAGTCTTGTGGATATTGAGTATTAAATTATATATACAGTCAGATCTCATTGGGACAATTACAGGAGTATATAGATCACCTAGCAATGGAACATTTCTTTATAGATGAACTTTCTGTCATTATGGAGAATTCATTTGTTCTCAGTCAATTTCACAATTTGTGGATATTTGAATATAAATTGATTAAAGGGTGGTGATAATTATGCAAATAGATTTAAATCATGTTTGAATATTGGTTTGAATCAGATGCAACAAGGATAACTCAAGATAGTAGGACACTAGACTTAGTAATCACAGATAAAGTGAATTTGAAATTATTATATTATCAAGATTCAAAGAGTTTTAAATAATACGTTAAACAAAGAGACCAAGTTTTTAATGAAGGGAAAATTAGATTATGGTAAACGGAAGTAATTAGTGAATAATACATTTGAAAACTGAGAAAATGATGTTATTGATAAGGAGTAAGAGGTGATAAAAAGAAAACATTGAATGAAGGACACAGGAGTCAAGAAATCAGGAAATAGATGGTAAAGTCAAGATCCTGCCCATGGTTTTCAGAAAAATAAAGCAATATGAAGCAAAGAGATGTTGACTACAGTCAGTTTCCAATACTGAAGGAAGTGGGCAGAATACAAACAGTGGTAGTAGTACCTATTGAAAAGAAGGTACTACAAGAGGTACGGAATTAGGACCAATTATGACTTATTGAAAAATTTACAGAGTTGATTGTGTATGAAACATAAATTGAATACATTAAATATTAATGTAACGTCACATCGAAACTAGATCAAGGGTCCTCAATTAGTTCCCAAAATAGACGCCTGCAGCACCTTAAGTGAACACCACCCCATGTCTAGCCTCACCACTCCAGCCCTTTGGAGGCCTATAAAAGGTGCTCCTCAATCCAAATCTGTGGTGTTCTCAGTTCAGCCTTCTAGGTCACTAGGACTTCTTGTTTCGCTTACACTCGGAACTACCTTCCCAAGACACATCTAGGGTGCTTGGTCGTCTAACCCTCTACCTCCCAGACGTATCTAGGGTGCTAGGTCGTCTGTCTTCCTAAAGGTCACATCTAGAGTGCTATGTCGGCTTCCTTCGAAACTCTTGTGTCTAGACTACGAGGCAGTGCAGATTCTTCCATTGTTCCAGCTTCATTCTCATCTCCAAACACTCAACTTTACTTGTAAAATATATGAATTGTGTTTTTTCTGATGAATAAATCTGTTTTCAAACAGCAAAATTCTAGTTTATCTCCTTAGTGGAGAACACGACCCGTACCTCCACGCTTCATAACTAGTTATTAACTTATATCAGTTGGACATCATAGCATGGAAGCAGCTTTGCAATAGATTATAGAGGATTTGATGAGGGCAATTGGCAGAGGTGAAGGAGTAGTAGCACTCTTTTCTTGGAGTATAGAAGGACTTTTGTAACAATTAATAGAGAACTGCTGTTATAAAAACTATTATGTATAACGTAAATGGTGCAGTTTATTAATGTATTGAGGACTACCTTAAAGAAGATTCCATAGGGTACAATTTAATAATTGTATATCAAAGGAAAAGGAGTGATGACCTCGAGCAAGCACACGGTATCGTGTATATTGATTTAGATTTCAAGGATCGTAATGCCAGGTTCCTCATTTTATTCAGTTTACTAAATTTATTTAGATCCAATTGCCATGTAGCCGTTTGCCCCACATAATTCATAAGAACTATGTATTATTATTTGATTATTTCCATTTTTTATTTATTTAATTTTAACATTTTTGTCATTAAATTATTGTACTAGATTAATTAAATTTAAACCCACCCAATAAGTTCAAATATTACAGTAAAATATATATGTTTATGGATGACACATTAATATATTTCATATGGATGATTGAATATTAAACAACTATAGTGTGAAATATTTAAGCGTCAAAGTGGGAAAAAATGTATCGTTATAGGAAAACTGTGATTATTTGAAGAAACTGAAATGAGACAGCCTGCAGTACTTGCGAATACAAATTTAGAATGGGTTAGAAAGTACCAGTATCTTGATGTAATTATTGACAATCGCTTAGGTTTAAAGGAATACGTTGAATCAGTAGTGGGGATGTGGAAGCGAGCCGACCCAAGCAAAAAATATTTAGGGCTACAAAATATCACTTTTTTTTAAAAAATTATGGTTTTAAATGCCTAAATAAGGGGGCGGCGAATTTGGCCTCCGCCCCGGGCGAATGAAACCCACGCTACAACACACTGTTAAATATATATAAATGGTAAAATGCCCAAGGAAGTTAAGATACAGTGTAAATTAAGAAAGGTGGGAAGGATTTATTCTTCAAATTAGTTTTGATGCCACGCATATTAGATATTGGTCTACAGATCTTACAATGAGATATAGTAGTATTACAAAAAACTTAGAAAAAAACTAAGAGCGGTACTTCATAAAAGAAAAAATGTGTAAAATATGCTCCAAGAAATGGTATATTTATCCATGGAAAAAGAAATTAATAGATTAATTAATATATAATGTTAACATTTATATATAGGTTATAAAATAATTTGTTGCCTAAATATTTAAGTAAATTAGGAAAGAAAAATAGCGACATACATAAATATGCATGTAGACAAGCAGATAAGTTTCACGTGGTAAAATTGTTAAAGGAAAAAAAGACTATTTATTAAAAGGATAATCACGCATAATGCCTTGCTAAGGGAAATAAAACAATCAGAAAATATAAGTCAATTAAGAAATAGAGTAGAAATATAGTTCGAGAACATGAATTTTGTAGTGATGGGTAAATAATTGTCAAGGTTGTTACAGCTAAAATTTCCTCAATACATTTTATATTATGAATTGTACGATACTTGTAAATAAATACATAAAAAACAATTTTCTCTTCTTATATTGCGTATTTAAAACTCCTGAAAATCCATGATACTTAGAAAAATGAACAAAGTTTTTGCCTAATGTTTTTTACACCTTTACATTAAGTGTCATACTAAGACTTCGGCTGAATATTGCAAAAAAAATTATATTTAAATTTAAGTAAAATGTTTAGCTCATAAAACGTATTTCTGCCTACTCACGCAACAACAACGTACTATTTATTTTTACCAACGTCGTTTACGTTAGTGTGGGGTATGTTTATTTCTTGGGGTTGGTTAACGTGTAGTCAGCCAACAGGCGGGAATTGTATGTTTCAATAATTGTGTGTAACTGAGGATAGTTTCCCAGTGTTTATGTTTTGATTATTAAGTGTTCCTAAAGTTGAATTAATAATGAAAAGAAAATTATATCAAGACTCAGACTCTAATTCAGAAGAAGATATTCCTCTGAAGAAAAGTAAAAGCATCAATACAATCCAAACAGGCAAACAGTTAAACTTTTGTCCAGTTTCCTTTTTACGTTGTCACAGTTTAAGAAAGGACGATTCCGCAGATGTTAGAACTCAGGTAGGTATTTCATTAGATTATCATTTTCTTAGAATGCAGACGGCTTCTACTAGTTGTATAGAAAAACTATAATTACGTACATCTCCGTTATACTTCGATATATTTCATATAGTCTGTTGAAACATTATTCTTAACATTAACATCTGTATTTTAAGACTATTCAGTGTAGTGTTATTCAAACCTAATAAATTTATTACATTTAACACAAACAAAAAGCTTTGTTTTTACAAATTTGCACTGAAATTATTGAATATGGATGGATAGTTTTCAACATTGATAGCATGTAGAATTTTAATTTAATTGCTACAAAATGAAGAAATTTGAGAATATCCAGAAGCCATGTGTTTGGTTGAAACCACATGTACATTAAATAATACAGTCTCAATTTTTAAGTGAATTGATTGTTGGAAATCTTTTACAAATTTTCACTTGAAACCATGTAATAATTAAGAATTTATTATATTTAGGAGAAATATAATTTAAAAGTTATAATTTGTTTTTAGGTTTGGCATTGTGCATTTGAACCTGACATTGGGTCTCATTTGAATCATACTAATTTAGTTGCAACTTGTGGAGGCAACAGTGTTTGCTTTATTGATGTTTGTAAGGGAACAGTGAAATGGAAATTTTATGCTGAAAATGAAAGGTAAAGATGTGTCGTTTTTTATAAATGACAATTTACAATACATTGGAAAAAAATGTGGACTCCATTGATCAAATATTTATTCCTCCAGTACGGTTGCCTATAGAAGGATGACATTTAAAATTTAATGACACGTTTATAGACTTTATATAAATATTGTTCTTTGATTTTCACATTATATGATTAAAGAATGGGTGAGTTTTATAGAATAATTCAGAAATGCACTGAAAATAACTGAAATTGTTAAAACTCATATTGCTATAAAACTTAAGTGTGACCTCTACTCACTCTGAATTGCCCTTTGAAAATTTACAAGTTTTCATGATTGTATAAAGATATTTTCTTTAATTGCATCCAAATAAATTTTATGTAATTTTGGAAATGAATCAATTTTACTGACTGAAATTTACTGTCTCAACTTGTGTGAACATATACAGACACAAATGTACACTTCGTGAACAAACATTACTCTGATCTTTATTCATTGTATTTCAGATAACATGTTTGCTCTTGTGTTGGTTTCTTACTTGTGGAATTTTTTTAAAAACTTTTGTTTTCTTTTTTGATCTTTTTTCAAGGGAGTTGTTTTACACCATTTCATGGTCATCGATTAAGACTGATTGGACTGGAGCAAATAGAATTAATATACTGGCTACAGGAAGTAAATTTCTGTACCTTCTCCATCCAGAAAATGGAGTCTCTTTCTTCAAACACAGATTGAAAATGTCTTCAAAAATTATAGTCAGCAGCTTAATGTTTCATCCTAATAAATCTAATATTTTATTTGGTGGGTGTAATTAATATCTGATGTTATGCATTTATTTTACAAAAAGTAATTATTCTGAATAAAATCATTAATAAATTACAAAATTGCTGGAATCTTGTTTTGGTTTGGAATTTTTTGACCATTTTGTACAAATATCTTAAAATAATCTAAGTAACTTATTATTATGAAGTATATATTTCTAAATTAATAATTGAAAATCTACTAAATGTTAGAGCATAAAATGTGTTCACTGCTTTTCATATAAAGTAAATGCTTTCTCAAAAATGGTTAGAAATGTAATCTAGAACTTGGATATTGAACTTATTATTTAAATGTGATATCTGATTAGTATGAATTCAGTATATCTATTTTTAATATACATTTCAAAAGAAGGATCTGGCAGTCAGATGCATTGTTTATCTTCTTCAGATATTTGTCCTACTGCTTGGTTTTAATAGAATCCCATTTCATTTAGCTTTAACCGTTTGTAATTAATATTCTCGGTGTCTTCCCTTATTTACTCAAAGTGTCTTAAATTTTTTTTCAATTTTTAAATATGTAAAATACAGATGAACAGAAAACCAGACTTTATGTTTCTACGTTACAGTACAAAATGAACATTAAACCTAATTATTGAGAAATTAATAAATGACGGGGGAAAACTGTTTGCTCTTGTGAGAAGCTAAGTCAAGTAAGCAATTTGAAATCTTTTATCTTTGTAGTATAATATGTTTGGGAAAACTGACAGATCCAACAAATATACATAGATGGTCAGAATAGAACATTTTGTATGTAACATTCTAAAATATTTTAATATTTGGGGAATCTTATCAGTTTATGAGGCCTAGTAAAATATTGTATTTGATGGATGATCTGCATATAATATTCTTCTAGATATTAACTCTGTTGTGGAGTGTTGTGTGTGCACTTAGTAAACTGTGGTGTGCAAAATGTGTCCTTATGTAATAATAGCATTGCATGTAGTTTTGAGTGGAGAAATTTGTAATAATAATAATGAAACTGATATGGGAAAAATGTTATCTTATTGGTTAACTTGTTTGAGTTCCATTTTAAATACTTTATTATTTATTGATGTTCAATTACCATTAAACTTAATCCATTATTATATATTTTTCCTTCTTCAGTACTTAAGTTTTCAGTTTTGTTAATTCTGCATTGTAGGTTCCTTGAGCAATGGCACTGTCTACATTTGGGATATTGGGTCACCTTCACCGCCTAAGTATGATGTTATTTTTACTCAGATACACACCTTAACGTCAAGGTCTGAAGTCTTCACCCTTAGTTACTGCTCTTATACTGACATCTTATTGGCTGCTACTAATAAAGGCTTATGTGGTTGGAAAGTTTCAAGAGACAGGTATAATTTTATATGTCAACCACACTAAATGTATACCATTGAACTAATTCAGTAATACTAAATACCATTATGAATGCTATTCAAAAAGAAAGTGACTATGTTTTATGGACAAACTTTATTCCATACACTGATATGGTACTTTCTGACTATCTGAGGTCTGGCTTCGTTATCTGCTGCTGGATCATCAAAGAAGGCTCTTAAGTTTCCAGTTAAAATCTCTCTCTCATAACCAAACCCCTCATTTCATCTTCTGCAATGTCCCTTTTGGTTTTGACACAAACTATGATAACCAAAATAACTTGACTCAACCTAACAATAGAGCCTGCAAATTTGTACTGTTCAGACTGACTATTCTTATGAGGGGGGCTCAAGCCCATAAAATTTTTATTTGTTCACAGCCTGACTGGTCCAACGTGTTAGTTTCAGCTAATTAGCTAGGCTGTTTCTCTTTAATATCCAAAAAAGTTAATTAATTTGACCATGTCACATTTTCCTTACATGCTTTACATGTATATATAAATAAATAGGAGGATTATGCTTTTTAAGTGAATTCATATACTCAGGCGTAAAATCAGGCACAAAGAAAAGCATATGTTTAAAGCAGGGAGAAGGAAGGAAGAAGAAGAAAAAGGAAAGACTGAAGATATTTGACCTAGGCAGAACTTTAACCTGCATGATCTGCTCAGTACACCGACGTATTAACCATCTCGGCCACCAGGTCAAGTTCCTGACCAGGCAAATATAGACAGTCTTATTATGACTAAATAATTATTTAGAGGAGGAATAGATAGAGTAGAGGGAATGAAGTATTAGGAGCATTCATTAAGGAATAAATACAATGTTAGGAACTTATTTGGTGACAAAGTTACATTCGATCTTGGATAGTGAGGAAGGATAGCAATAAATAGGAGAAACAGGAGGTTACAGGGTATCTGACAGTTTGCAATCTTGATGTTAATATATATATATAAATTTAAATAGATATTAAAAATATCCTTCCCACAATACTGCCCAACGGTTACAATAAGACTTTCTTCCAACCTCCACAACAGTGGACCTTGTAGGTCAACTGTGAGCAGTTCACGGTCCACATCTGGCCTTCATGCAAGATTGTTAGGTCTGCTATTAAATTTAAATTTCTCTGTTGCATACTATTCGTGTAGTTGACCAAAATCTTATAATAAGATTTGCATTTAATTAATATACACTCACCAGAAGTTTAACACATAATTAAGATTATTTATTAACATGCAGTTTTTAACTTTACAGTCCAACCATGATGGAGTTTAATATGCCAGAGAGCCCCAACACCAACTATCATTCTCAGCTTCAACTTGTTGATTCTGTAGAGGCATTAGAAAATGGTCAAATTGCAACAAAATGTGCACTACATGGAGTCATATACATCTGGAATTTAGATCAAACATTGAAGGAGTGTAAAACTGGAAATAGCATCTACAAAATTATCCCTAGTCATGTTCTTAAATGGAGTGATACAGATAATTACTTCATGAATATGGGGTTTAGCAAAGGTAAACATGATCGATTCAAGCAAAAGAAGTAAACTTTTATTAAGTTGAAATTGTATTTGAAAATATGTTCCACTCTTATTATTATTCTAAGTTTTAGCAATTCTGTTATTTCTATATTTGGATGGTATTTGCTATGAGCTTCCAATAAAAAATATTTATTTTGTATTAAAAAATATGTTCTAAAAGAACATTCAAAAGACCCGATAAATATTTTGACGTAAACAACTGAGGCTTTCAACAATAACATATTCTAAACAAAAGTTGAAAATGTAATCATTATTCATGAATAAATGTCACATAATTTAACTATCCTAAAGTTTTGTTTAAAATATGTTTATTTTTGCATTAAATCATGGTAGACAAATCAAAGTTGTATCAGTATAAACTGAATTATGTTTTAGTTTATGAATGAAGATTTAATTTCAAAACATTGTAATGTATTGACAATGTTCACATAAATTTCCAAACATTTGATGATTCACTGCTGATACAGCACTACTGTCAATGCATAGTATGTTTATATGTGTGTATATATATATATATATATATATATATATATATATATATATATATATATATATAATTACAATATTGGTATGGAAAGGAAAGATAGGTTGTGGCTTACCTAAAAATGAAGTGTGATGTCGCCATAAGGAACTGAAGGTTGTTCTTCAAATTTTCGGAGGCTCTCAGCCTTTCCATACCAATATTGTAATTATTTTTCACAATGTCATATCCTTACTAATATATATATTGACACGATTTCCAATTAAATCCACAGATGACCATTCTGTGACATTACGCTCTATGTGCGATTAAAAAGGTATCGGTGACCATGACATTCTTTCTTCCCCACAGGACTCTTAGTTGTTTTTTTTGTGCTTTGTTAATTCCTGTGAGCTCAAGTTGTATTTTGTTTGAATAAACTTGTTCATTGTTCTGGAATTTAACTTACTATGTGACAATATATATAATTAATTTAGGAATTTTCTTTTAATACAATAAAATAATTTACATAGTAAATTAGAAAAAATAATTGCTCAAAGTTTATGTTCATATTCATTCAATATTTGAAAAGAAAAGAATTTGTAATAGTTTTGTCATTAAATTCTTTTTTAGGTTCTGGCCTGTTGGCATGTGGTGACGACAAAGGAATGCTGTGGCTCTATGATTTAAAGAAATTGCTAGCAGCATCACCTGTACAAAAGAATCAGCAAATTAGACCAACAGATACAATAGAATGGCCTATTACCATTGATAGTAATATGGTCAGAAATAAAAAGTTGACCATTGGAAATTATGACATAGTTATTGATAAAGTTGCAATAAATTGTAATGGGAACTATATTGTAGCTGTAACAAGTAATAATTTAGTTTGCATATGGCAAAAATTTTAACATTAGAAATAACCATAAAGCCCTCAATTCCTTATCGATAGTATGACTGTATCCAAGCTAGATATTTCAGTAGACTATGACTCAGTAAAATGTATGCATGCAGTTTAGTGTAGCTAATATAACACAAATGTATACTTTGTGTAAAAAGGTTTTTTATAGAAAAGGAAATATTGGTAAATAAATATTTTGCTACTGAATTGAATTGTAACTTGTGACAGAAAACAATCTAATGTTAGTGTTCTGTGATTTATCTTGAGTATTACCAATAAATGTCAAAATGAACAGAAAAATCATTAAAAAATATTGTTTGAAACATAGTTGTATGATGGAGCTTCAGCATTTCTTATGACCTTATCTGTGATAGGAACATGAAGAAATACACGCACACACACACGCATATATATATATATATATTCAAACTTGGATAGTGAGGAAGGATAGAAATAAATAGGAGAAATAGAAGGATTGCGCTTTATTTGAATTCATATGCTCGGGCGAAGATTCTCCTAATATTATATATATATATATAAAACACTTAGGAAAATATGATGAGGTCAATGAAATAACATATTTCCATATAAATTATTTTTGACAATGTCATATCCGGACACACATATATGAAAGATCTTAAATCAAAAGTTGGAATTGCCAAGCTGGGAACCAGTATCGTGACAAATTTTCGAGGGCGCAAACCATATTTGATAGACCTGTCCTGGCCAGCTAGTGCACAGGATGACAGATATATAGAGTTTATACATCTCATGGTCATCTTAGGTCCTAATACATTTTTCTTTTCCAACTTTTCTATATTAATTTGGACATGTTTTCAGCCATTCTTCCAGTTTTCTTCCTCATTTTGTGTGGTGTAGCCATTCTATTATTTTCTTTAGCCATCTATGATCTCCTTTTTACATATCAACACAATCTCAACCATCTTTCCTCTATTAATCTGTCTTTTCTCTCTACTTTCATTCCTAACTTTCTATTTTTGAAACCCTATAATGTCTTTCTAAATACTAATGTTATTAATTTCTAAATTGCAGCTTAAAAACTGTCAAAGCTTGAAGAGGTCCTTAAAGAGGATGAAACATTGTGAAATTAATTTTTGTTAATAAACAAGAATTTACTGACTCAAATCTTTATATGTATTTATCCTTTTTAGAGATAATTTCAGCACCTTTGAGTTTCTGTCTACCTAATTTTGTTATTTCCCATGTTTTTGCCCCATAGAATAGAATGCTTTGAATAATGATAAATTTAATGCTTAATTTGTTTTTGGAATGGTGCATTCAATGAAGCTACATTGTAATATAGCAGCTTTGTAGACCAATCAAATTAAGTGATGAGTACTTAGCATGACTAAACTATAATGCAGTAAGTAATTGTAAATGGCGTATGTATATAGCTCACCTTACTTGGGCATTCACAACAATATATTGTGTAATCAATGCTCTTTTTCGAGACTGGAGTACAACAAAAATAAATTATATAAGTACCCGTTTGCTAAATGGTTTAAAAGTTGAGTAGATTGACACTTAATTCTGAAAAATGTTTGAAGACTATAAATAACATAAAACTATTTTGTGTCTCATATAATGAATGAATTTAATTTATTATTAAAACTATTTTGTGTCTCGTATAATGAATTTAATTTATTATTTGGATTCAGTGTATACACAGTACAATTTTGTAAAAACAATATAACAACTACAAATTTGTTCTTAATATACACATTTATCAGAAAATGTAGTTTGTGCTCAAGAGTTACTATGCAGCAAAAAGACCGAAATAACTTATCTTCGACAGTATTGTTCTGGTTTTCCAGATAAATTTGTGTTGTAGACCGGAGAATATACGACACTGATCGGCACCCAGCGTGATTCTCTGAAGAAGAAGGCTGACGCGATAAACCACTTTCTCTCGTTTCCGTACCAATTAATTTAATTATATATGGTTATGTAATTATTTTTCTGATACTGTGATACAAAAAAATATAAACGTATAATTTTGGGAAAAATAAGGTTGTTTTGGAGCAGCCACTACCGTCTACATTCAAGATCTAAATCGTTGCGATCTTTTGACGAATCTGCCGGGTTTAAATTCAAATAAATCAAAACCAGCAAAATTCTTACACAATTATCAAATTAAAAGTTAGTGCAGTAAAACAAATTGAAAGGAGCTTTTGTCGTTTGATATGAAAAAATATTTGAGTTACTCTTTTTTTTCTGTTTAAGTACTTGTTACGATAAATATTGGTGACGCGTTGTTCGCGCAACCTCGTTGTCGGGACCCATGTTTTGGTAGTTCTAGTGCCTCCGGGTGAGTTTAGTATATACGACCGCCGCAAGGCTGCGCGCCGGTAAAGTGCGCTCGCTCGCCGCCGCAGTTGTCAAACATGGCAGCGAAAGTGAAGTGGAAGGACTGGTGTGTGGTGTTCCTCATGACTTTTGTGATTCCCGTGAATGGAATGTTTTCTCATCGCCAGTGTAACCACGTTCATCCGAAAGTTGACGAGGTAACTTTTTATTTCAAACTATAAGTTTGTCTTCCGGCCCGATTTGTGAAAATGATTTTCACGTTGTTTATTTGAGTTGAGGTTGTGTACGATTATTACCGGCATGTGACGATAAATTAAACTAATTCACCTGCCCACTGGAACATTGTTACGTGTGAATTTACTTTCCTGATGTGTGTATTCAATTATAAATTCAAGCTTTTATGTAATATCTGATGCAAGCAATTTTTCAGCAATTAAATGTTGACGAATTACAAAATTCCACAGTATTATTACACTCTAGAAAGTGTTTTCGCGATGTTTTACATTATCAAGAACATCATCTTTAGACAGCTGCAAGAGTCTACGCAGGTACGACAGTTTCTCCAATCATATATTCCGCGTCTAGAACCGAGCACGTGATTATTTGACGCGCCGAAACAAGTTCGTGCGTCAAATTAGCGTTTTAAAGAAAAAGTAAACTCTTAAATTGCAATACTTTTTCGTGATCATGTTGTTGCATATTGTTTACTACTTATAAGTGTGGCACTAAACGAAAGTATTTTAATTGGTTGCAGGTGATTTGTTACGTTATTTTTTCTCGTAGCGCGTAGATATTGGCAATTTTTGCTTGCAATGGTTTTTGATTTGTGAACGAGCACCCATAAATACTATTATTTTCAGTATTTAAATTTGGCTCCAGTTGGCGATAGATTCATCTGCTATTGTTTCCGCGTTATGTTAAATGTTGGGATTAAATTCTACCCCAAGAATATTTTTATCGTGTGCTTCTTGATATTGAATTTGAACCAGTTTCATAAGTACTGATTTCACTTGTCAGATCTATGTTTAATCAATTTCTTGGTTTAGTATCTACTTTGATATTAGTAATTACGAACTCCTTTTCCTATCTAACCAACATTAACGCTTAATTTTTTACTAAATTTTTCAACAAAAGAATATCTATCTCCAGCTAGCTCTTGGGCTCCTACAACATTCGTCTATCAGTCTCGGACCTAGAAACTTGACAGGAGGTAATTTCTCGTACCCATAAAAAGTATTTATGATGTCAGTATAGTTTACCATAGTTCCAGAACTTTGTAGTGGGAATTTGAACCATAGTCAGAAAAAAGTCGGTATCAATTGAAAATTAAAAAGTAGATGATGAACCAGTCAATATATAAATTATAAAATAAATACCACATAACGTTTCTGCAATCCACGTTGCTTTCGAGAGGTGATAAAGAAACGTATTATCTTTAAGAACAACACACCGCTCAAACCACGTGACGAACTCTGCGATTTTTTATCACCGAACGAAAGCAATAACTATTGCAAATACGTTGTGTAGTTTTTATTTTATCACTTCATTTTGCGTGTTTACTGGAAATGTTCAAAGTGTAAATTCAGCTTTAATGATGCATGTGTCTGGTTAGTGTAAGAATTGAAAAATTCGAAGTGATTGTGAATTTTCTTAAGCCGATTGTTGAGTTGTTTGTGAGGTAACCGGGCTGTTAAGTTTCTTGGCCCCGAGGCTTATAATGAAAGGGACACTGATTCGATTCACCTCTAATCTTCTCCGAACACAACTTACGCGTATCGTTACAAATCGGCGAGCCACAGAATTATTTCTCCATCCTTCGTATCTTTATTTAACGAATGCCGATGCGCTTTGTAGGTCAAACCAGACCATCGTAATCCAAACACGCCTCTCCCTGTTAACTGTGTTTAATGTTGCAAGGCTTGAGGAAACGCGCCTTCGTTGAAAAGAAAATTGGTGAAAAGGTTCCTTGATATCTCAGGATGTTACTGCCAAAGTGAAACAGAAAATAGCCGTCAGCAGTCGTTCATTTACTGGAGGAACGAACCTCGAAAATGATGATAATGAGATATTCTGGAATCCCTATGCATACGTTGTATCATGTAATCTTATCCAGTAGCCTACATTGTTTTATTCTGTGCAGTTTCATTTACAAAACTTCAGCAGTTATTTTTTAGAGTGCAAGAGAAGAGAATACCATAAAGTGGACTACATATGCGAATTTCATCATTATCATTACGCTTCTTCACTCATTTAATCAATTTCATTTTACTGCTTTTCACGACATTAGATTTAAAGTTACATTTTCGGAATAATACGGATGATTTCCGATCCTTACTTTTTTTTATTGATTTTTAAATTAAAATTAACTCTTAGTCCGGAGACTTTACAGTTATGATAATTTAACATAATAAAAGTATTTACAATTTTTAAATATTTAACATGTAAACTTGGGGTCTTGGATATGACCCTAGTCATTCCAAGTTAGAGACGAGAGAAACCGACAAACTTACAACATACTAACGAAGGTTAGCCGGCATTATGTTTGGGACTGATCTGATCATCGGGGAAACTTCCGTGTTATGAAAATAATTCAGGAAGTTATGGGGGAAAATGGGAAGAACGGATATTTAAGGCGTATGAAGTGCCAGTTGGTAGGTGGGGGTTAGAGTTAGGTAATTCCGGAGTGATTAGGGGGAGGATGATATCAACGGGGAGTTTACGATTTAGTCAGCGATTTTGTGAAGGAGGGGGTGGGTTACTGTAGAATAGCTCAATGGTGGGATTTGGATGGTTGATGGAGCTATTTATTAGGGACGTGGTAGATTTATGAATTATGGCAAGAATTAGGGGAATTTCAAGGTCTTTGTGGATAACTGAGTAGCGAAGGTACAAGGGGGAGTTTGAGATTAAACGGATAATTTTTTTTTGTTTGGTTTGTATTTTATTGGAGTGGCAATAGGCAGTGGATCCCCATATGGCACACGGGTACGACCATATAGTGCCGGTCCGATCCCTTACTAACTTGCAAAATTATATTTTACATATTATGTGCCCAGGATTGTCATAAATCAGGAATGATATTTTCATAAAATATATATATTTGTTTTGCTCTATTTTGGTGTAGTAATTATTTTTATTTTAGTTTTAAAAATTTATCTCCAGTCGCATAATTTTCAGTATGCCTTTTTATTTTACTTTCGCCTCAAGGACTGAAAAATATCCAAATACGTGATTTTTTGGATTTGAATTTTTTTACCAGTAGGTTTGTGACAGTTTTAGAGACGTTTTTAGAAGAAGATTGCCGATACGCAAAGATAAATTAAAATTGCGAACAGGAAATATTTCAAACTGAAGAAAGGCAAGAAACGGAGTGGTAGATAATGATTGAAGAATCGGAGAATTAGGTAACCCAGCAAGAACGAGAACTGAACTATGAAAAGAATCAAAAGGGTTTTGTGTTAGTGAAGGAACAGCACAGGTTCAACGTTTCGTAAAGTAAAGAGAAACTTCGGCTCTTGGAAAAGAGGACTGGGGAAGAGGGTGTTTACTTAATTTGGCCTAGGCATAGAGACAGCTGTCCTGCTTCCTCAAATAGTACAGACAATGGAATACCCTTGAAACGTCTCTCTACACGTGAATATTTGTTGCTAAGGAAGGCGTCCTAAACAATCACCGGCACGGTATTGAACCTACGACATTGTGTCTCGCAAGCCGTAGGTCCTAGTACTAGGCAAGAGACCAAGCAAATATTGGTGTAAGGTGCTATACCGACTTTATTGGAAGTTTCTTTAAAACAAGTGTTCGCTTTTGTGACTCGTTGGGTTTAAAATTGATAGTCCACAAAATGAATTAACGTACGGAGCGCAACGTACAACCTTAATTCAGCTTTGTAATACACAGAAATTTATGGTTTGACTGTATTATTTACAATTGCGAAATTAGCGCATAACGGTGGATACAGAGATAATCACCGCCTAAATTAGCACGAGGGTGTATGATACTCATGAAGCAGAATAGCGCCCGAAGTTCCTGAATTTGTATACCAATTTTTAGTTAAAATGAATGTTAATCTGGCTGTATTATTTCCTTAATTTGTTTCCGTAATGACGTATAAAGAGACGGGACTTGTGTTGACTATATCACGGGTCGAATCTCCGTCCGATAATTTTAACATGGGGAGTATAATGATTTTTCCAGAATAATTCCAAATAATTGCTAAAATGGGATACCGTTAGAAGTTACTCCTTTCCTGAAAATACTTAAGAAACCTTCAGTAACTCTAATTGCCATTACTTCTTTTCCGTAAGTATTTAATTGCCCATGGTTGCAGTAAGTCAAAAAACCACTTTAAGTGACACTACATAATCTTTCTGTAAGTATATCAGTAGCCGTGGTTGCAAAATACAAAATTTTATCTAATCTAAACAATGTAGTATGAAATTTAGATTCTAATCAGTTCGTTACTTTTTACAGTTGTTATAAGTTTCGAGCAAATTTCAGTGAAATTTCCACAAGGATCACGCCAACCCATAGATAAAGGAATGTAGGTGTAAATGTTGTCGCGTTTGTACAATTTCCGTGATTTCTGCATTAAAATAAATATTAAACTACAGTTAGAGAAACATACAATCAAAATCGTTAATAGTGGTTGAAAATACTACGTTATACTTTTTTTTAAAAAAATATATTTTATTAGTAATAAAATTCTATAAGCTAATGAGGTCTTCTCCAGCGACAAGTCCTTCTTAGATATTCTTTAGATCACTTTGCCATTTACGTTTACGAATTCTTACATTTTTTCTTTCTAGAGTCTAGGAGGTTGCTGCTGTAGTTGTAGTTTTTTGTGGTGATAAATACTTTCTTCAGCCATGCCATCTTTCACGTATGGTACTTTTGGGTCTTTATGAAGTGTCATTTGAGACATACCATGAGGCACTGGAGATCATACGTAATATTTTTGATTGGTTTCTCTGTATTATTGACATATTGGACTTGCTCGTGCAACCCCAGAGTTCAATACCATAAACCCATATAGGTTTAAGGACTGTTTTATACATTAGGAGTTTCTTTTCAAGTAACAATTATATATTCTTAACTTTTTTATCTACATGTTGTTTCCGTGTTAGACTGTTATCTAATTGCATCCCTAATTATTTACGTTAAACAACTCTGTAAAGTATCAAGCATTCATTCCTTCAGAAACGTATACAAACGATATAAACGCAAGAGCCTAGAGAGAGAGACAACTGTACGAATCAGTTGACAAAACTCAAAAGGTAAACAATATAAAATTGCGAAAAAGCTGCAATCGGGAGAAACCATATGTCGTTTACGCATTTCCATTTACTTGGACAGAGAAAAGATCGATGCAGACGTAGGAATTTGAGGCGTGATTTCGGGCCACGAGATAATTTGTTAATTGTACTTGTACAAATACAATTATTTGTTTCCAGTAAACCTTTCCTCTCGTTTAAATGGTTGATGACACATTTCGTATGGTGGCTGTGTTATCATTATTTCCAGACTCTCAAAAATAACGTAAAACATGAACAGTTTACTTTTTCGAATCAATTTGTACCCAATAACGAAATTCTGTCAAAACATTAATAAATGATTTGGGGATTCAAATTGAATTTTCTTTCTATATTGGCAATCTCGTCTTTGAACGTGTTACGTATGTTTTGCACGTTATTGACTTGTGACTCTGAGTAAAAAAACTTTTTATGCGATATTATATTTTACAAGTGAACTTGAAAAGTGCCGGCTCGAAACTTTGATCAAAGTGAATTATTCGACAGTTCGACATTTAATATTTTACGCGCGCCTGCCTGCTAACAACTTCCAGAAAGCCAAATGACATTTATATGTATGTTAGAGAAAGTAATGCGAATTTTAATAAATGTCGTATTTTTTAAGCACAACAACGAACTAACGAAAGGAAATATGACATATGACAGTGACAAAACAATATATCGTTGTCCGCTGGTTGATTAAACAGAGGATTTTCCCGTAGACATGCATTCACCGTAAAGTTAGTCTGAGGAAAACTGCATTAAAGTTGATATTAAACTTAATTTAATTAAAGTACGCGTAACGAGAACCACCTCAATGACGACGTTGTAAAGTTGCATGGAAGTTTTGTGACATAGATACTAATTTAACGTTGGCTGTTTTCCTTCGACGAGGTAACTACCCACAGAGGCTTTGAGTTTCGCATACATGATTTGCGTTTAGAAGTCTTTCTTTAACAGTCAATGGTCTCGCATGTCACTATTGAGATATTTGGTTTAAGTTTCAATCCGACAACGGGAGAAACTCCTCGGATACAACAAACACAGCCCTGCTTAGTTTTATGCAAAGTTCAGGAATAGCTTACACTCCTCGGGGGCAGGTCAAATACTTTTAGTATAGTTTGTTACCATCTAATTGGGGTGTTTTACCAACTCTATTATTATTATTAGTGTGCAGATTGTACATTTTTAGAAAAAAATTATTTGACTAATCTTTTATCATTAGATTATTTGTTGCTTAAATATAGTTACAGTATATACAAATAGTAAATGTGTACATGATGTACATGGTAGGATGGTCATTCGGTTAATCCAGAAATTAACCTAAATTTTGAAAATTTGCAAATTGTACATGAGAAAATTTATCGGTGTTTTGCGTGTGTATGAGACGTGAAAGGATTAGAGACGATAATAAACGAATATTGAGCGTTTCGATCAGTAAAAGAATAATGTTGAGTTTTTGGGGATGTGGGAAGCACTTAGAACTATGTCATGAAAGTCGTTCACTGATATAGGCTAGAACAACGAATGTCTCAACTTTCTCATCTAAAGTTGTGGTTATGCTTTTTGAGGCTGCGTTATGCTACATAATTCTTCTAAAGATGCCTACAAACCTATGTTTGACCTTTAGTTGAAACTTTCTGTTGAAGAACATTTCTAGACCTTAATACATCTCCGTTTCATAATTAATTGTTCCAAGGATTGTCTGCGAGGGCTATTCTCTCGCAGGCAATACATGCGAGGGATGTTCTCTCGCAGGCAGAACCTTTTAGGAGAGATACGAATGGGCTACCTTATGGTTTGCCTTTCCTCTCCGTTTTTGAACTAAGGTTCCCACAAGCCGAGGCACCTCGGCCTGTTCTGAGAGGTGTATGTTCCGGGGTCACAGACCTTGGGCATACGGTAAGAGTTGTTCGCTATTCCCATTGGAATAGTCGGCCAGCTGCCTCCTAAACTGGTCGAGGCACGGAGAAGGGAATGCTGCGTTCCCACAGCAAACTCCTCTCCCGCTATCGGAAGGGCGTGGGACAAGTACACAATGCCCGACCTACCCGATGCAGGTTTTTCTAGGGTTTTCCCTGCATTTCCTTAGGCGAATGCCGGGTAGGATCCTTAAAATATAGCCCGGGGGCCCTAGTAACCTTGGCTACCTTCCTCTACCCTTCCGCATCCCCCCTTTCAAATCCCTTCCTATGCTATTAAAGGGGAGTTGCCCAAAGTGGATTACCCTCATGTAGCCTGTTACCCCCCCCCCAAAAAAAAAATTGTTCCGGGGACGTAGATCTTGGTTATACAGTAAGAGTTGTCGGCTGTTCTTATTGGAACAGTCGGACAGCTGTATTGTAAACTGGTCGAGGCATGAAGAAGGTAATGCTGCGTCCCCACATTAAACCCCGTCATTGGAAGGACATGAGACAAGTACCTAGAACCCGACCTAACTGATGCATATTTTCTAGGGTTTTCTCCGCATTACTTTTAGGCGAATTTCGGGTAGTATCCTTACACTATAGCACGGGGACCCCCAGTCCATCCTCGGTCACCTTGCTCTAGCGTTCCACAACCACCCTACCAAATTCCCTACCTTTAGTATTGGAGGGGAGTGGCCACCACGTGGATTACCCTAGTGTAACCGGTTTTCAACTAAAAAAATAATAGGGCATATAACCTTTCAGAGAATAGTTCTTGCAGGTGGAAAGAAAGAGAGTAGGAGGAGTCTACCTGCGAGGATGACTTCTCTCTCTGTTTTTGAATTAATAGTTCACATTAGCCGAGACACCTCGTTTTGTTCTGTTGCTATTGGAACAGTCGGCCAGTCTCCAAACCTGGTCAAGACGGAAACGGCTCATGCCGGGTCGGATCTTTAAACCACAGCCCGGGGATCCTAGTTAACCATTAGTTACCTTTCTCTACCCTTTTGTATAGCCTCTTCCTATGTTATTAAAGGACAGAGGCCACCACGTGGATGACTCTCGTATATAGCCTTCTACTCTAAAAATACAATCGGGAAATTTTAGTACAATTCTTCTTGCTGAAGAATAATAAGCTAATGATTTACTGATTTTTGAGTCGAGGTGAACCTTGAATTATATTGAGATGAAATAAAGTTTTAGTTTTGTTTTAACAATTTATGGTATTTTCGCGGTATGTTTATTTATGACAACAAAGTGACATTGTAAATATTTGAAAAATTTGTCTTCAATTATTTAAGTTGCATTCTGAAGAACGGTTCTACTAAGCACGTAAAACGAACTTCAAATGATAGAATTTTTTTTGTGACTAACCCCGATGTTAACTTTCGTTTCATTTCTATTAATATTTATTTATACTTATTAAATCTTTTCTATTGTATTGAGTATTAATGTAAACGTTTTGGTACTGATGCTTCATCATTATTAAACGATTATTTATTTATCTATTTCCTCGTCTTGATTGTTCAACACAGTATGTTAGAAAGATTCAGAACTCGGCAAACTATCTTATGAACCCTGACCTTTTCTTTCGCTGGTCCGATTCTTGCGGCTGTTGTTTTATGATCAATACGGATAAGAACAATACTTGTGGTTCAGGTTTCACCAAACCCGAACCGGTTCGCATAAAAGAGTATCGTAATTGAATTTAAAAAAGAAGATCCGTGAGGATGCAAGGTCAGCATTGATGTCTTCTATTGTCTTCGCGTACTTTACATGCGCAAGGACGGGGCAGACACCTGAAATTCCATTCAAGCCTTTGATTCATGGCTTTGGTTCTTTTCTCTTTCAATGAAAAACGTTTCTTTGTGAGCAGTCGTTAATTCTTGCTCGCTTGCCTTTTGTCTGTACGACTTTATAATTATGCAAAGTATATTTGTAACCTGGGAAGACCTGGGAGGCGATTATCCTTCGCACTTATTTGACGCATCCAAATACTCATGCTTGTTATAAATGGAAATCTTTTTATTATTATTATTATTATTTCCAAGTTAGTCTACGGTTCAGTAAACGTCACAAGAAGGGACATGTAGTAATAAAACTCAATAATTTTCATTTATTACATATTGATGTTGAAATTTAAAAAACAATAGCCTATTAATATATAGTATCTTTATTAAATAGTATAATATACACTTTTAATATTAAAAAGTTAACTGAAACGTACATCTAGGGCTCTTAGATGGTTTACTGAATCGGAATTTTTATTTTATTAAAATAAACTTTTAATCCGATGAGTTTACAGTTATGATAATTTGAACGTGATCATAGTATTTACCATATGTAAATATTTAACTTGGGGTTTTGGATATTGTCATTCCATGTTAGAAACTAGAGAAACCGACTAACTTGTTTACAACGTATTAATGATGGTTTTCCGGCATGATGCTTGGGAAAGATCTGCTTATCGGGGAAACTTGGTGTTATGAGGTGCAATAAGGAGGTTATGGGGATGATGGAAGTTCTTGGGTTCGTTCGGGGTTTTCTATCCTAATCCAGAAAATGTAATTTTATCCGGGCCCATGGAACGAATAGGTGCCAAATTAGTAAATTAATTTTTCATACTGATTTGACAAATCATTAGGTCTGATATTGTGTGAGTCTTGTTTCGTGTAGTTGACTTATAGAGATCAGAGATCGAGCACTATTTTGTGTATTTTGACGTTTAGTTTCATTTAGGATATTTTCTTGTTCACCGTCAAAAATATTTTATTTTACTTAACTTTCAATTTTTGCACCAGTTTTTTAAAATTAATTTTATTTATAGTCGCATCAACTAAGGTCATTAGCGACATCATACACTGTTGTATTTCACTAATTTTGGGGCTGTTTACCGGTACGGAAACGCGCGCACACATACACGACATCTATTTCCATGCCGGAACTCGAATGCAGGACCTCTGTGATGTGAAACACTTCACAACAATGTGTCACTTTATTTTCAAGTTATATTATGTCTTTAAAGATTTTATTGAATTTGGCTAGTATTATGTTTTTCATATTAAAAATGAAATAATTTCAAAACTTGTAACGCATATCAGGTAGTCGGTACGAATATGAGATTGATTTTTTATCTTGATTGTATTCCAGCGCGCTGAAATATGAGAGGAGAGAAATATTGCGAGAAGATTTGGAAAGAAGATATTCTCATATGTCTTGACATTACATATTTAATCAAGTTTATATATTCTAGTGTGCCACCCGTATTTTGGACTCTGTGGAATTCTTCACGCTTTCGATAGGTTTGCAGGGTGGGACCACAGTTAGAATTAACTACGATAAATTTTAAAATGAAAAAAATTACGTCTGATTGAAAATAATGATTAAGAAAGATAGCCAATTCAGACAAAAAGTGATAATATAAATACCACACAACGTTACTGGGATCCTTGTCCCTTTCCTCAGGTGCAAAGAAGAGCCTAGTGCGACACAACTGTACTTGTCAGTTCACAAAACTCGAAAGCGATGAAAACGGAACGGCAATGGGAAAGCCGAAGGGTTAGCGTAACAATAAGAGAGCAACGACAATGGTTTAGCGTAATAATAAGGTATCATAGCAATTATTGAGTTTCACATAGATATATGTTCCTTGATTCGTGAATTAAGTGAACGTTTTGTTTGTCCTACGTAGCAGGAATTACAATTAGAGCAAAAGATTTTGTAAACAACACAAATATCAAACTTCCCATTGATAAACAATCTGTAGCATCCAAAACATATAATCACTTCTAAACATACATTTGATTGGAAAAATGCTAAGACACTAGACTCATTTCAGAGACGCTTCACATTAAATCAAACATCACAGCCATTAATGTACAGACACTATTAAAATCAATAATTGCTATGATTCCTTATTTTTACGCTGAACCTTCTGTTTTCCCATTGTAGTTGCTCCTTTATTATTACGCTAAACCTTCTGCTTTCCCATTGTCGTTGAGTTTTGTCAACTGACTAGTGCAGTTGTGTCTCTCCAGTCTCTTCTAACACCTGAAGTAAGGTACAAGGATCCCAGAAACGTTGTGTGGTATTTATATTATCACTTTTTTTGTCCGCATTGGCTATCTTTCTTATTCATAATTCATTACGATGAATTATGTTTAGAGATACTGACAGATGCTTTCACATACATTATTTTATTACGGGCAAAATATTCTAATATCACTCTCACATTTTCTTTGTTCAGTCTTCATATTTTCAAATTAACAGACTTCTTGTGACTCCAACAGATTTCTCACTATTATAAATACTAAAATTCTACTTTTCATTTTCTCTATATAGTTGGTAACAAACTCGAAAAATAATTAATACGGGTAACTTTATTATTATATTCACAAGTGCTGGTGAGCTCGATTTAACGTCTTTGTGTTATAATAGATTTTAGGAAAAAATATATAAATTGTAGTGCCCACTAATGTGTAATGAAAGGATTTTTTTTATAATTTCTTGAATATAATAATAATAATGGCCCAGGTATTGTAAACAATGGTCATCGTGTCGTAATAATGTGGAGTGCTGCGGTCGTATTATTGTCGGCGTATATTTGAGGTTGAAAGCTTGGACGAGAAAACAAGCAGTTCGTAGCGAAAGCCCGCTGATGCTGGTCGCGTACAGCCTATGATATTAAGTGAAACAGTAAAGTGGAGAGGCTGCATTAATATCCAGAACAGTAAAGTGCAATGGTCAGTTTTCATTAATATCCAGGACAGCAAAGTAAAGTCGACTGGTAGATGTAGTATGAAAAAGTTCTAGGACGAATGTTGGAGACGTGTCCGGTGGTCAGTTGACCGGAACTTAAGAAAAGTGAAAACTAGAGTTATGGAGTAAGATTTTGAAAAGTCGTTATAAGTTAATGAGAGAAACATATCCCAGCGGCGATTTAAAACTGATCAACATTCTAAAGGACTTCATTATCTGTGGTAATGTGGTTATTGTGCTTAGTTAGGTTGTGAACAGTGAATACCATGGCCTGTTAAATAAAATCTTTTTAAATAACCACTGAAGTGTATAAGTTGTGTGTGAAAGCAGCTCTGATGTATATGTATGTAAAAAAATATTCATTGTAAACCTTATATAAAAATTGAGTACCGTCAGTTTTCTTTAGATTTTTTATGTTAACATTTATCTTGTAAATTAAATTAATTATTTTTGTAACATTTTGTTGTTCTTCAATTTGGTAATATAATTGTTTGATTACTATAACTGTTTGAGGCCAAATTTTTGTTATCACAATATATATAGTTACCTCATTACGTTGTGTTGCACGTTATTTGGGAACAAATATAATTAATTTCGTGGTTGATATTGGCCAGTATGTGAAACATAGAAATTCTTCTAATTATTTCTATTTTATTTGCACGCAGATTTGTTCGAAATACTATATGGTTTATTTAGAAGTTTTATTAATCAGATATACTAGACCCCATCATTGCAATGTACCTAATTTATATATCAAATATTTCGAATGATAATTTTATTGTTTGAAACGAATATGAAGATTGAATATGGAGATAAGTCTACTTCATATAAAATATGTCCTTCATTCTATCGTAGTGAAACGATTTTGGTAAGAAATGGAGCGAAGACCTTGAGCATTTTTATAAGTTGAAGTCCGCCGAAGTCGTGAAACGTTTTTATTCCATAGGGGGAAAAAGATTTATATCACGTCGCCTCACAATCCCGCTTTCTTCAAGAAAGTCCTACTTGCAACTTAATCAACGCAAAACCCTTTGTCACGCAAGGGAGCAACGGATAATGAACACATTAATCAGTTCTTATCCGGTATTAAAGAAAGACATGTCGCTTTAAGGTGTTTATTTCAGTGACTAATCATTTATCATAGGATTCATGTGCGGGTAGACCTTGTGCAGTCCTTAGTAAAAATCGTTCGCGAAGCGAAATTAAGCCATTAGGAAGTTAATTTCATTTTTAAGATCTCACTTCAAAAATCTTGAATCCGAGTCATTCGCAAGTGCGTTGGATTTCCTAATTTATGGTGTTGTGATTTACAACAAAGGTTTGGATAATTTTGTTTGTGTTTTCCGCAAAACAGGATGCCGTCAACCTTTAGACGTATCAGTTCGCTGATAAAATTCTGCCATTAGCTGCCAAGAACTTTGTTGCTGTCCTTAAGTCTCATTTGAGTTCAATTGCAGTTTTTTATTAATTATTTAATTCTAACTACAGTCAATATGTCAGATTACACGTTCCACCTTGATCCTAGTAAAAGACTAAGAGTCTTACTATTTACCTGTGCGATGTAGGAAGAATTTTTATTCTAGTCCTCGGTCATAACTGGTTTGATGCGGTTTTCTGGCCTGTTTAATCCTGTGGTAACCTCTTTCAATCACTGCAGGTTCCACACTTATTAACCTTAATTATTTGATTTATAGCGTAAATAGCGTCTCCCTATACTGTTCATACGCTCCGTTGCATATTTTTTTCCGCAGTGTTTTCTATTGTGGGTGCCTCAGGATATTCACCGCAAATGTCTCGTCGTCTTCTTTACAGCATCGTCCAATGTTGTTTAACTTAGTTTTTGTCTTTCCACCACTTGCTAACTCTACAGGTTTCGCTACTCTGCTCCGCAATTAGATTTGTAAACCGGCACAGGCTTAAAACTGATAAAAATAATGTTGTATTCTGTAGATCCTGTATATAAGCCAATCTTCAAGAATGTGTCTAAGTGTCTTTTTGGTATTGTTGCTAGTTTAGTTTAATATACAAAAATATTAATATAATCATAATTTGATTATAATTGGTTGATACACATATTCCACGTTGTACATGATCATATAGTGATTTACAGTCACTTGATTTTGATTTCATAATTTATTAGTAGCGAATACTTAGAAAGCTGAATAGTTCGTGCTGGCTATTTAGTCATTAGTAATGTCTTGTGCAACAACATATTGCAATAATGATTATGACTAATAGTTCAAGTTGACTATTTAAATTATAACTTAATTGTACAACGCAGAAAAAAGATTATTTTACTGAATAGTGGCTAAGGACAAATGAAGTTAATTCATATTTAAACGAACTTTAATTGTTAAATACCTTTCTAATTATTTGTGCCTGAATAATGAGGCATATATAATGATTTGAGACCACATAATTCTGATCAAATACTTAATTAAAGTAATTAAAGAATATCGAGTGCTAAATAATTTTTTTCTCTATATTCTAAATGTTGTTAATATTAAACTAATGATGAAAGAATTTGAACATCTGAAATAAATTATTTTAATAGCATGTTAATAGAAGTTTATATACTGGTTTAATACATCAGAATTCAAATATGAACCTCAATTTTTATTGTGGATATGTAATCAGATGTCTGCGAAAAGGAGAAGTAGATAAATGTCTAATGGAGCGAAAAATTAACTTTCATATTCGCCGGGCGTCACTTCAATATTTGGCAGTTTTTCCGATGCCTATTTATTTAAAAAGACGAATGTAATACTCATCACACAATTATAATACATTATTTGAACAGGTTAAAGTTGAGATTGATATTGGTGTCATCGGATGAGATTATATTTATTATTTTAAACGTCATACGTTTTGTCATAATTAGTTCATGTATGTATGGCCGTTTTATCAGATTTATATATAATTATAAATATTTTGGCGGTACGAGTGATGAGTTTCAGATAATTTTTTTTGTTACATAAACAGTCATTTAAAATATTCGTATTTCTTAAGAGTACAAGCTACATCGAAAGAACAAATTTGTATTCACTACTTTACATTCAAGACTATGAAATAATATAAATGTTGTCTGAAGTGAAGTAATATTTTTAATTGAATAAATATTTTATATTGTAATATAATAATTATGATCATTTGATTTTGATCTAATATAAATCTAGCATAAATTCAGTTGAATAACTCATGCTGGCTACAACACACTACGATGATTATGATTAATTGTTCATGTTATAAATTTCTTTTAGTGTTTTAAAATTGTAAAACTGGATACTTGAACGTTTTGAGCAATTGGACAATCTATTTTAGCATTTAGTCGAAACTGGGACAATGTTGAGCCATGCGATGCGAGATAAACATTTTACATACAATTAATACAAATAAAAAAATACTTGAAAGGAAAGGAGAAAGTTCGCATCGTTGACTTAACAGAAGGAGTAACAGTAGCGAATACAAATGAAAGTTCAAAAAAATACGTACTTTCCCTAACACATCTTCGAAGTAAATTTTAACGATAAAGTCGCCTTTTTTTACAGATATCGCCCAGTTCTGATATATTTTACGGGTTTAACATACATTTTAAATCCATATATACACTAATATGAATAATAATAAAAAATATTTGAAAAAATACCAGATCATTTAAAGGTATTTTCATGTCTTATATTTTATTACTCTGTTGAATAATGGTGCCATGTGCGCTCTATAGACTGGACATTTCTCTATTATAATGGTGTTCCATTGTTCCAACCTTTATTATTCTGAGGTGATAATTATTCTGGCGATCAATACCGCGGCCAATGGATGACAGAATTGTAAAGACATTTTTATGGTGACACTCAAAACGCCGTAATTGAGTATTAAGCGTGTGGCGTAAATTTTGAAGAAAAATTAATGTTGAACACAAAGTGGTAAAATTATGCAACCAACCACCCAATTCACAAATGTTATAATGAGTAATCCTTTCAAAGTCATTTGAAGAAAAATGATATGCACTATTATAATTTATCACCATATATGGACTATTTGCCAATTAAAATTGGAGCTCTTATAACAAAAGTTTTCTAATATTTAAAATAATTAATTCTTCATATTTTTTAATTATTGTGTAATATGTTTAAATTCGAGATAAAAATAATTATAAAGTGAAATCTATATCATGATGGTAATAATTGATGAAACAACCATTTCCCCTCGTTTTAGTGTGACCTGGAATCGATCGAACCGTGCATATTTCTTGCTAATGTTACTTTAAATATTTGACAATAATGAGCAAAAACTTCGAATATAAAATACGAAAACAATTTTTGAAGCATCTGTTTATGTTTACCAATATGCGTGTACATTTCATTTCAACTTCCGTGCTTCAGATTTTGTTACTAGGCAAGTTTAATGTGGAATATTTTGCAGTTACCCGTTTTTCTATCTCTATGAATCCATGAATTGTGTCATAAACATCGAACAGACACCGCGTTGTGACGTTAAACAATGGTTAATTACTGTAAAGCAGCTCATCAGGTCTGCTGCATCTGTCGGCTGCGCCGGTGATGAAATAATGATCTAATGACAATGAACGACGTTTAGCACGTAATCTGAATCGTGCGTTACGAAAGGTTACAAAGCTTTGGGCGGAATGGAGTCGAACATGGGAACTCGTCTTCGTACTCTGTATCAGCTTCTTCTTGTGCATCGATTTTTCCAATTTTCGATTTGTTCGTTTAGGTAGTTTATGACATCAATTTGCTTCAATTTGAAGACTCGGGCGGGAAAATGAGATCTAAGAGTGTCCGTTACTCGTGTTAAATTTAGTGCACCTTCATTATTGAACAGTCGAAGACAATTTTGTCAGCTCCTTAACTATTTGTATGAAGTGTTTTGTAAGGAAACGAGATTTTGGATGCCCTGTGGAGGAATGAAAACAATCTCAGCAGATTTATCTGTTATTGGAGGGCAGAGCTGGCGGCTAGATCCCTCTCCAGTGTCGACTTCTGGTGCAAAACAATTGGAGATTGACCTCGGCCTCTTGTGCTCTAATGCGATTGCTGTGGTAGCGTCTCAAACGTATAATGAACATCACTCCATTCATCCATTTTGTATATGACTGTTGAGTATTATTATTGGATGAGAGAAACATTTAGTCGTTTCCTAAGATTCGTCTCGCAATCTTGTGTGGCTCAATCATTTGTATTTGTTTTCAATTTGTGTACTGATTTTATAATAATTTTTGAATTCATCTCTCTAAATTCGCTCTATAATTCTTTTACTTTCTGTAAGCATATTTTAATGTGTTTAATTTACGAAAAGTTAGTTCGTCAATCACAGCGAATATAAATACAATTTGAAAAATTGGATGAAAATTTATTTTAATCATTTCTAAATTTGTAACTGTCAATTTCTCCCCAATCAAACTATGCAGTATGAAGAGCACTGATAAAGCAAATATAATGTCAAATTAAATATGGAAGTCAACAGTGCCCGGTCGTGTGTATGTGCTCAAGTGCTACAGCACATAAATAAATTTAGTAAGAATTAATTTTTCTTAATTTTAAGAACCTTCATAATAACCGTGTTTTAACACTACTAATCCTTGCTTCGATATCGAATACTTTAAACTTCCCGCCTTGCGGCGCATCGCTTCTAAAGCAGCCAGCTGGACAGCCAGTGCTATTCCAGTTACAGCACTGGCTCTGGCAATTTAGACACAACTGCGCATGCGCTATACACCTTTACACCGTCCTGCGCTAAGGAAACGAAAGAGTCCCCCGTGCTATGACACAGAGCACGGCCGCATAACCAACGAAATCGAACTAAATTCGAACTATTCACTGATTATAAAATTTATTTTATGATAGTTTATATTTTCAAAACAAAAATAATATTCGTTTATTTTTGGTAAAATAAAAAAAAATCACAATCTAAGGTTGTTTTAAAGAAAACAAAATTTAAGATGTATCATAGTGCGAAAATCTACGGCACGACCCTGTATACAATACTTCTCAGTGGCTTGCTCCGAAAATTATCTTCATTTAAAATATTTACAGAAATAAATACTTTCGGGTTAGAAATGCTAAATTATTCCTTGTTTAAAAATTAGACCCTATTGGAAATTATATAGACAGAATTAGAAATGTAGCATATTAAGTGCCGAGTCAGAGTATTGGTAACACTACCACTGATGTAGTTTTATTATTTTACATAGTTAGCGTAAAAATGGTTGCTCGGGGTGATGTAGCACATAACTTTAAAAATTAAGGGCCACCTCTGCAAGACAATTAAGTTAGGTTAGTTTAGGTAAGTCAATAAAACTATGCCATGATGTCATCGTCGCATTTAAAGCCGCAGCAACGAGATGTATGCCAAAAAAGTGCAAATGTATAAATCAAATAATATACGGGACAAATATATTTAACCAAATAGATAGTACAGAGCGGCCGAAATAGACAAATCTTCTTTTGTTTCACAAGAAACTACGTCATAAGAAACTGAGAGTTATGAACACCTTGGAGAACCGACTATAGTATCTAATGGCAGTACAATGTCGTCTACGGAGCTACAGAGTATCGTGAAATGAAGAACGTTGAACAACTTGTGTCGCTGCAGTCTTTTTCGAGCGAAACGCCATCGTCGTCGAATAAAGTGAAACCGATTCGGGAAAAGCAATTTTTTTGTTTAATTTTTTTATTTTAGATTACGTATTTGTCAATTAAGTTCCAACCACTCTCGGTCTCCCATTCGGTTCTCGCATCACCACAGCAACTCTTAGGTGAATATATAATTTTTTATATCTTCGTCTTATACAAAATCCTGTATTACAATTATTGAAATTAAATAAAATTATTCGCAAAGTTTAGAATTAAATTTAATTAAACAAGCAAGCACAGAGCATTATCATGTGAATTTTATTTATTTCATCCCAGGTATACGTGTGTCGTGGACACACACACACAGAGAAGTTCTGTGAACTTTTTTATTTTTATTGTTATTATTGTGATATTTGGCTTTGAGGCGTTGGTTTTGTATTGCTTCAATGATAGGAACGTCTCCATCAGTTTTAAATTGTGGTAACTAATTGGCTGAATATATAATGCGTTCTTTTATTTGCTATTCATTATGAAACTTTAATCTATCAAAAAGGCACTGATAAATTTCTCCTGCACAAAATTTAACTGGCATCTAATATGCGTGAAAGCGTTCTTATCGGTTTGTATCTGAAATACGAGTATACTAATGCGAGCTCATTAGTTACGGCTTCAGCAGTGTCTGGAATGCCGTGCATACTCAAATAAAGATTACTGAATAAGTTTCGATTAGTGCTCTTTTGCGAATAACGCTAAGTCGTACTTCTAACCGCTGAGCCACAACTTTGGACACAAATATTCGAGGTAATTTTTTGTCGGTTCATTGAGTATTTTTAACTGAGGGCCACGAGCATAAAATGTTCCGAGGCCAAACTTTATAGCTATGAACATTATTGAATGGTAGCTATCGTGTTAACCAAAACAGTCGGGGCTGTAAGAAAATTCAGATTTTATTTGCTTAGTTAGATCACGAAATTGTGGGTCTCATAAAGAGTTCATCAGGCTTGAAATTTAAAGCATCCTTGCTGATGTCTCCGCCTGTATTATGATTGAAAAATTAATAAGTTTGAGAGGACTTTAAATATCTTAAGCTAACGAATAAATAAAATGGGATCAGAGTGTAAAGTTTTTCCTCACAAGTTTCCCGACGCAAAGAGCACCCCGTAGTTTACAATTAGGAAGCTTGCTATTGATTAGGATACGAGACGAAACACCGACTGGCTGTCGCTATCAACAACCCGTTCACGTCCACGTCAGTAAATATTTGATGAGGCGAAGATGTTATGGATTAATTATATTTATCAATTATTCTGAATAGTTATAATATTTTTTCTTAATGCTTGTGATTATTCAGCTATTTTCCAATGGGAACGATGATTTCGTACGATTTGCGCTATAAAATGTTTAAAATGCTCTTTCTTCTCTAACGAAGTCGAAGTTGATATCTGCAACTTTACGAATACATCCATCGGTGTACTTCAACTTGGTGAATGTTTAAATAAGTTTGCTTATTGCAAAGAAATAAAACTGTTGACCAAATGTTCATTCTTATGTAAATATGTCAGTTAAAACTTAAGTGCTTTTTTCCCCCGTATTTAACACTTTGTCAGCGCCTTTCCAACTCGGCGGACTAGAGTAAATTTAAAGGCTACGAATTTCTGTCTGCAGAATGTTTCTTTACCCTCTGATACGACGTGCCAGGCTACTGACTTGACGTCTCATCAGCCGAGCAGTACGGCGAACTTTTCTCCATATACGAAAATCTCTGGTTCGCAGGAATCCACGACCTCTACAAGCTGCGTTGTTTTCTATATAATATTAATATATTTAGATGAAAACAACTACTACTTTAAATAAATTTAAATAAAATGAAATTTCACAAAGGGACGAAGTATAAGAACGAATTTATTTTATAATACTGAAACAAAAATTGAACCTCAGTTATTTTAGTGAAAATAAAAATTACGATTACCACTGCAAAAACAAGAAAAAGATAACACGGTAGTTGTTCACAGCAAAGTGTTCGGTCACCAGTGGCGCGTAGCAATGGATTTGAAACAGTTGTTCTGGTCAAGCCTGATGTCTGAAAATTAGGCTTCCGAACATCAAAATTTGTAATGAGATAACTTGTAATTTATATTTCCAAATGATAAATTCCAATATCCTAAACGTTGGCCAAAAATTCAGATAAACCATATATTATCCATAGTAAATACAAATAAATACGTAAATAACTCCGTCAGTCAAAATATATGTCGAGCTTGCTCTTCGAGCGACAATTAAATTAAAGTTTCAGGATGGAAAAATGTCGGCCGGGCAAGGAATCGAGCCCGGGACCATCCGCTTACCAGGCGGAAGCTCTACCATCTTTATCTATGTACATACACGACTCCCTCAGTCGATAACATAATTCTTGCTTGCTGTCTGAACGACGATTAATCTAATAATTAAATACACATGAGCCAATTTTAAGTCAGAAAGAAAGGAGAGAATTTATTAAATTACAACGTTTCATCGCTTAATTTAACCTCATCAGGTTCCAATTTTTTAAAAAAAATTCCGGCACCAGCTGAAGAGGTAAAGCAAAGATAGCGATGACTGTAAAATTACCTCAGACAATGAATTATCTGTGGCTAAATAGAACGCAATTAAAACTTAGAACTTTCTGCTCTTTGAATCTGTAATATATATATATTGTGGTACACAAATTAATGAAAATTACAGCCAACACGTTGGGACCAAATGTAATATTCGAATTTTAAAACAAAAAGATAATTTATAAGATTTATCCTTAAACATTTTTTTAAGAAGATGAACAAAAAAATTATATATTACAAATTTCGATTTACTTTAATTTTTACAAAAATGCCACGACTTTTAATGAGACTTCAAACTTCAGAGCCGCTTACTTGACCTTTAATAAATTATAGTGATTTGCAATTAGCACCAGAAGAGTTACATAATAAATATGATTTAAATCTCCAATAACATTATCTAACAAATCTAGAGTAATCTGACTAATTATATTTATATAAAAGTTTACATATAAAGTTTCTACATAACAATTTATTTAGAGCTGCCTTGGTACCGTATGAATTGTGCACTTCACAATTATTCAGTTTTAAAGAAAATATTAAATAAACAGTCCATAACAATGATTACTATATGTTTTCACATCACCTCTCTAACAACTGTTCACGAACTTTACGTCTACTTATTATCATACAGCTTTACTGTAAAAGTTCGTTAATGGCAAACGTTGAATGTGATATTTTCGGCCTTTACTCAGCATAGACTTTGCTGAATTACTACTTATTTAGTCACGAGAATTCTCGGCTGGTATCTATCGCACGCCATGATCACACTGGTCAGGCTCTCAAAACACTCTAAATGTTTCCGCCAAAGTTCTGTGCGTATAACATACGCTTTGCCGACAATAATAGAGTAGACACCTTTTCAGTATCTACATTCTTGCGCCACACTGACTGTTCTTTACAAAACTCTGACCTCCAAATTACACCGACAATACTATTAAGGAAAATTATTATATAAAACTTTCATTACACATTAGTAATCTCTACTATATATATTTATATATATACACATTTCTTCCCTCCGTTGATAATTATTTCTCTTGCTCAACTCGAATCCTGTTTATTCTTGATGTTGGTGATTTTACTTCGCTTTTCTTCTTCCTAAATACATTGGTTACCATACTACACCAGTTGCCCATAAAGTTTAGAACCAAAACCATTTTAATCCTGTAGATGGTAAACTAACCCAGGCATTATAGACTACTTAACCCTCAACAGAAATTTACGTAAAAATCTCTTGGGTCTCTTGTGACTTTCTTATCCTTTTTTGTACAAAAATCCCTTAAATGTATTTCAACAGTCATCATTCAGATACAGCAACCGAGATTTCCGACTGTGTCTGACTGAAATATGTATGTAGAATCTGCAAGATATTCGAACTCTTACACGTAGTCTTGAAACTGACACGTCCTTTCCTTTAAATTCAAATGAGTTATATTGGAGAGAAACTTATTTAATTGCACCTGAAACTTGGAGACTAAGCTGGCGAATTACTAAATTTGTTGAGCCGATATGATGCAAACCCAACTAGAGAGCTGGAAATTTCAAGTTCATACGTAGAAAAAAACTGAGCGTGGTTTAGTGGTTGATTAGTAAACTAGTAACTCCCATATTATGTTTTAGGACATCTTACTGTACCCTATTTTGGTCAAAGTTTTGTAATGAACAATAGAAAAAATTATTATTTACATTAAAATGACAATATAATAAAATTAATTTGAATAAATATTTATTATAGGCTATGTTGAAAGTAACGCAAAACTATATAAATTTTAGACGATTGAAGTTGACAATTTTTGAGAATCAAAGTAAACAAATGGGAATTGATACTCTTCCGTATCTCCCCGTTTCAAATCCCTTCCTATGCTATTAATGGGAGTTGCCACCATGTGGATTATCCTCATGTAGCCTGTTACTATCATAAAATCATGAAATTATTTTCTCAGAAGACTCCTAAATTACGGTCCACTAAATGAAAATATCTAAAATATAAATAGGAAAAGCGGACAGAAAAATTATCACGAAATAAGGCAGATTTTATACAGATGTAAGCAAATCAGAAAAATTTATCAATTAATTAAACCAAAAAATTAGTTTATACGACGTTTCGTCCATAATTATGTGACTTCTTCAAAACTGCACGTTTTCCTGAAGTCCCAAAATGGTGGACGAAAGGTCGTATGCAATTATTTTTTGTTTTGATTATTTATTTTTTTCTGAAATATTGCCTGAATTGTTTATTTATTTATCAACTGATAATTTTCAGATTATATCATATGTTAAGACTGATTGTAGCAGGAGATTTCAATCTTTCCATCTGACGATTTGCAGCCTTTGTATTCCAAATGAGGACAATCGACGCAATTTTCTCCAGATACATTACAAAATTACGTTGAAACGTATTTTCATACCATACGTTTACTATCTTCATTTTTGCAATCACATACAGTATTTTATTGTGTATTTCAATGAAAATAACTTGGTAAGAGCAAAAAAAATACTTTATAATAAAATTTAACCTAAAATATTGACTTATTTACGAAAACCTACAATTTAAATCTGTGAATAGGCTTATAAATGTAAATCGCTAAAATAGTTTAACTTCTCATGTATGGCTCACCAAGAACACATTTTTTTTTATCTGTCGAAGCGTCAGTCTATAATTACTTTTTATCTGACTTAACTACTTCGTCGAAATTCTTCTACTTTTCCAAATGAAACAAGGAAACTCACGAAGAAGGTGAAATTGTATTTCGAAATATTGCATTGTAGATTAACGACTTTAGAACTGAAGAGATCAATTTTTATTTTAACATATGTTTACTTGACTGTTTCCATATAGTTTGTACTTTGTAGTAATATCCCGCTTAGCGGAACCGTGGCATGGCGTGTGCTCTTGACCCTTGTCGGCCGGAAACAGCGCTCTTCCTCTGCTATCCTGCCCTGCTTTAGTTACCGCTTCTCCAAAGCTAAGTGCACCGTGTTCGGAAAATACAAATTTCAAAATAATAACTGCATCGAATCTCAATGGCAACTGCAAACTTCGGTTTTCTGCCGATTCAAGGAACAGAAATTTAAAGACTCTTAATTTGAGTGTTGTCAACTGGCAAGTGCAGTTGTGTTGCTCTAGGCTCTTCTTAGCACCTGACGGAAGGGACCAGGATCCCAGAAACGTTGTGTGGTATTTATATTACCCTTTATGTCTGAATTGGCTATCTTTCTTATTCATTAATTTCAATCAGACGTAATTTTTTTCATTTTAAAGACTTAGATTAAGCAGTGTTTAAGACATTTGGGAGAAAATCGTGTGTTGGCACTATTATTGCAACTAGAATGGTTTACTTTTGCAAAAGTATCTTAAATGGAATTTAATCTTTATTTAGTTGCTGTCTAGTGCGGCGACTTTGAGGGAAGTTGTTGCTCAGTCTTCAAAATTTCGAGAAATGGAAAGTCTTTTTTTTGTCAGAGCGGGAGGAAAGTGAAACCTCACACTACCTGATATGATATGGATGAATCTTATAATTCTTTTTCACGTCACCTGGTCGATTCTTTTCTTGGCTTTTGTATCGCCTGAGTTGGATCAATATCGCGACCATCCTATATCGCTGAACTAAAACTCCACCAAAGTTCTTTTTTAGGGTATTTGCATGGATGGTATAATCTCACGCTTTACGATTTACGTTGCTGAACCCGGGCAGCGATTAGTACTGGAGTTATATGAAAACGGCAGATATTCATCTAGATATTAACTGCGCCGCAAGCGATGCTTATATCGTTTGGCAATAGAGAGTAAGCAAGCTTTTCAAATTCTGAGCGGGCAAACTTTCAGATAACGAATGAGGTATTAGCTTTATCGTTGTTATTTTTGTCTTCTTCGTATTATCAAATCGTGTACTGTATATTATGCATGAACTTTATTAACATGAAATTAATGTTTCTCGTTAGAAACAATGTCAAACTAATTTCTTTTCAGGTATAACTGGCATGATTCAACGTGAAAAAAGTATATAGTATAAGAAAAGTGAATAAAAAACAAAGAACCATGGCGCGCTTTACAGAATTGGAAGAATTAGCACAGACTAATTCAAAAACGCTAAAGCGTACTATTAAAACTAATCCTGGCGTAAATTAAAATCGCTGTGTCCAACATTGAATCGTTATATTAATGTAAAATTTTTCAAGTTAATTATTTATCAGTTGTTACAAAAGTTTCAAAGCTTCACAGAGAAAAGTACAAAGAAATATGTTCTCAGGATATTATAAGATTTGTCACCATAGGAAGACTTCTTGTTGGTTTTGTATTCTGTTGGTGTCCTATAACCTCATCGTCTGATGCCCTTTGAGTTTATATCGTTAGCGTCCAGAAAATTGAGTCACACATTCTCTTCTATCTTCAAAATTAAATTTACATCTTGTCTCTAGTTTTTGACACCAGAGCTCCTTTCAGTCTCTGAACTTTGCCTTATTATGTGTCACCCATTATGTTTTTCGAGATTCAATGTCTATAATGGTTTGATCTAAGACTATCTGCTAGTTTATGTCCTTCCGCATCGCCCTTTTCAAATCCTTTCCTAAGCTATTGATGGTGAGTTTCTACAATGTGGATTACCATTATGTAGCATTTTACTCTAAAAAATAAAAAAAAATTTGGAAGAGTCTGATTGTACGTGTTTTTTTAAAAGTTGATTTTCGTTCCAATTACTAGATGAAAAGCTTAACAGTTTGTTTCCCGGTATATCTTTATATTTATTTTGAAGGTAAGGCTAATTTCTTTCACATTAACGGCTGCTGATTTTATTTAAGGGTAATAGGCTACATGAGGATAATCCACATGGTGGCAACTCCCCTTTAATAGCACAGAAAGGGATTTGAAAGGGGGGATGCGGAAGGGTAGAGGAAGGTAGCTAAGGGTTCACTAGGGTCCCCGGGTTATGGTTTAAGGATCCTACTCGGCAATTTTCTTTAAAGTGATGCAGGGAAAACCCTATAAAAACCTTAATCAGGTAGGTCGGGCATTTGGTACTTGTCCCACGCCCTTCCGATGGCGGGAAAGGGGGTTTGCTGTGGGGTCACAGCTTTTTTTTAAAATTTCACTCACACTTTTATTCATCTGACTGCATAAGTAACTGCTTATTTTACTCTAGTCTCTGTTAAAGCTGTTTAATATTAAACAGAATATATACATATTATCACCTCTTGATAATTAATTTTAAATTAATTTTGAAACTTTGTCGCTCAAAAATATAATAATCGACAAATCTTTAAATTTTTTGTTTCAAGTTATTACCCAAAATTTGTTTTTTATTAACAACTTGAAAATTAATTAATTTGCTCTCATTGAATACCCAAACTATAGATAAATTATGATTATAGGAATTTAAATTAAACGTTATTAAATTTTATAAACAAAACAATTTTTATTAATCCAGAATACAACTCAAGAAATCTCTGTATTTTATTTTTTATTCTTTTACATCAACAATTCAATTACACTAATAATCCAGTTACATTTTATAAATCAAACTCTGACCCAGGGTCTTCACTGGGTTGATAAGGAAACGGAACACCAAAATTTACAATTTAAACATTGCAGTTAAAATAAAATGAAAACTAAATCTGACTCATTACCTTTATTTAACAATTTACAGAATTTATCTCTAAATGTCTACTTACAATTTTATTTGCGTTTTCAGGAACGCACTTCATTCTACAATGCCCTTCTGTGCACAGACTTTCACACACACGCTTCACAGACACGTTCACTTTATCCTTTTGATATCCAGACTTCTGACTGCTTCCATGGACTAAAATGTTTTTTTTTCATTCAATTTGACCGAATATTTTATCACCAGCGACAAATGTTCAGTTTGTTTGAAATATTTCGAAATTCCCAATAATGTTTATCTCCAAACTTTCTTCTTTTCTCTCACATGATCATTTATTAAATCCTTCCACAAAGTCAGTAAACCAACATTTAGTTATACTTCAACATCTATTTTCTATTTTCCACTGCTCCAGCCTCCACGTCCTCCTCCTTTGAGATCTACAGACCAACTAAATTTTCTATCCGCTTCCCCCTCTCCAGAATATTCCCTTTTTTCCCACAGTTTTTTAGTTCCCACGTTCGGACCTCATCTGGCTTTCTCACGCTCAGAGAGCTACTTCTTAAATAAACATTTCCTTATCATATATTGGATGTCCACAAAAACTTTTGTCATTATTCCTTTAGGGTTTTGTTCCGATGTCTGTCAAAAACATTAGTTATAAGAGCCGCTAAAACGTCCAATTATAGTCCTCCCTTTGGTGAGCTTTTCCGCTGTCAATCATAATTTTTTTTATACAAGCCACCCAAGAATCCCCAGTCTGGGTTGGTAAACAAATCTTATGAAATATGAACAAAATTTATGTCCTTAACTGGGTATTACAATATATATATATATATATATATATATATATATATAACATGGTAAAAGCCTTAAGAAGATTCACATGAGGACCGAAACATGTCGCAATTTAATAATTAATAAATAAATCACTAAATTAATTAATAAATCAATTGTCTGTTATCGGATTTTTGACATCATATATTTATTATATTGATAAATGTAAGAGAAACAAATTTTGTTTCGTTTCTCTATAAAAAATATTTTTTAAATGAGGTATTCCCTCAATACTATGTTTGGCTTGGAGTGATCAAATTAATACGCGAAGGAGTGTTGAAATAGTTAAAGAAGGTAACAACATGAGGTTTAGGAATTGCTCCAAAGATACTAAAAGATCAAGGAAAAGTTTATTTGGATTAATTATGGACGACTTTTAGCATACCTCAAACTGCACAGAAATAGCACGATGGCAGAAAGAAAGTTTCTTTGTGCAACATATTGTCCATGGATCTATTTTGGCACTACCATCTGAAATGAAAGGGGGTTTGACCTGTTTGGGGATATAAAACTGTATTGAATTCCTTAAAGAGGATTGATATATATTCAAAAAAACGTGTTTAATCTTTTCCTAAATCTTTAAACAGATGGTGTTACCCTACGTAATGTCTTCTACTCTTATTTATGGGGTGAACGTCATAGTACCTCTTGCTTTTCTGTAAAACGCGTTTTCATAAATAGTTCTTGTTTTCACTCAACAAGAGAAGCTTAGCTACCTCATGCGACAACATCATGACGGCGACTGCAATAAGTTCACGCTCAGCAGCTCTGTATCGTACCCGGTCCAGCTCATCGCTTTGCCTCCCTCACTTTCTGCCTCTCAAACGCTTATCGTTCGACGCTTCTATCGTGCCAGAGACCTAAGAAAATAATAGGCACACACAAGGGTAAATACTGTTGTTATAACAATGGAGTATCCTCTGTCGTTTAATTTTTCATTTGCCTTTGGGAGAGAACGTGTGTTGTTAGCGGTGTGCCTTAATGAACTCTTATTTAAATAAGTACGATTTTTTCCGTTCACGAAAGCAGATCTCGGTGTGAAACTTGTGATTACTCAACATTTCCCATTTACGGATTATAGTACATAGACGCTCTCGTTAAATTGTCATCGAAACCAGACTTGCTGAAACTAATATCTCTGCCGGTATCCAATTGAGTAAGCTGCTATATTACGTAGTCCTTTGGACGTGCAGGTATTTCCGGAGTATTACATTTAATTAAACTCTGTGACTCAATTTCTGTTGATTCGGTAGGATTTCACGTCATAACCATGGTGAATCACGCTTTCATGCAATTCGGCACTGTTACTAAACTAAAATTTGTATAATTTCAAAAATAATACAACACTTTCATCAATTTGGTTGGATAAGTGTTAACGTAGAATTGTTCTTAATCTGTAAAAACATTCCAAATGGAATTTGAGGTCGAACGGAATGTTGCTGTTGTCGCTAATTACTTCTTCAAAAGTAAACATTAGTTCGCGAATAGTACGATGAAACTTTCATGAAATCTTATAAAAATATTTTTTATCAGTATTATTTGCTGTTATATTAGTCAGAGACAAACTTACGGTCTCCTAACGTCATTTGTATTGTTGTGTCTACTGAGTTAGCTGTTGGTTTGGGTGAGGTCGACAGTTATTTGAATGCTCCAGTATCTGTTAATTACGATACTGCTGCTCGTATTAGGACTTTGTGGCAAATAAAATGCTCTAATTCCAATATTGGTGATGCTTTTCATCGTCTGTAACAAATTAATTAGCACATTGTTGTTTGTTGAGTGAAATTGAATATGTTGAAATGCTCAGATTTAATTTGGGATAGTGCAAGCGTTTATACGACAGTTTTCAGACAGCAAATAGGTTATGGAACAGCGTCCTTTCTACTCGTCTTGCTTGAGCTATGAATCGATCAGTGTAACTATTTTTACCTTGTTTCAATAGCCTGTCATTCACTGAAAGCTGATGAGCGAACGTCCGACTACTTCAGTGACTGAAAAGCGTTGAACAATTTGATAACGAAACATTTAAAACAAATTTAAACTATTTGAAGCAACACTATTGACACAATCAGTGATATCTTCCAAAAATTTATTTAGAGTCGTGACTATTTCTCACTAGCTCAAAAGTGTGTCCGTGGTCAAGAGTGAGGAAAATCTGACGAGATTTACCCGCATCGGAACTGCTGAAAAAACATAGATTTAAAAGTTAGATAAAAAAAATAAGCGTGTTAAATAAAATACGATTTGAGGATTTTCCGATTGATTTTTCCGCCAACTGAAGGGGTTTAAGAGAGTACGGTGTAGTTTTTGGTTCAAAGTTATATATATGCATGATTCACAATCGTCACACTTATCATTTCAGAATTAATTTATTTTTGTTTCATTAACTATTTTTACTAAATAATTTAACTCGGTCAACAAGCCATTTTCTTTATTTCCTGTATTTAAAACTTGTGTCTACACAGACTTTGCTAAGTCATTATAAGAGTATCGTATCAATTTTTTTTTCAAAATCATGGCTCCTTGATATCCTCAAAACGACTTTGCCAAGAAACGATCGGAAATATAATTAGAGATCAGATGGCTCACGTCGCAACTTGGACAAATAAGAAATTAATCCTGAATGGTTGGATAAAAATATTTATAATGAAATAAAATTAATAACAGAAAAGCATAAAATGGTGTCCCTAATTAGAGTTAAAGATATTATATTTTCCAACAGCTGTAACTGTTATATACTGAGCATCCAAATTAGCAAAAAAAAATGCATTCAAGGCCTTGAATTACTTTGCCATGATATAGATTTTTTTTGTGTGTATGAGGAGGATGTGAACCTTTATCCAGTTTCCGATCGCAGGGCTGTCCATACTTGCATTTGTTCGTTTAATTTTTACTGACAAAAAACAAACTAATTTTGAAGTTATAATAATTGCCCCCTTAAACTAATAGCTACATACAAACAACCTAATAAAAGATTATTAGACCACGTAATACAAAAATTATTCGACAGTTCAGAACCAACAATGTTATTAGGTGATCTAAATGCAAAAAATACCATTTGGGGTTGCCGAGCTAATAATGCTGAGGGGTTAAGATTACAAAAAATAATGACGAACCATTGCATACTTGTATCGGCCCCAAATGTATACACCTATCCGTTCAGGGCTGACCATCAACCGGACATTTTAGACGTTGTCTTACACAAGAATTTGAAAACAACAATACAACAAACGGTAACAAAGGAACTAGATTCTGACCCTCTACCTGTAATAATGTCATTTTATGATGTGCCTCAAGCGAAGACCCCTGAACCGAGATTGGTTGATGGAATAACTGACTGGAAAAACTTCCAAAAAGTGCTCGACCAAAAACTGAATTGGACGGGACCACTCCAGAATTCAACAAACATTGACGCTGCATTAATGAAATATACGACTGCAATACAAGAAAGCGCGATGGAAACAAGAATACCAAGAAAACAAAGAACTACCAAATTGTATAACCTAACACCTCACCATATAATGAAACTAATAAACACTAAAAATGGCAAAGGTTACCTTACTATAAAATACTATGTAATAGATTAAACCATATAGTTAAACAAGAGCAGGATGATATCCGAATAACAAGATATAACAGATATCTAGAAGAAATACATCCCGGCGACTCAACAATGTGGAAGGCAGCCACGAGGCTCCTGAGACAACCTAGCATCTTCTACCCATCAATAGTCAACAACACGATATATTATTCAGAAGAAGAAAAAACAGAAATATTGCCACGCACCTGGATAACGTGTTTACAACAAATGCAGACGAAGACGAACCTGTACTTGCTACCGAAATAGAAACCACCCTAGCTGAATTTCACAGGCGGGAAGCATTGGAAATAATCCCCGCGTCTACTCAATAAATCCAGCGAGTGCCTAAACGGAAGACCCCTGGACCAGACCTGATAACCAACGAAATATTGAAAACCTTATCAAAGAAAGCTGTAGCCTATTTAACCTCAATTTGTAATGGTTGTATAAGACTTGGGTACTTTCCTCTGGCATGGAGAACAGCAAACGTCTTACCAATCTACAAAACTAGCAAGAACAAACATGACCCTGATAGCTACAGACCAATAAGCCTACTGTCCACTTCAACCAAGCTACTAGAGAAGGTGATCCTCACTAGACTGCAAGAATACATACACGAACATGAAGTTATACCATCTCATCAGTTTGGGTTCAGATAGTCACACTCGACTACTCACTAACTTATCAGACTAACAGAGACGATTGAAAAGGGATTTGTAGAGATGAAATATACTGCAGCAGTCTTTCTAGATCTGGAAAGAGTCGTCGACAAGGTTTGACTGGAAGGACTCTTGTATATAATGATTAAATTAAACATTCCGGATTACATAATAAAAACTATAGAATCCTTCCTGACCGACAGGACGTTCAGAGTAAGAATCAACGAATCACTATCTAGCATCAAAACAACAAATGCAGGAGTTCCCCAAGGGAGTCTATTGGGACCAACCTTGTTCAACCTCTACGTACACGATGTGCCCACAGTGAACGACTCAACCAACGCTAGCCATGTTTGCCGACGACACCGCGATACTAGCACAGAGCGCCAAAATAGAAACTACAGTTCAACACCTTCAAAATGCAGTAAATGTAACGTGTAATTGGTATAAAAAATGGAAAATAAAAATTAACACAACTAAATGCCAAGCAAAGATGTTCACACTCAACTACCGACATTCCGACTGCACAATAATGAAATATCATGGAATCCAAAGGACTCAGCGATAAAGTATCTAGGGGTCCACTTAGATGCAAAACTCAACTGGAGATACCACATTCATAAAAAAACTAAATGAGTGCTAACGCAAGACTCACTCTGCTGTACCCCCTGATCAACCGAAAATCTCATCTTCGAGTTGAATCCGCGCTCCTAATTTATAAATCGATTCTCCGACCCATTCTTACATACGCCTGCCCAGCTTGGAGCAACGCACCTACACGTTCGCTCAAGAAACTTCAAACCACGCAGAATAAATTGCTACGTATTGCAATTAACAGCCCGTGGTTCATACGAAACACTCTAATACACCAAGAATTAAAGGTTCCATAGCCTTAGCAGTAACTTTATCAAAAATATAGTGAAGTGTAAAAGTGCAAAGAAATTAAATCTAGGTCAAAAAAACACCAATAAAAGACTCAAACGAAAGCTTCCACAAGACGTACACAAATAATTGTCAACCTGTAAATACATTAACCCAATGTAATCACCCAGAGGTGTGAAATATTCACATAACCCTCTCTCCAAATACTCTTATTATATCGTAGCAGTGAATTGAATTTTACTTGCAGAACCTGCTAAATAAAGTTAAAAAAATTGTATACTTGTCAATACCATTGACATATTGAAAAACAAAAATTATTTAATAAGCCATCATACATACAGTTTAAATTCGAAGTGTCCGGTTTAACATTTAAAAAAAATTTGATGGACTTAATATGTAACATTTCTGAAATTGTACTTTTATTAAAATTAGTTTCCTTATCATAATTGAATGAATGATTATTCTCCAAACAATATTTTGTAATCGGAGAATGTTTATAACGTGGTAATTTTACATTTGTTTTATGTTCCTTAATTCTAGTTAACAAAGATCGTTTGATACGCCGATATAACAACATGAGCAATTATTGAAACTAATTTTAACAAATTTTCTTTAAACGTTAAACAATTCTCATTTAAACTGTATTTATGATGGCCTATTAAATAATCTTTTTTAATTTATATGTTGGAATACGTCAACAATTACATGCAAAAATTTTAAAATGAATACTTTTAAGTCCCAATGAAATGTACAACTAACAGTTTAATACATTGTAGTTATAATATTCGTTCTGTGTATGCAGATGACATGGTCATCACAGCAACCTCCAGACAAGATCTACAAGAGGCCTTAAACAATCTAACGATCTGGGCTCAAGATAATGAACTAGAAATAAACATTCAAAAGACAGCAGTAATGATATTCAGGAAAGGTGGCAGACACAGCACGAAAAACGCTTTATACCTCGGCAACAGACCAATAAGTGTTACAAACTGCTTCAAGTACCTTGGGATAACCTTACAACCGACAGGAAGCACATTCACACTACACGTGAAAGAAAAAGTAATCGCAGCTATCAGAGCAATGCAAGATATTCGGATGATACGACAACTCTCCATAGACACGGCCATCTCACTCAACAAAGCAAAAGTCACCCCAATAGTCACACACGGTTTGGAATTAATATGGGAGAAACTAAATAGAAAGAACCTGAAAGGTATTGAAAAGATAAAAGCAACTTTTCTGAAAAAGATACTGTGTGTGTCTCGAAATATACGCCATCACGACTTGCATATGAACTCACAAGGGACTTAGAAGACCTACGCTATACATCAGGGTTAACTTTGCCATCTACACCTACATATCAACACGTGATCCAAGAACTAAAGGAAAAAAAGAGCCAGATATGGGACGATTTCTACAGTGCCACCGCCATGAGGACAAACGAATGGAGGAGAGCATCATACGAACTACGACACACGTGCACGGTTTTCAGCAAAAGATTTGTAATCAAAAAGCTTTCATCAACCAGATGTGAATTGTGTTTGTGACTTATGTGAAATGGTGTGTGACAGAATCACGCATATTGGTGTTCCAGAAGATCTATCTCAATGACAGAATTTTGTAAAGCGTGACCCAAATTACTTTGCACATTGTGTAAATTCCTTATATTATTATTAATATTCGTTCTGAAAAATAATTGTTATTCACAATGCTATTCTAAATCTGGTTAGCGTTTGTTAAAATTCAATACGCAGATAACAACGCACCACACGGATCTGCGTGAAGGAAGAGAAATTTTCTATTGCTTTATTTTCATGTGGTGTGTAGTTAACAGCAATCCTTGCGTATTTATTCTAATCTTGCGTGCATTCACGTTTTACATGATGATAAGAAGCGAAATACGAGTATAATTCTAGAAGAAAATTTCTTAATTCTAGAAAACTCAGTAGAGTATGTTAAAAATGTACTTCGGCCTTTTCACAACATCTTAACTGGACGAAAAGCACCATCAGTCAACAAATATTTACAACTCTTTATTAATATATTTTTTATATATCTCTGGGAAGACTTACAAGATTTTATATGTTTAGTGTCATGTAGTTAACTTGTTCCATTTTTATGTTTGTACTGATATTATTGCGATTATTATTTAAGAGATGAAGTGCACAAGGATAGGGTTTAAAACCAGCAAGTTTTCGGAAATCTGGTTCCAATTTACAGCGGGTAGTCATTCTCACGTATCGCTGTTACAGGTTAAATTTTTCTGAGAAGCGACTGGAACGACCCCAGCTTGTCAAAGACAGACGAATAGTAATTAGAGTAACGTGTAGTTAAGTTAAATTGGTTGAATCAGAGCCGTGTCTTGCTATGATAAAGAAAGGCATAGGGCGCCACCGTAAAGGGGAGGCATAAGAATCAAAATGCATTTTGAACCATTCAATAATTAAAAATATTATTTTAAAGAAATTTGTATTTTCGAAAGAAAAATAGTATTCATACATTATGAATAATTTTTTTTAAAAAAAATAATTACAATCTAAGGTTAAAAACATTTAAGGAGCGGTCTTTTCTGAGTCTTGCATAATACTGAGAAAATCTACCGCACGATCCTGGGTTGAATTATAATTTAATTGTCTTTTTTTTGTAATATCCCACTCCTGCATTAGCGTATCGCAAATTGATCTTGACTCAGGCCGAAAGTTCCTTGATTAAGTGGTTTCATTTTAATTTATTGTTAATAACCGTAATGTGAAAAGGAGGAAGTGTTCATAAATTTTCGCGAATTGTAGTTTATTTTTATAAACTTAAGCAAAATTTAATTTTTTTTGAAGATTAAATTAACAGCTTATTTGCTGGAAACAAATTCAGGAGGTTTATCGCTGATTCAACGTTTGCATTTAACCTGTCAGAGTCCATTTTCTTCACTATTTCCATTTCTTACGGCAAACTTCGGAGTTTAGTATTAAAGTATTCTCGCGTTACATTTTGATTCCTAGTACAAAATTTTCTCATTATCGGTGTGTTACACTAGTTCAGTCCAGATAAGATCGCGAGTTTTGTAAGATGCATTTATCTGAGACTGCATTTTGCATAAGGTAGGAGTGCGTGTATGAGCACGTGTCACAGCAGCTGAGGCACGTGATCTGGCAAAGTGGCCAGAGCGAGGCGCTCGCGTTCCACTTGAGAAACTTGACTCAGACAATAACTGGAACACTTGCGTCACTGTACCTGCTCTGCTTGCTGCAGATACGGATCTGCCGAGCGGAAACCCTCAGTCGAGTTGTCCGACAGTAAAACTCATTGTTGGCCCCGCGTAATTCCATTACCCATGGCGCGTTCGTGCAGCACTCCACTGCCTTCGTCTAAGACTAGTCGAGGCTGCCAGCGTTTAATTACCATTCAAAGCCAATTACTTAGAAATGAACAACACAAAGGCTGTGTTCCGTGCGAGTACGCTGCATAGTCCTTGCCCAAGGTATTATTTTTCGGCGCATGTTAAATTTCCACTTCCATGGTCTCAAGCGGGCGACTCAGCTCTTGAAATTGTCGCTAGATCAACAGTTCAAACGGGAACCGAACTCGTAACTTGTTTCCTGACTAGTTGAATATTTTTGTTCTTGGTACCCCTCAACATGTGATTCTCATGATTTGACAGCGTAACCGGTTATATGTAATTTTTCGTCCACTTGCAAATCAGCTGTGTCACTTTCCCCTGTCGCTGTAACCGAATGTAATTCTGATCTTTTTAATTTGTCACCGGGTTAGCAGCAGGAGAAACCACGTTCTCATTTTTTTTCTTTGCGGTGAAATTGGAGACATTGCACATATGGTTATCGAGACTCGAGAAGTCGACACATTTCCAATATCTGCTCCATATTTTTAAGATAATATATTTTTCTATTGATGATTATGAATTTTTCATGCACGTTTATATTTCTGTTTCGTTTCTTCGGTTCACCAGAATTAACATTTGTTTCTACATATTTAATGATGATTCAGATTAGAAAGCTGAGATAATATACACTTTGGGGCTGGGCTGAACGAAAAAGGTACACTGTCACACGCACTTCGTCTCATAAACACGTCGATCAATCATTCTGTTTTTCTCACTTCAGCCATTATTCCTCAATCGCAACATCGCCATTCACAACACGCCTTCCTTACCTACTTCTGTTGTCTCCATTTTTCTTTTCTGAAACAGGAAATAGAAAAACTCCTGAACAAGTGCTCCTTTGGAATATACACAATTGTTAAATTTAAGCATTTATTTATAAATTAATTTTTATACTTTGGGAATCCTTTACAGGAAAATTCATAATAATTTGTATTGTATGAATGAGCGCTTATAGGTTTATAAACACTTTTCTATACTTGGAAGAAAAGATACTATACAAACGATCGGTAAACGCTTGACAATAAGATTCTATTTATTCGTTTTCCAGTTTTTGGAATTAAATATATAAACATGTTCATTGAATCTTTTCTTATGTTAACTGTGAAAAACTAGGGCATTTTATGAATAATATACGCTCTTATTTTGTCTTGTTCCTCTAAATTTACTTATAGCACTAATTGATTATTTATGTCAGAATACTAATGTAATAATTAATGTAATATGGCAATAAGTCAGAACTTATTTCTTGAAAATTACATGATATTCACAAAACGTTTCATCCCTATGTTCTTGGACGACTTCTGTTGCATCTAAAATAAATATAATGAAAAAGACTTCTAAACAAATAAATAAATTTTATAACAAGAATTTGAACAAAATTTTTAATATTCTAATTGTAAATTCTTCCCCCGCAGTTTTATTAATAAACATATTAAACGTAGATTAAACTTAAATAATTCTCCCACAACCACGAATAGTAAAAAACCAATGGCTACATGGTCTCACCATATATAGAAAATATACCATGAACCTTTTTTTCCAGTTATGGTTTAGGATAATATTTAAATCATATAATAATTTAAATTTGGATAAAAATTCTAAAGATGTTACAGAATTTGGATAAAAATATTTTATTTTCAAAATTAAGTCTTATATCGGTCAAACGAAGCGAAAGCTTCGAACCAGAATTAAAGAACATTTTACAAATTTAAAACAACCTTTGGATAAATAATTTGTTTTAACTAAACATATATACATGAATAATCACAAAATTGAATGGTTCAATATAAAAATTTCAGTTGTTGAATGTAATTATTATCCTCTAAGATTAGCAAAATGCTGCATATTAGGTCCAATATAAATTCCGGAAATGTTAAAAAAAATTCCTATACGACTCACTTTTATTATGATTTAAAATTAATTATGCTTTCTATTTTAAAAGTTTCATTCTTATGTTTAAAGAAATCAGTTACAACAATGTAAGTTTGAAGTTGTTGGATGTGTCACTTTTTTTCTGTTTAATGGATTATATCTATTTAATTCATTTACATGTTTATGTAAGTAAGCATGTTCTACTAATTTTTTATTCTTTTGGAAGTCAGTTATCTCATTATATTTATTTGTATACGAAACTGAAGAGGTCTCTGATCATACGGAAGAAACGTTTGGTGTATTAATGTAAATGTAATAAATTCTGGCTTATGGACATGTTACATTAATGATAATTATATTAATACAACGAATATTTTCCAATTTCATTTATAATAATGAAATATTTAAAAATACGACTAACCCTCAACAACTGTAAGCCGCAACCGTAAGTCAGCTGATACTATTTAACCGATTATGATTATGACATTGTGTTCTCGATGTCACTCAGTTACCTATACGTATTTTGTAAAATTAAACATTTGGCACCATAGAAATTTTAGATATCGTATAAGTTGAAAGGTTGAAGACCGCAGTTATATATTATAAACACAAAGAGAAATATATTGCTGTCATGAGCATTTGCGACTACTTGATCCCATTGTTTCAAATTGTGAGTATAACGTTAAATTAAAAGATCTTGTCAGCTATCTTATCATTAGCTACCGAAAATTATGATGGTGTGTAAATTTTCTTGTTACTTCCTCCGGAATTTCTTCATTCCCTGTATGTTTGGCTTGATGTCTTGATGATGGTTTATTATACTACGATTTTCGCTTAAGCAGCGCCTTCAGATGATATTGCTATGACACTTAATGTGAGGTAACTAAATATCGCTTAACTCATCGCTCTGGTGCTAGCTCATCTGGCGGTTGATATATGATGCTTTTTATGCTTATATATTTAGGAAAACATTCTCGAGTGAAAGGGTGTGATTACTTATATGATCCGTCAAAGGTTAAAATATAAAGGTAGTAACCATGATATATTATGCCATTTTCCGTGGATTTTTCCCTCATTCCGGTCGGACATTAGCTTCTAAATTAATTATTAGTGTTCAAATTTATTCTCGTTCTAGAGGAAAAAATCCTTTTTTTAACAAATTTAAATTTACAAACTTCAATTGCATTATTGAAATATATTGAAGCCATAAAATGCAAGAAACATTCGCTGTTATGAAATAAAAAAATTTCCATGCCACATTGTCGGTGTTGTACCTTATGATACTTCAAAATACATCCAAGAAATTACGCCTAAAACCACCCATTAACGTCGGTGTCTAGCCTCTAAAACACGCCAAACTAAAGTATGCAGACTGCTATGCGCAACACTGGTCTTGAGACTTTTGTTTGATAATGCTGTCAGCATACATGTCAGACAAATATCTCAAGGCCGATCTGCGTGACCAGCTGTGTCAAAAAAATATTTCACCTCGGTTACCACAAGATCAGCTTGGATGACCAACTCAAATCAAGAAATGTAACCACAAATTTGAACAAATTTTTACACTTTTAATCAATCATTCTTAAGTTTCCGAAGATTAATAGCAGCCATTTATTATTCACACTGAAAAGGCTTTAAAATTCAGTGCTTAGCATATTTGTTGATTTTGAAATGCATGGTAGTGAAGTGTCGCTTTATTTCAATGCTGACATTGCGTTGTTTCTCATTTGTAGTGGAAATAATTTCTAATCCGACTTTACTATTACACACTATTACTATATTTTGTGGCAATCGGTTTCTTGATCGCAATAAAAGGCGTTAACAGTCGTGTAAAAGAAATGGAGCAAATGATGTATGCAATTGCTGTTAAAGAAGAAATACTTTTTTGATAAATTAAAACAATGCCTCGGTTCTTTCATAATTTCCGTAAGCATAAACCAACTAAGTCACAATTAGTTTATTAAAATATTAATAATAAAAAAGATAGCTAAATACAGACAAAATAAGTGATAATATAAATACCACACAACGTTTCTGGGATCAGGTGCGAAGAAAAGTCTACCTAGAGCGACACAACTGCTTTTCTTCGCACCTGAAGAAAGGAACAAGGATCCCAGAAACGTTGTGTGGTATTTATATTAACACTTATTTTGTCTGTATTTGGCTGTCTTTTTTATTATTAATTTTCAATCAGACGTAAATTTTTCATTATTTAAATATTTATGATATTAATATTGATTTATTTAAGTACGCTCTTTATTTTTTACTAGTTCCTCTCTGGCGTCGATTGATGATCTGATACTTTTAGTTGTTTGACCCAGGGTCCAACACACGTCACACGAATATTTTTTGATTCAGTGACTGCGTCCATTACTATTGTATCCACTGCATAATAACCAACAGTCAACATGTATTTTTGTCTGCTGCGGGATTGTCCATTCGCTACTTTGGGAAGTCTCGCCTTATTAACTGCCTACACTCTCCCTTGTTCTCCTGGCTCTCGCTTCTTACTTTGGGGAGGCCTTGCATAATTATGCGATCCACTTGCTACTGTCGCCAGACGACCGTGAATATTCTCTCATTGTAGTAACTATCCGAATTTATTCTTTAACACGCTAACCTATTGAAGAAACTGTAAATAAATAAGTAAATATAAAATTTATTTTTAGCACGAATTAATATTTTTTGAATGCCGCGATGCTTTATAACTACCGGATTATTTGCTGCATAAAAATAAAAATTTGAATTATTTACTAAACACAAAACTTGACAACCTCCATTTTTTCTTTGAGCATTTGAAATAAATTCCTATGGTCTTATCAAACTATGATTGTATTTATCCTTCCAAATTTTATTTGTTATCAAATGTGTTTGAAGATATATATGCATAGAGCACAGAAAAAGTCCAGAACCGCGCATCTAGAAAATACTTTGAATTGATGTTTGAAGTATGGTAAGATAAAAATGGTAACTTCTTGAAGTTAATTTGAAGTATCACCAGAAAGAAGACAGACTGTGGCAATGAATTTTTTTTATATCCTAAAAAATTGTATTTATTGCATATAAGGAATCCATATATTCGAATTATTTTAATATTTAACATAATCTGTAAATTAATATTTCATAAATAAATAAAAAATTCAGCTAATATGTCAAAAAAATTACTAAATAATTAAACAAAAAAACTATTCATACGACGTTTACAATTTCCGGACTTCTTCAGGTAAACAGGTAATTTGTATTTTTGCTACAACAGTCATAGTCCATATTCATTATAATTTATCATATATATATATATATATATATATATATATATATATATATGAACTATGGAGGAAAGGTTGTATAAACTAATTTTTTGGTTTAATTAATTAATCAATTTTTCCTGACATATTGGATGATTTTTTTTGTTAATTTATTTTATATCGAAGTAGATGTGTGAATTTAAATGTACGATAAATGAACAATTTTCTTCTTCAAAACCATTTTCGTTCTTTTTCTGGACTTTTAAATGTGAATATATATTATTATATTTCATATTTTTCTCCAGATAAATTTGGATTTTTCTAAAGATTTTGTGTGGTTACTCAAAACCTGAACTCGGTTCCAATTACACCTTGTTAAATTTCTTCCCCAACCCTCCATCTGTACGCCGTTGTACAAAATTTATTTTTAATTTTAACCAAATTTAAATTTTATCCACATTGCATTATTGTAACTGTTTGTCAGTGTTCTATCAAAATATTTTTAACTTTAAGATTTCTTAATGTTTATTTTCAGAGTTCTCAAGCATGTTCCTTATTATCTATCGTTATTTATTTTATTATCGATATTTTTTGTATCTATATTAAAATAACTTGTAAGAATGTCACACTGGTTACATGTAGCACGGTTTGTAAATCTAATTTTTGAATATACTATTTGGGTATCCGGCCTTAGTAATGGAATGAAATTATTAAGCCTTAGCCTTTGGAAGATAAATAGTCTATATTGTATACTATTGATAGGATAGAGCTTGTGTCAATTTTTTCTTTATCGTGTTCTTATAACTATCTGTTCAAGCACCAACGTTTTTTAGTAGTTTGTTACTCCCTGACTAAATAAATTGTCTTACGCCGACTGTTGGCAACAGTTATTTTGTATCCATGCCCCATAAAAAGAAAAGTAAATTGGTCAGACTCAATTTTAATTTTTAACTTTTTCAAACGGCGTATGACAATTTAAGACAACCTCAAAGTTATTTACCGCATCAGAGTAAACGCGTTCAGCAGTTTCTCTTTAAAGTGAACAAAATTTCTGCCCAAGCGGTTAAAATCAGGTTTTGGAACTTCAGCCATTTTGTGTAAGTTATATGGAAGTTGACAGTTTCATATTGCTAAAAAATCTTTTTATACTTCTATACAACAGCAATGTTTTTTTTTTCTAAATCGATTGTACCGTTTCCTTGTGACAAATTAAGAAAACCAAGGTTTTAGACCACCATTTTGTTTCAACCTAGCGTTTAGATGTTTGATATCGCTTATAAACATCTAACGCTTTTATTTACGGTCAAAAAGTTTCGTCGAAATCTGTCGGATAATTTTTTTTGGGAAAAGCGAAGAAAATATACGTGGCAAATGGCAATTACATGTGATCGGTATCTGATTCCTTAATGCTTGAAACTAAAACCACTCGATTCTAATAAAATGTACAGTCAAAAGTCTGTTTTATCTATATAGATTTACAACAGGCATCACTAGTGACAGTCAAATATAACTCCCAGAGAAATACACTAAGTCTCAACGAGGTGGCACTGCAGTAATACGCATTCTAATGGAAAGGACTCAGATTCGGAAACATATGCATTCGTCATTATTTGGGTATTCCGTTGTCAGGTAAGTGCAGAGATAAAGTCTTAATACAAAGCCCAGGGAAGAATGAGTTCAAGACTGCTGATAATTGTCTCATTAACCACGTGACTCCAAAGTACAAAATGTGCCATTTACGTTGACAGCTCAGGTCTTCCATGGATTGTATACAGCACGGAAAAATATGTATTTTGCGACAGTGTGTAACATTATTCTCCTGTCCGAGAAGATTATATCTCGATATGGTTTAGTATGATATGTAAACTGGAGGAACAGGTGATACCTAGGAGCTAGTCGTTGTAATATAAGTACCACTTTGGTACACAGGTTTTTATGTGAAATCAGTCCGTGGAAGCATGATGAACTAGGAGAAAATAATTAGGATATTATACGAGTGAGTGAAAAGAGGAAAGAATAAGATTAATAATAATTCAGAAATTGGGATAAAGGAACAGATAACGGACGAATGAGCATGAAATGCATAAAACATGAGTAATTGAAATTCAGGATTTAAATATATTTGGGTGCTCCGCATCGTTCTCCAACATACAGAGATTTCACTTTAACTTTTTGAGAACAATGAAAAATTTTTTACTTCGCTACGTTCGAATTTTTTCTGATTCCAAAATCTAACATTTAATTCGAAACGATGTGAGATTGGAGAACATAACGAACAATATAAAAATGATGAACACATTAACAAGAAATTGGTTTAGAGAATTTCAGGAGGAGGCGTGAACAGTAAAACTGGAGAGAACCAATAGGAGTGCAATGTGAAATATGGAGGCATATCCTCCTAGGAGTTAAATGTATTGAAGTAATTGATACCTATTTCAGGAAAAGGTCCCGCAATAAAGAATAAAATCAAGAGTAAATAAATGAAATTTTTGTAGGTGGTACTCGAATAGTAAGAGCCCTTTTTCAATTAACGCAGATAACACAACACGTCATGAAATTAAGAAGATTAATGGCAGTTCGAATCATGGCAATTATGAAGGTGCCTAAGAGTATAACGGAAAATATGAGAAAAGAATTTCTAAGAATTTACAATTAAAAATTAAAGGAAAGTAGCAAGGTATAATAAATGTTGGAAGTGATTATTGACTTGGTGACCGATGGTAATTTAGCATGTAAAAGAGAATAATAACATAAACTGACGGTGAGAACTTAGAATATGTCAATACAAGATGAGATGCATATGGACTGAGAATTCTGAACAATAACAAACTATATGATATATGCCATAAGGAATCTTGGGAAAAGTACAAAATTATTTATATAAAAAAAGAAAATACCAAAACGTTGGAACTGTTAATCGGGTCACAACCATAGAAATAAAAAAAGAATTGAAAGATAAACTTAATCCCTGGCTTTATTAATAATAACTGGATACATTAATTTTGAATAAAGGCTGGGAAAGCAATAATAAGAAATACGATGTCGATTTGACAAACTGAACACACTGAAGCAGCAAATTTGAGTTGGGCCAAAGTATTTCGACCTCCCCGTAGCTTTAAAGACAATATTAGATAGCATAGCATTAATACGTCAAGAATAATTTACACATATAGAACACAGCGTGTTGATAAAGAATTTAAAGAGGCTTCGTGACACGATTTACAAGGCAGTAGAAAAACTTGAGATAAGTCAGAAAACGATTGTTTACAGTTAGTAAGTGTTCTAGTTGAACTAGAAACAAACCTTTCAGAGAGTAAAATTCACCTGAATTCGTTGATTACACTGTACTATCCTAATGAAACAGATAAATATTTCAGTATTTGAATAGGATAAGTAACTTTCCGTAGATAAGAATTAAGTTGATCAATACAAAATTTACACAAATTATTAGAGAGATGTTTGTCGGGAGTTACACACGTGGTGGAACGCGTAAGAAATCGAAAACCGCAAAAGGAAGGCTAAATTAGCGATAGGATTAATATATATCTTGTAGTATTTGTGATTATTTTATTTCAGCGACACGATTATATTAGATAACATTTTTATACTAACAAAAATCGGTCTTGATCAAATATAATTAATGCCTCATAGCAAAGGTAATAAACACATGTAAAAGGTCTGCCAACACACCTCCCATCTTAAGCTAATAGTCAAGATAGAGCAATGAAGAACATACACCCAGAATTATTAATAACAATAAAACTTAAATGATTAAACGTTCAAAATTAAAATGTTCACACACAACACATAATGTACATACTATAACACAAATAGTCTATGATTCACAAATTCAGTCTGTTTGCTGGTTTGGATACTCGAACACTTTTAGTGACTGTTATTCCTGTCGATAATTTTTGGGGTTACTGTAATATTGTTTCACTGGCTTGGGAGATTCGCTAGTGGGAACCTCATGTTCATCCGGTGTTGCGTTGTCAGTTTCTGGTTGCACCATGTCGAACTTGCTGATCCCCATAGGGCTAAGATGCCACCGGTTTCTCCGGATCTGTCATTTCGGTGTACTAATAATGTATGAACGAGGACTTGAATGTTTTTCGACGACTGTGCCCGTGGTCCGCTTATCCGTAAACCAGACATCTTCTCCAGGTTGTAGTTCTCTCAAGGGACGTGCACCATGATGATGATCATAATCATGTTTCTGTCTATTTCGTCTTTTCTCCTCCTTTTGCTGTATAATGATTTAGTCGGAATTCTTGATTCATATTTTGAACAGAACATAGGTAAAGATGCGTGCATCTTTCTGTTCATTAGAAGTTCAGCTGGTGAAAATCCATTTACCAGTGGGGTTGCCCGATAATTCTGCAGAGCTTTGTATCCATCGTCAGCTATCTTTAAACTACGTTTCAGAATTTTGACTGCAGCCTCGATGAATCCATTGCTTTGTGGAAAGCGAGGACTGTACGTACATGTCTTAATTCCCAGTCATTAGCAAATACTGTGAAAGACGATCTTAAAATAGGACTGAAATGTGTAACAAATGTTATCACTGTACACAACTTCCGGGGTTCCATGCCTTGAAAATATTTATTTACATTGTTTAATGACTTCATCTTCTCGTAAACTGGCTAGAAGTGCAATTTCTGGATATCGAGAAAAATAGTCTGTGACAAGTATATACCATTTCCCTTTCAAATTAAATAAATCCATAGCGACTTTTTGCCATGGGCGGTCAGGAAAATCTGAAGGTATTAATGGCTCATGCCGATTAGTCAAGTCTTTTATACACTTATATATCTGAACTGCAAGCCAAGTGATAAATAAGACTAAGACGGCTGACATTGAATTTGGTGCCATAGAAACGTTCAGAATATGGTAGGGATTAAGTAGACGGACAGATTTCATTCTAAAGAGTGTTGGGGGATGAGGGGGTTGATTCTGCAGTGTACGAAAGGTAGACTTCAAATATTATGATGACTGGTAACTATTTTAAGCAATAATTTGTTTCAAATCGGGTATCGATTCACTTGCTTCAAATTCAACGATGAATATTCGTATATATACTCGAGCATCTTCTCATACGAAAAATACGTTCCACTTCAACGAGACAATATTTGAAACTTTATGACAATTCCTGCGATATTGGTTGTCACGATAGACGACAACGGTTTTTCTATATTTTCTTTTGAAAAGATTCTTGTCTATTGCTATCTCCTGCGACTGCCTTTGTGAACGACACGTGTCTCCCACCAAGTGACTTCGTCCTTATCCCTAGAATTCTAATATAGTAAAATATGAGAATCTCAGTTGAACTGCCAAGTCCACGAGCCGAACTGGCGCCATGCTGTCGTAAGCATTGGAAAGGCCCGTCGCTCAGACACCCCTCGCAATAATTTTCAAATTAAGTTAATAAGCGCCCCTATTAAACATTAATAACAGTTGATAACGTGTCTCAATATCGTCTCTATCTCTGCTGCTGCCTTATTGAAGCGGCGTTATATTTTTATTTCGTAACGGAGAATATATCAGTAGAAGCCCTTCCATAGTTCGTTTCTGTTCAAGAAACCCTGGAACAATTTTCAGTACTGTTTTATAATATATTCGTAAAAACGTTACCGAAAAATAATACACGATGAGCTCTATTTGTTGGCAAGAAGCACTTATGTATTTATTTGAACCGTATGAAATGAAAAGGTAACCGGAATTCTAATTGAAGAATTTCCGAGTCTACTTCAATAATTTCATTGAAGTTTCTCTATGTAATCTCGAATATTTTTGTTTGGAACTTTATATGTGCCTGGTTGAAGAAGTATAATTCCCGTAGTATAAATTACCAAAAAATTATTGCTTGTCTATTTTCTCTTGTGAGATTAGCAAAAGATTTTCAATATTTGAAAATTTTCTAATACTAATTTCAATAATTCATACGTATATTATTGCGTTTATAATTTGTATTTTTCATGAAAAGCGATACGTGAGAAGGTTTTTATTGTTCATAGATGAGTGAATTATAACTGTGTTTCAGAATTCCTATTACAGATTTCTACGTGTTGTAGAGGGGACTTAGTAGATAAATGTTTGACAAGGAACCCACGTCCGGAAATGTACCATTTGGATGCAAAATAAGTTTGAAGATAGAATCGATTTCATATCTCCCGCTTCACAGCACGAAAACAAAATGGGCTGAGTGCGACTGCTGATATCGCGTGTATTGTGTTTACAGTCAGTTCTGCTGTGTCGGCGTTCACATCAGATGCCATTCAGTCGTTGAGCAGTTCAGGACTAGACAATATAGGATGGTAGAATACGTGTTTGAAGATTACTCTGAGAAGCTGGACGTAATGGTCGAACCGCACAACGCTCGCATCAAGAACTGATTGGAAAAACACGACACACGATATCAGCAGTCGCATTTTGTATCGATTTGATCTTCAAACTTATTTTGCATCCAAATGGTACATTTCCGGACATCGGCAGACATCGCACTAGCACCATATAATTATTATCTTTGTCTTCCCTATTGACTCGCGATAATCAAAGCACGGTTATGGAATGGACACGTTATAAAATTGGAGTTAGATATGCAACCACTGGGCGCAGAATAAATGGTCCCAATTTTAGTGATACAGTACGTAAGATTTTTTGAAAATAATCGATATTTGTCCTATTTAAGCGTTTTTCAAAGCTATATTAGGGATTCTAAATTTTGTTTCACTTCATGAGACGTAGACTCTTAGGCGACGAAATATGGATTCTGCGAGATATTTATGTAAACATGAGATGAATTTTTTTTTGCGAATTGTATTGTCGCATTGTAACTGTAGTTTTCTTTGCTTGGAGTGAACGACCGTGTTCCGCTGCTCTGAAGAACAGTACCGCTATTCACGGACGTACTCGTACTTACTCAACTTCGCAGATGGACTCACAGTCGTCAATTTTACCATACCAATGCCAATGTACAAGTACTCGATAATGATAATGGTCTGGAACAGGTGATACATTTCCTCTCTGTTGGAAGTTTATATAGAGGAGAGATGATTGTCCTTTCCACTACTCGAACTGAACACTTTTTGGAATTAAAATCAATGCTGTCAAAATTTACACCTATTCACTGTCGGCCTCTGCGACCTGAAAGAAGGATAAACCGCCAACATCTTATTCTCGTAGTGCTAGACGCCTTAACGGTTCTATACTCCCTCAATGATTTTGAGATTGCTAGATGAACTATTGATTGTTCATAGGTGTTTCACGTAATACCTTTAAGTCGTTTTCAGTTCTGCAGTTTTAGGGGAGAAACGGGGCTGTACAGTTTTGAAAGACTATGTACTTAGAATTTTTTTTGCAACGTTTGACGTAAACAGGGCTCACATTTTATTGATGTCGCGAGAGTTGTAATGGAGCAAATCAATTGTGGAGGACTGCGAAGTTATGAATGACATAATACGTATGGATCTTTCAACTTCGTCCCACAAATGCTCAATTGAATGGAAATATGGTGATTGTGGGGTTCCTTAAGCATGGTAAAGGCTGCATAATACGAGCACCGTGGCATGGCGCATTGTGTTGCTGGAAGTAGCCATTCCCATCGGATCAGCATGATAGGATGAACTTGATCGTCAACGATAGGTTGGCATGTTGTGACATTCAGAAGGTGTTCCACACGAATTAAATGAAGCAAACCATAACATCATTTCCCCCATCATCCAGAACAATTGTATTATTTCGTGCTGTTTCTGACAAATTCTCACTTTGTGCTCTGCATAATGATACCGGAAACGTGATTCATCACACATTGTTTTTTGCCAATGCTCGAGTGTCCGATCTTTGTGCTCTTGTACATTTTCTCTTGATAGCTGCGGGAAACGAAGGTGTTCGAACACGCCTCTGTCTTAAATACCGCATACGATGCAATGTACGGTCATTGACCTTTAAAAATATAAAAATGTCGTATTCTTTTAAAATTAAGATGATGGAAGTAGCCCATAAACAGTCAAAAAATATAAAATTAGGTGGTAAAATAAATACGGCTAAACGATTCTGAAAAGTTTATTGCCTTCTTCACGTGTTGGAATTAATTAGAGCTTTTTGAAATTCACGCGGCACGACCCAGGCGACGTAAACAAGTTATATCGCGTTGAAATTAATTGAACCAGGATTAGTAATAATAAAACTCACAGTGAGGACCTAAATTAGGCTGTGTTGTTTTATTAGTGATTGTAGTTTAAAACTAAGAATTTGGTATGATTATATATTTTTGGTGTAATCTTGCCAATATATCCCAACCTAAACGTGGGTTCTGGGCTGAGTTTGAGTAATAAATATGTTTCTACCTTATTTAGGTTCACCAAGATGTATGTAGTTGAAAAAAAAACATAACCGTCGCGAAGACCATCGTTTGTGGAGTTTCTCCTGGTGCGCGTTCTTCTTTTATGTGCTTTTTGTTTGCATTCCTTCAGAAACTTTTGTAATGTTATAGCTCCTTCTAAGCGTATGCTTAATATGTGCACAGAGGTTTCACTGTTCTTCGGTAAGTCTCATTAACTTAAGTAACGTATCGTTACTACTTTTTCTAGTTAGTGAAACACGACCCTCGGAATGAAAAACTATTACCGGAACACGCCACACCATTGACTAAGACCTTCGATGGAAGCAACATTTTACTTGACCTAGCTTTAATTGCTACAGTGCGCAACAGCACAACTTTGTAAATTTATCCTGAGCAAATACAGCCAGCCTCTAACACAATACTTGGACAACCAAAATATTCTGAATACCCTGGTGTATCTGATGCATACGAATAGGTTTTTTTTAATCCTTATTGCATTTTTGTTACAGCATTATGTATAAACTAAACAAAGATGTATTGTTAAGTTGAAAGAAATACGTCTACGATACATATCAATATAATTATGTTTTTTTTATATATATATTAACAGTATATATTATCTTTTCGTTACTTAGGCCGTGCCATTGTATATACGATATTAGTTTTTTTTTCAAACATTGCGTGGGAGATTAACACGTATTATTTGAACATAACACTCATACTGCAAGATCTCACGCATAATCTGCATCATCAATTATCTTGGTAAAAGTACCACTCGCTGACTCTGTCTATGCTGAAACAATAATTATTGTTTAAGATTACATATTTAGCATTTAGTGATTGAATCCATGCATTGATTGGAAATATTTTTAGGAAAACAAGGAGTTATTTCTGATAAGGACAACTAGAAATATAGAACAGATGGAGGATAAGAACTTCAATCAAGTACTGTATCAAACACCGGATTAACCCTAGTACAGTGGGTTGATAGGCGAGGTTTGCATTGTTTATTGCTAAATACTAAATAAGATGGAGAAAGGATGGACAGCCAACTTTCTAGGACAGGACTGATTAAAGTAGGCCTATATCTCAAACAGTGTTTAGGTTCTAATACCCTACCGCAGCTTTGCTCCTTCCTGTGTATCTGAAGACGAACATCGTTCTTCTGTTCTAATGTTCATTTCATCCGCCTTTCTTTACAAATATGTTTTCTCTCCAAAACACTCCTTACTTTTCGTTAATTTGTACATTCGTTATTGAAAAAGTGACGACCCGAGTGCCACAGAAGCTCACGTCAGGAAAACTGGAAGTAGGAATTTAAATGCGGGAAACAAAAATGAAGATGTTTGGATGGTGTCATACATGACTTAAATTAGGGTTCTAGGATATAGAAACCGAAGAAGGAGACGAGTACATCACTTCGTTGACGTGCGTGAAAACTCGATGTGACCTCTCAAGTTTTAGGGAGTAATAATGATTATTACAAGATATTATTAAAGCATTTTATAATAATTGATACTGATAAGATGTAAAATGTGAGAAGACTTTATTTCCACTACTTAATTTTATATTTTGAGATCGGGTGAAGAAGTATGTATACTATTTTTCAGAACAGGAAACAAAAATTGCAGATAAAGATAATTAGATTGATGGCGATGTCACCAAGTAGGGTAGTAGGATTGGGTTCACCTTTTCATGATCCCAGCGAGCTAGGGTAAAGCTCAGTATTGGATTGCTTTTAACAAACACCACCGTGGCTCATAATTAGCATTAGCCCCGTGTTAACAATTACTTCGCTAAATTGCATCATAATATCGTTGTAATTAATTTAAGACAATAATACGTTACAGTTCACGTGAATTTTATTTTTATCCCAATATTTTATTCAATTTATCCTGAATTTATAAGTCTGAAAACATTTCCAAACTAAATTGAATTTATGTTCCTAGAATTGTGTTTTAGTGATGTGTAATTTGTCAGTCAGTGGTCGATACAGACTATATCATAGTCTTTACATTCGGCGATTAAACTCTTCAGATCTTTATGATACATCGTTCTACCTAACTGAATTCATTGTACCATCTCTTACAAATGCTTGTAATATCTGATGATATATTAACGACAGAACGTAACGGACAATAATTGATTACACTTCACTTATATTACAAACGATTGACGGTTTAATTTACCACATTTATATTATAAACCGCCAAATATTACACGAAACAAAAATATTAAATCAAATACTACTTTTGTGTATTTGAGAAAATAACAACTAGTAACTCATAAAATTAAAGATATTTTTCTACAATATCATATTATTGTCATAATTAGGTGTTAGTGAAATGTCTGTTTTTCAGATTTCCAGAAGTATAAAACTTCATCACCATAACTGATTTTAAATTACATGGACGGGATGTGTTTACATCTCCACGTGACGGAAACATGTTAGGTATTTGGAATAACATGTTAATGCCTCGTTAAAGAGATGCATTAGGAGATTTTCCCAATTCGCCATATTAAACAGAATTCTCAATCAAAAAATTCATTTATTTTAAATATAAATGAATTTTAAAACACGGAAAAACTGAGTTTTCCGAGTTTTACTTGGTTGTGCATTTTGTGTTGGTAAATATTTTTAAGGAAGTCCTGAGTCATGTCAGCCAATATTGGGTTGCTAAAAAATGTATCTTTAAATAATTCCCAGAAAACTATGAGTAATTTTTAACGGTTCTACTTTCCTCAGTTTCTAAAATTTTCCAATTACGTTAATAATTGTGATTAAGTTTATCATATTTGATTAAATACGAGAAAACTAACGGTAATTGCTTTTCAGATAATAAGACGGACTCCGTGAACCTTTATTTTGATGGGAATTGACGTTTTCGAAGTGTTTACATTGCAATAAGAGAATGTGTAAGAAACAGGGAGCTGAGTTAAACGCTTATTCGAACAGATTATTTTCCTCTTCTCAAATTACCTGAAAGAAAAGTAACAATATTTTTTCTATTAACTCAACTTTTTAAAGGGTTTATTGAAGTATTGTATGTAATTTTATATAATTTATTATTGGGGAGACTCGGGAGGTAGTAATGTTTGGTTTTTATTGTGTGTTGGTCACTCGCAACTGAATATCAAGATGTGTATAAATTCAGTTTTCAGCTCAAATATTTAGAACTTTTTTCTAGTTTACTACCCACTGATATTTTTTGAAAGGGCATGACAATGGTAGTTACTTAGCATTTGAATTTGTGAAAGATAAGTATAATTGTCTAATTAACCGATAAAAGATTGTTAAAACATGAAAGTTCTATTGGTAATCAATAGAAAATGTCATATGAACCATGTCTGGTAATCAGCTGGCCTACGGAAATGTTTTAATTAAATTTATCAGATGAATATGGTTAAAATTTACCGAAAGCTACTGACCTGCAAGCTTATTCTTGTAAACAACATTAAAATAAATTTTATGTGTCTGTTATTTATAATATTAATGATAAGTATGATCTACGGTGTCTTAATGTACCTAACACGCCAATTATTCTTGGGTATATTCCCGGGAAGCATACATTGAGAAGATAACTGTTTTAAGATGTATTAAAGCGGCTTTTGTTAGTTTAATCGAATGAACGAGAGCTGTCATGAACCTGCATTCAATGAAAGGTTAATCGCAAAGAAACTTATAAGCCATAAGAACAGGTTTTATACAAGATGTCGAACTTACAGTTTTTAATTAGGACCAGAGCTTTTGTTATTCGGACTAAGCATTGGGTTGTATATTTAATATCAGATAAAGCTGTTTCACAATTAAGTCTTAGTATGTTTTAAATATGAATCTCCCTAAGCTTCAGTGATACTGAAGAAAGTCACCAAATGACTGACCTGGGCCAGCATAAGAACCTGTTGGAGTCTTCGGAATGTTTCATTTTCCTTTTCCTCAGGAAGAACAAGAATTTTATTTGTCGAAATTTTTTCCACCCTGATCCTTTAGTTTTAATGACTGTAAATACATTTAAATCAAATATATTGCATATAAAAGTATAGATCCCGGCATGTGACAAATAAATTCATATGATATTTTTGGGCCGTATAGCAGATACCTCATTTTAAATAAGTGGGCTGGAAAGTATATACGCCATCTTCTCCTCACACCTTTTGCGGTGGCATACAGGACGGAACGCCAGTTGGCGGAAAGACTGTGGTTGTTTTCGAGAAGCATATCTGGACGTCTATCGCATAGGGGAACTTCCGAATCTGCGGTCTACCTTCCTTCTTCCCACCTCTGTTCTTCCTCTTCGACATATGCGCATCAACTCCACTCTGGTTCTCTGCAGAATTTTGAAACAATCGGCCGTTTTACGCCAAGCCTCAAATTTTAATTTCCTCTTCTATCCTCCAATATTAATTTTCATAAAGGTACAAATATGCCCTCCTCCAATGATTGCAACTAAAATTTTCAGGGAGTTTTTCTTTGTTCGATAACAACTTTTGCTTATTCATACGACTACTACTAGCATGGGGTCTAAACTCATTTTTCTTCCTGCGAAAACATCCCGAACAGTCGCCATATCTATATACCTGGGAATGCTTTTCGCCTAGCACTCTGTCACGAAGTGTATTCCCACATTCTACATAAATTGCCGTTTAAAAGTGTAAGAAACGCGTGTTATAAAAATGTTTGACCGAGGGCTGCATTATTTCGAACAGATCTATTCCCCCCCTCGACGTCACTATCACAAGTGCTGTCTGTTAGGTTTGGGTGATGGAAGACCACATTTCACAGTATATTTATTAGCCCTAGAGTCTTTTTCGAGAATAGGTTATTTTGAACTTATCTTCCACTAATCGTGTTGAATTAATCTACAAATTTTATGTTCTATCTTAATAGATAAATAGAGAAGTTATTCAATAAATTCAATGTTTATCGAATGCAACAAAATAAGTTAAGATATTTTAATATTGTGTCATGGTGTTAATTAAAGCTATAGATTAAATTGCTCGCCCTATTTCAATGTTTTGAAATCACGCGTTTGAGAGTTAACGAATTGCACTTTGAACATACCGAAAAACATAAAGACATAGCCAGAATTTAATCCTAAAGTTGCTATGGAAGGAATGAGGGAGCAGCAGATAAAATGTGAAAAAACTATTTTTTTTAATATTTGATTCTGAATACGAAAACATAGCAATATCTTTTGCAGGCCCGATTAAAATCTCATATTTTTTGTTGCAGTTTATTCGCCCATTAGGATAGGTCCTCAACATGTTTTAGATTCATTCGATTGTGTGACCTGTTCTGAAATTGAACTCGTTTCGCGTGCAGGACGGCGATCTTTATTGCTACAATATTGAGGCTAGGGCGTTATTTATCTTCTCCGCCGCGCCCGACTCTTTGGACCACGAACCGATTTCCTCTTTTTCTCTTCGTAGCCTTCGCGCTGTCCTCGCCACCAGATGACTCCATTATCTTCGCCACAATCCTGGAACAAGTTGCCTTTCCTCCGTCCTCAAAAAATGATTTATTTATAGTATCCTTGGTGTCGTATAATTTTCCTGAAAACGTCAGAATTTTAGATATATAAAGCATTAATATAATTATTTGTTCATTTCTCATACTTAAGCCACTAGTCACCTTAAAGACCTTATGAATTGTCGTTTCGGAATTGTTTCCAAGATTACAGCCATTTAATTCGAGAAGCTCGCCGCATCGTTGACCGATCAGTACTTAATTTTGACATTGTTCCATTAGTATAAATATTAATTTCTTAATTTTATTTGCCATATGTATCTTCTATAAACAAAATATTTCTTAAGCTGTCTAGTATTCGCATACTTCATTGATATATTACTCCGATTACAGCTAATTCTTCAAATTCTTCCACATTAAGAAAAAATCTTTCGTTGGCAACTTAATTCGTTCATATAAAATAATTAACAAATTTATTATAACATAAAAATTGTAGATTGATATCAAACAGCATAATCTACTGTTTATACTGTCTCACAACAACCCTTCAGTTATATAATGATCTTTATAATCGGAATCTGTAGATTTGAATAGCCTTTGCGCACTACGTACGCAAACTATAAAAAAACTTAACAACTTCTGAAAAGATAACTTTTATAATTATATCATAATATTATGTTTCCAAGAATCTGTTTTCCAATATTTCTGTTGCTGACATTGTGTTAAATCTCTTGATATATAGTCGAAGCATGTCACGGGTGTCAAACACGAACAACATATAAATTACAGTAAAGCCACGGTAAATTTTTTTAACAAAAATGTTACACCGTTAGTCACTTTATTAGGTATTCAGTAATTCATGGTCGTTGATTTCTATTAATATAGAATGAAAAAGTATTACGTGCTTGAACTCGACCGTGTCCTCTACATGATAGCAGCTTTATTTTTTGATTTTGCAAATAATGAAAGGTCGCAGCGGAAATAAACTATTGGAAATAAATCTTGATTATAGCAATTATAATAGTTGCAATACAGACATATATATATATATATATATATATATATATATATATATATATATTGGTTGCAGTCGTTCGTAATACACTTCCCTAGTGTTTTTGTTCAGCTGGCTGTTTTTTTCCCTTTCTTCCGTACATTAATCTGCTTTCATCCAGCTTATTACTTTCAGTTTTTTACTTCCATAACCGTCCTCTTGTTTACTTACAAACCTTTAGTTAGATCCAGTTCATAATTCTCTTCGTACATCGGTCATCGTCCACTTCCGTAATTTGTTGTGTCCACTGAATTTTCAAAGTTAATATGTTGTATTAATTTTTAAGCTGTCACTACATAACACTGAATTATAACTTCTGCAACTAATTCTTTTACTAACTTTTCTAATTTCTAATGCAATATTTAACTATCTCGTGAATTTTTATTTGTAGAGCGGAATATCGCATGTACACTCTGTAAAGTTATTCAATGTCATATGTTTTGTATTCATTGGGTTTGTTCCTTATCCACTTAAATTATTTTATTTTCTAAACTGTTTTGAAATGAGTAGAAATAAAAATATTGCTATTCTATTTTCAATTTTAAGATGTTAATCGGCAATTCTTGAGGCAAAGGAGAATCTACGTGGCCAATCAGTAGTGCTGTAGGTATCCGGTGTTCGGATCCAGTTAATCTGTCGGTCGTTGGCAGATTATCGGTTCCCCATTTATTTCTCACGTCCTTTATCGGCCTTGTTTTATTGGTCTTGAAGCGAGGACAGAATCGAGTCGGGAAGAGTCGCGCCGATGGATGCCGGCGTCTTTGGTGGTGTGGAGTGTTTGTTCAGGAAAGAGTTAGAGCCGGATTCGTGCTACATATTGTCAGATGGCTGACCCAAATGAGACCTTGCTTATGACGGAGGTATGTGTTTGTGCGAATGAGTGGGGAAAGTAGTTCAGCAGAGAGGTTTTATTTTGTGCGTGTTTGACCTGAAGACCACTTTCTCCCACTCGTGACCTTGCCTACGCATCGCACAAATACCCTGGATCAGGGTTTCAAAGACTACGCATGACAGATGGGAACTCCTCAAGGTTTACTAAAATGCGTGTCGTTGTAAATAATTTCAGTGCATTACGTCCTCATGATAAATTGTTGGCCCATCCTGGGACAGAACACAATTGGGGATAAATGGTGTGAATTATCAAAGAGAAGGCCGAGTGTAAATATATGCCAGGGTCTCTCAAAAATTTAAATGTTTTATCATATAAACAACCGGCAGGCAGCTAATAAAGTAATACTGTTAAATTTCAGTATGAATTATGAAATTTTTTTGTGAATTTTGATGGTATTTTAAAAAGTCATATTTATCCAAAAATGATGAAAGAGTTAAAGTTGAATGTCATTATAAGAGACTTCTAGTAGTAAAAATTATAAGGGTGATAAATAATGAGAACTGAATCTCGTTTATATGTATTACCAATACGGTTAACACGAATTATTAAAGTTTCAGACAAATATACTTGAATGAAACGTAATTTTGTGAATCCTCTACAATCTATAATGGGATCTGATAAACGTCGTGTTGTCGCAGATCTTTTCCTGTCAGGCAGGATGCTTGTACATGTGTCTTAGTTAATTCGTGCCGACTACTGGAGGGTTTTGAAGGAGAAGTCGCCAGGCCATAATATCTTAACTCGTTAAATTGGTGACATGTTTGGAGTTCGAACAGCTTCGGATGAAATCATATATGCTATGTGCGAAGAAAACTACTCCATTCCTAACAATACTCGGTCATTATTGTCTTGCTATAATATAGCGTCAGCTACAACTTGTTAGTCTACCCTCAATACACAACACACGAAATCGTTTGTTTTTTAATTTTAAATTTCTTTAAACAAACTTTTTAGTCCGGAGACTTCACAGTTACGATAATTTAAACATGATCATATTATTTACAATTTCTAAATATTTAACATGTAAACTTGGTGTCTTGAAGATGTCCCTCGTCATTCCAAGTTAGTGACGAGATAAACCGACTAACTTGTATACAACGTATTAATGAAAGTTTGCCGGCATGATGCTAGGGAAAAGAGGGACATTATAAGGTGCAATGGGGATGATGGGAAGAAGGGATATGGGAGTATGTAGTGCCAGTTGGTAGGTAGGGGGTTAGAGTTAGATATTCCAGAGTGATTTAGCGGGTGGCGGATGTCGATTGGGAATTTACGTTTGAGTCTGCGATTTTGTGGTGGAGGGAGCGTGTTGCTGTAGAAGAGCTCAATGGCTGGATTTGGGTGGTTGATGGAGCTATTTATTAGGGATTTGGTGGATTTATGTATTATTGTAGGAATTAGGGGGATTTCAAGGTCTTTGTGGATAACTGAGTTGCGAAGGTACGAGGGGGAATTCGAAATTAATTGGAGAATTCTATTTTGTTTAGTTTGTATTTTGTTGGGATGGGAGAAGCAGTGGATCCCCATACGGCTCATGAATATGACCATTTAGGGCGCATTATGGATAGACAGAGAAGTCTTTTGGTGCTACGGGATATGGGAGGTTTTCTGTTTAGGAGAGGGAAAAGTTGTTAAGCTGAAATCGTGAACGATTCGAACAGCTGCTCACACTATCCTACAGTCAGTATGGTATTGGATGATACAGACAGGATGGTACCACACACAACGATATTGTCAAATGCGTATACAACAATCATTTTATTTCAAGTGAAAGCTGAACCTATACAAAGTATTGTCATTATATGCGTCACCAACTGCGTTGGCGAGCACATTATAACAAGCGTGGACGGTACAGGGACATTTTTTTTTGCATTCAGAATTTTTGCAAAAGTCTGACCCCTTAAATATTTATATCAGACCTTTTTTGATTTTTTTAAAAATATATACTTATATATTTTTTAGGGCACTTAGCCTCACTATTTTCATAGTGAGTTACCGTCCCTGCCACGAGGAGACGGGCCCCTACTGTTCTAGCTTTCCATCTTTTACATTGAGATTGAGATTAACATTGAAATTAAGCTTAGTATTGACATAAACATTGAAATTAACATTGAAGCTAAATTTAAGTTAGCATTGAAATTAACATTGAATTAAACATACTGTTTTTATTAATATTATTCCTATCTATTTATTGATTTATTCCTAAGTATTTCTTACATTTTTATCTGTCTATACTTATAATTATTATGCTCTGTAATTATTATTCCTTCTATCGTTTAAATATTTTTTTAACGCCTCTTGCGAGTATACTTCTGTTAAAGTATTAAGCTGTTTTCATTTTATTGGATTCAGGAGAGGTTGTCTTATTGTCATCAATCTAAGGTTTTTGATGGTATCGTTTTCTTCCATCTGACGACATCTCAGAATCATGTGATCGGGGATTCCTTCTTCTCCACATTGGCATTTACTGGTTTCCGCTTTCTCTATCTTGTATAGGTATTCTGGATAGGGTCCGTGCCCCGTCAGAAAGTGGATTAGGTCTCTTGATGGGTTTAGGTATTTCACTCCTAGCCTTTCTTTTATATTGGGTAGGTATTCGTAGGTTCTTCTGCTTTTTGTGGACCCTGTTCATCTTTGTTGCCATATTTCTATAATTTTTTCTTTAATTTCTCTCTTATCATGTACTGGCGTACCTAATATTTTTACTATTTTTTCTTGATTTTGTTTTTTTATCCAATAGTTACAACCCCTTCTTCGGATTTCAAGGTCAAGTGGAATGATGCCAACTATGACTTGTAGGGCGTCTATGGACGTTGTCCCATACGCTCCTGTTATTTTAAGGAGATTATTCCTTTGTATTCTGTTTATTTTTGTAGCTTCCACTATGTTTTTAAGCCTATGAGCCCATACACTAGAACCATATCCGGCTATTGCTGCTAATATTGTGTTGTGATAAAGTTTTATTATTTTTATTGGCAGTTTAAATTGTTGCGTAGCTAATCTGATTATTTTGTTTGTTAGTAAAGTGCTTTTTCGAGTAGTTTCTGAGATATGTTTTGAATAATTTTGTTTTTCATCTAAATACTTTATGCTAGTTTCTCTTTTAATTGTTACATTGCCAAATTTGACCTTTGGGTTTCTGTTGAGCTGCCCTTTTAGTAGAATATAATTTGTTTTTTGTATGCTTATTTTCATGTTTGAGTTTTGGATTGATCCTGTAATATTTTCATAACTGATTTAGTTTTTTTCTCTAGATTTTTTCTATTTTCTGCCTGAATTATAATAGTTAGGTCATCAGCATATGCAACAATACCTCTGGGTGATTATCCATATTGTCCAAAATTTTTTAAAAAAACTGGGCCGCATACAGATCCCCGAGGGCACCCTTGTGTTAGTTTTTTAAAGTATGTTTCTCCAGGGATTTGAAGGCTTGTAACTCTGTCTGTGCAGTAATTTAATAATGTATTATATATTTTTGCGGGGTAGTGGAATTCGCCGAAAGTAGTATGATCAACGAAGCCTCAACAAAGTTGACGTGATCGAACAGTGGACGCAGTAAATGCCACCACTCCAGGTTGAGTGCTCCACTGTTATGTTGACAGTTAAGATAAAAACGAAAAATCAGTCAGTGCCATGCGGCCGCGTTGTTTGTTACCCAGTAGTGTCGTCACAGTTCGTGATCAGCTTCCGGTTTTTCGATGTGTGCAATTCTCTTAGATCCACTCATTCAACACTCGCGTCAAGATTATGGTAAGGTATCCCACATGACCACTAATGTGGTGGTACGAAAATACCCTATTCAAGTAGGTTGATCCTTCGCTCTTGGTAATTTTTTTTTCTCATACTGAACCATTTTAACACTACGGACTTAGTGAATATTTCAGAATGGTTTACAAACTGTAATACACTGCTTACCTAACTCCTCAACAGTGCTCCACGTTTTGGCCATAACATTAAATTCCAGAAGGTACTGTGGATGTTTCTTAACTCAAATCACTTACTTGCCACATCCTTCAAATACACATCAACCTTACGTTATAGTGCCGCAATTTTTTACCTAAAGGACTGTATTTGAACTGCGTTCGAATATTGATAAATAATATATATTGCTCCGCAGTATGATCGTGACTTTACACATAATGTTCACACGAACCACATGAATTACTTAATTAAATAAAATAATTCAATCTTGAAATGTTCGTGAATGAATTAATATGCAAAAATATTTTATGATTCCAATATAAGAGTAAATCAATGACCACTCTGTTTCAATAGATTTAGCACCTAGTGATACTCTAGGAAAGTTTACACTTTTGGGTTTAGAAAATGATTAAATGTAAAACTAAGATTTTTGGCACTCCTTTGTCAACCTGAAAGAATTGTAAAATGTCTCAACGCATTCACTACAATTGAAATATCGCTAACGGCTACTGACTTTAAGAAACTTGGTTCAAATTTCAATACTTTCGAAGTAATTCTTCGGAAACTATTTCGTGTCTCCCAATACCTGTTACTGTCCTGTCCTCTTGCGACTATGTAAACATGAAAGCTGTGTAGCTGAAACAATGTCGTGTCTTTCATAAACGCAACGGTGTCCTTGCACAATTTACTTTCATTTTTCCATGAAACACGCGGAACAACAAGATTCATAGAAGTCTAGCCACGAATACATTGCGTAAGAATCATCTTCATTTTGCACCTCCAGTATTGTTCGTAAACCCAAAATTCAATGATAGTCGTTCTACATAATTCGACGACAGCTATTTAACTTTTCCAAAGTTTGTTTTGTTTAGTATGTTTTCGTATTTTTTTATCGGGCCAGTCTTTTTATTTGTCTTAAATGTTAACTTTATGTCCCTACGTTTTGTTTAATTCTGTGTTTCCACTTTCTCAACATCTTGTCATCCACTTTTTCAACCCACATTCCTAGGTGTAATCTACCGTACACTTTCCGATACAGAAGTATGTAATTAAGTTATAAAACCTGTATATAATTGTGTTAATGTACAAGTACTTGTTTCTTTAGTAGAGTGAAGGAATCGTCTATCGGATGTCATTTTAAAAAGACAACTTTTTTCGATACCACTTATCTACTCTTCAATGCAAAGAACAAAATCTATTCAAATTTGGGATATGAATTTCGTTCGAAATATTATATAAATGCTATTTTTCATACTTGATACCTGGTAACTACTAAGATGATTGTCTCCGATTCTTTTACGACTATTTTATATTATATTGCACTCATGGATTCAATAAGTGATCACCTGAACGACCACATAGGAAGATGTAAAAGAGAAAGGTAAACCGACCTTTCGAGCAGGATGTTTATCGATACAGATTTTTCCATAGTTAATATACTCTTTGTATACTAACGGTAAATCATAATATCTTTCACGCTTGGAAGCCAACTTGGAAGGCAAACCGAATAAAAGTTCGAAAGAAGTATGCGAAGAAAACTTTTACCATTATTTATTGAATAGGAAAGATAAATGGTTCTTGCGTGATTTACGAAAGTAAATTTTTGCCTTTATTAACGAAAACGTTTATTGATCAACAGGTAAATGAAAATATAAAAAACTTGATCATATATCGACAGGATTCTCAATTTCATAACTGCATACTTTGATATGCTCTAGAGATATTGATATCTCTCGATTCTGTCACAGTTTTCGTAAATTACATAGCGGTAATAGTAACAGGCAGCTGTGTAAAAATTGTATTTGCCATATCGGAATAAATATGTGATATAGCAAATTTGTCGTTATGTCGTTTTTCATTTAATATTAAGGCTGTAGAAACGTACACTGAGCGTATGTTGACGGATTTCTTTTAATATCAAGTAGTGTGTATTTAAACAGTCTGAATTGATATAGACATACTATCCTTAAACCAACTGATCAATTTTTGAATGAATAAATATGAGATACAAAGAATCGATGTAATATAAATATTAATAGCGAAATAAGTCAGAATAAAAGATTTAATAAAGAAATTACAAATTCTTCATATACAAAAACGTTTTGTAGTTACATTAGGACCTCTTCAGGTTTAATTAAGAGACCTTTAAAATATAAACATACATTCAAATATGTGCAATTATTGTTTCAACATTATCCCTCCGTTAGTTTGCTATTTATATTATTAAGTTTATTTGAATTTATTAAAGTATTCAACTGCTTAAATTTTTCAAATAAAACTCTTAAATAAATTTTGTGCATATATATATATATATATATTAAAGTAAATAATTATATTCAGATCAGAGTAGGTGTCAACATTTTTTTGAAATTTTGTCAAAGCATTCTTCTCAAATTATTGTGTTATATATATTATATATATTTTTAGCTTATTTATGACTTGACTCGCAGTATTTTCTTTTACGTCTTGGCTTTTCACTTTTTTTTACCTATTCTTCGTCTGCTGACGCTGCAAATATAAAACAAACTAAACAGTATAGATTCCCTAAGAGAGGTTTAATTGGTGAAAAAAAAAAGTTTAAATTTTAAAATTCGAGCTTAAAATTACATACATGTCGCGTGAATAATTTGTAATTTCTATATTACATATTTTATATTTACGCATTTGGGTAATTAATTATATATTTCAAGAATGTCAGATAATTTTTTATCTATGAACTAATTTTAGGTTGTAAGAATCTTTATAAATCCATTTACATAGAATTTAATTAAATGTGGTGTTTAATTTTGTACAGTACGTTTCTTTATGCCCATTAGCATGCTTAAAATTTTACTTCGGAAAGGGTGCCTGTTCAATTTTAAACTTGATTGACGAAGAAAGTTTGAAGAACAATAGCCTGCGGACATGTGTTTGTGCCTCTCATAATTCACACTTTGATGGTAAACATTTCTACACGCAGTATTACAATCTCTATCTATACATTTCTCAAGATGCAATAAACTCTGACGTGGCTAGATTGTTACGTTGCGTAAAATAAATAAAAAATATTTCAGAGATAACACTATGAATTATATGCTCTTCGTGAGTCGACTCCAAAGAGAATTACACCTCAGTTGGACGCTGCATTATTAGCTTGTTACATCTTTCAGTTGTCTGAAGCAATTCGAGCGTATTCAGTAAGAATTCTTTTGTTGAGTTGCGAAACCTTAGCTGGGCGCAAGTTTCGCACCTGCGGTAACAAGCGGCTAATCTCCTATAACTGCGCTGAAATTTTCACTTTTAGTGGATTGTGTTGATAATGAGCTTAGGAAAGTGAAAGCCGCACCGTGAAGCGGGCGCCTCTATATCTCTGTTAATCTCGGGTGTTAAACGTAACGTTCTTTTATGTGATTTAATTGGTTAAGATACGAACTATCAAAACATTGAAACAGCTATCGTCTAAGTATAGTTTAAAAATGATTATCTTCTGTCTAATGTGATTTGCCCTTTTGTATTTCGAACGTATTTTATTATTTGTGTAGCTTAATCTAATGGTTGTAATCTAGGTCTCTGAAACCCAAGGTTATGTGCCGGAACTGCAACTTCTGAGGTAGAAGACCTAAATAAAAGCTATTCTTGCTTATAATTCTCTATAAATACTATTTCGGAGAAAAAACGCCGATCGACTAAGTTTCCAGGACGAGTCTTGTTGGGAAATGAAGATGAAACCAATTATTTGATTCCTAATTCAAATTTAATGTTACGAAAAAAGAAAAGATAGATATAAATTTTAAAAATAATACATTTTCAGTGGTGTATGATACCTTATAGCATCTTAGTTTTAAACATTAATTTATATTTGTCATAAATACCTTATTTAAATATATTCACGATTATATGTTTATTACAATGAAGTTATCAAAGTTAAAGGAATATTTATCGAGTTTCAACCATTCCGACGCTTTATCTGTGGAACGGATTTCTAGGGAGAAATAGAAAAGTGTCGTGTCGAGAGCGTAACGCTTTCTTACGTCATTGGTTTGCCGCCATAAACACATTTGTCTTAAAATTACAGTTTGGGAAAAGAACTCAAAACTATTAGTTCCGTCAACATTGTTTTATAGCTGTGATGAATTACGGTAAATATATGAAACGAAATTTCTCATTAGGGATATCTGGTAATGTTACTTAAAATGATAGATTAGGTTTATAATACTGAGGGATATATGTAACGTAGAGTAGCTCTCAAAATAATAAGCGGGTCAAATTTTCAAAGACATGAAACACCGTCGTCTATAGACTTTATATATATATATATATATATATATATATATATATATATATATATATATATATTGTAATAAACACTAATAAATTTTTGATTAATGAAATTTGCCCCACGATGTGGTAGCCAATTTATGTAATACATACATAAAATAAAATATCTTTAAACAATCAATTTTTATTTATTAAGCCACAATTTTACAATTACACAAATCTGATGAAATTTTGTAAATCAAAACAATTTTATTTACCTAGAATACATTTTAAATAATTGGACTCGGTACCCTCAAGGTCTTTACTGGGTTGATAAGGAAACGGAACAAAATGTTACAATTAAACAAATACAGTTACAATAAATGAAAAATGAAATGATTGAAACGAAATAATTGACATGATTGAAACGACTGAAACGAAATCTTTGAAACGAAATCTGACACTTTACCTTTTTTGACAATTTACAATTATTAATTCAGAAAATTAAACTTACACGTTCTCTGGTACACACACTCACTTCATACAGGCTTAAAAAGCACCAGGCTGCGCTCACACTCTGCTGGCAGACAGACCTCAACGATGAAACTCCACCGACTGTTGACGACTGCTGACTGATGATTCCTCTCGGCCACCTAGCTTGGCCTAGCATCCGATTATCTCTCCTTTTTGCAGACTCCCAACTGTTCATACCAATTGTTTTCGGCCACTTTAACTTGAGTCTGCGTCCGTCCCTGCGGACCTGCACCACTGACCTCTCCCCGCTGACACGTCCGTCTCCTCCAACACGAAATGATAATGAGCTCCTTTACCGTCCAACTGCCCTCTTCTTTATATCCGGGCTCCCGAATATTCCCTTGTTTTTCACAGTTTTTTGCATTCCCACATTCGCCAAATAAACACCATCTGTTGCCGTTCTCCCGCTCTGAGAGCCACTCAAACAATTAAATTAAACGTTTCCTTTTAATATAATTACCTCGTCCATCTGTTATGATGCCTTTAAGGGTTCCGTCGGTCACAACCATTTAGCCCTAAGAGCCGCAAAAATGCTCTAATTATCGTCCTCCCCTTCTCTAAGAGTCACTTACCCATAATTTTATCATTATTTTTTTTTATATGTTCAAACCACACAAGGATCCCCAGTCTGAGTTCGTAAACAAATCTGACAAAAATAAGAACAGAATTCCTGTTCTTCTGATCTGGTTATTACAATATATCTGTTTTGTTTCTGTGATATGAATGTCGTATTTATATGACTAATAAGATTATTTTCTTTTTTCAGGTATGGAATAAATTCTACCCAATGTTACTGTCTATGGTAAGGAGAGAATAATACGCTGAAGTTCGCGTAATATTTTTGTCTTTTAAGAGCTAAATGTTTTGATGTGGTTTTATTTTAAAGCTCTTGGAATGTACTTTCATATTATATGTCAGTTGGAAAAGTTTTGTGTAAATAATTCAAGATTATTATTTTGCTATACATCTAAACATGAGTTATTAAAAATCTGAAAAGTAATTTTTGTTTAATTGTGAACATATATCCACTGTCCACGTAACCGAACTTTATTTTTCATATTTATGTTGACATTTGTAATTAGAAGTTGCTAAGACACTGTAATTCTTCTGCAAATGTCTTTCTTTCACTATAATCCAATTGCAATTACAGTACAAAATTAACCATAACTGCAACACATTAGCAATCAAATTTATATCTATCTATCTATCTATCTATCTATCTATCTATCTATCTATCTATCTATCTATCTATATATATATATATATATATATATATATATATATATTCAGATTTACAAGTACACTTACACAGATAAATTTTGATGACCTTGAATTTCTCATAATCTCGCCAAATGACGTATCGTATGAATACTCATTCCAAGATCTATGAAAGTGAAGTGAAAATCAAAGTTCTTAGAGGAGCTGGGAACAATGGCTTATTGCAAATGTTCCATTTCTTCACGGCATTCTTCACAAAAATCTGAAAAAATTATTTCTTTTTTCACCTCTGTGGTGGAGCAAAACCTATGAATTTTATTTTTATTACGTAACATGAATTTGAAAAGTGCATTTACTTTAGATGGTAATAGGTGTACTGCTCCTAATGCTGCATTTACTATTATTCCATCAAATATGTTTTTTTCTGTTCAATCATAAATATGAGTTGACTTCCTCCTCATTACAATTTGAATAATTTTGTTCATTCCACAATTACTTATATTTATCTGTTCACATGCAATCTAATATTGAATTTCTATATATAAATTCTTGCGTGTGTTTTGCGACGAGAATGTTCGAATGCTGCACGCGTTTTCAAAGGCACCCTGATCCGCGTTCCACAAATACTTCAAACATTACCATTTTCGGTAATACCTGAAGACCTCAGTTCGCCGATGAATATATAAGGCAAACATACCATTGTGGTTGTTAAATAATTTTCAGATACCCTGCTGTCATAATATTTTTCATATTTTTAGTTCTATATTCGAATAACAATGTGTCTCTTGAGTTTATTTTATAATTTATAGAATACGTGATTCATTTAATATGATGTGCCCATAGATATATAGAACTACGTGAAACAGATTCTCCACTTACTCAAATAAAGTTTTATTGATGTAGATTTTTATAATCGAGTTAGTCTCACACAACTCAGTTTCTTTAGATTGGAATTACAATCTGTATGGAATATATAAAACTCGTAAATTATCAAATTTACTTGTATCGCTACTTCAGCTGCGATTTTCTTTTAATACTTTAACCTAATTATCAAAATGTTCGGTACAAATTTGGTCGTAGATAATGATCTTTCATATATATTATCGATCAATACATCGAGAAGGCATTCGATATCATTATTGCATATGCAGTAATTTAGTCAGAGCTCGTCTATTAAACAGTTACTTATTTTCCTAAGATACAACGACAGTATTGAAACTGAAAATAAACCAAAAGTTTAAGATTGGTATAGCGAACAAACAGACTGATTCTTTTACACCTAAATCACAGAAACATAACAGTGTTGTCTAACACTTTATTGAGAATACATAACTCAAGATATGTGAATTAGTTGTAAAAATTAATACAATAATTAAATACCTGTAAATAAAAAGAATTATATTGGAGAAAGCAAATGAGTCATTCAAGAGATAAGTGAAATAAAGGACGTAGCAGTTGATAGAGGTACAGAGAAGTTCCAACACTTTGTGTAGAGAAAAATTGAATGCAACTTGAAGAAAATAGCTCGGCCATTACAAGATGGCTCACTTTTCACAGTTTTCATATTCGAATATTCATTGTCTCCATTGTTACGAACGATTTTATTAATCATCTTCATGAAAATGAAAGCAAACTACTTCCAGTATATACAGAGAAACGCATAATTAATTAAATGGTTCGTAATAGTGTTCCTGTAAGAAGTATTTGATTATAAAACGCAGAAAGCTACTCGGCATATACTTTGTCTCCCCTCCCCCGCCCCCTCGGTAATACAAATTTGGCCTTAGCTTTACTTTCGTGTTTTTTCTGAGTACAAGTGTTATGTCTGCCTCGAGGTGAATATAAAATTCAGTTTCAAACGTTTTTAAATTATATGTGAATGTTATTATGAATACAAGTGGCATGGAAACATGTTTTTTTCAATCACCTTTAAAATCTGCAACTGTAGGTAACTTAGAAGTTGCATTTATTGAATTTTGAAAGTAAATCCAGACGTATGACGCATATTTGAACTTGCGTGTAGCTATGTGGCTATATTATTCGGACCATAAACGAAAGGCCCATCGATGGATTCATAGCTAAAATAATTATTTTTTATTTTACGTTAAGTGCTATGTGGGGATACCGCGAAGGGTTGAATTGATTATTATTTAATTCGACATTGTGTTGCCCTAAACGCGTTCATATTGTCATGTTTAATAGGCTACAACTTTTCTCAGACGCCGAGAGGTGTACTGGACGATCCTATATAATATATGCAATAATTTAATTAGAGTTACCTGTATGACAGTAGATTTCATAATATAATATATATTATATTATTAATATAAATTATTCATATACTCGCGTTATGGTATGTAGCAGAGTATTTTACAATATGGTTGAACGTTGAATATAAATATAAACTGTTGCGTTTACTGCAAAAATTAACTTAGGAAAATTATTCCTATATAGCCTCCGTAACAAAGGTGTAATACTGGTTGCATTCCGGGTTGCGCTCTCAATTTTCTGACGTGGTGGAGTGTATGTAGGCTGTTAATAGATATGAGATGAATAGAAGAATCATGTTCGGGTGGAAAGCATTTGTTATCGAAATCAAAATTGTTAATTAAACTTAAGGGGCAGACTTTTGTGTACCACTAGTATTGCAGAAACAATATACTCCTCACAAACTGCACGGACCGTAGATTAGTTTGAAACTAGCTATTTAGTCGAAGACTGTAAGAGGCCGTAGTTTACAACGGTGCGCGAGAAGCACTAATAGAGTTGGAAGTTTAGTGGAATATATATACATATAATCAATATTAATTAACACTGGACAAGAAAACTCTGTACGAGAAACAAAAAATGACCATTGAGCGACAAGAGTTCTGATCTGGATACTACAAATCATTATGAATTTTGAGTTGAATTACAGGTACTAAGACGGCAAGATTTTGGCTTTGTAAGAACTGTTCAATGTAGAAAATAATGGCGAAAAGTGAATCTGTAATTCATTAATATTGTAAAATTATAACAAATGGAGGCTACTTTCCGGGTTAAAATTAAAAATTGTTGATTTTAATAAAGACATTTGATATTGAACATCATTTATACATTTACAATATATTATATCAAACAAATCGACTTTACAGTATTGTTTTACCATATATCGAAGTTAACAAAAATGTTGAAATTCTCTTGTTTTTAATTGCTGAGAAAAGGTAACCGCGTACTTGTCATAAAATAAAAACTTGTATAATAATACATGTTTCCATCGTGATATTTTCATTCACATTTTTTGTATGATTTTATTTACAAGTTTAAGTTTTTCCCTAAATTTATTCAATATAGAACGCGGAAAGGTGCTCCTATGAAAATTTAATAACTTCTATTACTCTCATGTAAGGATGACGTAAATTTACGGAGAAACCTTTAGCAGTGCCGCGTGACGCAGACCTGGATATGTGATATGGATCGAGAATGAGTTATTCACGGACATTCTTTCCTTCGCGTCCCAGATACCGGAGGGACCTGCCAAATACGTCTAGTCTGACGTGTGCATTGTCTGTTTCGACGCTGTGATTTCTAGAAATATTTACGAACAGACGATTCAGTTTGGAATGGTCCGTCGTGAAAATAACAAAGTTGACTATACGCACCTACCTGAATGATTCATAAATATTTATTCGGGGATGAATTTTTACGATTTAATTTAAAATCGGATATCAGCGTGTAATGTTCTAAGAATTTGATTTTTAGAGACTGGTGGGAAAATATTATAAATAAAAATTTATGAAATATTTCCCTCCACGAAAACATTTTTATTTATTTAGATTGCAAAATGTGCTTGATATGTGGGATAACGGTTTACAGACTCGTGATTTTGGGGTGATTGAACTATTGTAAGTGCCTCTTCCAATTAATTAAGTAGTGGTAGGACCAGCAGAGGTAAACATATTGTTCCATAAATCTATTGAAACTCACAAATAGGCTTATAGAGCCTTTTATTAGCCAATTTCTAAATTGGCGGTTTTCCTTTGAAACGACAGGAATTTTAATTAAGCAGCGGATTAAGGTTACACCCCCGAGAATATTCAGTAATAATTTCCATTGTGAATCATTAGTTTTATCGCTAAAACTGTATTCTGTGAAAATTGTTTCAAGTACTATAATTTATGAAAAATTAACAACTCTTTAAGAAATTTGGGGTCTTCTTAAATTGTTCCTATGATTGCTTGGAAACACGACTGTATCTGATATGTTTCAAGATTAGTGTGTAGCTATTTTTCGCTACGTTTTCGGTTAACAGATGCTGTATTATTTATACAAATTTAAAGTCAAATAACTAACCGTATTGCTACATAAAATTTTAAATTATATGTACATACATATATAATTTAGATTGCCTTATTTACCGATTTTCGTAGGAAAAGATGTTTTATTTTTCTTTCTCCGGCTAATTATAATTAAATCTGATTGGTTTTGGAATTGACATTAAATTTATATGTTCGTCACGAGGAAGGCAGAAACACTTGTGACGAGGTATCAAACCAAGGTCAGAAGTGTCTCACCAGCGATGAAGTAAGTAGTATAAGACGAGTAGCTTCGTTTTTGTTTCATAATCAATCACTTATTAACGGAGCACTATTATTTATTTCAATCAATTAATAACACATTTACACGGTAACATTGTGTTTGACGATACGATATTTTATAATTCAAATAATTTGAATTATATAAGGTTGATATGTAAAACCATTTCTGTTGGTTTTATTACAGTGGAATGCTTTTGTGTTTTACATACAGAAATAGTATCCAAATTATTTCCCTTAAATATTGTCCGTTAACGTCACTACACGCTTGACTTTTAAATACAACAATGAAATTATTTCATTACCTTGGGGGATGGAAATAATTATTTCCGCGGTACACGTACGTGCTGTCAGCCTTAAATCATGGTACTGTAGTGTCGCTGGGTTGAGTGGATTAAATTCTTCGTACTTCATCAATTGTTCAGTTGAAGTCTCACAAATCGCTTGTTTTGTTATAGTTCACATTATGTTGAAAATTAAGTTTAGAATTTTTATAAGTATCTTTATAAGAAAATAGAGAAAATCAAATGAATTTTCGAATTGTAAAAGTGTGCTAAACGTTCCATACTTATTTGAGACATTGCAGGAGCTATTTTGTGTAATGGTCAATAATTGTTCTTATGACGAGCGTTCATACGCATCTGTAGATTTACGGTAAACGTATATTAATAAACAAATCACTGTCAAAAACTTATTTATAGCTTAATGTATGTTCTTGTACTGTTGCAGTGTCGGTCATTAAAATCTCAAATTAGCTTAGTGAAAAGGATCCGAATTCTCCTTTTGAGTCTTTAATTTGCGCATCAAGTTCAACTCAAGCCATCGACTCAAGAATGTTATTCTCGTAATAAACATTTCCTCCGAATCCTTTCATTAAAATACTTTGTAATTATTCTCACTATTCCACAATGCTATAAATGGTAAACTTCAAAAATATTTTTCCAAATGTAGATTTCAAATTGTCTTTTGGCCAGATATCTGACCAATACTATTTATACGGAGTGTGAACTCACACCTATTACTGGGCCAGCGTTGGTATCCTAAGTGACAATATACTTTTGAAGTCATATGACGGAGTCAGGGAACAAATTTCCAATTTCCCACCACTTCGAGACAAAAGTGCCTTGTGACTCAAAATTAGAGCCAATTTTAGTTTTAAATTTCCAAGAAGCGTTATCTGAAACATCATTTCATTTTTATATTTAGCGTAATACATTTAAAAGTTTTTGTTTGAAAGGGAAAACTTTAAAAATGGATTTTCTAGACTGTCCGTTATAATATAATTTATTTATTCTGATTTAGGAGAAAAATATTTTTTTCGCTACGTTGCGGGTGTCTTGGAGGTTACAATTAAAATGAGATAAGTTTAATATTTAACTGTTTTTGTACTCGTGCACAACGAAATATTTCAGTAGGGTGTAGAATTGTTCAACTTTTATTTAATTTATGTTCAAATTAAATATTCATGTTTGCACTCATTCATTTCCCACTAAAACGGCTTTGCCAAAGCCTCGGAAATATTACTATACGCTTTATTAAATTACCGAATCATTTTTAGTACATGCTAACATTATTTTTCCTTTATTTATGGAAGTATGAGAGTACCTGTTAAGTTGTAGACACCTCAGAGTACTTTTCACTATGAAGACGTGTTTTTGCGTGTGGCTATTGTGTGATGTTTTAGGTGGGAGACACAATGGACTGCCGTACATTCCATGCTGGCCTTTAGATCTGTGAAGGCCAAGACCGCCTACACATCCAGTACATACACCTGCTAACGCGACCATAGGAATGGAATTTATGATCGAGACCGAAATTCCATCTATTTAGATTTGTTCTTCAATTTCATTTATGTATTATAAAACCTATTTTTTTGCGAGTTTTCCGTTGCGGACCCATTCTTCTACATTAATATTACGTACTTCCATTGTTTTATGCATCATATTATTTTCATTGTGTAGAGTTGTGTTTCCAAAATATAAGTGGATAGGTCACGTTCTCTTCTTTGCTGCGGCAGACACCCTCAAATATAAAAACCCTACATTTTCGGACTGTTGTTCATTATTTGATATTATGATACAGATATATTTCTTTTCGTGTGATAATTCACGATTTCACTTTGCAAATCTTTTTAATTCATTTTATATTTTTAAGTTTAATTATATATTAATATTTTATCTGCGAACAAGGCGAAGTGAGAAACACGTTAAAATGGTAAATGTTTGTATCAGTTGTAATTTCGGCATCTAATTGACGTGATGATTTTTTTAGCAACTTTGTGAGATAACAGCAATAAAACTAAAACTTTTTAAACCTTGGAACTGCAACCATCGTGTACAGCATAAATAGTTGTCTCTGGTTGCCATTTTTCAGGAAGCTAGCTGCTACAGTTCCACAACAGTAGTACTTCAAACTTCACAATCTATTCACGAGCACGGTTGAATTGCACAGGTAACTTTTTTTCAGGAGGCCCTGGCGCCCCCTCTATACTACTTGTGAAGGTGAAATTTTACACAGAATTGTCTCAGACACACATCTGTCCCTACACAAAATTTCAGCAAGATTGGAGATGGGGACTAAATATTTTATTTGGAAATTTGGTCACTTGGCATGGAATGGCCCTGCTTACAACCGATTTTCTTCAAGTACAAGTATTGTTAAATAATATATAAAATATTAAAAGGAAAATTTCACCTTGATTATAGACTAGAATTGTTGATAGCATATTTAAAATTTGTTACGTTTCGACCTGTCTATACTTCTTTGTCAAACCCAAGTTATATATAAATCGTAAAAACTTCACATTTCAAAAATATTATCAATAAATCTATTCTGTAATCAGGGTTATTAAATCGGACGTTAAAAGTACAATAATGGAATTAAATATTGAAAAACAAATAAATATTTTGTTTTACTTGATAATAAATGAGTCTGCGTGTTACATTTGCGGAATGGAGCTTCATAATTAAAGGAAGGCAATTGGATCGCCGTAATGAAGCTAATTCCTCTGTTTCACTGTCTGTAAATTAGATACAGTAGTCAGGTGGCTGAAGCGCAATAATGCTAACCAAGACTCTCGTTCTACGCAGCTCTGAGTCAGCAGAGAAATAGTTTGACGTGTGAGAGACAGGGCCTCCTTCAGGCACTCGCTAAGTTTCCTCCGCGGCTGACAGCGAATTCAATTTGCACTATAACCGTTGTTAACCTTCACCACCGTTTTTCTGAAGCGAGATCAGCCTAGTGCGTCGAATTTTCTTCTAAGTGACTCGCGAAATACTCATCGCGTGTGACAGTACGGGAAAAGTTAGGGGAAAAGACCGTTTTCGAGAAAGGAGAAAGTTGTCGATATCGTGACGGAAAGATACAATAGAACCGATAATTAGCAAGGAGAGAAAATAGCTCTTGACCACGTGAAGGATTGTGCTGAAAGATTGTAGTACTCATACTTGTGAGGCTGTACAAATTGTGAGACTCTGCGGAAAAGTCACTATCTCCACATAATACATACAATGTATAAATGATAAGAGTTTTCCAAAGTATGTAAATGTTTAACAATAATTGTTACTGTAAACTATTTAGAGTAACAATATAAACTCCCCCTCAGTATCGATTTATACTTCAGAGATATTTTATTATTATATTTTAAAGGAAAAAGAATCAAACTTTGGTGGATTAATATTTTAAAGCGTAACCACGCCAGTAGTTCATCCATTAACTGATATTGAAAAATATATTATTTCAATAAAATAATACACTGCTGCCGAAGGCATTATTTTAGTAAGATTAAACCAAGAAAACAGTGTAAGCTAATTTTAAACTGTGCGAATGCACATGGCGGTATTTAAAACATTGTCGGTTTTGAACTAATTATTTAAATAAAAATATCCAATTTTTTGTTAAAAAATAAAAAAGTTAATTTCTTAAAAACAACGCCCAAGTGTACACCATCGCGCTGCATATTTTTCAAATCTTGACTTCAAATTTGTCATATTCACAGGACCATTTCCTGGGGATTGTCAATTTATTCTGAAATAGTCTCGTTTCATGTTTTTAAAACTGACTTTTTAAGTAGTCCTTAGAAAAAATCATCCTGTAAACATTTAGTTTAGAACAGTCAATGATTTGTTCGACGTGTGGCAAGTAGTGCAATCTTGTTAAAAATATGTAGTTTTGTTGTAATAAAATCATTTTGCATACCGGCTACAGGTTCATCTCCCTTGTTTTCGAAGAAATCCTCTGACTGCCCATACGGTAACTTTCTGAGAATGCAGAGGGTTTACATGTTTTGATTTAGGATTTTCTTTGGCCCAATACCGACAAAATGTTTTATAAACATTCACATTTACAATAAATTGAGATAAAATTTGCAAAACGCTCCAACATATTTTAGACACAAACGGTGTAAATTCAGACCATTCGGTTTAAGTTTCTCAACCACCGGAATTTTATAAGGGTGTAATTCAAGTTATTTATGTTAAAGTGAACAAAAAAATGTTACCGTCATTTCAAACTCGGCTGTTATCCAACGAGTGGCAAGTGACCAAATCGCCTTTTGGGTACCACCTTGGATTTTGATGAAATTTGGTGATAGTGTTGAATAAAGCTTCAGGGTCTTCTGAAAAAAAGTCACCTGTGCAATTCAACCGAAAGCGTGAATAGATTGTGAAGTTTGAAGTACTACTGTTGTGGAACTGTAGCAGCTAGCTTCCTGAAAAATGGTAACTACAGACAACTTTTTATGCTCTACATGAAGGTTGCAGTTTCAAGGTTTAAAAAAAATTTTGTTTTATTGCTGTTATATCACAAAGTTGCTCAAAAAAACCGTCACGTCAATTTGAGGCAGACTTTTAGGGCTTATAACTTTGAAACAAGACGTTCTACAAACTTAAGCTTTGGTATGCTAACTAAACCCGTTACTGATTTTAAGCTGCCAAAGTATCAAATTTCAAGCTCACTTTGTTGTCAAGATATGTGTTAGTTAATATGAGGTTCAAATGTTATGTTTACATCTATGTAGGATCTCGCAGAAACAAACTACAACTTCACTAACTGCTTCCTCGGTTCTTATTTTCGTAGGACATACCGTAGACTTTTGAAAGGGATGAAACCTATAGATCGAATTTCCTGACCTTCGTCCTATTCGCAAAACCAGTGGGACACAAATTTAGATAATTAAATCCGAACTCTGCGTGAAATAATAGTCTAACAAATGTTAATGAAACGCCATTTTTGTAAAAATGTATTAAACAAGAAGCGCGTAATGCTCCCGAAACACAATCCGTTCCCCTCCACGTAACGGGGATTTCAAAATCGATCACACGAGGTGCGATGTTTAAGTGCCACCAACACGAAACACAAAGATATGAAGTAGATACGAAATTAGACAAATGTCGGGAATGTGTCTAAGTCGCTACTTTATGCAATTGGCGGGAAATCTCAAATACATTATCAACTTGAAAATGACTGTGTCGTATCGCTTTGTAGTCTTTATATGTATAATTCAAATCTTAGCAGAGTGTATTTGAATGTAGTAATACGATCCTTGCTGCATGAACGGATTTATCCATTGCCATTGTAGGGATTTCAGTGTTCCCATAAATTATTGGCAGATACGTAGTTGAAACGAATCTTCTACTGCAGTCCGTCAATTTTGCAACCACAGCGATTCCGTGTACTATGGTTCCAAGCATTTTGGCTGAGGAACATAGATGAATGCCACAATGTCAACCCCCATGGGAGGCATGGCAGTCTGGGAAAGCATTCACTACGTTAGCCGGTCCGTTTCCGTAGTGACGTAGAACATACACGGCCCAGCTAATTAAGTATCTCGTTCTAACCTACTCGTATTTACGAACAGAATTTCAAGTGCCAAGGTGTAATAGGCCACAGACATAACAAGTCGCTCAAGACATTTCGTCACGTCCACGCACTCAACCACGACTTGTCTGTTCTAGCATGTCGCCAACAAGTTGAATCATAGATGAATCAGTTGTAATCTCGTTGTCGTCCGATAGAATTTGGGCTTTGAATAATGCCTTCCAACTTGAGGACCTCTAAACTTAGAACCTGCTTTCTTAACGTTGTACCACCGCGATACTATTACAAAAAGGAGAAAAATAAAATTGGAATAAAAAAATTTACCCATATGAAGACCTGACTATATATTGTAGTAATTGGTAATTAAGGCATTGTTCTAATTGAAAAGTTGAATTGTAGAGCACTCATTATTAGTGGATATAGAGCGGACGCCGCAACAAACCGGCAAGGCAAAGAAAGCATTGTTGATCGGTCGAGAGGATTTTTACGCGCTCAAAATTTACGAGACGAACAGTTCAGTCGGGCAGCAGACAGCGAATAGATCAGACGAAAAGTTTTACAGTCGGCAGTCAGAACGAAAGAATGTGGTCCAGTCACAAACATGCTTTCAAATATTAAAAAGTAAAGCAATATTCAGTCGGGAAGGAGACAGACCAAACTAGTGTGTATTCGGTGGTCGAGCGTAGATTCATCATGCTGGCCATAGACAAACCAATGAAGTCCATTGTCAACTAAAGTCACGAGATCCACAAATCCAGGTTGCAGTAAAGCATCGAGAACCAACCAATTTGTGTTAAACCAACTAAAAAACAACGCCAATTAGAGCCTGTGAACATTTAGAGTCTGTGAGAACTTAGAATCGGTTATGTCCCCAAAATTGTGCACGAAAAGCTAAAAAGAGACCTGGGCGGCCGTAAGTAGAGAAAAACTTTAAAATCATTTGTAAACCGTGTTTAAAAGATAAAAGTCAGATCGTTCTTTAATTATTTAAATTATCGATAAAATGAGATCGTTAATTCTTGATAAAATTAAAATTGTTTAAATTCAATCTTTAGTATTATTTCTTCCGCAACAAATTTCGTCTATGTTCAGACGCATTGATTTCCATAAAAAGTAAATGTAATTTTGATTATATAAATTCTGCCATTTATCAAACCCAGTTCAAGACCCTGAGATCCCAAATATTTTGTGTATTTTATACTTGTTTTAAAATTGTTAATAAATCTTGTTTAATAGTTTTCACTTAAGTTCTTTCATTTAGAAACGCCACATTCATATTATATTTAATTATTACAATATAAATATATATATCAAAGTTGCATTTTCAGGCTTAATGAATCATCGATGGCTCTATATGCCTTGATTTTGTTCAATATAATATTCTTCCATTTTTATTGATCAAAAGCTGTGTGATATACAAGTGCGTGGTGGCACTTTCCCAATCAATAAGCATCACTTACGGAATAACGTGATTGTTGATGCATACACTAATTTCTTAAGTCACCAATCTCCCGTTTACGATTTAGGTTTGAGAAATTATTACGTATACAGCGATAACATCGTTTATGAGGATAATAAGAATCTAAGTGACAACTTTCCTAACAGATTTTATTTGCAATATTTATTGTAATAATTTTTATTAGACAATTATTCCCAAAATCCTATCTTGTCCTTATCCATGCTTTGCTTAGGTCAACAAACCTGTCATCCCAGAAGATAGTTCTCTCCTTCAGTCCTGAAAGGTTCCGCCTGTGGGAGCTTATATATATATGTATTTAGGGGGCAGCTGCTTAGTTTAAGCCTAAAAGTGATGCAGGACTAATCCTAGAAAACCTGCATCAGGTAGGTCGGGCATTGGCTACTTGTCCAACGCCTTTCCGATGGCGGGAGAGGGAGTTTGCTGTGGTGACGTAGCATTCCCTCCTCCGTGCCTCGATCAGTTTAGGAGGCAGCTGGCCGACTGTTCCAATGGTAACAGAGGACAACTCTTACCGTATGGCCAAGATCTGCGAACTCGGAACATACTCCTTTCAAAACAGGCCCAGGTGCATCCGTTTGTGAAAACCTTCGTTCAAAAACGGAGAGAGGAAAAGGCATCCCCATATTTTAATAAGATTATCGTTGAACTTCTGAGAACCGTTCACTTCTTTTACCTGTGTGAGTTACTAAAAACTTTTAAGAGAGTCCATTTCAATACTTTTTAATTTTACTAATAATTATTGTGTGGAATGAATTTATAAGACAATTATACTATGAAAAATTTGTTACAAAATTTATATATTTTTTTTGTTTATTCACGAGAAAAATGAGAAAGTTCTCTGTCGAATATAAAAATTCCATGAAACTATTTATTACTAAGTTAGTGAAAAGATTTTTACGCTTGAAATTTTATACTCTTTTGGCTCGTTATATTGTATAATATAACTATAAAAATTGCTACTTATCTGAAAGTCATATAGTAATACGTTTCTGCAACCATCTGAAGGAATAGAGAAGTCTGAGAATCAGGAAATCCGTGGAATTCTGGGAACAACTAAGGCATTGAACAGCTTCGAAGAGAAGAAAGAGCTTATTACACGTGTTTCTACTCGTACTGTCCCAGATCGTTAAAAATAGAGCAGGATCACTTCGAATGACTTAATGAGGTTTCCAAAGTAATTGGGTTAAACAATTCTGGACAGTTTTCAGGTATAAAACTTCCATACTGGTTCTGTTTTGATTGATACCAATAAACTCAGCTGAACTGAGGGAGGTAAGGTTGTTTAATGAAACGTTATATTTAATATAGACTACGTGAATTTATTAACACAAAATTTATTTAATTTATAAATTAATGTTTGCAAAATATTTTAACATTAATTCATTCATATATACAAATTGTGAGCCGTTGTGATTGTTAAATAATGAGTAACTCAGGGTTCATACGAAATTAGTGGTTTCCGAAAAAAAATAGCAGAAAATACCAATCGAATGCTTAAGAAACGTAATAAGAGATAATCACGGAGTCATCAGGAAAATGCCACGATCGGCGTTCTTTCTTCTCGTCTCTTCTCTTTTCCAAGCGCGATCTCTCTCCATGTGGTCGAGACACGACAGCTGGTTCTCCTCCAACAATTCGTTTCCCTGTGTCGGCACAGCTTTGTTTATTAAAGCAAATATTTGTTACATTGGTGGGCACTTTGTATCTGATTTTAAGATCAAAATTCCAATAGACGTACTCGATTGCTGTGATTATCTATTTCATTCTCACTCAGGCCATTTCGCAGTAAATAACGTGAATTACCACCGTGCAGTTAAACCAAACTTCGTTGTACAATGCTTTAAATTTGGCTTAACTATGTATATTGATAAGGCAATTAAGGGACGCTCAATTTGTCGCGTAACTGATCACCACGAGCATGCAAATCGGGAAAACAAAGGGAATTACAGAGCACTTGTATTTAGGCTATTAGTTCCCCTTTTTTTTGGTGAGTTTGCGTGAAACCCCAATTAACGGATTCATCGAATATTATTTGCTACATTTGCAGAAAAGGTAACAAACAACCGCAGACACTAAACACGTGGAAGATAAATTTGAACATAGAACCTGAGAATGATAGCTTTTCCGCCAAACCTGGAATATAGTATCATTGTTGAACGGCCATGATTGAAATTAATTTACGAGGGGCGTGTAGCGACAGATATCTGGACCTCTAATGCAATTCGCCGAATATACTACTGCGGTAGAGAGATTCTCCCTAATATCGCAGAGTTGCCATGGCAACGGCAGAGTATTTTCAAAACGGAATTATCTGTGATTGTGCTAGTGCAGTAATCAAAATTATGTTACACAATATGGCTACACACTCTTTATAAAATATCAATTAGCTATAGCCATAATCTTCATGTGTAGCCGTCTCACTAGTTGTTAGGTGGCGCTGTGTTTGTCGTCGCGATGAAAGCCGTTATATTACATTACAGTCAATACTAGCTCGTCGATCCAGCGTTTCTACATTAGTCCTGCCTTTGTTAGGTTAAAGTAATAAAAGGTGGTGTGTGGCTTATGATAAACGATTGTGTAATGTGGCTTGTGATGTTATTATGTACCTGCAGGAAATCTTTTATTACATAAGGGCGTGGAGGCGACGGCGTTTTGCACCGTTAGACCGAGGTCAGCTGGCGGCGCTGCCGTTCCGCATAAACAAAGGAATCTGCAATCGCACACACGTGCTTCGCCATGTGCGAAATAACATTTACACTTATTATTGATAACCATTTCGTAATCTGTAGTAGATAATTGCGTAGTTGTGAGAAATTGTTAAAAATATAACCAATGCTTTTTAATTTAGACCACACATATGTCTTATTGAATTAAATTCGGTTTGATTTAGGAAATCCTGCGGGAACTATATCTGCCGTTCTAGGAAAACAACTGTCGTAAATTTGAAATATAATATGAGAGCTATTTATTCAATCTGTTATAGGTCTAATATACGTAAATTATCCAATATTTGAGATGAAAAATTTACGTCTGATTGAAAATGAATAATAAGAAAGATAGCCAAATATAGACAAAATAAGTGATAATATAAATACCACACAACGTTTCTGGGATCCTTTCTTCAGGTGTTAAGAAGAGCCTACAGCGACACAACTGCACTCGTCAGTTGACAAAACTCAACGACAATGGGAAAACAGAAGGTTTAGCGTAATAATAAGGGATCGTAGCAATTGTTGTGTTTCATAGTGTCTGTACATTAATTGCTGTGATGTTTGATTTAATGTGAAGCGTCTCTGATATGAGTCTGGTGTGAACGTCTAAAATCTTATGCCAATCAAATGTATGTTTCGAATTGATGATATGTTTGCAGACTACAGATATTTTATCGATGGGAAGTATGATATTAGACATATGTTCCTTGATGCGGGTATTAAGGGAACGTTTTCTTTGCCCCTCTATGTAGCCGGGATCTCTTTCTCTACTTGTAATTCCTGCTACATAGGGCAAACAAAACGTTGAATTAAATTCTGAGACCTATGATTATATGAGTTCCTGTGGGAACTATATCTGTCATTGTAGGAAAACAAACAATGCATTTTTTTTACTAACGGCGAATAACTTAAGACTAGAAATTGAACAAGCAAATAAAATCAAAGGAAAATATATAACGGCCAAAGAGCTTAAAATAAAACATCAGATAACTTAAGACTTTCTGAGTCATGCATAATATGCATGTAATAAAAAATCTATTTTCCAATAATGCGGTTCTCTGTATAAAATAGTGGTTGTCACAATCGAAACGGTGATTAAATTTGATACAATGTTTGGTGAAAGACTGTGATTACAAGTTGACTGTTTGAAATTATATTTATGCTCTTTAATTCCAGTATTTAAAACTTATAATAATTAGTGATTTAAATTTTATAATAAGTAACTATATAATACTATAACAATTAACATATATTATAATAACTATAGTTAATCGCTATTAGAAAAAGACGCCGATCCGTGTCGAAACGTCCAAAATTTTGTATTCAAATTGTGTCAGTTTTTGTTTCTCTATTTTAAATTTGTTTGTACAAAGGTCGATTTTAATATTATTTACTACTTGTCTATAAAGTTGTGAGAGTCGCCACGTTTTGTGTAAATCTAGTACTAAAATTTAAAAGATCGAAATCTCGCACCTAACTCACAAGCTACGTCCTTTTTCGGTAGGAATTCCGTATCCATATTTCAGATGTAATCTGCAAAGTTTATCCTTGTCGAGAAAAAAAGTTCCGTAGTTAGGCTCCAGAACTTACTATAACGAACCTTAAACGCATCGTAAATATCTGGAGTTTGAAAAAAAAAAGCAGCGTGGTGCAATAAGGGAGATTGTTAATGGTGAGGCAACTGAACACTCGTGTTAGAAACGTATCGATAAAAGAGCAAAGAACCAGTTGGAAATATTTGTCAGCAGAAATATTTGAAATATTCGCCTTCGCGGGTGGTATTTTTCGAAGAAGAACGAGGAAGTTGATTGTGAAAGTTGACAGAACGTGTAAACGCTTTCAATGTGTTATTGTTCATTTCTCTTTTGACAGAATTTTGACCACTAAAATTATATATACTTGCATTTTTTTTGTTTTCAGCTTTATTCTATTTTCATTAAGTTTTAGACTAATATATTATAATTAACATTTTTCCTATCATTATAAACTGTTTAATAGTAGCGACTATTCGCAGATAATTATATGCATTTAGTTTTATGGAATTGAAAGTTTCAAAAGTTAGCATTTTTCTAAAATGCCACAATTTGATCCAAATGTTTTTTTTTATTACGGTTTTTCTAAGTGATGCCACCATAGTTTTATCTATTTATGAGAATCGCACCATTAATTTCACAAAGTCTACAGTTTAATAAACCCTTTCAATATTTTAGTGATAAGTCATGATATGATTGTAGTATTTAATTTAAACATTATCATCATTTATTTTGATTCGTGATTTAACTTTTTGATGGATTTTAAAATCATGTTTGTAAAAATTGTTTCACCAGATACTAATTTTTGAAAGGTATTATTATTTTTTTGCTTTGTAGTTTTAATCGTTTATTTGTATCAGTACTGGTTGTTTGTTCATTAAATTTCATTTAATTCTGGTGAGTGCTTCGTGGTGTTTCAATATTATAAACAGCCCAACTGTTAAATTGTAGAAGAAAATATGGCATGAAACTTATTGCCTGCGAAATAATGTAGTCTGATCCGTTTTCAAGGAAGAGTTTGGTTCTAGGCGAAGCCCAGCGATCAATTAGTAAAAAAAAACATAATTTAATATTTTTGGTTTTCTTATGTATCTCCTTTACTCCTTCCTTACTTTTTCTTTATGTCCGACTCGCAATCATCAAAATGTTCATTTTTTGCAAAAGACTGAAGTTTATAGTGTGTTTTCTACTTAATTAAACACTGCTCAGCCCACTACACACTTTATTCAAAACCTGACACTTAAGCTATTTTTCGACAATTCATATTTACTTTCCGGAAGTCAATAATATTTTACATTTGTTTTTTATAGTTTTTTGAATAAGTAATAAAATAAATGTGTTAATTACTTAGTGTCTAATTAATTCTATGATATGCAACTGATAATCCTTGAAGGTATATTATAAATATTTGACGCATTTGAACTCAAATAATTACGCAGATTATATTACTCATGGAAGGTATCATCAGTATTATTACTTGTGTCATTTTGTGGCTTTATTGTGGTACTCGAGGCGTAAGAGTATTTGGTTGCCCTGTTTGTACTCTCGCAAAACAAAGCGCAGAGAAAGGTAGTAGGGTCTTTCGCAAGAACCTCATATTTGGTAGTTTCGTGGCATTTACCTTGAAGTGAATTTCAAAAGCTCACTGGACTCTAGCCCGGTGAATAACATCTGTTGCATAACATCAACACTAATATTACCGTTAACTTTCCTACAAGTTGGCTTCAGATTTATTTCTGTAACGTAATAGGGAATAATTTTTACTTTTAATAGGTCTACAGTGTTTTAGTTTGCAGGCTCTTCGTAATTTCCCTCACAAAAAATTGTGGTTTCAAAATAAAGCTCATTTTGTTTGTGGACAGAACCCAGGAAGTCATTATACGGCATTTCAGCCAAATTTAATTGAGGCAGTTGCCATTCTGCTGATTCCGTAATTTTATAACGTACGGGCACAGAATAAATCCGAAAAACCCGTCGTTTTAAGTTGTGGCCTGGCTTAAAACGTTATCCAAAATGTGAAACATAGTTTCTCAGCTTCTGGAGCTTTTGAGTCCGCATATTATGAATATCAAATTAAAATTTTAACTATATGAATGGCCGATACAATTTTTGAGGTCAAATTGTGGAAAACTTTGTATGCAAATTATGCTTAGAAATATTAAATTATTAAGGAATATCTGAATTTTAAGTCAAGATATTGGACACGGAAGATAAACTACAATTAAAGTAAAAACTGATTTTAGTAAAAAAGGCAATGGAGAGTGTAAAACGAGAAATTTTAACATTTTAATGTATCTTTATCGGACCCATATGGGTTGCCTCATCTGTGTCTGTTCACTTAAAAATAATTCTAAATCTAATTAAAGCTTCAATCATATAAAAATTCTTCAAATTTTTAAGTTCTTTATTTCAGAACACAAGTCGATATATAAAACTCATACAGAAGCTTTCAACATTTGAGGCAAATTCATCTGATACAACTTCATCCTTAAGATAAAAACACGTTGCACTACATTTGTATGCTCGTCAAACAATACTATTGTTTTAGCTAAAACAGTGAATATTACTGAAATAATAAGAAAGATAGCCAAATACAGACAAATTAAGAGATAATATTAATACCACACATATTATTCTTAATTATTATTTTCAATCAGACGTAAATTATTTTCATTTGAATATATGTTGAAAACTTCTGTATGAGTTTCATATATCGACTTGTGTTTTGAAATGAAGAACATAAAAATTTGTTTGAGCTTTAATTATTGTTTTAACAATGTCCAGATTATTAATATATATCTCAATTATTCTAAAATTTATGTTATTTATTGTTAAACAAAAAATTGTTTTTGCAACAATAGTCACTACAGGTTGTATTTAAATTACTATTTCAAATCTATGGAATTTACATATTAAGTTATATATTTTTTATGATTTTCTTCGTAAAATTTTATACAACATAAGTGGAAAAATATATTTTGTAGTATACAAATAGATGACGTGTAGCAATTCAGTGTTTTGTATGCATTGGATTTCTTTTTGCTAAAACTACAGTTATTTTTCGGGCGTTGTAAATAGAATTAATTACTCTTATATCCTTGGACTTTGTGAATATCACTCACTGTATGCCCTTTTATAGTTCCCTTTTTTTTTTGGTGCATCTTTTCGAGATTTGGCACCATCGTCTTACATTGGGCCTTAAGTTTTCTTCTGTTCTAATATTGTATGTAAGTGGGCATTATCTATTCAATGGTCGTGTATGTTGAAGTTTTCTCATTAATACGTACCATAATTATGAAAAATTGAACCAGAAAACAAGTGAGATTCATTCAATTTATTTTCGGAATCCAACAATGATTACTCTTAATATTTATTTTAATTATAAAATTATTCACAAAATAATGTTAATGTATTCAAAAAATAATAATTTATCATCACTTGTTAAGTCTGTATTCGGATATTTTTTCAAAATAGACGTAAATTTTTCAATATAATATCAACATTAAATTGTCAATTTCTAATTATGATTGTTATCCATTGTAACTAGTTTGGAGGTGTGCTCTACATTTTTCAGTATGGTCATCTTCGCAATGCATTTATTCATATAGCTGCATGCTCCAGTTTATACTACGTGCTTTTTGTTCTATCCCTATATTAGGTTAATTAGGGACTTTATTTTATTGAAGAGAAAAATCTTCTAAGCATTGCTAGAGATAAGGTAGGCTACTTCAGTTTTATGTATACCGTATATTCTATTTTGAGTATCCGTCAGCAGTTTTGTATTTCGTTGATCACGGTTTTATATTATACTCTTTGTCCAGACATAAAGTCCGCCATTATTCCCTCTCGTTTTTTCTTGTGGTTAATGGACAGCGCAAGCTTTCGCAATGAAAGCTCGAGAACCCTCACGCAGATAATTCTGGGAACTCAATTTTAGCTTGGATAGCTATTTCAGACGAAAAATAAATTCATTTTCCTTGTCAAACTGCAGGCCCGTATTTGATTGCGTGCTCCTGCAGTGCCCGATAAATTTTGTTTTGTGTCATTCACGAGTGTTTCTGATTCAATTTAGCTTCGCGAACAGCGTACGGCCTCACTAGCATTTTTATTTAGGCGGACTCACACACGTAATTAGGATCTCTAAAAACTTTAGTGGGATAACAGGCATTGATTATCTTCGGAACAAATTATTCAAGCTTATGAAAATTGCGTCGATGGTGCAGATTCCAGTCGGCTTTTCCCTTCGTTCTACTTTGTTCGCTTTCAGCGCTGTTATTTAGGGAGTGGCCGCAATATGGATAACTCTCAAGTAGTTCATAACTAAAAAGAGTTAGATTTTAGACAGTAAACTTATTTTCAATCTCAGCATCTATTTTATATTATCTTAAGTCTCGTCTTCACCAAGCGCGCACGACGAAAAATCGTTCGGAAAGTTTTTCAAACGATGTCAAACGTTTGCGAACGGTTGTGAACGTAAACATCCACACTTGTCTGAAAACGTTAAACAGAGTTACGAATTATGCATACATTTTAACAGTGAGTATTCACTACTGAATGGTTATTGATTAAATAAAAATGAATTGCTTAACGAACATTAATTTATCTCTTACGAAAAATCAGATTTAATAAATAAGATAGCCGAAAACAGAGTTTAAAAATTGTAATTTATTTAATCATGCTACATGTTTCGTTACAAATACTCATTAGGCTTATTCAATTTGAACTACAGACGTGAAGAAGTCACAATATTAGATTGTTTATTTGATTTGAATGTGATTTATTAAAAAATTTGCTATCTTGCTAAAACTTCACAAATTTGTCCCCCCTATCCCCGAACATCAACGTAATAAGAAATAATAATTTTACGTGATGAAAGTAGTATTTCTTAATAAAATATATTCTAAAGTTTTCGAAGTTAGAGAAGTCAGTACTGAATGTTTTTTTGTTTAATGAAATTGTATTGTTTAATAAATATTATTTTATATATTGCGGAATTTTAGATTCTTTTTTATTTGAATATAATAAATTAAATAATTAGTTATCATCCTACAATTATTTTCTGGACACTATTCTGAAAATAAGGATCACTTGTGTGCATGTGTTTGTTGCGTAATTTAATTCCATTAACTGAGAACGAAAGAAATAGGGCGATATGGCTGGCAAGATCGTCTACACAGAACGCGTAAGATCGACGAAAATCCTTTGAAGTTCCAACTTTGGTGGGAACAACGTTCGAATTCACGGAGTGCGGTCAAACAAGTCCAAAACGCTCAAACGTTTTGTTGCAGAACGTCCAGTGATTAACCTAAATTTTTTTTCCTTGTACCTTAATTTGTCTATCTGAGGGGCATACATTCTGGGGTAGAGGATTCTCTGGTAATGTTGAGTTTGATGGGTTTGATGTAATGGATGGGTGTGGACGAGGCTTCATACGTGCTATAATTCAGGCGCATGCACTAATCCTCGTACGGTCCAAGTAAAAAAACCAATTCATCTACTTGCAAATATGTTTTTAAATTTTTTAAAATTGTATTGCTTCGCATAAATAAATGAAACACTTAATCTATATAAATAAAACACTAACCCGACTGTTGGTCCAAGTGAGCGGTATGAATTCACACAATTAAGAAAAAAAATCTCTTTAAATTTTCATAAGTGTTTCTGATTTCTCAAGGTACAACATAAGTTAATATAGTTTTCCAAATATAGTGGCAAACGAAACTAATTTTAATTATGACTATTGTCCGTGGGTTAATATTTTTATTTAGGAGTTTCATTGGTATTTTTTCTAGTTTTGAGCCAAATAGCTCATCAACGACTGATAAAGATGGGAAAAGGTGAATGTAATGTACTTCTAATATTCACTCGTTGTTACCTTTGTTATATATCACACTGAAGCCATTTGAAGCTATTGAAAATATCTGGGAAATATAACGAAATTATGAGCTTATGCTTGGTCTTTATTTGTTGTGTTCATGTTTATACATCACAGACATTCTCCAAATGAACCTCCTGTGTTCGTTGCAAAAAAAACAACGGTAATTGTACGCGCAAGGTTCTTGCTCTTCAGACTTGCATGGGAACTCAATTACTGCTGAGGGAATATTACGAATTACATCACCATACCGTTACCCTTTACGATTGGTATCGTTTACTGCTAACTTAAAAATCATGTAAGCCATTAGACCACAATTAAACCGAACATAGTGTTTAAAAGTTATTATTTCTTAGATAACGACACGCACTCATTTAATAACGCAGGCTATTTGGTAATAAATTTAGTTTTCTAAAGATCGAAGGCTTTATCGGTGAATTTAATTAAGAAAAGCTTCTCGGGGTTCCACTCAGGTGATGCGACGTTTCGAGGTTAGTCACCGACACCAAGTTTAACGTGTCATATTCAACCTAGAAAACATTTGTGTTAAAATATATTTCCTGTTGATCGTTTAATTAAATATTTTAATTGATTTGATTTTACTTCACAAAGTGAATATGTATTATTAATAGAATATAGTTAATCATTACAATTTCCTGTAAGACTTTGGGATATGTCACATGCTTTTCAGAATTAAAATGTTATTATGATTACCTTTTTCCTCGCGGTACTTTCATTAAGTCAATTGTGACACTTTTACTACTTCACTTCTAAGCTTTCAATGTAGATGACTTACAAGTTTCTTGCTCTCCCGTAATTATTTCCTCGTACATGAACTGTTCTTCCTGTTTATATTGACAGACACCAGTCCTATTAGCTTCATTTTCCTTCTGCGTTTCTAAAATCAGCATTCTACTCTTTTACATCGGTGATTTAGGTTCGTATAGAATTACGTTCACAGTTTTCTTGCGCAAAACAACATCGTTTTTAATTGTTTACCTGAATCTGTTTTGTTGACAAGTAAAGTCGTATAAATCGATCGCGGTTACGATAATTCTAAAGACTTTCACCTTTAAACTGCGTAATGGTTTTCGGCTCAGAGATTTGTATTGGGAGTATACTATTAACAGTACATAATTGGGTCTATATTTTATCAAGTTACTTATATCTCATTGTTCCAGCAACGATATTTTTATCTAATTTTTTATTAATTCTTGGCTTCAGAGAAAAATCGTTCGACTTTTTCCATAATGCGAACAAAATTCTTCCCCAATTATTAAAAAAAGGATTTGGAATTTTCCATTTTGCCTTGACTACGAATGAATGTTTAATCGAAATCGTTCCAATACTTTTCTTCCCAGAAGACAAGAAATTTGCTGTGGCATTTAAAACAGTAATTTAGACGGTATCAGTATCGGATTCCATAAGGGATTACTCGATTGTATGCAATGCGCGAACAAAACTATTATTTCGTTTATATAGTTTTTCAGATTTCCCCTGACCGCTGTTTTACAAGTATTACAAGTATTATTGTTAGTTTGTCCAAGTAATTGACGCAAATAAAATAATGTGAATTTGAAGATGGCGAATATTCTTCTCTTTTTACTTTTAATAGCCAGTATTCTCAATATTAGGGATGTGCATTCCTCCTGAAAGAACTTGTTGATTGATCGTTCGATCCAGGTCTGAATACAGATAATTTGATGATTGGCTTACGTTTGAGCAAGTTCGGCATCTAAGTTGATTGCACCCTCACAAAGGAGAGACAGGCAATCGCTGCTGAAGATCTCATTGACTGATCTTGCTTTCATCCAAGACTTCCCCCCCCCCAACCCCTCTTGTCAGCGATTAGCTTTCGAATGCGCAATTGGGACGGAGGCTTGGTGCTGTTTTCACAGGCAGCTGAGGCTCAAAGACAAAGGTGCCACCCGCTGCAATATAGTCGGGTTTACTCTCTACTCTCCTCAGCCCTCATTCATTACGACTTTAATCCATTCAGGCAGCACATACAAAGGTGCAGTTAAAACGTTAATTACGCCCCGCTGTTGACGTTTGACGAGATAGGGTACTCATTATGCAGATGAACTTGCCTCTTCGCCGCCCACAACTCACTGCGTCTTTTTGGCTACCTCGTTTCTCTTTTCAAGCACCAGCATTATGGTCAGGTAAGTAACTTAATTACAGCGATATGTGTGTTGTTCACGCTATTGTATAAACTTTGAACCGAGTCTTTCATTTTCTTTTGAACATTTATCAGTCACTAAATATCTATTGTTGGTAATGAGGAGCGAAACAGATGGCTCATTTGTGTGTTATGATTTAGTGTACTGTGGATGAGATCGTTATCATTGACAAGACATCTTATTCCTCTGCAATTTTTTTTCTCCGAATTAAGTAAATTTAATATATAGATGAGAAACTGACACCAACGCAGAATCGAAACTACTGAAACTAAAAACGTAATATTTGTAATATTGGTTCTTATTACGATGTATGTAATCAGTAAGACGGGCTCTTTCGAAATTAAACACTAGAGTAGGCTAAATGCGGGTTGTAGCAAATATAAAAAAGTTACTGTTATGCATAAAATACTCGAAACCAACGTTTTTAGGACAATAAATCTATAGTTTTCGAGGAAAAAAAATCACTTCTCAATTTCTGTCTTTTCCGCCTCAAGACGTTTACGTTATTGTGTTATATATTTGAGCGACATAAACGTACACAATTATATACGCATGGAATAACCAAACGTGGTTTAAGTTCAGAATTAAACACCACAAACGTGATCTTTCATTAGGATGCTGAACATGTTGATAATTTTTATGTTAATAGGGGTCGTAGGTTTTCCCGGTGTAACTGTTGGATGACGACTTCTCGGGATTTATGTTTGTCGATTACTTCTTCAGAAGTAGATGGTGGTACCCGGTTAGAATAGCGAAAACGTCTTCATCCAATACCTGTGTTCTTATTTTGTGATATAGTTTGACAATCATTTATAATCGTTTATTTTGTATTGTTAATGTTGCTTCAACGCTCATAAAGGACTAGAATTAAGTCCTCAACGAATCTACTAGTATTTTTGTTAATTTAAATTGTATTTAATAAAATGTTTAATCTTTATACAGTTGTCATCACAAGCCAATTATAAACCGGTCTATTCGTTACGGTCTCGCCGGCAAGCATTTAGTGCAATGCTCGGTCAGGATCCTTAAACAAAATCTCAGGGGCCCTACTTAACCTCTGCTACCTTGTTCTCCCTTAAGCCTCATACATTTCTAACCCTTTATATGCTATTATATTTTCTTTTAAAAAACTCACCTGGGGTACTGGTATGTGGAGACCTACCTATGTCTAAATTAAGCTTCTCATAAGCCGAGACATCTTTGTAGGTATTTGGGGACCGTACTTACCAGGGTTCCAGACGTTGGGAATACTTGTGTAATTTTTAATTGCCGGCTGTATGATTATGAGTGGGATTTCTACTTGATACAAAAATAAAATGAATTTAATTAATTTAAAAATAATTTAATATCTTAAGAACAAAATCTAAAACGTAATTTAATACAAAAAATATTCAATTAATAAGAACGACTTCCTCCTTCTCTAAGGGTTATTACGAATTTAGTTGGGTGAATCACAATATGGCAAATTTAATTTCATCAACAATTGAGTACTGGTATTACGATACGTGAGAATACAAAATATTCACGATACTGTGTCAGTGGATATCTATTAGTTGTAGCTGGTGATGTGCTGTCTTATACTGTGGCTTTTCCAGAATTTCCAACCTTTTGCTCTTAACTGTCTCCTTCGTTCCTTCGATTTCGACTCCTGATATCTCGAAATTCACAAGTTGACCAATCACTAATAATTTTGTTCGGATGTAATTGGTTGACCTCACCAATAAAATTATTGAATTTCCGGCTAAAGGGATTTCCCCCAGATGTCTGAAATTTTGGTGTCACTGTCTGCGAAACAGATTCTACTGTGTTTCAATTTCCCAAGAGTAAAAATTTTGGTCATCACTCGAAGCTGCCAGTCACTCTTTTTAACGTTCTCTTGTCCGCGGGTCCATTGTATCGTTCATTGTCCCAAAAGGAACTCAGGCTACTTCCGAATCCAGTATCCATAATAACCAAACAAACGTCTTCCGCCTTCCGAAATAACTTGCTTTACTTTATCATTCATTTCAATAGTCGGTTGATCCCACTGGAGCAGTCTGTCTGCTGCCTCTAAACGCGGTCGCTGAATGAAGTCAGAAGTCATCGCAAGGCGGTTTACGAGTACCGAGAGTCCGAACTGCCTGATGCAGGTTTCTCTTGAGTTTTCCCTTAATGTCTTAGTTTACCCTTGGCTAACTTGTTCTCTGTTCTGTATCCTCCTTTTCTATCCCTTCTGTTCCCACTATGATCTCGTATCGTAATGACTGTTCATGCGGGAGTTATATTACGTTATTTCTGAAGGAAAATAATGAGTTATTTAAATGTTTACAGGCAAAAAATTAATCTTTATTTACTATAAGACCACAGATAACTTGTCTCACGTCAAAACAACTTCACCGACTTCATTGGCATATAATTTGAAATTTACGGCTTTATGTATATATAAAAGATATACATATATATAAAGATGTTTATATATAACTCATACGTCATTCAAGTCCCCGCGAATTTGAGATCCTTGACTTGGCTACTTCAAAAGCGGAAGTATTAAGTTGTTTGCCTGCTTACAATTCAGATAGTGTGTCCCAAAGGATGTATAATGATGATGTCATCACAAATTCAAAGGGATTTGAACCTGTGACCTGTATTAGATGTATTGACGCTGACCAATACACCACAGCAGGTGGCATATATATATATATATTGTAGTATTAAAGACAAAATTTATAAAATTGCAAGAAGGAAAATGAAGCACGTTTTGGCACCAATTTATGTAATAATCAAAATTATTATAAATACCAAAGACCAGTACGTTAAAGACAAAATAATGTGGTATTCAAAAGTATTATATATTAAAGAAAGGAAATCGAAATTAAACACTTACTTCTTTAAAAAATATCACCAAAAAAATTATTTATTTTACAAATTTTATCTTCCTTGATTTTACATTTTAAATTAATGCCTTAGTTTTTATGAGAAATCTCCATTTTGTGGTCTCTAATAAATAGAGTAGAAAAAAAAAAGAATTTTAATTTGCAATAACAAAAAAACTATTACTAATCTGAAAAGTTATATAATTCTAGTAAAGTTATCGAAATCTGACGGTAAATAGTAATTACTTATAAGGTTTACAGATGAAAATTTGTTTTAATTACATACCATTTTGTTTGGGCTGCGCAGATTTGTTTTAATTTTTTATCTAGAAAACTATTTCGCTGACAGACCATAGCACTGATTCTACTATCTTATTACTTTTTAAACATTTTGGAAAAATTTGAGCGCCTTTCTGCTTCGCTGAGTATCTAATTGTTTGCAGATCTGCTTTCTGATATCACAGTCAGAACCTCCAAACACACACTCGGAATACTCGTGTAATTGGTCTATCGGCGTGACTCACAAACACACACTTCTCTGAATATAAGTGAGTAACTAGTAACTGGTTACATTCCGCTCTCTCAACATCTGACAACAAACTGGGAACTGACAATGGGCTTCACTAACGTTCTGAACATATATATATATATATTCCTTTTTGACAATACCTCGTAGCAACCATATCGGCTCTGCATTTCGCCAAACAATACAGGTATTTACAATGCTCTGGCCTCGGAGTTACGCCGCCAATAATTAACGAAACAATTTATTAATTAATTACATATTTGTAATCTCTACAATATATTGTGATATTAAATTTAAAGATCAAGCATAAAACCACGTTGCGGTCAATTAATGTTATAAGTAAATTAAAGATAAATGAAATAATTTATGCAATTAAATGTCGGATACAAATCGTTTATTACCAATTTATATTAGTTGGGTTTTGTGCAAAACTTTTACATAGATGTCACAGCTTTACTGAAATTCTTAAAACTTCAGGGCAGCTTATCGGGCCTCTAACGGTTATAGCAATCCGCAATTATAACCGAATTAAATGAGAACAAAGTGTTACAAAATATTGTATTAAATTAACATAAGAATTATTATCATAGGCAAAATCTGAAGAAATCTTAAGAAATATGACGGCACGCAATTTTTATACTAGATTTACAATGGGAATTTCATACATACCAATCATCGGAGCTGTTTTCATAAAACACTACTTTTTCACTTCAATAATTTAAGAGAATTTTATTTAACACTGTTCTCAGCCTTCGTCAGCACAATAAACCAAATTTCCACATTACCACAAACAATAAGGTCATACAGAATGTTTTAGCGGATAAACCGATCAGTTTTAAATCGTCGCTGAGTCATATCTCCCTCATCAACTTATAACCACTTATCAAAACATTATTCCATAACTTTAGTTTCACTTTGCTAAATTTCCGGCCAACTGACCACCGGACACGTATCTAACATTCCTTCTAGAACTTTTTAATCCAACATCTGCCAGCCGACTGTACTTTACTGTCGTAGTTCTTATCGCAGACTGCCGACTGTTAAAGCTTTTCCACATCACACATTGCCGACAATAATACGTCTGAAAACTCATTCTTGTGCAACGGTGACTGTTGCCAACAATACCTGGGCCATAATATTACGCTGGCAATACAAATATTGAAAGTAATTATAAAAAAATTCTTTCATTATACACATTGGTGGTCGCCACTATATATATTGTGCTAATTAAAAAGAAACGTAATTAATTAATTAACAAGATTTTGGGACTTGCATTGTTGGCGGCGTAAACATACGATTTGTGTACAAGAATATGGGGCTATAATGCTTGCTTGCTGTGTATTGTCGTGAAACATTGCAGACAGAAGGAGTGTGTTTTTGGGAGGCAAAGCAGTAAGTAGTCAGAAAGACTCAGAAATGCAGAAAGAGTGTGTTAGGAGTCGCCGGTTTCCAGTCTTTGGGCAAACAACTGCGACGATACTATGCTGACTGTTTATTTCCCTGATGCAGAATAATTTCGGAGTCTAGCATATGTTCACGAAACATACGATTCGTCAGTTCTTGGGCGCCAGGTTATTTATCAAGTGAATAGCCAAACTGATGATTTTAACAATTTATTGATCGAGAGAACAGCGAAACGATTAGTGTGGTCGAATACAGCAAGCAGGAAGTGTTGTATGTGGAAATATTATAATATTGGCATATTATCAAGTTTTTAGCCACATGTAATATAATTTCAATGATTATAATAATTTGATGTTAATAAATTAACTTTGTTGTATATTTTAAACTCTGATCTTTTTAATAAAATCCAATCATTTAATTTTAATTTGCTTATTATAATTATCATTTAATTGAATTCACTACATTTTGACGCTGACGTGGCGATTTAACTGTGATTTATTGAATTCAATACAATATATATATATATATATATATATAATATGTGTGTGTGTGTATATATATAATAAATTAGCTCCATTTCAAATTATTGAATAAAGAGTTGTGATTAACTTGTTTTCTTCAGTTATGTTTAAAATTATCTAGTCACTTCCATTGAGATAAACATTTAAACAATTCAAATTTGATACAATTTCCCGTGAATATTAACCTACAATTCATTGTTTCCTTTTTTATATGTCTGGACAAGTATCAACTATCTCAGTTACAGGAAACTGTTTATTCTCGGTAGAGAAGTAAACCATCACCGAATAAAATACTGCCGCTCAAGCTCGTAGACATGGTGATTTACAGAAATCACGAAGCAATGAACAAAGTTTTGACAGAAATGCGCGCCGTCCCGAAGAGAGGGATCTAACACGCATTGTCTCTCAGCAAAGTCTTAAGCCGATCGATGGAAAGTGGAGGACAAGGGATCTATTCTTGGCGTGGGTCGTGTATTTATATGTTTATAGTTTGTACAGGAAAAAATATAGGTATTTGATGTTCGTGAAGACATAGTTAAAGAAAAAGTCTGCATTTGCCATCTGGCCATCGTCAATAAACCTCCAATTTTTAAAAATATATCGTGCCACGGCAAATATCCTTTAATATATCAACTTTTTAATTACTTTACGTAGCAAAATTAGTTTTGGGAAGACAAATAAGCCAATGTTTAAAATTGTGGTTCATTTTTTTTTAAAATTATAACATCGAAAAGCTCCTGACTAATACCTTATTTACATTTTGATGAAGGCTCAAAGAATCAAATAAATTAGTCTCTGTCTGTCGCCCGAGCAAAGCTTTACTAACGAACTGTTGTCCAATATTGTCATGCACCTGAATTGATTGTATTTTACTAAAATTTTGTAATAAGTTTTTTGTATTGAAAAATAAGTTTTAAAAAATTATTTCATTCGAAAATGGAGGCTTTTATTTCAGGTCTGTATTTCACACTCGTCAAGTATGAACGTATTAATAATTGTTTACTTATAACTCATAACGTTTAAGTAAAATAACATTAGTACAGTCACTGGTTTAAAGAAATTTGTTTCATTCGGTAGCTTTCGGCCCTTGTTGGCCATATGGATTCTAATAAAATATACTCATGTATACTAAACTATTTTAAAAGCAGGGTTATTCAGGACTACGTTATTACATAAAATTCGTGTCGTGTTGCACAACGCGTCTGGTACACCAGACAACACTTTTCAAATATACATCAAGGAGTTTTATTAGGATGAATATGGCCAACTAAGACCGAGAGCTACCGGATAAAATAAATTTATTTAAATTAGGGACCGTACTACGGTTACTTCAACTGTCAACATCAGATTAACCTAATTATAATTCATAACTTATATTTATTTTTCTTTTCAATGATTTATAATAATGGTAAATTAAACTAGAAAATATCACGTTTCTGTTGCAGGTACGTGGCTGGGGTATTTACTCCGGGTTTATCTCCAAAATTTGGAAATTCAGATGGAAACCTTTCCTTCTGATGTCATCGGCGGCGAGTTTTGGATGCTCAACCCAGTAATCACTTTCAAAGCGGCTGCAATGTGGTTTGCGCACTTCTATAATGATAATTTCAAGTGATTAGATAAAATAGCCAATTAATAGACAAAATGAGGTGATGAAATAAATTCCTCACAACGTTTCTGGAATCCTTGTTCCGTTCGTCAGGTGATTTGAATCAGAAGAGCCGTGAGTATGACTCAACCTCACAATCCACTTGACGGAAGGGGCAAGGATTCCACAAACCGTATGTGGTATTTATATTATCTAAGTTTGTCTTATTTGGCTATTTAATCTAATTAGTATCTTTTTAATTATAATTATATTTTAATTTCGCTAATTTGAAGTATTTTGGAACACAAAAATGTAGATAATGTTTTATAAAACTCAGCGCTATTTTAATTTCACCCTCTTAGGTTTACAGAATGGATCAATGAACATTTGTAAGAAGTTAAAGCCATTAATTTAATTAATTTAGTATTTATTAAAGACCCATTGAAGTACTCGCATATTGCTTTGTTGGGCGAACGAACACAGTTTTGCTAATGATAAATTAATTGCTGACACAGGTGCGAGGCGTTAATTCGTATATCAATCTTGGATTATTTGTAAATTTAAAGCAGTCAGCCGTACCACAAAAAGGCACCTTCATGTTTGTAGTGAAAGGAGCGTTTATCATATTTTAATTCACAGCTGTTAGGAATTTAATAACCATATGTTCAGGAACAAACTGTTAAATTGGTAACTGGTTTTAATTTCAAAGAAAATCTATGATATGTTTTAAATAAACTATAGTCGTGCGTTTTGGCATGTAAAATAGTTGCGTTCGTTGCACTAGAGGACAATAATTCATAATTATGAGTTATTAGAATTACAGTTGTATTGAATGTAATTTCTTCATACTAATCTAAAATTGTGAAGTTTTGAGTAATTACACGCCCGTACGCATTCGTAACCATCTGAAAATTGATATTTGTGTTCGATATATAGGTCAACGTAATCTTTACATCAATATCGGTTTAATTTCTTCTGAGTGTTTGAACGTGTTTCGAACAACTGAGTTTCAGAAAGCTTAATTCACATCAGGCTTTCTCAAAATTCAATCATATTAAATCAATATTAAAATTAACTATAAAATAGTTTACACGTCAAAGATAGTATGCAGTATTTGATCGTTTTTGATTGATTGAAATGTATTGACCACTATATTTATATATTAATAATCTGGTTCATATTTGCTATTCTATTATCCAAGTAATATTGTAAACGAAGACAATCCCTACATCTAATCTCAGCAGTCCTATGTATATGCGTGTGTTTGTTTGTGTGTACTTGTATGTATATAGCCTTTTGTATACCTTCGAAAGAACAGTATTGTATGTAAGGTACCAACTACAGTAACAAATAGTTGGGTAAATTGATGAATAGATACGTCCAGTGAAAAAGACCGTCAAGAGTTATTAATGAGTTTTAATTACCGTGACAGGAGCAATAATTCGATTCCTAGATCAATTATTTTACAAAGCCTTGCCTTAAGGTAGAATTATTTTAAGGGTCAGAATTGAAAATTCTCTACCATACCGAGAATCCAACACAGAACTTTGTTACACAATGCTCTTAAGATTTATTTTATGAGCCACAGCAAGTTGTTGTTACTAACACGCATCTGATCTTTCTTCTTAAACAGATGTCCAAAATGACTCTATTAGCAACGATAGGACTGCTGAATTTGATGGGACTAATAGATTTAGTTTATAATGTATTTCTGTAAAACAACCTTTGTTGAATAATGGATTAAATATATGAACCAGATTTTTTTAATATTTTATATTATAATAATATTTTACGGTAAAGAAAGTTATAAATGTGAATAGTATGTAACAAAAAATTGAAGTCGTACACTGAAATTATGATGAGACATCATTAAATGAAAAGTGTAAAGTCTCCGGACTATAAAAGTTTATTTTAATAAATATAAAAAATCAATAAATGAAGCAGCCGCCAAACTTTTTCTATCAGCTAGTATAATGTACGAATATCGTCTAAGTTAACGAATATACAGAAGAAAACTATTATTCTAAACAATACAACTTTAAGTATTGTAACTTAGATGTATAGTTCTTTGCTTCAGATTTCCTCTTCAAGAAAACACTATTGCTTTTAATATTCTCGCGACTCAGAACTAGAAACCTTGCGTTTTTGGATTCGTAAGAGAATTAAGAAAAACAAAATTACTTGGCTAGCTGCATAGCACATGAATGCATTGTTAAAACTGTACATCTCCCTGCTGACGTGATAATTTGTATTCCACGCAAAGCCCTATTAAAGTTGGGTAATACAATGAATTCAACAATCTGCTCGGCTACGTCTCCGGAGAGTCAAGGATTTGTATTCTTTATAGACAACAAGAAGTTTAGCAATGCTTTAATGATTCGAAGAATCTGTGTTTATCGCCTCATTGGCGACTTAACTGAACCGTCATGGATGGAGATTTTCTTATTTGCTCGGACAAGGTCGCCTCAAGGTCGTATACATCACCACCTTCACTAATTGGGCTTGGTCAGGTTTGTAAATTCGCTTTAAGTTATAGCAACAGGTTCTATTCCTGTCGTCCCTCCCGGACGCTGGCGGAATACGATCAGTCATTAGTCGATTCTTACGGTGCGAATTATGTAAATTTTTATACAAAGTAAAGTATAAGAAAGGTTTGGATACTTATAACGAAGAACAATTGAAATCTTCTAAAAACAATCGTAGACATCGATTTATTTAATGAATTTAAAATGTTAATTACCTATTCCTGAATTTGTTATTCTTTTTTAACATTGTTGAAATTTTTACAGGGAAAATGGCGTACTAGGCCTACGAGTTTATGTTAAATCATAAGAAAATTATTTGTATTAGAGTTGAAATATAACGTGTTAAAAGTTCCAGTTTTTATTTTATTTATTAAAGTTAACTTTTAGTCCGGAGACTTTACAGTTGTGATAATAATAATAACAGTATTTACAATTGTAAAAATTAAACAAATAACAAGGTATTAACAATTTGTAAATATTTCACATGTAAACTTGTGGTCTTGGATATGACCCTTGTCATTCCAAGTTAGAGGCAGAGAAGCAGATTAACTTGTTTACCGCATATTAACATATAAGCCGGCATGATGTTAGCGATCAATCTGGTCATTGGGGAAACTACATGTAAGGTTAGCCGGCATTATGTTTGGGACCGATCTGATCATCGGGGAAACTTCCGTGTTATGAAAAGAATTCAGGAGGTTATGGGGGAAGATGGGAAGAGCGGATATTTAGGGAGTATGTAGTGCCAGTTGGTAGGAGGAGGCTAGAGTAAGTTAATTCCGGAGTGATTTAGGGGGAGGATGATGTCAATTGGGAGTTTACGTTTTAGTCTGCGATTTTGTGAAGGAGGGGGTGGGTTACTGTTGAGTAGTTCAATGGTGGGATTTGGTGGTTGATGGTGCTATTTATTAGGGACTTGGTAGATTTATGAATTATGGCAGGAATTAGGGGAATTTCAAGGTCTTTGTGGATAACTCAGTTGCGAAGGGGAAATTTGATGTTAAACGGAGAATTTTGTTTTGTTTTGTTAGTATTTTGTTGGAGTGGGAATAGGCAGTGGATCCCCATATGGCACATGAGTACGACCATATGGGGCGGAATAAGGATAGATAGAGGAGTCTTTTGGTGCTAAGGGATATGGGAGATTTTCTGTTGATAAGAGGGAAGAGTTTTTATTTTGTTGTTGATTCTGGAGGTAATGTGGGCTATGTGAGGTTTCCATGATAATTTGGAATCAAGGATAAGGCCTAGGTATGGTGTAGTTTGTTGTATAGGTATTTTGGTGCCATTGAGAAAGAATGAGTGGTTAAGGGAATGATGAATGTTTTAATTACTCAAATTTATCTCGTGTCTCATTTATGGTAAACACTAGATGTAAATAATAATAATCTTAGAGGCATACAAAAGTATTATTTCTCATTTATTGCTTAAATAAATATGCTATAATTTACCTAATATACGCATTTGTCAGAAAATATTCGAATTCAGTGACCAATCTCGAAGCTGAATTTTGCTTCAATTTTGATACGGTCCGATCGTTAATTGGATCTCCACTTGTTAAAAAAGTTTTTTGCATAAAAATTTATAATTTATCAATATACCAAAAGTGTTTTCTATCTGGTCACTGGTCTTGGCCGATCAGGGCGGTACAAATATTTTCGACCTTGACCGGATAACCTGGCTGAGGTTACGGGGCATTGTGTTGAAACCGAGGCGTATCCGCATATTATCCAAGTCAAGTGGCTAATAGGAACCTGTTTGAAATCCATTGTGTTCCATCTTATGTGATTCTCACTGATAAATGTACGTACCTGCTTCTATCTTTAATTATTGCATAATTTTTTGTATTCTGTATTTCAGACCCATTGCTTTTAATGAAACGATCAGACGCGTTCAGCCGCGTTTATCTCGTACCAGTGTTCTGAAACCTTAGATATAATGTTTAATATTAATGATGAAATGTTATTGACTGGGTTTTGCCTCTTCTAGTTATTTTAATTTGAAAGTCAAATTGTAGACGGTGAGAGTGTAGAAAAGAGTGCTTATTTAAAAGATTTAGAGCGGCAAGAAGTACAAGTAACGAACAAAAAAGAAAAAGATTGAAGACTATTCGGAAATGTATATATTTACTTATAAGTATTTAGAGAGAATTATGTGATATTTTTATCTATCTTCTTTACTTTCATTCATACTTTTTTCAGAGTAACAGGCTACATGAGGATAATCCACGTAGTGGCAACTCCTCTTTAATAGCATAGGAAGGTATTTGAAAGGGGGGATACGGGAGCATAGAGGAAGGTAGGTACGGGTTAACTCGGGCCCCCGGGCTATGGTTTAAGAATCCTATCCGGCAATTCGCCTAAATGTGATGCAGGGAAAACCCTAGAAATATATATTATATATATTGTAGTAAGCTCAATATTAATTTAAATTAAATCCCATGTTGAGGCACAAAAGTAATAAACACAATTTACAAAAACGGGCCTCCAATAAAGATAGTTAATTTTAAATTTAAATGAAGACGACGTTGAAGCACAAAATGTAATATTCAAAATTAAATGAGATTTTACGTAAGCAAATTAAAAGTTAAAATGATTGGATTTTAAATAAAAAACAGAATTTAAAATCTAAAACGAAGTTAATTTATTACAACAAATTCTTATCACCATTGAAGATTATGTTACAAGTTAGTAAAATGCCACGGCTTAATTTCAGGGCCGACTATCGGGCCTCCAATAAAGAATGTTACAACAAGACAATTAAAACTTGCAAAGTGAAAAATTCTTAACTTAAACAATTAGTGAATATGAAATCCGACGATAAATCTTATTTACATTAGGTTTACATATAATAAATTATCTTTTAGTTTACATTACCATTGTGCTGTTCGAAGGGGCTCGTGCTCACTAGTTTATTGCTAAAACACATGACAGACAGGCCATATTTCACTGAATTTAATGTGTTAATGTGGTTGTAATTTTTAGACACAACACTTCCTGCTCTTTACAGTTGATATCGTATTTTCAAATCTTTTATGTTTGCCTAAATTTGCCAATGACGCTTGCATAAATTTGCCAATGTACAAATACTTCCGATTGTCGACTCGTAATTTTAAAACCCGCGATTTTAGGGTAAAATATATGTCTCTGCTGCATTCCAGAACAAACTATGCATTTGAAGTTCTCTCTCCAGCGACTTCCAGCACACACTGAAGTTCCTCGCGTCCATCCATGCCTTCGCGACAATGCGCATAGCAAGCAAGCATGATAGACCCCATATTCTTTTACATAATTCTTATGTTTACGCCGCCGACTATGAGAATCATAAAATTTTTCTCATTAAATAATTACATGTTTTTAATTACCACAATATTATATATATATATATATATATATATATATATATATATATATATTATTCCCTTGTATGTTATAATCTTTACGATTATCTGTCAGGCGCCACTGTTAATGTGGAACTTTATATACCACTATCGTCCATATTTTAAATAACGCGATCCGAGTGATCCAAAGCAGGGAACCGTAAGGGAAATGCCGCTCAGATAATTGAGTCGAGCCGGATACACCTCAAGAAATGATCAGTTTAATTGACAGATATCATAATAAACGTTTTAATTCCGTATATTGACATTATTGATACAAAATTTATATGAAGAATGTTAACAAACAGTTGTCTAAGCTCTCCCTACAAACTCGTTAATAGTTGATTATTGGTTTATTTTTATTAATTTATAGTCACGCTCACGCGTGTAAATTCTACTCTAATTATTAACATTCTTGAAATATTAATAGTGCTTTTTGCCAAATTCTATCTTATTCACGATCTCTGAGTAGAAACGTTGCTCATTTAAAATACAGATTATTATTTAATCACATGCAGCTGGAAGGGAGGGCTCACTCGCTGGAACTCACTGAATGGAAAGCGAATGTAGCTGGTCACAGGTCTGGAACCAGTCTTCCTTTCCTGGACCTGGATATGCTAGTACTGCGTTTCCTGATCGAGTGAACTCCCGGAATCTACGAACTCTCTCACAGGATCATGAATGTAACTAGGGCACGTTCTCCGAAATTCCAAGTTTACAAAATCACTCCTACCTCAGGGCTTTGAAATATAAAATGAAGGGTTGCCAGTCATTGGGTTCGTATTGCTATTTTAGAAATTTTTCAGTACCAGTGTTCCTTGAGAAGATCCGGGCGTAGTCCAGAAAAACATAAATAATTGATGTGCGTTAGAAACAAAGACCGCTTTGTAATTGGCAAAACGTCCACTAACTCACGATTAATTTCCATCTCAAAGTAATTAATTCTCTAAATGACCGGCTTGCTTGAATCGAATACTTTACATTATTATCTTTAACAGAGAACACATATTACGATATATTACACACTTTTCTCCATTCTGTTCTTCACTGGGCTCACTTCACCATTTCCGTTTATTAATGTCGTTGACGACCTAAAAGGATCTCTGTGTGTCTTCCGACCTCGTTCTTCTTACACCTTGTGTAATTTAAATATTCGTATATATTACGGTATTTATTGTCCACTTCATTTAGCACAACAGTTGTTATTCGGAGGGGTTCCGTTGTATGAACTCAAACGACTGAAATGCCAATGCAACAGTACAAGCAAAAAGAGCAAAATTGTGTTAGTAATAACGAAGGGCGTAGGATCGTTGTGAATTTCCAACTGAAATACTACTCTGTTAATCTTCAGGAAAAATTAGAACGAGAGCATGTTAGTTTCGTAGTTCTATGGACAATCTCATTTTCGTTTCGAACCTTCCTTATCTTTATGTGACAGATATTGAAATATGCGAATAGCGTATACAAATGTCACCAAACCAATTATAATAAACTTCAACAGATGCCCAAAGGGGACTTTTTTTTTTTTTTTTAGGGCAACAGGCTACATGAGGGTGATCCACATTGGGCAACTCCCCTTTAATAGCATAGGAAGGGATTAGAAAGGGGGGATGCGGAAGGGTAGAGGAAGGTAGCCAAGGGTTACTAGGGCCCCCGGGCTATGGTATAAGGATCCTACCCGGCATTTGCCTAAAAGTGATGAAGGATAAACAATAGAAAACCTGCATCAGGTAGGTCGGGCATTAGGTACTTGTCTCACTCTCTTCCGATGGCGGGAGTGTGGTTTGTTTGTGGGGACGCAGCATTCCCCTCTCCGTGCATCGACCAGTTTAGGAGGCAGCTTGCCGACTGTTACAATGGGTATTTGAGAACAACTCTTACTTAATGCCCAAGGTCTGCGACCCCGGAACATACACCTCTCAAAACAGACCGAGGTGCCTCGGCATGTGGGAACCTTAGTTCAAAAAAAACCAGAGAGATGTGAGAGCATCCCCAAAGGTAGCCCCCGCCAGAGCTCTCTGGGAAGGTTCTGATTAAGGTATCGGAATGAGGTGGAAAATAAACTATCAAGGGATGAAACAGACTACGAGAATCGAGGGATATGATATGAATGCAAAAGTAACACTCTAAGCAGGCTTGCAGTAACTCAGTAGTACAAAAAGAATGGTAAATAGTTAAATACGTAATACGTATTCTGAATTAATTTGACTTAAAATTTACAAAGGAAAATTTGGAAAATACACTTCAATAAATTACATTTATGCAATTTTGGTCGACACTACCACTCTGTCAACAAACATCAAATATTGAGTATTAGCAGGTGCAATGGTGTCGTGATTTATGCGTTCGAAGATGTATTAACGCAGACGTTTCATAATTAGCGTCAATGGCCGATGGATGTGGACGTTCCTCTCGTCCATTACCACTGACAGACATGCAAAACAGCTACCATTATTGAGCCCTTTCACTTCCTCGACGTAACACATTCATGCTTATTATGAATGATCTTGATTTGCATTCGGGTTATACAATACTGGTAGTAAATTAACATACTAAGAGCATGCGAACGTTTCTACTTGATTTAACTTCGCACGTAGAAATACTTCGGGCGTTTGGGTTTTACGACAGTCACAAACAGTTTTAACACGTTCGCGCCTGAAGTAATAAAACTTTTATCATTGTTGACTCACCAGTCCCGAAAATTGTGGATTTAAAATGACAATCTTCAAATAGTCTCAGCCGTAATGATAAATGGAACTACTACTTTGGATCATACTTTGTTTACATTGGTCTGAAAATTATATTGAAATGAATAATTTACGTGTGATTGAAAATTAAGATAACCAAATACAGACAAAAGAAGTGATTTATATTATCACTTCTTTTGTCTGTATTTGGCTATCTTTCTTATTATTGAAAATAATATGTAAGACATTGGGAATTAATTGAATGCACATAAAGTTAATTAAATATGATGGGCGAAGCGATGATTGCATATTCGAGCATAAACTTGAAAATGATGTCCTTCGACGAAGCATCAGCCTGACTGAACTGTTGGCCTTTCTCATCGCCACCTGTTAAACTGGTAACTGGTAGAGAAGACAATCTCGCCTGCCATCTGTGCTCTACTCCGTATCCGGGCCAGACGTTTAATTTTAACCTTTAATTAAATAGGAAACTCAGTCACTCGAGGAATCACTGATGCGCGCAACGCTTTACCCAGAATCAAGAGTCATTAGGAACGAGTCAGATAATTATACGAGTCTTCCTAGGGAACCATAACCTTATTTTCTAACACTATATTCTCATAAGTTAGGGAATTAGGCATATTAACTATATTGCCGTACGTTTTACAATATTAAGAACACATTCACATGAGTGCGAGAGTTAACAAATTTTGTTGCACGTTTAAGAATGACCATTAAACATTAAGGGCGGAAAATATGGTAGCTTTTATTGTTGATAAGTACCAAAACATTATATCCGATACGATGGTTATTCCCAATAGTAATTAATTTAAATGAATAATATTTAGTTTATTATTCAAAATTTATATTTTATTTTTGATTAATTATTTCATTTACCTTTGATTGTTTCTGTTGAGTTACTGACCGTTCACTTTTGAGAGAACTTCATAGCAATGACAAGAATTCAAATAAATGAAAAATATTACGTCTGATTGAAAATAATGATTTAGAAAGATAGTCAAATTCAGACAAAAAGGTAATATAAATACCACACAACGTTTCTAGGATCCTTGTCCCTTTCGTTTAGTGTTAATAAGAGCCTAGAGAAACACAACTGCACTTGTCAGTTGACAACAATGAAAAGCCTTTTAAGCTTTTTGAGTGTTATCAACTGACAAGTGCGCTTGTGTTTCTCTAGGCTCTTCTTAGTTCCTGACGAAAGGGACAAGGATCCCAGAAACGTTGTGTGGTATTTATATTACCCTTTTTGTCTGAATTGGCTATCTTTCTTATTCATTAATTCAAATAAATATTATTCAGTTTTAAAATATTTAAAGATCGAATATTAACGTAATATTTATTTTATAATTAAATTACAGGAAGCAAATAAGAGACTGTCTTAAAATCAAGAAATGCTCAGCCTTTTAGCAGAGATTATCTTAATGATTTTCGTGTCTTTGTTTCCTAATGTTGCTAGATATTAATGCATTACTGTATTAATGCATATAACTTTTGGAATTTACTATGGAGCTTACTTTTTGGCGGCAAACACGGTATTTTGTGTCCGAAAAAAAATCACAAGTCTCGTCCTGAAATTACAGTGGTGTCACGGCATTCGTGCATCGTCGTAAGGGCGTGGGCGGCTGCAGACCTAACCGTCGTTTTCTTAACTTTGCTGTTCTCCACCTGGCTCAATACGCGATGACTCCGGTTAACTGCAATTCATTCTGCTTTTCATCTCCACTAACATTTTCTCATAATAGAGGATATGTATGCATGTATGTACTTATGTGTGTGTTGTACAGATTACAAATGTGTAATGAAATGTTTTATATTAAATTGTTTCTTTAATTATTGACGACGTAACTTTGAGGCCAGAGCATTGTAAAGAACAGCATTGTTTGGCGCGAGAATGCAGAGACGATAATGGTTGTCGAAAACCGAACATAAGACGCTCAGAACTTTGGACAGTCAGTCAGTGAGTGTGTGTGGGAGGCAGAGCAGTATGTAGTATGAAAACTCGGATATTCAGAGAGCAGAGACAGTATGTTTTGGAAGCCTGAGGAGAACTCAAATATTCAGAGAGCAGAGTATGTGTTTGGGAGGCAGAGGAGTATGTTGCGAGAAATAGTCAGTCATGTGTGTTCTGGGAGCATGGCGAGTGTCTGTGGTGGTCGAATTCAGCAAAGTATTGGGCTGAATATCAATTTTTATTATTATTAAAGATTTTCTACAGCAAAACTGAATGTGATAATACGTTCGACAGCAAAGTAGAAACGTGCCTGAAGTGTTGGAAAGTTAGACGATAATAAAATCAGTGCTATAGCCTGTCAATGAAAATAGTGTTGTATAAAAATTAAAATAGTCACGTGTGCACAAACCAGAGCAGCTCTAAATATATGCTATGCAAAAACAAAACAAACTTTCTTCTGTGAATCTTTACGTAAATATCGTTTACCGCCAGATTTCTATAACTTTTCAGATATCTATAGCGTTTGTTGTTGGTATAAAATTTGTTATTGTAAATTTAAATTCATTTCTTGTTTTTGTAACGTGTTAAAAATTGAAAATCACTTTATTAGAGGCCCTATAAGCAGTCCTGGAATTTAGATTCTCATAAAAGCTGAGGCATTATCTTAAAAATATAAAATATAAAATGTAAGTTCAACGAAAATCAAATTTATCAAATAAATAATGTGTTCTTTTTTATAAAAATATTGGTTTAATTTCAATTTTCTTCCTTTGTTTCTTTAGTATTTAATGAATACTATATATATATATATATAGTAATAATCAAATATTATATATGAATGTGGCGTTTCTAAATGAAAGAACTTAAGTGAAAACTATTAAACAAGATTTATTAACAATTTTAAAACAAGTATAAAATACACAAAATATTTGGGATCTCAGGGTCTTGAACTGGGTTTGATAAATGGCAGAATTTATATAATCAAAATTACATTTACTTTTTATGGAAATCAATGCGTCTGAACATAGACGAAATTTGTTGCGGAAGAAATAATACTAATGATTGAATTTAAACAATTTTAATTTTATTAAGAATTAAGAATCTCATTTTATCGATAATTAAATAATTAAAAAACGATCTGACTTTTATCTTTTAAACACGGTTTACAAATGATTTTAAAGTTTTTCTCTACTTACGTCCGCCCAGGTCTCATTTTAGCTTTTCGTGCACAATTTTGGGGACATCACTGATTCTAAGTACTCACAGGCTCTAAATGTTCACAGGCTCTAATTGGCGTTGTTTGTTAGTTGGCTTAACACAAATTGGTTGGTTCTCGATGCTTTACTGCAACCTGGATTTGTAGATCTCGTGACTTTAGTTGAAAATGGACTTCATTGGTTTGTCTATGGCCAGCATGATGAATCTACGCTCGACCACCGAATACACACTAGTTGCTCTGTCTCCTTCCCGACTGAATATTGCTTTACTTTTTAATATTTGAAAGCATGTTTGTGACTGGACCACATTCTTTCGTTCTGACTGCCGACTGTAAAACTTTTCGTCTGATCTATTCGCTGTCTGCTGCCCGACTGAACTGTTCGTCTCGTAAATTTTGAGCGCGTAAAAACCCTCTCGACCGATCAACAATGCTTTCTTTGCCTTGCCGGTTTGTTGCGGCGTCCGCTCTATATCCACTAATAATGAGTCCTCTACAATTCAACTTTTCAATTAGAACAATGCCTTAATTACCAATTACTACAATATATATATATCCCCTTATCTCTCTCTCTCTCTCTCCCCGCATTTAACTCCTTTTCCACTGTAACCTTACTGACCCACTGAAAAATAACCTACAGTTATATATCCCACAACTTTCTTCGTTACGTGTTCCTGTTTGTCCAAATCCTTCTTGCTACGCGGTCGTGGTAGGTCTAGTAAACTTGCGTCCGATGAAAGTTTTGGACTATGTTCCACGTCCTGGAGCAGGGAAATATCCTCCCTGTTCTGTGTCAAGTCTCAATTCTTCCGTTCGCTCCAAATTTTTCTGTCTCCAATAAGTGAAGATGATTTGTGTAAGAAAGTATCTGCGGCTTAGTAAGATGATGTCTCAAGGACTCTGTTGTAGTAATCACAGTAAAATAATATTTATAATTAAAAATATGCAGGTGAAGGGAAAACTGCATTAGTTAATTTTAGTTCTTTTGCTTAACGGTAATTGACTTGGGTTGATTTTTGCTCTTGCCTTTTTTTCATTTTAATATTTTCATGCGACTTAAACTTTGTTAGCTTCTCTATGGCAGCCAGTAGGAAACAAATTATCGTATTTCATCAAAGAAATTTCTTTTGTTTAGAGTTGATAATGGAGATTAAAATTCATTAATAGGATAAGATAAAAGGACCTTTTCAGTATATGCTGTACGAAAGTTGTGATACCCAGGATACGAGCAAACCGAACGCGCCCGACTTGTGAACAATTTGAAGAGCAAGGACCTCAGTAATTCAGTTTGATATGGTAACTTATTGGATTTCAGTCTGCCATGCAGTCTTTAGAGCTGATTGAATAAAGAAATGTGAAGTAATATTTGATTATAGAAATACTGTAAATTGTATTAAAAGAAAAATATGATAGAACTTGTGACTGATAATCGGAGTTTCAATATATTGAAATGGAAAAAAATATTGTCCAGCTATCAAATTAAACTGATATTTTAACGAGACAACTTCTCATTCAGTGGGCCTGGATTAATGAAGCGTTACCATTTCGGCACTTATCCTGTCGATCCTAGGATGAAACGATGCACTCTAAATACGAATACTTTCAGTTATCTGAAGACTTCATCTTTTTTTTGAGTATATGAGGGTAATCCACCTGGTGACAACCCTCCTTTAATAGCACAGGAAGGAATTTAAAAGGGGTATGCAGAAAGGTAGAGGAAAGTAGCCAAGGGGTAACTAGGGTCCCCAGGGTACAGTTGAAGGATTCTTCCGTCATTCGCCTAAAATCGATACAGGTTAAACCCTAGAAAACCTGCATCGGCTAGGTCGGGGAACTTTGTACTTGTCCCACACCCTTCGAATGGATAGAGAGGGATTTGCTGTTGGAACAGCTAACAACTTTTAGCGTATGCACAAGGTCTGCGACCCCGAAACATCCACCTCACAAAACAGGCTGTGCAGAACCTTAGTTCCACTTTAATTTTAAGCAGTGTTGCAACAAGCGTCTGCGGAGGTGAGGGGTTGTAGACGTCATATTTTGTGCCCACCAACTTACCATATGTACACGCGATCAGTTCACGTCGATACGCCATAACTAATGAAAGCTGAATTAAAGCGAATACCTCCTTTCTAATTTTCCAAATTAAAAGCGGATTCAAAGTGCCTAACATCATAAATCCTCCAGACATTTCAAAAGATTGATTTTCTTTAGTATCCAAAGTCGTGACGACGCCTGGAGACGCTCTGTGGGTAAAAACAGCTTTAATTGCATACACCACGGGGGTAAAGGAAATGACGGTTGCGAAGAGGGGAAACGTCGTATAAAGTTCCAGAGAAAAAGGCTCGCAGGTTTTTTTTTCTTCATCTGAGATATGGCGATGTTCGTGTTGTTTTTGCATGCATAGTAACTTAGAGAAGCAGGTGCACAAGTTTGTCTCAAGGTCTTCCCAGGGAAAAGTGCAGCGCGAAGGAAAACATAAGTCGGGAAAGGAAGACCATAGAAGCCGAATACTTCATGAAGACACTGGAAAACATTCCCCTATAATGTAGATGTTATGTAAGAAAATCACGCAATTAAGTCTTTCGGTGCATTTCTTGAGAATAGAGATACAATTTTTATTTTATTTCAGATATTTAAAAGCCGCGATTTTTCTTAAAATAGCCTGAAATAATTATTATTTTCCAGTAAAACTGTGGTTGGCACTTTATAAATGTAATAATTGTTTGTGAAATAATTTGGATTCTTAATTTAAATCAATGTGTTCATGAAGGAACTGTAGTATTTAAATTGTCGAGAAATTGGGAAAAGCAACTAAAATTGTTTTTAATATCGCGGTACTTGGAGAACAGTATATTTTAAGTTCAATTTGCTCAAATTTTATAACTGAGTTCAATCTTATTAGGAAATAAACTTAGTTAATTGTAAAATTAAAATGATTTCTTTCAACGCATACAACCCGAAACACTCGCGATTGTGGACAGGAAACATCTTTATGTTTTTGTTAATATTGCTAAGTGAATAAAACATAGTCTTGTCCAAAACCAAACAAACATGAAAACAAAAGGCAAACCGGTTAATCGATATGAAAATATCTCTCACACATAGTGAGAGACCCGCGTCGATTGTCGGCTCGCGTCATGGCGATGTCCTCCGATACAAGGGAAGGCTACGATTAGCTCCATTAACAAAGCACATCTTTCTGAATACGACTTTCGACAACTTCATATGTCTCAAAAGTCCGTGCGACTAATTCGAGTATCTCTCTAGATTCACGATTCTTTCTCCGACTAACATATTGCTTACTTAGGGGTGCGTAATATAAGTATCCATTCTTTTGCCCTCTACTCACCTTACGAATCAGCAGTAAATTGTTCTTCATTTAATGATACGCGATGTGGCCAGAGCGCACATCTGTGTCAACAGGGAGTTGAGCGTCATCCTCGGAAATCATAAATGTCTGCCGCCCTCGCAAAATTAGTTTTTTGTTCACAATTTTGGATATTGACCAACATAGGTGTTTTCCCTGTCGTAATTTGTAGAAAAATTAATGCGAAAAATTAATCCAAATATTTATATTAAGTGTTTTTCGTGATAAACTAAGAATAATTTTGAAGGCGTTCATTAACTGTGTGACATTAAATCATTTATGTTGTAAATAATCTACCAGTTGCTGAGTTTTAGTTCTGTACAGGGTAAATTTTGTCTTCACAACAAAACTGCAAACAAATAATTTCTCTAACAAGTGATAAATACGTGGAATGTGTTATAAATTAAATTTAGTACATTTTTCCTGTTCCTCCGACAGCACGTGGTATAAAAGAGGAAAACATGAATTTAGTAAATATTTTTCGTATATAATTATAGGAATATATGGTCCAAAATACTTTAATATGTGAGAACCCTTTTATCACGGAATTAAACGATGCTTATTTCAGTATCAGATAATCCAATACAATATAAGGATTTAAAGAAACACTGTTTATTCGTAATTAACAATGGTGAACTATATTTTAATGTTTTATATTAATTTTACAAATATGTAGCTGTACAAATAATGTATTGAGTAAATTAGCAAGACTGATTTAGAAATGTTTGCCCTCAGAACTTTACTGGTGACATAGTTATTATGACTTTTTTCAACAACGGGAATGTAAACAGGGGGGATGACAACTTCTTATATAGCGCCAGGAAAGGTGGAAATCCGATTTAAGGATCAAGAAGGTATCCTGTATATGTTTGTAAATGGAAAAAAGAAAGGTGACTGAAGTGTCTTAAAGAAGAAAACATTTTTAAATATCAAAGAAAAATGAAACTTAATATAGTTTGTGTAAGGAAAATATTACAATTTCAAAGAGAAATAAAGACATACATTGTTACACGGAAAATATGTGTGATAGAGAGAGAGAGAGAGAGAGAAAGGAAGGAGGTTTTCAAGAGGCAGACATACTTTGAATTGCAAGTCTCCATTTATATATAAGAGGCTTTTACGTAAAAGAGTTGTGAAGTTTTATGCTCCTTAAATTTAAAGACTACGGCTGCAAGAAAAAAAATCAACGCTTTTATAAAGGTTACTGGAAATGTCGTGACTATAAAACTTAAGTGTCTCAAGTTTATTATTCTTGTGAATTGTTTTCATTTTAGGGATAATCTTTTAACAGTCGATGTTTCTTTCAGCAAGTAATCATGCATCAGTAAATCGTCTTAAATAATTCAACATACACGACATTTTTATCGTCATTAAAATATAAAACCAGAAGTCAAGGCTAAAATAAATTGGACTAACACATTCACGAAAAGAAGACAAAAGTTTGGGTCATTTTATGATTTTGCATATAATTACATTTGCGCAGTCACGAATCATCACGAATAGATCAATAAGAATGTATAAAACAATCAGAACACATTATTTCATTTCGATACACTTCTTACAACGTTTATCCAATTTTTTCATGACTTCTAGTAATCAAGTTTTAGGAAATATCTTTATATAGGCGTTTATTTTGGGAATTATTCGTTTGACGTGTGTTTTTCTCCAGCAAGCTATATTTTCAGGTTTGGAAAAAGAATAGTCTTGATGGAAGAGAATTTTCTTATGGGTCAAATGTGCACTTTATTTGTTTATCGACTGATGGGGCTCAATGACAATGAATAATAGTCTCCATTTATCGTTTGACTTTTTAAAATAGTCGTTCCGGGTGCATCCGCCACCCCCCCCCTCCCCCAAATTTCCTTCTCGTCTTCGACGTTTTTTAACGGCTGTGTTTTTTTGGTATCTAGTATCTAGTGAGTCATTCATGTTTCATTAATAGCTATATCCTCCGTAGAAAATCGTCAGAATTGGGACAAATAAGCGTGTAATTTGAATCGACCTTAGTAAGAAAACGCAATACCCTTCTTGCGGATATTTTTTTGAGGCGCAATTTTCACGCAAAATTGAAACCGTTGAGCCATAGATGGAACCTTAAAATATACGCGACATTCGACTTGTTGATAAATGAACACCGTACTGTGGATTCCAACAATCATTTCTGGCTATTTGATTTACAATATCATGGGAAACACTTAATACAACACCAAATAAAACACCGATGGTAATACAACAACGAAAAATATAAAACACCAATTATTTAATGTGATGTTTTAAAACGTTAAAAGAAATTAAGAATACCAGCACTGAAAATAGTAATATTAATATAAATAGTATAAGAAAATCTCAAATAAATTATGGGATCATTATATAGATAGACGAGCGCCATAAATCGTCAAAATATTGAAAACAATAACATTAAAGAGTTAAAATTTTTTTTCAAAATAATAATAAAAATAAATTAATGGCTAAGGAAAATGGTAAAATTTCCGTATTTGACCATAATGATGCCATTTTTAAAATCAGTTTGTAATTATTGGAATTAAATTTACATACGTCACACATATTTAATAATTTAACAGCTAGGTTACGCAACCATGAAAATAATTCCAAAAGCACCACAAAAACAGAAATACCGTACGTACTCTCAACACATCATCTCAAATATGACACAAATAAAAAACCATAAAGAAGGAAAGTTACATGCAAAAAAAAATCTTATAATGATGAATCCTGGAAACAAAATTGGAGATATTAGTGAGAATTATGGAAAAATCTTAGATAATATACAAAGTAATGTTTAATTACTCTTATATTTTTTATATTATTTTTAATTTGCTTAAATATATTCATTCTTTTTACAGATGAATATGGCAAAAAATTATATAACCACCTGATAACTTTTAATTTTTATGGAAACAATGGTTGAAAGTTGCTGGTTTTAAATGTTCCCTAAATTTAGTGAATTGATAGTAGAAAATATATGGAAAAAGGAGTTTTATTCCATATCAAGTTAAATAAAAATTCTGTCAACTGAATTTTTGAAAATTTAAATATATACTCTCGAACAGGTAGGGTTTAATTTAATTAGATATTTTGACTCCAAACGGGTTTGTTTAATGTCCGCCTGATAGTCGTTTTATTTTTTGTAATGACGCAAAGTTTATTGCATTTACCAATATTAGAAATGAAATCACGTCAAATGGATGGCTGAAAATGTGACAGCAAAGTATTGAAAGGGAGTACTTTTAAGAATCAAACTTGTAAATCTAGATTTTAAGCATCGAGTCGTTTAATTGGATACCCTTGGTGCTATTACCCATTCCGATGTAGCCTATTTCACTATCATACAATCGAAATGTCGCTTGGTGATCGTTCAGAACCAATTAAAATCAGTCGTTAGTATATCTAGATAAAATTCAAGTAGAAAGCAATAATAGAGTAGTTATTTCTTTCGCCAAGAAATTGTATCCAATAAAGGATAGCGTAAAATGGCGTCGGTAGACACGGATGAAATCGTAGTTTTCGGGATATGTCTCATAGCCCTTCAACGAACTGTAATTGTCAGTAGCTTACAGAATGAGATCTGATTTGGCCTATTTTCAATAATATGAAAATTAACGAGTACCGTACCCAAAACATTATTGTCGTATGCGGACCCTTAAGCCTTAAAATTACTCCTATTCTTATGTTCAGGCAGTCGGGATTCTGCTGACGTTTCTTTCGCTTTCGTAGACTAGAAAGTTAGTCGCTTGAGAGTGAGTGCGATTGAATTGCAGAACGCTGGGGCTGAAAAGTTCAGCATAAACTTCAACTTTTCAAATTAAATTGAGAATAGTTTAATTTAATTAAGACTGTTTTAAATTAATTTACTATAATTTATTCAGGTTTTTTCATCAGTCAAGATAAGCAAATAATTTTTACTTGCATCATTTATTGCATTTTGTGGAGCTTTGGTATGGGCCATATTCGTCTTCAATAAGTCAGAATGGTTTGATTTTATTCCTTGATAATACATACTTAATTTTATTAATAAAACTATCCGTACTTTTAATAGGAGAAATACCTTAAGCTCTATATCAGAATTCCTGAATGAGTTGTTACTGACAAAATAGTTTCAAATTATTAAGGCTCATCGCCCGAAAATTATATTTCAAATTAAAAGAGTACTTATATGTTGAGTCAATTAACGAAATATTAAAATTTGTAGTTTGTTTTTTCAACATATAAACTAGCTATTTTTGTTCAAATCTCACTTTCACCTTAATGTTTGAGAAATTTAAACTCGTTATTAATACTGATTTCATGAGATACATTAAATTAACGGCTGTTATATAATATAAATACATCTGAGAAACGTGTTCTAAATCGAAACTAATCACCTGGTATCCTACGAGTAAGCGTTGTTTTTCAATATAAAACTCATATTTTGGAATGAGAAAATTTTTCTCCAGTTCTCTTATGACTATATTTCCCCTTGTGAACTAGTTAGGTGAATTTATTTCTTAACTTATGTATTACTTAATTTACGAATAACCACTGTACACTCACTATTTATAGTGATTAATATAATTTATTTGTCTTCCACACTGTGGTGTCTTACTGGCCGATTTGGAATTTTATTTTTATTTAGGATACTTAATAAAAAATATAATGAATTTTGAATCATTTATTTAACAAGAACTCGGATTAAATTATTCATGTAAAACAAATGAATCGAAATTTAACTGGCTTATATTCCGGAGAGCAGAAAGAATTTTCTTACGTAGCATCAAATCAATTCTCAATGAACGCGGGCGTAAAAAAAATAAAAGAAATCAAAATATAAAAATGAAACTGTCGCGCTTAGACGAAGATGATGATCAGTTACTTGGAAATGCTTGTAGTGGTTGCTCCGGGACTTGTTTTGGTCCGATTCTGGTTCGGTTGGCGTCTTTAGCTTTTCCGCACCTTCCTGGTTGACGTGTTGATCGGCGAAGTTGATTTTCTGTAGTTGTGCTAGACTGGACCTAGCCACTCCTTTTGTTATGAAAAATTATTATCAGAAATTTTGTAAAGTGGTGCAAGGAGCCAACTTCCTCCAAGCACTTGTTTTCTCAGACCTCTGAACCGGACTGCTGGGGTTCTTTTTCCTCCCTTTTAAAAAAACATCTGGCAGCTCCTTTCGAAATACAGCTGACCACCCTCGGATATGCGACTTACCTGCGCGCTTCGATAATATTTAGAAGCTTCTTATTGCTTGCCAGAAAATTAAATTACATGACGTTAAGTATAAGGCAGAAAAAGGATCACCACAACACCTACTCGTTGTTGGAGTTTTCTACTATGATGTTTATTATTCAATAGAATAAGTGTAGTTTCTCGTTTCTAAGATGGGACCTGAAGGGATGATATATGATATTATATAAGTGTTTATTAGTTAATAATAGTGGTACAAATAATCTGGAATCATTTATTGAACATATTGTATCATGAAAAAATAATCGAATTATCTTATAAATTTTATTAATCGTCTCATGAACTTCATATAGTGATATTCGCTTTCATTTCAGGAAATCTTTTCTTTCCTGCGTTTGTTGCGAGTCTCGTCGTTTTATCATAGCGATCACGTTTGCGAGGATGTGGATTGCTCTGGCAAGTTTCCTAGTCGTGTGGCGTGGCACGCGCCGAACTCATTCTATTTCCCGCGAGACATAACCGACTTCCCAAGGCTGCAAATTCACGAAGCAGTTTTCTCGCTCATGGACATTGTTGTTAGTTCTGGAAACTTAAAACCTGCGCAACAGACTTTTATTACTGTGCTATAGGAGATAATTAGCAAAGTTTACAGAGGATTGTTGTTCTTTCTGTTTTGGATGAGGTAGGTTTTGTTAGTAATTCTCATTAGCTCATGGAAACATTTCCTTGATAATGTAGCGTCGAATGAGATCCAATTTGTAAAACTCCGATAAGGAAGAATAATTGCTTTAGGGGGAAACTGAGATAATGTTTTACTGTTGGAAGATACTGTGAGACTCGTCTGATCCATGTTGACATAAGTGTGACCTTCAGGTCTAGTCCGTTTTTGTGAACGAAGGTAACTATTAATTGCTGGCTTTGGGACGTAAACCTCGCGTGGAATCGGGCAGCTTTTAATAAATGTTTACCATCAGCAAAGAAGATTAGTTGTTATCTTTGAAGGGCCGAGAGCAGTTTTGTTTCGATGACGGACCTGTGGGAAGATTGTGGCGCTCGACTTCGTGGGACGACGCCAGACACAACGACAGTAATACATAAAGTGAATAGGTTGCGTTTGCCTAATATTAAAATTTCCTGATATGTTTGTGATTAAAGAACATTGGACTGTCAATAAACATGTAAAAAAAAATACAGTGTAAAAGTTAAAATGAAGAAGTGTTATATTTCGTTTTATAATCGTAGGATGCAGAATGTAAATATAACGACAGTAAAGCTTCATATTTATTAGATGTTATGAAAACATTACTGGTATACTCAAAATTTTCAATAAATTAACACAAGCAGCAATGTATGTTTGATATTTCGATTTCGCGAATCTTGAGGAAAGTTACAATGATTGATTTATAATATACGTATTTAATCCATCGATAGACCCCCCCCCCCGCTTTTTAAAAATGACTTTAAAATGAAATTAATTAGAGGATTGTGGAAGAAGTGACAAAGGGAAACAAATGCTGTAGGAAACAAATGACAGATATTAGTAAATATTAATTTAGAAATAGTACAATCGAAAGTTTCAACTATTTACCTGTATTGTAAGCGGAGATCTAACGTAAATACTCCGATATTTTTAAGGGCCAATTAGTATATGTGCAGGGAGGGAAACAAATGGATAAACCAAGTATTTTTTATTCCTTGTATAAATTAATTTAACAACAGTGTTTAAGCATCCACGAAGCCTAAAGCAGTTATACTAAGTAACTAAATAATTAACAAGGTTGAAAGAAAAAACAATAAATGGGATAATATACCTGACAATTAACTACACTTTGCTGTTTCATACGAAAGCATATGAATAGTGTATTATGTATATTTAATAAATATTTCTTATCTTATTATACAGTCAAGTTATAGCAGCACCATTACGTTTATTTCACGCGCGTTACTATAAAAAATGCATTTTTAACACCCCCTTTTCTGGGTTGTTAAAGGGGAGTTTGTCCTACATTACTTTAAGGCGAATAGCGGGTTGGATCCTTAAACCACAACCCGAGGCTACCTTGCTCTACTCTACCGCATCCTCCTTTTCGAATCCCTTCCTTTTTCTATTAAAGGTGAGAGGCCACCACAGAGATGGATGATCCTATGACTTACAAGTAATCTGTCACTCTAAAAAAAAATTAAAGCTGTTACCACGTGAATTAACCTCATGTAGCCAGTCACCTCCAAAAGAAAAATATAAATATTGCCATTTATACAACGAACTATAAAATTTTAATGTAGCCCACTGCTATTCCTCTTCACGTGCGTGCAATCCATACTACGTGTAACGTAAAGTATAAAGAGTAACTAATAATAATTGATTGTAGTATTTACACAACATGTTAAGGTCAAGAAAATTGTAAAATTATTGCAGTAAAAATACCTTAAATTTCGTAATTACTCCACTAATCCTTGATACAATGATTGAAGTGGAAGATGTATATTGATTAGTAGGATTATGTTAATAATGTCTGTTTTCCTCTTATTTTTTAATAAAAGCATGATACGATATTATTTTTTTATGTAATATGCATATTTTTCCTGTTTGTGTTTGTGTTAATCCATTGTCATTGATCTGTTTTTTTTGTAGTTGTCTATACTTCATTGTTGTAAGTTATTCGGTATGTATGGAATAAGTCTCTGACTTGCCTATTTACTTGTGAGAGGACTAATAAAGTCATAAATCTGAATCTAAACTACAATTGTGTAATTTTTAAATTTTTCCAATTGATAATATTTTTGTACGCTGAAAAATTAATGTGGTACCCGTTAATTATGATTTAATTTTACAAATACTTAACTATTTTTAATCTATTTTTGTCTCTCTTCACACTTTAAATTGATTCTTTCCTATTTCCAATTTTTATCTTACTTTGTATCTCTCTTTCAACATCATTACTTTATTTTGAATCAAATATAACATCTAGAGCGGAAAATGCGTTTCTGTTGACAAATGAAGTTATGCGGAAGCTGCCGGGTTCTCTTTGACAACGTTTTGTGGCTAACATTAACTAGAAGGAGTTGAAAGAGCGACAGTAACCGTGGGCAAGTAACTGTGTCAGTGATTTCCAGTCTTGTTTGCGGTTACGACCTTTCTTAGAGGCGAATAACATTGCGCTCCCGGTATTCTCGAGGTTGCAACCTTACAGCGTACTTGTTCTAAATCTGTTCTGTATGAAAAACAAATGAGGACTCGCATTCATCATCAATCATAATACTGCATTGTCACAGTGATTGAAATCTTTTTTAACGTTCAAGGCTTCAGTATTTAAGGAAAATGTTATTGGGTATTGAATCCCGAGAATCCTTTTCCATACTTGTTAATATATTCAAATTTGCAATCATATAATCGGGAGCAACTTGCACGCAACAGGTGTTGTGTTGGCATGCACAGGGCTGACCTTGGTGAAGAATACGATTTAAGGATTTTAGATCCGTTTCGAATCATTTACAGCCCCTTAATTTTTGCTTCTATATTTGAACTCCAAAAAGGAATTATCTGCCAAACACTTTAGGAAACATTGTAAACCTCTTTTTATACGCCTTGGAATCATATCGTTCCTCTGCGTCTTAGAAATCTTAAAATTTGTGAGATGTAATATTAGCTTATTCCTAAGCAACAGCGAATATCATGAACTCGGAAACGGAAACCGATTAGTACTTAGATCAGATAAACGTAGTCTTCACATGTAAGAGAACTGTCTCTATTATTCCAGAATAGAACTTCATAACAATCTATCCGAAGATATAAAAAAAATTGAAAACATTTGCCAGTACTCCTCTTCTGGTACATGGCGATTAATACTCTATTCCCGAACTTATCAATCGATCTGTAACTGATTAAAGTCCATTTTTTTTACAGTAGCGCTGAATCAGTGTTGCATATACTAGAAATTTTCAGCGCCTCACTAATTGCCCTTGTGTTTTCTTTTGTTTCCTAACACTGTTAAACATCCATTGACGAGATCTGCGGGCAATTAAGCCGGATTCAAACGAACATATCGTGTGATTTGCGGTGTTTAGAATATTTTACAAAAATTTTCATTTTAACCGATATTTTAATTTAATTATTTACTAGGATATTTTATATAATTTCTCATTTATATGTTTTTGTATTTTCTTAATTGTGTAGCTCATAGTATTTATGTATTATTCTCATTAATGTATTTTTAAATAGCTATTTTTGACTAGTCATAATTCCTCAGTAGCAGACTAATGGATTTAATACATTAATCCAAATCATTATGCAATATAAGTTAACAACTATGAAAATGATAACACTATAAGACCTGACAAAATAAGCTATAATAAATGGAATGTTAAATAGGTATGTTGTAGTAGGAAAATAAATTGTGTTTATTAATTGTATTAAGTCCTACTACAGGTACTGCTGTTATGTACTTCAATATAAGATACATGGCAAATAATTAGAAGAATTTAATTCAATAACTCCTTAAATTTCTTTTGTACATAGGAACTTATTTATGTGAAGGTTACTCACTGTACTATCACTCCACTATTATGAAGAAAAAGTTCTCGGCAGTGCATTTGGTCGTCGAAACGTCGCGTTACAATCGCTGTTTTACCTGGATAGAAACCCGAGACCTTTTTCTTCAACAAATACACCGGGAAAGTCTTCAATCTTTGATACTCCACTATTATAATTATAATATTCGTCATTAAGGTTTTTTTTAGGGTAACAGGCTACATGAGGGTAATCTACATCCTGGAAACTCCCCTTTAATATTATAGGAAGGGATTTGAATGGGTGGATGCGGAAGGGTAGAGAAAGGTAGCCAAGGGTTAACTATGGCCCCCGGGCTATAGTTTAAGGATTCTACTCGGCAATAGCCTAAAAGTAATGCAGGACAAACCTCATAAAACCTGCATCATTTAGGTCGGGCATTTGGTACTTGTCCCACGCCCTTCCGATAGCGGGAGATAGGTTTGCTGTGGGGTCGCAGTACTACATTCTCCGTGCCTCGACCAGTTTAGGAGGCAGCTTGCCGATTGTTCCAATGGGAACAGCGAACAACTCTTACAGTATTCCAAAGATCTGCGACCCCGGAACATACACCTCTCAAAACAGGTCGAGGTGCCTCGGCTTGTGGGAACTTTAGTTCAAAAACTGGGAGAGGAAAAGGCATCCCCAAAGGTAGCCCTTCCGTCGCTCCTACAAGGTTCTGCCTGCGAGAGAATAGCCCTCGCCGACAATCGTGATTAATCATTAATTAATTATATTAATTAAATTTAACAATTGTGTTGCTATTTTACCTATATTTCTTCTTTAAATAGGCGTCTTTGACTGATTTATGATACGACTAAAAGCACGCATTTCAAATCTGTATACGTACGACTAATATATAATCTTAGTAGATATTTCGTGAATTCATTTGAGATTTCATTAAAGTAATATCTGTTTTGACAGGCATTAAAAAACACAAATATAAAACTTACCGAACATAAACATAATGCTGTTTTTAAACGCATTAACAGTCATAATTTTAATTAATAATATTTAAATAATTTAAACATTAGATGTTGCATATTAAATTTACGAGAAATACTTTTAATGTAAACTTTTACACTGATTATTTTGTAGTGTAGTAATTTTATATTGGAAAGTTAAATTGTTTTTTGTATTGTTTGTTTTGACTATACCCAAATTACCAAATCTAAGTTCGGACAATGGAAAAACCTGTAATAATTTTTAATTATGTAAATAAATTGTCAAATAACAGCAAAAAGTAAGTGCTAAATAAATAACACACAAGGTTTCTGCAATGCCTCTTGTGTTTTATAAATCACCCGACGAAACAAGGATTTCAAAACGTTCCGTGGTATTTATTTAGCACTTATTTTGTGTGTTATTTGGCTATTTATTTATCTGATTAGTATACTTTTAACACAGAAGTTTTATATTTTATAATCCATTTTTAATTAATTGACAAACATTTTTATTGTCTGTTTAAAATATTTGGCTGTATTTTCATTTTTAAATAATGTGTTATAACCGAGGAAATTATTCAATGTATATAGTTGTATCTTTCTGGAAAGGTGGGTTGGGACAATTGAATACACTTGCTAGTGAATCTCCTTATATTTAATCATGTAGATCCTGGATATTTATTTGGATTTTTCTGCATTACTGCCAAGAGAATGTGTGACTGGAAACGACAGCACAGTTGTTTACGATCACACCTCCAGTGATAATAGATACAATATACTTACATAGTAAAGACGCAGGTTAACCTTGAGGTTCTACCTTTGGGGATGCCTTCACATCTCTCTAGTTTTTTTTTTGAACTAAGGTTCCCACATGCCGAGGCACTTCGGCCTGTTTTGAGAGGTGTATGTTCCGGGGTCGCAGTTAAGAGTTGTCCGCTATTCCTATTGTAATAATCGGCCAGCTGCCTCCTAAACCGGTCAAGGCACGGCGAGGGGAAAGCTGCGACCCCACAGCTAACCCCTCTCCTGCCATCGGAAGGGCATGGGACAAGTACCAAATGCCCGACCTACCTGATGCATGTTTTTCTATGGTTTTCCCTGCATCACTTTAAGGCAAATTTCCGGGTAGGATCCTTAAACCATAGCCCGGGGGCCCTAGTTAACCCTTGGCTACCTTCCTCTACCCTTCCTATGCTATTAAAGGGGAGTTGCCACCAAGTGGATTACACTCATGTAGCCTGTTACCCTAAAAAAACCCTTGAGATTATCAAGCTTCTTTTTCATAAGTATAATGTTCTATCTCAAGAAGACGTGTTATGATCAACGACAATTTGAAACAATTACTTTTCTCTATTCAGATGAAAGACAAATAACATTATATTTGTTACTCCAAGGGAAGTTAATAACTGAAAGTGCACTTGTTTCGCACCATTGACTCCACTAACTTGCACAAACCAGGTGCACGCATTCGACAAATCACCATCGTAATAAATTTTTACTAGGCACCCTTTTAATATCACACGATTAACGAGCGTATAATCTATATGATTTCAGTGTCAAAGTGATATCAAACCTAAGTATTATTATTTATGATGTTGTTCAAAGGGGATCCCGTCCAGAATGTTATTGTGAATTAATGAAAGTGTCATGGATTAATGGAATATTTTAAATATGATTGCGGTGTTGACGGGGTTTAATTTGTTTCTTGCGAATAAGAACGAGAACACGAACACGAAGGCAGTTTTTTTAATTCGCGACAGGGACATCGCAAGGTGAGAAGCGCAATGCGGACTTTTAACACCTCTTACATAGGATATTCTTATTAATATATTCGCTGATCAATATCTGCTCACGGCCTTGACTTCTGTCAAGACACGAAAACCGAGGACTAATTATTTTTCTCTTTCTCATATGCCACTAGACAAATTTGTCCGTTTCAAAGTAGTTAAATTATCCTTACTTGATGCATACAATTGAAAAATATATTCGCGGAAACTTCGTTCATATTATACAGTATTATATTATTTCTAAATTATTTAACAATCTATATTGAACTTTTTCTCCGACGTACGCAGATATATAGTGTGTATAAGACAAATACAAATAGGTACCATTTTATTTATCAAATACAATTTTCATGTAGCGCCTAGTATGCTGCTTGTTACAGAGTTTGTTTTTAAATCATTGTAAAGCGTGGTTTCTGAAACATGAAAGCAGTACAATAAATGAATCATGGCCACAACCATTAATTAAAATTTACATTTATAACATTAGAAAAAAAATTTTCATCACTATGTTCTGAGACATCTTTAGTTATATATAATTAACAAAATATGTTTTGGAAGTTTTCGGTCGTGGAGTTTCTGGAAGAAGTCAATTTTTTTCTCTATTTATATTAATTCAATTCATATTTTATCTTCTGATAAGTAAAATAGACTGTACGTGTGTGTTTATATGCGAGTATACAAATCTACACCCGTGGTGCAAATTTAACCAACTTTTGTACGCGTGTTCCTTTCGAATCGGAAACACTGTGGGGATGAGACAACTACTACCCTTAGAGAAGTTTTCAAACATGTTAAAACGGTCAATATTTTCGTCGGAACGAAATTTTTCGGGGCAATGAGATAGTTAGCGTTTCTTCAGATATTTTTGTGTATTATTTCAACCACTTTAGGTATGGGACGGTGCATCTTTGGGGGGGACCTTACATAACAATTACGCAAAAACAACCAAAATTGGATCCGGGGTTATGGATGTCGCTGAGTTCAATTTATGACAACCCGGGAAACCCCAGGCACCAAGCTAGTAATTACATAAAACTGAAGTAGTCCCTGAAAATAGGGATGAAACGTTTGGTACTATTGTAATAAATGTAAACTTTACTTAAGTAAATTCTTACTTTTGGCAAAGAGACATTAATTATATTTATATTAATATAAGTTAGATTAATTTTTAAATTTTATTTATAATACAAGGAATACATTAATATTCCTTCTGTTTACCTACTGGTGTTTTAATGCTGGGATGAATGGCGAGTGTTTGACTTTTAGGATATGAGAACATAATAAAAATCCCCACGTTTTGTAAATTAATCGGTGTAGTAACACAAATAATCCAAATATAAATTACGATTAAAATCAGCCTCTGTTTTAAGGATATGTACCAAATTTCAGATGATAAAAGTATACTAATTTATAGTGAATACAGTAGGTCTCAACAAATACAGTTTTGTAGCATATGTTTATAACATTAATGCTTTATCGGAAAGTAAATTCGTATAAATCGTGACCCTGACCTACGATGCTTCACTATAATACATTTACCTGAATTCCCCACAATTTAATAAATCTTAAGGTTCATATATTCCAATATATGTGATTCTCTAAATTGGGCAATTCGACATTGAGTGAATCTGAATACAAGTGGATTGACCTTCGTATATTGAAAGGCAATGGACGTTGAAAAATATATGTGTATATTCAGTGACGCCGAAATGCAATAAAAAAATTCACTCTACAATGTATTGGGGTCTTCGCTTAAAACTATTTTTTTTATATAGAAAAAGAGTTATGAAATTTATGTTTAATGTTTTACGAAAATATTATGCAAGATACCTTTTTTTAAACTAAAATGTGAAATATGGGATACGATACGTTCTTAAACTTAGACGATTGATTACTTTGTATTCAATTTCCGTGGTCTGTTTAATTATATGCACGGAACACTTAAACTGGGTTGCTAATATTTGATTATATTGACATAAGTCTGTAAATTTTTCAATCCTCCATAATATTAAATTTATCGTTGACAGCTGTCATATTATATTTTATGTGTGCTGCCAGTAAGTACTTTTATGATTTTGTATGCCTAAATATGCAGTTATTGGAGTCCTTAAATGCACGCGTAATTTTTTTTAATTAACAAATTAAATTTATGCGTTAGTAAATACTTAAATATTTCGTACGATATAAATAAATTCACAAAATGTGACAAATGTTTCTATATTTACTCAAATTAAAAAATGTTTTCATAAAAAGAACACATTCCCAATTCTGCACATTATATAACTACTATAAATAATCTTTTGTTAAACTGAGTTATAAAAAATTATGTGTGATAATTAGTCAGCGGATGCAGAGTAAAATAAAGTAATTGCGATACTTTATAATACTAATTTGACATTTTTTTCCTTTAAAGAACCATCGCAGTAATTGGCGTAAAAGCTTTATATTACGATTCCATTTTCAACTCAACAGTAGGAAAGTGTAATTTTTCCTTTGATGTTGCCATTCATCAGAAAACCTGTGAATAATAGAATATACGGTCCATTACATCCCCTGAAACCCCTGGGACAGACATATTTCCTGTAACTTCTGGAGAGAGACAGCAGTGATAAACTTTCAAGCTGTAGGAAATCCTTTGTATTCGGAAGTTTTATACGTGTGTTAGTCTGAAAGAATACATTGCCTGCATAGCACTTCTCACTAGTGAAATACTTTAAATAGCTGCCTAATTAGCTTATAAAATGACTGAAATCAGGGAGTAAATCAGGTTATGCGTAGAATATAATGTTAGTTTAGCATTATACATCAAGCATTGCTTCAGTAATTGTGTTTGAGGTTTCCTCGTTGATTATCCTCTTCTCATGCTGTATTCAGTTTCCGGTTTTTTCATTGGTTTTCCCGATTTACAAGTCTCATTTACATGTAACACAGCGCTCTTGACACACTAATTAAGGAAAACCATCCTAGACCTGATTTGGCGTTTAACACTATCACATGTCGGTATTCTTGACTGAAGCTTTCTATTTACATCATTGAGGGAGTATTTATGAGAGCGACATCGTTTCACAATTATTTAAAATATGCAACAATAGTGGTGAAAACGTTAATGTATTACTACAGTTTTAAATAATTTATTACGACTCCGAAAATATATTTTAAAGCAATTTTTAAATCTACAAGCTAGATAACTTCTTGTTTATACAATAACGGAAGATCGATACTCCACATGAGAATTATAATTAAAATATGAATTCACTTATATGAACTTTGTAACTGGCAGCGCAATTTTAGATAAGATTTTCTTCAGTTATTCGAGCTGTGTTACGTTAAATAAATACAAACAACGGAAAGGAATAACTACCAGAACTGGTACAAGCATACCCGAGCGTAAGTCTCACTTTACTTTAATCCTGATATCCTGTTTTACTTTTTTTCCCTGGATGCATTATATCGATCGCCGCACACGAAGTACGATACTATTTAACTTTTTATTTTCAAATATTAATATATCAATTCTGCACCCCACTAGAAGAAAAATCATACCAAATAATCTATAATTTAATCAACTATTCAATCTACAGAATAATCTCATCAAAATTCACGTAGCCTACTGTATCCTTAATATAATTTTATTAAAAATTGAATCTACGATTTACTTAAATAATAAAATAATTGGTACTTACGTATTAACGCCACCGCAGCAGCACGCATGTATCACACTGTCTTAAATTACATTTCCAAAACTTACGTTTACCGAAATAAAGTTTCATGTCAAAGAGAATTGTTACATTTTCGTTCTTTTGGTAAAATATTTCGGTAAACGTAAGTTTTGGAAATGTAATTTAAGACAGTGTGATACATGCGTGCTGCTGCGGTGGTGTTAATACTTAAGTACAAAAATAATTTAAACAGAAGAAGTATAGTGAAATATATATTATTTGAATTTTCATGGGTTTACAATTATTATATCTGATATTCAGTAAATTATAAATTGTTTGGTATCATTTTACTTGTGGTGGTGTTTAGAATTGATATATATTAAATATTTTTTAAAAATATAAATTGAAATTTGATCGACAGAAGTCCACAAATATTCCTCTTGGCCAGCTGGATCTAGATCAGTCGTACCGTAGTTCCTAGTTGATAGTACTTTGTTAGTACCAAGTATATTAAATAAGAAATAAATAGCAAGGATAAAGTAAAAAAACTATATATTCACGAAGAACTCCTTGTAACCAATTCTTATAAATGAAAGAATTCTGACGTATTATTTATTGTATCCTTACACAACTCTCTTATTTCCTTGTAGTCAACTCTTAGAATTGAATAAAATTCTGATGTATTATTTATTAGATCCTTACACAACTCTCTTATTTCCTTGTAGTCAGCTCTTAGAACTGAAAACAATTCTGACGTATTACTGACCATTGCGATTATAATCAATCCATTTAACCTTGGTAAAGTTGGAGTGTAAATGTTCATTTTATTTTTTATTGCAAAGCCACTTTTGGCGACAAATATTTGGGGGAAAATTATTAAATTTGTTTGTAATCCTTTGGGTGGTAGATTATTTTCTGAGTAAATCACGATATTCGACGTAAAAAGACGGAGGTTTTAAATTCTTTACATCAAGAGAGTTTAATTAATAAATTCTCCAATTTCATTTATATGTTGAATTATAGTTGATATATATTAAGTAAGTTAAATTGAGATGCATTTGATAATTTTGTGGAAGGAAGGAGTCAGAATGCTATACTTAACGTTTAACAGCGCGGAAAAGATATTAGATCAACAAACTTGAAAGTTAGTTCCTGATGAGATTTAGTTTAGATTTAGTTATTGTGATCGTCAAAGAGACGGTGAGAAACACTATAATAGTTACGAGGAATAAATGAGTTTTGTTGAAGTATTTGGACAACACTGATCCGGTCGCAAGCTGGAATGGAGAAACTACGTCTTTGCCGCCAATGTAGGAAGTTTCCTGCAGTTCACGTCCGACACAGTAAAGTACTAAACGTGGAAAATCGTTTAAAAACCTGACCACATATAGCCAAGAATACCCATTAAAAGTTATTTAATCAAATTAACACTGAAATAGAGATTTTTATGAATTACATATAAATTGGCAATGTTAATTATGAAAAATTATGTTTAAGTATTTTATTAAATAAATTAATTATAAACCGGTTAATGTAAATGAAGACAACCTAAATTAATTTCTTATGCCATTACAAATCGGAACTTGACTGTGTCGTACTTGGCGGCAAATGAGAGGTATGAACGAGATTAAGCTCACGGTTCAATACTCACGAGTTTATTGAACTAACTTACAAACTAAGTTAAAATTGAGAACAAATCATTTATATGAATGACTGTGTTTCTGAGTCAACAACGGTCATAACTATTCCCCTGTCACACCCAGAAACCATTCCAGCCAATTTAATCAAAAGTCCCAAATTGCTTTTCCAGCCAATACATAGTTAATTATAAAATCAGACAAGTTTAAGAACTTGTAATATGGTATGTGGTAATATCGTGGTCCGTCAACGTCTCTTACATTATATTTTCTGATACTTCCGTGTTAAATATCAATTCCCGAATTGGCGTGAATTATTAGTGAAGTAATTATTTATTGAGGTTTATAATGGTATCGTCGACATCGTGGTCATTGACGACCCGTAGTGAAGTAATCTATTTTAAAATTCAATCATAATCATAAATAAATGTAATAACTGTATGTGTAAATGTACTTGTCTGTGTAAAGTTTTAATGCATTAATTTTTTATTCCCACAACGGGGAGAAAGAAGAAAATTAAAATTTTGAGTAAACATGATAGCCTGCAACTAAATTTAATGTAGTTTTCACTAATTAACAGTTGAATGTTAATTTGTGGAGGCTAGCAAACTAAATGAATAATTGATATAATAATAAAACTTTAATGCTAAAATCTATACATTTAAAAATGTATGTAAGTTTGTTCCTCAGGTACTTTTAAACCAAACTTGGTACGCATGACTTACAATCTGCAAAATAACACTGAGGCGGTATAACACCTATAGGGGTCTGGGTAAAAGTAGTGACACAAATATAATGCCAACATGATTGCGATTTGAATCCAGTCAATTCAGATCCAGTTAAGATCAGCCCATTTACAGTAGTGTGTGTCTTAAGATGGACATTATATACTGGTAGACAAGACAAATATAAAAAAATAGATGGTTCTTTAGATATGTCAATTTAATGAAATATTAATTATATGCTCGTATATTGCTAAAATTATGAAGAGTTCATATAAGAAATCGTGATGGTTATTTCATGAAAATTCGTGGCATAACTTCTTATCATAAAAATTGAAACTTGAATATGAAACTCGCAAGTGCAATACAAGCTAATCTCGGAAAGCAATAAATGAATTAATAATCAACCGACTTAATTTTATTATTACTGGATTATCACAAAATATATCTCTGTGAAGACTCTCTCATTATCTCTCCTGTATTTAAAAATAATGTCACATGAAAAACGGCTATTAATTTCATAATCCATACTTATGAACAACTTGGAAGTGTTCTTGCCAAGTTCCTTAGACATTAATACGATGAACGAGAGAATCAGCTAATCACTTGAAATGAGTAATAGTTCAAAGAAACCTTCAGTGCAACAAATGGCCAGCCTCAAATTTAAAACACTGAATTTTATTTAATTATAGAATTATATATTGTAACATAACGTAACACCATTTATTTGTTATATTTCTTATGTTAATGAACGGAAACATTCTAATAACTAATCAATAATATATAATGAAATATATATTGATTGATTAAACTGACGAATTTCACTGTTGTGAAAAGTATTGAAATTTAATCGTCATATGTAACGTACAAATGTCTGGTTCATTTCTACTCCTATTATTGCGCTGAGATTTACGCATATATTTATAAGGAAATAATACCTCTTATTTAATAAGTTATAGGTTTAAGACAGTGCAAAGTTGAATATCAATTCGACACTTGTGGAATTATTTATGCGCATTAAGGTGACGTTAAGTTAAACATTATTAAAATAATATGCGTTGCCAACTTAAAGGATGTGGAATGTGTCAGGGTGTACAGTTTTTAGTTTAATATATTAATAATTTTATACAAGTGCTGCATTGTATATAATTATTCATTTATGTTATTAATAGTACATGTACAATCATTTTATTCTGGACTAATAATATGCTATAACATAAATTAGATATTTTAATATGACTACAGCTCCTCAAATATTCAAAATATATATTACGAGTGTACAGAATTTGGTTCAAGTTAGTGGCCTCCATAATTTATCAATAGAGAATTGTTTGCTACATAGTGGTGGTAATTCCAACTGTCATCATAATTCAATGTTTGAACGTTTCAAATTTCATACCATATGATCATATTTTAAACCCTTTTTACGCTTTGGCGTTAAATAATAATGCCATTGTTAAACTAATTATCCGTTTTTTACCATCAGAAAATATTTTTGTTGTAATTAGATTTTACTTGTTGGTGGATTGTCAGTCTCTAATTTAATTCATTCGACAAAATTATTAGAATTTGTAATGTCCGCATGCACCAATTCAACCCGCAGATGTGTTTGATTGAACCCTGTTGGACTTTTGGCGCATCAATACAAAGCTGAACGTGGTAGTTAAAATCTGATACTGACGCTGTCGTGGTGATTGTATAGTACGTGCGATAAGCAGATCTAAATATGTCATCACGACTCACGCCAAAATTACATCCAAACAATTTGTGGGTGATATTGTACATTTTGCAGTACAATTGTGGAAGCAGAATAGTCTGGTGCTGATTGTACCCAGGTATACTTTATTTTGTAGAGAAAAATTCTGGGAATGTAAAGTAAGTTTTGAATAGCGGGTACAGACAAAAGGTTCACATTTCAAGTTTCATAAAGTTATAAAGTCGACTTAAGTTAGCAACGAAAATTAAAAGGAAAACTGTTTAGAGCTCGTCATATTTCCAACTCGGTGGGGGCTTGTTTTGGAACCTTTAAACTGTCACGCTCTTTGCTGAAATGTTATTGACACTTAAATCTATTTACTTTGATTCTTTTTGGTATGTGACTGAAATAATGAAATGCCCATGGTAAATATTAATTTATAATTGAATAAACCTCTGGCAGTTTTTCCTAATTTTATGTTGTTAAAATCTTCGTATTAAACGTTTCGCTACGAAATGACGCAAGTGAAATTTACATCTTATTAAAGATTCACGGAACGCTGGTCTTAATGCAAATGAGCAACAATCTAGGTTTTCGTCAAATTTAACTTAATCATAGAATTTAATCCGAGGTGGTACCAAAAGGTTTAAGAAATATATCAATAAATAAAATTAAAGCATACGTGGTGTGTAGTACCAGAAACTCTTTGTTCTTCCTAGTCTCTGGTCCTCCACATCCTCCCCACCCTGGTCGATTTCCAATGGTGCGACCAGCTGTACAGGTCGGCTGATGTGGTTCCATTTGCGGTTCGGAGGATGAGTGTCCCCACCTTCCCATCTCTGCCACGTCTGGTCTCGATGATGCGAGCCTTCTGGCACATATGGCGAAGTTTCAGGTCATCTTGAAGTAGGACGATGTCGCCAATCCTACTCTCTGGTGTTGGTCCTTTCGGTCGTCGAACCTCGTGGAAACTTATCAAATTCTTGAGATACTCCTTCTTCCGTCTCTTTAGAAGGTCCGCATACAGTTGCTCCCCCAATTTATTTACTCTTTATTCAGGTCCGTCTTAATTTTAGATTCTTGACCGGAAGGCAATTCCGTTAGTCTTTTGCCAACAATAAAGTGATTAGGTGTCAAGATCTCAAGTGCATCTTGGATTATTGGCCTTGAATTTATTGCGTCTTCAACTTCAACTAGGACGGTTCTCAGCGTCTCTTCGTTCACGTTGGCTTTACCCAACACCTTTCTCAAGCTCCGTTTGGTGGTTCCAACCATTCGTTCCCACCAACCTCCCCACCAAGCCGCACGTGGTACTATAAACTTATTATGGGCAAAGTGGTGGCTAGTAATCCACGACACCTGGATATTATTCACTACCATCATCTTAAACATAGTTCTTAGTATACACAGCTCACAGCGGGGTTTTCCAGTGAATTGGAAGCTTTCCTTTTCCCTGAGCATGTTAGTACCATCAGCGATTCCGCTTGAATGCACTTGAGGGTGTCAAATATTAGAATTATTAAGTTGATTTTCTTCCTCGGTAATAGCAAAAAGTCACATGGGGCGAGGTCGGATGAATATGGAGGATGCAGTCATCTGGTTTTCGTCAGAAAGTCGTGACAGATGAACGCAGTCTAGGTAGCAATCCGTCACATGTTCAGTTCATCAGGTAAAATACTCTAGCGCATCCTTGTGATAACCTCATGATACTGCAGATGTAGTAGACGGTCTTGTAGAATGGCATTCCGAACAGCGATATTTTCAGGTTTTATGCCGGTCGACGGCTGTCCTGAACGGGAATAATTATCAACCGATGTTCTGCCATCTTTAAAACGTTCAAACCATTCGTAGTTTCTTTGTGTGCATTCGCCTCAAAATTCAAGCTTCAACACTTGAAACAAATCTTTTTGTGGATACTTTGCTCTCTGAAATCTGTCATTGTCAATGTTCGCGGCATACGACACTGGAAATTCCTCACAAAAACTAAACGCGTCCACTAAGCACAAATTCCTTTGCCACGTTTCTCCACAAAGTATGTATGCTGGCGTTTCGTCGCACAAGACTCCCTTTAGACGCTCCACAGAAATTCCTGAATCTTATACCTTGTCGATTATAAAGGGAATGTTGAATTTTTTTTAAAAACAAAAAAAAAATATTTTCATTATAGAATAGTTTAATTATCGTTATTCTGGTTATTCTATGAGGTTAAGTTGATTGATGCTTTAGCTTAGTGAGAAAGACATTATAAGGCAATGAAGTCAAGAAAATTGTAAATTAACAGCTCAACTAAAATCACAGCCAACCAAATTAATAAAGTTTCACACTTTCCAAGTTCATTACCGGCTATACTATTTATATGTTGTCTCAACATTGATGACTGATCTATACCACGAACTTAGAAAAACCAAGAAATAATTACTAACTCATTCCAATTTCTTGAAAGATAAACAAACTTCGCTTTGTATGATCCAATGCCGGCGAGGTGCTAGTTTGCTTTTCCGTTTTGGTCATGAACTTGAATTACCAGTATATCACTCATAAGACATTGTGAACACGTTACTTCCGTGGTTATTAAAGGCAAATAAAATAATACGTAATAAAGTTCTGTGACGCACAAAGTGAGTTTCAAATATGCGCTCCTTTCGGCAGCACTTTTGAGGGCGTAGCGCGTAAATTTGTAGCCCCCGAGGTTGGAAAGCCGAGCCGAAAAGGTCACAAGAGCTTCACGTTCCTACAGAATTCATAACCTGCTGAGGCGCTGGAAGCTTAACGTCGTCCTAAACGCTCTGTATTGTAAAATATCGCTTCCGTAACATCTGCTCAAACTGAAGGATAATATGTTTTAATTTAGCCATTGTGCAGTCGATAGATAAATTGTTGTGCACGAAATATATTATGAGAAATTGCACGATTAAAATTGCATAGCGATTCAGTCTTCCTACTTTCGCTTTCCTCTTCAACAGACATAAAACGCTGGAAAATCTCAACTGATGGATTCGTAAGTATGGAAAAAATTTAACAATGCAAGTAAGAACTGGGGTTGTCGAATGAAAGCTATGTAGAATAGATTTGTTTTAGTCAGTTATAAATAATATCGTATTTGGAGTCTTCTTATTTAAATTTAAGGAAAATATTTTGTCAGTAAATCTTTCGTTTCTTAATTTGTCTCACAGGATTAGTTAGATACCAATTTGATTATGAAACTTTTAACAAGTATTCATATGACACTACGACTAATCTATGAACTTTGTGGTTCTATCTAGGTGATTTTGCCTTCGAGTTCCAACTATAATTTCGGAATTTCACTATACTAATTTTATAGTAGACGTTTTGATTATGTTGACATTTACGGGGCAATTTATGGACCTCCTTGAAGAGAAAAATAATGTGCAGGAAAATCGCTTACAGAAAATTCTATCGAGAAGAGAAAATGTTTTAAAAGTATGTTCGAAGAAATAGGGGAAACAGGGAAGAAACTCCAGAAATTAATGAACGGTATTGGAAGGGTTGTTGTTACGCATAAACCAAATAATTAGTTACTTGACAGTTATTATGCGCTAGTAAAGATGAAGAACGCTCCTCCGTTAAAGTGTAAAGGTTAATATATAGTGGTAAGTAAACGCGAATGACCAAAGAGAATTTCTAAAGGACGCAACAAATCAGTTGGACCGGGGGTATATTGGGGGACTTTCTGAAAATTGCTGTTGAGGCCATACTTTCCCTGTATGTTACGACTCTTTTAATAATTCATCCTTATCTCAGGATTGGAAAGAAAAAACGGTAGTTCCAATTTATAAAGGAGGAAAACAGCAACAGACTGGCAACTAGACGTCAGTTAGCTTAACATCACTCGTATGCAAACAAATGGAACATATAATCGTGGATTACTTGAAGAAGTGGGAATGGGATAGAAGAAACTGGCTATTCATTGGCCAACGCGGTTTTAAAAGAGATTACTCATGAAAGAGACGAGCAATTTCTTTGCCAGGATGTTACAGACTCTCTTGACGAGGGACGCAGAAGGGATGAGATCGTAATTGATTTCTCAAAGATATTTGACCTATAATCTGTTTGAAATTGGAAGACCGATGGCGGTCACTTACCGGGATAGACCTTGAGTTAACCAATCTCAACTCTTGAAATAAAGAACGGTTGCAGAACAATAGCGATGTTATTCTACTGTTTGCAGTGAGATGTTTAAGTCGATCGTCGTATGTGTCCCCCTCCACTCGGACAACCAGGAGACTTCTAATTTAAAACGGACTACAGTGACACATATTCAACTGATAGAAAAGCTTGACGGAATAGACTTGGATAACAAAGTAGTAGCCCGGATGCAAGAATTCTTTAAAAAAATCGGGGACAGAGTGTAAGAGTGGGGGAAACACTATCCTTCAGGTGTATCATTGAGGTACCTCAGGGTAGTGTTTTAGGGTCACTGCTGTTCTTGGCGTATGTAAATGACATCTGGGTCCCAATTAAATATAAATTTTGTCTTTTTTTAGACTATTGTATAATTTATTGTAAAATAAGATCGAAGGTGATATCAGGGCTCTCCAAGGGCACGTAAGGATTATAGAAACGTGGGCGGAAAACAATGGTATGTGGTTAATTAAATACGAACAAATGTTAAGTAGTTATGCAAGGAAAAATGATCTCGTGTCGAACATTATGGGAAGGAAACATTATAAATAATTATTAATTATCAACGAACAACTAAATTATGTGGCATCCATAGAAAACATTACGTTTTGAGATGAGGGTACTAAGGAAACCTACAGTAATTCGCGTGAATTGTCTTTTCACTTCTCATGTTCGATCAATTTTGGAATTCGTTAATGTTTGTTAGGATCTTTATCCTTCTGGACACAAGGGTACAAAATGTTGCGGAAAAATTCGCAACGAGGGGAAAACCTGAAGGGGACGGGGCGAAATGGGATCCATTAAAGCTTCGGAGGAAACAGGCGAGACTATGTGCCATTTCCAAGGCTTTGCGAGGGGATTCCGCATGGACATAAATAAACGCGAGGTTAGTTGTCCCAACCTGCATGGCCAGAAATGCCCGCTGCAGGATATTCGTTTTTAATAGAAAATTCTCATTTGTGAACTATAGAAGGCAGGAACAGTTGCCTTCATCGTCCCTGGTTACATTACCCTCAAGTGTTGAGAGCTATAAATTGGCTTGCCCGAAGCAGTTTCAATTTATCAATCTATCTAAATAGAAACTATCGTCCATCATAATACACGTTTCCAATAGAATCTATATGCTCATTGGGTTCGCAATATCCATTTTTATTATGCTTCTGACCGAAACTCTAAGGTTTGTTCGAAAAATCCTGTTCTGTGTCACTTAGCTTTGCATGTTGTAAGTAATCCAGTTTGACGAAATATTGAATCAATCGATAAAATTGGAAGCTAAAAATAAAATTTCCATTAGCTTATACGTCCTTCAATATTGAGTGAAAAATAACAACCACGGTCGAGAAACTTGGCACATCAAATACAAAGAAACTCAAAATTAAAATAAATTCTTAATCTTAAGAAAAATTATATAGTTCTTTCCAAAACAGAGCGATCACTTAATATATCGAATATTTTCTGTAGTTTAACAATACAAAATAAAATTTATGAAGTAAAAAAACTGCCACTAAATGTATAAAATTATGAACGTTTCAATATTTTATATTCAAGAAAACTGTCACTATATACCACTGTGATCAAAAAGGAAGGTGAAATTGTCATTTAAAACTCCTGGGTATTAGGAAGGTAAATTTTTTTTTCATATGTTGGTAGTACTGTATATAATATTTGACAAGCGTCTGTTTGTTAAAAGGTTTAATTATCTCCGAGTTACACGTGTTTTTGTAAACAACCAAAAGTGAAATTTTTGATTGTTGAGCAAAGAACTTGCATCAAATTTTGTTTGCGGAACGAATATTCTTGTGCGGACACGTTGAAAATGTTGCGGATGGCCTTTGGTAATCAAACTATAGCACAAAAAAACGTTTATAAGTGGTACAACGAGTTCAAAGAGGGCCGAGAACGCGTTGAAGACGAACCGCGCTCTGGACGACCATCAACGTCTACCGACGAGGGCCACGTCCAAAAACTCAAAGATTTGGTGCTTGAAAATCGTCGATGGACAATTAGAGATCTCTCTGATAGTGTTGGAATATCATTTGGCTCAACCCAAATCATTTTGAAGAATGTTTTGTGTCTCAAACGCGTCAAGTCTCGATTGGTGCCAAAATCGCTCAATTTTTTTTGGAAAGAAAGCGTCGCGTTGATGTGTGTGAAACTTTGCTGTCTGACTATCAGGACCACTTGAAATGCATCATTACTTGAGACGAGACTTTGAGTTACGCATACGACCCTGAAACCACCGACCAATCCAGCGAATATCGTGCAATAGGTGAAGCAAGACCGAAAAGACCACGGCAAAGTCGATCGAAAATCAAGGTCATGTTGACAGTTTTCTTTGATTATCGTGGTGTGGTGCACTATGAATTCCTTCCGCCGGGTCAAACTGTCATCAAAGAATATTATTTGAGCGTTATGCGTCGTTTGCGTGAAGCTATTCGTCTGAAACGGCCGGAATTATGGGCGAACAACTCTTGGTTCCACCATGCCATACTGCATTGGTTCTTCGCGACTTTTTTGCCAAAAACTCGACTCATATCGTATTCGCCTGATTTGGCTCCGTGCGACTTCTGGCTATTCAGTGAACTCAAAATGCCAATGCGGGGACGCCATTTTGACACGATTGAGGAGATAAAATCGAATCGAAGAAGGTCTTGAAGCCTATACCGGAAAAAGACCGTTTCGAGGACTGAAAAAACCGTTGGAAAAAGTGCGTTTTATCGGACGGGGATTACTTTGAAGGGGATGAAATTGATTTGGAAGAATAAATAAAGAATTTATATTTTATAATATGACCATTGGAATGAGTATAAAAAATGTACCAAAAATATTTGCGAATATTATGAAACCACCGTTCTCACGGTTCGCAGCATGACTCAACAATAAAGAATTTATTATAAATCAATTCACCTTACTTTTTGTTTATTGTGGTATGTAATTATGAATTTTCAATATTTTATATTTCTTGACAAAATATTGATTGATTAACGTTGATTAATCAAATTTGGCTTGTTGACTTTAGAATTGACTACCTTGTTGGTTATACCTTTCCACACAACAGCCGCAGCTCATTTTTCCGCGACATGAAATATGAAGTTCTCATAATGTATTTAGTTTAGCAAATATAAATGGGTCTCCACATTGGTTCCCCTCAAGCTTGTTACGGCTTTCATTTCCTTTTGCGTCGCCTCGCAGCTGAGTTAAGTACGAGTTACCGCTCGACATAATGTATTGTTATTTGTTGAACTGAATTGCGAATTGTTAAAACTTTCCGAAGCCAACGCTGATTTAGAATTCACCGAGAGATTTCTTAAAAGCTCAGAATTGGAAGGAAGTGAAACTAGATTCCAAAAATGTGAAACTAGAAGTTGCTATTGGAGATTGATGGGACTAAGAAAATAAGGAATGAGTGAAGTTTCTGAGAATGTAAGCAACGGAAGTCGTCTAGGACAAGATAGAAGCTACAGTGTACGATGTTAATTGTAGGGGCATATAGCGGTCACAGAATGTAAAAGGTCTGTTTTATTTTTATTCATAAAGTAATTAAGAACGGGAGATATAAAAAATTCAATAAGACAATGCAAAATCTAATAAGCAACAGAAGATAAAAAAATTATTATAGAAAACCACGCGAAAGGTGATACGTCCAACACCACCTGTGAAAGATCACAAATGTAATAGTGCATTAAACGACTGCGAAAAAGTCTGTCTTCGCTATCTTGAAAACCTGTTTAAACCTTTTCCTACGCTAGACGATTGAAGTAAAATCCATAAATTCCTAGAAGCGCCGTTTCAGATGAAATTAATTATTAAAGTCTCTTCAATACTAGAAAAGGGACGCACTATGTTTGAAATCAATAAGTTTTCAAGATCAAGAACAAGTTATAAAATACTGGAGGAAATAAGCTGATATTCAATCATCAGTTTGGATTTATAATTAATCATAGAGCTATAGAATAAGTACACAAATCAAGGTAATAAAAAACTATTTGGAATCTGTTCCACATCATTTCTAAAAAGCTTTTAATAATGTTTGGCATAAACGCATACGTCACAAACTACCGCATTTCTTTTACAGAATATTTATCTATCTGCGCTTTAGACGGTTCCTTGTCAAGCAGCTAAAGGAGTTATCTGGCATCGTAAAATCATATACTATTAAAGTGTATCAGACATAAAAAATATACGTGTGATTAAAATTTCCAAGAGGCCCATAGAACGGTTTTTTAATTTAAACCCTCTTGCATGACTAGCTTAAGAAAACGAATAATAAAATATCTGATAAATATTATTCTATAAAACCATTTTCTGACACAACATGCATGTATAATATTTTTGTGAATTAGGAAAACAGAGTTCCGGATCAGGTAATGGAATCCGGGTATCAGTAGGATGGTAAAAAGGCCAATACAGGACCCTTAAATGTACTATAACCTTTGCAGTGGCCCTCATAAACAACTAACTATAATAAATAATTTTTTCGTCGTACTTCATTAATTCAATCGAAGGTTCTAAAGGACTGTTTCCAGACACAGCTCATTATGTACCCAACGTAGCGGAGCAAGGAACTTTCCCTCCCACTATTTTCTATCGTTGCCAAATTCCATGTAGCTCCTTTTCTTTCGAAACCGTATAAACAACAGTTTTCATACAACCGTTTTCGATGTTAAGTCCCAACGAAACAAATAAATCTATTTTTAGTCTTATTATTGTAAAAATCAAATATATATATATTTAATAAATACTAATAAATAGTTTATTTGTAAATTAAAATAAACGTCAGGCTACATGTAGGTAATCCACGTGGTGACAACTCCTCTTTTATAGCATAGTGAGGGTAGAGGATGGTAGCCATGGGTTAACTAGGGCCCCCCCGGCTATGCTTTAAGGATCCTACCCAGTATTTGCCTATAAGCGATAATTTATTCCTCTACTTCAAGTTAGCCTTCCTGAAAATAAGGCTGAGAATCTGTAGGTTACTGTGATATATGTTATCATTTTCATTACTGTCTGGTGAAAGTTTTGGAATAATGGCCAATTACGTATCCCGAGTGTTCTGAGGTCAAATCGACTAGTCCCGAGCTCAAAGCAGGCACAATTATTATTGTTAATTTGGCTTGTAATCCAAAGGACCTCTGGTAAGAAGTTAAGCAGTGTAGTCGAGAATGTAACTGTGCATGGGGAAAAAAACACTAGGATAAAGTTTTGAATTTAAAGAAAATGCAACGTCTGATGATTCGATCGGACAAAGTGAAATTAATTATATTAATTTTTTGGAAGCCCAACTCATTAAAAATCATATCTTTAATTAAAAATAACCTGATCATTTATATTCATATATCTATCTATTTGAATGAAGTAGTACCTTTGTCTGGACACCCATTATAATCTTAATATATAATTAATTTTCATGCTTTAAGGAGATCCGGAACCGATGTCATCTAAATTCCTGTCTGTCTGTAGCGCTGACTTTACTTCATTTTAACGAGATATGGTTCGCTTTAATTTCAAAGAAACGTTACGCCTTCGCCAAACAGAGCCGGGGAAGGGTTCTTATCGATATAAAATAATCTTGAGACAAAATGGCGTCCCAACACCTTGTTCCCCAGAAAACTATCAAAACTTAAGCCGCTATATGGAGGAGTAACAAGGCTTTAAGCAATGTCGAACTGCCATTCGCCATATTGTGAATAAATACCGATCGTTCCAAATCCTGATTTGAACAGGTAGCAATTTAATTTGTTTTATGGAAAAACCGACGAACTCTTTCTGTCTGAACTGCTAAATAACTTCGAGGCTATCTTAAATTTCCGTCCGCTATTTGAAATTTATTTTACTTTTATTTTAGTGAGTAGGTCGACATAAGTATGGAGGATGATATTCAGATTTACTTTCTACGTAGACCAAGTTTTTTAAAAATATTTTACTGTTTGTTTTAAAGATCTTTCGACTATTTTTTTTAACTAAAATTAATTATTTTTTTACATTGGTATCGTAGCAGAAGCGATACTGGTTACAATTTTTCATTACGTAGGATTCCTTTTATATTCTTAACGTCCAGAGATACGTCTATTTCATTTTCTCCTGGTAATTTTTAGTTTCTGTTCAAGGTGCATTTGTCCATATTGATTATTCAAATTTCACAAACATGAAAAAGATCATAATTTTTCCCAAAGAGAATTTAATTACTAATTGAATAAATTAAATAATTTTATTTACATACCAATCTCATACAACGTGTATAATGTGATATTTTTGTAATTATATTCGACTTTATGAATCAGTAAAATACATTTTACGAGGCGGATTTCGATGTCATACTTTATATACGAGGGGTTAAACTATCAGCTACGCAAGATAAGTAGGCGGGTCCAGGGAGAAAGGAAATATGTTGCTGACTAATAAGAGACCGCTTGAACGCTACCTGTCATATCAATGAACGTTCATCAATCAGTCCCTTTACTATGCTTTAAGAGGTGAGTGCCCACTATGTCTTCTTTCTAATTCCCTTTAAAATGCGAATGTACATTTATTATTGGAATAGTCGGCCTTCTGCCTCCTAAACTGATGGAGGCATAGAGAACGGAATGCTGCGTCCCCACAGCGAACTCCATTCCAGTCAAAGGAAGGGCTTGGGACTGGTACCAAGAGTCCGACCTATCTGATGCAGGTTGTATAGGATATCCTCTACATCACTTTTAGGTGACATGCATCCATACTTTGGAATTTCCTTCTAACGCTATTAGAGAGTGGCCACAACATGGGTAGCCAAAAAATAAATGTAGCATGATAAAAAACTGACATTTTTCCTAATTCTAGATAGGTAAATCGAATGTTAATATGCGTATTGTTTAAACGATGAAATATTAATGATAAATTACACCTAATGTTTAATAATGTTTACCAATTAATACTCGATATTTTTTTTCTTCCGCCACTGAAGAATTTTTTATTTTTAACGACCGTCTGTAGATGAACTTTTGAGTAAGTAAGTTGTGTAATAGTGAAGGATCTGATTTCTTTATATACAGTTATATGACTTGAACAACTGTGTTTATTTGCGAATAACAGCGATAACAGTTAATAAGTAATGAAGGGTTTACTAACCTATGAAATTTCCTTCCTTATGTGTACAGGTCGTTGTGCTTTCGTTTATGAAACAATCACGATTAAGCAAACGCGGTGCATTTCACGCATCTTGATTCGCCAAGGTTGTCGTAACTGGCAGGAACTTTCCCTGTGACACATGCCATGTCTCAACACTCCCGCACTTGTTGAATATAAACATCCTCAAAAACTGCGAGTATTGTTCACAATTTCGAAAGAATTGATGTAATACTGTCGGTTTCCTATTTTCTATGTGATAAACAAGAAACTGACATAGAATGAAACATTTTAACCTGCTTTGTAGATTGGTTTTAGTTTTTTATTATTTTCTGTAGAGTGTCATAATGTTTGTTAATACATCCCTCTTCCATGAATAAGTAGTCAAGCCAGTATTAGGAATACGTTGCATCCCAGGGGTACCACTCACTATATGTGAACTTTAATATTTATAAAACACAAGGTCAAACTAAGAGATATTAGCGTAGTGTTGATACGCCACAGATGATGCATACTTAAAATAAAGAATTTACTACATTGCGTTTCTCTATGATCGCTGGTTTTCCATAACTACGAACGTTGGTGATTGTATTGGGTATTCAATACTTATATACATGTTTTTTCAGACCGAAAGCACAATACAACCACCAACGTTCGTAGATATGGAAAACCAACGATCGTAGAGCACCGCGATGTAAACTTTTTACTTCAAGTATGCATCATCTGCAGCGTATCAACGTGACGCTACATTCGGTCTGAATAAACATGTATATCAGTATCGAATACAATTTAGAATTTAGTTAATGTTTAGCTATCAATATTAGATAAATGATGTTTTTGTCACCACACATAAAAATATTTTTAGATTTTTTGTTTCCTAATGTTGCGAGAATCAAAACTCATAACTTTTCAGACAAAACATGAATTACCAATTTTTCTTATCCGGATCCCCTTTAAAACTATGCGCTTCTTTTGTATTTCTATGGTCTCACGAATCTATCTAGCCCAAAAAGATTTTGCTCGGAAAAGCACATTTGTTTCGTTCACGGTCATTTTGTGGTTCTGAGTGTTGTGCGACGGAAGACAAATTCTACTGCTGCAATGAGATGTATTTTTCGTGCTCTCTAAGGCTAGTTTCACACTTACCCGACAACAGTTTAAACTAAATTTTTTCAGGCCAATTCCCCAAGCTACCTCACTTCACATACAGCCGGTTATCGGCCCGACATATATTCTACGAATATGTAGCGTGATAAGTTATACCCTTGCATAGTCTGGTATAGATGTTTTTAAAAACGAAAAAAATTATGATGCAAAGGGTTTGTCCAATGATTATGAAAAGAGACGTGTTGGGGGCATATTCTATGTTCACTTTGAAAAGTTGAGAAAATTTGAACACAAGTTTTTTAATTATTTTAGTATGGGTATTGAAAACTTCGACGATCTTCATACACGGATAGAAAAATACATTCAAAATCACAACACATCATTCACGGAATGTATTCGCCTATACAAATGTTGCAAAACGTCAACGTAAAAGAAAACATACAATAAAAATTCAACCACCATAATTCATTTCATCCCTACTTTCTAACTTTTCAGTTGGATTCTAAAATTTTAAGAAAAATAAATAATAAATTCGACTGTTCAGTGGACGCTTAATGTCAATCCATACAGAGTTTTAATTATCGCGTCTCGAGAGCTCTAAAGTTTGTAGAATGTGTAAAATACGGAGGAGTATAACCTTACATTCTTAATTCATATTGTAAACGCTTGTAAAGTTTTACACAATTTTGTTCTTGAAAGGGACGGATACTCTGTTTATCACTGGGTTAGAAGTAAAGTGGAGGAATTTTAGAAAATAACATAAGAAACGCGATGATGATTACTTTTTAACTCACACTGACTCAATAAAATGGCAGTTGTCTTACATTAAATATATGGGAAATTAAAACTGGCAAAATATGTGATTAATAAATATATTTTTTGGAACTACCAGAATTTCAATATAGTTATTGTATTGTATATATTCCGTTCTTTCTTTATCATCCATATGTTCATATCCATTTCTTAATTCTCTGCCAACTTCTTCCCAAGAATTTCTATTCTGTAATCTGTATTTATGTATTTCTCTATTTTTGTTCTACAAAACAAGCCGTCCATGAATTAAATTTATAAGTAGTTGTACATCCTCCGTGATGATAATGGAAAATATTTAAGTACAAAAATAATTTACTTAAAGAACGCATATGATGAACCAGGAAAAATGTAGACTAGACGAATCGGGCAGGGTAGATGTGAAATGCTCCTAATTTTAACTCGGGTCGTTACGGACCGGCTCGTTTCCCCTACATAAGTTTTAATACACGTTCGGTATTTTGTATATTTCTTGTACTCTTTCTTGTATATTAAATATACACAAAACATATGTGGATATGGCAAATGGTAAAATTTAATTTACAAATGGTTCGAACGTCAATTCTCTTTAACAGATTCATACTTACAAATTAATAACTTTTAATTAAAGCAGCATTCTTTTTAATGTACAATACACTCGTTTGAAAATTATACGAAGAAGGTTTAACATAATTCCGAGCCATTCGAGTCGTCAGACCAAGTAGAGAACTGCCGCTAAACCGTACACGCGGCAACGTTTAACAATGAACAGCACTTGCAGAACTGTAGCGGCCTTAATTGCGTAGCTGATGCAAAGAGAAGGTCGTTGAAGTTCCGCAGAACGCTTGTAGGAGAGTTTGCCATTACACGTCGAAGTAGTTGTGATGCGTGCTTCTTTGTCCCAGGTTTACCATGAGTCAACGCGACTAAACATCGAAGCCTTGGCGTCTGTGTTCAAGGTTCGAGATTTATCTGACCGCGTATACAGCGTGCTATTGCAGATGGTTCACAGTTCAAGAACGTGCCATGGTAATTTGCATACCCTTCGTCCAAGGACCTTAAAGAAATACCCTTTTTTGCGAAGAAAATAACCACTTGTATATATTTACGCGGAATAAAAATATGAACTCTACTCTCAAAGAAAATCTAGAATATGTCGCCAGTACGACGATCTTAGAGTCTAATTAATTTATTTCATACGTTTCTAATTTTCGTTATTTATGGTCATGTTACTCTTTCTCTCTTAAATATTCTCAAGTTTAATACGATATTAATTATTAATTGCAACGTTTTCCCCGTTTCATAGTTTTCTGAATACTGTATATCTGAATTAATTATTAATTTGTTATAATTAATATTAATTCACTAACAATTACTCAACTTTGTTTTAATTAAAATGAAAACATTTACATCTGATTGAAAATAATGAATAAGAATGATAGCCAATACAGACCAAAAAGAGTATAATATTCCGAGAAGTTTTTTGTCTGTATTGACTATCTTTCTTATTCTTTGTTTTAATTAAGTAAACGTTCCACTCAGTCTCATTATGTGAACTTGTGGTTGAATTTTATTATCTTCACTCCACGGATGAACATTTTATGAAGTATAATGAAGTACTGTGTGTAAATATATATGAGATATTCGAAATATCAGTGAACTAAGGTGGTTATTATTTGGCGTATAAACAAACTGCACCAAATGTTTGTTTGTAATTTTCGTGGTAAATAGAGATGTTAGTTTGTATCTATGTGACTTCTAAATGTACCTAATTACTGAGCTAGGCATGTTTACAAAGCAAATTAATTACTCTACAAGAAGGAAAGTTCTCAGTAGTTCCCGTTCGGTGGGTTTTGGATAAAATACTGTCTCTGAAGGAGGCATTTCCAAGTACGTTTGCGCTTCTCGGTAGACCAAGTTCCGCGGTGGAGCTCGAAAATATCGGAGCACATTTTATATCCTCTTTTTATGGTCCTTCCTGTTGTTCAACAACGGATCGTAAGCAAATTTATTTCCTTTGCAGGTTTGAAACAATTCATATACTTCCAGGAATCACAGTTTTCACTATCTGGGCTAAATTATCCGTAAAACGGGGACGCAGCTTGTTTGAATTGGTATTCTTTATACGAATGAATCTGTTGTAAGAGTAGAATTACACAAAAGGTTTTGCTTAATTTTACAATTGAACTTCTCGGAATATTATTTCGCCGAACATTATTCTGACACTTGATATTCACGTATCAACACTTATAATTATTTACAATAAATTATTGTTGTTCCATTTTTACCGTAGACCTCATATCTTGCAATAAGCTACTGCAAGAGGCACTCTTAGGCCCTCAATATTCTTTCTCCCTCCTGTAATTATTCGGCAAATTAATAAAATATTTGAAATTTTTTCTATAACCAAATCACTTAATATTTATTTACTTATAGCCTACGTCAAAGTTTTGCTACAATTACACTTCTTTTCAAAACTTTTTATTTTCATATATTTTTTAACTGTAAAAACAATAACAGTGTAATCTATTATATGGTTCTTATTTTATGTTTTACCTTTCTGTCCAAATACATACTCTTTCTCTAAATTTTCGTACTAACACTGATTGATTAATTTCTATAGGCAATTCATTATACAGTACACGACCACTTTTTAATATCGATTATAATCCTTTACTGCTTGTTCTCCTGAATATTGGTGGATTTCAGTTTTTTTTCTCTCTCTCTAAACACAATAATATTTGTTCTAGTACATAAGTAAAAGTTAATACATCTGTTTTATTTCACTTTCTACTGATAAATACTGTAATTGTTTTGCTTTATTACATTTTTATTCCTCTCATTCCTAAAATAAAAATAATTAGGCCATTTTGTTTCACATTGACATTTAGAAGTATCTCTGCATCGAATTTGATATTTTATTTTTCTTGATAAACCTGCGTCTTGAGGGCAATGTTTTGTTTGCAATTAAAGGTTAGGTTGTCAGACAATATATTTTATTTGTATTTCCTGTGGAGGCCTACATCAGTTCCTGGCGGTGCAGGAGTGTGTTGTTGTTTCTTTACATTAATCCAAATGGAGTGAAGGAAAAGTGAATTTGGAACAATTTCACGTTCGAGTAGAAAAAAATTGCTTAAGTAGACTCAGTATTATATCTGTGGTCTTAGGGAATAAGTAGGTATGTATCAAATGGCAAATTTCCAGGGCAGAATTTTTTTTTTACTGAGGACATATGCTACGGGGTACCAACAACTGTATATAGGGTGCGGCGTAAAGAACTCCCCGATTTGGGAGCTAATAAAAACCAATCCAAGCAAGGGACAAACATTTTTGTTTCCTTCATGAAGAGCACATATAATTCAGTTATAAATTACAGAGTTATAAAAATAACATCACGCAAATGACGGACTTTACTGTCGATACAGTTATTGAGTCACTCCCGGACATTTTCCATAATCTTGCGGGTCATTTCGGTAACATCCTGGATTATCGCCACTTTAAGAGCATCCAAAGTTTGGGGGCGATGTTGGTATACGCAGGCTTCGACATAGCCTCAGAGAAAGAAATTGCAATCAAATCTGGCGACCGCGGCGGCCACGCGATGTCACCACGTAAGGATATTACATGCCCAGGAAACATTTCCTTCAGAATGCCGAGTGAACGACGAGATGTGTGGGCTGTTGCACCATGTTGTTGGATCCTCACTTGTTCTTGTCCATGCTAATCGAAGAGATAGTCCCATTTAGGCCGAAGGATTGCCAATACCAATACCAATTAGAGGTCACCGTTACAGTAACTTGGCCGAATTAAAAAAAATACGGACCCCACACACAAAACGGCACACCACAATGTAACCTTAAGACTGTGTAGTTTTCGTTGATCCTCGTTCGCGAAGATTTTTTCGGACCTGTAACGGACATTTTGTCTATTCACTATGCCTGAAAGATGGCAATGAGTCTCGTTCGTAAAGAGCACAACGTCTCTAGGGGGAAGTGTACCGAAGTTCTTGACACAAATGTGTACTGCTTTCTCAATCTCTTTCAGACAGTTATTGTGCAATGAAAATTTTGTAGGGATTTATTTTAAGATCTCGGTGCAGAATTTTCTGAACGATCCGATCACAACTGTAGAGCAGCCGCGTGTTTCCGCGCAGAAAGGCACGGAGATTGCTCTATCGGAGCATTCTTTTTTATTTTTATTATTATTCACAGCGTACACATTGTCCGGTACTCTTTCTGTCCGAGGTTGGCCAGTAGATTTCCTTTTTAACGCAGAACCCGTTTGTCTGAAGTTTGATACCCAATTGTGAATTGTCTTTTTATCGAGAACGAGATCACGGCGGCCGAGCGAGAAGTGGACGCTTAAGGCACGCTGTGTCGTTATCACTGAACCGCCATTTACAATAAACTCCTCAACAACAAAAAGCTCGATGCTCTCCCGACAAAGCGATGTCGTCAATATGAAACGAATGAACACAGCTATCTATGGGTACATTCCCCAGCGCTCTTACCTACGAGAATCCTAAATCGGGGAGATCTTTATGCCGCACCCTGTACTTAGGAAAGTATTAGTGATGAATTACCAACTACTTCATAGTCCGCAGTTCAGAGTACACTTAATTTGGCCATTTTTTGGCTTAACAACATATTCTCTGTAAACACAGTTATCTCGTTGAGACCATTTAAATGCATGAAAGATTTACAATTATTCAACGGAACTAAAAAGTAAAAGAGTATGTTTCCTCTCATACAAGAGAAAGTAGAAGTCTATCCAACAATGAATTGCTTCTCAGGAGATAAGAAGCTTAGTCTGTTTTGCAAAAGCAGGCTTAATGAGCCTGGCTCTCTTCACACGCTCTCCTTGCTTCTCTATGGCGCTAAAATCGTGCAATTAGCAGCGTTTCACCTAATTTATGGGGTCATCTCGGAGAGTTGCGTGTTTTCGCAACTTAACATGTGGGCTAATAGCGGCCATATTATCCCACGAGCGTATCGGCCTTTAAAACTTCGGAAAATCCGGGACTCTTATAAAGTGAGAGCAGGCAAACAATGCTACATACATCTAAAGTTACATAAATACACAATGAACCGCGTTTCATTAAAATTAACCAACGTGCAGTTAAAGGATTGCGTGATTGAAGTGCCGAAAATCGATTTACTTTATCCAGTTTGTGGAAGCAAATATGAGTTCTAGCGAAATGAGTAATCAAGGCAGTAATAAAGTACTTTAATGCAATTAATAATACTTCAGGAATAATTCACAGAGTTTGTTTATTAGTTTACATATTATATGTAAAACTGTGGAATGCTGTTCTTTGTGTAGCCTGATTAAGTGAAAATTGCGTGAAAGTGATAAAAATAAGTGCATCATTCCTCGATTCCCTATTTTTCTGATTTAGCACCGTGATACTTCGTCTTATTCCCCAAAATCATGTCTATACGTTTATCAGTGGAGTAAGTACAAAACGACACAGTTCATGCTCTGGTTCTCGGAAAGCGATGTAGAGGAGTTATTGAGCATTTGAAGGAACCCATGCAGAAGTGTGTTCACTCATTGGGGCTTATACTTTGAAGGGGTCCAATAATTGTTCACATCAGGAAACTAAACAATGTCACAGCATGTACAACTGTGTTGTTGCAGCGAAATGTTGACCAACCTGAACATAGAACTTGGGGGGGGGGAATAGATCTGCATAGTGTTTATCATGTCTGTGGTACTGTTTACTGTACTTCTGGGACCGTGAAAACTAAAACGTATATAATATCAATACTGAAAAGGTAACATCACATTTATAAACTTATTCTGTAAAAATTGTGAACGGTATTGAAATTTTTGATAAGCAAACTATTTTGTAATGAACAGCAATTAAACATTATGAAGATGGAACACTAAGAAGAACTTTCTGAAATTGTTGTGTGACATGCTTTTTGTAAGCTCTGTTATCCGTAGCAGTGTTCCAAAAGTATGAATAAGAGAAAAAAGTTCCGTAATACATCACATGTATAATTTATTCCATATTTTTGGCCTGTGAAAATTACATAAAAATATATTTTTTAAGTAAAGGGGACAAATAATAGAGAGGTATATTTATCTCTTATTGGGCGTGTGAGAAATAACTGTGAATGTAAAAAAATACTAACTACGGTCGGTATATATATAAAATACATTTGTTAAGACAAAAAATTTACTACATATAATACTGTTATTGCATTTTCAGCATTAGGAAGAACCCAATAATGTATTGACACGTAACGCCTATTTTGTTGCCACATATTTAACATTATATTTATAAGCTTGTTTCCTTTTAACTGACAAACTATCGGTGGTGTTGCTGTCTTGATGATGTCTTGAGACATTTTAAGCGCGTGAAAACACATTTTATTTAATAGATCATGAATGTAAAATAAAGTCAATAGTAAATAGTATTTGAGTGATTTTAGAGTTAACGTCGTACAACGCGAGGGGAAATGTTAGTTGTTCGGTTTAATTTCTCTTACAGAGAAATGTTGATAATTTGAAAATGTGTAAAGAATTAATTTATGTTAAGTAAATGGAGGTTGTAAGTGATTTCATTAGATTATTAGCGATTATAGTATTTCAGTTCCAAAGTCTGTCGAATTGGCGTCCCCACCAACTTCCCTTACTGAACTCTTCCCCTCTGTACACATTTTACTTTCTCTCTATTTTGTTCGTGCATGTATCTCTATAGTTACCGGAATTAAAAGAGAAATCGCAAAGGGGATTCCTCAGAGCTTCGAACAGAAAGTACAAACTAAAACATTTAGATCCTGATTTGGAATAGATGAAAATTTCTTGGACACTATTTTCTATTTCCGATGAATCATTGTTTGTACCAACCAATAAAACACTGTTTTAAGAAAACGTTGTTTGAAATTTTATAGATTGTCAAGTAACACATTATTGTTGTTTTCTTCCGTCCTGCAACCAGTATTTTCGTCTGTATTATTAACTTAATTGAGCGCAAAGCGCCCTTTTTTTTAAAACTGATAATTACATTAAAATATATTTTCTATAAACCAAGGGACTTGACCTTGAAGTGAATATTCTTTTTCTTCATACGAAAAACACTTGCCATGCAATTCGGTTTGGTATCGTGTACGTTTACAATTGTTTTCTCAAGAGCAATATCTTAAACAGTTTAAGTGATTTCAAAAATTCGAAAAAATGTTATAATTTTATGAAGACCAAGCAATTTTTATGGATTCATTTTAAAAAAACCTACAACGCCATCCAGCATTATTGTACGTCACTATTCGTAATTTAATAGTAATTCTACATCTATACAGAGTATTAAGTAAGTTTGCTGTAAAGTATTGTAAACGTCCATTGACGTTTCTTCTTACTTATATTATTAAATTAAGCTCAGCCTTGTATGCTATTAGAATAATATCAAAATGTAGTGATATTAACATCAGGAACTAACTTAGTTTACTTCGCATATTTTCACTCGTTATTGTGATATGACATATTTTTGGGGGTTAATCTTCAGGGAAAGACAAAATATTTATTCTTCAGGAAAGAATTGTTGGACTTATATATCAAGTTTCCTAAAGAGCATCTTGCTGGGGTGTCTTAAAAAATGGGCATTATTACTGTTACATGTCTGTACATATTATCCTTAATGTTGTTTTTGATGAGTAAAAGAAACAGATTCATGATCGAATCAGATTATTCGGGTATTCCATTGTCTCGGAGTAGAAAGGTGATCAATAAAAAGTGAAAAAAGGCAAAGGAAAACAAAGAAGAAAAGCAAATAAACAGAGAAAAATAGAAAGAGGCAGGTTAAAGAGATGATTTGAAAGGTCATCTAGAAGATCAGGAAAAAGTTGTAAAGATTTGCTACAAACGAAGAAAACAAAGAAACAATAAAAACAGAAAGTGTGCAAGAAACAAGTTAGGTTAAAGAAATGAAAGATCGTCTAGTAGTTCAGAAAAATATGTAGAAACTCAACGTTTCGAACAGTACGGGAAAAAACTCATTAGGGGGCAGACCTACTAAGTTCGGACTGGTCCTAGAGTGACCGCTGTCCCAGTTTATCTTAATACTCGTTCATATACTATTTTTTTATTCATTTTAAGGTTAAATGTTATTTATATCTGAAGATAGTTTTTCCGAAACCCTTATACCTGACAAATCACGCAAGTCGTGTTAAAAATTCTGGACTAATATAAGAGCCAATAACTGTGCTCGGATGGGAAATAAGGGATCGTCTTGAACAGGATCAGGTTCGTGGACAGCAATTTTAGCCGATGTGTTTAATTTTAATTTTGAGTTGATGTTAAATTAAAAATATCAAGCAACTTTATACTCCGTATAGAAGTTACTGATGTCACTGGTTGCGAAGTATGCCAGCTGTATAAATAATGGGAAGTATGAGAATTAGCGGTTATGGATTGTGGATAACACCGCTGTGAATTAATCCGTAGCCCAACGGCTCAAAACGAGAACATGTCTCCAAGTTAATAAAATGGAAATGCCACTCATTTATTCATCGGAGCATGCGACCTTTTTTCACGACTGAGTCGTAATGTGTGTGAGAGTACTGGGACTCTCATCGATTTCCATTGTGCAGTATATGGGAAGCCTGAGATGTGGATATGAGACTCGGGGAAAGAGCGAGCAGTGCATTATGCAGACGATACATCGATTTGGGTCACTGCAGGTAGGGTGAGTGGCGTGCGCGGGGGCAACAATAAAACTGTCATCATCACAAAACTTTCACGACAATTTAAGACATGAAGTCCATATTTATTGTTTTATGAAAGAAACGATTCCATGTTTCGTATCGAAAGCTTCAGTACTTCTGTATTGGTGTATTTTAGTGCCCAAAATGACAATCGAAAATTGCGGATACTCTGATAATTGAATATTAAAATAATTAAACATTAATGTGGCCAATTTCATATTGAACGCAAGCAACTCTGTGAAATACCCGAGATAATGCAGTTAATAAGATGATAACTTAGTTTCAAGCGGAGGATGAATATGTTTAATCTCGTCTCTACGTACATCGTGCTGAATCTTATTCATCGTACGAAGCAGGTTAACCGATTTGAGTTCAGTCACAATTCATACGACTTTACAATTCAATAAAGTATGTTCATGTTAAAATAAAAATCTTTGTAACTTTCCTTACTTTGGAAATGAAAAAAATATTCGTCTGAATGAAAATTAATAATAAGAATATGTTCCGGGCTCATTTTTTCTTCCATTGCTCAGTACGCTTTTTATGTATTTCCATCCCAATTTACGCACATAAATAATTCCTAATTTAAATAATATTTTATCTTCTATAGGTCTTCCATAAAATAGAATAATGACATATTCAGATAGTGAATTATTTATATGTCGCCTTCAATTGCCAGCCCAGTGAATTATTTATATGTCGCCTTCAATTGCCAGCCTATATAGTTTTTCAGTCTTAGTTTCTGGAACATTTTTTCGGGTGTCGCAGCGAAGAATTTTGGAGACATCAAATATCTACTTCCATGTTACTTTCGGAAGCTTTACGCATACTTTCGTGTTTGTGACGTCATTTGGCGCAGTTATCTTAAACTTGTCTTTTGTTTCTCACAGGTAATTGCTTCTGTCCTGACTCGTCTTTGGTCTCCCACATTACGTATTTTACAACTCGTTAAGAATATATATGACTATATTTAACAGATTAATTTTAAGTTCAGCTTTATATTCAATACACGTATTGAATACTGCGTTAAGTAAGTTTAATTCAATATATATAATTTTAAACATTAACGTTATTTATATATAGTTTCCTGTAACAAATTGCATTTATAATTAATATAAAAAGGGATAAAACTTTCAATATTAATTTCTGTTATTAAATTTTTGAAGGATATTTGCATTATAATTTCTTTATTAGTGCATTGAATGCATATTTCAGTTATGTAATGCTTGCCTTTGTTTGACTCCAATTTACAATTGAAGTTTTTTCCCAGAAGCTTCCGTTGTTAAATGTTAAATCTGAGCTTGGTATGTAGCAGATTTGTGACGAGGGCTTTGTTGTTTTCCAGGTGAGTGTTCCGGGCTTCTGGTGTGGGCGTGCAGTTTCACGGCTCGTTTCGCCAGACCTCAGAGTCGTGATGAAGCTAAAATTCTCCAGTTACCCATCGAAGTTTTCTGTGATACACCCGTCGATTGGAATCTGTGAGCCAAAACATGGAACGCTGATGGATTTTAAGTGCCGTTGATTCTCGTACTTTCAAGTTCCGCATGTTCCTGAAAGATTTGTATGATGATATCTAGTTTTAAGAATTCATGCAATTATTTATGACTTAGTTATTTGTCTCATTATTTCTTGATTCGATATACAGAATTTTCGTCTCGTGTAGCTATTTCGGTTGACGACAATTTCTAATACATCACTGAAAAGATTTTCACTATGGTATAAGTGTACTTTAGGCAGTTTTACTTCCCTGTTTCACTGTTTTCAGCTCTGGTTTTCACTCTAATATGGTACAAAATGAAGTTGACCTATTCCAAATATTTTCTTTGTTTTACTCGAGAAACGTAGTTTGTGGGCATAACTAGAAAACCTTGTCCTGTTATACGAATTTCTTACGCCTTACTTTCATACCGAAACACTCCAAGTCTGACAACACAAATTGCCTGATCCATAACAAATAATTACTCTCATGTTTTTACAATCTTGAATTTTAATAACCAATTTGCAATACAATTTTATTGAATAGTAAATATTTATCGCTTTTTTGATGATTTGGCAATATTTTTTACGCGAAAATTCGTCGTGTCGGTTGACTTACTAATTTATTGACCCTGTTAAGTGCAATTTGTGTGTTGTTCGACTGAACATTTTTATTGTCTCAGATTCGTATAGTCATAATTTATAGTAAATTATTCATCGAAAAAAAATTGAAAACAGCCAATTCAACAATTAATTATTGTACTGATTTAATCAAAGTCAACAATTTCCGAAACTCATATTCTTTTAATAATTCCTTGAAATGTAATTAAGAATTATGGAAATAAAATAATGGGATCCGGTTTGCTCATAAAACAATAGACGGCTAACAGGGAAGGTGGGATTTAATTTTCAACAGTTTCCTAATTGGTACGTAAAATAAAAAACATCTCTTGTTCCTTGTTAAGCCTTTTTAATTTTAGTCTATACATTTTTCATTACGTTCTAATGCAGTTGTATGAAGCTTTACCGTGTGGATTGCTCTTTCCTACTCAGTGGATCTGAAATTAAATTTATTCCGCCAATGCGAAGTATTCTATCTAAGCCCCGGAATTGAAAATAGGCAGTAGATACGACTTATGTAACTTTCTCCCTCCTACAAAATTCCTATCATATAGTACTTAATCTATTATCCAGATTATACTGACTCAATAAAATCTTTGCACTGTACCTCCTTATTTTTAAAACAGTCGTCACTTAAGTTTAATATAATGTAATAAGATAAAAATCTCAAACCTATGAAAACTGTAATTTCTTTCCATCCTGTATTATGTAAACTGTACTGCGATTTTTGATTCTTATTTGATCATAAATTTGAAACATTTTATCGTTGTTTGTATTTGTCAAATGGTGCGCAGAATGGGCGACGAGAATTAACGTATATATTGAATAACGTGCTCAAACATATGAAGTGGAGGAGGACGCGCTTGATAAACAGGATAAACTTAGGGAGATATATTTTTTTGCCTACGGGTATCATGTATTCAGCGCATTTGTTATTTTATCTCCAACAGACGATTTCAATATTTTCATTAATTTCGCTCAAACAAATTCAGATTGTCTAAATTTGCCCATTCCGACAGCTGTAAAAAGAGCCTGAAAATTTTGGAGCTTGTCCTTCTCCATTGAATAAAGTAATATAGTAATCGCGTGTACCAAGATTACCAAGATAAATGAGTAGTTAACAATCCAAAATTAATTTTAAACATAATTTCATACTGTTAAAATTGATTTAAATCTCTCACGTATTTTTATCTGGATAATTATTCAGTAACCAAACATGTAAAGATCTGACAAAAATTAATTTCGCTTGGCATATTCCGTATGTATCGGTTAAAGAAAAGACACATTCGCTTATTTCAACTTATTCTCGTTTATTTTACGAATGGAATAGATGTAACGTTGCAGAGTTTCTCTGCTTCGTTGAAAAAAGCAACGTTAGTTAGGCGGAGTCTGATAAGAGATAACATCCAAACAGTATGACGAGCAGACTGTAAAAGATAATAAAAATATAGAGTGATGGGCACATTCTGCAGACCGTGGAACCGATATCACAATACAAGCTTTATTTACATACATTTTGTAATTATTAACTTAGGCCTGAATGTAGAATCATTGAATCCCATAACCCACCCATTATATCTACGTCTAGATTAATGGCAAACAAGCTCAAATCGAACAAATAAGTGCACTTTAAAATCCTTTAAACAACTTATAGAATGTACAAAGAAACTGACGGTAGGGTTTGAATGACAGAAGCAGCAATGAACGCATTACAATTAATGATTACTAGAGTTACGAACGGCTACATTAGAAATTATTATCTAATAACGAATTGAATTAATAATTATCGGTTTCTGATTCACCAAGTAATAATGTATCACAATACCCCAGAATGGTTTTAATCTCATGAAAATGAAATATTTCATTTATGAATTCTATAATTTAAACTGGCATATTGTCAGTAACACATAATATTATAAGGATCGATATCAAGTCAAGTGCGTATCACATCAGTTTAATATACATTAAATTATTAACCTCCCTACAAATAAAAAATACAGTAAACACTATAATTAATTTATAAAAAAATTGTACATTAATATATTTATTAATCGAATAAGTAATACTTTATTGTATTTATTAATCGAAGAAGTACTTATAAATAATATCTAAATATGACGATAAAAAAATTTCGTAACCAAGACAATTTTTTGTGTAAGAATGGTATGTACACTACAAACTACTAACAGAAATTTGTGTAGTTTTTAGTATGTATTGCTTGGATTCCATCATCATTACGATTACTTGGTATCTGTCCAAAAGCCTTATATTTCCATGTGGTTATGTAGTGACTTGTTAAATTATCAAGTGTGACTGAAGATGGTTACGGTTAATGTTATGTTAACGAAAAATATTTAATGGGAAATTTAATATATAGGATAATCAGCATTATGTTAAAATATACATAAGACTAGCTTTTTATTGGAATAATGGTATAGCACCAACAAATTTCTGAATTATCGAACTTAGTGTTAATATTTGAAATTTTTATAGAAAAGATGTTTACTACATTGCGGTAGTCATTGAACACATCACATGTAATCTTCGATGATTGGAAGAAGCATCAGAATAGATTAATTAAATATACATAAATGCTAAATACAAATATTTGCCCAGACGCTATTAATTTTCGGAAGTGAAGGTATGAATAAATTCACCTGCACAAAAGTAGTGAACTGAATTCATTCCAAGGGAAAAGTTTACGTATTTGTTTCGCTTTTACTGCCTTACTGCTATCTAACCGTTGGTAATGTAAAGAATTACATGTAATTTCTCAGCAATATCGTTTCATGTCTCTCGAAGATGTTGAAGGTTCGTAGTTTTTTAACAGAAAAAATCGTTTAAATAGCGTTAATATATCGTCACCATACTGCAACGATTGTAACTATGGCTAATTGGTTCAAATGCTAAATAATTAATAATTTAGATACTTTATAAATATACCAGCTAATATTCGGACATTTTGTATATAATTATTAATTTTATCTTAAAATTGTTAAATCTATGAAATTATTGTTATTATAATGTTATAATTCTATTGTGAATTTAAGTTTAGGATGAATACTATTAATACTATTCGTAAAGATTTGATTTTATTTCTTCTCTTATTAAATACAAATCATCAATATATTTTATACATATTATAGGTTTTTTGGCTGTCATTTTATAAGCTTTAGCTAACATATATTTCGTTGTAATCCTTGCCATATTAACCGATAGGCTCGCTCCCATTTTATACGGTGTAGGCCTACTTGTTTATAAACGTTATCCTTATTTGTTTCAAGAGAAATCTTAATGCCGTCCAAGAATATATTTTAGCTCTTAATATAAGCAAAGCAAAGTAAAGTTTTTCCCAATTAGAACTATTGTTTCTTTATCAAATTTCATCAGTTTGTTGGGAAACAAAGAAATAGTTTTTAATTCTATTGCATACTTAACGTCGCAAGGATTATTATTATTGATATTATCAAATGATTTATTCTGAAATCTTTTCACGTAACTATATTATCCATTTTTTTGGTTATATGATAATAGTTATATAATCGTTTTAATATGGTCCAGATAACAATAAGTTTTAATTTTAATAATTGATCTAAATAACCAGTTGTTTATTAATTTTTGGTCCAGGATTAGTTCTAATACTCTGTAGATAATTTTATCTTCTAAAAGTTCCTCTATTTTACTATTATAATCATATTTAGTTATGATAACTAATTGCTTAGTTTTCTTTTTTCAGGAACATTTTTATATAAATTCAAAAATTCTTTAGTGACTATCTAAGCTCTGCTTACCATCTTTTTAAATAGTTGTGTGCACCTATTTTTGTTCTCCTGAAAGTTTTATTTTGTATATATTAAAATATACTTATTAAAACAATTTCTCAGGGAAAATTAATGGTCTGAAGAATTTTAACTTTTTATTTCTTGCGACTGATGTTAAGAAATGTGCGACTGTATAATTAATTATATTATTTTAAAATTATATAACATTAAATTGACAGTAACCGTGATGATATTACAAAATTTAGACATTTGAAGGTTTATTAATTTAGAATTACAGAAATGTTACCATTCCATTTAAGAGAGCTCAATAGATTATGAAATTTGCTATATGTATATATATATATATATATATATATATATATATATATATATATATATATATATATATGTTTGCCACACGATTTATGGAAGTTGAGAATAAAATATTGGATCCATTGATAGTTACAATTGTCTTCTTCGAATAGAAATGCATTTGAATTACTTTTTGTCGTTGATTGATAAAAATAATTCTTCGAAATAGTGTTTAGGATTAGTGCTGCGTTCGTCCACATCTTTTCCAGGTAAGGTACGACTTGATTCTATGTTATGGTATACTGCACGTTTATAATTAACTGAATAGTGCCCACTGCATTGTTAGCGTTGTGCCCTTGCCGCACGTATATAAGGAAGGCTGTCATTATCTCGAAGAGAGGCACCGAAACAATTGAACATTAGTCATGCGGTGCGGCATCATAAGGCCTTAAGGCCAACAACAAATCTAAAGAATAATGCTGCAATTCAACCGAAACATTTCTTAATTGTTTGAAGCAGCAGAGGAACTAAGAATTTTGCGTGCATACATCTCGTATAATCGGTAACGAGAAGCGGCTTTAGATTAGGATATCCCCTAGTTGAAACATTAATATTTATTATAAAAAATAATTGTTTTATAAATTATAAAACATTTATAAATAAACATGAAACTTTTGCAGAAATTCACTATTATAAATTTATGTAATTATTTATTACATAAGTTAATAACTTTTTATTAACTACCACAGATTTTAACAGACATAATATAAAGCAAAACGCTGTAAGTTAAAATGTTACACTAAATGTTTCACTACTTCCTTGAGGACTATCATCAGCTAAAGCAGTTAAATAAAAAATTATAAAGATATATCTGGTATAAAGGTACACAAAAACCAAATAAACTAATCTATGAAAAAATTGCATGCGAAAATTTGCTTCCAACCAAACATATTTTGGTTGTGTTGGCGATCGAATTTCGTACACCAAACAGATAAATTTAGTTTGGGCAAACCGCGGAAGAAACAATAGTCGTACAAATGTTACTCGTTAATGAAACGAACGAAACACTCCGCAACCAAAAGAAAGTAGATGAAGTTAGAAATATATTTAATTATTATCCACTATTAGTTTTGTTGATAGGCAGTTGAATAAGATTCACAAACTTGAGGAATTTACATATAGCGTAATAAACTCAAAAAATTTTCAAAATTTTTGATAAATTTTATTACAGATTTTTCTGGTTTTTTTTGTAGAGAGATTAATAATTTAAAATATTTTTCTAGTCATACTTTTATTGGTTTATTAATAATTTAAGTTATGTTTGTATATTAAAATGATTTGATACTATCTTGGTGCCGATCATTACAATATTATGTATTACATAATCTTGAAATTATAGGATTCATAAACTTATATTTCCTTTTAATGTGGTTAAAACCATTCTGTGGTATTGTGATTCATAACATTGAGTTCAGGAACTTGATATTTATTATTTCAATGCGTTATTAGCTCGAAAATAGCTAGTCAAGTTGTTTGTAACAAGTGTAATCATTAATTATGAATGCATTAATTGTTCAAAGATTGAAGTCTTTCCCGGCGTAGTTGTTCAATAAATAGTTCTCGGTATTCACACGGGTTTTGCATATTTATATTTACGACGACTAAAAGCTCTGTCGTCATCTTCTTAACGTTTCGTTTAAATATAAATATGCAAAACCCGTGTGAATACCGAGAACTATTTATTGAGCATTAATTGTTGCTTCTACCGTCATAGTTAGTTTGTACATTCAATAAGTTGATTCGAGGAATTTAAATGGCACTTCTTTGTTCCATTTGAGCTTGTCTGACATAAATTGAGACGTAGAAATTATGGGTTTGACATGATATTCAATGATTCTATATTTAGGCTTAAGGTAAGAATTACAAAAAATGCGTAAATAAAGTATCTATTGTTTTGTTTCCACGGTCTGCAGGATGTTCCAGCTCACTCTATACTTTTATTGTCTTTTACGGTCATATGGTTTGAATGTTATCTCTTATCAGACTCCACCTCGCTAACGTTGCCTTTTCAACGAAACAGGAACGTTACATCTATTCCATTTGTAATTTAAATGTCAATAATTTAAAATGTGCGAATGTTTATTTACTTTAACGGATACATTTGTAAACAGGATTTCATAGTAGGCCGAGCGATATTTAATGAATTATTATTTGTTGAATTTTCTATAATCTCTAAAACAAAACTTTTATTCTACAAATTGTATTTAGAGATGTTAGTACAGGGAAGATATATATAGGTTTTTTTTATGAATGAATGTAATATTTTTATGAGGACCCCAATTATAGTATTCGCTTGATGATTTCCTTTTCATAGCATGGGTTATAACAGCCCTGAAACAACAGAATGTTTTTGCCATCTCCGTGTTTGTGGTTTACAATTCAACTTGCTCGATACTATGTTCCCCTGGCGATAAAGCGTCGTTTATCTGATAAAATAAATGTGGAGCCAGTTTTTTCCTTGCGTGAAGTTGTAGCACATTAAATGAGTCCTTCCCTCCCCTGGTGACGATAATATTCTTGCGGAGGGCATTACGGGACGCAACGTGAAAATAACACAAATTCGGATGCGAAGAGAAACATTTATTCGCGAAGTAAGCAGTTATTTATATTTTAGAGTAAATTAGTGATTACAGTGGAAAATTAAAAATATTCTGTTTAAGAAATGACCTACAGAAAACGAAATGAATGTTTCAGTTTGTGTAATGTCGAGTTATAAAATCAAATATCACGTATCTGGGTTAGGAAAGTCGTAAATAATAACTAGGAAAATAGTAATACATGTGTCGGGATCCAACATATTAGAGATCATTCGAAGGATGGTACATGAATGAAACTCATTATAACGTAACTATTTAATTATATTCAATTAGAACTGACGATATAATCGTTTGATCATCGTTTTATCTTAACATTTAGAGCCAGAGCAAGACCCAGATATATAATAGAGAATTTATAATATGAAATGGTTACGAACATCTGTGGAAAGGACTACTTAACTTGAATGATTGCCATACGTTAAAGTACCTATAAGTCACTGAAATTCTTCGGAGGCAGGGCAGGAAGATAAAATGGTACGTGTGCAATTCAATAAATTTGACGGAGAAGTAATGAAATTATCGCTAAAACATGTATTATTCAATCTGTAATATATCTGAAATATAAAAGCAGAAACGTTAGTCTAAATATTTGCAAGTGTTACAGGGCTAAATATTTAACAAAACAAATCGGTTTTGTTGCAGTTATGTATGTACTACGGTATTCAATAATTACAAAATATATGAGATAGTATCGAAACAAGTTAGTATCTGATAGACATGGGTCGTTCCGGAATAATTCGTATCAAACGTACTACTCCTTCCTAGGACCTCCATCCGAACTTAGGAGCGAATAACACATAAGAGTCTTACAAGGTAAATCGCCTCTTTGTAGCACTCCGCTCCGTACGACATGTGTTGCAACTCTCGGCTCGCTCAGGAGCGAGAGCATTTCGACTCCGCTCTTTGAACGCAGAAAACGAACTACTCCTTCCTAGGAGCGCCTTCCGCTCGCTCGGAACTTAGGAGCGAATAACACATAAGAGTCGTACAGGGTAAATCGCCTCTTTGTAGCACTCCGCTCTGTACGACATGTGCTACAACTCACAGCTCGCTCAAAAGCGAGAGCATTTCGACTCCGCTCTTTGAACGCAGAAATTGCCCCGAACTCGACTCACAGCTCATTCGGAAGCGAGAGCGTTTCGGCTCTTCGTGTCACTCTGTTGTGGAGGAAGAGGTATACGGAGCCATGCGAATAACTTGCTCTACGATCTCTAAGAAATTGAAGACATAAGGTTGTTTCCGTGATTGGCATATTAATTTTACTTTTGATGTAGTAATTTCTCTCTTCATTTCGTCTGTGTGCTCCATCTATGGATGTATTTGAAATAATAGTTGTACTTTGAGTTTAAAATCAATGCAATGACCATTAAAATAATCGACGTAGTACTATCAAATGAATGCAATATTAAAATAAACATAATACCTTCCCCCACGCATCTCATACATTACCTCCATTATAATCGTGTTCGTTATATATCAGATTCCGCGCAGACTCTGGCGACGTAGGAGTATATATATGAATCTTCTCAAGGAGCGAGAGTCGAAGAGCACCCGTAATTGAGCGGCTCAGATCCATCTATAGAGAAGTAGCCTCTTTGCAGTCAAATTTTTAGCCATATCCGTTATGTGGTTTCCTTTATATTATCGATCACATAAAACAGTTTGTTTTATTTTCAAACAATTGAAATATGTTTGTGGCAGTGATTTAGCAGAGCACATCAGAGGAATAACGGATAAAGAAGTCAACGCTGAGTTTTATTAATTTTATGGCATCTGTCCCAGCATTTAAAATAGTTTAGTGTTTGATAAATTATTTTGAATGCGTTCGGCTTCCCATATGTAAAGAACATCGTCCTGTTCACTGGAGATGACTACACAGTAAATGATCCACACCGTTCAACATATGGTGTTGAGTCAAATTGCCTACAGAAATTTTGCATGAGAAATTGTGCTTCAGCAAATATATTTGTTGCTTCATTATGGGGGTCACAGTTGCTCGTAGTGGAGAATAAACGTAATCGTGTGGTCGATTCAATGTGTGGTTCGCGTTTTTATCCCACAATCCTGACGAGTTTCTACGTCGATATATAACTGTTGGTGAAACACTCCAGACACAAAACAGTCGAAACTGTTGGTTTCTGCAGCGAAACGGCTCTGAAAAAACGAATACGTGCTATCGGCCGGGAAGGTGATGGCCATGTTTTTTTTGGAAGTGTACGTGGAGTTAGTTATCCATATCGACTATTTACAAAAAATACGAACGAAAAATTTACACTGTTATGCGTAGTCATTGGGCCACTTTAGCTGAGAAATAAAGTTCATATTTGGCCAAAAATAAAGCGTTGTTCTCTCAAAATGGACACTTGTTAAATTTCAATGACGAAAGTTACAAAAACTAAGTTCTAACTGATGTCACATCCATATAGTTCGTTACATTTTGATCACATCAACGCTTTTCAGGATAAACGAGATCCTTGCCGCAACGAACGCCTATTTTAGGGGATTTAGTTTGCTTGCGTTTTGGACGGTTGGAAAAAATTAGAAAAAACGCTGGGCGAAGTGTATGAAGCTATAAGAAGATTGTATTAAATAAATCACCAAAAATAATGTCTTTCAGTAGTTCTGTAAATACTTTTGACGTATCCTGGTAGTTAACTTTCGCTCTATCTCCTTGGCACTACAGCCCATGTATGGCATTTCCTGCTGGACAATCTCCACCCATCTTTCTCTGAAAATCGCTTTGGTTCTCCATCTTCTAATGACCGTCCATCTCAGGTCCTCCTACGCATTATCCAGCCACCTGCTCCTTGGTATGCTCCTCATTCAACGTCCTCTTGGTTTTCCATTGAAAACTTTCTCAACCGTGTTGTTTTCTGTCTACATGCCATAACCAGCGTACTCTATTACTCTATATCTGGTTTGACATACAGTTCTCATGTTTACTTATTATTTCGAAATCGCCAAACTCCTCCATTATTCAGTGGGCAATAGATTTTTCTAAGTATCTTCCTGCCCTTCTCCTCAATAGCAGCTCATCACCTTACGTCATTATCTAAGTCTCCGCCACGTTCATCACCAAATGTATGATAATCTCCTGCTGTGTGTGAGCCAGCGAGACTGTCCAGGTTCGAATCCCGGCGAGGGCATTGGTGTTTGTGTTCACGAGAGAAACTCTTGTTAAATTAGTTCCTCGACAAGGCAAAAGAGTACCCAAAACGAATCGCTAATCTTATAAATAAAAAAGAGTGTATGTATGTTTGTATGTTTGTTTGTATGTTTGTTTGTTTGTATGTTCGTTATACAAATCTACACCGGTAGAGCAAATTTCACCAAATTTCGTACACGTGTTCTTTACGACCAGGAAACAAACACTGTCGGGGTGAGACATGTCTCCACCCCCAGAAGCGGGGGTGCACGGGGGTTGAAATATTTAAACATGCTAAAACAGCCGATATTTTAGTCGGATAATAATTTTTAGGGGTCCAAGATATTGATGGTGTTTCTACCGATGTTTTCTGAATATAATTTTCATCCCATACACCCTGGGAAAAGGGCACCCTTAGGGTTTGGGGTGGACAATACAAATCTATACCGGTGGATCAAATTTCACCAAATTTCGTACACGTGTTCTTTGCGTCCAGGAAAACAATACTGTCGGGGTGAGACGCGCCTACCACCCCCAGAAGCGGGGGTGGACGGGGTGGAAATATTTGAACATGCTAAAACAGTCGATATTTCAGTCGGATAAATATTTTTAGGGGTCAAAGATATTTATAGTCTTTCCACTGATGATATCTGAATATAATTTTCAACCTCTACACCCTGGGGAAAGAGCACCCCTAGCGTTTGGGGTGGAGAATATAAATCTACACCGCTGGAGCAAATTTCACCAAATTTCGTACACGTGTTCTTTGCGACCAGGAAACAAACACTGTCGGGGTGAGACGCGTCTACCACCTCCAGAAGCGGGGGTGGACGGGGGTTGAAATATTTAATCATGCTAAAACAGTCGATATTTCAGTCGGATAAATATTTTTAGGGGTCACAGATATTGATAGTGTTTCTACCGACTGTTGGGCTGAGACGCGTCTACCACCCCCAGAAGCGGGTCGGGATTATCAGTAGAGCACTTTTAGGTGTTGGGTGGAGGAACGCTGCAATAAAATAACGCGAATACAACCGAGATTGGAGTCAAATCCAAGGTTATGGATGTCGTCCAGTTGAATTATAGCATCAAATTGGACATTTAGCCCCAATGGGCGGGAGTGGATGGGATGGAAATTTTCTAACATGTTAAATCACCGATATTAGCGTGGAATAAATAAATGCCGGGACCATTGACGTTGATAGTATTTCTACCGATGTTGTTTGTAGGCATGATAGGGGTGGGGCTGGAGGGGATTTTTTGAAAATAACGGGAAAACAACCGAGATTCGAGTCAAATCGAAGGTAATGGATGTCCCTGAATTTATTTATGGCAATCTGGACAACGCGCGGGTATCGGCTGGGTTGGGATGAGTTGACCGGCTGTTTTTTGCGTCGATTAAATATAATTCGGGATGAATTACATTAATGAAATTTCCCTACATGTTCTCTGTGTATAATTTCAACCCCTTTCGGACTCGGAAGGGTGCACCCTTAAGGGTTGGCGTGGAAATAGCATTAGATCAAAATATACCAGAAACTATCAGGATTGTCACTGAGTTTAATTATGACATTAAACTTGACCGTTTAAGTCCTCGAAGCGGGAGTGGTCGGGGGTGAAAAATTTCAAACATGTTAAACGGTCGATATTTGCGATAATTATTTCCTGGGGTTAATTACTTTGATAGTATTTATACCGATGTTGTTTGTGTATAATTTAACCCCTGTGAGGGGAGCAAGCTTAGGGGTGGGGTGGAGGTACGTTAAATAAAATCCCGCAAAAACAACCGAGAATCGAATCAATTACGAGACTATGAATGTCGCTGAATCTAATTGTGACAACCTGGGTAACGCGACGGGTTTGGGAGTTGTTGGGCGAGGGAATAAATTTTCAGACAATGTAATCGACCGATTTTTGCGTGGAATACATTATTTTTCATTATAAATATTTGTGGGGGTGGTCATCTTCTAACATGTAAAAACGGGCGATATATTTAGTCAATGACTTCATCCCCCTTCGTCATGGGAGGTGAGCACATTTAGAGATAGGGTTCGAGGAGCTTTACATAAAAATAGCGCAAAAGTAACCAAAATTTGAGTATTATGGATGGTTATAGATAAATGACATCTCGGGCAACGCCGGGCACCTAGCTAGTGACCTATAAAGTTGATGCGACTGCAAATAAATTAATAAAAACAAAATTAAGCCTCAAATTCATAGTAAGGATTTTTGCTTTAAATACATTACATAATACAGAGTAACTCAGTTTACCAGCTTCTATCCTAGCATCTATTTCTTCTCTCAAACCAAGTTATTTAAACTCTTGCAGCGCTCATATTAATTCCCATTGAATAGATATCTTGTTATAATACTAAAATATTGTAGTCAAATAATTTGATATTACTGCATTGCAAAATACGTTGCGGTATTATAAGAATTGTGTTCTAAAAAATTAAAATTATATGGAAGCAGCGAATTTTTTAAAAATGGGATCCCATCACACATTTTTAGAATCACGGTTTAGAAATTTGTGAAAACAAACGAAAGAAAAAATAGAGGCGACCTGATTCTTTTATTTTATTATCGAAAACTTTAGCAGTACGGCTATTCGATCCAGGAAACACGAGAAATAAAAATCCTTAGCTTTGAACTCAATTTTATTGGGTATAGTATAGTGGTGGTGCATCACAGTAACCTTAGTTTGTTACTTTATTTAGTTATGAACCATCGTCGTTGAAAAGTTGCTAACGCATGGTCCAGAACTTAATAAAATCGCCCACATTGCCCGCGACATGCATAATGGGTTGATGCGACATAGAAAGTAGAGGAATATCGTGACGAATATTAATGGCCCACATGCTAGTGAAAGCGAGTGAGTTTTTATTTGATGCGCACATCCGCCACAGCCGGACGTGGAGGTTGCTCTCTTGTTTGTTAATGTACGAAAAACTATATAATGCCTGTTCATTGCAAATTTTCATTCAGCTCACAGATCACTATGATCCCACCAGAATTCTAATACAAGGAACTATTCACACACAAGTAAATTTTTTGCTATTTGTTGTCCTTTTAGGATATTACGTATCAGTTGTAAATATAAGTGAAAGGAATTTATATATCAAGGTAACGTCGCCATTCATTATCCAAGAAAGGGAGAATTTTAATTTTAATGACGTTTGAATTCTTCAGTCCCTTAAAGAGCATTTTTCAGTACTTAATTAAATTTGATTAAAGCTTCAGTTTGATAAAAGATTCATTACTTTAAATCCGATTTAATCAACATAGAATATATTAATTGTTACTTTGTACAGTGCTAGAATTCATTTTCTACACTTCCTCAATAATTAAATCAAAATAAATTTCCTGTCTTCATATTTCAAGCTATCACGAACAATATTTTTATAAGTTAATGAAAAAAAATTTTTTCATTATAAACAGTCAATATTCTGTAAGTTATCTCTTGATAAGAAGAAAATTAAGTTCAAATTAGAACGAAATTTTGAATAATGTGATACATTTCATGTCCACATCTTGTGGCCGCATCTAGACATACAGAATATTATGCTACTCTCTCGATATAACGTTTATTATACGAAACTGTTCTTTCACAAGAAATTATATCGCTTACTAAAGAAATACCGTGATACATTATTATTTTCGAAGTAAGCTAATGGTTAATATTTCGCATGCCGGAAGAATATTTAAAATTGTATGGGGTTTAATTCTGATTTTTAATATCGGGGCAGCATTCAGCTATCTAGATATTTTAAAATATTACAGTTTTTTCAAATTTAGAAACAATAAAATGACAGGGTGACCACGCCTTTTACCGGATCAAATATTTCATAAAGAGGCGGTATTTTATTTAATTATGAAATTCATTTGTCATATTTTATCGGCTGTTACTAAACATCGAATGTTGATGAAGCAGGCACAGTATCAGATAAAGTCAAATTTAAGCGTCATTCTCAGCGTATTCTAATTGAACTAAAATAATAATAATCCTATTAATGAGAATTATTGATAAATCAGACTTAATTATATTTATGGTGCATATGTGAAAGATCATGAGCCAAATTGATTTTCGTCTTGTTTGATACGAAAAAAATATTGGTTATATTTTTTGTAATGTATTTAAAAATATACATCTTAAAAAATTTAGTTTAAAAAATACAAAAATAATCCACTAAAGGGTTAACAAATTTCTACATATGTATAGCTACTCTGGAACATAAAGTATGGAATTAAGAATAATAAACAGTCGGTTTTAATTATATTACTTTAAGTATTAGTGAAATGATTTTTTGTTATATTTTATTTTACTGAGTTTTAGCTTAATGTAATTATAACATAAATATAATAAATAATTACCTATGTGTTGTGTGTTGTGTAAAACAATAAATCTTTAGTTTCATATATTTTATTAATATGCACAATACTTACGTTAATATTATTTATTTTGCTAAAGAGCTTAAATTAATTTTATATCTAGGTATTAAAGGTACGACATTATGTAACATTAATTTGATTGTTTACACGATCTTAAATTATTTTTTCTCAAGTTTTAAATCAATTAAATCGAAAGTTGTCTGATCTTCAATACAAGTTTTGAGATTTTCAGAATGATGTCTTCTGATTCTCATTGATCACCTGGAAGTAAAGGTGTGTGTATAATCGTAAGCTAATGTAATTAGCTAATTGAGATATTTTACATCAAGTTATATTATATTATATTGTATTGTTATTACATTTTTTCTGTCGTCAATGATGTCATATATGAAAGTCACTTCATATTGATTATGAAATTACTGAATTAAGAACTAATGCAATACCAAACGATATATAAGGTCTGAAGTTTCTTATTTTATGTCTCTTCCTCAGGATGATGAGCATAGCACTCCTGTTTACTTAGCAGTGACCCTCGGAGAAAAGCACTGTCAAATTATGTACTAGATAGAAACAACACACAGGGATAAGTCTGAGTGAGGTGCACTCGTCGAGTAAGAAGAGTTTGCCGTAGGGGATTTTTTTTACTCGTATATAGAAGTTGAATAATGAACACATCACGGGGCCACGTCCACAGCTCAAAGCCTCTGTTGGACCTAAAACAAACGAGGAGGTCGTAAAAGCTACTTAAATTATGTTTACAGCATCTATAAATTTATAACGTTTGAGTGCTAAAAACCGTACTGTCAAATTTAATGCCCGCATGGAGACGAGTTATAAATCAAAGAAACCAAACACCATGAAACCGAAGTGTAGTTTTATATTTTACCTTGAATTTTAAGGTACGATATTATTGAAACGTCTCCTTGAGTATTCCTATATTGAAGATGTGACAAATCTTGTAAATTGTTTTAATTAAAAGGTTAATAACAATTATCTGAAGATTAATTAATTCTACTTTTTCTTAAAAGGCGAATAAAATACATTTGTAATCATCCGATGTTCTATCTTCCATCATTATATTTCATCAGATAAAAATTCCACTCAAGTTTTACTTACAAAATTGAATTAATTCAAGTTCTATAAAGTCCTAATATTAGTATCTTATCAACAAAATTGTTTTTCTGCTTTAAATATCAGTTCACATAAATCGTGGATTGTAATAGTTTATGATTTAATAGAAGCGTTATTGCAGTACTTTAAAAGTGAATTTTATTTCCTGCTTACCATAGCACATCTAAAAGTGTCGTACTGAATTGAATAAGTTTCTCTTAAAGTGATTCAGAAATTCATATTTTACACAATTTAACACTGCAAGACAATGACACATTTGTGTTTAGCATTGACCCGATTAGTTGAACACCGGACATTGTAACAAATATATGCCTTCTGATATGTATGTATGTATTTATTTAATTTGCAAATGGGTAGTTTGCATTAAATTGTTGCATTTGCATTAAATTGCAATTTAATTACAAATTAAATAAGGGAAGTTACAATAAAGGAAAATAGAGTAAATTAATATAATTATTTTAAATATAAGATAGGTCTAGGGACATTATTTCAACTATAAATACCTGTATCTAACATTATATTAATTAAAGTTTAATTTTGAAAAAGATAAAGAAAGAATTAGTATTGTACTGGCCCGTAAAAAAGAAATGTGGAAAGGTATCTGAAAATATAGATTAACTAACTATTTAACTATGTCAGGAAACAAGGAATGTAACCATTTTTCTTTTTAGTTTATAACTGACCACTATCTCTTTACTACACTACCCTATATTCACTAGACAGTTCAGGTTAAATCTAAATTTTCTTTCCGTTAGTTTTTTCTCCGAAAACTCTTGCAGGTAAATTGTTCCAGTTATTTATTGTCCTACTTAGGAACGAGTATTTTCCAACATCTGTTTTTTTCTGTCTTAAACATGTGGTCACTCCTCCCGTACCGAATCGGTTCTCTCAATCTAACTCGAATTCCTTGCCATCGTGATTAATGTCATTATACGTATAGTTAATATCATAAAATGTCTTGTTTAACATGGCGTGCTAATGGGAATTCGTCCAGCCAATGCAAATTTAGATATCAACGTCAAACAGATCATGAATATTGTTAGACGAAATGTTTGCCTAAAGAAACCTACTTGTATAGTTATCTATTTGAGTGGTCCCGTGCAAATCAACACCTCTTTGATATATGTCTTTAAGCAAGACAGGTTGTTCCAACACAGCAGCTTAAATTGACATGAAAGTCTTTTTCATCAATACTACGACTACATTTGATTTTCAAGGTGATAAAATTGAGGATCGTTGCGTGCAAATATCTTGTTATCTAATTATAATTAATGATCATTCCATCAAATCTCCGATGTGCTTAAATTACGTGCTTAGAGGGAAACTAGAATATTCATCACGCAAACCAATTACTAAACTGAGATGTTGAAATGAGGTACAATTAAGTTATATGCTTATAAAATCGGTTGTTGGTAATTTTTGGAAGAATACGTTAAATCACTATAATCTTGCTAGTTTCTAAATTCAGCAGTAAGTAGAGTGAAACAATGATATAGTTATACTCATTTAATATATTTTTTTCAGTTGATGAGCGTAAAGAATTTGTAAGTAATTTTTAAAAATATTTCCAGTTTCACGTTGTATGATTACACGGGAAATGATGGTTTTTTACACATAGTTTCATTAAAATCATAGAATTTTACACGAATAGATAACCATCGTAATTTTTTTTGATTAGTAATTGATACTGTAACTCAGCCCTGCCAGTCTCGGTGCTTATATACTCACACATTAATATTAGGAATCTAGGGTGTCCTTGTGTGCTTTCACATGCTTATATTTTTCAGTAAAACTCCTTGCAGTAGTATTGTCTCCTGAACAGGGGCTAAATTACAAACTGAACATGTTAAGTTGATTTCAGATTATTGTATCGTAGCGTTTTTTTAACAGTAGAAATTAATATGTACTTTTAATTAATTTTGAACTTAGATTTTCAATAATTAAAATTGCTAACACCTTGTCCGACATAATCAATACAATGTATTTGAAGAGTTATCGCAATTTTTTTACGACTTACTAAACGAAAAACATAAAAATCAAACATTATTTTCTGACACATTTAGCTTATTATGTTATTACTAGAGACTACGTGCCAGATAGAATGAAGCATATGCAGGTAAGACGACCTAACATGGTTAGTTTTAAACCACCATATGGTGCCGGATTGCTGCGAAATAATTAGGCTGCAGAAACGAGTTGTGTGGATTTTAGTCAGGTTGACAAGAGAACCGGATAAGACTCCATATCAGAGATACGTATTAAAAATTAAAAGTTTGTGTTACATAATATCAATTTATGTCCTTTAAATCGTGGAAATCAAGACGAAACCCTGCATAATTTCGCTCTATTACGAGCCGAAAAACATCCTTTCCTTAATTTCGAAAGAAAGTATTTTCTCGTGTTGCTGCTTGCATTATTTCATTTGTTAAATATGTATTGAGATACTCGGTATGTGTGTGTCTCGAGAAATATTTCGATATTAAAAAAGATACTTTTTATTTATTAAGATGGAAGTCTAAATAATCATCTATATGTTCGTTTTACTTTTATTGTATATAAATATTTCCTCAGTTAAGGACTGACGGAAAAATTAATCCATTCTTCCTCTCCGGAATTAAAATGTTCAGTTCCCTAGTTATTTAAATTAGTATCACGAAAAGTGAGCGTTGTTTAATGCAAAAAACTGCTTAGTATTGAGTAAAAGGGCACCAGTTTCCGCCATAAAAATTTTTCTTTCTCCTTGCAGGAGGATTTAAATAATTATTTTCAAGCACTTGTTAATTTATCGCGGCGTAGTAACACTGCTCTAGTTTACCCTCTATGTCTTGTATGAACTTTGACGTTATAGTTTCTAATGACAATCACGATTCAAGGTGTCCAATAAACAACAAGGAAATTATTACACAGTTATTGTCTTGGAGCACAATTGATAGCTTTTCTGTATCTATTATTTACGACAAATTATAGCCTATATTACAAACGACATATGGAAATAAATCAAGTGAGATCTAACTCGAACCAGACGACTGTTCCAAGAGAAAGTTTTATACATATTTATTTTCTCTCAAAAGCTGGGTTGGAAGACTATATAACATGTGACGTTGTTCGTTGTGTATGTCAAGTGTATGCCAAGTCGTTTCCGTAATAATTAATTGGAAGCCTGCAGTCCTATCGGGAAATCCTGGTTACCTTTGGTGAGTTAAATTGAAAATAATGTTTGAGAGTTGTTGAATTGCAACAAACAACAACTGGGCCACCGACATTAGCTTTTCCAACAATTTTTTCAACGTGTATACAAATCCTACTCTTATTGTTTATGGACATTTCCAAGCTGTTGAGGTATCGAGTGCAACATTGGCTGTTATATTTTGCTTTATTTATTTGATTAAGATGAGGTTATTTTATATTGAAAACGCTGCTGCCCGCAAACCATATAATTAAATTCTCAATAATATTGGATCCTATGCCACGTTTAATGGATATTTATAGCGTAAAAATCGACGTAGTGAAATTGTTACAAGTAGTGAATGTTTGATGCGTTATTTATTTATGTGTGAACACACTAGCTCAGTTTTTTATAAATGTCTGATTACTGTTATCTCTACGAAATTCGTTTACAATAGTTGTAACGGTGCATTTAGCAAAATATATCTGACATTATGTAGTTCTTAATAAAGATAGCCAAAAACAGACAAAATAAGTGATAATATAAATACCACACAACGTTTTTAGAATCCTTGCACCTTTCTTCAGGTGCTAAGAAGCACCAAGATCGACACAAAAGTACTGACCAGTTGACAAAACTCAAAAGCAAATTATTCATTATTTCGTTCTGATACTTGTTTTAAGTATATACTGAGACATTCAAACCTTTCGCGTTTTTACCTATAAAAGAGCTTTACTAATATCATTCTAATTTTATTATTTTTACGGAGGCATTTTATTTTATTTGGTATGGTCTGAACTTTGCTGTCAATGATTTAGATCCGCGCACGGTGTCACATTTGCGGTAGTGATTTATTTAGAAGAAATATTGTTCACATCTTTTATGTTAGATTCATCTCAATGTTTCAGTAAACAAATGTAGTATGGAAAACTATAGTTCTACATTAATAAATATAATATAGCGTAAATCACAAGTTGTCACTATTCTATTTATGGAAAACAATCTTGTTTCGGTTATTTAAATATGAATCCAAAATCATTGCAGGAATTAGGTCCAAAAATGCATTATGCATTACTAGTGGTATGGGGTAATATCGTTAGTTTATAACCTAGTTCATGCTTTACGATTGGCAAAAGATAATAAAACTAGACGTCGTAAACAAATACGATTTTTATGACTCATGTAATGACATGATGCAGCAATAGAACTCATGATAATGGATGTGCATAATAAAGCTCCCTAATAATTTTGGATACATAATGCCATTGACAGATTTATTCTTCATTTTGTAATGAAAGAAATGGACATTTGAATGGGTTATTTATTTTAAATTTACTTGATTATATATAAATATTTGGAATGTATTAAAAAGAATTATTCAATTAAATTACATTTATATTAAAAATTAAATAGAATAAAAAATTACTAAAACAATATTATTGGAACCATTTAAATAAATTAAATATTGAAAATACCTCAGGGCATTATTAGAAGTTGCTAACGCTTTTGCAGTTAGTATATTGTGAGAATGTATTTTTTTTGTCGATTGGAACATACTTATACACACGTAGATATATAATTGTCTGTTAAATCTTACGATCTGAATCTCGGCGTGAGCTAGAGATGCGAAATTCTCGACAGTGTTGTTTCATCCTCCGCTTCCTGTGAATGGGTTGCAGGTAGCTTTGCTGTAAGTCCGGGTCTCAAGCTAATGCTTAAATGCTATCGTCGAGCGTGTTGAAATTCCTCTACTTCTTTTCATTGGCTGCCTTCAACTTTCATTGCTCCATTTCTTCCTTAGTGGTCGTACTCAAGCCGTTCGTTTACTGCTCACCAAGCCTGTCACCTGTCCTACTCAATTCTGACATCCAACCTTCTTTCTGTCATACAAATTACACACCGAAAACAATATTTATGAGTGCAACCGATCAAAATAAACAGTTTTGAGGAATATTGTTATCCCCTTAACTGATTGGTACCATCTGATCTAACACAACAGCATCTGGTGTTTATGCTATATTGCTGAACGTGCTAATAACCCGTAATTACACACTGGACGTCTAAATAGTGAATGACAGATCTTCGTCCTTGTCCCTTGTAAAATACTTCACCAGCATACAAGATTACTTTAAAATGATTCCGTCGATCCTATCAAATATTAATTTATCGCTACAATTTTAGATCAATACAAACAGAAGTCGAATTATATTAAGTAGAGTGTAGTGTTTTGCTATAAAAATATTTTGTCCAGGAATATATTGTTTTCAATTATGATATTTTGTAACGAATCAGTATAATTATAAGTATGATTCATACTTGAGCCTTGCGAAACAGTTATTTGACGTCATTTTAATATATTTGACAATTTCCTAATATATCAGATAAAAGACTTGAAGTAAAATGTTATTAAAACGTTATTAGCGAAAATGTGACTTTTATAAAATGAATGCTTCAAAATAATTTCAACTATTGCTAGCAAAGAAATAATAGCTACTGAATCGTGATGTATCACTTTCAATATTAAGACATTTGCTACGGAGAGCAAGAAGTATGAAAAAAATGCATGCAAGTGTTAAAATTACAGTGTAATATGTTTTAAAAGCACATTGAATGTTTGAAAGTAATTTTTAGTTCACTTTGTATGTTTTACCTATATTAGATGGAGGCGTCGACAAGTATCACGCTATTAGTCAGGAAATAAATTTCAGAATTACAGTCCCGACTGGATGAAACAAAAATATCTCTCTGTGAAATAGCTATTATTGCTTATTGGAATGTAACTCGTGTAGCGCGATTTTCCTGACGGTCGCCGTGTTATCGAGGTTGTTACCTTCGTTTGGAATTACGTGTAAGGCTTCTTAATTAGTCGTAATTATTAACGTGAAAGGCAGTATAAACTTTTTTTTTACGGAAATAAAACTGCTGTTACCTCGTGATTACTAAAACACGAATGGGCATGCGCGTTTGTTTTTTCCTTTTTTTGCAGTGTGTTCGTGAGATGTGAAATTCATATTTGTCTTTCATAATAAGTTACTTTTGAGAAAATACTATTTGTGTTCTAATTTCTTGATATCTACTGGCGAGAAAAGTTATTGTCTGCGTATACGCACAATAGAAATCAGTATTGTATTTATCTCTTTTTTGAAGTTTTTTTTCCTGGTAATTACAGTAATTTAAGTTTACACAATGCTACTTTCGGCTACTATCTTCCCTTAAAAAAGAACCCCACTAACTTCTGCAAAAGACAGCTTGCTTCTGATTTTCTTTTTACATAATGTGTCTGTGTCGGATAATGCTTCATACATTTCTCTTTCCTAATTAAAAATTACCTCAACATGTATTTGAGTCTGTAATACGTTGTGGTCAGAAATATCCAGCCCCATTGTTTAATCTTGCTTTTAAATGAACGAATTTTTAGTTTTAAAAAATTACGTATGGCCCATGTGTGTGAATTATTTAATTTAAAAACAAAAATGAACTGCGTTTTCGCATAATTAGAGAAAATACCTTTACGAACCAAAAACACTGAATGAGAATCATAGAACGACTGTCATGTGAAACACTTGGACAAATACACAGTGGCATCAAAACGTCATAGGGAGTTTTCAGCTTCCCGCAAACATTCTCGAAGACTTTGATCCCTCTCAAAATTCCAAGCGAAGCTACGAGTAGAATTGATGATGCTGTGTTCCGGTTTTTGTAACCATAAGCGCTTAGAGTACTAAAAAACAAAGTTGAAAATGGTAAATTATTAACCCTTATTTACATTAAAGTTGTAAAACGAACTGAAATATCGTAATTTTTTTCTTGTTACAATATTAGAATAGTTAAAACAATATATCTCCAGTTTGTTGAAATTTGTCAATATTTTTTTAAGAGCATTCACTGAATGCGGTTTTGCTTCACGTGAAATATAAGTTTTTTGGCCTAGTATGTCTTTCGAGTTCGACATCTCAATCACCATCTATAATAACTGGAATGTGTGATATATTAATAGACTTCAAAGTTCTGGTTTTACTGCTTTAATACTGTATATCTTAATTTTGTGCTTGCTCTCCAATTAATTGAATTAATTATGTGAAACCCATTCTTAATCACAATCAATATAAAAATTATTATGAGCGTGAATATTTTTCGATATAGGAGTTAAACTTAATATAGTTATTGAAAAATAAATAATTTTGCAGTGCCGGATGATGGAAATTTTCCAGTGTTCATTAGCAAGTCTTAGATATGAATTCTTCAATAATATTTTGTGGTTGAGGCAATATGTTTATTTAATTTAATTTCAAGATGTAGAGGGTAGAATGCCATAATTTCACAAGAAATTGTTAATTCATTCTTGCTATTCATTATTCCGCCTATGAATCAGATTATAAATTAATTAATCATTATCTTGGTTTGCGTCATAACTATTAACGTCACTTGCAATAAAAGTTTTCTGTCTGGGATTGTTACTCCTCATTCAAAAAGTTTAAGCTTAAAAATTGTTTTGCTGAAATGAGAAAGTTTTAAATTATAATCGGTTCCTTCTCATATTTGAAAATTGTTTATGAGACTTATTTACATTAATTTATTAATATTCTAACAGGAATTAGGGAACATTAAGCTTCCCCGTGACAAATGATCTGTAAATTCCAAACACTTAACTTCAACTGGGATAGTTACGAAATTCTATATAAAGCCAGAAATTATAAGATGAGATTCACCTCGGCCTGTTCTGAGTGGCGTATGTTCCGGGGTCACAGACCTTGGGCATACGGTAAGAGTTGTCCGCTATTCCCATTGGAATAGTCGGCCAGCTGCCTCCTAAACTGGTCGAGGCACGGAGAAGGGAATGCTGCGTTCCCACAGCAAACTCCTCTCCCGATATCGGAAGGGCGTGGAACAAGTACCCAATGCCCGACCTACCTGATGCAGGTTTTTCTAGGGTTTTCCCTGCATTTCTTTAGGCGAATGCCAGGTAGGATCCTTAAAATATAGTCCGGGGGCCCTAGTTAACCCTTGGCTACCTTCTTCTACCCTTCCGCATCCCCCCCTTTCAAATCCCTTCCTATGCTATTAAAGGGGAGTTTCCCAACATGGATTACCCTCATGTAGCCTGTTACCCTAAAAAAAAAGATGAGATTCAGAAATGTTACACATTAAGCACAGACCTAAATTAATTTCTCGTAATGTGAAAACCTATCCTGATTTATTAATTAATACTTATAACATTTTTATCTTTAATGTATAATCTTCAAACGTTTTATACTATTTATCTTCGTTATTTCTTCTTTTATGATAATGTTTGACTATTTCTCTAATACTTTTTTACATTTATATCTATAGGCGTAATTTTTAATGCTAAAAATTAAATTACATTAATTTATAATTTTTTAATTGTCTGTTTTTTGGTTATTAATAACCCAAGGTTTAATCAGTCAACAAGTAAAACATTTCTACTATTTTCCAAGGATTTAATCAAATTAAACAGCTGAAGAAGATTTCGCCTTTAGCCATGATGTCTAAATTAGCAGTTTTAGAACTTCAAGTTATATATTTTATTCCTGGATAACTACCTAATTAATCGGTCAATCTATCGGAATTCCAGATAGAATATTGATCTCGGGCTCATTTGAAACTCCATAATTAGCTGTTAACGGAACATCGTCCAACTGAATGTTAGTGTCGCGCCATATTTAGGTGGGCCCTTAATTTACTTTTAATGATTTGTTTCTCGTTATGTTTCTGCGTGTTATTTTTTTGCACGTATACACCATATTAATACCCTTGTAAACCGTAGCACAACCAGTCTTCCAAATGAAAAATGTCTGAAGTTTGGTGCAGAGTAATATTATCATGTCCGCGTGTCGACCTGGAGAACGATTTTCATTCCAGGAACCAGCTTCGGCACCCTGCCGAGTTCAAATCGACAATGTAAAAAAGCGAAATGACTACACTTTAACATCTGTAGCACTCGTGACCAGCTCCCAGATGCCTCTAACTGGTTTGGGGAGAGCCAACTTGCGCTGTCAATTCCTCGAGAGTCAAGTGCGAGACTGACATTCAGCTGAAAGGTTCGCTTCCTGGGAACGCCTCGACCTTGTTTCATTTTCAAGGCTTGCAAATCAGTGGAATACCGATTTACATTCTGCTGTTAAATACGGAATATTGCAATGGAAAACTCAATAGTGCAAATTCTATCATTAATTTACATATTTAAAGTTGACGGATTATACTATTTTCACCCTCATCCGCAACTATGATTTACCGGTCTATAAACGTCATCTTGTCATCTGCCTTTTAACCATTCTTTCCATTCTGTGTGCTTTATTTCGAACAATGAGAGGAGTTGAAATTAACGTTATAAACGTGAATCATGTTACTCTTAAATCAACGTCATATTTTCTCTGTAACAACATCTATAACGCATGCAGAAAAGTAGAAAGCCCATTGAAGGAGAAACACGACTGCATTTCTCTCAGACTGACTGCTTTATTGCATATCGTTGTGTGAAACCAGCAATAACGGGTTGTACATTGTTCAGCGCCTATCTATTTAAACACTTAGCCCTGTAATAAAGATTATTTCGAACCAATCCGATGCATTGTTGTTTTTTTACTTTAATATGTTTATTTTATATTGGAATGAATTATTAGGTTCACAGAAACTATATCACCCCAAACATATAGATCGTGAATGGCACCAAAGACTTAGACGATCGCTACTTAACGAATTATGGAAACGAAGAGGCGGTTTGTTAGCGATTCGTATCACTACACTACTAATATATTGTATTGAACTATTTACTTTACAATTTTCACAAAATTTTGTATCTCAGTGAAAACATAATTACTGTACAGCATGAGGCTAAAGCAACTAATTGAATTGGCAGAATCGTCCCAAGCAATCATTATGAAAACAATCAGTTCGGCAAAGAACGCTTTATAATCTTCTTTCGCAGCCGATCTGAAAACAGAATGTAACGGCATTTTCTCACGTCGCCACAGAACTCCAATAATCTCGCTTGTACCAAAAGATCTGACGATGGCATGGTATAAATTTTCATCCTCTGTGTTTTGAATCATTACAATATATTGTAATGATTTGCCTTTTTATTACTTAATATTAAAAAAAATAAACTTTATTACATTGAAACTACAAAAAAATACATTAAATAAATATTGTTGGGCGCCAGCAGATATACATTGGTCTGCATAAAATTAAAATTAGCTCCGGCTTGATTAAAAAGTTCTCCTTCTCAACAGGGTAATGTGGGCGGTTCGGTGGCTATCCAAGAACAGAGTCTATTTCCGCATTGTGTAAAAGAATTCTACTTTTGAATGTACTTGACATATATTGTGATGCTTACTTTACTTGTGGCGTCAGCCGTGGATCACTGGACTTGTAGTAAGCAGCACACGATCTCCTTCTTCGGCCTTCCCGCGATGGACGTCCCTCAAAACCTTTGCGTCTCCGTCTCCCTGCCTCTCCCTGTCTGCCTGCGTCTCTTCATTCTCCCTGCTTTTCCCTGCGTCTCCGTCCCCGTCTGCCCCCGTCTCCTACCCGGGTTCGGAGTATTTATAAGTACTCCGCCCCCACAAACGATGTAAAAAAAAGGGACGCGAACCCGCGATTTCTTTTGGCCTTCTCAGGCAGAAACACGTGCACGCTTAATGTATTCATACTCAGGCCTCCTCAGGCCCGCGGCCCTTAAGGTTGTTATTCACTACAATATATATATATATATATATATATATATATATATATATTAGTAGTTAAAAGGAAATATAATTAATTAATAAACAAAAATTTTGGACTTGGATTGTTGGCGGCCTAAACACACGAGTTGTGTACAAGAATATGTGGCGATTATTGTTGCTTGCTGGATATTGTCGAAATTCATTTGGTGAGACGCACAGAGCTCCAGTGTGTGTTTGGTAGGCAGCGGAGAAAGAGTGTGTGTTTTTGGGAGGCAGCGTAAAAAGACTCAGACAGTCAGAAAGCGTGCGTTAGGAGACGGTGGAGAAAGGACAAAATAACAGAAAGTGTGTCTGAGGAGACAAGGCTGTTTATAGTCTAACAGCTATAATATTCAGAGCGATCTACGGTTTGCAGTTTATGAACAAATAACTGCAACGATACTACGCCGACTGTTATTTGAAGTTTAGCATACGTTACGAGTTAGACATTTTTAAGTTATTGGGAGCCAGGTTATTGCATCCAACAAATAACTAAACTTTGAGAATGGTAGTAAGATATTGACGGAGAGAACAGCGGAGCAAGTGTTGTACATAATCTCAGGAAGCAGAAGTGTTGCCTATTAAATTCGGTGCATTATGGCCTGTCTTTAAAGTGTTAATAATTGTGTGTGTGTGTGTCAACGAGCCCATTTCTTGATACAACAAATTTTAAGGTAAAACTGCACAACTTATTACCCGTAAACCCGCCAGTAAATGATATATTATCGTCAGATTTCCGAGTTCAGATTTCATATTTTATTTTATATTGTACTTATTGTTTAAATTATACTTTAAAAACTTTGTAAATTTAATTGTTTAACGTGAATATTCTTTATTGAAGGTCCAATGGTCGACCCTGAGATCTAACCGTGGTAAATTACCAAGCTTTAATATGTAAATCTAACTTCAATAATTTTTTTTAATAAATTAATCTATTTGTATGTTCAAAATATTGATTTTTAAATTAAAATCCGATCACTTAAATTTTTATTTGCTTATAATTTAAAAGCAATTACTACAAAAATTGGAACTTCAACGTGAGGCTTTGAATAAAATCATTGTAAAAGTAGTATCATTACAAAAGTGACGCTTCAACGTGGCGATTTAAATTGTTTATTTACAAGTAATATTACTATATATATATATTGTAATAATCAACTTGATATATCATCAATTAATAAACAGTGCCTCACGTCGAGGTCGCCAAAATGTAATAAGCAGGTGATAAACAATTAATTAACAGTGCCTCACGTTGATGTGCCAAAAATGTAATGCTTACATTTGAAATCAATTAATTAAATTATATTAAAGTTAGCCCGCGTTGAAATACTTTATTTTAACTTTACATGGAAGAATATTGATAAATAAAATTTTATTCAAGTAACAAACTCATTAATTTATTATATTTAAAATAAATACAAATTTACAAATATAATTACTAACCTACCTTTTACATTTATTTCAAACAAACAAATTTTTACTCTTGATCTCAGGGTCGTTTTCTGGGCCTTTAAATAAAGAATATTTTACTCCATTTTCAAAAAATCAAATGAAAAATTAAAATTTACAAATTATTTTATCTTTAATTACAAAATAATTTAAATGATTTATAATTCATAATTTTCCTTGGTACCTGGGCAATTGAATACTTTCATCGACACACACTCTCAATTTAAAAAATAATAAAACAGGCCATTCTTACACTGAATTTATACTTTACTCCAATTTCTCTGTGATACAGAAATTCTTCCTCGTAGACCTTAGTGATTATTTGTCGTGAGTCACCATCTGCGTGAATGCCGTCCAACTTTGCTGTTTTCAAAAATGTCTCGTTTATTTAGGTTACGACCAAATGCTGTCGTTTCTTATTGCTGACTCCTTCTACTTAACTTTTCTTTTTATATTTGAAATCGTCTTTCTAACACGACCACTTTCTGTTGTTTCTGACCGCTGACTGTAAAATTCACCAACTCACGACTTCTACCTCCGTCTCCGCGCGCCATGTGTCTCTTTGCCGATAACAATTCCAGTTCAACAGTTTATAATTATTAAATATTAATTGCCCTTAATTATTACAATATATATATATATATATATATTGTAATAATCACTAATGATGGGACTTTTAAATTAAAAGAATTTATTATTTAACAAAAAAAATATTTATTGGCAATAATTTAAAAACAATTACAAATTTAAATATATCTCCGTCTCTCAGGGTCATAACTGGGTTTGATAATGGCGAATCATTATATTTATAATCTTTTCAACAATTTACAATTAAAGAAAATGAAAGTTACTTGTCAATTAAATTAGAACAACATTTTATTGTGAACAAAGTTAAACTAAAAAGATTGACTCTTATTAACAATTGTAATCAATAAGAGAACTAAATCTGACGGCTATATTTTAATCAGGTTTACATAATTAGTTGTTTTTATATTGTCATTCACGGCTGCCCAGCATTCCAGGATACCTTTAATTTTTGAAAACACTATTACGGGTTTTGCACTGCTTCTAAAACTCACAGATTCTAAATCAATATTTTTATATGTCGACAGGAACCAGGATGATCATCCTTCGTCCTCTCGGTAGTCCGCTCGCCTTGGGCAAATTCTGCGATTCGTCGTTTGGGTTGTCCTTATTGTTCTGCTAACTCTGGCCGGCTATGTGCACAAAAACTGCTTTTTTTACTTAGGAGGTTTTGTCTTTATGATGTAGTGAATGTTTATTTTGTCCTGAGAAAAATGTTCAGGTACCAATAAACTCTGTTGAATGCTAATTTTCAATATTTCTCTGCAAACTGTATTTCACCAAATCATAATGCAAACTGTATCTGACCAAACCTTCCTGCCAACTGACTCCCGTCTCGCAATTTTAGCGCGCATACTCCATTTTGCGGACCTTCCGACAAAGGAAACAATGCTTGACTTGTCTATTGTTGTTCTGTTCTGGACCGCCACCACAAAGGATTTCTCTAACAATTTAGATTTTCAAATTCACAATTAATGTCTTAATTAATTGGCATTACAATATATATATAAGCTGATTATATGATTTACCCGAATAATGTTTATAAACATACAGAACTATTGCCCAGAATGAAAGAAGAGTTCTCATCTTAAAGCTGCTTAAAGCAAAATATTTAAAGCAATATCGTTTCGATTTCTCGGCCAAGTTTGCCAAACGTCAGCGACTCTGGAGGTACATATTCTCCATCTTGCTTAAGGAAATGTGAATGCTCCATAGACACGTTTACTCCATATATTATAAATCTTCAGTCAGAGACAATTAGAAACTGTCTTAACGGACAAATTGACAATGTTTTAAATTTTGGACTCTCGTGCAAAATATTTAAAAACCCACACGTGTTTTTTTTGTTCCAGCGACCGGAGTTCTTGAAATGAATGGAATATCACTGTTTAATGGTAGTAAATAAAATTCTTATTACGTCTTTTTTAATTAAACATTTTTATGCCTACGAAGATAGCATGACTATGGCTGAGTCTAATTCTTGGCGCACACAGGAGAGCAGTATTCCTTATTTACCCCAAACTTGCGGCCCTCAGCATATTTGATCCGCTGGAATCTGGAAGTGGTTGCGCACTGTTTACCTACATGCTGCGGAAAATTATGCAAAAGCTTTCCGTGGGGGTTGTTTAGTTGTAGTGTCTGCTATGTAAACAATAATAATATTAATAAAATTCAAATTATGTTGTAGAATATCGCGTTTTCTACAGTAAACGGCTCAAAGACCTGGATTAATTGCGTCTTCAAGGGGGAAATTTTGTTTTTTCTTTCACATTTTTTGTAACCGTAAATTGTCAATTTTTTAAACTTTTTTAAATATAGCTGATAATATGGCTATTTTCACTTCGAGGCAAAAGTTTCTATTTGCTTCGTTGTTTAAATTTTGGAGAATTTGGCTCTAGAAAATAATACAAAATCGGTAACAATATTAAATTTATTTATTTAAATGAAGTAAAATTTGAAATTCAATAAATTTTCAAAGTGCCAATTTCAGGGTTCGCCACGTTTCTGATTAATGTCAAGTATATTCCTATAATTATGAAAGAGTAAATATATTTTGACAAAGTATTTATTTTAAGAAGAAAATTTGTTTTGAAGTTATAATATCCACAGAATTTATCTCAAAATGTATTTTCTAATAAAAGATGTAGGCTACAGCGAGATAAATCCATGTTTTTTAATATGAATTTTTAGAGTATGTTTTATGTTTGGTATAAATCAGAAAAAAACTGTCATATCGCATGACAGACGCTCTCGATTTCCATCTATGAAAGCGTACGGAGATTTCCCTTTAAGCTTCCACAGGTGCATCGTTGGAGGGGACGTCAAATAAGGCTTAAAGGCTCAAAACATTTTTATTATCACAATTCACTTCACATGTTTTCATGTTTAATTACCCTGTTAATAAACATGAATCAAAATTACAGTACAAGTTCCACATATTACAAATGTTATCTTCGTAAGGTATTTTTGGCATACCAATGAAATCTCTCTATAAAACTGAATGTCTGTGTGTCCTCGTGTTCTCCTAAATCATTCATCCGATTACGATGAAATTTTGGTGAATAGTTGTGCGCACCCCCGTGAAGGTTGGTTGGCCTTTCGAACTGAGACAACTCCCAAGGGGTGAACGGGGGCGATATTTAAAAATATACTAAAACGGGCCTATATTAGCGTCTATTAATTACTTACGTGGTCGATGTGATTAATACTTTCTATCTATATTTTTAGTGTATAATTTCAACCCCTTAAAGCACCAATAATGGAGAGGGTGGAGGCGTGTTACATAAAAATAACGCGAAACAACCGATATTGGTGTCAAATCCAGGGTTATAGCAGTCACTGAGTTTAATTCTGACATTGACCATGCCGATTAAGATGTAGTTCCGCCCCTAGGAATTGGGGTGGAACAAATTTCCATATACAATCTTACATGAATGGATAAATTACTAGCAAACTTTATTCACACGTTACTTACAATCCAGGAACAAACACTGAGGGATTAAGAGACACCTACGGCCTATAGGGGTGGGGGCGGAGGGGATGAAATTTATAAACGGCCATTATTAGCATCGAATAAAACGTTTTCGGACTCGTTTAATTTGATAGTGTCACACTAGAATATTTAAGTGTCTAATCTTCGTATTTTTTAATTTTTTTAATAAACTCTGAAGTTTACTTAGGTCTATCTTTAAGTGAATAAATGATGATTGAGCATATATGCGTTACGATGGTGTAACTACCTCTTAGCCTTGGAACTGATTTTGTACACGTAATTAAGCCCGTAATAAAATTTTCATCATATATCTTTCGATATTTAATAATTCGAACCAAAATGCTGCAGATAGGTTCTTGGAAACCTTTCTTTACATGAACACTTTTACGTAAATCTCGCGCTAGGTCTGACGTAGCTAGTTATACTCTACAACTTGGGAATTCTGACGTAGTCGGTTAAGTACTTGTTTACATATTTATTCGTAGTAATCGACAAGGAAACGGGCCAGCGATTGGTGAATCAGATGGCTACGTTCCCACAGTCGTGTCGGTGCCTGCGGTAGAGGTCGTTGAGAACCACGCGTCTAACCTTCTGCTCCACGATTACTTTCACTCTCTGCACTGACTTGGTGCAACACCATCTCGTGACACTATTACCATCATCTCTTCATCTGATTCCCCCAATATTAAGGGAAGGAAATATTCTCTCAATCTGAGATTGCTTTTTAATTATAAGCATGTATGAACTAATTCTGATGAAACAAAATATTGGATGATAAACAGTAACGCATTCAAATATTCGTGATAATCGATTACCGTGTTTCTGCTTCTCAGATAGTCAAGAAGAGAACGTTATAATAAGTTTTATATTTGGTCATTAATGATTCCTGCCGAGGGCAGACGTCAGTAGTTTCTGAACACGAATGTTCAGCACACTGTTCTATGCTACTCTACTCTATAAGGTTTTATAGACTGCAGCCCTTTTATTGCAAGTAAATTTGAAGGATGTTCGTGTCTTGGTATAACGACGCTCGTTAAATTTTGTAATTTCAACAAGGAATTTGTTATCGATCGTTGACAACCTAGAAACTTGACCCACATTGCCGTACCTTTGAAATATTCGAGGAGTCCGTAGACAGTCCAATAAGTGCAAAAATGCAAAAATAAAATTAATTTATATGCAATTATTTATACCAATTGAGGACTTCCTCCAGCATTTTTTGCCTTGTAAAGGGGTTTACATTTACAATCATGACTGTTTCTCTGCAGGGTGATATTAAAATATCCACCGCAATGTTGGAAGGTCTGAATGAAGATACCAAACCTTCTTGTCATTTTAAATACAGTTTTGACCAACTCGATTAAATATCGGTAATATTACTTATTCCTTGACTCTACGGCCCTCTGAGAGCCTTGGCCTCTTTAAGAATAATGGTCAATTCTCCTCTGTCCGCTACTTTCCTTCTCCATTTCCGACTTTTAACGGACTTAGCTCATTTTCCACAACATTCTTCTACCCTCTCATGTTTTATCTTTCAGTCTTCCTTCTCCTTACCGTTTTACCAACCATAACTTGATTTATTAATCTACAATCGACCATTCATTTGCCCCAGCCATTGTAATCGTATTTTTGGATGTGCAACTACACAAATCTAAAGCATTTGTACAAATCTCACCGTGGGAATCGTCTGCGAGGGTTATTCTCTCCCAGGCAGTACCTGCGAGGGATGTTCTCTCGCAGGCAGAACCTTGTAGGAGAGACACGAAGGGGCTGCTTTTGGAGATGCCTTTTCCTCTCCGTTTTTGAACTAAGGTTCCCACAAGTCGTGGCACCTCGGCCTGTTCTGAGAGGTGTATGTTCCGGGGTCACAGACCTTGGGCATACGGTAAGAGATGTCCGCTATTCCCATTGGAATAGTCAGCCAGCTGCCTCATAAACTGGTCGAGGCACGGAGAAGGGAATGCTGCGTCCCCACAGCAAACTCCTCTCCCGCTATCGGAAGGGCGTGGGACAAGTACCCAATGCCCGACCTACCTGATGCAGGTTTTTCTAGGGTTTTTCCTGCATTTCTTTAGGCGAATGCGGGGTACGATCCTTAAAATATAGCACGGGGGCCCTAGTTAACTCTTGGCTACATTCCTCTACCCTTCCACATCCCCCCTTACACTCCCTTTTCTATGCTGTATGAGGGGAGTTGCCACTATGTGGATTACCCTATACATAGCCTGTCTACACCAACAAAAAAAAATCTCACCGTTCATTGTTGATTCTTATCCTCCAATCTCTGTTAGCCTTTACTGGTCCGTAGATGCGTTATAATATATTCATTTCTATAACATTTAACATTAGTTTTTAAGACTAGCCAGTTCTCACTCCCATTCATTCGTTATATCGTTGTTTGCTCACTATTTTAGATTTTAATATATAGTTTACGCTGTAATAGCATCTATTACCAGCTGCAATCATAGCTTTATTGTCTTTCTTTATCTCAGTTTTTAAAGTTATCAGGGTCTCCAATTATTTAAAACTTCGAATTTCATATCTTTTAAGACGAGTAGCTACTTGTCTCGCACCTGCATTTCTTCCAAGTGTTCTATATTTAATTTATTCCTCATTAAGCCCTAGATTTTTTATGTAACTTATTGTATTTGTGTGACCACTTTCTCATTCACTTTTACTGAAATATGACATCTGCAAATGATATAATTTGTCTTGACTAGTATTTAGTTCTGGGTATGATCTCAAGATTTCGAATATAATTTTATATAAATTAAATAATATTTTTGTCCGTACATATCTCAGAATCGAGAGAAAAGGGCATTCTGCCGCCCCACAGGAAACCGCTCTCCCGCTATAGGACGGGAGTGGGACAAGTACCTACTGTCCATCCTGCCTGATGCAGGTTTTCTACGGTTTGTCCTACATCGCTTTTAGGCGAATACCGCCTAGGATCCTTAAACTACAGCCCGGGGGCCCTAGTGAACCCACGGCTACCCTTCTCAACCCTTCCACATCCCCCCTTGCAAATCCCTTCCTATTCTATTAAAGGGGACTTGCCACCGAGTGGATTTAACTCATGCAGCCTGTTACTCTAAAAAATATGTGTGTATTTAAAAGACTGAATTTTAAGTTTTTCAAATGTCCATTGACAATTAAATTACCCTCGAGTATATATACAGACTAATTTTTATGGCCATGTTATTAGTAAATAAACCAAATTTGTCAAGAGTAGATGAAAAGATTACTGTAATAGGGTAATTGCTAAAACTTACTAACGGACATTCTTTTGGACTGAGACGCTACCAGCGGTTATTGACGTCAACACTTATTTCACTGATGCCAATAATTCACGAGTACCATTATGAAATTTATTTTCAGTTCCGCTGTTTTACTTTAGTAACTATTATAACTTAATGCAGTAATACGGGGCACGTTGAAATACGTGAAATAGCTGCAAGTAACGTCACTGTTAGAAACAAGTACAAGGTCCAAAATGAATATGATGAAGTTTAACAACGTCTTTGTCTCTAGTGAGCCTTGTGTAATTGTAAATTGTTGGACCTTGCCTTAACAGCTTGGCGTGCTATGAAGTAATTTACAAAACTAACTTCACCTTTAGTTCTCTCCCAAATGTGGGATGAGCTTTCAAAAAAAACTTCAATTGAAACGGTGCGTATGTTTTCATTTAATTATCCATTATTTTACAGCTTATCATATATGAGCGATACAATCAGAAACCGTGTTTATGTTTGTAATGATGGGGAATATTTAAGAGATTATATTTTTTTGTGATCAACGAATTCAATGTTAAGTTTTGTGAAAAATGCTCATCTTTCAATTTCGACAAGAATAATTCTTACTTTTTCTTTGTTGTCGATCATAATAATTACTTTACGTAGAAACTACGAGTAAAGCTAAAATTTCAAGTTACCACTCTTTCTAGTTAAATTATTGTTACGTATAATATTATCCTAATTAGGTAGTACCTTATTGTTATTATTCTCATTAGTAAGACAACGAGTTTTTCTTGTATATTTACAAAAAATATTTGGTAAATAAGGATTACAAATATCACTGAAAATCGGCATCGGCATTAAATTAATGTTGAATGGCTACTATTAATGATAATACCATTTAATAGGAATTGTATAGTAACGGAACTCACAATATAGTACAGATAATTAAAAATATATGTTTGAACTAATCATAGCACATAGAAGTGAAAATTTGACGATGTAACAATAATACAATTAAGTAATTCATTTTAAAAAAACTTCTGAGAAGTCGCTGAGGCTTCGAAGTTTATTAATGGGCTTATAAATGTCGTTTTTGCGCAAGTGTCACATTTTTAAGTTTTAAGCCACTCTTGAATAAGTAGAAATAAATCATTCTAAGGAGTTCTAAAATCATCCCTTTCTCGCGCGCAATATTGAAACTATTGCCTTTGAATGTAGCCAATAAGTTTTCTTCTTCTTCAGTATTTAAGTGCACTAAAAACTAAGACATAATGGAGTATACCGTAGCGAATTTCTTTGTACATTCACAGGGGGAACATACACCTCTCACTTTCCTCTTTTCATTGGATCTTTGCACGAAATTTTGTGACATCAGCCTGGAACTTCTAACTGGCTGTTAAAAATAACTAAAAGCTTCGGCCTTGCTGAAGAAAGACAGTCGAAGAACTTCAAAGTTATTTAAGTTGAGTGGGGTAAAAAACAGGAAAACAGTCGTAAGTTGGAACGGGAGGGAGCAATATTGCCATTTAATTACGGAGTTAACGGTTCCGAGAGGTAATACATTTTGATAGTTATATTTATTCGATGTCAACTAAATCAATAAATAAACCAGCTAACGTGTCATAAATAAATTAATAAAATAAAAATAAAAAAATGACAAAGACTTTCGTTCCTCGTTTTGAAAGCTCCTCAGGTTACAAGTTGAACAAAATATATGTGTAAATGAATTATACAAGTATGAATATAAAAATACATTGAAAATTTCAAAGAAATTACCGCAAATAAATTATATTCATATTTGTAGAATTCAATTACCAAATTTTATACTCGTCCGTCTGAGAACGTCCCAAGAACGAAACGTAGCCTAATTTATTATTTCTATTTTATTAAATTATTTAGTTATACATTTCGTTCGGAGTAGTTGACTAAAGGGCCTGAACTTTAATATAGGCTATATGAATATACACATTTCCACAAATATTACGTTTAATAAGAATATTTTTATATGAAGGTGTTCCAAAGCACAGTACCTATTTATCTGAAGTCTGATATTATTTAAAAAATTCTATTTTAAACATGATCAACATAATTGGATTACAGCTTTTAAAAAACGGTGTCAATTTTATTCATATGTGTACTTTTTGGATATGTATTCGTCAGTATTGACATATAAACGACTTCGAATTTAGAAAATTTTTCGTGCATTTAATAATTTGAATTTTTTATAGAAAAACATTCAGGGTTACTCCACAAGAAGATATTTTTATAAATTGGAGTTCTTATATACTGGCAATTAATACGTATGAGTGCAGACATAATTTTAGAGCATTGTTCTAAAATTTTATCCATTGTCTGAGCTACATTCGGCACGACTAATTTTTAATGGAACGTACATTTTTTTCTCTACTCATTACGCGTTTTACGTCCGCCATCTTGGTTGTGCTAAAACTTTCTAAGGAGAAGATCCCCGAAGGCTCAACGAACTCGGGAGCCTTAACACAGCTGGTGTGAACTCTAAAACTCTTCTGTCATATATACATTTCGTTCACAATCGAAGATTGTTTTCGGTATTAAGGTCACAATATGTCCTCGCTTCGTCTCATTCTCGTTGATTCTATAATAATTATAAAAATGTCTAGGAAACAAAAAGTGGTCTAATATAATTCTTGAGATTCAAGAAAATATGACTGAGCGGTAGCAGTGCGTCATTAATTGTGAATCTGTTATTATATATTTCTTATGTCAAATAAAATTTTACACCACTCAATTTCGAAACTATTTAAATATATCAGTATATTTAAATATACCAATATAATATAGTTTAAATATATTATTCAACTACTATTATAATACAGTATAATAAAACGTCCCATCTTTTGGAAGACGAAAGTGTGAATATTAAAATAAGACACATGTATAACAGATGTGATTATCGCAGTGAAGCCGCAAGTTTAACGTATTCATGCCCGATTACTGAAAACATGCACCCGATTTCAATTCGCTGAATTTTCAAGTGAGTCAAATCGAACGTCAGAAACATCGAGTTTTTGCGGAAGCTTAATAACATAGCGTAATTGTTTGAAGTTATACTTTTGTTATAGGTCAGAATGCCACTGGGGATTCGTCACGTTCGGCATCTGTCGCGGTCTTCATTAAACTTCATATAACACTGTATAAAGCCAGTTTATTTAAAATATATTTCTGGTTATTATTACAAGTTTATGTCCTGTGCAAAATCAACCTTATACAGTCACTAGTATTATTTATACGAATAAATTTAGTAAATTGTCCACAAAACTTTAAAATTTAATCATATTATTTAATAAATTGTTTTATTGGATGTAGGTCAGTGAGGATTAATTTCGCTTCGTAGGTCGAATGGTCCATACTGATTAATTAATAGATAATCCCATCGATTGTATAAGGTTGTTATTTACCACAGGAGGTTGAGACGACAAGTTGAAAAAGTCAAAAGCTTTAAACTGCGAAAATGAAGTTATCGTCCCATAACATTGAATTATATTCCAAGCTTTCACACTATAACGTACGGAGAATAAATGCTAACGAGTGGCGATTGCCGAATTACTTTTAAGTTAGGCTCATATTATGATATTATAAGTTTACCTGTCAATAAACGCATCTCCTAGATTTGAAGTCATTCAGCCGAATTAACACGGCATACTAAAAGCTAACACAAAATTAACAGCGTTTGCTTTCCTTACGTCTCAACAGTTTCAAGCAGTGCAAATTAGCACAATAAACAACAGTATCCCTATAGCTTTATTCCTTACTTAGTCTTGTGTCCTGTGTTGCCAATTTTCGGATCAATATCTAAGGAATTCGTTTTCTGCGTAAAATCCTGCGTGCTTACTTTGAAATTAGGATAGTAATATGTTAACTAACTTCAATGCTTGAAATATTAGATCGACCTAAGTCAGCGATATCAGAATGAACATACTTAAGAATGTATTTGACCCAGTTTACGAAAGTCTAAATTACTTCTTTCGTAAGAAATAAAACCACTACTTATGATTAAAAAATTAAAATATTCCGTATTGAAAATTATTGTTTTCAGTTCTAGAAAAGTTAATGAACTCTGATAATATAATTACTTTAATAATAAAGCAATTGTTATTTTACACGTTCGAGGAGAGATTTATTTTGCTCTGCAAAGTATTGGTGTGAATATCGGAACATTTTTAGTAAAACATATTTCGAATTTGAATACGTTTCAGTAAAAGAGGAGTCGATTTATTCTGAAATTTGCAGCACAAGCGGGGAATCTTCACTTTTCGGTAGGTTTCTCCCGGGAGAAGCTGTCTGAATGTTACAAGCATACTTTACACCCCCTGAGGGAGAACAAGAGGAGGAGAGTAAAACACCAGCGGAAAAATGCCGCAAATATGCAGGGAAGTCTAGGTAAGTCATGTTTGCATTAGCTATATATCAAACATTATAGCGTAGTGTACTGTAGCTGACGAGCAATAGATACTGTAAGAGTTTAGTGGTAATGGAGGTTATTCTTAATCAAAAAAGCTGAATCCTACTTAATGCCCATGAATGTTTGAATTTTTTTTAAAAGTATCCATCAGGAGACTAATAATTAAACTCCAATCGTGGCAAGTATGAGGATCCTCAGCGACTACCATAACAGCGGTTTTGACTGCAATATCAGGTGATATCAAATTATTGTAATTATTAAAATCACACTATCCCACCCCCATCCCTAGGGAGAAAACTTTAACTTAACCAGCTGGGATGCCAGAACTAAACTTGGCGACTTCCAAAACACTATTTTCGACACAAATATTGGTAGTTGTCGTAATTTTTTGTCTCGCCCTTTCATCGTACCTCATTCTTGTCCCTATGCAGTTAGGGGAACAAATTCGAAACTAAAAGCATCAAGACTGACATTATGAATCTGAGTGACCTCGTAAACTATTTATTCAGCGCTAATATAGGCCGTTATCTCATATTATGTATTTTGAAAATACCACCCCCCCCCCATTCCATCCCCCCCAAATAGAGATGCTAGTTATTTTAAATCCACGGGGTTGGTTCCTGAAATTTTTCCACGTATTAATGAAAAACTTAATTTACACTAATAATTATGTATATTAAGATAAGTAACATATTCAGCGTTCTACAATATTAATATTATGCTTAATTTCGTAAAAACTCACTTTTAGGGAAAATGACCCATCGGGAAAATAACTTGTCGGGAAAACGTCAATCGGGGTTTTGTCCTGTCGTGCAAACGGCCGGATCCTGTCCATAACGGCTTTATAATTGATTTATATACCAGAACTTTATTTTCCAGTGTATGACGATAACTTTTACGTAGTAACCAGTTTAATTCGTTAAATTTTAAATCAATTTTTTTTCTTTTTCCCGATATTAGTCGATATTTTGTCGAAGTTTATTCCCATATATAGGACTGACTGTGATTCGGGAATTATTATATTATCAAACGATATAGGTGGACATTAGATTTTGCAAGTTGTAATAGTTGATTTAGTTTCCTTAATTTTTATTTTCCGTTTTGTTATCCAGTCTTGCAGTAAATTTAGGTGATTTTGTAGATGGGATATTGCAGTATCAGGCTGATTGTGAGTAGTTAGTATTACTGTGTCCGCAGAAAATGTGCCAGTTGTATTAGTTTTTGTGGTTAAATCTGACAGGTATAATAGTTAAAGAATCGGCTCTAGAACATTTCCTTGCGGTGCTCCGGTTCTTATTGGCTGGATGTAATACACTTTTACATTAACTCTGTTGATTATATAGGTAATATTTAAACAAGTTGAAATATGACGGGAGACAGCGTTTAATTTTGTAGTGCAAGCTGTCGTGCCTTATTTTATCAAATGCCTGATGCCCATAAATAACGAAATACTTCACATATCGTATCAATCGTAGGAAATAAAACTGTCTCTGCACAGCTTAAAAATAAGCTGGATCGAATCACTACAATTTACTGGTAAAAATAATTCTGAAAGCCCATTCTCACATGGCATATTTTAAACATCTTATACATATAAATTTATAAACATATTTCAGGCTATATAATGAACCAGAATCGAGATATGAGAAAAACCTTCCTGAAGATGCGAAAGAGGTGATATCCGCCTTGCGATTTGAAAACCTTTGTACTGACGTTCCTTCTTACCTTTCTTTGAATCGAAGCGAACTTTGAATGTCACTTTTATACGCGCGGATTCACAATTCTTCATGCCCCGCGTATCTTTCAGAGCTTTTTCAGCTTCGGACGTTTTCCTAAGCTACGTCTTGACATGGAACGAATGTGGACAAGTAGGACAGCATGAGCCAGGAATCCTTATTTCGTGTTACATTAATGGAAATATGACCAGATAGGAAATATCAGAAAATGGATGCAAATGAAGAACAATCCATAATTCTGTTTCTTCTTGAAAAGAATGTTGTTGGCGATGTTTTTTTTCACAGGAAATGACCAGCATTAATTTAAGTATTCATTTGTCTATTACTATTGTTTACAGACATAAATTCTCTCTATAAAATATAAAACAACTGTGTTAAAAGTATTCTCATGAGATAAATATATAGTCAAATAATAGACAGAACTATGTGATAAAATAAATACCACACAACGTTTCTGCAATTCTTGTTGCTTTCGTCAGGTGATTCGTCAAGTTGTTTATGCGGTGTGTCGTTTTTGCGGCTCTTGGGATTTTGAATCACCTGACGTTAGTGTAGTATTTATTCCATCACTTAGTTTTGTCTGCTATTTGTTTATATAATTAGTATAAATACTCTCTAAATAATGTAAAAGAGGAGCTAGACCTCTAACTCATTTATTATGCAGTTTTTGGAATTTAGGGAGACAGCTGGATAATTTTCTTAATACTCAACTTTTATTGTTTTCACATGTGTTTATCGAAGCTTCGCAGTTGTTTTCGCGAAAAACTCAGCGTACAAAAATCAGTACTCCTGCGTTATGCATAAGTGGGTAATTCCTGTTTTTTTTGTGTGTGTGGAACTTAAATTCGTGTGAAGTGAAGCAGAAATAGATATATTTTGCACCCTAAACAAGTTGGAGTGTCAATGTTAATCTAGGCGGAATCACGGGCAGTTTATCTCCGGGAAGGAGTCGTAATTTTGGAGTCACCGCGATCAATCTTGATTACGTGCAAAGAAGAGGGCACTGGCTAACTACGTGAAAGTAGTCAAATTTAGAGAAATGTAGGAAACATATAATTCGAAGGTGTATTACTACGGTAAATCTTTTGAGCACTATGAAAAGAAATTAAAATAGTTTCTAATGATGTATATGGTATATTAGCACACTTAGTACGATCCCGCGGATTGGGAAGCCCAAAGTTATAAGAAATAAAATTTTTGGTAAATAAGAAGAGACTAATTATATTACTATTAAGTATATGTAACATAGATAAGGAAGGACGTGATAACACACAGACACGGGATCAGCATGATTGAAGATATATGGAAGTGAGGCATATGCGTATGTATCAAATAGGGTCTTTAATCATGGAAATATGTTGATAAAAGGAAAATGATTTATATATATAAATCATTTATATAATATTATGTATATATACAGTATTTATTTGATACGTAAAGTCGGCCAATAAAGCAAATGTACTTCAATAAGCATTCAGAAATGAATAAGTGCGGAAGATATAATTTTTTGGGAACAAAAAAGTGTTTTAATAATATTCTTTGTTATATGATTTTAATAATATACGTTGTGAAAGCATTAAAACCATTATCATCTATGTTGTCCATTTTGAACTGCCAATCAGACAGGTGCTCAGAGTAGATTAAATATTAGCGTTAAACAAGAAATTACGATTAATTAACGAAGGAAAAAGTAGTTCCACATAATAATCGTGGTAAGAGATATGGTATGGCACGCAACTAAAATTTAATAATGATAATAATAAATACATAAAGTAATGTTATATGTCGCCAGTAAGGGAAGATTTAACAGAACAAAATATCCAAATATAAGTATGAATTGAAAGATTTCACATGAGAAACGTTATAAATATTCAACCGTAAAAGGTTCAAAAATATATCTCGCTTGTAAGTAAAAAAAATAAAAGTTTCTATGTGGAAGAAATTAATTCTAACCGTGACGATGACATTGTAAAAGCGTCAAAAGCTAGCGAGTTTCTCTACTTTTGTCTGCTTCGCTTCGGTAAAGGAATCCTTTCAAGATAAAAGAAGGCGTACGAATCCTTTAAAGTTTAGCATTGGTCGCGTGCTGGTTAAACTCTGCCAACGCATAAATATCTCTTATCTCCAGAAGTTACGCCCCAATTGTTAGCTTCCGCAACCCCAAAAACACTTGTCTAAAATCCTTCAAGATGTACTTTTTTGTACAGATACTTCAGTTTTCATACCATTGAACCGTCGTCCACCGGTAGCCATCGTCGTTATAACGTTATAATTCCATATTCCCATCACACTTTCTTTAATGTGCGGTTATACGAAAGCTCTCTTATAATATCTTAGAAACATTCTAATGAATTCAGAATGCTTACAAGTGTTGAATGTTATAAATCAGATTTAACTAATTGTTTAATTGGAGGATGTTATCTAGATGATAACTTCTTTAGAGTTTGAGAATACTTTCGTCTGAAGTATTAAACGAAATTAAATATGAAACTGCCTTGAATTTTGACAACTTTAGATTATTGACTTGCAATAAATGAACACTACATGTTTAGTTTCTATTTCGAAACTGTTTCTGGTGTTTTACAAAAGCTGTTTTTCAAAATATGTTGTTATAAATGTGTAATATATTATTTTAAAATATTTAAAGTGATTAAAATGAGAAGTAAACATTTTTAATTTATATGGTTTTTAACTTTTTTCGATAATATGTTTAATTAAAACTTTTTTTAGCAATTATTTAATCACAGGAAGATATTTTTTGTGTTAATAATATATTTACTCAATTAATATTTCACTTTGTATTTTTATATATTTTATACGTAATATCCTTTAATATGAACTCTAAAACGTTATGTTTCTAATTTTATAAAAAAAATATTTGTTAACTTCAAAGTAAAATCATTTCAAACAGTATCAAATTAGAAACAAAACGTGTTAAGTTAATGCCCTTAAATTTCAAAGTCGGTTTATTTGTTAACGTTTTAGCTGTTTATTCAACTTCTTATTATTTTATTTTTACCTCGCGAAATAACATTAGAAACTAGGTTTTTTTCTCTTATTATGATCCGTATATATCGAATTGTATTGTATATCTTCGTACGTGACACTATCAGAGGCATTATATACAGGAGCAACTATTTAAATATCCATTTCATTTCCGCCTCTACTTTATTTTGCTTTATTATAAGAAATTACGTTATAGAGTTGTCATGCATGAATGTTCTACTAATTTTGGTTGATAGCTTTCCTGCCTCGATATATCGGAACCCAATTTACTTTTCAATTTGCAGTTTATAGTTTCCCTCCTCCTCTCTCCTGTTGGAAATATCGTAATATTTTTAATGTTCAATTTTTTTTAGCTTTTTATTCGGAAATGAAACTACTTCCATATTAATTCTCTGCTGTATCGTGAGTGGTCTGTAGACGAATCAATCTAGGATGGAACACATTTTTTAAAAAAAATTGGTATTCAAGTTTAATATTCCGTTAGAATTTGAGAAGGAAAATATTTTACCCGTTATTGACAAGCAAATCAGAAACATTGTAAGAAAAGATGGTGACACCATAAAATTCTAAGACAACGGCCCTTGTAATGGAAATAACATGGACATTAAGTAGGTGTTTGATACTAATTCATTGAAATCGGTGGAATCTTTAGAATAATGTAAAATATGCATGTATAATATTGATATATAGACGTTTTAATTTATAAACTTAAATTGACTTCAAATTGTTTTTAATATATATGTACTTGGTGTTCGATAATTTATATGCTTATATATGAAGTAAATCGGTATATGTGGTAAAAGGTTAAATAGACACTCCCGGTAAAGAGAGAGACAGAAAGAGCTTCTGACACTTGAGCCTGCGGTAGACCGCGCTCGTACAAATGAAAAGAAATTCAATACAAGGGCGACGAGCAGGCTGCCATTTCAATTTTCTGCTCTCATCGCAGTGATCCCCGTTGCAATTGGAAAGGTATCTTCTAGGAAACTGAGGCTTTAGGTTTAATTGCCTCTTCTCAGTTACATACCGTGAAATGCATTTAGTATCGGTAGAATTAATTACCAAAGCGATACGTTTCTATTATTGTCAGGCGTATGTCAAGAAAATGTAAAGCATTTTAGATTGTCATATTATCCTTTTATATGATGATTTAACTTCCTAATTCACATTTTAACAACTGAACCCGTTGACGGTAGCTGCGCATTATATTTAAAGTCGGACAGAAAGATTGCCGAAGATTTAGATATTATAAATAATTTGAAACGTTGATATTTAAGACTTTTCAAAGAGGGAACCACCAATATTTGCTGTTAATTTACAAATTTGTTATCCTGAAGATAAATGTTTTACGAGCAATCTTAATGCAGATAACTATTTCCTCAAATAATGATGAAAAATTCTATTTCACGCACTCAGTACACATTCTTGTATCTTTGAATTTTTTACTTTTATTTAATATAAACTAATGGATAATAAAAGTAACTATTGATGGTAATTTATGTTTCTTTCGGCGTATGCCTTCTATTTGCAAGCGCAAAGGGTGTAAACGTACAATTTTCCTGTTTTGGACATACTTGACATACTTTGTAAAGATTAGAATTACAATTAAAAATTTTAACCTTTTCAGAAACTCTCTCTCTCACTCCCTCCCTCACTCACTCAGGGGATAAATAGGGCCTCATTACAGCGGAAAAAATATATACAACTCAAACCTTTCGCACCACTGCTTCTTAGGTTCAGAAAGGGCTGCTTGTCACTCAAAAATGGTTAATAATCTTTCTTACTGGTCCACAAGTACCTCTCCGAACTAATTAGAACAAACTTCTCCAAGATAAAATTACAGCAAGTTGATCCCGCAATGTAAAACATTTTAAAATTCGTATATAATAAAACCGATAAGATGAGTATGCAAACTGAAATAATTGAAAACATACTTGTGCAATATACTGGCCTGTGCAATTTGTTGGCAATGCCAAATGGTATTTATTTATTTTAACGACGTAAGCTCGTGTAGGAAAAATATTTACTGTGTTGCTTTTAACAAGAAAATATTTGGAACCGCGATATAATGAAGTGGACTGGGAATGTTGTTCCGGAATCCACGTAGAAGCCACTTTCCCGACGTTTACTCTGGGGAAAAAAATTACCCTTAATCCTTAGTAATTAAAGTTATAATTAAATTTTCGTTGCGAGCTGAAGGACAAACAATCTCCAACTTTTACAAACTGCCTTGTCGATCATGAAAAATTGAAAGTGTTGTTTTTTTTAAAAGTTTTTGTAGACATTTGGAAAAGAAACGGAAAGAAATTCTTGTGGCACAGGGGAAATTATATATTCTATCGGACACGAAAGTCTTATTGTAATGGCACTACATACTCCCTAAATATCCGTTCTTCCCATCTTCCCCCATAACCTCCTTAACGCTTTTCAAACATGAAGTTTCCCCAATGACCAGATCAATTGCTACCATCAGGTATGTGGTAAACAAGTTAATCGGTTTCTCTCCCCTCTGACTTGGAATGATAAGGGTCACATCCAAGACCACAAGTTTACATGTGAAATATTCACAAATTGTAAATACCTTATGTTTTATTAGTTTAATTTTTACAATTGTAAAAACTTTTATAATATTATTATCACAACTGTAAAGTCTCTTGACTAAAAGTTAATTTTAATAAATCTAAAAAAAGTGGGGAAAAAATACTAAAAACCGAATAATTGAAGTTCAAGTTTTGACGCTGAGAAAATAATTATACTTAAATACTTTAATACTTAAAAGACTATTATTAAAACAGTAAATGTGGCCAATTGGTTTATTAGTCCTTAAAAAAAAATTTCTCGTGTAAGTGCCAATAACACCAACTTTGCAATGTTTAAAACATAAGAAGCTTTCGACTCTCATTCCATAAGCTGCAAAATGTATAAAATGCAATAAATATGAAGAGAACATATGTTTTGATAAAAATACAATTTGTTTCCTACATATGTCAATAGTAATGTAACATGTTTAGGAAAAAATGTATTTTTAACACAAAAGGTATGCCGGCTAATATTTGTTGAGCAATTTTTTTTTGAGGAGTAATTAAAAATTGGCAAAATTTACTGTTTTAAGAATTAATAAAATATTTATGCATTTAGATGTCTATAAATTAAAATAGAATTAAAGGAGATAGAGGGAGAAGAGAAGCGGTAACAAGAGTTTATAAGTCATATTTACTGATAGAAGAAGGAATTTAAACTAAATTTATAATTCTACAAAATTAAAATCAATTAATGTGTTTGACTATTAGATTGGTTTGTGTTTTGACCATTATGGTTTGTATGTTAAACCTTATGTGTACGTTGTAACGTGTGTCCACGTGTTTTTATATTAGTTTTTTATTTATAACATAATTTATAATATAAAATAAAAATATAGACTAAATCAAAGGTTTTGAATATGTCATAGTAGTTAAGTGAGAGGCTCTTTGGAGATTTGATCTTCGGCTGGATGGTCGGAATGTATTGTTTGGTGTTGCTGTGTATATAAATGAATAAATAATTGGAAAACTTTACTACCAAGTTGTTATTTATAAATCGTAGAGTGATGTTTGGAACAGATTAGCTTTGAGAGTACCGGTATTTGAAATATTTAACCAGTTTGCCAGCAGCAGTACGGATCACAACTGTCACACTTTGCCTTGTCTATTGTCTGTGTTCCTTTGCATGTGGCTGCATGATAGTCCAGTGCCCTTTCACAGCAGAGCACGCAACACGCCACCACTTCAGCACCTCTTCCGTGTTATTTATGCCTGAACGTTAAGCACTCAACTCGCACAGATTTCAAGAATTGATGTGAAACACTACACACTCAGCCGAAATGTATATATTTTAATAGTATTATATCCACGTGAATTTGATTACAAGTTCAAAGAAGGGAAAACACAATATTCAACCCATGTATCGTTGAAGACCTTTGTCGACATATTGTTGCGATAGCAAGCTTGACGTAGAAATTATCTGACGGGCGGCGCTTCGAATTTTATATAAAAAATATTTTGAGCTTGTTCGAATTTTATTCCCAGCATATGTAGTAACTTTTCTTTTCAAGAGAAGAGACTTGTCTGTCACTCAATATTTCGTTGATTTAGTTAGCCAAATTAAGCTAACGGTACCGTGTTTGTGCATGTGGACATACGAGGGTTCTTACATAAGTACCCGACCTAACGAACGAAACGTAAAATTTTTTGGAAGAAATATCTTTAAATTCCATCATAGTCTTCTTTCAGCTCGATACACTTTTCCCTGCGATGTTCAATGGCTTCGATACCCTGTTTAAATTAAGAACCGTCGAGCTCCTCAACCGCGGAGTCCACTTCCTCATTCTTCGCAAATCCTTTTCAAGTTTGGAAATAGAAAATAATCCCAGGAATCTAAATCTGACGAATAGGAAGCCTGAGGAAGAACTTCCAACTTTAACTCATTGAATAAAAAGATAACTAATTCAGACAAAAACGTGATAATATAAATACACACAACGTTTCTGGGATTCTTCGTCAGGTGCGAAGAAGAGCCTAGAGCGTCATTACTGCACTTGTCAGTTTTTTTAAAAAATTAAAGTTTATAAGGGTCGTCGACTTCGTCGTTATTGCGAACCCGTATGTTATTTACAATAGTGTCTTAGCGTTATTTACATACATTCTTAACACTAATTGCACGCGGATTCGTAAAAGAAACTGACTCCACGACCTTGCAAGCAACGGATTAAATTTTAATATTTCTTTACTGAGTGAATCGAAAATCAATGTTCCTAAGACAATACATTGACAAACACTATCGTTATTTTACCCTGCAATTTACATCTACGTATACAGAAAATATTCGTTTTACTATAATGTACAAATGTATTGATGAAGCTTCATTTATCTGTAATTCTGAAATATTAATATTTCTACGTTCTTCATTCTTTTATTACATTCATTAGTCTTTAATGTTTAATTATTTTTTATAAAACTATGAATGTAAAAAATTCATCGAATTGTGTAGCACTATTTTTTACTTTGTCGTTAAAGTATTCCCGATAAAACAATATTTTTGTATGAGGTCACATTTTTCCATACAGTTAATAAATAAATAATTTCTTCCAGCTAAACATTTTTTTTGGCCACATTATTACTTTCGTATGGGAACTTTGAATTTATATTTTTAATTCAAAATCGTTTGCCCAATTCAAATTTAGTCCGTATGTAAGAGTCAAAACTTCAGAAAATAGTGCCTCATATAGCCTTACCAATTGTGAATTAAATAGCATAACGGTAATAAATATGAGTTCAAAGGAATCAAATGAATTTTTTTTCACAAGTCAGAAAAAATATTCCCTCGAATCAAGCCGTTGGAAGATATTGGTGGGATTACGGTGCCTTGTGAAGAGGGAAATTCGATGTACAGGGGTGCAAGGTTTCACAGAAAACCACTCGCCAGTGAAATGGAATTCTGCTGCCACCATCTCACAATTCAGATTATGCAGCAAGTTCATTTCTCAGAAGAGTAATGGCCCCTGTAGTTGTTTCGCACAGCTCTACTTTGCAGTGCTTGCTTAATACGAAAAAAAAAAGTCTCCGTTAATTAATGTACTCAAAACTTTATTCTTAACAAAATAACGGAGACATGACAAGACAGCAAGCTTCCCCCTTTACCTGAACATCAACATTTATCTCGGCACTGTTTCGCCAGTCGCAGTAAAAAAAAATTAAAGTATGCAAATTAAATATTACAAGAGATCCAGTCATCCAAGACGCAAATAATACAAGTTTCGAAAACACATTTTCAAAAGACGTTGTTCCTCCCGTGATGCCTTCAGAAAGAACATTTAAATTGATCGAGTACTTGTGATTACGATCTTTCTTTTCTGATGTAATAAATAGCGCTGTTATTCATTTGTTCAATATTTTCAGAAGACAAGTTTCACTGGCTGAGAGGAAATATAAAAAATGTCACCACCGGTTACTTAATTTCCTTTCTGTTTATTCTGAGCAGACAGATAAATATTTTTTAGATTATTCTGATGACGTCATTGTCACAATAGAAGGGGACTGCAGGAGAGAATTGCGAATGAAAATAATGGTGACTTTGAAGTGGCGTCGGAAAAAGACAAACTGGAGCTGTCACAAACGGGAAGTTACTCTTTGATCTTTGGAGCAATGCCTCGTGATTAATTGCCGTTAAATGAACATAAATCATCGATACGTTATTTTGAGTCTCAAACTGAGCAAGGTAGACCGACGAACCTAATATTGTTAGCTTCCATATAACGTCAAAGGAAACTCTCCTTGCTGTTTTGTACGTTTGAAGAATATGTTGTAATGACGACCAGAGTGCAGTTATCTCACAGATCACCTCCTTTGAGAAGAATTGTTACTGTTCTTTGATCTGGAGTTTCTGCGACAAATATTTAAACTGTGTTAGTAAGTAATATTTGTAATTTCTAAGTTCAACGACATAAATATTAAGCGAAGATGTTTGTATTTCGTATATAAGCGTACTGAGCGAAACAGTTATCCTGGAAACTGTGTGATATTCCGTGAAGATCCTGTCCCTAAGGCAGCGTCAAGACATGTCTCACATTTCAGAGCAAGACGCACTCAGCTTTGCCTCGTTTCCGAAGTAGTCCAATTTTTCCTTTATCGCGATCTGGCCCAGTGGATGGCGTGCTACCAAGATAGTACCGCCAGACTGTCATCTTCACATTCTGAATTTCTTGGAAGTTCTCGTGGTCAGTGTGTCGTTTCTCCTTCAGTCTTAACCATAGTAAGCACATAACCATTCGTGTCTGTGCCGGGATTAGATCACTGGACTCGAACCGGAATCCTCTGTGGTGCAATGACCCTGACCATTTCACCAGTTTGATTATCCGTAATTGTCATTGGTTTCAAAGCAGTCAAAGACTGTAGTGAATGCAGTGAGCAGCATCCCGCTACATACAAATAATAATATACGAGGACAGAGGAAATGCTTACAATCAAGCTCCAAATGTGAATTCACAGCTTTTTCGGTTATAATAATAAGATTAAATAATAAGATACTTTTTTCAGTGTACGTAAGACTAATGAAAGAGTAAACATTATATGCTGAAATTTCATGATTTAACAAATTCGTTAAGAAACTCAAAACATATATATGACTTTTTGCTGTGTTTGATATATTGTTTACATTTGATCGTGCTTTAATAATTTGAAGAAAAAATCAAGACGGTTCACTCACACATTATGACTCCATGTCCATTTATATCCAAGTTCATATTTAGCGCCTCTATCTTCACCAGTCTTCTGCTTCTCCTTCAGTCTTCACCAAATCAGCATTCACTTGATTCCACGATCTCTGTCTCGGTCTTCCACGGAGTCATCTTCCTTCAGGATTCCTTTTCGTCATTGCCTTCAGCCATCATCCCTTCTCGATTCTTAGTATATCGGATTCTTCTGCATTTTATTTCACTTATTATATCTGCACTCTGGTCCCTGTTCTCAGTATTATGTTTTCCTTCCCGTTTCCATTGTTCGTATGTAGGCCCGTATATTTTTCGTAAGACTATCGTTAAGAACTATAAGCTTGTTTCTTATTTAACCTCCATGGTTCTGATATTAACAATAATACTCGGCAGATTATTGTTTTATATAGTCTAATTTTCTTTTAGTACAAGTATTTTAATTTTTGGTTCATGTATTTGCTGAATTCATTCTGTTTTTTAGTTCTGGTATATCTATATTCTGATTTTATATAATTACCCCAGGGTATTTAAAATTTCCAACTTGTTCGAATTCATGTCCGTCAATTCGATAATTTTCGATTTTCGATTATCGTAAAATGCATGTACCAAGTTTTTGTGTCATTCATCCTTAATCCGATTTTTTTGTTTCTTTTATACATAGGCCTACTTTGGTTAGTGTCTTTACATCTTCAAGACTATCTGGTATTATCACTACATCATCTTCTAAGGCAAATATATTTACTTTGATTCCGATTTTAACAGTAAGGTTCATCCCTGCTACTTTCGGTGATAGCCGTGGATCAGGCGTTACGAACGATGGTGGGGGGCGCAGTTTGACGGAGGGGATGCAAGTCCGACGTTGCCACGATGCGCGAGGAGTCAACACACACTACAATTATCTAACGATGTCAAGCTGTAGACGCTTAATGACTATGATTCGTTGCGAACGGAGAAGATGGACACTGAATCTGGCCGCCATCGAGTGTGCCGCGAACTATAGTGGTCAGATTTCCAAAACTCGTCGCGGATTCGAATACAGCTGTATTCATTTACGACAATGTATGGTTCGTTAGACCATTTTTAAATAAATTCAATAATTATGTAATTTTGCAGTGCATTCTAATACTAGTTGGCGATGTATGATAAGTAAACAATAATTTTTAATAAAGAATGTAGTCTTTCTCGGTGTAAAGATTGAATAAAGTCTTCTCGGACGTTCACTGGCATCTTCTTTTAGCAATAGTCACTATTGCTAGAAGAAGATGCTAATGAACGTCATCGAAACGTCGCAAATACAATTAATTGTTTAGTCGGTTAGAAGCCCGTGAAGACTTTATTCAATAATTTTTTAAATTTTAAACATGTATAAAGAACACGTGATACTAATAGTTTTCAAATACGTTTCAAAGGTTATCTTTGCCAGTCAATCGTAATATAACTTCGGAGATCGTATTCTTTGTATGACGCTTGTTGACTGAATTATGATTTTAAACATTGTTTAGCCGTCTGATACCTTTGATGTTCCTGGAAGATTTGATTTGATTCGTTTGACAAGATTTAGCGGAGTCTTCCATTCTCTGAAGTAGTTCATGGCGTGAAATTTAATACTTCCGTTCCGCCTATATGCTTCCTTGATCGTAGTTTAAAAACACGGACCATGAACATAATCGATCAAGTTTTGTAATGCTCCATCTAGCAACCGTTTAATTTTTTTTTGTACTGGGAAAGCAAAGTCGAACACTTGATACATGTGTGGGTTAATGTTTTCCTTGTTGTTTCGCGTCCGAGAAAGTTGCTCTGCTGATGTTACGAGGTCAAAATTAATGAGTTATTTATAGAATAACCTTAGTTTCGTAAGTATGTAATTTGTTTCGTTTTACGGTAGCTTTTATAAAAACATTTTAGTGAATTATAACGAGTTCAGTATAACCCAAAAAAACTCGAAAGTAACTCCAAATAAATTTTTTTTATAAAAAAAGACGTCTCTATTTATGATATGAGTTTTTAAAAACTACATTTTCTATAATAATGCAAAATTATATTTAAGACACGGGGCTGGGTGATATATTTCTATTCGCGGATATAATTTTAATATTGCTGTCTACTATTTTGTATATTGTTTTCAGAACTTTCATTACCGCTTTATATTGTTAGGATTAAATTCATATCTTTGTGGTTTAAAAACAAATAAATATATTATGTCGTAACGTCTGTAAGCGAGACTGAACTACGGATTTTCTCGTGAGTCTGTAAAGAACTACAAAGTAGTAATTTCAAATAATGTGTGCTAAAATGATACCTTTTATATAGCGACATCTCTAATATGACAACAACAAAATTTACTTATATTGTTTTCGTAGTATATCTATCACATTGATGACTTCGATGTAATTATTTCTGCTTATGTACTAACCCTTTATTTTCTTATTCTCTTTTGAGGAATAGCAAACACAATTTAATTAGGAATAGGTTAAAATGTGGTATCTGTATCCTTAACCAATTGCCAGTTCTGTCGTTTTATTTGTTATGAATTTGTTAGTTTTGGAAACATTTCTGGTGGTTTTCAAAAAATTATTCATTGTATTTCCAATAAAGTTACTATCCTGCATACTCTCATTCTTTTCTTTGTAGTCCTCTTCTCTTAAATTGTAATCGTCTGTTTCTTGACTGTTGCGAAATTTTTGTACTTTGTAATGAGCGTTTCCATAAAGTTTCATAGCATTCAATTTCCAATAATATGTCCGAAACGGTCTGAATGAAAAATATCCAAAATGACTTATGATGCAAAAAAAAAGGGCGAACGATGAAAAATTTGGATTAAGGTGATTGGCAGCGTTCGTTATGTTTTCTAAAGAATATATCCATCAATTTTAGATCTATTAATACACTTTCCGTTTTGAAAAAGAAAACCACTAAGACCCACTTGAAACCTATAAAAAATATTGTGTAGTTTAAATATCTGTTTTTCTGACTGTAGTTCTTGCTACGTAGGTCAAACTAAGAGATCACTTAATATCCTTATCAAAGAACGTACTGAAGGAGTTACGAGAATGCAGTCGTCTTTTTTATCAGAAGAAAGGCAGTTTAATACGGAAGGAAAAATAATAGTTAATAAGAAGACTCAATATTTACTTGTAATAACCAGAGAAATACCGTTACCAGTCCTTTTTTAATACGTTAACGTGAAGCTATTTCCAAGCCAATTAAAGTTTAATATTGCCTGCTCAAACACTTTTCATGCATAAATGTGAGTCGAGTCAATATTTTTCTGAATTTGCATTAAATTACATTGGTTTTCCTGTTACCCTTCATTTTCGAAAATTGTTTTTGTTTCCTGATATACACATAAGAATATGTCTTGTTATATGATGAAAATAATGGGTGTGACAATAAAATAAACGGTTTTCCATCCTCGTGTGTGTCTGTGAGGGTTGATTATTCCCACGTTAATTTATTTTTTAACGAAATCCACGAACTGTATAATGCTACTTCCGTGTAACTCAGACAACATCACTTTTCCTCAAACAGATATTTACTTGAGTTGGAAAGAAACGTGCCAGCTCAAACAATGGCTTAACACACATCAAAGACTTTTTAATTCTGCTTTCAGACGAGGGCAAACATTTCACCCGTGACATACAGTTGGCAGTTCAACAAATATTAAGAAGCAAAAATATGTACAAAGGGAAAGGTTAGCGCCATTCAACGTGCACAATACTGCAGAGTGACACATCCATTTCAAATCGTTCTGTATTTGTTGAACAGTTTCAGCGATTCACAATTTCATTTATTAGATAATATTTCTGTTGCATACGTTATGCGTAGTTTTTGTTGGTGTTTTAATATTATGTGACTTATACCGGAATGTTCTCCGTAACCGGGATTGTCATACCTGAGAATCAAGTGAGTATTTAAAAAGCTTAATCATCATTTGAGCCAACATTTCCTCTGTTTAGAAAAACTTGTAGCTGCTTCCTGTAATCTAGAAAATATAGTGAACGCTCTCATAGAAACAATATGTTACTCGAGTTAAATTTGTGTCTCTGCTCCTTCTAAAAACTAAAGAAGCTTTTGAGATATGGTTCTCAAAAATTATACTCCAATAAATAATTAAGAAAAGTATTTTTGTACAAGTTTATTATCAGCCGATTAGTGTCTTACATACAGTGGGCTTCTGCTTGTTAGGTAGTCTCTCTGGAGCATGTTTGCAAAGCTCAGAGGGACAACGGATGGATGTATGACCCATGGCCAAGCTATCTGTAGTTTTCTTTACTTCACTCAAACTTGCTTGAGCCTTACATTGTGAAAATAAAATGTTGTTAAATTTCATTTGGTATTACAATCTGTATTAATTTTTATTACACACACTACTATTTTATATTTATAATATTATTATTATTAAAAGTTCTCAATATTACCATTTAATTTGCAGGATTCTAATTAGGATCGCTAATCATGGCGTTGAGGCGTAACTCTGGAATTTCCGTAGATTTCTGGTGGGGAATATAACTCGCACATTTGTGCAATTCCTGACACAGTTTATATTTAATACGTAATACAGTCGAGTTCGGATTTTTATTATTATTCTAAAAATTTAATCTGTAGATTTTACATTTGAGTTGATTAAAATGAGTAATTTGTATAACATGGTCACTTGAAACAGTTCCTTGCTTCTGAGGGGGTTTTGGTTGTCTGTAGAGTTGGTTTGATATGCCGGGGAATGTTGGGGTAGGATTGTAGATGTTATTGAGGGAAGGTAGTTGTGGAGTATAAGATTGAGGTAGGTGTCAGTAGGTGCCTGAGTGCTCACGGGTGAATTCGGTATTAAGAGAAAATTTGACTTTTCAATGGAAATAATTTTTTTTGTATAAATTGACCCGTATATATCGAGGAAAACTCCGGTCATAACGAGAAAATGTCTGACGAAATGAACGTTCAGCAATATTTAACGCCTAGAAAATATTTTATGATGGAGAATTCTACCGAGTCACATTTTGCTTGACCTCTGTAAAACTGAGACTGCAAAAAATTCTTCAGTTAAAACTTGAAGTCATAAAAGAAATCGATCGCGATGTACAAAATGTTGATGCTTGTAAACATTTTGATTATCTCTTCAACAGTCTCAACGTTACTTACGAACGAATAGTTGTACATTTCGTCGTATGAAAACAATGTAACAAGTGCATTAATTAAGTGGTATAAAATTCAACATAGTTCCCACCTACGTACTGACCGGTCCTATAATGAAAGTGAAAGCAGCACGATTTATCAGGGAATTTTTCTTTGAATATTTTTTTATATAAGTTTAGCTTAGTTATGTTATGTAATTTTGTTTCTTGATAACAATAATAAAAACAACGTTTTGTTTGCAACACTTGAAAATAAATATAACTAACCCCGGTTATTACGAACCAAATAGGACGGTACCGTCGCGCTCTTTATAACTGAGTTTGACTGTATTTAAATCATAAATCTGTTCGTATTGTATGAACAATGACTACAATATTTATAGTAGCACATCAGGAAGTTCAAGGTTGCCGTGACCCGTCTCAACTTTCTAAGATGACTGTTGCGAGAGTGAAAGGGAAGCAGCATAAGGCAACTGAAAGTAGATGCAGCGAGTTTAATTGCGGGTTGCATATGGACTCGTCTTCACTTTCTACTGTAAAAGTAACCTCCATTCCGTCAAAGAAGCGGAGTCATGCCGATGTACAATGTTTGCTTCTTTGAGCTGCCGTGTCGTTTGAATAGTCCGGCTTTATTAAGCTTAATTAAGTATGGTATTTAATTTTTTTAAAAAAATACTGTATAAGTGGTTGCAATATGATAACTATCATCAGATAGTAGCCAGAAATCGTTAACTAATTCCATTGTATGCAAATTAACTCGCTGTTTATAAAGAAAAATATTTCATAGGAGTTATTTATTATTTTCATTGCTGTATATCTTGTTATACATCACTTTTTTTTTTAAAAGTTTCCGCTAAGAATTCAGAACAACTCGCTGAATTATGATATACGTGGTTGATTCTTAATTTCCCATGACGTTCTTTATCAATATCTTATACAAACATTTTAATCTCGTCTAAAAGTGGAATGGATACCAATAATTCTCTGCATCTGCATCCGGATCCACCAAACGTCTACGACGCGCTCGCCATGTACACAACTTTCAAAGTAACAATTACTGACATATATTTATGTAAATATCTCTTTTTCTCACTAACATAACCTCTCCTCTTCATATCCGCGTATTAGTTGAATTATTGAAGTCCACTGTATTGAATAATATAATTTGAATAACACATTTGAATAATCGAATGAAATTAAAATTTCGTTAATCAATTTTTTTTGTCACTGAATAAATAAAATAAATATAAGTTGGGCAATTGATACAACTTATAAATCTTTCTGACTGTATGTAGAGGTTGTATGATGGATATTTCAAGTGAATAATGATTAATTACCATTTAAAATCATAAATTACAATTCTTTTTTTACGTATTTTGATAATTTTATTACAAGTTTTACAATTAAGCTATTATATTCTTAAAATGATAAGTTTTTATTACGATTAATGTGATTAGGGTAATTTAAAATTTTGTAATGTTTATTCGGCCACGTCTTTTAGAATTGCAATAATGTTTAATGAAACTTCATAGACCTCCTTACTCCTTCTAACTTCAACTGATTCAAAATCGCCCCTTCCTGCAATATACGTTCTGTAAATAAAAACATATGAAAATGAAATATTACAGAAGAATAAAAATAAGTAATGTGCAAAATATCTTGTAGAGCTGTAGTCTTCTTAAAAGAGTCTGAGCCATATAAACTATTGCAATTTGACTCCAAATTTTTTTTCCCACACTGTCTAATTATAAGACTACATTTAATAAAACTTTTAATTATTTATTTACAGTCGCATCAACAGCTCTGGTTATTAGCGACGCTTTATGGGAAATCATTTTTTTCCTCGTCGGGAGACTGATTTGACGAGTTTCTCTCACGCACACAAACATGCCCTCGCCGGGATTCGAAAACTTTTTGTACTTGAGAAATTTTCTTACTTTCTCTTGACAATTTATTTCGCCTTTCATTTTAAAAATAGCAGCACTTTTTACAGAATATTTTTGTGAATTCTGTTTACCTTATGAAACATTATAAAATGAGATTCATATTTTTAGAGTGTAAAGCATTAAATTATTTCAAGCAGCCTTAATTCAAAATTACAAAAAAAAGGATGGGATAAAATCGATATTGCATTTACATTATGAAATTAGCCCTCATTCTTTAAAAATGTGGTTATCATGTGCGCCTATAATTTTTATTTTAGAAAAATATTAATATTTAATTCATTGTCATGAAAACTGTCGTTAAGGCTACAGGAGAATCACTACGCTGACCATGAGCCACTCCTAATTTCAGAACGTGTAAGTGAAGATGACAGTGTGGCAGCCGTCCTTGTAGGCAAAGTTCCTCAATGGCTGTAGTGCCAATTTAATAATAGTAAGTTAATCTTTAATTAAGAAATATGTTGCTAGTAGATAGTGGATCGCGAGTCGTGAAAAAATTATTACGCGTGTGCTTTGGTAATGTTGTCTTTTCTGAAAAATTGCTTGTTGGCGTTTTAGAATGCAACTGTTAAACGCCGCTAGGAGCTATTAAGCGTAATTATTGCTTTTAGCGTATAGTGGAAACACAATACGTCCAGTAAACATATTTTGAAAGATTTTTACTGCGGCTGGAGTTCACTGAGCTGTGAAGATGTCATTGATGATTCAAGGACTGCCAATGGTAGTTTCCTCAAAAATACGACGCTTCCAGAATTTTTTTAAAAAAATTAGATCAGTGACAGCCACATAGAGAGCAGAGATAAATGAGCAGATAGTAAAGGCGTCAGAGAAAGAGAAACAGGAAGCATAAACACTTTCGATTCCTCGCGTCGAAGGCAAACACCGAAGAAACGTGTTCTGCCTGTTTCTTCCACCTATGACGTTCTATATGTTTAATAAATTTATGGCGTAACATAGCGGAATAATCACCCACAGACATCATACGAAACTTAGTTATATTATAATAGTAATATAAGGAATTTCACACAATGTGTAAAGTAATTTGAGCCACTCGTTACAAAATTCTGTCGTTGAGATAGATCTTCTGGAACACCAATATGCGTGATATCTGTCACACACAATTTCACATAATTCACAAACACATCTGGTCGATGAAAGCTTTTTGATTTACAAATCTTGTGGTGAAAACCGTGCACGGCGAAACGGGTTACTATGTGTCGTTGGTCGTATGATGCTATCCTCCATTCGTTTGTCATCATGGCGGTGGCACTGTAGAAATCGTCCCATATCTGGTTTCTTCTTTTCCTTTAGTTCTTGGATCACGTGTTGATATGTAGGTGTAGATGGCAAAGTTAACCCTGATGTATAGCGTAGGTCTTCTAAGTCCCTTGTGAGTTCATAAGCAAGTCGTGATGGCGTATATTTCGAGACACAGAGTATCTTTTTCAGAAAAGTTGCTTTTATCTTTTCAATATATTTCAGGTTATTTCTATTTAGTTTATCCCATATTAATTCCCAACCGTATGTGACTATTGGTTGAAAGGTTATCCCAAGGTATTTGAAGCTGTTTGTAACACTTATTGGTCTGTTGCCGAGGTATAAAGTGTTTTTCGTGCTGTGTCTGCCACCTTTCCTGAATATCATTGCTGCTGTCTTTTGAATGTTTATTTCTAGTTCATTGTCTTGAGCCCAGATCGTTAGATTGTTTAAGGCATCTTGTAGATCTTGTCTGTAGGTTGCTGTGACGACCATGTCATCTGCATACACATAGAGACGCGTGCTTTCTGTTGGCAGTGATTCGGCTATATCTGCGGTCGGCTTAGGGTATTGGTATTGGGTATTGGGTCCGATACTATTTCTACTTGGTTCTCATGCAAGATGTTTGAGATTGTTATCGTCAGGTAATGTTCTTTCCAATCATTGATTTCAGCTTTTTTAGTATTAGTTGTCTGTTGAGGAATTCAAAAGCTTTTGTATAATCAATGAAGATGGCATATAGCTTGCCCCTGTAGTGTCTCAGTGCTTCATCAATGTCCTTTATGAGGGACGATATTGCTTGTATGGTAGATCTACCTCTTCTGAAACCAAATTTTAGTTCCGGTATTTTGTCCTGTACTTTTTCCGTGAGTCTTGCTGTCAATATCTTTGTGAATATTTTGTAAAGTGTGCTCTGTAGGGCTATCCGCTATAAGAGTTTGGTTATGTTATGTATAGTGCTTCTATAGCACGCGTCACAATCGACGGCGTGTGGCACAGATTGAGGGGCGGGTGGGAGAGGGGGCAGCACCTGCACAGAAATAATATGCTTGTTTGACACAATCAGACAAAAATTACAAGTTTTTCAAAATTTAGAAAATATAACCCCTACTGTTATATTTGATGTACTTTTATTTGTAATGTTGCTATTGATCTATTTATTCCTCGAATTTTGTTTAAACTCAATATTTATTACGTGATTGAGGAATATTTGAAATTTTTTCATTACGAAAATTTTTCTGTTCTGCGACTCCCCTTTTTATCTTTTTAATGATGATCGAAAATCTTGTGAATCTATGGTCAATAAGTTTGAAAAAAAGTAAATATAGAAGGTTGTTCCTAATTATTTTGTTATGTCATGAATTATCATATCCCGACTTTTAAAAGCTGTGACGGTTATAAAATATGCTTTTAATTTCGACTTAAAATTTGTTATTTGCATTTGTTGATGTGTGTCATATATTGAATAGGTTAATAATTATATATCAATTTTGTTGACTTTTTTTTCTATAATGCTGAGTGCAAGTACTTAAGTCGAATGTGATTTTGAATCTCGCCATCTTAATTCTGTACATAAAGATATGTTTACAAATAGTTCAATTTCCGGCATTTTTGTGACGTATTAAAGTTGAGAAAGTGACTAAAGAACATTTATTGTGTATTCTAAAGAATACGTCACAAAAATGCGGGAAATTGAACTATTTGTATACATATCTTTATGTACAGATTTAAGATGGCGAGATTCAAAATCACATCTCGCAGGCAGAACCTTGTAGGATAGACAAGAAGGGGCTACCTTTGGGGATGCCTTTTCCTCTCCGTTTTTGAACTAAGGTTCCCACAAGCCGAGGCACCTCGGCCTGATTTGTGAGGTGTATGTTCCGGTGTCACAGACCTTGGACATGCGGAAAGAGTTGTTCTCTGTTCCCATTGGAACAGTCGGCCAGCTGCCTCATAAACTGGTCGAGGTACGGAGAAGGGAATGCTGCGTCCCCACAGTAAACTCTTCTCTCGCTATCGGAAGGGCGTGGGACAAGTACCCAATGCCCGACTTACCTGTTTTTCTAGGGTTTTCCCTGCATTACTTTTAGGCGAATGCCGGGTAGGATCCTTAAACTAGTTAACCCTTGGCTACCTTCTTCTACCCTTCCGCATTCCCCCTTTCAGATCCCTTTCTATACTATTAAAGGGGAGTTGCCACCATGTGTATTAGTAAAATATGTCATGTAGCCTGTTACCCTAAAAAAAATATATTGTGTATTCACTATCCCAAGATATCCCAGCTCTGTATATGAAAAATGATTTATTTGATTTAAATAAATGAAATCAGTTTGCAGGGGCTTTATAGGACTTACTTTTGTCAGACAATGTGCAAAATTTGATTTCACTAGAATCATTTCGAGTTATTTAAAGTAATGCAATGCGTGTAAGTAAGTAAATTTTAGCTATTTATTCCTGTTTTCTTCTTTCCTAAATACTGCACGAAAGATAACAGGTAAATTTAAAAAGTTGCCATACGGCAGAAATATATTAATTGGCTTTTATAGCGGAACGAAGGGAATGCCGGAGAATATTTCGGTGAATTCAATTGCGTACTACATTACATTGCGAAGGCCGACGCGCTCTGCTCTTACTTCAACTCTGAGAGCAGACAAAAGCCCCTTGTGAACTAAACCTATCTACTTCAGAAGCAGAGTGTACTGCTGAGAACAAATATACCAAGGGCACTCAGAAAATTTAAGCATACACCATTTGAAGGATAGGTAACAACGCGACAAAAGTTGTTCTAAATACTTTGTCAGTTGTGGCACGTCGTAATTGAAATATTTATTGCATTGCATTAGGTACTTGTCCTGCCTTTACTGCGTTATTGAATGTTTTTTTAATTCATCACATATGTTTTTGATTTAGGCATACTTTTAATTAGCTTATTCGATTTGATTTTTTTTCTGGAGTAGATATTAAATGTTTTGTGTGATTATGGAGTTATTATTATTTCTTTTCACTTAGCGTTAATTTTAATCTAACCTTCATGGGCATAAAAATTTGAATCGATTTACAGTTATGACTAAAAGTCAGTGTAACAGAATTAATTAAACAGATTATAGAAACAATACAATTTTAATACTTTTCAATTCAATAAAACAATTAACTTTTTCATAACTGGAATTTTCTATATCATTAACGGTTATATTTAACTAAAATCAAAATTAAACTATTATTTGACAATTAAATCGTTACCGAACCTCGAAATAATTTTTCCCTCGCAAAATTTCAATCTACATTAAAAGTTTGCATGTTCTATTAGTATTTTTTTTGCAAATTATTTTTGATTGCAAATAGTACGATTTATTGTAAAATTAGACAACGCCGAGTTTTCAAAAATTATTTAATACGTAGGTTGTATTAGTATTAAATTGTAGGATTGTTAGGGGATGCATAATTTAGGACAAGAATTGATTGCAAATTGTTTTTCAACTGAAATGTGAGAGACTGTGTGTGCCTTTTCAATATCCGAGTGATTCTTTCTGATTAATTCATACAGAGGGGAGCGTTTTCTTCCTTGATGTGTTTTTATTTCCGTTATTGTTGGAAAAGGGTGGAGTACAATGATTTTTCAAGTTTTTTTGGGGGAGGGGGGGGGCGATATTTATAGTCTGTGTCCTGTTATAATTTCTTCACTATTATTGATGCACTTCTTTGTTAAATTGGCATAGGAAATTGTGCAATCATTACTCAAGTTTTGTTGTTGAAAGATTCGATAACTTTAATTAAAGTAAAAGTAAATTAAAGTAAAAAAAATTTAAGCTGGTCTAAGATAGTCCTAATTGCATATATGCATTAATTTAAGAAGCCGTCTCTTTTGTGTACTCCATTTTATGAATTTCGCCTTTTGAGACATACGTTTAGACTTATCCCTCTGCACCAAATGATCACTGACTCATTTAGACCTTACGAAGATAAAGAAAGCTTTAATAAATATTCATAATATTATAATGAATATTTTTATGTCCAAGAAAACAATGACTATATAATGTTTCAAGGTCTTTCCTATCAGCAATACCCAAAATTTTTGCGGCCTAAAATTATAAGCTTCTGCTGTTTATCAATGATTTGTAGACAACGAAATACAGTGACACTGGTAGTGAGTGACTGGTCGAAAATGAATCCTTTTACTATCGGTTTTCCAACTTTCCCTTGTCCCCCAAATAAGTCTCGTAGCAGTCTGCTGGGATTAAGAACGCCCTAATCAATTTCCTTATCCTAACACTTTCCCCACATTACTAATTCCAGGATCGTTCCAAATATCTAATGTGAAAGCTATATGTATCATTGTGATGTTATTATTTGAATAATGGTGTAATGTGAAATTATTTCGTTGTAATTGCATTATTTTGAAACTTATTTTTCAATTAAGAATTTTAAATATCGATTTGAATATTTCGTACTGAAGTTTTCTTCAGAATTATTTATTAAATTACTGCTATTGTTGTCGATTTCAAACTAATTTTTTCTATATGGTTCTGAAATAATCAAAGTTTATCCTAACAATTTTTATAAATGTTTTATTTAAAAATGGAGGTTTCTAAATGTTGTGGTTATACAAATTTTGTTAACAAAGTTGTATAATACCTTCATAAACGATTTATAATAACTTTGTGCTAATTTCAATTCGGGTTGATTTCAAATTACGTGTCTCGGAGTTGACAGTAAAATTGTCGAAAATTACACACACAAAAAAAACCTACATATGTATTCTTAAAATAATATTTTTATTTATCTCGAACTCTATTGGAAAAAATACAACAAGTAAAAATATGCAACAAATAAAACTACGGCTGAAACCACTGAAAAAGAAAATATGGTGTTTAGAATCATTTTGTTATCTCCAGTGTCTTGTAAAAACACATGAGAAATAAAGCATGATGTAAACAAATGGAGAATTATTACAACAAATACCAGGAAGTCATTACAAATTTGAAAATATTATTGTTACAAACATCTCGAGTAATTCTAAACAATGACAGGGCTAGAAATTTGTATACACAAGTACTATTAAAAAATAAAAATATTTAGTATAAAGTATTTTAGTGAGCGTTTGTACTTTTTGCACATATATATAAAACGCTGAAGAAGAACAGTTCGGAACGTTGGTTTCCTATTTTTCATTCTATACCTTTTCGTTTTATCGTTTCTATTACTCGAATTTCGTAATTCTTATTGATATAATTTCGTCGTTTGAGAGTCTCGTCTATCTTATTTTCTAATCTGTTCCTCTGTTCTCAACTTCTTTTACTTAAAACCTATCTCGGACGTCATTTACAAATAATGCCATACTGTAGCCACAAAATTTCCATTCCAAAGTAATCTACATGACCACGGTGAAATGAAAGTCGAGAAAATACCTTTTTATTTCGCGAAATACAACTCTTTAATAAGTGTCGAAATAAATTCTCGGGTTACCAACCGCGTAAAATATTTATTAATACACGTTTCCATGTCGTCCTGTGCCATGTTCGCCACGTGAATAGCGGTTACTTGTGTTAAATTAAAAAGTATTTGCGGTTTCAGATGCAATTCCCGTGACGACGATGGCTGTGGAACGTCATGGAAACCGTTAGTATTAATAAATATTTTCCCCGAATAGAAACCGGAGAATCGATTGTTCGTAATTTCAATCGGAGAAGTCCTCGGTCTCAAATGTGACTGTTTATCGGCAACTTTGAATTGAAAATTAAAAAACTGGTGAATTGATTTCAATGAATTTTCATTTTTGAATATTTATTTTCGTAAGATACAACATAGAATTTCAGGTCAAGGGCGGGTGTTTTGAGAAAATTCAAAACAATCGAATTATTGACTACGGATTACTGCATTCTTTATGAATAACTAGATGTTTTTTTAAGAATATCATTGGTACTATGGGTACGATCAGATAATAAATATAAATAACTTAAATATTTCTCCAATCGAATATTGTGCTATTAATTCTTCTTTATTGTTTAAAAAGTTTGGGGGAGTAATATTTAGAGTCACTAATAATATCCATAATAATATTCTTCGGAAAATTTGAAATTCGAACTAATTTCAAATTAAAAATAAATTTGAACATTTTTGCGGTTTAATAAGTTATATTTTTTCTCTATAACATGTACTTAAAAGCTCAATTTTACAGAATTAAGAAACCAGTTGAAGGGTTCTGCGTGTTCATTCAATTTTGTTTCAGTTTTGTAAAGTTCGGCTGTTGTTGTCTGATAATGCCGAAAGTGCGTGCCAGAGGATTACATTCCGACTAAGGTTAAAGCCTTGTTTCCGTGATGTCTTAAAGCCACTCAAGTAAAAGGAAGAAAATAAAATTAGCTTGTGTTGATTTAGTGTTTACAACTTGTATGTAGTATACATACATACATATATATATATATATATATATATATATATATATATATATATATATTGTAATACACAAATAAAGCCAATTAAATATATGAATTGATTTGAATGGTCACACGTTGAGGCGTCATTTATGTAATGAACAGCTAATAATAAATTCAATTAACTAACTGAATTGCCCCACGTTGGTGAATCCATGTAATACTCAATAATGAACAATTAATTAATTAAATTGATATAATGAAAGATCATTTAATGATGGGCATGAATAAAACATTTATTGCCACTGACCCAACAATTAATTAATTTATAAACAAATACTTTTTAAAACAATTACTCGCCAATATTTACAACAATTTTTTTTATTATAAATAAATGCAATTTTCTCCTTATCTCAGGGTCTTTACTGGGCCTTTTAAATAAAGAATCTTTATTCCCCTTTTAAACAATCAATTTACAGTTTACTATTAACAAATATTTTTAATAAAAAATCGAAATAAATTCGAAATCTGACGATATTCTATCTTTAATATAACGTTTACACTTTAATTTAAATGGTTTTATAACTCACTGCTTTTGTTCTGGTACCAGGGCAATTGGAAAGGTTCAGAAACACACTCTCACTTCAAACAAATTACGAACAGGCCATTTTACATTGAATTTACACTTCTTTTTAACTATTGGCGGCACCTTGCAGGGTCCCTCCTCGTCTATTCTCAATATAGTCTGGCGGAACACTCAGAGACCTTTCTGAATGAATATCTGGATTGACGCTGTGGTTTCTTACTGCTTTTAATATTTTAGATCCACTCGAATATAGGTCCACTCTTTATCACTTTTGACCACCGACTGCTAAATTTTAATTATTCCGTACTCTACAATGTCTCGTCGCTGACTGACCAACTCACGCGCGCCAGGTCTCAACAATACCTTGCCTGTTCATATTCTCGTCCATTATTGTATCTTTGTGTGTGTTTTCCGGTAACAATTCCAGTTCAACAGTTTATAATTACTAACTCTTAATTGCCCTTTAATTATTACAATATATTTATATATAATTAATAAGAATGATAGAAAAAATTTTTGACTAACCTTCTTATTAACTTCCAATCAGACATAAATTTTCCATTTCTATATTCTATTATTACATTGAATTTAAAGTTCTATTATCTACTGAGGCGATTTTCAAGGTCCTTCTTCCTACTTTGAAACTTACTTTATATGTAATTAAATTCTGGAATTACGTCTCCTACTTTTCCAATATTGAACTTGAGACATGTTTAATTTGAAATTCGTTTTACTTTATTTTGCGTTCCAAAGATCGTTCCCAGTTCTACTGGATTTCCACTGTACGTAAGAATTAATTATGGGTAAACGATTTTGTATATTTTATTTGTAAAATGGTTGGAGTTGTATCATTTATCCTTTCCTCTCTAGGCATTATCCGAATTTACAGCCTTGGAAGACGGCTGATTGGACTACGCAGACCCGCTGATATTTCTAATTAAGGTGAACCAGCGCACTGCACCCTACGGGGTCTTATAACTGACATGCACGGACAAAACTTACAGAATTCTGTATGCTAATTAGACTGCGGGGACACAATTCCCGATCTCAAAAATTCTACCTTCAGGCAGTGTTGAGGGCATTTATTCCGTTAATGGTATCGTACTGCCAACAGCGTGTAATCTAATTGGGCAAGGAATTTACAAAATATATGGAAGCTACGAAACGAAATTTATAAAAGTTAAGAAGGGAATTTAAAAATTCGTAGACTTTAGTAAGGCCTATACCAGAAATCAATAATCTGTGTTGGGGAGTTCATTAGAATGTTACTGTGAGAAATTGGTGCTTATCCACCTACCAGAATCCAATTTTACGTTAATGATATATTCTGAACAACAAAAACAGGAATTATATTTTGACAATCTGTACACAACACAATTATAAAGCAGATTTAACATTTTATGAACTCTGCATTCAAGAAAATATCGGATAATCCAAAGACACGCCACATTTTTAGAGAAAATGTGGAGAAAGTAATCCTTAGCTCGCAGCTTATAAAACATGAAAACTAAGAAAAACTCTTCTTATTAAAGTCCTAAGTTCAGATAAATGAAAATTGTGAAAGAAATGTTTGTTTTTCTCGAAAAAAAATTAGATGAAAAAAGATCAACCATTCCGTTTTACTTCCAACATTTTCTTAGAATATTTAAAATTGATTAATATTCCTATAATTGAATTATACCTTGTTTAAAGTAATTGAAAACTGGAACATTAATTAAAAATATTCATTAAATTAAGACAATGTACTCTAATTAAATTATATTTTTACCTAATTTTGATAAAGTTTAATGTTCATAATCATGGATTTCTTTGAAATAAATGCGCAGGGTGTAAGATACATCCTGCAGTGTTCAGTAAAAGTATAAAGCTATCGTAAAACAATTATATTAACATTTTATTTAAAATTTTGTATTATTTAAATGCGTCTTTGTTTTGTGAATGACAAACAACTGATCCGTTGATAAAAACTGGTTTTAATTAAGATTAAGGACCGGAGAATAGTTGAATTTCAATTGAGTTCGAATCAAAATTCTTGTATCGTTTTGGTTATATATATTTACTTATCGATAGCTCTATTTGATATCAACAGAAATTGATTGATTTTTAATAATATCCAAGTAAATGTTCTTGACGGACGTTTGAAATGGGAATTTAATTATCGTTCTTAATAATCACTACAAGGATATATATTTTTATACGTTTTTAAACGGAAACAATATTAATTATAGGGTGTCCCGTTCAAACCTTCAACATTTTATAGGCTCAGGAAAAATAGCTACAGTAGATATGATAATGAAATTGCACCATATGCAAGAGCTTCTCAAAGAATTTATTTAATAATTATCAGTACACTTATACGTGTGAATCATTTGTAGCACGAATATCGAGTCTGTATTCAATTTCTTAACATGTTCTTTCTAACAATACACTGTGCCTATCCGTAGCAAATTGGAGGCATGGTTTGTCGTTCGACATTAGATGTTGCAGAATTTGCACTTTATAAACATACACACGAAGTAACTGGTGTACTTTTTCACAAAAATTTGCTACGGATATGCTACAGCATATATGTTACGAAGATCATGGCAAGAAATTGAATACAGACTCCATATTCTTCGTGCTACAAATCCTTTACATGTAGAGGACATGTTGGAATGTCACCAGACATTTCCAAGACTGCATATTAATTATTTACTATGTAAATACTATAGTTCAATTAGCAAAACTGTAAAATCAATTGACTAAAAGTTGTAATAAAAAACATGTAGAGGTGTACTGATAATTATTAAATAAATTCTTTGACGGGGTATTGTATATGGTGCAATTCCATTATCATATCTACTGCAGTTTTTTGCCTGGACCTATCAAATGTGGCATGTTTGAACGGGACACCCTGTAATTGAAATGAAAAAAATTTACGTCTGATTGAAAATAATGAATAAGAAAGATAGCCAATACAGACCATAAAGGGTAATATAAATACCACACAACGTTTCTGGGATCCTAGTTCCTTTCGTCATGTGCGAAGAAGAGTCAAGAGCGACACAACTGCACTTGTCAGTTGACAATTTACCATTTTTTTGTCTGTATTGGCTATGTTTCGTATTCACCCTGTAATTAATATTGTTTACGTTTTAAAACGTATTTTAATATATATATATATATATATATATATATATATATATCCTTGTAGTGATTATTAAGCACGATAATTAAATTCCCATTGCAAACGTCCATCAAGAACATTTATCTTGTATATTATTCAAAAACCAATCAATTTCTGTCGATAGGAAATAGACCTATCGACAGTGAATTTATAAACAATAAAGATACCATAATCATGATTCAATCTCAATTGATATTCAACGATTCACCGGTTCTTAATCTTAATTAAAACCAGTTTTTATCAACGGATCAGTTGTTTCAGTATAATTTTTTTACAATGAAAATTACTTTATCACCAACTTTTATCAACGGATATCGACTTAAAATTTTAAGTTAATATCATTATATTATTTCCCGTAACAAAAAGAAAATGATGACCTAGAAAATTTCGATATGTATGGAACAATAGAAACAATATAATACAATCATTTTATTGCGAAATTATCATTGAAAAATAACTATTAATACTCTTCAGTCAGGTATTGGCATTTTATCTGAATCCGAAAACTGGGAAGTTTTAATCGCCTTAATCGACACGAAATAGTTTTTGTGTATATCGCATACATGTGCGAATAGACTCGTCCAGTGTATGGCTCGACATATCAGTAAAGTAGTATAAACTGATTGTCTTCCTTTTCAGTTGAAAGGAAATGACCTTCCAGGACAAAAACAGTGTAAAATAAATAACACAACGTAAAATGAAATAAATTTTTCATACTTTCGGATTGATTTTCATAATCTGATCTCTGGAACTTCCAAGTTACCTATAATCTTATATTGTGGATGAGTACAAGTATTGGCGTCAACTATTTCTCACTACACTTAATTGAATTTGTTTTCCTTTTCGTAATTAATATACATAAGTCTCTTCTGCGTGCTTTTGTTACGTTAAAACCTTTTGCGTTTTTACAAGAAAGGATAGTGCTCGGAGTATTTCTCTTTAATATTGTTCGTTAATGTTACAATTAAATTGCCATTTAAAGGTAACAATGGTTTTACTTCAAGATAAAAACATGTTTCTTCTATAAGAAAAGAACCTATGAACCTCTTAATCGTCTTAAACTATATGCTATGCGTTTGGATACCATTAGTTAGCTGTTAGAACTTTGTAAATTGACCACTAAGGAACTCTCAAATAATTACCGTATTTAGAAGTTAAATTTAGCATGCGCCTGGTATTATCTTTAAAGTAAGAAAGTGAATATTCGAATTAGAAAACTCTGCGAGTAGGGCACTCTATTGGCTTTTGGTGTTCGTGTCCGTGTTCCTCCCTCTGTCTCTGATTTATGCCCCTGTCAGGTAAGAGGGTTTCTTCACGTATAGAGATGAACTCATCGATCGGTAAATTCTTAGAACTCCGGGTAGATAGAGGCTGTGAGGGCAGTCGTGAGACTCCGACGCCTTCGTTGTCCTGCCATGTGAAGATTTTATAGTTTAAAGGTTTTGTTCGTCCCTACATTCGTCCAGAGCTTCCACATACAAACTTAATCTAAAAATGGAACACCAAAATATTATATAATTATAGTAAAGTTCAAAAATTTAAAAAGTATGTTAGGTTTTGCCTAAAATTGTTTTAGCACTCTTTTTTTTTTTTTAACGTAACCTCATGCTTCTTCAGCAACAACTTCAAGAAACAATATCCTCAAAACGGCACCTTAACGTAAGAGATATTTTGAATGACTCATTATTTGTGATAGACCGGATAAAAAACTAATGAGACTAATTCTGCATTTTAAGAACTACTTTCCGTGTTGTGCTTCGCGGTTACCGCTTTGCTACGAGGAGAACCCGGTGGATTGTCTCAGTTGCAGTCAATGATAAGTAGAATATTATTGTGTTCCAATGAAAAAAAATGTACGTCTGATTGAAAATAATGAATAAGAAAGATAGCCAATTCAGACAAAAAGGGTCATATAAATACCACACAACGTTTCTGGGATCCTAGGTCCTTTCGTCATGTGCTGGCAAGTGCAGTTGTGTCGCTCTAGGCTCTTTCTCGCACCTGACGAAAGGAACAAGGATCCCAGAAACGTTGTGTGGTATTTATATTACAATTTTTGTCAGAATTGGCTATCTTTCTTATTCATTATTGTGTTCCTACGGGGATGCGGACGTTTGCTCGACACACGTTGCCCGATTCACGTTTCCTCAACAATATGCCGATTGACGTTTGCCCGACAGAAAAAAATCCCGATTGCTATTTGCCCGAGAGTACATTACACCGATATGTTTTCCCAATTCGTCATTTTTCATAAATGTCAGGGTTTTTGTTTCGAAAGAAAGCATAATATTAATAACTTGGCATAATATTAATAACTTGGAACACTTCGTAAATTAAGTTATCCATTAACGCGTGGAAATATTTCAACCAAACTTGGTACAAGTATCACTTAAGATCCAGGAACAACCCTATGGAATTACGACAAGTCTAGCACCCCTATGGGTGGGGTTAGAAAGGGATGTCATTTTCAAAATATGCGATAACTGTATATATAGGCGCCAAATAAATAGTTTATGAGGTCTCTCACTTTCATAATGACACTTTCGATGCTTTTAGTGTCGAATTTCATCCCCAAAGGTAAGAGGACAGGTATGGTGAAAAGGGGGTGATAAAACTTGCTATAACTACCAAGATTTGGGTCGAATCCAGGTTTTGGAAGGCGCTGAGTTTTCTTGTGGCATTCAAGCAGGGTTAATTTATAAACCCTGACGGCCTATGAAAATAATTAGCAAAAAATATAATATCAATAATTTCGAAGTGATGAAATAATTTACGTCTGATTGAAAAAAGTTAATAAGAAATTTAGCCAATTCAGACCAAAAAGTGATTATATAAATACCGCATAACTTTTCTGGGATCCTTGTTCCTTTCGTCAAGTGCGACACAACTGCACTTGTCAGTTGAAAAACTCAAAAGCCAAAAAAAAGTCCACTTATATTTTTCTGATCTGTTGCAGATTTCTGCACATATCCACATTTTTTAACTGTTTTTTTTCTCAGTTTAATTTTGTCGGGTACACCGTAATCTACCGAGAATCGAAAAAATGTTTCTTATAAGGCTAACTTTTTTTTGGAGAATCTGAATCTGCAAATAAAAATGCGGTTCCATTTTAAGATGTAAAAGTTAAACCCCGCCTCTCCCACGGGGTGGTTGTGGGGGACGAGTTTGGTATAGTTTAATAGAATTTTTAAGAAAAAAACACGCGTTTTTTCCGATACGATACTTATTTCTCTACATATTTGAACGCTCTGGGACTTTTACCGCACCCCGTATATTACGGTAGTTACATCCCTTGACCGCTTCTGCGGACAACTACCCTCGAGTTTCGCATCCCCCTCTCCTCAATAAAAGTAAACTGTGTTTTGTGCACATTTATTTTTTCGTAATTACATCCCAAGAAAAAAAAAATTGGTCACAGTGACGTCTTTAAGGTCACAGTCTAATCACTTAATGGACGCAGCAAAATGACTCCATATTACATCAGTCTTAATTATCATTTGGAAAGGAAATATTATTCAGAATCTAAAAGAAACGACCTTGAAGTTATATAAATCCTTCAAGGGATAAATCAGAAACATAAAACTGAGTTTTAAAATATGCCTTATTTTGACCGTGACACTGATAGAGATAGATTTTATTTAATTGCATTAGGTAAAGCACGGTGGCAATTTTTAAACTACGTATATAATGAATTTCACAACCTATACACTAACCTTACATAAAATAAAATAAACAAAACATAGTTCTATGAAAACGTAACGCGAAATTGAGACGTAATATTGCTAATAGATGATACTTTGTTTCATAAATTCTGAAAGCAATCCTATTACACATACACACACAGATATATATAAATATATATATATATATTGTAATACTAATTAGAGGCCAGTAATGATTTTAAATAATTGGATTGTTAGCGGTACCAATTCTTCAAAAGACGACAATGTGTAGGCTAGCTTTGTAGTGAGCCGCGAGACTGTCTGGAGCAGTTGGTCGGTTGTGGTCGCGTGAGGAAATCAGAATCTGGGAACAGCGTGGCCAGAGTATAAATTCAACCGAGAAAGTTACAAGTTTTTTAGAATCCAAGTATAAAGTTTGGACAGCGAGATACTTTGTAAAAAACTGCAAAGAGTAATCAAATATTTAGCGCCGCACTAAGATTCCTACGCGTACTGAGATCATCATCAGTTTCCACATAAAGACAATGTTTAACAATATGTCTGACTAATGATACGGAGGTGCAGCTAATCCAGTTCCCGGAGGAAAACTAGATAACTACGACCGTGTGTTTGACAATCAAGTGTAGAGTCAGTGTTTTATGGCCTATTAGCATAAATTATGAGCCCGAGCCCAGGAATCTAAGTCTAGTACCAGCCGAACATTTTGTAAGTAGAAACCAAGCTAATTAAGTTTGTAAACGATAGTTAAAGGTATTCGTCAGATTTCGTTCGTCTCGTTTTGGTTTTGATTGTTAATTTCTTAATTTATAAATTCTATGATTGTGTAACAAAAGTAGTTCTTTACTTATCAAGCCCAGGTAAACGACCCTGAAAGAAGAGTTATCTAATTTCTAAACATTGAAACTTTAAATGTATTTAACTTCAAAGAAAATGTTATAAATTTCTATTAAATAATATATGGTATCGTAAAGTAGTAATTATTTCTCGATCCTTCCTGTTAAAATAAAATAAATTGTTTCAGAACGAACTATCAATTTAATAAAACTGCAAATTAATTGTTTAAATATATTAATTAAAATTTGTTTAACTAGTATCCGTTTAAAGCATTACATTTTGGCTTCCACAATGTGGAGCAATCAAATTGTTAATTAATCACATTTAATCAATCATTACAATATATATATATAGTGCCACTAGGCAACTCACTTGAAAATTCCCGATCGCCAATAAGCGTGACGTCACCGCAACAATACCGCAAAGGATGCCGCCAAAGGCAAATGCAACGACTGTTATCTGTGTGGATGTGTAATAGGATTGCTTTCAGAATTTATGTAGAAAAGTATCATTGTTATAAATATTTTCTAAATAAATTGACTATTCTTTCCAGATTTATTCGTGTATGAGCTTTTTTAAATAATGTTTCAAGAGCTTTACGCAATATTATTTAATAAATTTATTTATTTCATTTAAAAAATTGAGGGTTAGTAGCTGTACCATAATAAATTAGTGTATTCAATGTGCATGTGCACGTAGATCCTCCTCCGATGACGCCTGAACGGCGACTGAGTGTGTCTTGTGTGCGCAGGTGCTGCACGCCATTCACCTGGAGCCCGAGCACGTGGTGCGCAAGCGCAGCATCGACCAGCCTCTGCGCATCCGCCTCTACTACGACGACAGCGTGTACAGGTAGGCGAGCACTTGCTATTTATTCCTCAACAACGCATGAATGGTTTCTAAGGATTGCTACCATGATCCGTAAAAAATTGCTAGAAACTTAACGAAGTATTCCCACTAAGGGGGAAGTTGGAAAGTTTCCTGTTTCCTCACGTTCCATTTCTGTCATTTCCCTATCCCATAGCCAAAGTAATCCTCGCAAAACTCTGCTAAATTCCTTTACGAGTAGCAGCACTTTTTCCAGTCAAAAATCACTGAGATTTTATTCCTGTTAGTACTCACATCTGTTTGATCATGGGAACTAATTGACATACATACTTCACCGAAACAACTGGAACCGTAAACGTGAAATTAGGAATACAGGTTCCTACTACCGCTGAAGGGGTAAAGTTGTTGTTGAAGGGATGGAGGAACGTTTTAAAAGGCCGACATGAAATAAATAATTCGGCTTTTCAGAAAAATCACTCTTTAGCATTCTAAGCGCCGAAGAATTGACGTGACAGATAGCCCGCCAGGGTCCGGTATCACAATTTAGCTCTCATAAACTCACTGGATAAAGGGAAAAGATAAAAGTTTTTGAATTGTAAGGATTGCTCAAGGTGTTATTTTGGACGTACCAAAGGAACTTTATAATACAGGATTAAAGAACTTATTACAAACTTTCTGTTCTACGTGGTGTAACAATACTCGACGGCCAAATTTCAGGAATCGAAATAAGGGCATTACAAAATGAGACAGAGAATGTATAAATACAGGGTTATCCGAACTTCTGTATCTGATCGATTTGTATGAAGTTCAACTGATTAGTTGGTGCGCTCTGTTCACACTTCAGATGACGCACGTTTTTCTCGCCGGTGGAATGATAGACGTGGGCCAATTGCTTGGCCATCAATCTATCTCTCCCTAAAGTCTCTGGTGTATTAAACTGCTATGGACTCTCCTGTGAGACAGTACGCAGTACTCCATTTTGTTCCTGTTCGAACCTCAATGCAAAAAGAGCAGCTGCCTCTATGCAGTCAGTTAGTTACATTTCATCTTCATACAAACCGATCAGTTATGGATGTTCGTTTAGTTCTTAAATTATGCATTTCCGGACCCATGCAATTCACTTTTTTTCTACTCTCAATATCAGGAATCCATTTCTGAAATTTTGCCGCCGAGTTTTGTTACAGCCTGTACACTATACATCTTGGTAATGTTTATGATCTTATTTTGTGATATATATATTTTTCGTCTCTTATTAATGATTAATAATTTTGTATTATTTATTAGATTTAAGTGTCCTTTCCCACGTTTCAACTCTAAAGGCGAAAATCAGGAGCTATATGTATATACAAATTGTTTTTGTTATTCCATTTATTAAACTGTTTAATCTGTCAGAAATTGTCACAAACCTATTATAAACTGGCTGTCAGATACAAATGCAGGTGTGGTGGATGGTACATAGAGCCTTGGAAAAACGCTGATTGGCAATCACCGCGTGCCAGAACAATGTCTCGCTTCGTCACCTTCTTTACTCAACCATACTAAGGAATATTAGTTTTCTCTTATGAAACACCGTATCGAAACACAGGTATTCGGCTAGTATAGATTTAGATTTATTATTATTCCAGTAGTCCTCAATTGTGGGAATAGGACAAGCCAAAATTACAATTATATATGTAAACATAAAATGTATAAAATACATAAATAAACATAATAAGAGCTATATCATTTTTTTTAATAACTACACATAACATCAGAAATTTAAAAATGACTATAGCTAAATTGAGATTGTTTGTAATGTAAAGTACACTTCACAAATATCCCTAAGCTTCATTAATAACATTACGCTTTTGATTATCCAGGAGAATTTTGTTGGCAAGTGAGATTTGTCGTTCTGTGACAATTATTAACGTGAAAAAAAGAAGAATTGTGCAGTATCAGATTCATATATAATCATCATCTATTAAATAAATTCCACGAATTATATCCAGAACTTTGAAAGGAACTAATAAGCATTATGTTCAAACCGATTTATGAATTCATCAACCGAATGCCATTAATGACAAGTGTTTTACAATTCTATACAAATAGGTTGTAGCAACTCATATTATTAATGGTTGGATGAAGAAAAATGATTTTATTCTCGAATAGATCATACTTCTTTCTAAAGTGAGAGCCCATCGTTGACGGTTCTCAGGATAATAGTTTCTAGTATCATGAACATGAAGTTCACCATTGGTAACAAATAAATTTCCATCGTTTCAAAAAATTTTAAGTACGAGTAAATGCATAATGAACACGTTCCCGTCCCCTCATTACTTCATGTAACTTATATTCTGATTGATTTCAACAGAACAATATTAACAGGAAATAAGAGAAAAGTGTAAAAACATATATGGGTGTATAAAACCACTTTCCACCGAGGCTACATCGTCTCCATGCCGATTTCTATCGGCAGATAATTAAAATTAAAAACTTCAAAATATTAATTTCACAATATGCACTGTTTTTTTCTTATCGTCATAAGAAATTGTTGATATTCTCAAAAAATCTTATTTGCAGTCAATTAATTTTTGACGTGAGGATTTACAAATCAATTGTTGACGATTTTTTATATTTTAATTTCATTGTTGTTTTAGAATATATGAGGCAAACTCTTACGATAATTTATTAATTCTACTCTTCCCGATAATTAATCTAACAAATCGTTCCGTTCTTGAAGTAAACGTTGTACAGGCGATGCGTCTTTCTTTTCAACGCTGTTTGTATTTCAACTAATAAAAGTCATACAAGTATCCAAAAATATGTACATGTCTGGGCGTTGGGACATTATAGCGACTGTATCTGCTGATTAAAATTGAATAATATATAGCTTTGTAGATGATAAATGGAAGAAATATTTTCTCCTGCCATATTGCAACAAATCCGCACAAAGTGAACAAAACACTCCATTTACACTGCTTGATCTGTACATTGTTTGGGTGTGTTTCTATTGAACTCCTACTTCAGTTATTTTCTCCCACCAGGTTTAATTCTTTTCGCGACGATCACATTTCGTCGTTGAAAAGTTTTAAATTGGCATTATAATTTGCGCTGTTTTTTCTTTCTTTGTTTTAAAATTTTTACTGCATTTTTTATTTTCTTTCGTGAATTCCCCACTTCCATTGATCATTTGTTCCGATAATATTTCCAGAAGTTTTTTAATTAATTCAAATTATTGTTACATTATTTAATTTTTTTATATTGAGAATAATAATCTCATTTCGTTGAAATACAGGATATATTTTTTCTTGGAATTACGAGTATTCTGATACTCATTGGCCGCATTATTCACTTGTCTGCCGAATCTACATACCCGTTTTCCTCAGTTCTTTTCCAGATATGAAATATGCGGAACCCGAGGTTTTGAAAAATCGACGCTCCACTTTGCTTACCGATTCTTGTAATCATTCGTTTAGGTCGCACAGGACCTTATAGGATTAAGTATGATGAATTATCTATCTACTAAATATTAACCCGATAATTATTTGGAAGGCTAATAGCGTTATTTGGTTTCGTAAAATTTTCCATCCCGCGAGTTGAACCTCTCAAACGAGGCGCCTAAGGCAAAATTGATCAAAATAAAATATTAAATATGTTAGGAGAGGGAGCGAAGGTTTCAAACGCCTTTCAACTTACTTGAGGAGTTTCAGTCTGGCAGAACTAGTCCTTTAAATTTGGATGGCACCTGATAACGATGGAGGATCTAGCTATGGAAACGTTGTTTTCTACAGATTGAAGACCGGTAAATCTGTATTCATCAGATTCAACAGGAAAAATTACATTCGCTTTAAATTTTGAATGAGCATATCGAACTAACAATACCCTGAGTAAGAGAGTATTTGTTAATTATCTATGGATCATGTGAATTTTAAAATACTATGGCAAGATTGGTATAATTTCTCTAAATTCAGCAGATTAATTATTTTAATTGTGAAAATAGAATCAATTAGAATTTTAATTGCTACCACACCCGTATTGCTGTGACACCCGTAAATATTTGTCCCAAAATTGACGAAGAAAAGACGTTCTTCATTATTAGAAATAGAAAGAACATGACAGTCACTTTGCATATAAAATCGGAATTATTATTATGTCTATGGTTGTGGTCGTGATTTGTGTGAACGAGTAGAACATTTATTTCTCAGAATTGGACTTCTGCTACAAAGAGACTTATTTAGGATGCAGCAATATCCCAAATCTTCTCGAGCAGTATAAGGTATATGATATAAGTTTCTGTCGTGATAAATATAAGAAGAAATTCCTCTCGTCTTTATGACAAACACAGATGTGACAGGCCCGTGCTCTACTAAACGCTTTCAGCGGAATTTGCAAGTCTCCTTGGGAGAATGACGGACAGTTCTCATTTTTCTTAAGATGGTCACGAGTCTTTTACTTAGAGAGTTTTTCTTAGATGGGTTTCGAGGTAGTTGGAACCCCAAGTTTTATAAGTAATATTGGAACGTGAACAATATTTAATGGAAGCAAGTGTTTGAGATTTCTGGAATAACAGTAACTGTTAACCAATAAACGAGCACATTTAAAATTTTAATGTTTACTCGTATTAAGGTTATAAAGTTTTAATTGATTTGGAATTCCATTAATTCGTAAGAATAAAAAAAGGTATTTATTCCTTCAAAGTAAACCTCATTAATGAATTAAAGGTGTTTTATGAGGTATATCACCAGTAGATAGTTCTGATAAATCAATTTCTCACAAGTATACAGAGTTACGATTTAATTTAAATAAAAATTTGGAAGAAAGACTATCCTGTGAGGGCCTAACCGTCGAAAACAATTAACCAAAAATGATATAAATTGTCTCGTTTCGTTAATGTTTTCGAATATTTCCGAAAGTTGTTTTTGTCTTTTAAAACCAATGTTTCCTAGAGCTTGGTAATGGATTGTATCTACAGAGGAAAAGGTTCTCGGATTTTTCATAAATATATTATAGTAATATAAAAATGATAAATTACAACTATTCCTGCCAGTGTACGTTTTCGGTTTACATTATGAATGTACATTGTAAATTAATTATCTCATTTCTTTTCTATTTTTTCCAACGTTTATATATATACCACAGTGATCAAAAAGTAAGATGAAATTGTCATTTAAAACTCCCGGGTATTAGGAAGGCAGGTAATTTTTTCCCCTAGGTTGGTAGGACTGTCTATAATATTTGCCAAGCGTCTTTTTGTTAGAAGGTTTAATTATCTCCGAGTTACACGTGTTTTTGTAAACAACAAATAGTGATTTTTTAGATTTTTGCAATGGGTGATTTTGTTGAGCAACTTGCATCTATCAGGACCACTTGAAATGCATCATTACTGGAGACGAGACTTGGATTTACGCATACTACCCTGAAACCACCGACCAATCCAGCGAATATCGTGCAAAAGTCGATCGAAAATCAAGGTCATGTTGACAGTTTTCTTTGATTATCGTGGTGTGGTGCACTATGAATTCCTTCCGCCGGGCCAAACTGTCAACAAAGAATATTATTTGAGCGTTATGCGTCGTTTGCGTGAAGCTATTCGTCTGAAACGGCCGGAATTATGGGCGAACAACTCTTGGTTCCTTCATCACGATAATGCACCATGTCATACTGCATTGGTTCTTCGCGACTTTTTTGCCAATCGTTCCGCAACCACCGTATTCGCCTGATTTGGCTCCGTGCGACTTCTGGCTATTCAGCAAACTCAAAAGGCCAATGCGTTGGGAGGTAATTTGAAGAGTCATGCTGCGAACCGTGAGAACGGTGGTTTCATAATATTTGCAAGTATTTTTGTTACATTTTTTATACTTATTCTGATGGTCAACAGCCAAATTGTCCATTTTTGCCGGGTGAAATAGACCGGGGTGTCCTTTTCTGAGTGTGTGAACTCAGATTGTTTTGCGTTCTCACCATTAGTTGGTGATGGTGTTAATGGAGAGAGTACGCATTTTATGAAGAATATTAGTCAGTCTGTTGAAAAAGGTCGAGGGGAAAAGTCTGCTGGTAAAGTTTATAGCAGTTTGTCATCAGAGTTCGTTCTAGGATGTCCAGGGAGAAGATCGTGATTATCCGACAGCGTTAGTCGGTGGAGGTTGGAGAGCAGAGACGTTCGAATGCGGGCAATAGAGTCCGGAGTAATACCAGTTATGCTAATTTAAAACATTTTAAATATTGATTCTGCAGAAGAGTTAATAGTCTTCTCATCGCCGTTTAAACAGGAATTATCTGTAGGCAAAGTTGTCCAGAGTGCTACTAGAATTCACTTAAAATTCCATTAAATATTTCGAACTTTAGAGGAACTGTAGATTAGTGATGAACTGTTCGGTATTGTAGGTACTATTTGGTCACTGTAGTACAACGCTTCACATTATAAAACATCTCGCGTGGAGAAACATCGCACTAGCGTAACTAAAGGATTTAACCGTATGTGTAGTGAATGTGCATTTGAAATAGTATATCCAATTTTTCCAAATTAAGAGTATAAAGAGTTCTCGGGTTTCCGGTCGGGTAACGTGATTTGAGCACAACGTTTCCATGGCTGACACCGCCATCTTCGTCAGGTGAACTGTTGTCGAGATTCGGGAAGTGTGTGTTATATACTCCGTCAAGCCAATCAGAAGTTTTCAGGTCAAGTCTGGCGGTGTCAGCCATGGTAACGTTGTGCTCAAATCACGTTACCCGACCGGAAACCCGAGAACTCTTTATACAGAATATACGTCGGGAAAACTTACGCTCTTTATTAAATTAAGAGTATTTTACGTGTTAAAAAGATTTGTTAGTGTAAATTCTATGCAAGTGCAATTCAAGACCAATCAAATGGTATGTGATGTTCATTTAAATTTGGTAACTATTTTGAAAACATTGTATAAATAGAAGAAAAGGTTCTCGGGTTTCCACGCGGGTAAAACAGCGATTGTAACGCGACGTTTCGACGACCAAATGCACTGCCTAGAAGATCTAGGCCTAGAAGATCTTCGCCTAGAAGGTGCCAGCAGTGCATTTGGTCGTCGAAACGTCGCGTTACAATCGCTGTGTTACCCGGGTGGAAACCCGAGAACTATTTCTTCAACAAATATACCGGGAAAGCCTTCGATCTTTGATAGTCTAAATATTTCGTACCTTCAAATTTCTGATTTCATTTTACTTATTGTTTGTAGTTTTGGGGAATATTTATGTAAAACATATGTAATTTGATTTTAATGACTTTTCCTATAAATTTTATATTTCATGTAAATTCTATAACTGTTTTGGGGGGCTCTATGAAGCGCCCTGAGAGAAAAATAAGAGTCTCACATAAATTAAAAATCAGTGGCAAAATTTATATAACAATTGAAAAAAAATCTGTTTAATAAATTTTTCATATTTTATATTAATTAAATGTCAGTTTAATTACAACGAAACGATATTTTGTTCATACCGTCCTTATCGCAGTTGACGTATTACAGAAACATTCATTTAACTTGTTAAAAGCCGGATATGTAATTTGAAAAATTATTAACGGGTTCTTCGAAATACAGATTCAGAGAAGATATGCGCTGTTATTAAATATATATATTGTGGTAATCAAAATATCATAAAATGATAACCCCACGATGTTGTGCAAGTTAATGTTATAATCAAACTTATGTGAATTGCATTTAACTATTGATGATTTGGAAATCAAATAACTGTTAACCAGTTAAATTTTAATTAGAAAAACATTTATTACCATTTATATTTAATTAGATATTATACAAAATCTTTTTACATAGGTGCCACAGCTTTATCGAAATTCTTTAAACCTTCAGGGTCGCTTATCGGGCCTCTAACAGTAATAGTAACCCGCAATGATAAAATCAAATTAAAAAAAGATTACAAAGTATTGAATTGATTATACTTGAGTATTATTAAAATAAGAAAAATCTATAGAAATATGACGAAATCTGACGGTACGGAATTTTATACCAGGTTTACAATAAAATTTTGCTTAATACCAGACATCTGAGTAGCTCTCGTATCTCACTAATTATTCACTTCACTTATCCTGCTCCTTCACTCACGCTTTACATTTTCCCTTTATTTTCCTGGTACGCATACTCACTTTGTTTTATAGCTTTTATTTAAACTTTATTTCTGTCTTCTAATTTTAATTCTCTTTAACCTCGTCATATTAATTGTCTTCTACCATCGTACTTACTTCAGCTTCATGTTTAATTACATTGTGCAGCCTACTTCAACTTTGATAACAGCTGACAAACCACAAGCGCGATTGCATAAACTTCACTTTAATGACACGTGAAGAGTTCAGAGCCTTTTCGAAGATTCTGACCAACCTCGCTCATCACTTATTAGCAACTCTCCGTTCAGTTCGTATCGCAGAGTTAAAAGTGACCGCTACCGTCAGCCGCTATCGCAGACTACTCGTGTTTTTCTTCACCGCTTTCAACATAACACATTGTCGACAATAATAACATCTGAAAACTCCACATGCTTATGCAACGCCGACTGTTCCCTATAATACCTGGGCGGCAATAATACCCTGACAATACAAATGTTAAATAATTTATAAGAAATAACTTTCATCACAATATATTCTAAATGTTTTACTTTAATGCAGCTCTTTTTTTCCATGTTTTTCTACCGCTTTAAATATTATACACAGAAAACTAAAAAAAAACATGAATTGGATTCAAAATTAAATAAAAAGTTCATTCATATTTAAGCTCTAGTTTGAAATCAGTATGGAACACTGACAAAAAGCTATAATTTTTAAACCTGCTTGTTACTGTCTGCTAATTCTTGGTTTCAGAAGAATACTTTTTGTCATCTATTAAAATATACTGGGTGATGTGTCATTTTAATAAACGTAGCTAAACTTGGCCGATAATTACAACGAAACGATATTTTGTTCACACCGTCCTTATCGCAGTTGACGTATTACAGAAACATTCATTTAACTTGTTAAAAGCCGGATATGTAATTTGAAAATTTAATAACTGGTTCTTCGAAATACAGATTCAGAGAAGATATGCGCTATGTTATTAAAATGTAATTTAATTCGAATTAACTTTTAGAATTTCACTCAGTAATAGGTGAATAATAAATTAAATTGATCTTTGAAAAAGTAGTAAATATGAATTCAGAATTAAATGAATAAATCGTCTAAGCTTCTGTGATGATAATAGAAATTTAAATGTTTGGAGATTAGCTGATACTAAAATAATATTAAGAATATATATGGAAAAAATTAATTTAATGTTTATCGTTTCCTTGTAGTGTCCAACAAAGAGTTAAAGATATATAATACGAATAAATAGAAGTCCATTAATATTTCTTTAAATTCAGATCCTGAAATATTTCGTACAAAATTTAGTATTATCTCATTTGTTTAGCATGAGATTACTTGAGCTTTTTTGTGCAGCTGATAATGATTTGTATTTCTATCACATTTAGTCCCACAAAAGTTTGTCAGAGGCCTTGAGAAAACTAAAGTTAATAAGTTATTAAATAAACATATATATATGGTTATGTCAAAAACTAATAACGGTAATATAATGGTGCTTCGTTATAACAAATTTTGTGGTTGAACGAGTTACGAATAACTTCATGCGCCCCTTTGTAGAACCGAGATTTATTTGCGGCTATTATTTCGCAGTATCAATTAAATTGTTCGCAACACAGCTTCGCTCATTTTACATTACGGCTTTAGCTTTTAATGCACATTATAAGCGTGCTCTCGAATAAATTAACCTAACGGTTAAACAAATACCATGCCAACGACAACAAAACTTTAACATGTGTTGTCGACACATGAATAGAGCTAGTCCATCGGAGCGGATCAGTCATAGATGTTATTTACCTACAATATTTCATTAATGCCTGTTACAAAATATGGAAATGTGACGCTCGATGGATTCGCTTGCACCAATATAATCCATTCGGAATTCTTTCCCAGTTATTCGTAGAATTGTAACTATGGTCACGTCAACTTCTTCTCGTTACTGAATCGGGGACATAACTTTTAAAATGAATATATTTATGTCTTTTTGGACTTTAATAAATCAGAAAAATGCTTAATGTCAAATGAAAAACGTACGCTGAAGGGAACTTCTAAATGCGCGCTGATAATATGTATTTTTTCATAAGACCTTTTGACATTTATAATTTGTTTTGTTGTGGGGGATAACTACACGTAAAAGAAAAACAGTAATTAATAAATACAAGTGTATTTCCAGCAAAATATTGTAGAACCTTACATAAGGTAACGTAAGCTCTTTTCATGAGAAAACGTTCAGCTTCACAAAGGTATTTAACACACCAATGACATGAACAGAGATTGCATATTGCTTTACGGCTGTGTAATATTTGTATGTACTGAAAAGACATTACTCGAGGCATTTATCAGACAATTTTATTTATTACTAGCTGAGTGCCCGGTACCTCAGGAAATAAAAATCCAATCATTAACTTAAGAGAGTCAATAATTCTCCTGGTAACTAAAGAGTGTCCAAAAAGTTCCAGGTCCATTAAGAGAGTTAAAAACCCCTGTTTATTTAATAATGTCAAAAATTATAAAAATCATTCCCTCGGCGGTCACCCACCCTATTTGAAGGGGTTAAATTCAAGTTACGCCATGGTGAATTTCAGAATTCCACTTTAACGCCTTCCCTCAACACCAATCGTTGACGATTACTGTTAAATTTCACTTCTATCCCTAGCATACACTATATTGAAGAGGTTTAAGTTTCACTTAATCGATATCGAGTGTCATTTATCATTTCAGCGGCACCCAAACGGTGTCCTCGACTCTGATATTGATAATTTTAAACTATTCCTCTTCGTTCCCCACTTCGCCATCCACTATCCGAGGTAGCTATTACGTCAATTTAAACAGCATGATGAAATGCCAGAATTAAACTCAGCGATTCCCATAACCCAGATTGTACATGAATCCGGGTATTTTCCGCATTATTTTTTATGCCACTTCCATCCTTCCTCTCTCTTATTGGTACTTCCCTTTCATGCCGTTCTGGTTAAAATTAAACACTACATCGGGAGGGACTATTAATTTCAGAAATTCTGAAAACTGATTATTCGGCGTTAACATCGATCGTATGAGCACTTTTTTTGTTTGTTTAAATGTAACCTCCTCGTCTACAGTCAGTCCAAGTTGTGTTACTTCCTCAGTGTTTGTTTCCTGCCTAATGTAAGTAACATTAGCACAAAATTTGCTTGTAGTTGTTCACCGCTTTGAACATACATCCATTGTTGTTTATTACAGATCTATAGCTGCCGAAGTTACGTTGCTGGAAAAACCGTATTGGCTAATGACTTACGGTGACGTTATCGGGCACTAAAGTTACAAAGGAACAGTAAAGTATTTATCTTCCTACTGAATACATACTGAAAAGTACTGATTACTGATGGTTATCTACATCGTGTATGTCACATATGATTAGTTTTACGATTATGAACGTTTTAAAAATTTCGTCATGGAGAATATGTTGAGTTGGCCCGCTAAAACGAACGCGCAACCTTTGACAAAAACACTATTCTACTGATAAAACTAAGGACATTCACCTTTCCAACATGTTATAATTTAGGGAGTACTTAGTTCTTTAATCCATCAATGGTTAACAATTTGGTCAAATCAATGCGCTTTCATTCCAAGAAGAATATTCGTTAAATCGATGAAGTCTGTTGAATTACATACACTACTCGTCACCAAAATTGAATGCTCCATCATAAATACAACAAACAATAGATCTTTCAAACATATCCTGCAATCGCCTACCCGCTCCCTCGGATCCTTATAATGGACGAATGCCGACCCGGGCGCCACTGCATGTGCAGAAAAGTTTTATTTTAAATTATACAAACGACAATCGTCTCATTAATTAACATTCGCGATCCACACCAGGGAGCCGATAAACGATTTGCCAGGACTCGTGAGTACCTGAGTCGAGCATGAGACTCTCAATAACTGTATCTCAGGTGTCCTGGCTTTGATCAATTACATAAGGAAGGATTCACTTAATGAAAACAAAATGTAAACATAAAATTCAGTTTAATGGACAAATTAGGGTTAATACAAATACTCGGCACGACTCCTCAATCGCTAAATGTTGCCTTTTCATAAATCTAACACGTCTCCGTAAAGTTACTATTTTGGCCAAATTTATCAAATTTAATATGTCCTTTAAGAACACAGCCGGTCATTGGATCCACAACACTTAATTCGCACTACTTTCACACGATGCAGGGAAAGGGAGGGAAGTTTGCTTACTGTGCTGCGACGTGTTGTCTTCTGATGATCTCCAGGTTCAGGTGCCTGGCCGGTCGGCTGACCAAATCCTCGCACGCAGAGAAGCAGCTAAAACACACAGGCGCGACGACCTACACGTGCTCCGCAATTCACGGTTCTCTCCTCCAAGAACCTCCGCACCAAAATCTCCTATGCGTTCGTCCTTTACAGTTCATCAAGAACTAACGACACCCGCTCTGCTGCCTTCCAGGACGCGACTCGTCACCACCACACCACTCCGGTCCACGACGCCGGCTCTGTTTGCCCACGAACCGAATGTTGGGTAACAACTGTCCCGTCTCCTGGCCCACAGCTTCTCCTTCGCCGTCCAGGACCCGACTCCTTTAATCCGCCACAGCTGTGACCAGCTACGGTCACCTTTGTCCTAGCACGTTCACCTCTACGATCAGAAAATGACCTGACAAGGCGTCCCTTGAAAACCCACTTCCTGTTATCGTAAACTTGGTCCCAAAGACCGGCCGTGTGAAAAATTTTATCTCCAACATTCCCACGACAAGACAACTAGTATTAATGTTTAAAATCACTTATTACAATCCATCTTATTACATAGTGTGCAACATGTAATGTAGATGGATAGACTGACTGAGTCAAGTCGCTTGGCCTCCACGATAACCAGATTTGACTCAATTGTACATTTTCCTGTGGAGTCGAATGAATAATAAAGAGAGTTCTGTAAAAACAGAAGAAGATCTGCTGGCTCGAGTTGTGGTCGTTCCACAACAGATTGCAGAGACACCAGGCGAGAGTTAGATGCAGTGAGTACAACGACGGAGTTGTAGTGGATCAGTATGAGAACCGCGTCTGAAGAAGACAAAACCATTTTAAGTTTAACTGTAAATGAAGGTGATTCTGAGAAATTATTATTCCTTTTTTGTTTCATGGTATTATTACATAACGAGTTGAATTGTAAGAAAAGTGATGTACTGAGCCACGCCTAACTAAATTAATGTAGCTAAAGTTGTCACGTTCGAAACCTGTTTTTAAATGGTTGAAGGAAGGAACCGGTACGTTTGCGGACATGCGTTACTCTTCAAAAAAAAAAAAAAAAAATCCTCAGTCCCCTTTCCAAGTACTAAAAGTTTAGTAAGGGTGAATTTTTGAGCAGCCTGTATATTATACAGTAAGATGAATAATTACATTATGTTTAAATAGACCATATTTGTAATTAATTATATCTCTTACAGCTGAAAAACAGAAATGGTTGGTATGTAGTTAATTTTTTTTTTGCCTCCTAAACTGGTCGAGACACGGAGAAGCGAATGCTGCGTCCCCAAAGCAAACTCCTCTCCCGATATCGGAAGGGCGTGGGACAAGTACCCAATGCCCGACCTACCTGATGCAGGTTTTTCTAGGGTTTTCCCTGAATTTATTTAGGCGAATGCCGGGTAGGATCCTTAAAATATAGCCCGGGGGCCCTAGTTAACCCTTGGCTACCTTCCTCTACCCTTCCGCATCCTTCCTTTCAAATCACTTCCTATGCTATTAAAGGGGAGTTGCTGAACGTGGATTACCCTCATGTAGCCTGTTACCCTAAAAAAATAAAAATAAAATGTTTTAGGCATACAAGCAATATTTATATTGTTTATTTTATTTATATTATATACAGCCATTTCGCCCGTAACGTTTATGCAAAACGCACCTTTGAAAATCAGTTCAGCTACCGTCATGTAGTTAATTAGTTCAAATATTTTATTTAAATTTTATACCTGCAGTAGTCCCAAAATTTATGGACAAAACGTTGTATTTTATTATGTTTTAAATTGAGATTAATTTAAGCTTCTGACTAATTAACTGATGTTATTTCATTAATTTAAAAATATACATATTATTTTATAAACTATGGATCGAAATAAAATTTAAAGAAGTAGGTTATTATTGCCTTCTCGCCTTTTCATTTCTAACAGCCGACTGAGCAAATGTTCCCAAAAAGAGAATGTGTCATATTTAAAAAAATCCAATATGTGTTTTACATCATATCTCATTATAAAACCATTTCCGATAATGTGAATAATGCTCAGCCATGAATAAAAGTATTTGGTGCAGAAATATTAATATCCGGCGGGGTTCGTACAGACGTATCGAACCGAATGATTTGAATAGTTGTTATTTATATATTTTGTGTGTGTGTGTCGTAAATGTCGCTCCTAAATTAATGAACTAAATATGCAAAAGAAGATGTCCTACAGTAGAGCACTCGAACTACGTTTCGTGACATTTACAGGATCACTACGATACGCATGCAAGGCCACAGGGTGTGGCTCAGTTCTTCAATTTTCTTCAACACAATCACGAAGCTCTTGACATCGTTAAACAAAGAAATTGAAGTGGTTTTAATATATTTTTACTCATCGCCGAAAACACTTACTTTCACCCAAACTCGCTTTACGTCTAGTGTTCGTTTTACGATTCTAAAATATATGCAGTGGATGTTACCGATGATCCGTTGAAGACGTCCGCATCCTTGCATAAATTACGAAAAAATTAATTGTATGTTTGTTGAGGAATTTCGAGTTAAATTCTTTGGTCAACATGATGGGTACAGAATACAGGTCTGAAAGCGACCCACGGAAGGAGGCGAGTGTTGTATAAGCAGAGAATTTTTTAAAAAACTCCAATACTTTAAGAATGAATACCAGAGGTCGGCATATAACGTGAATATCCAGCGACGACGTTGCTACGCCTCACAGGGTGTGGTGTTGAATTAAGGACGGTACAGACGATTACAAGTAAAACATTTTCCCCTACAGTTAATTTCTTAATTTCCGCAGGAACTTAACCATGTTTTGTAATAGAAGTTTGAAAGAGAGGTGAATGTGTTAACGTTGCTATATATCGTTATCTGTCTTTTTCCCTACTGTCCCAGTAGACAAGCCACCTTCCGAATTGCGCCGCATTATAATAAAATTAGCAATGCAATAATTGTAAGGCGAGCTTATATTTATATATTGTAGTATACAAAATGAAGATTTTAAAATTTATTTATGTTTTAAAGCCAAACATTGTAATAATAAACATGGCGATATTAAATTAAACCCACGTTTTACTTTACATACCAATTTTGATTCGGATTTAAATTTCACAAAATTTTTTATGCCAACCACAACTTTAAACAAATGAAACTTTTTAATGAATCAGAAAGATAGCCAATTCAGACAAAAAAATACCACACGACGTTTCTGGGATCCTTGTTCCTTTCGTCAGGTGCGAGAAAGAGTCTAGAGCGACACAACTGCACTTGTCAGTTGACAAAACTTTTTAATTTTGAAAATAGGCTGTACAACAAAACAGGAAAGTTGGTTCATATCGGATATCTGTGATACGGCCATTCTTCCTTAAGCTCAAAAATAAGATTTCCTCATATATAAAAATAGTGTTATTACATCAGACAGGGTCTAGAGGTTACTAAAATGACGCAATAATATGAACGTTAGAAGAGCTTGTACTGAAATTTCTTCTCCCATTCATCTATTAATAATGAATTACTTTTGGAAGTTTACATTTAAGAATAAATAATTAATTTTATAAATTATATTTCTAATAGAAATAAATTTTTCGACACTTTGCAGGCTGAATATCACAAAGAAAATGTAAATTACACGCCATTCAATTCTATAGCACTCGCAATCACTACTTATTTTATCAATAATGCTCACCTACAATGAATCACATTCTTCACGGTCGAGATTTTTCTATCCTAGTTCGTGAATTCAGTTTCATTGGGCTTTAGAGTTGAGATTTGATTGAAAGTATTTCTTGTCTTCTTAAGTTAAATCCTAACGAGTGTAATTTTGATTTTGATCCTTCTATTTTTTCCAATTTGTCATGGTCATTCTTTATGCTCCTGTCTTAGCTTAACCAGATCAGTTTCTTATAACTATGATCATTGAGATGAATCGGTAAGATTGTTAGAGATAAGTAGAAGGCCGATTAAAATCAGAGTTGTGAACATGAATTTACAGCATTATAAACGACAAGAACGATTATTATTTATTAGTTAGAGCAATTACACGGACTTAATGAATTATGAAAAAATGAAAAAAGTCTGTTTATACTTTAAAAGTGTTATTAATCGTCGTTACTGTTTGGAAACATCTGTTTCTAAAGCTCATAGCCGCATATATGGTGACTCAGTATAAGAGCTTGAATCATTTACATTTTATGTGTTTAAACTTACGGAAATTTTACTTTTCCTGGGTTTCCTTCGATGAAATTACAAATTTTACATTTATTGGGTGCTACTATAAAAATACACTGTAAATAGTAAGGGGAACGTGATGAAGTCAGTTTATGAACTGAGTATTGAGGAAATATCTGAGAAATTAACACATCTGATGTAATAATGATATATATAAATATATATTCTGACTATTGAGAAAACTAATAAATAAGTTAACATCGGCCAATTTTAAGTCAGAAAAAGTAATATATTAATGTAAAAATAAACAACTTTTCGTCGCTTATTTAGTGATTTTTCGGCCGCGGCAGTCAGCAGAGAATGAACTGTCTATCAAAAAAATTAAAAAACTTGAACCAGATGAACTACGAAACGTTGTTTAATTTTACATTAATAAATTATTTTTTCTGACTTAAAATTGGCCGATGGTTATTTATTAGATCTAATGTAAATTTAGTGACAATTATTTATAGCTAACCGTATGGTATGGCTAGAAAAAAAAAGTGCAATCGATCTCCTGACAGAAAATTTCAACAAATCAAGTATTCACAGAATCTTAGTAACACGAATATATTATTCAGTGTGCGTTCTGAACAATATTCCTGGTATCGCGTCGGATAAGACTTGCGGAAGCATTCAAGTTTAAGAGATAAGAGTATGATGTGACATAAGTATTTTATTTTACTTATCAAACGAAACCGTTTAAATACAGCTAAACAGTGGTACTAACTAGAATTTAATTTTCCAGCTACCACTCATACAAGTGAACTAAGTATACAACAATTCCGATTAATTACAAAATTAATATAATGAAATCCGACTTTAAAAAACATTTGTATACATCTCCAAAGGGGGAAAAAGATAAAATGAATTAATTATTATTTTATTGATATTAGTTTAAGATGAATAAATAATTAAGCGCTTAATATCTATTACATTTAAGAGGTATCAAATATTAAAAATGGTTTACCACCATTAGATAAGAATAAGATAAAGATGTATACTTAAGGTATTCAAATGAAGTATAATTGAATCGAAGTTACATGAATATTTAAACGTTTCTTTAGGACCAAGCTTCTTGAATGAAGTTACATATAATTTCATAGAAATTGATAAATGGTGGGTGCAGACGGAAGAACTAGGTAGTTAAATGTCAACAAGGGTCCCCGGGCTCTAATTTAAGGATCCTACCCGGCATTCGCCTAAAGGTCGAATGTACATGATGAATAAGTAGTTCTATATCTTCATTTCATTTGTGAACCATGAAAATTATACAAGATTTATTATATAATGCCCTTTTAAATAATGTTTATTTAAAAATATTATACTACCTGCATTATGTAATATTAACAAAAGAAAGAACTGTCTTGTACGATTTCCCATTTAGTGAAAGATTAAATTGGAATGTAGGTATGTAGAATTAAGACGAGTAGTAAATACCAAAGAAGTTTGGAAACAGATGACGAAAATTTTGAGGTTCGAATTCATAAATCAAGAAAGCATTTCTAGATTCATTTATAGTTTGACATTTAACGGCGGTAAAAATTCGCACTTATTGCTGGACAAATTGGAACTGAATATAACTCTATTACTGTTCTAAGACAGTTTTAGTAAGTGACAGAAAGTGTGCCGCTATTTTCATCTATATAAAAATTATCTTAGTCGTAATATCCATTTAATTTGATGTCCGGGTAATCCCATATAATTTCTAATAAGAAATATAGCCAAATACAGACAAAATAAGTGATAATATAAATACCACACAAGGTTTCTGGGAACCTTGTTCCTTTCTACAGTTGCAGAAAAAACGCAAAAGCCTTTGAGTTTTGTCAACTGACTAGTGCAGTTGCTTCTCCCTAGGGTCTTGCGTTTTTTCTGCACCTGAAAAAAGGAACAAGACTTCCAGAAACGTTGTATTGTATTTATTTTATCCCTTATTTTGTCTGTATTTGGATATATTTCTTATTATTACTAAGACGTAAATTTTTTCATTTCTATATATTTTCTTTTACTTTCTCCCGTATACCTCTATATGTTTTTCACCCGTTTAATAATTAAATAGACAGCTAATTCTATCTTTCTACATTTTGTTTAACAACTATTTCCTCCTAAAAGTATCTAGTTTGTCACATACATGTACGCTTCTGTTTCCAGTTTATTGTCTCATCTGTGATCAATTTTTAGAACCGTCATTAAATTGTTTTCTATATGTATCCGAAATTCCTAATATCCTAATCAGGGGCTATGCGGAGTTTCGAAAGATATTTCTCTTGATTTGGGGCTGTTTCTAAATTATTATATACATATATAAAGCGAGTAAGGTTGACATTGTCAAAATAATTAAAATAACTGAAATGTAAAGATAAGAGAGAATGTATTTAGCTTGCCGGAAATTGAAGTTCGGTGTCGCCATTCAGGACAGGAGGAAGTTCTTCAAATTTACTACGGAGGCGGTAACCCTCCTTCTTCAGGAGGAGCACTCTGCTCTGGGTAACACACACGGGCTGTATTCTTCCTGAAAAAAGGGGGTTAACGCACCGTCAATTCGAAGAACTTCCTCCTGAATGGCCGACGCCGAACTTCAATTTCCGGCAAGCTACCTATATTCTCTCTCTATATATAGTCAAAAACATAGAACAATAGCTAATTTCGTATTGCAGCGTCAATTATATTTTGGACCAAGATCCTGTGAGTAGTACCTCCAAGAGAAAACACGAGTCACACAAGTGACCTAACAACGATCTCTCTCCTGTATTTTCACTCATAGCACGGGCGTTCGGCGACTGTTTGCTGGTCTCTTGGTCAGGAGGGACTCATAAGGGTCTCTCAGTCCCTCGGGAGATATTCAGCTACACGAGACCTTGACCTACGCCCACCGCCATGCCTTCTGCAACATCATGTCAATAAATCGCAAATTTGTTAAAAAAAGAGTGGATATGAGCAGTCGCTTTTCTACATCCTTTGATGTTGCTTCAAATTACATAATTTTTTTTAATGTACAATATTTATTTTTTAAACTCTGTAATTGCAGAATTCCCTTCTCCGTGCCTTGACCAGTTTAAGAGGCAGCTGGCCGACTGTCCCAATGGGAACAGCAAACAACTAGTACCGTATGCCCAAGGTCTGTGACCCCGGAATATGCACCTCTCAAAAAAGGCCGAGGTGCCTCGGCTTGTGGGGAACCTTAGTTCAAAAACGGAGAGAGAAAAAAGCATCCTCAAAGATAGCCCTTTCAGTCTCTCCAAAAAGGTTCCCCTGCCACAGAACAGTTCTCGCAGGATTTCTCCCGTCTGACCAACCAATGGCTGAAATAGGCCTTGGTAAATGTACCTAAAATTGTCTACATAACTATGAGATGGAACAAGATTACCACGACAGCAGTTCCTCTACAGCTTCGAAGTGTCGTTCCTCACTGCAGCCGGCCATTGTGGCGTTCCCTTAGCCTCTAGTATAACGCGCGAGTATAATAATATAAAATAGACAAGACAGACAAAAAAATGGGACGATATAAATACCACACAACGTTTCCGGCAACCTTGTTTCATTCTTCGTGTGACAAAAGAAAAACATAAGAGCCAAGAGCGATACAACCGCACAATACAGTTGAGAAACTTAATTTCTATAATTCGCGAGGTTTTGCAAGACGTGACAACGTAAAATGCGCAGTGGTCCATGCGTAGTCCGGAGCGTAGTTTAACACGAGTTTCGGTAATTTGGTAGTGTAAAAACCATTCTGAAAACATCGACGAAAGGAAATATATTGTGTTCAGTTCAGGATATGTAGTACACTAAAAAATATCATCCATATATGTATCCTACTTATTTGACAGAGGACTAATGGAATGAATAATAAATCTAAATCAATGAAGTCCTTTTTTATTCCTTTAGTTTTATTGCATTTGTTTTTTACTGTCTCCCTAAAGTTCCCGGCTAACTTATTTTCTTAGGCTTCGCCATTTTAATTTACTTAGTGGGCTTGTGTGTTGTTAACTTTAAAAGATATTGAACTCGTCGAATACACATTTGTTACAAAATAACGACCGTGTTACGGAATGTGCTCTCTAACTTCATAATAGTTAACCTTGTTCAATTCGTTATCTATCTTTATTATCTGGCTTGCTTGTGAGATTTATTAGTGCAATAGTCGTTACTACATTTGTAATGACCCTGGATGCTGGGAGATCTTGCTTCCGAGAAAGTGCCCCTGGATTGCCTTGGACCGGTTGCTTTTCGAAATTGTAGTTATCAATACAAAAAAAAATTCGTGGACCTCTTTTTAAACGATGGAGTGTTTATAATCGGTGTGTTTGTAGTATTAATTTTATTTCAGAAGTTAAAATAATTCAGTACAACTTTTCGTAGTTGGCGATGTTCTGTGAATGTTTGTATATTTATTCGTCGAAAGTATGCTAATGAGTTGACGGAGAAACAGCTCAAGTGATTCTCCTTACTTAAGCCCTGGTAATATTAAAAGTGTCTGAGGAATCGGCTTAACGCGCCCGGAAATCAAATGTGACAAAGTCTGGAGGTAAGTCAGTGTAGTATTGAAAGAAATCTGAGAAGCGCCTCATTAAAATGAATGAGATGTTTTACCGCTGCGAGTCTCGTGATGACAGGTGCCTTTGAATTAATTTATTTACTGCAGTTAAATTTAGACAAGGTGGCAATGAAAAATATCTGCGTAAGCCTAAAATAAAATATAAGGAATCAAAAATATGGTATCATTGTCTTTAATTTATTCTTCCCTTAAAATTAAAAATTTCAATCTCTCACTATTATCACTGCGTAATTTGTTTGGAAAAATAATTATTAGTGTCAATTCACTCAACTGCCAGATTTATTTTTAAAATAACGTATTTGCTATATATTAAATTCGGTTTGTAGGAAATCTGAAATATTTTTTACACTCCACAGAACTACGTTATTACCCACCATAGTTAGCATATTCTACTTTCATTGCCTATATTCTTCTTAAAACTTATCTTCTGTCTTTTCGACTCTTGTTATTTTTAGGGAAAAATACCTTGTTCAGAAACAAGTACTTTCCCCAAGTCCTTGCTTTGTTCTCCTTGTTTAATTTAATTAAAAGTTTACGAGATAATTTAACATTCCGTACTCCTTTCCAGGTCGGTTGACTTTGTGTAACTTTTTAACAGTGTGGTATGATCCATTAAGTAATATTTGTCAGTTCTTAATATTTATTAATATCATCTCTAATGAAATATTGTCAACATCGCCAATTATTAATCAATTAAGCTTTCCTATTAATAATAACAATTTGAGCAAAGGTCCAGTGGAGCATTCTACTACTTTTTAAACCTAAAAATACCCCTTTAGTGCCTCAATTTTTTTAAAAAATAACATTCAAACTAACTCTAATATCATCTTGAATAAATATTTTGCCAGTATTCTCTTAATTAATACATTATTGTAACAATTATCTCGTGTGCTGTTTTTTTAGGGTAACAGGCTACATGAGGATAATCCACGTGGTGGCAACTCCCCTTAATAGCGTAGGAAGGTATTTGAAAGGAGGGATGCGGAAGGGTAGAGGAAGGTAGTCAAGGGTTAAGTAGGGTCCCGGAGCTATGATTTAAGGATTATACCCGGCATTCACATAGGACAAACCCTAGAGAACCTGCAACAGGTACACCTGGCTCTTGGTACTTGTCTCATGCACGTCCAATGTGAGGTTTGCTGTTCATGCAGCATTTCTTCTCCGCCGACTGTTCCAATGTACATGTTTTCTTATTATAATAAAAGGAGTTATTTGTAAAATTACGATTCCTTTATCCCAATTTCACGCAGTTTATTAATTTATTAAATCCTCTGACCATTTCCTTTCAAACTAAGTGTTGAATACTCGAGATGCTGCAGAAAATATTATTGTATATTAGGCAATCTCTTTTAATATACATTGTTTGTATTACATCCAAATATTTCCAGATTCAATAATTAAATCTTCGCAAACGGCATTTAATATATTCAATCATATGACTCCTGTATCAGGGGGAACTTTTAATATATTAAACTGACGTAACACTTCTTTTTTTCTGTCAGTTTACTGAAGAAAACAGAATTCACTTAAAGAATTCTGTTTACGAGGGGATTCCCTTGTCTCGTTATATAACGGAAAGAGCTAATTTCCAATAAATCAGGGTTGAGAACTTGGAATTTACAGTAAGGCAAGTGAGAATTTTCCTTGAACATAAAAATGGCAGCGAATTCCTTCTATAGTTTACGTATTTAGATGGTAAATTTGGCAGACGTACCTCTTATAACTTTGTTTTGCCTCCTGTCCAGCAAGCTGCTAACTGACTTCAGCTACACCCACGCGTCGCCAAAACCTGCTCTACAGTAGCTGGAAAGTGTTGCTACAAGCTTGTATCTTGAAAATTAACAGAGTAATCACTGAACTCTCCTTCCCGTCTTTCTGCCAATCAAACTTTAAGAAATGAAGCAATTAACCTCTCTTCGTGACTCATTCAGATATATTTTAGAATAGCATTTGGTTGCTCCTCTACAGTTGTTAGTGACTGTTATTTTATCATTTCAGGCATCAGCACATATCTAGGTCGTCCTGGACTCCTTGGCAATTCCTTTTGATGATTAATCTTTCCAGATACCTTGTTGTTATCACCGCGGACCCGTGAATAGAGGCTCTTCTCCTTGCCTTCCTTGTTTCAAAATTATTTTTTATGTTTCTTTCTCAGGATGTTAACCTTCTTGTGAGTTATTTTCGACACAACTTATCTTCAGCTGTTCCCAACACAACATGAACTATTTTAGACTAATTATTTTTCTCCCTCTTACTCGAACTTCCTTCTCCACGTCATGCCCATGAGAATGAACTTCAACCTAACGTTCATGATGATTATCGTTTGGATTTCTTCCCCCGTTCCCACAAAAAAATACAATAAAATAATCCTATGCTGAAGAGAGCCTCTGGCCCTATAACAGCAATGGGCACATGTCCTTAACAACAATAATGATAATGAATAGCACTATTCAACTTCCCGAAAACGATGAATTCGACAACAATCTAGGTATTTTTGGACGAATTATTTTTCTGCTCTCCCCTTTCACTACCACGAAGGCGATAGGGAATGATTATGAACTTCAATAACCTCGGGATTGTTTACCAATGAACAATGTAATCGATATCAGTTTGGGTATTTTGGACATTTAATAATAGCCTCTGTCATCACTTTTCATTGGACTGCAAAGGAATTGTCACTATTAATATCATTAAGCCATAAAAGTATTGTTGGGACACTTATCGTGGTAGTTTTCGCAGTACTTTTACGTAGGGGCATCTTACCCCCAAATTATTTTCTTTTCGTATTTGAAGTCCTATCTGTAACAATTATGGATAAAATTGCTCCATAATAATATGACATTTTAAACATTCAAAACTATTTCATACATGGAGACACATTTTCAATAGTGGTTTTATCCGCTGTCTGGATGCTGGTTGACAAATTCACATCTGTACATGTTCTCTGAAAAATAAACAAATCGCTGCTTGACGAGGCTCGTACTCTGCAAATTTTCAGAGCATTTCAAATTACTATCTGTTTTATTTTTCGCATCTTTATTGGCACCGGTTTATGTCGCAACATCAACTAAGCATAAACAATTTTAATGACTTTTTGAGAATTAACGATTAAATAAATATGTCCTTCGTTATTTCTATTACGTAAATATCACATGGCTTGTTGATAATTATCTCATCATACGTCTATGGGATCTGTGTTTGTATACTCGTAGAGAAATTTAAAAGTTAATTCATGGCTAAATAGAGATATGTAGGTAAAATTTAAAAGCATGAAGTTTCATCTGACTCCGCAGATGTATTTATTTAATTTGCAAATGGGCAGTTTTCCAGGTAGTAGTTGCATGAAATTACAATTTAATCACAAATTAAATACTTCACTTTACTGCAATACACTTTACCACAGTACCCTATACTCACTAGAGAGTTCAGATTAAGTTTTTTTTCTCCAAAATTGTTCCAGTTGCTTATTTTCCTATTTAGAAATGAGTATTTTCCAATATCTGTTTTTTACTATCTGGTATTTAACTTGAACATGTGGTCAGTCCTCCAATACCAAGTCATCAGATATCATCATTTGCAATACAAATTTAAAACTAGTCTCGATTCAACCCGAAAAAAGGAATGAGACGGTTACAAAGAACTTCAGTATATAAAAGAGTCGTAGATTTTTCTCAGAGTTGGTATCACTCTGAATATTCATAGTATTATTATATAACTTTCATGTCTACCATTTCAAAAAGTAGTTTAGTTTGATGCCCTTGCTTTATCCAGAATTCCAGTATTATTCACATCAAAAGGTCAATAAACTACAAAATGACTCTCACCGATGTCTATAGAGTCTTTATTGTCTGACTCAAGATTTATTCTGCAAATTTACATATCCTGAACTCGTATCCTACCCCCTTATTGATATCATTTTTTCAAAGAGGTTGAAGAAACTTTTAAGTCCTCCGACGTTAATAAAGTTAAACGTGATGAGCACACACATCAATTGTTCTGCCATTTTATAAACAGTTGCAATAAATCTTTAAGCAATTTAACATAGGTATCATGTACTTTGATACTATATTTAAAATTGTAAAGACCCTATAGATACTGGTGACACTCATTTTGTTGTTTATAAAATTCCTTGTGCGCATTGTGAGGCTGTTTAGATAGGTCAAACTAAAAGACCCCTAATAACTAGATGGAAAGACATCTAACCAACCTAAAATTCCTTAAGGAAAACTTTCAGTTATTTCGAAACATATTTTATCATCGGAGGACGACTTAGGAATAATTCTGTAATTCTGGATACAGTTTTAGATTTTTTTTTCATTAGTTCTCGAAAGAGGAAATAGGATACGCAATAAAATGCATAAAAAGCACACAAACATGTTAACTTAAGATACACTCTAAATTTAATATGTGAACACAACACTGATGTACGGCGTTCAAGCAGCGTGAACTACAACCGCTGTTGTTGCGTCGATTCACGTCGTATAGACTGGATTATACATATTTACTCAAGTATTATAGCATTACATCTGTTAGTGTATTCAAGAATTAACTTTTGCCTTTCGAGGATCTCTTTAACTGTCTAAAAATCTCCATTAATTAATAAATGTTTACAACCTCATGACGATGGCGGAGCTTGCCGTCGAAACGTTGTTTAACAAACCATTGGCCCGGGTTGAGACCCGAGAATTGTGTCTGCAACAGATTCGCCGGGAAAAACCGTCGTTCTCTAATGTTTACAATGTTTTATAAATAAATTCTGAATTTTCAGTTTTTATATCATTTTATATATATATACCGAAAAACGTATGCTGGATCAAAGAGGCTACGGTAATGTTTTACTATTTGCAATTGGGACGGTTCTATCGTGTCGTGCAGATGATTTGTGCCGTTTATTGCAAATGTACCAATGTTATGCCAAACGAATTTTGTTATTTCGAGTATATAAAAACTGGGTAAGGTTGAAATATCTATATTTCGGAACAAAGTTTAGAACTTGTACTACAATACTGAGAAGTTCGCTTTTTTAGTTCGAATATTTGCAACGCGTGACTGGAACGAACCGCAGTTAGCTTATCTCTAAGACATTCCCTAATGAAAAAAAGCGTGGTATTAACGTCTCTCTCCAGCACTAATACGCTTAACGTATAGCAGATTGAGCTGAGTTTTTCTGAGAGTTTAATGAGTTGTTGGTCCTATTGTAATTTGTCTTCCATCTCCAAACACAGAAAAGGCGCTGTGATTGATGATAGTCAATAGGAATTATGTTTTTAGAGGCTGTAGAGAAGATTATTATTTTTTTATCTGGATTAAGACGCAGTCTATTTCCATGACTTTCCAGTCTGTGTTGTAAAGAATTATTTTTGTGGGCTGGGTTTTTACGTTAAATAAAAAATTATTGGCCATTAAAGAAATTTTATATAAGTTTACAATTAAGCATGAAAAACTCATATCTCAGGCACCTGTGGTTTTTACATAGAAGAGATCTGCTGCCCGTACCAAATACGTACTGCTATTCTGTGTTGTGTTACTTGATGTAGCTCTCGTACTGACGTACTGGCGGCTACTCAGGGGTTGATCACTGGCTAAGGCGTCGGCCTCCGGGATTGATTGCTGGCAAGCCTTCGTACTAAATTGTGTGGCTTCGATGAACTCTTCACTAACAAATTGTGGCCCCTTTCTCACGACGATTCTGCCTCGGACTATATCAGAGACAACAACTTTACGGAGCCTCTCTTAATCACATCCACCAGCTGCGGTGAGCGCAGAACAACTGTCCAGTTTCAAAAGATTATTTCCGTTCCCTCCATTATAGCCTCCCATTCTTTTTCTTTTTTCATTATTAGAAAACTTCGTCGAAATGTCAGTTTCACTGATTCTTCCATTGTTATAAGAGTTATGGCACGCAGCTGCAGTTCCGTAGTCAACAATGGCGAACTATTCTGTCACGTTGAGGCCAACAATCGAGACAGGACACGAAAATTACTTGGATGGAAATATTTATCTCCTCCACCCCCACGCACGTGCACGATTTCGAATTCTCCAAACCACAGCACAAGGTAGACTAATGGTGTACATCAAATTGAATAATAATATCAGTATTCAGCGTGATACCAACTCTTGGAGCAAAGTTTACGACTCCATCTTACCTAATGACGTTCTATGCAGCCGTCTCAATGCTTCTGTAGGGTTGACTAGTTTATATAGTTTTAAATTTTAATGCACCTGATGACGTCTGCAATGTCAGCTGAAAAGTCGTGTTTTGAAGCTTTTTTTACCTATCTGTATTTTGCCATGACTTATCTTTTCAACAATATCTCACTGACAAGTAATTAGAATTCTAGTAGAGACACGTTAACCACAAGAGACAATCGGAGAACAGGACAAGGCCTTGTGCACGAGCATACTTGCTGTTGTGTGATAATTTATATTTGCAGCTGTCTGTTGCGGCTTCGTAGGATATTCAGAATTGGATTACTTAGGGAGTGCATGTAGGAACAGTGGTGCAGGAGATGCTGTGTGTTTGCATGCGAGGTAGTAATTGAGTATAGTCACGGCCCGATGGTTTTCCTAGCGAACATAATTGTATGTGCGTTGTGTCACGGATAAAAGGTCAAGTTCTCAGTGCCAGCCAAAGTGCGATGTAATCGTTCGGAATAAAACTTACCGTCTCGATGAGACGCAATAACGATGGGAAGTTGAGAAACATGTTACATCGGTCTGTTTTGTTGATATTAACACGAGTTTGGAAAAAGTTGGAGATCATACGTTTAGATGAAATACATTCCCTTGATGATCTCCATCAACAAAACTTTGGAATTTGACAGCGTGTATAGCAGTCCCATAACTGACTTTTAACATAACCAGCATTTGGCTGTAACATATTTCATCCCAACACACCCCGTGTATTTCTAATTACCCGGACACTGATTTCTGACCCTTCTTCCAGCTCGTTCAACATAAATAAAACCTAGAATGATCTTCTGCGGCCACCCGTCAGACGCAGAAAGCCGTAGAGGGGCGTCTGCTCTGAACTGATTCTTATTTTTCTCCACAAAAAGTCTAGTATTATTTCCTTCTTGTCTACATCACTCGATCTACCACTCTGAATTCATGTCATTCGTCTCAAAATCAAATAAACTGACACATGAAAAATATTATGTCTCAATAAGTAAGGTTTCTTTTTATAATAAACTTTTAATTTATAATATTGAATAAAATAATTTACCCATTCGACGTATGTAATTAGATAAATAACATAAAATTCAGGGGTATATAAAATACGATTTTCAAAGATCTAATAATAAGTGGCTTGTTATGAGTAGTTGGGACCGTGGGAAAATTTGAATTTCGTGGCCCCTAACCACTCTGAAATTAATTTCAAAATGAAACAATTATAAAAACGACTACATTATTATTATTACATATAAAGTATAATAAACTTATACTTCAAATATTTGTTAAACTATTACACATGTATATTTACAGTCATCTTACGCGGATTAGCTCACAGCCTCTAAAAGCTACCCCTACTTGTAGGAGGCCTTAGCCCTGAACGGGATAACATAGGCTATCTTCATGCATTCATTTACAGTATTATAAATCATATACATATATAATTTCAATGTTTATTCGAATTTCTAGTTTTTTTTACCACAAAATTATTATTAGTTATTTTGTTAAAATGATCAAATAAGTTACGTCACTTTCAGTAGACATTATCAATAAATTTGACGGTTTCCATTCACCAAAGATTTTTTAAAAAGGTTTTTAATTATTTTAATGACCTTGAAAGAACGTTCAATCTATTCATTTGAATCTGGAATTGTTGGAAATATTGTTAAAATTAGATCATAATTTCGAAATATTGAGATAAGCCCCGTTTTTATGGTTTCATACTTTTTTAATTGTAGATTTAAATGTTAATTTTTGGTACATTTAAAGAAAGGGGATAGTTTTTCACTAAAAACGTACGTATCAATGCCAGTTGAGCATGTTTTTAAGGCATTCGATTAAGTATCTTTCTTGTTATGTAAAACAGCAAATGAAATTAAAACATTTTGATATAATAACGTTAAGGAGCTCAATGTATTATACAAAATTCGCTGTCCATCATTGTGCATTGTATCACTGATAGTATATAAATTTTTTATTATACTTACAGAATTTCAGTATGACGGGTCCTTAGGTCGGATGTAGAAGTAGGATTTTAATTTTATGACTAATATGTTATTTCCTTAATTAACTGAAAAACTTTATTTGAACCTTTAAGTTTGAAATTTGCTAGATGTGTTTCTTTCGACGTTAGTGCAAAAATAAGTGAATTCAAAAACCCAACTTTAAGTCAGGATATGTACCTTGTTATTTGTTAATTTTTACAATTGTAAATACTGTTATTATTATTATCACAACTGTAAAGTCTCCGGACTAAAAGTTAACTTTAATAAAATAAAAAAAAGTCAGGATATGCGTGTGAGGGAGTAAGTCAGATATTTTATTTCTGAAATCGTATGTGTGTATTTATTTTCAAGAAAGCTATATGGTTTTAGAGTATTCCATCACACTTAAACAAGTCAATTTTAATTCATAAAATAACCAAACTATAACTCATGCTATACAAAGGGTACGGAATGGACAGAAAAGTATGGAGTTTCCAGAGATAAATTTTTCGTGATGAGGAAGACTGTTAGTTCGGAAAGTCCGCGAGAGTCTTTGTTCAACCTCCAATACGAAGCTGATTGAAATTGAACAGTAGATACGTCGCTCAACCAAGGTCAACAATTTTGAGACGTTATAGCTTTAGTTTTGTTTTCAGATCAGTTCATTTATATACCATAATCAGCGAATACGGTTCTGATTGAGGTAACAGTAAATTTAATTATATTTTGCAGTTTAAATTGTGTATAAATTTCTGTAAATTATTTTATGTTATTGTAATAAATTGAAATATGCATTAAAATAAGTGAATTCATCAACACACATTTATTATTAAAAGCATTATAAATGTTTTGATTAATTTGTCTGTATATATCTGAATTAACCTGTCCATATCATTATATTTATTGCATTCTGCATCACTTACTATCTTATCTAGGATTCCCGGTGTAGAAAGTAGATGAAATTTTCTCGGGTTCCAGCTGAGTTAGCTCGTTGGAAATACGTGTCGTTTCGATGACTGGCCACGTCATCACCTTCGCGTGTTTTCGACGAGCTTACTCAACTGGAACCTAAATAAAATTTCATCCATTGTTTAATATACCGTTATAGAAGGCTGGTTACCATGCAAAAAGTACCTTATGGATCAGAGTTAGCAACTTCTGGTTGCTTACATCTCTCGTCATGTATTCAGAATGTTGCAATTTATTTCGCCGTCGTTTAATACTACTTATTCATTCTTTATTTTGTCTTTATTGTGTCAATCTTTAACAATTTTTTATGTATGACTACATTTCAAATCTTCCCGTTCTTTTATGAATTTCTCGATAATTTTATTTGACTGATTATATAAATATTGAAGCATTTCAGTTATAAATGAGAAATTAAAATGAGGTTATGTGGCTTGAAGATGAGATATGCAGGAACGTTTATTGTTAATTTTAAGTGAGGAACATTAAGAAATTATAAAGGGTTGTTGCAACTGCCACTATTTAATTAGTTTAATATAAATCGTATATTGTGTATCTTGCGGTCATTCACTCGATCTCATTTATCCCTTATCGAAAAATATAAACATTCCTGACGCTTAAGTAGTACAGAAAATATGTATATTTTGCCGACCATGGAAATTTAGATGCTATTTCCGTTTATTTACTTTCGTGGGTTTAATCGAGACTTTCTATTACCATCAGGTGTCTCATTCGTGACCTCAACATCCGACGTGCTGGTGTTATCTGGGATTATGCATTCACCACTTACTTCATCAACCTTGATGATTCAGTCTACTGTTTTCCGAGGCCAGGATAGGGTAATTAATAATCACGGTGAATGGGTTCATCTATGACGTAGTATTGATCACTAAGTCAACATTGTACGGACTGGCAGGAACTTAATCAACCCTGTTCTGCAAGTTCAAATTCAGTCTCTGGTATCTTGACGAAACGAGATAGTCCAACTGAAAGATTCCTAATTTCTTCCTTATTAAACCCATTGCTTCAATTGAATGTATTTTTTTAAGTATTGAAATACTGTACGTATTATTATTTTTAATCTCCATTTTCACCGTTTCATGACTAATTTTACAGATACGAAGCTAATACGATATGGGTTCAAACGCGTGGAGCATTGATTGCGTAGACCTTAAACAAAATAGACAATTTTTTTGCAAGATATTAATTTAAAAAATGGTCGTACATAATTTTTTTATTTACAGTATCAAATATCTGTTTTCGATTAATGCAGGCTATTCAGAATTTTCCATTTAATTGATAGATTCTCTAGTTAAGTTATTTTTAAGCGTGAGTGAGGATGTGATTATCTTCGTAATATATTTGTAGTATGCGAGGATTGAGTGATTTACTTTTATTTCACAATAACTGCATCTGATTTGATTTTTCTAGAAAGATCCATTTATACCTACGATAAGATTATTAGAAGTCAATCTTATCTCTTCCTTGGTTTACCTACGATTAAAAAAAAAGTCTGATACAAATGTAAAACGGTATCACTGTATGATTTTATGTTTAACTATTTGTAAATCAGTGTCAGATTATAGAAGTTGATCATTACAGTGTAATTTATTCAGAGATCTGATCTCAGTTAGTATAAAACTAAGAGTATTGTAATAAATAAATAAACTGACCAGAAAAAAATTAATATTTGAAAAATAAATTAATACAATAATAATATATTATTACGTTTGTCCCTAATTTACGACTTCATCAGGTGTAAATTATTGTTAAATAAAAGTTATGATACCTTAATTATTAATTTAAGAACAAAAAGTTATTCAATGAAATGGAGCATTATGAAAAAATTGTATACAATCCCAAGATCTTTCATTAATATCTTCATAAAATTAATTTTATATAAATAATTTTCGGAAAGTAATTTGACTTCGCTGAAGAAATTTGTCGTAAATTTTTTATGTAAGGTCTCGTATATATTTTTTAACTAGTAATGTACACATGATGACGTCCCTTATTACAGACGAAATGACGTTATAATATAAATTTGTTGTATTAGTTGTTTTGACAACTATTAATTCTTTCTAAATTTTTACTAGTGTATTTATTGTAATATTAACATGTCAGATTATTATTATTTTTACAGTGAGTATTATATAAATTTGGTTACTAAATAATTACTTAATGTTATTTACATTGATGAATTGACTCAAACTGTTGAAAAATTGACATTGGTTTAATTTACACTGACTTCTTATGTTTTAAAGTCTCGTAATCTTGCATTGCAACTGTAATTTAATTTTGACAAGTTTAAAACAAATTACTTTCCGAAAATTATTTATATAAAATTAATTTTATGAAGATATTAATGAAAGATCTTGGGATTGTTTTAAACTTGTAACATTCATCTCAATCCTTTCCCTTTACGGTTTGCCTGTCACAGTAAGATGACAGATGTACCTTTTACTGCATATGTATAGGTATTGTGTTGTATTGTCGCTATGTGAAGTCTACATTGAAGGCTATGCTAATAAGGCGTGACGTTTATGCCTCACTTATTACACTGTCAAGCAGCCCTATTCAGGTTTTTTGACTTTCTTGATCCTTGTCGAATTGAAGTTGTGGATGCTGTTACCAAATCCCACATCCATTTGCATCTGTAAGGACCGAATGCAAACTAGCGAACAACAACATGGTCTTTGAAATTATTGTATCGGATTACAGTGAGTGGAGTCGAGTCTTTCTGCAATTTATATTATTCTTACTTTTTTTTTAGTTCATTGGTTCACGTTGAATTAGCCCAAAATCAATTAAAATGTGCTTCTAATTTACGTTGTCGTACGATAGTTACAAAACGAAGTCAAAGAGCATTGTATCATCACGCAATATTTTTAATTAGTTCGTAGGCTTCTAAAATAATAAATTAAGCTAGGATACATTTAATTATTACGGTAGCGATTTAAATCATAAAAAAAATTCCATATACGCAAGTACAATTCACAAAAGCGTCAATAAACACAAAAAGGCACAACTGAACATTATTAAAAATAGTATGAGTTTGTACAAGCATTAAAAAAGACCTTGTATTTGTATAATGTAAGTGTACATGTGGCTACATTTGAAACAGTGAATTACAAACAACAAACACAATCCGTATGTATTCTGATGTAATGTAATGAAAATTTTAAGCGTTGCAAGTACATCAATTATAGTCTGGCGGAAATTGGAAGGCAACTCAAGTCGTCCCCAGAGACGGAGAGAAAGGGAACAATAAATAGCGACGTTAAAATACACTCTCCTGTCATACAAGCTTCTATTAAAAAAGTAGTTACGTTCGTACGGATATTGAGAAATTAATTCTTAGAACAAAGTAAATTATTTAACTTTTAATCAATTGCACAATTTTTAATTAAACGTCACACGCTGCAACTGTCTTTTCTTGTAGCGTGGCAACGTCACCCTTCGAGGCTTACGCGTTATATATTGTAAGAAGGTTTTCATTCTTAAATTATTCGTATACCAGTCGCGGCTCGTGCGTATGTTCTCATGTTCTACAGTATATAATTAATTTAGGAAGAATGATTTTTTTCTTAATTTTAAAAAGCTGCATAATTCTTGTGTGTTTAACTGATTGAATTTCTGCTCCGATTTCGAAGATTTTAAACTGCCTCCCGTGCGCGCGTTCGCTCCTGTAAATGCAGTCAGCTGGCTATCTCTGTGCTCAGCCTTCCTTTAGACAGGATGTCTCTGCAATGAGAAATGCGCATGCGCAGTACCACCCTGCACCACCCGTAAAGCTCCACAAACCACCAACTCACCGTGCTGAGCACGTTTCATGTTCGAGGCGTTCTGCAATACAGAGAGGCGGAATAATAATGGATGACTGCATAAGAAGCGAATCCAATTAAATTTGATCCATTCAACAATTAAAAATCTTAGTTTATATTTTCAAAAAATGAGTAGAATAGTATATTTTGCGTAATATTTTTGGAAAAATCACAATCAAAGGTTATTTTAAAGAAAGAGATAGACAATACTACCTTCCTCAAATTAACTTTATTTAAAATATATATGAAGGAAAAATAGTGTTATAAATGCATGTCAATTGTGCTCAATTATTCCGCTTTTAAAAATTAGGCACTATTGGAAACTAAGTTACAAAATTTAGAAATGTACTGTAGCGCGATAGTTTTATTATTGTTATATATATACATTTCATTTTAATACAATTAGATATTAGCAAGGGTTGAGAGCTTGGCAAGTTGGAATTTGACCAAGCGCCGTCGTGACGGAGAGATAATCCCTAAAGTCTGGTCTTAGGCACGTAGGTTGTTGACCCTCGGAAGTTACCTGGACTGTCGCACCGTGGGAAACGTCTCTCCGAAAATCCCAGATATTGAATTAACTCGTGACTGCCTGAACCAATCACATTTCTTGGTTCAGGAAAGATCGATCCAAAATTGGTCGAGAACATCGATTTTTCACATCCGGCGAAGGGGCTGTAAAGCAAGTGTAGAGAGACTCCTCGACGAACCGTCGCCAGGGACGGATGTACAGCCCCAAACTTGCAGTTTTCTAGAGGACTCGGAGAGATCGAGGGTGCCACATGATCACGGCCAGAGATCAACGCGAGGTAACTGCCAAGAGTCTCAATCCTTGTCGCGCCTGGGGGAATTACCGTAAACCATGGTTTAACTTGGGATTTAAGGGATCCGATTGTTTTGCCCGGCTAGCTGAACACACACAATTTGTATTTATTTTATTTTATTTTTCTCATGTTCAGTTAAATGACTAATAAATTCTGTAAAATATCCCTTTACTTCATCATTTAAAAATCCGACCACTATAGTACCGTATTACGGGTCGGGTCATTTGCCGCAGAGTTCTGGTAACAATATCGCTGTTATATTACTATTGTTTTGCATTGTTGTCGTCGTGTCAGTGGCTGTGTAGAAAGCCGTTTGGTGTGTGATTTAAAACTTTAGGACAGATAAGCGACCCAAAGGCGTGGAAACATCAGAAATTTCAAGGATCACAAACTTTCGTTAGATTTGGTGGGAACGTGAGGCGAGAAGACATTTATCGAACATGAACATGCGATTTTTTTAGGGTAACAGGGTAATCCACATGGTGGAAACTCACCTTTAATAGCATAGGAAGGGATTTGAAAAGGGGGAATACGGAGTGGTACAGGAAGGTAGCCAAGGGTTAACTAGGGTCCCCGGGCTGCAGTTTAAGGACCCGGCATTCGCCTAAAAGGACAAACCCTAGAAAACCTGCATCAGGTAGGTCGGGCAATGGGTAGTTGTTCCACACTCTTCCGATAGCGGGAGAAGTGTTTGCTGTGGGGACGCAGCATTCCCTTCTCCGTGCCTCGACCAGTTTACGAGGCAGCTGGCCGACTGTTCCAATGGTAACAGCGAACAACTCTTACCGTATGCCCAACGTCTGTGACCCCAGAACATGCACCTCTCAAAACAGGCCGAGGTGCCTCGGCTTGTATGAACATGCGACGTCCTAGAAGGTAAAATATTCCGCCAATTCCCTGATGCGACTAGTAGGCGCAGAGATGAATTTTCCCTCAGTAAATCTCAGTTAAGGAAATACTTAGTATCTTTATGTGACAAAGTGGCTCCTTTTCCGACGCGTCCTGTCGTCTATTTTCGTCGCCGAAGCGATAAGACTTCCGTTTTAGTCTGTAAGAGAATGCCGCAACTGCGTGGAATAATGATGAAGAAATATCTGACATATGTAATAATATAAATAAATATGCGGCCAGAAAATTATTTTTTATTAACAATAGATAATTAAATAAATTTCGGTTGCAACAGGCAAGGCAGCAAAATGTTGCCTCTAATTTTTTTCGCATGATTTATATACAAGAGTTTTAAAACTGAAAAGGTCCTAAAAGCGGACGAAACTTCGTTGGCTTCATTTTTTGTTAATAAATATAATTTTCTGACTCAAGCCCCTATATTAATTCATTTATGCGTGGAATAATCCCAGCAATAAACCAGGCTTAAACGACAATGCTCGCCGAGGTACCATTATGTTAGAATGAACGCCAAATCAAATGTATCTGTGTTTTCAAATGGAAGTTGCCACAAAATTGCAGTCTTACTCACTGAAAGTCCACGGAAACCGTAACGAAAAAGTTCGCGCACGGCCCTGATGTATAAATAACTTTATTTATTTCACCGTGTTAATATTTTTTGTGTTATTTAATTTAACGTTCTTCAAATTACATATATATGTTGCTGAATAAACTATTAAAATCTCCAAGTTTGGAAATAATGTATGAAAATATATTAATCCCAGAAACCTTATTTATATATTACAATTTATATTTAAACTTCTCATTTACGTAATTTTGACAAATATAATTATAAGCATAGGTACTAATATTGGTTACGCCTGGAATCCATGTTTAAATTACCGTCGGTTGATTTTGTGAAAAATAAAATAAAGTGTATCATTTGACAAGATCTTGTAAAAAATTTAAAAACTAAATATTGCCCGAACGAAAATGTATGTCAATTTATTTAACGTACTTTCCATTGAATTGTTTTCGACGTTTCCTGGTTGACTTATCTGATTACATACGACACACAGATATTAGATGCGTGTTACACCTAATGTTATTGAATTAAGAACGCTGCTCGTAGCGAATAATTTCTGTTTCTCATGCTTCCTTCCTTTGCATTAGCGACGCTTCACATACAAGTGAAGTATATACATGTCGCCTAATGGCGCCACATGCCGCAGCATGTCACCGTCTCTCCAGAGTGTTCCATCTCATTAATTTGCATGCGCTCTCTTCACGCGACGCCCTGCAACTAGCAGCTGCATTTAAAAACAAAATAATACGAGTATACTATGTATTCAAAGGAAAATTGTTTCCGCAGAGATAATCGACTGAAAAGATCACAGATTGTGATAACGGTTTATTTTCCATGATTCACATTGGCACTTATTCTTAAAATCAGCGTGAATACTTTCAAGAAGCGAAGTTATACAAGACAAGAGTGTGGACTTTTGGGGAAACGGTTACGAGATTCAACATAAAAAAATCGAAAACCTTGACATGGGGACAAAGGGTTATTGGTCATATGCCATTTTTAATTATGTTCAAGCTTCACCTGTCTTACCTGATTGAACTTCTTAACGTGGCCTCCGTAGTTGTTATTATATATTAAAATATATTATATAATATATTAAAAACGGTCATCGTACATACTTACTTAAAATAGAGGAACAAAAACTAAAAAAAAATTGAATTTAAAAGTTCCTACCGGACATTTCGACGCGGATTAGTGCCTCTTTCTAACGAGGAATAACTTAAGATAAAGACGCTCTTAAATTCAAATTTCCTTAGTTTTGATCTTTATTTTAAGTTTCTCTGAACGATTCCGGTTAGTACTACTATTTTTAACGGACGTAATATATATGTTATGTTTAACTTCGTACTTATTAGCAAAAGGCGATTGCTATTTACTTCTACTTATATAATGTTTTGTTGTAAAAGTTCAAATATAAAAATATTATAAACATTATATGGTCTGTGAAAGAACCTGCATTAAATTAAATAATAAAAACGGCAGCCCATATGTCGGGCAATTTTTAATTATACACTTTAAAACATAATAAATGTCGAACACGATGTTTCGACCCTGATTGGGACCTCTTCAGGTGTATAGAATTAAATAATCAAATTGAGAAACAAAGCCTTAAAAAATGATAATTTTATAAAATACAATATGTATCAATATAATTGATATTGTTGCTTACAATTTATTATAAGAAAGTTATGCTGACCAAATTTCTAATGTGCGGGACAGAGACGAAACGTCGTTTGTGATATTTATTATAAACTAGCTAGGTGCCCGGCGTTGCTCGTGTACTTATTTATATAAACTCGAAAAAGTATTTAATTGAATACTTAAATATATTCCTTGAGTATTTCAGGATATAATCGTCACTCAGTCTTCATACATTACGAAATATTACATTGATGAAATTGTTATCTAGACTCACAACTAATACAGCGCGAAAATTAACTTACATTTTCCCCAAGGATGGTAAAGTAATTAGTATTCTTCTTTATTATCATTCGATGGAATATTGCTGTATAAAATTATACTTTTTATTAAAAAAATATATTTCTGCTTTATCTCATTCCCAATAAAGGAGGTATTTCCTTTGTTCGTTGCTTAGTAACGTCTTTCTCTCGCGTGACGTCATTGTCTCTTGGCGCGCAGTAATTTAATATTTAATGATGACGGTTTTTAATTATAATTCTTTCCACCTTTATGCTATGGGTTTGTCACCCCCACAGTACCGGTTCTCGATTTTGGCAGAATACGAATACCAATTTTTGTTGCATTCTGTCCACGCGATAAAATTTGTATAAAGAACAACGTAAATACATACATACATACATACATACAAATATACATCCTTTTTTATTATATAGATAAACAACAGCCAATTTTAAGTCCGAGAAAATATATTTAATTATAGGTACACACACACACACACACACATATATATATATATATATATATATATTGTAATAATTAAAAAGGTGTTCTTAATTAAAAGAATTAATTAACAAATTGTTAAGATTTAAAATTTTATTCTTTGAAAGTACAAATTGTAATCCCTACTTTTTCGCCGGATTTCATCAAGTTAACAAACAAATATTTTATTTCAATTTTGCAATTAGTGGCTTTCTAGGAAAAATACAACTTTATATTTTATAATAAAATACGTCGAAATTCTCTTTATCTCAGGGTCATTACTGGGTTTGATATTCAGAACAATTCCAATTTAATAAACTAACATTAACAATTCAAACTCATTGAAGCTAACTTAATACAATATGAAAATAAACGAAATGAAAGAAACAAAATCTGACTTCTACCTTTAATCCTCGTTTACAGATTTTAAAATAATTGATTTGTACTCACGAATTGTCTTTCTGCTACCAGATCTGATTCTTGGAGCTTGAGGATAACACTCACTAAAAAGGCCTTTATTCACTGATTCTACACAATAAAATTTTAATCCACTCGGTCGATGTTCTCGTTCACTGCCATCTGGAACTTTGGATCTGCCGCCCCTCAGTCAGCCCTCGGTCCTAGATCTTCTTGATGCCTCTATGTGAAATTTAGTTCAGTCTGTGCGAAGCAAAACCTTTTGCTTCCTTCTTTGCGATTATTATTTGAGTCTCTCCGTTAAAACTGTTTACTCGCGTTTTATTAAACTAGCAGATCTCGCAGTTGTACTTCTTGGACCGCGCTATTCATACTTTTAAATCAGCATCCACTTCTTACTGTAACCTTTGCCGAACAATTCAATTTAATTAAAAACGATTAATGGCCTTTTTAATTTGTATATATATATTGTAGTGAATTCATTTTACAATTACAAAATCGGGCGTCCAATAAAAATGCAAAAAGATAAAAATCTTACGGTGAGAAAATTCTTACTTTAAACAATCAGTGAAATATTGAAATCTGAAAACTGACGATAAAATATTATTTACTGTTGGGTTTACATATAATAAATTGTTTAACTTACCTTATAGTTTTGCTGTGGGAAAAAGAAGGGGCTCGTACACACTCGATTATTTTATACACAGGCCATGCTTTTCACAGAATTTATTTGTGGTTATTATTTCCACATACAACACTTCCTGCTTTCTGTATTCGATCACACTAATTGTTTCGCTGTTCTCTCGATCAATGAATTCTTAAAATCATCAAAGTTTGGTTATTCACTTGATAAAATAACCTAGCGCCCAAGAACTGACGAATCGTATGATTCGTGAACATATACTAGACTCCGAAATTATTCTGCGTCAGGGAAATAAACAGTCGGAATAGTATCGTCGCAGTTGTTTGCCCAAAGACTGGAAACCGGCGACTCCTAACACACTCCAGCTTTTCAGACATATTCTCCTATGTTATCCCAAAAACTCACTCGTTCTGAATATCTGAGTTTTCTGACTACTTATTGCTTTGCCTCCCAAGAACACACTCAAGCTTCGCGCTTCCAGCAATGTTTCACGACAATACACACAGCAAGCAAGCATTTTAGCCCCATATATATTTTCTTGTACTCAAATCTTATGTTTACGCTACCAACAATGCAAGTCCCAAAATCTTGTTCATTAATTAATTACGTTTCTTTTTAATTACCACAATATATAAGTATAATTTTCTATAAATAAATAAATATCTTTTTTCTGATTTTAAATTGGCTGTTGTTTATTTATAAGTTGTCTTAAATAGTCAGAACATTTCTGGATTTAGCCAAAAGTTATTGCTTAATAACTGCGTACGAACACAATAAGAAATATTGTTAACATTTCTCATACACCTTAAATGTCATGGCTCTAAAAGCTGATTTTTTTACCAATTATTCAGGAGGGTTTGGTACTTAAAGGACCCCTCTTAGTCCCGAAGATGCGAATTCAAACCCTTCACAGTCCCGTAAAGTTGGCTAGTTCACTAATAGGACTTTGAGTTGATAGTCGACTTTGTACATTAGTCGGTCTAAAAACAATCCGCTCTAAGATTATTGATTTCACAATGGGATGATCAATTACGGATCTCACACAACTGTTTACTTAAACTGGAATTAAAGCTATTTATTTCTCTTCCGTTCCGTTCCCTACCAATTCTTCCTCAACTCAGACCTCATTTCATTCACGTATTCAAATTGCTTCCACACTGACTATTCACATCCTCTATATACTTCTCTTTTCCGAGAACCACTACTTCGGCTTTCGCCTCGCCTTCGTGTAGTCTCGGGATTTGTGGCCTCTAATCATTTTAATTGCAAAAATTGGAGTTTGATGGACCTTTCTGGAGAGAATATTCTGCCGGGGTCGGCGAACTTTGTTTACGCCAAAATTAAATATGGGCCCGACGACGCCTTCCTGATGACTCGCCCAGTTCTTAATCCCTTAGGTTATTACCTAAAGCACGCCCTTCGTCGATGAAGCTCCAACATCCTGACGCCAAAATGTTATTATGTGCGCTAAATGGCTCCACTCCTGATGCCTAAACATTTCGGTTCTTCAACTTATTTAGGTAAATATTTATTTTTTAATTTGCTCGAATCAACACCAACTTAAAAATTACGCACGTTGCCCTATCATAGATTCATTTTAAAATGTTGTCAAAAGTTTTTTTTTTTGCATATAATGTTGTTTCCGTTTTTCTTGTATTGCAAACTAATTAAGATAAACGATATTTTTATATCCATTTTTTTCGTTTGATTGGGGCACAAATAATAACGAAATACAACTTGGGGGCTATTCAGATCCTAAATGGTAAGTTTTCGTCCAGAAATGTAACATTAAAATAGCTGTATGATATCACTGCACAAATATGAAGAACGCCATTTGACACATAATTAGAATATAATTCTGTACTTTAAAAATTATGTTTTCTTTCTAAAAAATTATTTAGTGTTTTCACTACTTTATATATGTATATTTGCAATAGTGTAAATCATATTGAACTTTTTAAATTTTCAATGTATGAATATCTTTAATCTATTTTCATATCTCATTTCATAATTAAATGTGGAATGTGTTATTGCCTCAAAAAGCTAGAACATATGAACGTCAGAATTTGGCTTGTCACATATACCCGCTTCGATATTTTTACAACTTTGATTACGTCTGCGTGCAATATAGATAAGATCTTATTGACCTCACCTTGATGGCCTTTGGGAACTCTGTTTACAGCATTCGTCCTCGCTGTAAAAAAAGTACGGTATTGAACGAACGTTGTGTACTCGTTTTGATATTAAAAGAGAACACATTGGTTACTTGCTTTTCTAAAACATCTGTCAAATGCAATATGAAATTAAAAAGTTCGTTTTAAAAAATATAGAACCTTTGATCTGCAAACATACAAAGATGCTTTTACTGTAGTCACCCTGAAAGTGTTCTCATTGTTAATGTGTATAAATATACTATTAGTCCCACAATTGTTGGAAACGTTTGAGGGACACATATTTTGCAATGTATAGTTGGACTTTCGTATTCCGCTTAATGTGCAGATCATATTAAAATATATAAATCTGTTAAATCTGATACACATTATATTGACTTACATGAAATCTTAATATAACGCCAAACTCTATGCTTATTGTTTAATCTCAATATATTAATTAACCAGAAACAAATCCTATTTTTTATGTGTGTTTTATTAAAACCACAAGGTCATATGCAGGAGCTTTCGACCGTGTTCCGTCACAGCCATCCGTTTCCCACTATCATTAGATTCACATTGATCCCTTAACCCAACATCACGTACAGATGACTATGACGGAACGCCTTCGAAAACTGTTCGATATGACCTTGTGCTTTTAATAAAACACATATTAAAAACAGAGGATTTGTTTCTGGTTAATTAATATACAGAGAATAAAGAATGAGTAAATGGTGTAGAGAAAATTATATGAAATTGAATATATCAAAATGGCAAACAATTACATTTTCAAGAGCTATAAACACTGTGATTTTTCCTTATAATATTGATGTTTATGCCTTGGAAAGTTAAAATCATTAAATACTTAGGAAAAATAATTGTTAAAAAACTGACATTTGAAGCACATAATAATGCGTCTATTAATAAAGCTTCGTAAATTTGAGGTTATTTTAGAAGAAAATTATAATTATAAATTATAATAACTATTAAAATGTTATATGGATCTTTGGTGATCTATATTTGGATTTATAGTTTCGTCACAATTCAATAATACATTTATCAAGGAAATTGAAACTGTACAACATATTCTTTTTTAGATTAATGACTCTTATAGAATTAATTTGCCATACCCATTTTAAAACTATTATAATAAAAGTACATAAAATATTTATACAGCAATGAAAATCACATCTCTGGATTCTGAACGTTGTTCTAAAGATTTAAGAATTATTTTAAAGTTAGTTGACATTGATTGCGTTAACTTACTTGATAAATAGAATTTTATAATTCCTTGTAGAAGCTCTAGATTGAAAATATGTATGTGGTAAAGCTTTGAAGAGTAAATTATACTTTAAACAGTCCTATAATGAGAATGTCAAATTTTTTGAATCTGTTTTGTATATTTATTTATTTGTTTAAAAAACTTCTGAATTATTATTGTAGGTTAAATAAAAATTTTGATTTATGAAGATTTATGTAAAAAAATATTTGATTATATATTATAATTATATTCTTTTTCAAGATGCATATATTTTTGTAATTATTTTATTAATATAAAATGGACAACAGTCCGTAACAAATAAATAAATAAATATGAAATCAAGGCTAATCAAGCCGAAACGAAAGCGTCACCATTTATATTTCTGAAGTAAGGATTCTAAAGAGCTACTTGAATATTCTGTTCGTCAAATGTAAAGAAATGCTGATGGTATCGTACCAGAAAGCATGCTGGATGCTTGTTTTCTATTGATTGTCGTGTCGGTTTTGGTATAAATTTAATGCCAAATCGCTGCTCAGGTACACTTTCCGAGTCTACTTAGACACCAATAAACTATAGTTTTCTACGGGTAAAAGAATTCACGTATTTGTATAAATATCTTGGGGACATCTCACTACCGAATGACGTGCTTATTTGTTATAATATAATATAATAGTTTTATAAGCATCGCGTTGATATTTACCTAGATATCAAAACGCAACGCAATTACATTGTCAAGAGTGAACATTGTGATTTTCCCTTGTAAAGTGTTAATGTCATTAAAGACTTCGAAATAATATACGCGATATTTAAAAATAGATTATTTTGATATATATTACGTTTTTGAAATCGTGACTTTTATCATCGCATAATTTTTGGTTGATTCACTTTTATTTTTCAACACAATCTGCTGTCAGGTCGTTTAAGTTCGACCAGAATTTCACCTGATTTTTCAAGACGTACAAAAATTTTCGGAAGGTGTTCAAAGTAACACATTTCTTTCGATATTAAAATGTCCGTGGTGACTTCCGCTGTGTTTCTGTATCGGATACGCTTGAAACAGGTGCGCTTGTCTCCAATTATTCAGGTTCGTTATTTCTCAAACAGGCGCTGCACGTTAATGGGGTTTTACGTTTAAGAGGATTTATTAACCGGGATAGATGATCAATATGGGTGCGTGTATTCAACCTCATTTCAAAATTATACACTCTATCACTTTGTCACTATACGGGACTTTACTGCCTGCAAAATTTACACCCACAATGTTATTTAGCTGAGAATATGGGCAAATAAACAATTCTAAGAGTTTTGGAAGTTTACACGCGGAAATAACTGTTGAACATATTTAGATTCAATTCTTTTTTTTAATCCAGATCTTCCTTAAACGAATAGGCGGTCACATAACATAATATAATCCTGTTTAATACTTATAATTTTCAACTGGCTGTACTTATATTTCAACTTTATTGACAATGGTGTAGGTTTAGTTAGGATATTCTTGTTCGTATTTCCATAATCTGCAGGTGTAAATGTTGAGATCAGAATAACTCCGTTTAAAGCAGTTTATGAAAGTCCGTTTTGTCTTTAAGGTAGAGAATTCACTGACTCAGAAGAGTCATACAGGCGTGGATCTAATTGGTCCTAATTAGCTTTTAGAACACATTTTGGACGATAAAATACACATCAAATTTAGAATCTATTTTCTGTTGGAATTTATTCATGTACGAGCAGCATTTTATAACGTATATTTAACAGTGAATGTAAGATACATATTTCGTATTTTCATCGCTGGAATTCAAATTTTAATAATTTAATTTTCATTCACTTTTAAAGTACTCCGGATTATTCATTGTCAATAGCTGAATATTCCCTAATTATTAAGGCTAAACGTAGTTTTATAATACAGTTTTATATAAAGAAATTTTGATTTTTCCTTAAACATGATTATTTTTACTTATATGACCATTAATAATTTTATTACGAATCCAAATGAATTGTAAAAGTTTTTTCCATTTGATTAATATAGACTGTTCCATATGAATATTACGAGGGAAATAACCACATACAGTCTCCTATATACATATATATATATATATATATACATATATATATATATATATATATACATATATATATATATATATATATATATATATATATATATATTGTAATGATCAATTTATAGGTCGTTTAATTAATTTGAAGAATTCGAGCCCCACGTTGTGGAAACCAAAATGTAATAATCAAATGGAAGGTGTTAATTAAATAAAAAGATCGAAATTAACAAACAAAAAGATTTATTTTATTTTGTGGCAATAACTCAAAACAATTACAATTTAAAATATTAATTTCTCAGGGTCTTCACTGGGTTTGATAATGGACACATCAATTATATTTAAAATCTTATTAACAAACAAATCACATTTACCTAAACAATAGATCGACTAAAAGAAAAAAAAATTAACTTGACAATTAAAATAGAACGAAATTAGAAAGTAAAGAGATTAACTCTGATTAACCTAAGGCGAGCGGTCAACCGATAGATGACGGAAGGAGGATCATCCGAGTTCCTGACGACATATAAATATTTTTTTGATTTAATTACGTTTACATAAATCATTATTTTGTAATTTGTTACTCACATCTGTCCAGCTTGTTTCCAGCATTCCCTTTTTGGTTTCGAAAATACACTATAGCGAGATTTGACACTGATTCTAAGATTCACAGATTTTACACTGATTCTAGTCAAAATTGATAGGATGCCAGGAACTCGGATGATCCTCTTTTTTGTCAGCTATCTGTTGACTGCTTGCCTTAGGTGAATTCTGCTTTCCTTAGGTGAATTCTGTGGTTTGTAGATTTGCTCGTCTTTTACCGATTTGGACTTAAACTGCAATTTTACTATTTCTGGCTGGCTATGGACGTAAAACTGCTTTTACTTAGCAAGTTTCGATGTAATGCTTTCGTGAATGTTTTACTTTGTCTTCAACTCACAACTTTGACTAATAATAATACAATAAACGACGGCTAGTCTCTGCTCTAGTATCACTTGTTCCGTCCTCCGAAATGTACAGGCACCAACAACTCTGTTAAATCCTAGTCACCAACTGAATTATCCTCGTCTCGAGTTTTAGCGCGCATACGCCATTTTGACCTTCCGACAAAGCAACAGAGTTCGGCTTTTCTATTGTCGCTTTGTTCGATCAGAACGCTATAATTGATTTCTCAAACAATTAAAATTTTATGTTCAAACAATTAATGTTCTAATTAATTGGCTTTACAGTATATAATGTAATGCCAATTAATTAAGACATTAATTGTCAAATTAATAATCTAAATTGTTAGAGAAATTCTTTGTAGCGGCAGGAACCTTTGAAGCGACAATGTAGCCAAGCACTATTCCTTTGTCGGAAGGTCCGTCAAAATGGCGTATGCGCGCTCGAAATGCGAAACGAGAACAGTGCGCAGTATGATATTGAGAGTACCAGTTCGTAGGGAGATTTGTTGAGAGACGGTTCAAAGAAAGACCTCGTCGAGGTATAACAGTTTTGGAAAGAAAATTCAACCGGGTTGGCAATTAGCAGGACAAAGTAGAACATTCATAAAAGTATAACCTCGAAGCCTGCACACAAAAAGCAGTTTTGTGACCATAGCCGGCCAGATATAGCAAAAGTTTCGGTTTAAGTCCGGAACAATAAAGACTACCCAATCGACAAGTCGCAGAAATCACCTAAGGCGAGCGGTCAACCGATAGATGACGGAAGGAGGATCATCCAAGTTCCTGACAACATATAAAAAAATTTTGATTTAGAATCTGTGAGTTTAGAAGCAGTGTAAAACCCACAATAGTGTCCTCGAAAATAAAGGTACGATGGAATGCTGGGCAGACGTAAGTAACAATTTACGAAACAATTAATTATGTAAACGTAATTAAAAGATAGCCGTCAGATTTCGTTCTCTTTTGATTAAAATTGTTAATCAGAGTCAATCTTTTCACTTTTAGATTTGGTCTCATTTTAAATGTTCTAGTTTAATTGATGAGTAAACTTTTATTTTATTTGTAATTTGTTGTTGATAAGATTATAAATATTATCGATTTGATCATTATCAAACCCAGTAAAGACCCTGAGAATTTCAATATTATAAATTTGTAATTGTTTGATTTATTGCCACAAATAAAATCTTTTGTTTGTAAATTTAATTAAGCTTTCATTTAAAAGCCCATCATTAGTGATTATTACAATATATATATATATATATATATATATATATATATATATTATATGTTATATATATTTATGTTACGACCAAATGCTGTCGTTTCTTATTGCTGACTGAAGTATTTAACTTTACTTTTAAATATTTTAAATCGTCTCGACTGTTTATAACACGACCAATTGTCGTTTCTCACCGCCGACTGTCCAATTCACCTACTCCGCGTGACATGTGTAACAATGCCATGACCTGTTTAATTACTGTCCATTCTTGTGTCTTTGTGTCTCTTTGCCGATAACAATTCCAGTTCAACAGTTTATAACTATTAAATATTATTTTCACTTTAATTATTACAATATATATATATATATATATATATATATATACGATAAAACGCCTTCCGATGTGTTACAAGGTTTTAAATGAGTCATCTTAAAGGCGTAATAACTTAGAATGATGTAATGTTTAATAATCATTATAGCAGATTATATACGGGTTGAAACAACTACTTCGAAAACTGTAAAAGTATAACAGTTCCTTGTAATCATAATTTTTAGAGGGAAATCCTGTTACAGCTGTTCTAGTTTTACGGTTAAAGTTCTCTTTTACATTGATGGTCATTATTTTTACGTAGTTTCAGATACCTATTTAATTAACAAGGACTTACAATATTTGCCACAGTACAGTATTCTGCCTGTATTCTATTTACCATTTGTCAATAAACGCACATTGACGGTCAGCAACGAACTGGTGCACTACAGACCTAAAACAGAAACAGCTTGATTCATAGAAGACTGAAATTATATACCTAACCTACAAAAGGAATATAATGTTTAGAAATAACAATATTATACTAACATCAACACCTTTACATAATTATTCAAAACTATATTTAATATTCGATCTAATTAAAAACGTATTTGATTATAAGATCAATTTTAAAATAAGCGTTATTTAAAATGGAGATAATGTGACAATAATCAACAACGACTCTTGAAACGTTTTACTTTTATCATTCATTTAAGAATGTTATTATATCTTAAGTATGGAACGTCAGTTCCATCTCCTTAATTAATAGAATACAAAAGAGGGTTTTTCTGATTGAACAGTTCTTTCATACAAATTGTATTGTGTATAAAACCTGAATCTACTGCTGGTATATATTATCCCACATCAGGAGAACAAGGTCAAAGCTTTAACCACTTCACAAGACAGGAGTTTCTGAAGTGAATTATTACTTGCAATATAGTAAAAATGAACAAACATCACCATGAAAACGCTAATACGTTCTCCACGTATTTCATAATTTATTTCCACGAGGTTAATTCACATACCTTAAATAAGGCATTCGGATAATTATTTACTGAAGTAGTAGTTCCTCTGAATAACAGCCAGTCATAATAAACTTAATTCAGCAAAATGCGAGACAAACCAAGGTCAGAGGCGCCATCACACAAATATAGTATCTCGCGAAAATTAATGGTGGTTGAAACATCTTGGATGTGACTTCGTAATTAGATAAATAAGAAGCCAAATAACAGTCAAAAATAAGTATCACACTAGTGCGGTACTTATTTTGGTCTGTTAGTTGACTATATAATTTTCTAATTAGTAAACTTTTAACACGAACGTTTTATATTTTACAACTTCGTATTATTCTTGAGCTTTACCATAAAATACTTTTTTAAAATAACACTATTATTTTTTCAAACAATTTAACATTGACATGTACGTTCAAATTGAATCGTGCCAGTTTATCAGGGTTTTACAGTGTATATAACCGATATAATTATTTACACGCTACGACACTAGCTTTCTGCGAATATGATACGAATTGTCACGGACACTGACCATGAATTAAGCTGGCGGAGATTGAGACTGTGAGGAACCACCTGGACTTATTTAATTCAAGTATACTACGACAAAAACTACAGCATTAAGTTTTATACTGTTTATGAAATATAAAATTATACTGTCGAAAAATTATCCCCATTCGAGTCCTTTATTTGTCTGAAGATTAAAATAGACAAACAAATCAGGCTTTATTCAATCTTCTATACGCTAAGAATATTAGTACAACAGATCAATTAAAGGATCGCAAAAGTACATAGCATTAATTTTATTAGGTTTAACGTGCATAATAAAACTGGTCTCGCTCGACAAACCTCAGATATATTCAAAGGAGCTTTAGGAAATACTTATAAATCATTGTTAAGAAAAATATGTAAAATACAAAAAATTTTACGTAAAATTATTCAATTTTGTGATAAGTAGCTACTTCCATGACAGGCCATAAAACTCGGATTCGGCGTGACGTCCGGGTTACATTTCGGTAGGAGCTCTCATTTTTGTAATAAGTTTACATAATAAGAAAGATAGCCAAATACAGACAAAAGAAGTGATGATATAAATACCCCGCAACGTTTCTAGAAGCCGTGTTGCAATCTTCAAGTGCTAAGAAAACTTAAAGACCCGAGCCTAGAGCTCAAAAACCTTTTGAGTTTTTTCAATTGACTTGTGCAGTTGTTTCGCTCAAGGCTTTTGTGTCTTTTAGGTTTCTTAGCACCTGAAGAAAGGAATAAGTCTTCGAGAAACGTTGCGTGGTATTTATATAATCTGTTCTGTTGTTTGCATTTGGCTATCTTTCTTATTATTAATTTTCAAAACAGTCGTTAATTTTTCATTTTTATACATACTCTTTTTGAATTTGCTTACAATTATAAATGACTGAGACGGAACGTCGGGTCAACGATCGTAACGTACAAAACTTCAGTCTAATTTGTAACGTTCCTAACAGGAAGTTGCTTTAATATCTATTGATTGTTAGTGGAATTTCAGTTAATTATTATGGACACAATAAAGGCGATGTAAATTAATTACAATACAGTCAGGTACGATATTACTGAAGGCTCGTCTTATAAAAAAAATGAAATGTATGTGAGCACTTTTTCATTTTCCGCCATTTTTACGAGTGGGTGGAGTAAAATTTCAGTTAGTTATACGAACGTATATTTCAATTCATTAAATCATAAAACGTAATAATTCCAGCCTGTCTCATACGTTCTTAATTTACCGTTCGTCGATACGTTGAATTGAGGAAACCGGAGGTTCTTCGAATCATAATTAACGCCCGAATCTTATATTCGTAAATATAGCACACAATAATCCAATGAGAAACTTCTGTAACTTGCCCTCTTAATTTTCAGTAATTACATCGGTGAGCACAGAGTTGTAACTAAAATGTTGATAATTATAATTTGATAAATAAACAAATAATTCAGAAAAATATTAAACCAAAAGTCAGTTCATCCTACGTGTCACCCATAATTTTGGAACTTCTTTACCGAAATCTATTTCGGCTATAACTGTCATGATCCTAAATTCATATTTATTCTAATTTAGCATATATATGGTTTCATTAAAACCTGCAAATTATCCGTTTACCTGAAGGACTCATAAAATTGTGGACGAAACGACGTTTGTACTGATTTTTTTGCATTAATTAATTTATAAAATTTCTGACAATAGGCTGAATTATTTATTTATCAAAACTTCTGCTATTTCAACATCTCACCAATTTTAATTAATAATTGTGGAAAATAATAATAAATGTGAAAATTAAAGGTTCGATAATTCGGGAAAAGGGTCACCCCAAAATATAAAAATAGGTTTAAAAATTACTTGGGCATTAACTCGAAACGTGTGATTGTTACATAATGTGTATAGATACGTACAATTTGTTGTAGTTAGGCTAATTTTCTTCCCCAAATTCTTTGTAAGGTCTATTAGCTGGGAGCCTACTATGTCTTGTTGAGAAATTGGTGTACGGAGCACGTTTAATGTATAATACGGTTGCAATTGAGCATAAAACATTTCCTGCAGTAGACAGATGAATAATACCTAGTGTGATTTGTCACTGTCCCGTGGTCCTTAACGAACTCCCGACTCGTGTATTACACCAGCTAGCCCACCTCTGACTTATACCTAAAATTCACTAAGTCATCTATTTATACACTGATGGAATATTTGATTGATATTTTACCAATATATCTAAACCAATATTTTCTGCAGCAAATTGGTATCACTTTAAAAAAGGTACATCAAAATATATCTTCAAATTCGTACGAAACACTTGCATTCTTTAAGTTAGTATCTTCTGTAACGGAAATTTTAGGGGAACTTTCTTGTGAAAATCACCGCAAATGTAAAAATAACAAGAGATGAGCAGTAGTTGATCGGAAAAATATTTTGGTCTAATGAAACTGACTTTCGAGTTACTTTCCAAAGATGCCGTTGAACTCGACAACCCACCGGAGGAGAGGAAGCAGTAAGTGACAAATGGTAATCTGAATGAGTTGAGTTATAGTTTATATATAGTTAAGTATGTGAAGTTCGCGTGATGAAGACACCATAATGAAATACAGGGCTTGCCAGAACAGATGTAGCGGGTTCAAATTTGTATTGATGTTTATGGCCCCCATATTTCGAATATTATTTTCAGAACTCAGTAGAAATATAAACCTTTATACTCTACATACGCAAATGATATTTTTATCATCCCTAAAAACTTCTTATTTTCTGCTATGCCGGGCCCGGTAGTTAAACTAGAGCAGTGAGAAAAGATGTTAGAAAACGTAACTTGGAAGTTTGTGACTGAGGAAGAGCTTGTGACAGGAGTTACTGCAACACTATTTCATGAAGTTGAAAATATAGTTGAGCAACGAGACCGTAAACGTGGATAATACGAGAATTTAACGAGTCTAGTTGGAAATTTGGACGTCCGTGACGACCGCCATGTGAAATAGAGGAACTTCCTGTCTTGCCCAAACTTCCAGGAAATTGTCTGCGTTCCTTTCTGACCTTTTGAATTATTTTGAAGCATTGTAAAATGTTTTAAATTCTAACCAAACATAATTATTCCTATTTGAAAGTTTATACTAACATGTCTGTGATAAAATTGCAAACATCGTATCATAACAATCGGGCTTTGTTGATTTCTAGTCCTGTTTCTATGTGTTTGCTGTGTTGTCGGCGGCGTTTCTGTGACAATGCGCGCGGAAAACGCTAGCAATTGTTGTAGAGCAGTTTTGTAAAAGAAGGCCAGAATGTGCTTTGACTCCGACCAGAAAAGTTGTGAGTCTATAAAATCTAATTACTTGTTGTTTGAGATTAAGAAGAAATACAAATCTTTGTATCAGAAATTTATTGCATAATATACACGCTTATAACTCTTAAGTTTTGGCAAAAAGAAAAACAAATTAGAACCACTGAGCTACGGTGGAAAATGATTAGTGTACGATCATATTGTTAGTAAATCCCTATAAAATCAATTGATGTTAAATTTTAAAAAATATATAGGAAAACCATCTGTTCTTAATTTATTACAGTACGTAAAATAACGGTAGATCAGCACATTATTAATCAATTAGGCGATTAAAGTATTCGTTTGAAGAATATCTACAATTTAAAACGAGTATCTCCTCTATTTCATTTGTGCATGAATGAATGTGACCATGAACTGAACGATATTTTTTTATCAAAAGTTGACCAGAGCCGGATCGATTATTTTACTTATTAAAAGCTTTCTACAAAAGCACCTGAATGATAAAATCTTGGAAATAGTCGTAGTAATATTTTATTAGTGCTATAAATTTTAGCTCTTCTTTTGAAATATCGATAAAATTAATTTGGTTAGGTCTCCAATAGTGAATAGGAAGATAAATCCCATAGCTCAACATAGCTCGTTTTTTATTAGCACTATAAATTTAATATCAGGCTGTAATCGTTAAGTTATTTATGTAACCCGTACACTGTACGAAATCTACTAAGATATATATATATATATATATATATATATATATATATACTTCAAATATAAAGTTTGTCATCTTATTTCATCCCAGTAACCATATTGCAAACAACTTGGGTGTTTGAATTTACTTCTTTTCCATCCGACTAAAATTCAATATTATGCATAGATAAACACTATCGTGATTCGCAGGTTCTCGGCTCCGTAAGAGATATTACTGTTTTACGAGGAAACTTTTAAGTGTCTATAAATTATCTGCATTGCTGGGACCTTTCACAGGAAGAAATGGTCATAAATGGTAAGCGACGGAAAAGTAGGGAGTAGTTATTCTGAGAAATACAGAATGGAAACACTTAATCAGACGAACATAGTGGTTTAGAACCATTCCAATTAATGTTGTCTAGTAACAGCTTGAAGCTATCAGGGTAAATTCATCTCGCAACAGCATTCAGTGTAAAGTATTTCGGAACATAATAAATGTTTATATTATATTAACTTATTCACGTGTTAAAAGATTTCAAGTCAATCGACAGTCCAAGAAATAGCTCTTTGTGATATATTGAAAAATATTTGTTGTTCACTGGTGTCGTCTTAATTATAATTTGTGTTGTGCCCGCCGAAGTGTTTATGTAAGTCACCAACGTACCATTTTTATCTTAATCATACACTTTCTTTCATCAATGCAAATTGCAGCGCAAAGCCATTGTTCCATTAAATTATCAAGAAATCAACTACTTCAGCGCCGTCTACTATGTATCATTCACACATGATTACTAAATTTATTAATAATTTTCTCGCACTGATGAAGAAACTTCAAAATTTATTCCAGTAAAAAACTGTTCATGTTGAGTTGTTGTTTTCATTCCGACGTTGAAGATGTGATACAACGCGCTAGAAATGTTGAGTCGCTACGTGGCTGTACAAGCTCAAAGCTGCTTTCATCCTTGAAGTTTCCAGAAACCGAGGAAATCTCTAATCAAGAAGGCCAAGTGGTTAACCGCATTTTAGCTTCGAAAGTAACCGCCTTATTGAATCTGGTCTATATCGCTCAGCAAGAACCCCACACAACGTCGAACTTCAGGTTCGCAGAACAGGTTCAGATAATTGAATTTAAGACAATCATATTCAATAAGAATCTTAATTGGATCCGTACCGTGAGAAAGATGTCGCGATCTTACTAAAATTTACCAAATCAACAAATTTAACCTAATATAAGCAAACTTATAGCGTCATTGGGAAGACTGAAAAAGATTCATAATTATTTTCGTAGTTCACCTTGTAGTCTGATAGTTTTTTAATTAAAAAAAACTGTACGAGTAAGAATAAATGGAGTAGGCATGACATCTTTTTTCACTCATATTTTGTGTGAAATAATGTATTTTATACAAAGTAAGAGTAATTTGTACATACTATAGTTTTTAAATGTTGCGCGATTATAGTTTTGTATTTGAGACAATGAAACGTCCTGTTATGGACAAATTTGAACGAAGTAAAGTTAAGGCCCTCAATACGTTACTTAATGTCACCAGACATTGCAAGAAGGTTACACGAAAATATTTTTCGGTTAACAAGGTTGACCTGCGACTCGTTTTTCCAGTGCGTCATGGGTGCATGGAAAATTATCGGAGAGCCTGGAATATATTAGTGTTACCAACACTGATGGAAGGTATTTGGTGGGCAAAAGGGTGGTGAAGTTGTGAGAAATGAGTTGTGCTACGAGAGCAGTGAGAGTAAAAATTACTGGTATTTGATTTGATTTATTTTATTCCATTAGTCCTCGCATGAGGAAATAGGATACGTCAATACATAAAATTACAACATAATAATTAGATGCTACAATTATAAATAATTAAGTTGACATAAAAATACTAAAATTCGGAAACACAAATTTCCCTTTCCAACATAAGTAAAATATATTAATAATAACAAAAATAATAATTATTTAACTATACTAAAGGTATAATATAATATTTACAGTTCTAATAAAAATATTCAGTATGTACTAGTAAATAATTAATGATTCAATAATTGACTATCATAAAATATAGAATATACACATCACACAAAAATAAACACAAAACTTGACACACGCACACTAGGAGGAAACTCAAACGACGGACAAGTCACTTCACGAAACAGAGCGACGAGGAATCTGCAAACTCCAGGCCGTGCCTGAAACAAGCAAACAAAAGAGCAGAAAACAGACAACAGAAGAGACTATGAAAGTTATGAAATAAGTAGTTATTATTAGCAACACGATGAACACTTTTGCAGTTTTTTTAAAAAAAATAATTATTCGGGGAATGGTCTAGAAACTCTTGTACTGAGTAAAACACCACCGCCTGTCAGTATAATATTTTTACATTGAATCCCCAAACTCTTGTAGTTATTATTGTTCTTAACATCTGGAAGAGAAGATTATTCTCCTTCGCCTGTTTTGAGTGGTGTATGTTCCGGGGTCGCAGACATTGGGCATACGGTACGAGTTGTCCGCTATTCCTATTGGAATAGTCGGCCAGCTGCCTCCTAAACTGGTCAAGGCACGGAGAGGGGAAAGCTGCGACCCCACAGCTAACCCCTCTCCCGCCATCGGAAGGGCGTGGGACAAGTACCAAATGCCCGACCTACCTGATGCAGGTTTTTCTAGGGTTTTCCCTGCATCACTTTTAGGCGAATTGCCGTGTAGGATCCTTAAACCATAGCCCGGGGGCCCTCGTTAACCCTTGGCTACCTTCCTCTACCCTTCCGCATCCCCCCTTTAAGATCCCTTCCTATGCTATTAAAGGGGAGTTGTCACCATGTGGATTATCCTCATGTAGCCTGTTACCCTAAAAAAAAACTATCCCTGAGTGGTGAATACTTCTCGGGTAGCGAGCAAGCCGATGCTTGTCCGATCTTAGGCCGGAGCGATTTCTAATCTCATAATAATAGTCTCATAATCGCTTAACACACTTTAAAATTTCGTGGGAAGAGTTAATAATCGAAGACTTTTGAAAAACGGTTTACAACTGGATTTATTATCCTTATTGGAAAGTATTCTGATAGCACGTTTATGCAACTTGAATATTTCAAGGGAGTAATTGCCCCAATTTGCAATGCAATAACACGTAAGGGAATGAAAATACGCAAAGTACACGATTTTCGTTGTGCTGTCAACATGTTGCAATAAAGGGTTGTAAGACAATAACAAGCTGAACTGACTATCATAAAAGTTAGTAGATAAAAATCTTGAAACGATGCCTATGCTAATTTTTTCCTGCGAGGTATTTTAGCCAGGTCTTGTTTCTCCCTTCCCAGCCGCCGCCAGACGCTGAATTCCGACGAGTATAATTTGTAGCTATTAAATCCCGACCGGAGATATTTGGAACAGATGACCGTGATTATCAACTCTGAAATTAATGTGTACATTTAAATTGTCTGTGATAATTTATAAATGTTTTTTGTGTTGTTGTTATTATGTATTAATTAGTCGTATAAAATCAATTTAAGTAAGTGATGTAGTATTTTCATTAAATTGATTTGCGAATAGTAACAATTCCATAGTATCCATGAAGCGTGACAATTATACTGCTTCTTTTATTTGGCTTGAAAATAATTTTGTGCATAGTCAGCTTTCAAGTTTGTGTTCGATTAATTGAAATTCAACAGTTTAGGGAGTCATGGTTCCATATATTTATTAGTGAATCGTCTCTAAACTTGAATTCACATAGAAGTGTTTTTTTTAAAAAAATTGAATCATCTCCTTTGGTAATGAATGTCTGGATATTGTGTTCCTCCCCAAAACTACAATGTAGTTTATAACATAGTACTACCTATAATGATTTTTCTCCATAGTTAAATATTCGTCGTACCGATATAATGAGCTAAAATAATTTAAGTTTTTAAAGTAGTTTGTGTACCTTGTCGAAGGTAAATATTTTGTTCATTTATCTTACCTTCCTTTCATTAATCTTGCGCCAGTTGTTTTTAATTATAATTTAATTTTTGGAAGGAATGTAATTATGAAATCTTTTTTTTCTCTGAACGCGAACGAATTTCATTCAAGCTTAACTTCATTTACTCCATTCCAGGCGATATGAAAATACATAATTAGTTTATTTTATAGATCAAATATCTTATTATTATGAAATGTGAATATGACGTGGTAAATGGAACGTGGTGACGGGACGCAGAATGAAGACAACTGGAGTTCTAATCCCTTCCCGATAATCTTTATTTACTTTTTTTCCTGTCTTCGCAAATAATTCAGTTACATCTGATCTGGGATAATCCCTAATCACACTGAACCACGTGCTTACTCAACCCCAGTATGTGTAAAATAAAACTCGCATGCGACTTCGAAACGTCCGTCGTGAACTGCACACACAATTTTTTTTAAATAATTATCAAAACATCACATAAATCAATCTACGATTTATAAAAAAATGTTTGATTTTTTTTCTGCATCTATACGCGCATAAAGTCTTGGATATCAAGCTGTTCTTAATATTTTGCTTCACTTTAAAATATTATTGCAGTGTACTTCATTATAAATGCAAGTGTGGTCTTCATTCTTCACAAGAATTTAAGTGCTTTTGGAATCATTTTTAAAAATATGTGGACTTGGATGTGATTCATTTCCAGCTTAATGTTACTAAAAAGAGAAAATTTAAATATTGAATGCCATAATGTCTGCCTCAGAATGCGGGTTTCCTATGCATTACTTTTAAGCCTTACTCTGCCTTATTAGAGGGGAAAATGCCACATCATGGATAACCCTAATGCAGCCTGTCTACAAAAACAAATAAATAGTAGTTATTTACATGTTATGATTTATTTTTTCATCATTTATAGTAATACTTTAAATATAATTATGTCAATATATTTTTACGGATTTTATTTCTTTGTTTAATTTTTGCTGACAATATCACAAAGTATAATTTGTCTAATATAATCTCTCTATTGCAGGCTAGACAAGGAAAAATTCGACCTAATTAATGTAAGTAGCCTTGGAACTTAAATTTATATATGTTTAGAAGTGAAACTTTATAATATGTCAATTTCTGCAAATATGAAATTTGTACTATTGCATGCTTTTCAACAATCCGAGGTCAGAGAAATATAAATTTCAATCGCCTACATGTTGGCAGTCAATGAAGCTTAATTATTTCGTAGTATTTTAATGCCCCAGATTTTAGTTATTATTTCACTATCACGAAAATACGTGTAACTCATTTGTTATATGACTTCCTATTTTCATCTTGCCTTATATGGAAAGGCTTCTCCCTGGTGGCCAGATATCGCTCATTAAATTAATTTGAGGAAAATCCCGTGCATGTGGAGTATTGTTCTCTCTGATTGGAGTTGTGGATCGCAGTTTCACAGAAGCAAAGGCCGAAAGACCCTTATCTGCGGCTTACTCGATGCTACCAGGACGGTAACAAGGGTGTGGAGCTGAACTGCGTTATGCAAAAGCCACATCAAAGTCCAAAACATACCGGGAAGTACTAGTTCCCGTTACCGCGGAACACATCGTTTTGATGCTTTTGCATTAAAATGTTTCAAAATTATTAAATTAATCCATAAGGCAATTATACTTCTAAAATTCATGGTGCATTAACGCATTTAGCGAAAACGAGATAATAAAAACGTGGTAACAGTCCAAGAAGAAATATTTTTCATCAAATATTACGTGTTTAAGCACCATAAAAAACATTTATTTTTCTTCTTCCCTCCGATTTACATGTTATGTAGCTATAATGAGTTCTATCTACCGCTCGAACGTAAGTTTCATCTAAGTAAACAAATACACGGCTGCAGGCCAGAAAATTAAGTTTATTAATAAAACATTAAATAAACGACATTTCGTATTCCTTTAGGACCTCTTCAGGTTTAAAAACAAAAATATTAAACCTCAACAGGTTCTAAAAGAGGACATGTTTTGTTAATAAACATAATTTTCTGGCCTGCAGCCGTATTTGTTGATTTATATTATTGTAAATGTTAGATATTTTTTCATCGTTATTAAGTTTAATCGGCCTGCTGTAGAGTAGTGTCCAGCGACATTCCCTCGCGTCACAGAAGTCCCTGACTCGAATCTCGGCATGGGCATGGTTGTTAGTAGTCATCCTGGTCATCCTTTACTGGAGTTAAGGCTGTGAGAGAATCGACGCTGTCCAGGTGTCACTCCTAAATTTAGAATGTGTCATGTAAGACGACGGTCTGGCAGTCGTCTAGGTAGGCCAAGGGTTCTTCATGAGCTGTCGAACCAAGGAGTAGTAATTAAGTTGAATCTGTTAGTGTATGTCTAAATAGTATAATCATTTTAAGAAAAGAACTAAAAATGTACCAATAACATTTCATATTTTTTAATCTCAATTATTCCATTTTAAATATTATATAACGACTTTCTAGTTACTACGCGCTTTTAATAAATCTATAATCATGCAGATGTTCAAAGTCTCGTTTAACATTACTTAGGGATAATTTTTCGTATCAGAAAATATTTTAAATGATCTCAGATCCTCCTCATGATGGAACACCACCAAGCACTGTTTCTTTCACTTAAATTTAATTCTCGTCTCGTCCAAAGGCGTCCACGAGCCTCTCATGAACCGTGCGTTGAAATTAGTTTCATAACGAATATCCAACGATCCGTGGGACAGGAAGGATCCAACCGCGAACCTCTACGAGCCCCCGATATCTGCTCTTGCAATAATGTCAAATATAAAAAATCGAGTAACAATTAGAAGATAAACCACTATTTCAGTAGTATAGACCACATTGAGTCATTCTTTTTTCATGTTTCTTGGTTGTAATTTTCATTTTCCCCAATAAGCCCAACTGGGTATTTAGAATAAACAAATCGGATTTTTTTCGCTATTAAACAATTCAGTCCTGGTTTTTAAAGCGTGATAAGGTGTATAAAAATATTCTGGACAAGTTTGTGACATTATTATTTACGTTTATAACTTACTAATGATAAAATGGCCAGATGCAGACAAAAATTCGTAGAAATCGTCAGATGGAAAAATTATTTAAGACATTGTTTACGAAATTAGTGGTCAACATAGGCCTATGAGTGTAAAAGACATGATTATACTGAAGCAAAATAATATTTTTTTAGCTCTGATAAGCTGTGCGAAACAAATTAATGTTGGATTCAACAAGTTTAATGAGGTTAGCAATTTCATGTTTGTTAATACGATTGGAGTTCTGTAAGCAAAACTTATTTCCCCAAAGATGTTACTTTTTTAACTATAATTTCTGAAGTTTATTAACCTTCCCTTTTAAGTTGTCGGGTTTCAGCAAGAAATAAAATGTACGGGAAGACAATAAATCTTATTATTTTTTGGGAAATTTGTGGAAATAAAATTTAATTAATATGCCTACGGAATAATCCTTTATAGATATATTCAGGTATCATACTAGTTTCTAGGTAAAGTAGTGTTTACATAAATTGTTAATGACAGAATAACATTCTTTAATTTCTCAATTTAATGTAATATGCTTTAACTTGTGTAATTCATGGACAAATTGAGCCTTGAATATAGAATTGTGATAGCCATTGGAATTGACTTCCATATTGAAACATTATATATGAAATGCAATATTTAAAAAATTCAAATTGTCACAATTTATTTAGATAAAATAACCCACAATTCTCCGCTACCGATCATGGTTTTCACTTCTAGAATGATAAAGGATGTTTATGTTCGTTAATTTTTTAAAAAATGTTTAAGAGTTACCGAATCGAAATTAATAGGCAAAGTTGATACCGTACTAATAAAATTGTTAAAAAACTTCAAGAATATAATGATATATACTGGATATTATCTTTGGGAAAAAATTGACAATTGTACATATCTGCATAATCAAGCATCATAATATAGCATTAATTTATATAATAATGGGCCTAAGTGAAATTAATTACATTTATACGTACATTTATACGTACATCACATTGATAGTGAAGTGAAAGTTTCATTTTTACAACTTCAGTTTTCCTGTACCCTTGCTGCTTTTATTCTATTTTCTCACGCCTGTTAGAAGCCAGTAAATATATTATTTTCATATATTCGCAAAAGTATTAATCTCACTACATATTTCCCTCCAAGCAACTTCTCTTAATATTTTTAAAGTGTCCTTATGTTTAGGATCTCAGAGTAAAGATTTTATTTTATAAATATCAACTAGTTTCAGTAGATTTTTCACATGGTCAAACCATAATTTAATTAAAACACTGTGTGAAAAAGTTCTTCAAGAACGTTATAGTAGATGAGTGCATGTAAGTACTAAAGGACACACGATTCTATTCCCAAAAGGTATGAGCATTATGCTTGTGAGAATATCAAATTTACCTTGTTACGTTAATGATTTTGAAATATCTTGTTACAACTACAACTACAAAATTGTCTCATTACTCAGCATTTTCTGTAGCTAATTTGGTTCCTTAGTAAATTATAATCGTGTCACTCTGTTGCATTGTCGACGTTTAGAAGGTAAAAGAAGAGATCGTGTTCCAGAGCTGCCTCTTTTAGAGGCTCGTACACCATATTTATTTCGACCGGACCGCCTTTTGTCCGCATTAAGAATTACCATTGCGTTCAGGGCCTCAACTATGATTTGTTGCGTCATATTTCAAACGCTTCATAATATTTTGTAGAGAATATTCTCCGTGGGTTATATATAAATTCTCACAATAGCCTTCCTAGATTCCAGATTTGTGCGCGATAGTGCTCACAACTCTTGTAATAAATTTCTGATATTTTATGCCTAACTTCAGCTATGATAATCAATAAATTAAATTCAAAAGTTAGTCTCGTCATTTTAGAGGTAGCGACGACGTAATTACTTCGAGCTTAAGGTTTTATTATTGGCAATCAATTAAGTTTGTCTGACGTCTTCACTTAAGCTCTTCCTGAACTTTCCTCGTTCACTAAAGGTAACTCGTCGCGGAGAAAGTTTCATTTTCCTACTGAAAATATACGTTTAAAGTTTTTCAGAATCTAATGTTCGTAACTGACGCTTGTTCTTCGCGACTATTCGTGGCTTCTTCATATATCATATAATAATAATTCGGGACTTTATGTGCTTCACCGGCGTATTACGCGACAAACCTGTCGCAAGTATACATAATATAAGTAAAATACTAAGAAAATAATATTTATATTCGATTATTGAACATTTCTCAATTGTTTTTTTAGTAATATGCTAAAGAATCATGCACTTTGTGGCCTCTCCCATTTAATAGCTTAGGAAGTGATAGAAAGAAGGGATTCTGACGAGAGAGTAAAGTAACCACGGGTTAACTACGACCCATGACTAAAGTTTAATGATCCTTCCCGGCAATTCACAGAGAAACCCTTAGAAGAGAAACTAGGTACTCGTCCCATGCTCTGCCAATGACAGGTGTGAATTTGCTGCGGGGATCCATTATTGATGTCTCCAAGCCACGACGAGCTTTGGACGCTGCTGGCCGACTGTTCCAGTGGGAGTAATGGACAGCTTTAGCCGTATGCCCAACGTCTACGCCACGAGAGCATACACCTCTCAAAACCCGGATTATAATTTAACCCTACGGTAGTCGCGCTACGTCCAGGGGACCGACGCAATTAAGTTTCTTTGTTATCTCCGACATCTCAGAAAAATGTGTTGACAATATTCTGCCTAGACCACACTCCAAAAGAAACTACTGTTTCTCGGAAAATGAGGTTTGAATGCGTAAGTAGCGTATCTTTGGTCCAAGGAACCTACTGCGACTACTCGCGTCAGTTAACGGCGTTGCAGCAGTAGAATGGAGTGATAATATAATTCCTTTTCGTAAAAATCATTGTCGATTATTCAGTTTTAGTATCAAATAATACTCTTTTGATACAAATAATACTCTTTTGATACTTAAATTTTTATTAAATTATATTTGTGGTTTTTTATCACAACTTTTCATTTTTCCGGTTGTGAAAAATATTTGAAACTGAGTAAAATATATACAAATTGAATAATCCTCAAGTTGTAGATTAAATTCGTCGTCTAATTTTAGAAGAAGATAATTATTACACAAATGTAGGAGACGACGTTATTGAAAAATCATACGATGAATGGGAAACTGAAGATTTTTTTAATAACTAAAGCTGATGACCTGGATGCGGATCATGAAATTGACGAACAAGATTTAGAAAATATTGCGGGCAATGTTTCAAGAAAATTTATAAAAAAAACCATTTAATAATCAATATTGTTGTAAAAACTGTAAAAGTTTTGTGTTTGCGTATGCACACAAAAATAATTTACCAAGAATGCTTTGTCTAAAATTCAAGAAACATTGACTCTGATAAATGTATTTGTTCTACCAAAAATGTAATTATTTAGATTATGATATTATGTATACAAATATTATTTAGAAGCATTTCATCAGATTTTTTAATGGAATATTTTCAAAGAATAAATAATAATTAAACATATAAATAACTAATTGCATTTTTAAACAATTATATGTGACGTACTCTGGAACTGTTTGTCTATCCGGTATATAATTGATTTTTGGTTTACATAACTAGATCAATATTTTATTATTATAATTAAAAATGATATTATAATATTAGAAAATTAAAATTTTTATAGTAATTTTCTTTAAAAATATTTTGAATTAAATGGCAAGTTTTAATTAAACCAGACTGTAACTAGATGCATGAATTATGCATATATATGTCTAAAATGCGTATGTTAAATTACTGTAAAAATATTCAAAATAATTGATTCAGAAAAGTGATCAACAATGGAATAGTTAACTTTAGCTCCCCTGAACCTAGCGCGACTAACCGCATTTCTTTAGGAGGCCCGACTAATGGACTGTTAAGGGTCCTACCTACCATTCACTTATTTGTGATACATGAAAAACCCTATGAAACCTCCTTCAGATAAGTCGTCCTCTTGGTACTTAGTCTGTTCACGCCATTCCGATGACTGGAGAGGGTTTACCGTGAGAACTTCCTTGTCTCCATGCCTTGACCAGGATCGGCAATGAATTTCTAAACACACCCGATTCTTCTTTAACTAAACTCAATAAACAGTACTTTCACAGTTTTCTTTAATTAGACCAATCAACGGTGGAATAAATACGCAAAGTTATTCTGTAAACACGGAAACAATAAGATTCTATGGACGATACGGAGATCTCGTAGGTCTTCTGTCCAAAAATGGCGGCAATATTTGTCACTGTGTTACTTACATGTTTTAGTTTTATATTATCACGATTATTCATACGAGGCTAGTTGACTCCCAAATTCGTAGCACTATTTACATACTTCTAAAAGTGTGTATTGCGATGATGAAACAATAGCAATAGAGTAATAGAGTATCCAATTACATAATTTCTTTTATGCCTCCAACTTATTAAGAAACTTTTCGGATGTAAAGACGTGGCATATTCCTTCCAGACCCGTCGTAAAGATCCACTCATATTATAAAGTGAACCTGGCGACCAGTGAGTTTTTCGTACATTCAATTGAATTTGGGTTCACAGCCATTATGTAGGATCGGTAGCCGTATGATGTGCAACTGCACTTTACATTTGCATTGCAAAATTTGTTTTCACAGTGCTAATTAAATTACTGGCAGCTTTTATTTTTACGTGTGTTTTATACGAAAATTATACAATGCAGTTGATGACTGTCTGTAACTGGTCGTCAATTGCATTAAGTAAATTACTAGCAGGTCAAGTAATTTTTTCCTTTAATTTGTAGTGGCCCGATAACAATCATACCGGTATTTTATAGACGTTTGCGCGGGAAATATATGGCATTAAGTTCACCTTTCAATGATGGATACATTTAAGTTCAATATTAAGCAACAACCAAGCGAACAAACACTTCCTTTCTACAAGTCACAAATTATAAATTTCGAAAAACTACGTACCCATTCTAAAGCAGCCTAATTGCAGTGGGATATGAATATAATTTAATGAAAACAAAAATGTTCCAATATTTTGTTGGATAAAATACATTAATTCTCCTACCAAAACGACACGAAATCGCATGATAATTTCAACCGAATCAAAAAGTTAGGGTAAAGCTATTTATAGTTAAAACAATCAATTAGAAATACCTTTTATGGCTTTCAGTTAATTGTTTCCGCCTTCGTCATTATCCAATATTCAATTGGATTGTAACTGATAATTAACTGCCCTATTCAGTTGAACATTTAATGGCAGAAACCAATGAATGTCGTGTCTCCATTCATAACAAATACTTCGTCAGCATTATTCCTTGTTTCAGGTATTTACCTCCCCTCATCGTGGTGAATTACTGGACTCTTTAAACTTCGTTTATATAAGTGGAAAATGATTGCGTAACGAACCAAAATTACTGTCTCGATCTGCAATTCAACATATATCTGTAACTCAAGACCAATTACCGTTAATGCTATCACTTTTTATGTTGCTGCTGTAAATGAGTTTTAAACATTGTAAGCGAAATTGTGGTCGTTAAAATAGAAACGGATTTTTTCCCACATTGTGTAATTAACACAACTTTGAAGGAGGATAGAAATTCATATCTCGCAATTTACAAAATGTAATTACAATATTTCAGATTTGAAACAAACCCAATTAGTTGCTTATCTTCATGAAGCTTTATTGTTTTTACCCTGCATTATGTGATGAAACTCTTTAAGTTATTATAATTTGTGCATATCATTATTCTATAAAGCCCAAACGTGTCATGTAATTATCTCAGGACCAAAAAAAACCGCCTCAGGACCTTTGGCTTCGCTGGAGGTAAATTTAGACAGTATATTGGGAACGGTTTTCGTGATAATGTAAATAAATTTTTGTTTAGTTACAAAAATGTTTAAGTTTTTTTTAATCTTTTTTATCATACTAACTTATTTTATATATTATTTTAATTTTCCGTGTTGGATGCGTATATTTAAATATTTTCTATTTTTTCTATTAAACGTAAGATATAAAATATATATCAGATTCGATAGTGAAATAAAAAATAGTATATAAAAAGACCTTAAGTAAATTTAAGTTATTTTTTCAATAGTTTCAAAACTTAATACGCTTCCGTCATTTTGCAATGAAAAATTCGCTAGTTTCATATTTCTGTTTCTCGCTGGTACACCTGGATGTTTTAGGCCTATCTTTGACTATAAATGATACTAGTAAACTTTCCATACTTTTCTAAAATTTGTATTATTTACAACCATCTGTAGGGTAGGGTGAAATCGAGGGAAATACGGACAGACGTATTTGATTGATCTGTCCCTTGTCCGTAATTTAGATATTGTCCGTGAAAGAATTTAATTCACTCGTCGGAGAGGAAAGTCAGTTGTGCAACATCGTAACCTCAACATTACTCCCTTCTATACTTCATAGTTAAATTTGTGCGTTTTTGAGCTATATACATGCAATCAATAGCGATATTCTGGTTTGCGTTGTATTGTGCTTTTCAATAGAAGTCCTCTTAAAGCCTTTGTGCAATTCGTCCTATGTCACAGAAGCTTTAAAAAAATATACAATACACTTCATGTACAACATTAGTACGGTATCTCTGTACACGTCTGACTTCTTTTATTATACTATTGCTATATCTTTTATTGAATAGATCTAAAACAATCAGTCCAATTGGAGTAATTGTAATCATATATTGTGCTTGTTTGTGGTGTAAATTTAAGTTATTTTGAGAATTTCTTTACTTGAAATTTGGGTAAACGAAAATGTACATTTAATAGTTCCATACAAAGAAATTTCATTTTATTAAAAAAAAAAAGAATCGGGAGCAGGAGAACATTTGTATTACGCGTAATGCACAATTTTCAGTAACACATGTTGGACGTCGAGACATATACAAAAAAAATATATACCAGGCGGCTACGGTGAAATAAAAGAATCCGCGATTCTAACAAATAGAGACCTTTATAAAACAAATAAAATTAATAGTCACGAACTTTTAGATGAAAAAATAGCAACAATAAAATGACTACATTTAAGGATACTAAATCGAAATCACAAAAATAGATTGAAATGTTCAAAATTTTACGATCAACTCGCAATGAATGTGGAAATTTGATTAAATTAATCAAGTGTGTATTTTGTTTACCTGTGACGTCTTTCACTAGCAGAATGAAGATTTATGTATTTTGAATAATGTCTGGACAACGGAAAGGTGTAGGATGTAAATGTAGACCGTTAAATGTCTGCTGATTGTAAAAGTTAACACCGTTATGAATTGTAGCGAATTTTACAATAAATTCAAAAAAATGTTTCGTTGTTAGAACTACTTACATCCGCTGAAACATATGAAAAAACGGGTCAGAGCAATCAGCATCTAATTATAAATACGTATTTTTTATTAATGTTTTATTTTTAGCTGTTAGGAGGAGGAGGGGGATTGAGGCCTGAAGTACGGCATCCGTAATTTGCTCCCTAAAATTATGGTACCGCTAGAAATACAGAATCTCACAAATTTGTTTCTTTCCTTTCGGTAATATTAGTGAATATCTCGGAAGCAATACCGATTTACAATAGTCGGTTGAGTTGAAGTTTAACACTTTCCAGTTTATAATATATTATTAAATGGAGTATAATATCTTATATTGACGAGGCGCAAAATTTGCATTAAAAGCTCGTATTCGTATTTGAAACAATACCAGGAAAATAATCGATACTGTTAAGAAACGCCTCGGGTGTCCAACCTGGTTATCTCCGTATACTACGACGTTTCACTGGCTATCAAAGTCATCATCTTCCAAGCTGAAGAATGAAGATGGCAGACATACCCTTGTGACGGTTTCATCATATCTATTCACCGGAAAAGCCTTCGATATTTAATTGGTATAGATTTTACCAGAGCATACTCAAGATTAACGAAATAAGTGCGTTTTTTTAGAATCTATTTAGATTGCTCAATAAAATGTACGTTGCATATAATGAATCTCAACTTCAGATAGCAACTGTTTATAACCTTACCGTGTCCGTAATTAGTGTATTCAAATATTTGAACTTAATTCGGTTTGCAACTGTGCGAAATACGGTTTTGTAATATACGAAGAAGGATGTGGGCAGAGGGATGTAACATTGTGTTCTGCTATAATTACGAGAAATATTACTGAAGTTGTTAAGTTCCCAACAGCTGAATATTCAACGTCTCTGCCTTCATAAATCAAAATTAAAAAATAATTAACTTGAGTTTCCCGTACCTCGTATTAGAGGCTTATGTAAGCTCAACCCAGTAAATTGTGAAATAATTATCTTTGCGGTAGAAAATAAAAGCTATGACAGCAAAGATGTTTTTTAACAGGTATGTCAATTGAAATATGTTTCAAGTTATGTAAAAATAATTAGGTATTTCAGTACTGTTAAGTCCTTTCCAGTTGTCGAAATTCTGCGTGAAAACGTGACTAGTAGAGCTTGTGTGCCTAACACAGTGGAGATTAATGAGGTTACAAGAGATACAAATAGTAATATCCTGTAGTAACTGTACGATATAAAACAAAGTACATTTCCACTTGTGTATGTAATGTTTTAAAGTTTAGTTACGCTTACAAAAATGGCGAAATCATTTTATGGTTACAAACAGTTGTCTGAAACATATAAATTGGCATGACGTATTTTTAATTTCTTGTATTTGAGTCAAAACGCCTGTCGTTGTATCGAATTATTTTTGAAAAAGTCATTTTAATGATCATTATATAAATTTTTTTACGGTCAAGAGTACAGTGACAACTTGGTTAACGACGGTAATCTGTTCCTGAATTGCTGTCATTAACAAAAACCATCGTTTTGCTGTACACTATTTCAAATATTTAATTCAAAATCGATTATTCTCTTGTCTCCGTCTCACAACCGCAGTAAAAACATTTATTTATGAAAAGATTGGTTAATTATGACTCTTCACCAAATGAAAAAATTGTTCCACTTCGAGTTGATCGGCAAATGGACTTGTAAAAGAAAACATGTCTAGCTACGGTTGTTTGTTTCTGCCTTGTATGAAATTTTTCCTGAAAACCAGAATAGAGTTTTCAATGCATAAATCTGAAGCCAGATTTGTTTTTATCCCATTTCAAAACAACAGTTGGAACTTCCTCCCACATTGGCCAAACAATTTTGATGGCGGACGATCGGTAACGCAACGGCCGGTCTGTAGTCCATGTGAAACAACGCATCTATGTAAATAACCCGCTAACGTTTCTGTTTGTCAGCCCGTTTGAGTTGGGTAAACTGAAAAATGGCAGAACAGACTTAAATGATTTTTCATATTTATAGTTTACTAGGCCAACCCTCTTGAGTTCTTTTGCCTCAGCGAGGGTTGTAGGAAAGTCGGAGCATATTTGGATAAAGGCTACTGATAATTGCATTGTCTTTGGTATAATAACTCTTTAGGACGGATAATATGTGTATGACTTATGAATTGCCAGCGGAGGAAGAGGGAAGGATGTCAATGAAACAATACAAACTGCAGGGAATTTCGCAATATAAACGGTGCTGTATGTAGGACCGTCGTCATACAACTGCCGCTGATGAAATATTTCCTCCATTTAAGTTGCACTTCGAATAATGATTCGAGGGTAGGCTGAAAAGTAATGCACATATGCTTGTAGAACACGAATAAAAACTGTAACAAGATCGGGCAAAAAGTAGATTAAGGTACCGATATTAACCTTAAAAATAATATTTTTATTTTTGAACAAAGGCACCATTAAGGCATTTTGAAAAGCGGAAGTATGGAGACGTATTCTTGTGCTATGTCAACGTGAGCTAAACAGTGTGCTGTTATCGAATTGTTAACAGCTGCAAAAGTGAGATTCATCATTGTTTAAAGTCTTTTTTGATTAGTTTAGATTAGATTAAATTTAGATTAGATTTAATATTCATTCCATTAGTCCTCGGTCGAGGAAATAGGATACGTCATAATATAAGATTACATGAAAAGGATAATTTTAACAAATACACAGTTTAAAAAGCAAATATTGTACTTTACCAAAAAATATATGATTTAAAACTACTTTACAGATATTAATATGACAGTAATTACTAATTAAAGAAATAATAAGTGTTTTAATTCATCTTCAATTTCCATTCGGCGGAGTTTCCAGTAGAAAATCTTACAGCGATTCCCGTCGAACATGAAAAAGAAAAGAAGTCATCAGTTAAATTCTATAATATTATCATCGTAAAATAATAGCGTAACTGGATAGGATACCAGCAAACTATTTTATTAAAGAGGATCTAATCTGTCATTTCTTTCTACGAACTCTTTCGCCGAGTAATATGCTCCATTAATTAACAGAGACGCAACTCTTTATAAATAAATTTTGTATACTTAAAGTTTTTTTTTCTTCCGGAAGACTATTGAATAGATTTATCCCGGAATAACGAATACTTGATCCAAAAAGGCTTAGGCGATGTTTTAATATGCGGAGTTGAGAGCGATTTGTGTTGTATAAATGATTTGCTACGTTTAGGGCAATATAAATTGGTGTTTCTCCAAACAAACTTTAAAATTTCTAGAATATACGTACAAGGCAATGTTAAACCCCAAGATTCCGAAACAAAGGCTTGTAACTGGCATTACAATCCGCAACCGATATAGTTCGTACGGCCCTCTTTTGAAGTTTAAAAATTTGCAACGCTTGATGTGATCGACCCCAGTTTGCTATGCCGTATGACATGTCAGAATGAAAATCTGCATGTTATACCATTTTAGATGTAGATATACCACTTTCCCGAGCTAACACTCTTAATGTGAAGCTAAGTTTTCTCGAGAGTTTATTTATATGATTAATCCATTTCAATTTATTGTCAATCAACAGACCAAGAAAAGGTGCGTGCTCCGAAATTTTCTCCGAATTAGAAATTGAACTGTTTTTGTTCGAAGTGAAGGTAACGATTTCAGTTTTCTCTAGATTAAGAGAAAATTTGTTTGCAGTGAACCACAGATTCAAACGGCTCATCGCAACCTCTACTTTCCCACGCAACGTTTCCTAGCCGCTGTCAGTGATTATCAAATTTGTGTCGTCAGCGTAAAGAACTGGTTTTAAGGGATCTAAATAATTTGGTAGATCGTTAATGTAGAAGATGAAAAGTCAGGGTCCCAAAATTGAGCCCTCAAGGACACTGCAGGTGATTGTTTCTCATTCTGACATATGCTCATTTCCATTCGAGTTTACAATCGCAACTTTTTGGCGCCTATTTTGCAAGTAAGATCGCAATAAAGAAAGGGGAACTCATATGATTCCATAGAAATCTCTTTTTTTTGTGGTGACGATGCTGTTGGTGGGTCTATTGTAAATCTATGAGTAATAAAATATCGTGATTTCGAGCCTGGAAAAGCCGAAATTGTTGATGAAACACGCATCGGACGACCAAATCACTGCTACACACGATAAACATCGTAAACTCGTCGACGATTTGATTAAAAATGGCCGGCGAGTCACTCAAAAAGCATGACGCAAACCATATTGGAGTATCCAAGTAGCGTGTCGTCTTCATTATTGAACAATAATCTGGCAACATGACAACGCTCGTCCACACACCTCGTGCGCAACTGCAGATGCTCTGCAAACCCTGAAGTTGAACTGATTCCACATTTTTTCCTCACTTCCCCGATCTTTTACTCTAGTCAAGAGAGACCTCAAGGGTATTCATTACACCTCAGACGACGAGTTGAAGGCAGCTGTCAAGTCCTGGATTCGAGAAAAGTCTGAAGAATTTTACAGTGAGTGAATGAAAAAAACTTGTTACACGTTAAAAGAATTGTATTAGCCTTAATGGTGACTATGTTAAAAAATAAATATACGATTTTGAAGCTTAAGAAATGTTCTTTAATGTATTTTTTGCCCGACCTTACTATTTTGATTCGTGGTCTACAAGCATGTGTGCATTACCTTTCATCCTACCCTCGTATATTCTCCGTTGTTAAAGGACAAAAGAATCAGGAAAACGCTTAGGAACGAATTTGCTAAATTTCCCATAGATAACATCCTCCCCCCGTGAGCACGCGGGGAACCTCTTGACACCTACCTTTATCATATACTCCACAGCGACGTTCGCTAGGTAACATCTACAATCCTATCCCAGAATTCCCCCCCCCCCCCCCCGATATATCACACAAACTCTACTGCCAACCAAATACATCCCAACTTCACCCCAACCTCCTCAGAACTACACCAACAACGAACATAAGGGAAGGAACGTCAATGGACCTTCCACCCGTTTCCACTGACCATGTTATTTTTCTTACTCATTTTCATTAACTCAAATGTAAAATCTATCGACAATACGCACAGATAATAAAAACTAAATGCACAAATTTAAATAAAGGACGGAAAACGTTGACGTCCTGCAATGCGTTTTACATATTCGAGGTCGTCATTGTGCATCGTGGCCTATTCCATTCTTCAACTATCGATTCCTCGCAGTTACCGGATATTTATTTATCCCAAGTTTATTTTATCTTGTAAAGGATGTAATTCAACATTAATCTCTTGGTCGTTTAATTATCTTATAATTAACCCTTACTCACCGTCCCGATGGAGAGTGAACACGTTACTTAACCGGCATCGGGAGTGTCATTTCTCACCTCAGCAACACTAAAAACGATTAATTTTATCCGAATTGTACACAATTTTACCTCTATTATACATACATATATATATATATATATATATATATATATATATATATATATATTTACAGTGTTTATAATTGAAGCTATCTGTGGAGGCTGGCATAGTGACGAGGGTCATGGACTTTAACCCAAGAAGGAAAATTAAAACGAAGAGCAAATAATAGGCGGTCAGTGCCGTGTCAGCACCTTGAAAGTGTATATATATATATATATATATATATATATATATATGTATTGTAATGACAATTAATTAAGACATTAGTTGTAAATTTGAAAATCTAAATTGTTAGAGAAATCCTTTGTGGCGTTGGTACAGAACATAGCAACAATGTAGCCAAGCACGGTTTCCTTTGTCAGAAGAGGTATGCGCGCTCAAAATTGCGAGACGGTTGTTCAGTTGGCTGGAAGGTTTGGTCAAGTACAGGTCGTATTAAAATAGACGAGATATTCTTTTAAAAAGTAAAGTTAAGTAGAAGCAGTGGGCAGTCAGACACGACAGAAATTGGTCGAGTTGGAATAGACAAGACAATTTCAAATATTCAAAGGAAATTTGCATAGAAATATCGAGGATTACCAACCAACAGAGTTGATTGGTCCATGAACATTTTGCTCAAGACGAAATATTCACTTGAGCAGAACTACGAAACCTGCTAAGCACAAACAGTCTTATGAACATAGCCTGGCAGAATTAGCAGAAGTCAACCGAGGGAGAGACGGAAAGGAGGATCATCCTAGTTCCTGATTTTTTATCTAAAAATATTAAATTTTAGAATCTGTGAGTTTTAGAAGCTCTGCAAAACCCCGCCATAGTGTTTCGTCAATTACAAGGTATCCTGGAATGCAGCCGTAACAATATAAAACAACTTACTATGTAAACCTGATTAAAAGATAGCCGTCAGATTTCGTTTTCTTCTTTTGATTAAAATTTGTTAATTAGAATCCATCTTTTTAGTTTAACTTCGCTGACAAGTAAATTTCGTCCTAATTAATTGACGAGTAAATCTTTTCTCTTTTAATTTGGAATTTGTGTTTAAGTTGAGAAATAAAAATGATTCGCCATTATCAAACCCAGTAGAGACCCTGAGATATTTTTAAATTGTGTAATTGTTTTAAAGTATAAAATAAATCTATTGTTTGTTAAAGTCCATCTTTTTTAAATATTACAATATATATATATATATATATATATATATATATATAAAGTATACATTCTTCAGTTTTAAAGATGCAGCGGTCCTCTTTGCTCCGCGCGCTGTTTGTTCTTCAGTTGTTCCGAAATCATCTCACTATCTGACGGCTATTAAAAAAACTTACGAAGGAGAATTATAAACAAGATAGATTTTAAACAAAATTCGTAAAGAACTGATAATAGTAAACTTTAATTGTCGTTTCTTTACCGGTAGGCTTGTAAATAATGTAATTGTAAATAATGTAATTATTTGTTGTACATAGTCAATAAAAAAATTATTCTGTTCTTTCTTTACAGAGAAACATATTTTTGTTTACTGTATCACTATTCACAACAATTGTCTTATATATATATATATATACATATATACCTATATTTCTTTTCGTGCACGTTAGATTACTAATCTCTATTAACCAACACTGGTTTATGAAAGGGATATCTACAGTAACCAACCTTACAAATTATGTAGAAGTCCTACATAAAAGCTTAGATACTGGAGGCGAAGGTGATGTAATGATTTCAAAACAGCCTTCGACAACGTGAATCACAAAATGTTAATAGAAAAATTACACGCATTCGGCCTTTCTGACAGTCTCATTGATCTTATTAGATCTTATCTACAAGACAGGAAACTACGTATGTTACAATGGTTTCCACTCGGAAAATTTCTTCACCCTATCGGGCGTGCCGCAAGTATCTAATATTGGTCCATTGCTATTAACGTTTTTTCATAAACGATATTGCTGAACACATGAATTCAGATCTTCTTCTTTATGCAGATGATCTCAAACTATACAGAAAAATAAACTCTAACGCTGACTGTGCAGCCCTTCAAGAAAATCTGAACAGTATTGTTGCATGGTCAGAAACAAATAAGCTTTTCTTTAACACAAAAAAAAATGCGTAGCATTACACGAAAGAAAAGTTACTTCAGGTACAATTACACAATGAACTATCAACTTCTGTTAACTCTGTAAAATACCTCGATGTAACCTTTGACAAAAGGCTCACTTTCGGGGATCATAATACAAACGCTCACAAAAAGGAACAGAGTTATAGGACTAATTGATAGGAATTCTAAACTGTTTATGATAACAACTACCCTATTATATTTATCTTTAGTAAGACCAGTATTAGAATATGCCTCATTAATCTGGGAGCCTGTTTACAAGTCACAAACTCAAGATCGAGAAAATTCAGAAGAAGTTCCTAAGATTTCTCTATTACATTGAAACTACACGATACACATTCGACACGCTATACGACGAGCTACTGGAAAGATACAATGTAGAGAAACTTTCAATCAGACGTGAGCGAGCGTCAATCCTTTTTCTCTACAAGCTCTGTAATGGTAAAATTTATGATGACACATTGCTATCCTATGTCAATTTTCGTGTACCATCGTTTACCAACAGACACTAGCAATTATTTTATAGCACTAATATTAAATCAATAACCGCCTCAAATGCTCCAATGTACAGAATGACTTCAATTACCACCTCAAATAGATTTATTCCATTTAAATTCCGTATAAACCATTTCTTATCCATTCAATGAGAAATAAGAAAGGATATGTATTTATCAAATTAGAATATCGAAATAAAGTAAGGTTCTGATGTATAATAAGTAATCTGACAAAATTGTAATAGTTGTATATATTGTATTGAATAAGCGTACTATGTATTAATGGCTTATTTTATTGAATATGAATATGTAAAAAGTGTATAGTAACTACATAATTGGACATACGTATGTGTAATACCTACAATAAAATGAATAAATAAATGGGTTAAACTTGAAATTAACAGGCACGATGAATATTGGTATTCAGCTCAACAGCAACGCCGGTGGTCTTCACGTTATTTTCATGTCATGATCTTTAGTGAGTGGAGGACAGTTTTATTTGTGGTTAATAAACGCCTGATATTCGGTTATGACATCTACAATATGGCAGAAACTATAAAGTAGTCAATTAATGAACGTCAACACAGAGAAATCTAAACCTTGTGAAAAATTTATTAATAATTTATAAAGACCTATGCAAAATATATTATTTCCCAAGTTGAAAGATAATTATTTATAGAGTAATTAATCAGTTTTTTTTTCTTACAGACTACGATTTTACCGAAAGCCGTTCAGTTCTGGGAGAGCGCTTTAATGGTTAGAAAAACCGAAACTGTCATCAGGCTCAACAGGTAAGAAACAATTCATGCAATCAGAAAATTCTTTAGTTGGTTCTTATAACACCACTGATTTAAATATTAAAAGTTTAAACAATCGTTTTCCGTACTAGTTATTTGTGGATTTGAGAAATTATTTTTCGTTATTGAAGCCTTTTATTTTAATTTATATATAATGTAATTGAATAATAATCCAATATTTTTTCAATTGATCTGGATTTCCACTGTCTTGTCTTGTTACCAAATTAGTTAAAGAAGAATGGGACAAATACAAGTTAATTACAAAAGTTGAAGGAGGAAAGAAAGCTTCAAAGAGTAATAGGTTTACATGTGATGATATCAATGCAATAAATTTGAAGAGAAAGAAGGCAAGATATGAAACTCTTCGGAAAATGAGTCAAAATTGTTCTACATGTTCATTTCAACCGTACCTCAGCATCATTACTCATTTCTTGAGTAAAACTAACGCAGAGATTTGCATTTCTGTTCCACTGTAAAGTAAAAACCCCAGTAATCTTTCTTTAAAGATTGTTGTAATAAATTTTTGCTTCAACTAAATTTTGTCCCACAGTGTAGCTATTAAGTAGGCATTAAAATACACCAAATGCTAAAGCTGGGACATGTGCCTCAAAATCCAGTCACAAACTTTAATCTGTACATGTAAATAGTGAGAAATATTTTTTTAATTTATTGTGCATTTGTATTCATTTTACGGATTTTTATGAGAAGTTCAGGGACAAAATTGAGTGCTTGTTCGGTCAAATTTTTAGTAAAAGAGTCTAAAATCTATTCGTGAGTTGGCGATAGCGAAACTTGTAACAGTTTAATATTTGATGAAAAGAATTTAATAGTTTCGATTGTATCTGACATTTTCAAGGTTGCTGTAATCAGCGTATCAGTCTCGTATATAATTTCAAATGTATTTAGATACAGTCTACTTCCGCATTCGAGGTTTGCCTAATAAATCTAAATGCATTTACTGTATATTAATATAATCAGATGTTCACATCTCTTAAGAACAAACACTCAAACCATAAACCACGTCCTTGTCACGATTTCGATTATTAATTTGTCGTTAAAAAAAGCTGAAGATGATGTCTGAATTTTTCTCCTTGCATTGCTTCTTGTTTGTTGAACTGTTACAATAATTGATAGTCTGGAGACGTTGCTATAATAAAAATGAGATTATCACACCCCCTTACTCTGTTACAGGAAATGTGAGAACAACCAGCTTTTCCGATTTAAAAGGGACCACCACACGTACTGCAAGAAAGCCTGCGAACCCAGGACCATGTGTGGAGAAGTCCAAGTGCCGGAGGAGCACCTCGAGGTGTGTAGTTTTTAACATTGCAAAATGTATGGCAATACATTTAATGTATTGTATTTATATAACTTTCAAATTCTTGATTTAGACAAATTTTTTGTAGCATTACTAGATTTAAAAACATTGGGAGCATATAACATTAATTGCATTGACTCCAGGGCACAATGCGTGTACTGATATTTATGTGTTTAATTCATTTTTTCATTCACATTTGTATACAATATGGGGAACATAAATATACCATAATAATAGAAAAAAAATCACATATTCACAGCTCTGATTTGGAAAATACATATACATAAAAAGTATATTACCTTTTAAATTACAGTACACTAATTGATTGTTTACACAACTAATTTTTTTTTCGGTTGTAAAATGTATTACTGAATATTTCGCAAACTTTTTATGACTTTACATATAAACTCTGAAGCTTAAAAACCAGGTGTAAGATGTAATGGCTTTACGGTCATAAAGTTTTTCAGCTCAATTTCAATTTTTTTCCCCTGTTAAAGCTTTTGTACAATCAGGGAACTTATAATAAATGCATGTGGGTGTGTGTCAGTAGTTTTTTTATTAGTTCTTATTTTGAAGTAATTTAAACTTCTACTTGCACTTATAATAGTTGTGTTATCCTTTTTTTCCTTATCAATAAAAGCACCTTACATAGGAAAAACGAAGAAATCGCATCTCAAAAAAGGTTTGAATGGGTTTTAAGGGAAATTTTAAAATTTCTTAAAATCATATAATTATTAAGTTTACCTGAACCGTTTTAAACTGCTTTTTGTAACATAGTACTTAGCGTACTTGGTGGTTTAATGCAAGAAGTATTGAAAACTCAGGTCTGACATTTTTCGTATAAATATTGTAATAATACTTGTAATTATTTAATTAAACACTTTATTGCAAAAGATTAATTAATGATTTGAATTCAATAGTTGGAGAAGGATTTCAAAATAATTACGACATTATTTAAAACTTTACAATACAATTACTTTTATTCAGGTGAAATTACAATATTTTTTTAAATGAGATTTTATCATTTAAAGTTTTTCAATTTTATAGATTTTACAACTCTTTTCTCAGGATCATTTATCTGGGCCTTCTAAGTAAAGAAACAACCTTTATATTTACGTTAAACAATCAAATTCCTTTACAACCTAAGAAGTTAAACAATCAAACAAACGTGAAATCGAAATCTGACGACTTTATCTTTAGTTATCGTTAACAAAACTTGATCAAATTTCTTTGTACTTACAAAACGTCTGCTGGTACCAGGCTTAAACTCTAGGGCTCGGGCTCACCTCACAATACACATTAAAAATGCCATGAAATCACTGAATTTACATTTGAATAAACAAAACCACGGTCGTAACTTTCGGGTCTCTCCTCTGGAAACTGCTGCTCCTTCCGGATTATTGGTTGGACAGATTGTTACAAATTGTCTCTCTGCGGAATTGATGACGGTCACGGTACTTATAGATGTTAATTAATAATTACTGTCCAAACTTTATTACTCAATTTCAAACTTGTAACCTTTCTGGCTAACTCTATATGCCTGCCACGCTTTTCGTCGTCCGACTTCCAATTTCCGACTCTGACTTCCAACAACCGACTGTTCTGTAAACTCCGCGGTTCAACACAACAAAAGCCTGCCTGTACATTGTCGCCTTTGAAATTGGTACCGCTAACAATCCACCATAACTATCCAATTATCAAAATCATTAATGGCCTCTAATTAGTATTACAATATATATATATATATATATATATATATATATATATAGATATAGATATAGATATAGATATAGATATAGATCACTGTAGTTGCTTTAAAACTGTAACAAGTCTATATTTGAAAATTTTTGAATTGTGTCAAATTTGAAGGGGGGTTGCGATATATAATTAGATTTCGGTGTTTTCTAAAACGTCCTATAATATATATTTCATTTTTCTTAAAGAATATAAAATTTATATTAAAAATAATAACTGATAAATTGTTAATTTTTATAATTTACTCCAATGTTTTTAATCAGTGATCAATTTAAATAAGAAACTAATGCTTCATTTTTAAATATTTAATTTAGAATTTCGGGTAGCTTTCGGCAGTTTATTTGTCTACAAATAAAAATATTTTTCAGAAACCATTTCTATTTTAAGAAGGATCTCATATAATTTTTTATATAAATTTGTGAAATAAATAAATTAAAAATTTATTAATTTTTAAAAGCAAACTACTATTTATTGAATTGAATATTAAATTTATAATTTTTTCATTTTACAAATTTCTATAATGATTTTATATGTGAGATTATTGTTAAATTGCAAATGTTATTATTTGTACAAATGAATCTGGCAGACTGCCGAAAGATCCCTAAAATTCTAAGTTAAAGAATTGAAAATGAAGAATTAGTTTTTTATTTCAAATATGCACATAATGGCTTATATTTTATTTTTAATATCCTGGTCATATACTAGGCGTCTGCAGCCTCCCATATTTCTATTCAGTTACTCCACGTTGGGTATAATCCCAATTTTTCCCACAGAAAGTATCAAGCATCTAACACACGCATCAAATGATTTTTGTTATAATACTTATCAACTGAAAGTTCAATTGATTTTAACCGCGTATATTTTATTACAAATATTAAATATGAAATTGATACATTTACCGCACTCCAGGAAAAGCTCGTTTCAAAATACATCACTCGTCTGACACACCTGCAGTTGAAAGCTGGAAGATACAACGCTCTGTATTTTATATTTGTCGCTTGGAAAAGCGTCACACAAAGGTATTAATCTATATTGATTGTTGTAAATAATTGAGTTCTATTTATATTCAAAAAGCTCCGATTTGCTGTGTAATTTCTGTCGAGTCTTTAAGCTCCCGGCTCTTTATTTTGCTTTTATTTGAAAATGACTGTTGACAAATAGATTACAAAAAATTGGCTGGCGATTTTCGTTTCACGTCACAGTCTGCAATCTGTTATGTGAAAATTTGTATTGTAACTAAAAGTAGGTACCTGCATAAATACGGTTTAACATTAAATTTATAAGCTCGAGAATAAGATTCCTATTCCAATAACGATTGAGCAATAAAAAGCCAGTCGCGAATTCGCCCCACGTCGGCAATTGCGCTCCTTTAAAGATTAGGGAGAGGACGGCCTCCATTAACCTAAAAAAAATCCAATCTAAGCATCAAATCCTGATTTCTAACGCATATCGACACAAATGTTTTATAGTAAACGACAATTCCTAACCAAGAAACATTTTTAAAAAATTTATATAAATTTGAAATTTTATTAGCATTTGTAATAATTAATATGTATGGCTTACCTCTTATTTAATATTAATTGTTCTGAAAATACCAAATATTCTTAGGGTAATCTTTTTTATAAGAAACCATTACTGAACCATTTATTCTGTGCTATTCTCGTTACCTCTATTATTTCCTTACCTGCTTTTATTCCGTCGCCGAAAAGTTTATACCTTAAAAAATTAAATCTATATTCATATTTTTCCAGAAAACATAAATGTCATTTCGTGTTAGCATCGCTGTTAAAAAATATTTCTCTGCGGTTGTATCTGATTTAGTTGATCTTCATGAATAAATTATTAGTCCGTTCTTTATTGAAGGAAGATGATTCGTCATGATAATAATGCATAGTTAAAGTGATGTGTCATTCTTAATTGAAGTCCTAAATTTAGGCCGAGAATGAATATCGTTTAGTAAATTGTAGGTGAGCTTGTATTCAGGACTATGCAATGCGTGGAGAAAGCTGGACGCCCCTGTCGGGGAGTCGACTAGGATTGCTAAAGATCACCCCGTACCCAGTGGAAGTCTTGTTCGAATCCTGGTCAGATAGAAAACTTCCATCCTGTTCCTTTAATTCCCTTCAATGTTTCATAAAACCCTCATGTCACCCAGCGTCACTAAGTTGCGTTCCTTACAAACTCGGTTCTCTCAACAGTATTAAATTACTCATTCATTTCTGTTAAATGACTATAAGATGTAGAACACTTAAAGTAATGGTATAGAATGAATTGAATACAAGTATTCGGCTAAAACATTGAGAAGAAGTGGTTAAACACATTATACCATTTGTTTGCAGGTTGACGATTTAATTACACGAATTACACCAACGGTTATATCGTCGTTAAAAGTTATGTAGCGTTCCTACTTTTGCTCCTGAGGTTGCTTGAAACACTCTCTAATGCATTTGAAAAAGTACGACAACTTTATTGAAGGCTTGTGAGGTTAATTTTTTTTCTTCTTTTGGGCATCTTTAGAACGAACCTATGTAGAAAACTTGTTGGTGAAGGTTGACACCGCCGAGAGGTTTTAAAAGTATATATGGAATTAAGCCAAAATCGTTAAAGAGAATGTTGCAAGGCTGCATTCACGGCTGTCGCGTCCAGTTGAATGTTGCAAAAGTCAGTGTGATCGTGACTTTATTATTTGTATGCAGTATGAAAGGCGCATATCCTCAAAGTTGTCGTGCTTACCGATGTTATGTGACGTTGGCCGAAGGTGACTGAATTTTTTTCTAACCATTTTTATTATTTGTAGGAAAACGTACAGAAAAAAAATCCGGGGTAGAAACATTTAAAAATTATCTATCCATAGATACAAAATTTACATGCGTTATGCCTGTCTTGTGTTTGAAGTTGGTTCAAAATTTGTTTCGGTCTAAGATAAATATTATATGTTTCGGTTATTGTACGTAAGATTCAGTTCATCGTGTTCGTGAAAGAATACATACTTGGGTATGTGACGTCATGAGCTGATTTCTTCCATCCTCTGGCAGTGGTTTTCAAAATAACCCTTCGAGTTTCTTGTTACAGTCCCGGATCATTCTTCCCCAAATTCGTTACGGGTTTGTCTTTTTCAATGTCGTTTGGGCTTTACTTATTATCAGCCTTCACTCTATTTGAATAGCTTACGGCACCGCTTATTGAGTTTGAAAGTTTGTCTGCCAAGAATAGAAGACGTGACTTTAAGTTCTAGGTTCCACGTGCAATTGTGAGTTAAATTAAACTAACTTTAAACAGAGTTTGGGCAAGGTACTATACCTTATTTCATTCAAATGCCCACTTTGTTGCAAATTGTGAACGAGTATTTGATCTGTTACTGAAGGTTTGCCGCACGTGCAATGACAATGGACTGAACTGCGGTGTCGCGTCGCCTCAGGAACCTGGCCCAGGCGTCGTAGATGCCGACTTTGTGTTCTATGTGTCTGCCATGGAGACAGCACGTTGTCATAAAGGCATGACGGTGGCCTACGCTGCCCATTGCCAGCAGGAGGCAGCCCTTGACAGGTAACATCTCATCAATAACTTAGGTTTGATTTGCAGACTGTTAAAAATTAAATTTCTTTTAACATAAGTGTACATTTACATTTGAACATATTTTTCATAATCTGTGTCCCACATCTAACATGCTAAAATTTCTATATATAAATGCTTGTTAATATTTACACTTAATTTATGGTTCATGTTCACTGAATTTTCAGTACTAGTTTAAAGTGCAGAGCTTCTTCACTATGCAGTAGCCACAGAAAGAATAAAAATAATGTCGAATAATCTGAATGGAAGCCAAGCTTCAAGGATGTGGAATGTGTCAGGGTGTACTTTTTTTTTGTTTATTTTAGTTTAATATAGAAATAACTTCATACATGTGCTTCATTGTACATAATTAATTGATGTTATTAATAGTACTGCCAACTATTTACAATCATTTCATTTTGAACTAATAATTATATTCTATAACATAAACTTAGATATTTGAATATTATTTCTACATCAAATTCCCAATTCAGATTCTTCCCAAAACTTTGCTTATTAGATAACTATTTAATTCGTTGTGGCAGTTTGTTAAAGATAGAAATGCCTGAATAATGGACACGAGTCTTTGCAAATTGACAATAAATCATAGTCATACATATCAGAGTTGTTAATAATAAGTAAGTGCTTATTTGAAATCTCAAATAACAGTAATGAGCAAATGTACTGACCTAATAGACAATGAGGTTACGCTTACTGTCATCTGTAAGTGACATTTCTTTAACTTTCTTTACTCTGACACTATCACATTTATCTTTTTTAATCTGATGTTTGTTAAACTCTTACTTTCTTAAACTATTTTATTCCTGTGACCATAACTTACTTGCAGGAACTTCCTTCTAGCCTTATTATTTTAAATTATTACTGATAAGCATTCCTCAGGGTGCCATGAATATTTTTTCTGCAAATTCTATGATGTAAAGTATAGCTGATATGTAGATTTGTGGAATACCATATTAATTCATATCCTAATGTATCCTACTGCCAAGTGGAGCACTGATTTTCAGGCAGTTGCTGCACCAGATATCGTGGGATTGGTGCCATCATCCAATCCTTTGAGATCCTTTGATCTTAGTCACACTAATGGCATCTACCCAGTTCAGTGAAGTTTAACTAAAGTAATCATCCCTCAAAATATGTTTAGCATCCATAAGTTATTTGTGCTTGATATTAAAAACAAAAATTAAGCATCATAGCCACCTAGCGGTATTTTCGCCTTCCCAAACCACATTACTTCAAATAAAAATTTAATGACTCATGATCACCATGCTTATAGCACATTTATATATATATATATATATATATATATATATATATATATATATATATATATATATATATATATATATATATATATTGTAATAGTGAGAATGTGACATTGTCAAAAATATTGGTATGGAAAGGATAAAGAGATAGGTTGTGGCTTACCTGAAAGTGAAGTACGGTGTCGCCACGAGGAACTGAAGGTTGTTCTTCAAATTTTCGGAGGCTCTCAGCCTCCTTCTTCAGGAAGGAGTGTTACACCATTCTGTGCACCGGCCGGCTGCGGACTGCCTATATATATATATATAATTTTAAATGTTCTTTCTTTGATTTTAATACAGCACAAAGAGCTAAATAGATTTAAATCTAACATTATACTTTTATATTTGGCTTAATATAAACATTTTAAAATGATGTCTCCTTTCAGGCCTATTGCCGGTCATGCTAATCTATGTCCCCAAAGTATAAGTACAAAACCTCAAGAACAAGAGATTCTTCTGTCAACAGTCAAGCATGAAATTCTTCATGCCCTTGGTTTTTCTGTGAGTTTGTATGCCTTCTATAGAGATAAAAATGGATACCCATTAACACCACGTGAAGAAGAATCGGGAAAGCCTGTCCTCAATGAAAAGTAAGTTAAATTGTTTCATAATAATTTCCTCATAAAGTAGGATATTATAAATATGTCCAACATTTTTTCTAATAAGTCTAGCGATAGACTGTTCCAAATTTCTTCTCAGTTTTTATTTCATTTATTGCTCATGTTATAAATATATTAAATGCAGTGTAATTTTATATTTGTAACTACATTCACACTATTAGTAATCTGGCTAAAACTAAACAATGTTTTCTACATACACTCCATATTACACTAGGTAACTTGTTTGTCATTGACACTTTCATTTTAGGTTACAAACACGACAATGGAGTGACAAAATTATTCGAACTGTGGTGAGATCAAATTGGCTGGTTAGAGGTGGGCGAATGCAGCGTGAGATGCAAGTAATAGTAACTCCACGTGTTGTAGAGGAAGTCCGAGAGCACTTTGGATGTGAACATTTGGAAGGTGCTGAACTAGAAGATCAAGGAGAAGATGGGACAGCACTAACACATTGGGAAAAACGTGTATTTGAGGTAAAATTTATAATATAATATATTAATTACAGATGTTAATATTTACAATTATGATATGGAGAATTTGGGATCAGGATAGAAAGTTGAGCACTGCACCAAAAAAGGAAAATGAATCATGACTCAAAAGAAGAGAGTGGTATTTTTACAATAATAAATATGGTTAGTGTGGCTAATGGTTCATCATCTGTGTAATTTTTTTTAAAAAAAAATTACTGGCTTACCTAATTTTTTGTAATATGTTACCTGCATGTAACAACTTTGGTAGATTTAATTGAATTGTGTGTCTACAAACATAAAATGAGAATAAGTCAATATTTTATAAGTGTCTTCTTTTATATATTATATTGTTGTATTCTAATATAAAATTTTTATAGTACTACTTTTATTTAGGTAAATGATCTATATCAACATAATTTCTTAATTCCACTGGAATTTAGAAATAATGCCTGTTCATGTTCTGATGCAATAGTGTGAGCATAACATAACTACAAAATTTGGATTCTCTTTCAGAATGAAGCAATGACAGGTACTCACACACAAAATCCTGTTTATTCTCGTATCACTCTGGCACTCATGGAAGATACTGGTTGGTATCGAGCAAATTACAGCATGGCGCAACCACTGTCATGGGGGCTGAAAGCTGGGTGTGATTTTGTTCTCAAAAGTTGTAAGGAATGGATGGACCATAAGACAGCAAGGTCAAAATACAGTAATCATATTAAATTTAAGGATATATAGATTTATGATACATAACACACAATATTTTCTAATAATAATATTTAGCTGAACAATTAGTATTTTATATTTTCCATATATCCATGTATTAATTAATAGAAATATATTTTCATTTTTGAGAACAGATAATTTAGTTTCATATCAGATTTTAGAACAATATGTGTAATATTATTAAAATTTCAGCACTGTTTAATAGAAGTGTATATTATTTTAAGCCTCTTTAATTCATCATTGTTAAAGCTGTCAAGTTTCTAAACTATATAATTAGCATAACATTAAATTTATTGTTAAGTGTCAGTATGTTTATTTTTCATGAAATTTCAGTGGGGAATCAATCCATCCATTTTGCAATAAAGTGAAGCGAGATCCTCTTGAAACAGAGTGCACCAAAGATCGTAATTCTGTGGCTCTTTGTAACTTGGTAGAACATCAAGAAAAGTTACCATTGATGTATCAGGTAATTTCCAATTCAGATTTAATTCAATTTCTTATATATTTTGGCTGTTGTCATTGCATTAGGCAGTCAGCAGAATTGTTTGATGCAATTCGCCATGAAAAAGTATCCTCTTTATCTGTGCATAATTATTGTAGCACATATCCACCCTAATTTGCCTAAAATATTCTAGCCTTGGTCTCCCTCGTCTATTCTTCCCTCTAATACTAATTTAACCAGTCCTTCATGCCTTAAAATGGGTGTATTCACCCTTCTTTTAGTCAGGGTTCTCTATTTACCAAAAATGACTTCCTAGTATCCAAACTTATGTTAGATGTAAGAAAATTAATCTTTTTTTGCAAAAGATTTCCTTGCTTATGCTATCCAACTTTTTATATCTACTTTGATTTTACCATAAATGGTTATTCTACTGCCCAAATAACAAAATATATCTATTTTCTGTCAATGTTTCATTTCCTAATGTTATGCACTTTGCATCATCAATCGTCTATTTACCACACTCAATATTATCATATTAGTTTTGATTCTATAAATGCTCATATTGTACTACGTTTTCAAGATGGTGTTCATACTATTAACAAGTCTCCCAATAGATAAAATTATGTCGGCAAACTTTAGTCTCATAATTTTTCTTGAATTGTGACTCCTTTTTCAAATTTCTCTTTAACTTCCTTCATTGCTTGTTAAATGTACAGATTAAATAGCAAAGGTAACTGACTGCCTACTGTCTTGCTCTCTTCTTGATTGTTTTCTTCTTTTAATGTCCATCAATTATATGGCAGACCTAAAAACATCTTTTTCTTATATTGTTCTCTAGAATCAAATGTAGAGTCGAAATGGCTTCTTGTGTTCCAACCTTTTTCTTAAAACCAAACTGATCTGCCAATTCTACCTGATGCCCTATTTGAACATTCTACCTTATGTTCCATTCTTCTGTAATTAATTCTTGTCAGGATTTTGCAGGCATGCATTAAAGAACTAATAATCCTATAATATTCACAACTGTTAGCACCTACCTTCTTAGGTATTAGTATAATGATATTATTTTTTAAATCTTATGGAATTTCTCCTGTCTCATACATTTTACAAACTATTTGGAAAAGTTTTGTCATTGCTTCATTGCCTGAGTATCATTGTAATTCTGCAGGATATTGTATGCCACCCATTTCATCCTCATAAACATTCTCTCTTTTTTCTATTATAAACTGGTCCATGATAAAGATCTTCTATGTATTCCTTCCTCCTTTCAGCCTTTTTTCCTTATCTGGTATTGGTTTCCCATATGAGCTCAAAATCTCTGATGGATTCTTTAACTTTCCTATAAACTGCATTTATTTTTCCACAAAACAAGTAATCTTCTACAGCTTTGTGTTTGCCTTGAAGTCATTCCTCCTTGAATGTTTTGCCCTTCATATCTATCTAATTCTTCAAAAGTGTGCCTTTGCCTGTTACATCTCTTGAGTTTTTTTACTTATGCAATTCTTCAATCGGTTTGAATATTTCCTGTGTTATCCATTGCTTCTTAGTGGCCTGTATCATTCATCCTAACTTTTCATTCAGTGCTCAAGTTATTCCATCTCTCAAGAGTGCCCATTTCTTTTATACAGTGTTCCTTGCTCTTTTTTCAGTTAATCTGCCTTTGTTTTTATCTTTGAACCCTATTATTTTAGTTTATCTCTTTAGTCTGACCCCATTGTTCATTTTAACTGGAATTTGATAACCAATAATTGTGGTCAGAGTCAACATCTGCTCCAGGGAAGATTTATTTTGGTATAAATTTTATTTAATCGACCTATTAATTTTAAGCATTATATGGAAAGTAAAACTTGCTCTTTCACTTACATTAAATTTTTTGACATGTCTATCATCAATTGTCACTCATTTCATGCTCCCAAAAAATTAATTGTAGTAATATCATTAAAATATAATAAGTGTTTTTCATATAATCATGCAGCATTTGCTAGAAGTAAAATAGAAAACCAGTTAATTACATTTTAAAAATTTTGTTTAACATTATTATTATTAATATTTATGCAATACAATATTACAATATATAATTAAAACTTTCAGAATTTTGACTCCATACCACATGTTGATCAGGGTAAAGAATCTTATTTTGGAGGTTCTGTCTCTCTGGCAGATTATTGCCCATATATTCAAGAATTCACTTGGCGTTCCAAAAATGTAGTTGTTCGTGGATCTCATTGCCAATATATAGAAAACAATCCAAGTAAGTGATCACTGCAGCCATTAAAAACTGATTCAATGATATGTAAAACATTGATTTATGTTGAGTATATTTAAATTTTATGAAATGCATTGGCTGTAAATGTCATAATATATCAAGCAAGACAAAATAAAGCCATTGGTTCCTACTGGATAAGCTTCACCACTGAAGAAATTTAAGCTTTAAGTACAATATACAATCTGTTTATTCAAATTTTTGAATATCAGACTCTCCCTCCCTTTCCTTCTCCCTCTTTCACCAAGAACTTTGATGGAAGATATAGGTTGAAGTTAGTTTAATAGGTACTTATAACATTGGAACAATAGCTATAGGACATCTCAATAGTAAGAAAAATTCTAATATTACAGGATTATATTAAATATATAATAAATTAAAATTGATTATCTAACTGCAAAACCAAGGAAAATTGTTTGAAATAGCAAATCCATCTTGAGCACAGTGATAAAAATTGTATATTTATTACAGGTCCTGAAAAGAATTTTGCTTTGGAAAACTATGGACTAGAATCAAAATGCTTTGACCATACAAATTATATGTGGGAAGAACGTTCCTGTAGACAAGTGCGACAATGGCAACACTGGGGTTCAGGTTGTTATCATTATATTTGTGAAGCTGGAAGGCTGCATATTGTGGTAAGAATTATTATTTTCCATAATGTTTGTTTAACTAATTATATATATATATATATATATTTATATAATGTAAGATGATAATGTGATATTGTTGGATTATTGTCTTTGTCAGCGTATATTGTTTGTTATTGTTGTGTGGATGGCACAGGCAAAGATTTGTTAAGGCAGTTGCTATGTAGGCCTCATCGGGGATAGAGCTGCAAACATTGGATCATAAAAGTTTTGTAGATGAAGTTTGTCTTTGAGAAGTAATGATCACTCCCTGAAGAAAGGTACATATCTCATTGCTCAAGAAATAAATTACATACAGAAAAATTGTTTTGATAATTTCATACTAAAAAAATGTGGCATCCAAATAAATGGTTGAAAGCGGAGAGGACGACAGGTCACAGGTTACACTATATATATATATATATATATGCGATCATTGGTATGGAAAGAAAAGGGATATAGTTTGTGGCTTATCTGAAATTGAAGTATGGTGTAGCCACATGGGACTGAAGGATGTTCTTCAAATACTTTCTTCTTCATATCCATATATATATATATATTGTAATCGCCTACCCGCTCCCTCGGATCCTTATAATGGACGAATGCCGGCCCGGGCGCCACTGCATGTGCAGAAAATTTTTATTTTAAACTATACAAACGGCAATCGTCTCATTAATTAACATTCGCGATCCGCGAGATCCACACCAGGGAGCCGATAAACGATTTGCCAGGACTCGTCATTACTTGAGTCGAGCATGAGACTCTCAATAACTGTATCTCAGGGGTCCTAGCTTTGATCAATTACGTAAGGAAGGATTCACTTAATGAAAACAAAATGTAAACATAAAATTCAGTTTAATGGACAAATTAGGGTTAATACAAATACTCGGCACGACTCCTCAATCGCTAAATGTCGCCTTTTCATACACTTATTCATAAACTTAAATCTAACAAGTCTGCGTAAATTTACTATTTTGGCCAAATTTATCAAACTTAATATGTCCTTTAAGAACACAGCCGGTCATTGGACCCACAAATCTTAATTCGCACTACTTTCACACGATGGAGGGAAAGGGAGGGAAATTTGCTTACTGTGCTGCGACGCGTCGTTTTCCGATGACGTCCAGGTTCACGTTCAGGTGCCTGGCCGGTCGGCTGACGCAGAGAAGCGGTTAAAACACATAGGCGCGACGGCCTACACTTTCTTTTCACAGTTCTCTCCTCCAAGAACCTACGCACCAAAATCTCCTACGCGTCCGTCCCTTACAGTTAACCAAGAACTGACGACGCCCGCTCTCCTGCCTTCCAGGACGCGACTCGCCTCCACAACACTACTCCGGTCAAAGACGCCGGCTCTTTTTGCCGACAAGCCGAATGTTGGGTAACAACTGTCCCGTGTCCTGGGCCACAGCTTCTCCTTCGCCGTCCAAGACCCGACTTCCCCTATATCCGCTACAGCTGTGTCCAGCCACGGTCACTTTTGCCCTAGTACGTTCACCCCTACGGTCAGAAAATGAACTGAGAAGGCAACCCCCGCAAACCCACTTCTTGTTATCGTAAACTTGGTCCCAAAGACCGGCCGTGTGAAAAATTTTATCTCCAGCATTCCCATACAACTAGTATTAATGTTTAAAATCATTTATTACAATATATATATATATATATATATATATATATATATATATATATATATATATACATATATATAATTGTGATATTGATATAGAAAGTAAAGAGAGATTTATTGACAGGAAGGAGAGAGAAAATAGATGGTTACCTGAATTGAATGACTTGTGTTACGTTGTCAAACACAAAAAAAAAAAATTCAAATGTGCTTGCTGCCTGCTACAGGGGATACTAGCACCTATTAAACCTAAAAAAGACATTTGAAAAATAGAACATTGTTTAGTTCTAACTTGATTTACTAGTGGTCTTGATGATTTCGTAAAGATGATTTCCAAAAATTATAACATTACTGTATCACAAAAAATTACTGAATAAATTGTATGGATATTTTAATATAGATAAAAATATTATTCAATAAAAACTGCATACAATTAATTAATTTTCATCATACTGCATTTACATACTTGATCTGTCCAAAACATTGCAAGCAGAAATTATTGCCTTGAATAAGTATATTTTACTTACTTTAAATAAACTATATTGATGTAAAATGTTTCTGTGTATTTGCTCTTTCCAGAATATGTGTTTGATATAAATATTCTGAGTCATTAATTTTATATAAAATATGAAAATTAATATTGTGAACTAATATACAAAAATGTTTTTAGGTTGCCAACTATACATTTACATGTTATTATGCAAAACAAGAATTACCTATTCGTATATTAGCCAATGGATGGCTACATAAAGGAGCATTACTTTGTCCTCCATGTGCAGAACTGTGTGAGGTAAGATGTAACAAATTATTGATAAGATCTTATGAAGAACCAAACTTGAACACTTTTGTATAATACCTGAAAGATCTAAATCATCAGATATATTTTCATCTTCAATAAATCATTATATATTTTTAAATAATATTTAATGGACAATGAATCAGGTAAGAATTAATTATAAACAAAAAACTCGTAGATGTCAACAAAGATTCCAAAAACACTTAATCTATTGTTGTTTCAGTTTCTTTCTATAGTAAACATCTGATGGGGTTTCTCTGATTGTGGAAAAACATAGTGTTTAGGAAATTTTTATTTATTATCTTTATAGCTAAGTGGAAGGATTTTTTTTATAATTAACTCTTAACTGATTCATAGGCCATTATTTATTATCAATTTTCAATGTCAGTTACAATACTATAAATATATTTTTTATTTTAATCTACCAATTAAAAGAATTGTATTCTTCTTAAGCCAAACATATATATTTCTGAAAGAGAAAATATAAATTTTGTAAATTGATTTGGGAACAGTGAAATTATATAATCACTTATCTTTTAATTTGAGTAGATGTATCCTCTTTTATTTTTCATTTCTCCTCAACTACATGGCTCAGATATGTACTACAATATCCATAGGCATACTCTATAAATTATTAATTCATTATATTTATATCAATCCATTTCCCTTGTGTATACTAACTAACTTTGACTTCCAAATAATACTTGTAACACTAACTAGAATTTCTATTCATTTTACCGATCTTTCTTATAAAGGGGTTTAAATATTTGACATTTCTCTGTATGTCAGGTATTGAATGTATATTGTAAATAGAGGTTTTTTATGTGTTCAGCTTCCAATCAGTTCACTCGCGCCGTTAGTGTGCTTGTTGTGTGTTCAACTTCTGAGCAGTTTGCTTATGGCCTCTAGTTGACCAAACTTGCTGCTTCCCATCTCTTAGTGCTTTTACTTCTGAGAAACTGCTACCCATCTTTATTTGAGCTTCATATCAAGTGAAGCCTCATTTTATTGAGCATCCATTGTTTATTGCAGTGTTTGGGATCAGGTGATTCCATTAACCAGCAGCCGTTCATTCTGAAGCAGCTGAAGTGAGTAAGCTGTCTTCACTGAAGGGTGAACAGACCTGGCATTTTCATTACTTGCAGTGATCCTGCAATCCTTACTTGTGCCTCCATGTGTAGCAAATTTGAGGCTATGTGAGTGTGGAATTTAGATGTCAAAAGTCCAATGCTAAAGCTTCCTTTCTGAGCAACCTATCCTGAATAACTTATGAACAACCCATGTTAATCATAGTTGTCATGAACTATTTATAATATTTCATTATTAATATATTTTATAACTAATTATCAAAATATAATTCGTTGCATGTTATTTTATACTTAACAGTATCATTCATAATCCAAGTGCTATTAATTGTCATCATGAACTAATTAACCAATAATAATGGCCCATGCCATGCATTTAATGGTCATTAATACTAATATAATTATAATTTAATTTTGAACAAAAATGTATTTTTTGAGCTTGCATAAAAAATTATTTTTACTTATTATGATGCGTATTTTGCAGGAAAAACTGAAAGCAGTTGGAGACATTTGTAAAACTGATCCTGTGCCTCCACAGTTTGATATCTATCATAGGGATGAACTAACTTGTTCAGCCCCATCAACTTCCTTTGTACCAACTGTGATATTAGTGTTTGCATCAGCTGTTGTTAGGTGGTTATGATGGTACTGTAATGTTTAGATCTTAGGGTACTTGTGAGGCTGTGACATATTTTAATAAGACTGTACACAAACACATTTTGTGTAACTTAATGTTTATTTCTTCTCAACTTTTACTTTGTAATGTGCTCACATTTATTTTAAAAATACAAAATTGTCAGTATTGCTGATAATATAATGAACTTACTGTTAAACTATAAAATGACAAAGAAATGCCTTAAACTTTTATACATGATAAATATTTACATTTAACATCACTTAATTTACTGGCTACATTTGTAAACTAAATTATAAAATTAGTTTAATATAATAAAGGAAGATTTACCATGTTCAAAACATACTATAAAATGAAACCAATGAAGGTGATAACAGGAAGAGAAATGGTTAGAGTGGAAGAAAGCAAATAAGTGTTTTGAATCAAAAATATACAAAAACATTTGCATTATGTGCACATAAAACTTTATGTGATTTATAAGACCTTATCACAATAAACTCTCACAGGTGCACAAAGAAAAAAATCGTATTGCTCATGAGAGTGGTTTTCATTGTAAATATGTGTACTAACTTAATGTTTTATTACAATGAATCATTTTACTGATTGCCTAATCACTTTATGGTTTGGTTTTTTAATCTTTTATTCAGTTAGTTCACCAATTAAAAATTTTGCCTGCAGTATTTCACTGCTTTAGAATAAATGTATTAGAAAACAAAACACTCATTACTGGAGTATTATTTAATCAAATCCTTAAATGCTTAACATTCTATAACTTTACCATTTTTTATCATTAGGAAGCATTCTCAGAGCATCATAATGTTTAATTTCTATTTAATTCCAGATAATAAACATGCATCTATATTTTCCTATTTCTTTATTAATGGAAATATGGGGAAATGGGTGATATATTTTTATTGCATTGTGTATGCTTCTTATTAGCCCAAAATGTTAAATGATTCAGTTTTTAAATGACTTTGCGATAACATTACAAAATCCATGAATCATATATTAAGTTACAGCGTGTCAAAGTATATTCATTACATTCAGAGTTTATACTAATTAATGTCAAATTCAGAAAAAAAACCATTTAAATTGGATATATATTTTAAAAATTTACAATATTTTTTTAGTTATTTAACTTTATGTGAATAAAATTCATCGTTTTGCACTGTTCACTTTTTTATGTAGGATACTAGCTTAAATTTTACTTTGTGATAATAAGCATACTATCGCTTAATATGTTTTGTGATAATAAATAATACTGTATTTCCAACTTAGTCAAAATTGTGAAATTATATTTGTTTTCAACTTTAACATGTTGGGTGTGAAATTAGTCCCAGTAAATAAAAACTTTATATATTCATTCTAGCTGTCATTTGTTCATAAATTCTATCTGCAATGATATTATTTTCTGTCCATTTCAAACAGTATATTGTGTCCTTTCCATGTTTTGATGGATATTACCATGAATATAGAATCTTTTCATTAATTTTTTTCAAAATGATGTGATCAATAATTAATTTATGGCAGGCATTCCTGGACACAACATTAAAAATATAAATGTTCAATAAGGGCTCAAAAGTAAAGTCTCACACTGTTTGTCCACTCATTCTAGGTGTCATTTGTTCATAAATTCTATCTGCAATGATATTATTTTCTGTCCATTTCAAACAGTAATTGTATTGCTATTTACCTGCACCATATATTTCAATTTTACCATTAGAAGTTCTTATTTACTTTCCCTTGCAATGTCTGCCTACTATATGTATAGTTTTAATTGCTTATTATCTAATTCATGCTCATATACTAATTATTGGTGCATAAAACATATATTTAATATATCTTTTCATGATTCCATCACAATAACTGTTTAGGAACAAATTTCCTTGTGTAGAAATCAATCTTATTTTTGTCTCCATATCTGCAGTATTCTTGAATATTTTTATGCCATATTTATAGAATGATGCTTGCACTCAACTCATTGGGCTAACATAATGGAACATTAGTTCCACATCCAATATGTTAATTATAGATTAAGTATTCCAGGTGGTTGTTGTTTGCTTTGGGTTGTAACTATATACTAATTATTTTGGATTAACTAGATTAAATGGAATTATCAAATAGTATTCTGAATTCACCTGATCTTTTGTTACTGTTTAGGTGTTAACCAAGATCTAGTAGATTTGCTGTTTTTTGAAAGAAAATTTGATTTTGTAAACCAGAGTAGACACTAAAAATTTTCTCAAGAAAAATGGATAATTTATATTTCAAATTTATTCATTTTCTGTCTCTATCCATAAATGAGTGGAATAGTTTCAATTTGAAATCTTTCACAATACTTAAGTTTTAATAAATTTGTAAATGCAATGTGACCAAATATATAATTTAGGTTCTATGATGACCCACTTGCTTTACTTGAAATCCTGATGGTCTGCTAGTGAGAATTAGGGAAATATTATTTTGAAGTTAGCATCTACATAATGTTCAATGTGCTAATCAATTGTAGGTAATTTATTCCAGTTATATTCCAAAAATGTAATCTTCATCAATTTCACACACTCAATTCCATTTTATCTGATTTTTATAACATTCCAGTGAGACAGTTAATTCATATTAATGGAAATTTGTCCCTAAGCAATCATTGCTTCATTGCATTTCTAGCCAGGACCAAAACTGAATCCTCATTAAAATGTTTAATTGTGCATGCATTCATACCCACATCAAACAAATATTTGATGAGAAATTGTTTCTATATATATGATAGTAAGGATACATAGGTGGTTTGAGATTTAATCCTACCTCACGTCCAAGTAATATTTCAAATGTGTTTTCAAATAGTTTACTTTATTCATCGTAAGGAACTGAGTCTGATGAAACAGGAGACATTCAAATGAGATAATCATTTCTTTGCAATAATACTCAGTAAAATATTATGATTTCAAAAAATAAATTAATTATAAATATTGAATAATTTTATTGGCTCACACCAGAATAAGTAGTATTCTAAATTATTCAAATTAGTTCATTTTTATTTCACAAATTTGACTATATTATTGATTTTATAATTAGTAATAGTTTTCCCCTTTGTAAAAAAAATCTGAAATAACCATAAAGAACTTTCAGAAAAGGCAAGTAAATACAAAGTGAATGCTTTATTGTTGAATTAATTTGATTGTTTTGGTACAGGAAGCAATGTGATCTAAGTACCATTAATCATTTGCTCAGAAACATGAAAATGTTTAAAAATTGTCTTAAAAACAGTTGACCAATCATTAGTACATATAATGCATAGAAATTAGAGATAATTGTTGTACTGAAAGTGATTGTCATTCTTCTCTTTTGGACAAGTGCCAAAATTTGATAATACACTTCATAAAAGTATGGAAATGTACTTTTACTACACACTTTATGTAGAAAAGTAATTCTTTTTGCAATAAATAAATGTGTTTAACCAAATCAACAATCCCACTACCTGTATATTTATGTTTTAAAACAATATAACTTTTACCTCTTCAGTATATAACTACAAAACTATTCTGATATCTAAGATGTGTCAATATAAATAATTCTGTATGACTTATTTAAGCATAATAAGTACTCATTTACTTTATAGTCTACCAAAGATAAACTACATTCCTTTCAACTATTGATAATTTGCTAATATTATATTACAAAATGTTATATTTACAGATGTGTATTAAAGTACATTTATTCATAGTGATAATGTGCATAACAATGATCTTAATGATTTAAGTATTTTATTATTATGTAAATAGTAATTAATGATTTGAAGATTCTCATTTATTCCATGTAAATTATTTACAAACTTATATGTAAGTGAGAATGTAAATCATTTGTATTTTTCAAATGGTTAAAATATATCAAATTAGGAAAATTAAGTTATTTGTTCAGATATAATTAACTATTCTCTTTTAATTGAAATAATTTCTGTTTGAAGTACAAATAAGAAACATTCCTTGTATATTTGTGTACTTTCTGATACATGACTTACTATTTGTATGTCTTGACTTTTATTTTGTAAATGTCATGTAAATACCTGATTGTGCACAATATTGTTTTTAATAAAATTTAATGGGATGAATATGTTTTTATTGTGTTAATACTGATCAAGTGAAGCAAAAAAATCTTATAACCATATCTTGTATTAATGTGTTCTAACCCCATAAACATATGCCTATGAGACAAAAATGATAAAACTGTTTTGGCATGATACCTAAAGAAAGATGTTTCTTTAATTATTGTATGCCTTATTCTTTCAACAAGTAAACTGTTATTTAATCATTTCTAGTGTATTTTTGTCTGTTCATGTCTTTTATAGCTCTTCAATGTGCTAGGTTCCATAACATCTTTATTTACCTCCATTTCAACGTATTGTAGCTAATTATTCTGATCATAGTGGTCTTTTCATACTTTTTTAACTTTATCATTGTGATGAACTGCTATTTACAGTTTTCTATTCCAAATGATCTTATTTCTTTTTTCTAATTTTGTTCCATGTCTTCCTTGTTTTTGCAGCTGAATAATTTCCTCGTATGTTTCTTCGGGTACTTTTCCTTTACTTTGTCTCTTGCCCTTTGCAGTTAATTTTTCAATATCCTATACTCTACAAAATTTGTAATTCTGTGTTTCCTTCTTTCCGCACTCACCTTGTATTATCCATATTTCATCTTTCTGTTTTTTTGTACACTGTTGTTCAGTGAATATTACTCTATTATATTTAATTGCTTTCATTTTGGTTGGTCAAATGCCCTAATTTGTATTCTAAACCCCTGTAATTACACCACTATAATATCTTAGTTTTTCTAAATTCTGCCTTGGTTTACTTATTCTCTTTAGTCTGCTATAAATAAATTAGGATCGGATTCTATGTCATCTTTTCGTATTTTTTTAGAGTCACTATCCAATTTGACAGCTACTCCCCTTTAATAGCATAGGAAGCGATGAAAAAGGGATGATGCCGAAGGTAGAGCAAGGTATCCAAGGACCTCCGGACTATAGTTTAAGGATCCTAGTAGTGTCATTACATGCTACCACAGAATCATTCTCTTATGAGGTACCGTTTAACAGTGACGTAACTAGAGGAGCGCAAGGAGGGGCATTTAGGGGGGCGCCAAATGATGTAACGCACCTTCCCAACAATACATTTTTCACATTGTCTGTCTCTCACTCTCGTCATATGTGCCGCCATCTATCAACTAACCATGTAACATTGTGCCGATCTATTGTTTGGTCATTGCCAAATATAGACAAAACAAGTGATGACTGTTAGAACTTGGAACTATTTGAACGTATTTACGAAAAGGAATGCGACGGTGAGATAGATGGAGAAGACAGCAGTCAGCGAGCGAGTAAGCCCAGATAATAGATAGAACTACATTACAGACAAAAATTTATAATATATATATATATATATATATATATATATATATATTGTCCGAGTTAGCGGTCGGTAAAACAATTTTATAAGGGATGTAAAGGGTTATATTTCGAACTAACTGGGTGCCCGGCGTTGCCCTTGCACTTATTTGTATAAACCCGAAAAACTATTTAATTCTATATTAATCTTTATTCAAGAAGTGGTTTAATCTAAACCTAATGTTCCTTGTTCCGTACATACTTTTGACAGATAGTGCATTAATTGAACAGCTATAAAATACATTGAATTTTACTGCATCAATCTAAACAAACTATACCTTCGAATTTTTTGTTAAATATACTCCATGAGTATTGCGGGATATAATTATCTCTCAGTCTTCAGACAAAACGAAAGATTAAATGGTTAACTAGATTCACAATGTAGACAAATGGTCGCCATATTGGAGTCACTAATATGGCATGAAAATAAACTTACATTTTCCGCAAGGATCGTTAAGTATTTTGTATTGTTTTTTTTATTATCATTCGCTGGAGTATTGCAGGATATAATTCTAATTTTTATTCAGTTAAAAATAATTCTGCTTTATTTCATTACGAAATAAGCTACTATTTTGTTGTTGCGCAGTACAGTCGCGTAGTAACGTCTCTCTCGCGTGTGCTGTGACGTCACCGTTCTCTTGGCCCGCAGTAATTTAACACTAAATGATCAAATTTTTAAATTATAATTCTTTCGACCTTTATCCTAGGGGTTTCTCAACTCAACAGTACCGTTTCTATTGTTTTGAAGAATATGTGTACCAATTTTTGTTTCAATCTGTATAGAAAATAACGTAAATATATACCTACATACATACAAATATACATCCTTTTTTATTATATAGATACCCATTTTTTTAAAAAAAAATTCACTTCCCCAATGCATTTCGGGAAACAGTAGGGGCACGAAATCTTCAGTTGTCCTGGGCGCTGAAAACTCTAGCTACGCCTCTGACTGTTTGCCATCTGGACTTTTCAGGTGTACAGCTTGGTTTGTCTTTTCTCATATCATGTATTGGTTAATACCAATTTCTGTTACTGGCAGAAGTAAATGAGCATCTGTCATCAGGTTTTGTTAAAAAACTATTGGTTTCTACAATGTTGTGTTCGTATACTTCTACAATAACACTATTGAAATCTCTCATAAATGGCATTACTTTACCTCTAATATTTCGATAATTGTAGGCTCTCTTATATTTTCTCAATCTCTTCATTATCATGATGCAATGTAGGCCTGCTATCAATATATCTATGCTTTTACAAATATAAAATAACCATTCAGGACACACTATTCACATATTTATTTGTATTTCTATGACCACCCTTTCTACATTGTCCTATAGTTTCTGGGCCTATTTCGCCATCACAATTTACTTAGTCCTACTACACTTATTGCACACTTTTCCGTTTCTATTTTCAAATTTTCCTGCCCTATTCACTATTCTCACATTCTAGATTCCTATTCTTATCAATAATCATGTCAAACATAATTTATTTGTTGCCTCCTAAAGCTGTTAATGCTGCTACTGTCCGGCATTAGTTTTGCCTGTGGGCCGGCGAGCGGTATTTCATTTCTCCACTACCCGCCTCTAAGGGTTAAAGGGGCTATGAACACAAACGTGCAGCCCGGAGAAACATCAAAGTTCAAATTCGCAGAACATGTATGGAGCAGTAAATTCAATTTTCATGAATTCTGTATAGTTAATACTGAACCGCATACACTTGGACAGAAATTTAAACAAGCAACCCACACAGCAGGAAGTCCCAAATTCTTCAGTCAGACGCGAAAACACAGCAGTTTCTCTGAAATTTAGTTTAGTACGTTTATTTTTTTAAGGAGTGCCCAGCTCTTATTCTTAAGCATTTTCTGCAATACTTGTTTCTTAGTCTTCATACTACTGTGATCAATACGTAAGGTGAAATTGTCATTTAAAACTCCAGGGTATTAGGAAGGCAGGTAATTTTTTTTTCCCTTGGTTGGTAGGACTGTCTATAATATTTGCCATGCGTCTGTTTGCTAAAAGGTTTAATTATCTCCGAGTTACACGTGTTTTTGTAAACAACCAAAAGTGAAGTTTTCGATTTTTGCAATGGGATAATTTGTTGAGCAAAGAACTTGTATCAAATTTTGTTTGCGGAACGAATATTCTTGTGCGGACACGTTGAAAATATTGCGGAAGGCCTTTGGTGACCAAACTATGGCACGAAAAAACGTTTATAAGTGGTTCAACGAGTTCAAAGAGGGCCGAGAACGCGTTGAAGACAAACCGAGCTCTGGACGACCATCAACGTCTACCGACGAGGGCCACGTCCAAAAAATCAAAGATTTGGTGCTTGAAAATCGTCGATGGACAATTAGAGATCTCGCTGATAGTGTTGGAATATCATTTGGCTCAACACAAACCATTTTGAAGAATGTTTTGTGTCTCAAACGCGTCAAGTCTCGATTAGTGCCAAAATCGCTCAATTTTTTGGAAAAACAGCGTCGCGTTGATGTGTGTGAAACTTTGCTGTCTGACTATCAGGACCACTTGAAATGCATCATTACTGGAGACGAGACTTGGATTTACGCATACAACCCTGAAACCACCGACCAATCCAGCGAATATCGTGCAAAAGGTGAAGCAAGACTGAAAAGACCACGGCAAAGTCGATCGAAAATCAAGGTCATTTTGACAGTTTTCCTTGATTATCGTGGTGTGGTGCACTATGAATTCCTTCCGCTGGGCCAAACTGTGAACAAAGATTATTATTTGAGCGTTATGCGTCGTTTGCGTGAAGCTATTCGTCTGAAACGGCCGGAATTATGGGCGAACATCTCTTGGTTCCTTCATCACGGTAATGCACCATGTCATACTGCATTGGTTCTTCGCGACTTTTTTGCCAAAAACTCGACTCATATCGTTCCGCAACCACCGTATTCGCCTGATTTGGCTCCTGCGACTTCTGGCTATTCAGCAAACTCAAAAGGCCAATGCGGTGACGCCGTTTTGACATGATTGAGGAGATAAAAACCGAATCGAAGAAGGTCTTGAAGGCTATACCGGAAAAAGACTATTCCGACTGTTTCGAGGACTCGAAAAAGCGTGGGAAAAAGTGCGTTTTATCGGACGGGGATTACTTTGAAGGGGATGAAATTGATTTGGAAGAATAAATAAAGAATTTATATATTATAAATAAATTCACCTTACTTTTTGTTCACAGTGGTATAATTGAGGTGTATTTTATATTTTCAGCAAATAAAATTATTAGAACTCGTAAATGCGCTGTTTCTGACCTTTGTTTTGAACATATAGGCGAATAATGATGACATATGGCCATTAATATTCGTCTTTACCAATTACACTTTATGCCATACAGTTAATGTGGATTGAAGTGAAGTAGTACGTACCAAGGAATAAAAAGTATGGCTGCATGGCCGCCACGTGCGTTAGTAGTGCAATGCCCATTGTTTCATCGAAATTAAAAATTAAATAATAGCTTATGGAAATTTATATATAAAACACAAATTCTAGATATTAGTATATGCAAATATTCTAAAAATAGTTCGCCGAAAGTTGTTCTCGGTATCGATGTTTTTACTAATTTTCTCAGTTTTAAAATACCCCAATTAAATAAAAAAGTATGAATTAAACTTAACGAAAAATGAAACACTGAAACGTCGCTTCACACTAATGTGAATACGTTCGTAACGAATCATCAATTTTATGAACGATTTGTGATGATTATATGCCAGCATATAATGAATAACTACTTCGTTCCCTTCAAGAAAACAAAGGCACTCAAATGTCAAATACGGGAAATTTTATATTATCCATCGCAAATTTACAGTTCGTGAAATTTTCGATTGATGTGAATTGGCAGGTTACTTCCTCATCACGTGTCACGGGTTAGCTAGGCCTGCCCCAGAAGCTTTCAGTCCAATGGCAACCGCCTTACCGGCCGTTGAAAGAACGCAGATAATTGTTCTGTATTTAGCTTGAGCGACATCCTGAAGAGATTCATTAGAATGGAGAAGGAAACGTACAGTATTTTTGACATCTCAACGCCGAAAGTTCAAATTAATAGACACAGATTGGATTCTGTCGACAATGCAACACCAGGTGTGTGAGAATTGATTTATTATATATATAATGTTTAAAAAAATTCCACTATATTTAACAGTAGTTTAAGATATTCATGTATTGTGAAACTAAGTTATCTGTATTAATTTATGTAGTTTTATTGAGGTTTAATGGCAGGAAAAATATATTTGATAATGTGCCTTATTAAACTGATAAAGGACTAAAATGTTCCTTTTTTTCTAATTTAATTTTGCAGGTAGACAGAGAACTAAAATTGCCCCAAAGAGGATACTAACTGATATGACAAATAAATTACCAAATGATTATTTTAAATATAATCTATCTTCCAAATCTGGCTGTGAAAGGAAACTAAATGAAACTCTGTCCCCATTCAGCCCATCTTCACAACCAAACTGTAAAAGGGTACCAAGTTATGTACGCTCTCCATTAAAAGAATTTGTGGTTTGCCAATCTCCATCACCAAACAATAAGAGAATTCTAAGCAATATTCGTAGCCCATTTAATGAACTGAAAATTTGTAAATCTGCTCAATCCAGCCATAAAAAAATCATTAGATATTATGGTTCCCCAAGCATCAAATTTACTGTCTACAGTGACAATTTGGATGTGCAGTCTAATAGAACTTCAAGTTTTAGTTTGTTTGATACAGTTGAGTGCAGTGACTATGAAGATGATGTGTTCATAAGTGAGTCAGATGTTCTTAATAGTGATGAAATAGAGAATAAATCAAACATTATACAATTCTATGATAGTTTTGAGAATGATGATGGTAAGTTTTGTTGGCATTTGTTTATTGCAAACTATACATATGTTTCTTACAAATTGTTAATATACAAATAAAGAAATAGATACACAATTTAACTTTAATAATTGACTTACATAAGTAATTTATTGACTCCATTTTGTTTAACCTGTTGGAAAGTTTTGTAGAGGCTGCTTCAATTTGCTACTTTCCTTTTGATTTTTATAAAACTTTATTTAAAATATAAAACTTGATTTTTTATCCAATTAAATTTAACAATAGTTAAGTTATTGTATCAGTTACAGATGCCAACTATTTTACTAGACAGAATATTTCTGTGAATTTTTGCAGATGTAGAGGGACCCTGGTTCCCTCGTAAACTTTTTAATGATGCTGAAGAACTTCACACTCTCGTTAGGGGATATATTCTGCCAAAGACTGATGTTAATAGTATGTGTTTGTCCCCAATAGCTCTTCCTACAAGAATATTGAGTGTTGGTGAGTATCTCAATTTAAGGTAACTGGAAATCAATAGTAAATTAAGCCTGTGAGAGCACAGGATAAAATGCTATAAAAATACAGATGATATTAAATTAGATGTTAAATAGAACTTTATTTTCCTTTCCTTGTGCAGAACTATTTACTTTGAATGTCAGCTGTGGACCTCCACCATCACCAGGAATTGTGCAAATAGATATTTAAATATTATTTTAATTTTAAATTTAGGAGTTTGTCAGGTTGAGCCCATAATTTGTGTAATTGAGAATAAAATGTGTTTATATTGTGACTTTAGTGAGGATAATGAATCTTTTGTATTTAATACCATTTTATATTTACTTGTAATTTATGGCAATATATTTTAATAGAATTTTATATTTATTCTCATAATTTATTATATAAATTGCTTTAAATAAACCAGATATGTTTTTTGCAGAATTGTGTTAATTGCCTTTTTCCCTCAACTAATAAATGGAACCTTTGTCTTATAGATATTATGGAATTTTTTGTATCATTCACTTACACTAGTTATCTAGAATCAAACAAAAGTATGTTCATATTAACTTTCACAGACTTTCCCAGTGAATTTGTTACTGGAAGAGTTCTAGGTTTTCCAACTGGGTGGCATTATAAATACAAGACACTACATCGACATCTTTCATGTTAATATTATTTAAGCAAGAATAATTTAATGTAGAAGTCTGTAAATGACTGCTGTACATGCACTGGTAAAAATTGTCTGTTGCCAAGTTTAAATATCCCTGATTGATCAAATATTGAAGTCTTTCCTGGTGCAATTGTTTGATAAACAATTCTTGGTTTTCACACAGTTATAATATATTTAAATGCAACGTTTTGACAACTGAAAGCTCTGTCGTCATCTTCGAGGCGAAGTTAAATATATTATACCCGTGTGCCAACTGAGAACTATTTATTGGATCCCTGATTGATTTTTACATTGACTGGGCTTTATTTACTTGTGATAAATGCCCTCCTCTGAGGTGTGTACATCTGTCCTGATGCTGCTAAGAGCATTATACTCTTGTTAACCTCGGTTTCCTTGAGAAAGTTTGGATTCTTAAAGGAGAGCAAATTGTCTTTGATATGATGTCTGCAGATGAATTCTGACATTAGAAATTTGTTTGATGAAACTTTTATAAATGAAGCCCATACAGGTGATGAAAGCTGGACTGCCTATTCTGTAGTGAAAAATTTAGGAGCACCTACTGGTGGCTTTATTATTCATGCAGGGACCATTGCATTCGTAGGGATCCGAACTGAGCCCACATCCTGAAATTTGTCTGGCCAGCACTCATTTCTGAACTACTAATCTGAGGAATAAGCCTCAGGTCCTTGAAAATTTGGTTTCTATTTCTGCACAGCCTGACTGGACCAACTATTTATTTCAGGTAAGTTGGCTACCTATCCAAATGTGTGTGTGTATACACATACATATATGATATTAGTAAGGATATGACATTGTCAAAAATAATTCCAATAGTGGTATGGAAAGGGAGATAGGACACAGCCGAGAGACTCTGAAAATTCGAAGAACACCCATCAGTTCCTTATGGCTACACCACACTTCACTTTCGAGTAAGCCACAACCATCTTTCTTTCCTTTCCATACCAATATTGCAATTATATATATATATATATAACACATTTAGATAGGAAAAATAGACAGCAAAGACGATTTACCAGAAATTCAAAGTTGGTCCTGTTTGGCTGAGTAGTCTTAAAATTCTAATTTTCAAGGGCCTGAATTGTGTACCAGCTGGGCACGCCTGAACCAACTGTGGATTTCTGGTAAGTCAACTTTATTGTCTCTATTTGTGTGTTGTTTAATTTGACCTCATCACATTTTCCATGTGTTTTATATATTGTAATGATTAAAAGTAAATATTTATAAAAATTGCCCAATGTTGTGGAACCAAAAATGTAATGATTAATTAAACTGAAATGAATAACAAAATGATTAAGATAAAAAAAACTTTCAACAGGTGTTCATTTAGTTTTACAAATGATTTGCCCTAGGTTGGTATGCTGAATTTAATAATTTCATAACAAAACAAATATTTTTATTTTATAATTTGTGGCGTTCAACGTAAGATACAATCTTTTATATTTCACAAACAATCAAATTTAATAACTCTTGTTCTCAGGGTTTGATAATTAAGAACAATCAAAAATTATAAATTGAATAATTAACAATTCAACCAAATTGAAATGAATGTAATACGAAATCTGACTATACCCTTAATTACTGTTTACAGAATAACTTGTCTGTCCATCCAGACCTTTTTAAAACATATAAGTGTCTCAGTTGAATTTCTATGCTTGGATCCTGCTGTTCATACTCTTAAATTCTGCTCCCTCTCTCAACCGTAAGATTCACCAGACTGCTAGACCCGCGCTAGCAACTCAAACAAAGCCGCCAACACACCGTTGAAGAATTTGTACTGCTAACAATCCAATTTATTTAAACAATTAATAGCCTCCTTAATTAGTATTACAATATATATAATAATGTCAGAATAATTTATATCGGTAGGAGAATGTGGGTGGCCTTGCTCAGCTGTAAAAGATTGGTTACACCGTCAAGCAGGATAAGAATATAAACTTTCCAGAAATGCTGGTATAGCCTGTCAGAAGATTACTGCTCGACTTCTCGGGTCAAGTTAGGAGTGGCTGGCTGGCAGACAGACATACACAAATCCTCACCTGCACCTAATCCAAATACCTTTTTACCTCTCAAAGATAAGTAAAAAAAAACAATTACAAAATGTTGTAACCACACAAAAATTGTAAAAAAGGATAGTGGTAGAGTTCAGAACTTTATCTGGATTATAGAAAACATGGAAGTTATCTGGGCAGGAGCAGTGCTGGAAGTAGAATGGGTCTTTGTTTTATTTTGGAAGTAGGTTTTGTAAATGACATTATGATTAAGGATGATGTTGGGTGGATTTATGTCATATTAATAGAATAATTGTGATACAAGATAAATTTGTAATAATATCTCAATGGTGTGCACAGCACGATATCATAACACTTTATTCCATATAGTCAATTAATTAATGTAATCCAGGTGCAAAAACTTTTACATGACGATCCAATAATTTGTAATTGTATTGTTCACATGATTGTTTCAATGGGTATTTTATAATTAGTCTTCCAGATATTTCATTACTATACCCTGTCCTTAGACCAGAAACCTGTACAGAAACATCAGAAAAATGAGATACAGCTGCTGCCAAAACTTGATGCTCTTCATCTTCACCACATCGATGAGTTAAGATTGCCATAGAAATGGATGGAATTTCACACTTCAGAGAATTACAATACTGCAAAAATGATATAGTAAGCTGGATGGTGAAGCCTGCAGCCAAAAAGTCACTAATATCATCGACAACTAACAACACCTTGGAATTAATCTCCGACAGTAACTTCACTTTACTTCGTAAGAGTAAAAATAAATCTTTCATTTGTATTACTGAGCCGCTCTGAGTTAGCATAGATAGGGCATCAATTACAACAAGTTGGCCTGATTCTTGCAGTTTTTCAATATTATGGCCGCCTAGTTTTGCCAAAACATTGTGATAGTGTTCTGATGAATGATGTAATGTCACTAAACAAACGGATCCCTTCAATTTAAGGATGAAATGAGAAATTAATGAAGTCAATATAAAGTTTCCATCAGCTTCTGATTCTTCAGCAACTGCAAGACATTTGAACTGCACTCCCGACTCATTAGCAAGGATACTGCAAATGTCAGTTGCCATGTCCTGAAACAAGTAATACATATTCACAGATAATAATAAAACATTTATTTGTACTGTAAATTAGGAAGTAAATGAACCCAATTCTTAGAACAATTTATATTCTACAGATTCTCTACTCACAACTGTTTCTAGTAAATTAGTAAATAAGTTTTTTTGCCCACAAATGTTTTGAAAAAAACCAAATATTTATTTCTAATACTCAATTTAATTCGTGGAACATTAAATATTGCTTCTGATGTATCTTATGACTTTTTAATGGGAAGTTTGCCCATTGAAAGTTGCATGAAATTACATAGTATATAAAATAAATTACAATAAATGAATATAATTATTTTAAATATAAATGCTAGATTTATGGACATTATTTTGACTATAAATAAATGTATATAAATTATATTAATTAAAGATAAATTTTGAAAGGTCAATACATCTGAATGTAATAAATACTAGAAATAAATTGAAATCTTGTTGTCTGGAAAGGATATATTTGTATAAAATTTAGATACAAATAAATTCTGGAAACCATATATTTCTGTACATCTAATAACAGGATATGTGATCATTACTAGAATTGTATTATGAAGAAATTTTACTTTACACTTAATGTTAATAATATGAATTCTCACAATAAAGGGCAATACTCATACAATGTAGTTTCAGCTCATAAGAATACATAAGAAGTTCATATTTTATCAACTTCCAAGGGCTTCTTAAAAGGTCAAATGTTACAAAAGAATTTCAATAAAGGGGTGACAACAGTATTGAATAAAACATGTAGTGATCATTGAAGTAATATGTTGAAAGAACTAGGATATCTAACTACAAGATTATTTAGTATGCTTAATGGTAAGAAACAGTTATGTACATAACTATGAGACCAGACAAGCATGACTATTTCACAAAGGGTTAATAATGTACAATAAATCACCACCACATATTAAAAAGTCAACGTCGGTTGGGCAATTTAAGAAAAAGTTGATAAACTGACTTGAAGGACAACATTGAATATAGTAATATTATGTAATAAAATTTATTGTATTGAATATGTTGTATGGAATTTTATGAGAATTTATTGAACTGTTATATTATTAGTTGAAAATTTAATAATTAGCCACAGGCTATTTGAAAATAAATAACCTTTGCATACTCGCAAATATACCTCAAACTCTACTCTTCTCACATTGTTTTGTTGAAGATCGAGTGTTCCATGTGTCCACACAATTTTTCATACTTGTAATTTTTTGAAATATCGATATTTCATAAATCGATCTCTCTAAACATATATTTTCGGTGAAGATTGGAATATAGTAGGCAACATTTAAATTCAATATTCCAAATTGCATTTAAAATATAATTTTGCGGAAAAATGAAAGAAATCAGAGCGGTTCCGAAGTTATTTTAGTTGTGTGCTACATCACACCAAGCAACAATTTTTACGAGGATAACTACGTAAAATAATAATACTAACACAGCAATTGTGCTACCAGTGCTCTGACCCGACCGGTAACATGAAACACTTTTAATTTCGTCTGCATTAATTATTTATTATTAATTAATCTGCAATAATCTCCAATTTATAAAACCTGATTAATTTAGCGCCAAGTTGACACATTTCTAATTCGAAAGCTTTCTGTAAAGTAAGGTAAACTGTGGCCCGCCGCTCTGTTAATATAGGTATCAGAAGGTGCCTCCTGTTTCGCCTGATCACTCGTTTGTCTGTCTTGACAAGATACGACCGTGCTTCTTCATTTCTTCGCAATATGGTAACTGGGCGCTTTACGTGTCGAACCCAGACTCTCCTCCATTCAGTGGTTGAAGGTTCGTAGATCCTGCTATTTTGTCGTAATCCAACTTGTATTTTTCTCTATATCGCCTTTCTTTCTCCTGGACTTGAGCATAGTCCGTCATGTTGTATAATGTTTCTGGAAGTTGGGGTATAATGTCTGTCGGTCTTCTTCCCATCATAAATTGTGCCGAACTGTAGCCGTTCTCAATGGACGAATTTCTGTAGGCGACCAGTGAGAGATATGAGTCTTCATTATTTCTTAAAATTGCTTCGCTATTTGGACTCAGCGGAAACTTTGTTTTGATGATTATTTTCAAAACGAAATTATATTCTGTGGCGAATCTGTGAAACTCCGAATTGTCTACTAGGCTAAATTGTGAGCAACTGTCCGTTCTGACCACCAACGGAATGCCGAATCTACAGAATTCCGAAGCAGGCAATGTTTTCAGCATTTCTTCCTCAAAATAACTGGAGCAACAGTACTTGATTCTTATAAACCATTTGCAATCTGCTTGAAAGAGATAGATTTCTGCCGGCACCCATGGTCTCGAGGACATCCTGTCAGGAAGTAGGGGTCCGTGTATTTGTCTTCTGTATTTTGTAAATTGGGGACGGAGATTCACCAGCCTCTCAATATCATGTGAAATACCAAACGCTATTTGCGGCGCGGAGATGACATTTTGTCACGCCCAGCAATAAAATCTTCACGAACACCGCTGAAACTATAAGTGTGTTACCTCTCAGCAGCATATTATCAGCAACTGTGATTTCGTCTTTTATGCTGTGGTTTGAAATCAACTCGGCCGGAAGCTTCGAGCGATCAGGCCCCCGAGATGCAGACCTAAAGCGTCTTGCACAGCTGGTCTTGTTGTTTAACTGCCACAATTCTCTCTACGTTGCTGTCCACAGTCTGGAAGTGTAGAATTTCTTTCACAAACGAACCAATTTCCTCCTCCAGGTTATATAATTATGTTATGTCCAAAGACTTCCAGGATATACAGACTACAGGAATGATATTTAATAGTATGGAAGGTAGCCAAAAACAGACAAAAAAGTGATAATAATTATATTGCCATGAAACACTTCCTGCATGTGAGGTGAAATAACCTGAAAAGATTTCTCGGGCGTTCTTAGTATTAGCACTTGATCCATCAATAGGAAAGCCAGGGCAAAACGATCAACAAATTTTTCCGCGAATGGTTCTGCTATCTTGTGGAGAATTTATTTATTAAGTTGCCAGTTGATACTAATTGTTACGTGCGTGTGGTTACTGTTTCTTTTCTGTGAAAATTTATACGAAGGAAAGAAAACCATTTCAAGCCATGTTTAACTAAGGTGAGTTAGCGATTTTTGTTGTTTTATGTCGTAAACAGTAGCGATGCATTTATTTACACGTATTCAGACGTTTGAACTAAAGTTGCTTGTCCACGCTTTCTTCCGGAGAAACAAGATGGTGTTGTATGACTATATATGACTATATTGGGGAAAAAATGGGGCATAATGATCCCTTAGGAGGCGCACGGCTGTTGTGCTGACAAGTAGCCCATATAGGAAATTGTTACTTCAAGGAAAAATGAAGAAGAATGAGACAGAACAAAATAATCTGTAGAGGAAACGAGAAAGAGGAAAAATATCTGGTGGGTACGTTACAAACAGCAACAGTAAAAAAGACGAAGCGGTTTCTTGGGAAAGGAAGAATCAAGAAGTGAAGACGTCAATCCAGAATGCAAATATTGTAACGATAATTTTTTGCGTTATGTGAGAAGTGAGGGCTGGAATATACCACTGTGATCAAAAAGTAAGGTAAAATTGTCATTTAAAACTCCCAGATATTAGGAAGGCAGGTAATTTTTTTCCCCTAGGTTGGTAGGAATGTCTATAATATTTGCCAAGCGTCTGTTTGTTAAAAGGTTTAATTATCTCCGAGTTACACGTGTTTTTGTAAACAACCAAAAGTGAAGTTTTCGATTTTTGCAATGGGTGATTTTGTTGAGCAAAGAACTTGCATCAAATTTTGTTTGCGGAACGAATATTCTTGTGCGGTTACGTTGAAAATATTGCGGAAGGCCTTTGGTGATCAAACTATGGCACAAAAAAACGTTTATAAGTGGTACAACGAGTTCAAGGAGGGCCGAGAACGCGTTGAAGACGAACCGAGCTCTGGACGACCATCAACGTCTACCGACGTGGGCTACGTCCAAAAAATCAAAGATTTGGTGCTTGAAAATCGTCGATGGACAATTAGAGATCTCGCAGATAGTGTTGGAATACCATTTGGCTCAGCCCAAACCATTTTGAAGAATGTTTTGTGTCTCAAACGCGTCAAGTCTCGATTGGTGCCAAAATCGCTAATTTCTTTTGGAAAAACAGCGTCGCGTTGATGTGTGTGAAACTTTGCTGTCTGACTATCAGGACCACTTGAAATGCATCATTACTGGAGACGAGACTTGGATTTACGCATACGACCCTGAAACCACCGACCAATCCAGCGAATATCGTGCAAAAGGTGACGCAAGACCGAAAAGACGACGGCAAAGTCGATCGAAAATCAAGGTCATGTTGACAGTTTTCTTTGATTATCGTCGTGTGGTGCACTATGAATTCCTTCCGCCGGGTCAAACTGTCAACAAAGAATATTATTTGAGCGTTATGCGTCGTTTGCGTGAAGCTATTCGTCTGAAACGGCCGGAATTATGGGCAGACAACTCTTGGTTCCTTCATCACGATAATGCACCATGTCATACTGCATTGGTTCTTCGCGACTTTTTTGCACAAAAACTCGACTCATATCGTTCCGCAACCACCGTATTCGCCTGATTTGGCAAACTCTAAAGACCAATGCGGTGACGCCGTTTTGACACGATTGAGGAGATAAAAACCGAATCGAAGAAGGTCTAGAAGGCTATATCGGAAAAAGACTATTCTGACTGTTTCGAGGGCTGGAAAAAGCGTTGGAAAAAGTGCGTTTTATCGGACGGGGATTACTTTGAAGGGGATGAAATTGATTTGAAAGAATAAATAAAGAATTTATATTTTATAAATAAATTCACCTTACTTTTATTCACAATGGTATGTCAGATTTGTAAACTCTGGAGCAATGTGCAGGAGTGGATGATGATCAGTACATTTGCGTAAAAAATTAAATTTATAAAATGTATGTGTTATAAAATACTATTTGTGATAAAAATAAAGTTTATATACACATAAAGTGCTATAATATCTTTAAAGTATATAAAAGTGTCATACTTAAACACTTGAAAACCGGGGAATCATATTATTGCCCCATCCCCAGGGGCAAAACGATCTTTTCTACAGAATTTATTAAAAAATATGTACAGCTTTACATTTTTTATTAAAAATTCTCCAATAAATCACAGTACTAGCTAACAACTCTACAAAATATATGAGTAATGCTTTTTGAGACTATTGTGATTCTTAACTATGATATAGTTAAATACACCTTAGGGAGATCATTTTGCCCCCATCTACGAATGGTATTTCTTCCATGGGACATGTTAATTTATCGCAGAACTGGTAACCGACCTTCACACGGACAAAAACACAGGATGCTTTACTATATTTTTTAAGAAAATGTGGGTCCAAATCGATTGACGAATGAAACACTCGCCACTTGTTTACAAGCAGATCCAAAGCACATTCGACAAAAATTCGTGCCCTTGATAGTCTGTAGTTAAAAATTCTGTTTTTATATTTAAATTTCGTGTTGAATAATGCCTGATAAAATTTTTGCTCATAGAAAATGCCTCGTCAGCGACAATCACGTACAGCATTATTTTTCTGTTCTCAAAATCTGTCAACGATTTACAGTCTGTTCACTTGTTAACAATTGATGTACTGTAGATTGATTGAATCAGTTGATTTACCATAATGACCTACATCACGGCAAAACAGTAATGAAGCTAAAGCTAATAAAATGATCGAAAAATAATGTTTATAATTGAAAAACTGTGATCCACCACTGGGATGTGCTTCCCATCCAATGCACCAATGCAATGAGAAAAATTAGCTCTTGAATTCAGCAGAAATTTTTTCCCAATCTTCCGACTCTAGTTTTCCCATACATGTATCTTTTAGACGAACCCAAATATATGAGCATGTCTCCCGCACAATTTTACTGATCGTTGAGCCAATGAGCAATGACCGGAATGTTTTTTTTGTTTCAAGGCACCTAAAAAAGGATTGATAATGAATAAAGTCTGGTTCTTGTAACACATGAAACATAATAAATTCCTATATTTTTTTAAAGTTAAAGAACTCCAAAAGAAGTGGAGGTCGCTTCGGTGTACGTTCCGGAGAGAACCTAAAAACCAAAAAATGCCTAGAGGAAGTGAACAAACTAGGAAGAAGAAATATTGTTATTTCGATCAGTTGTTGTTTTTGATTAGAACAACTGATGTTGGAGTGTGAGTATATGTCATTTATTAGCCATCACACACTAATATTGGGTAATTATTCATGTTTGTAATTTGCCTTGTCTAAAGTGTATTAATTCTTTTTTGGTCTACCACAAACCACCCGAATCAAGAAGCAACCGTTAGTTCATTAATGGTGCAAACTACGCTAAACGTGTGAAACACGTTAAGAACCATTTGAATCAAGTTAAGCCGGTGGACGAAGAGACTGAGGCAGAAAAACATTTTTTATTATATTTGTTGCCCATGATGAAGAAACTTCCGGTCGAAAAAAAGTTATGGGCACGCATGAACATAACTCAGGTCATGCACCAAGCTTTGACGAATAGTCCTATGCCAATGATTCCTCATTTCCAACAATCTCTCTTTCCAATACCAACTTTCCCCACCCAACCTCTACAAACGCAAGGGAACTCACATTTTAATCCCCTTCCGACCAAAGTAACCTCTCCATACCAACCACAAAATTTTCCTTCTGTTTCGGTTTTTTCAAATAGCCAGACTTCTGAAAGACAATGTAACATCCCCTCCCCAACACCTTCTAAATCTGTTTCGAACTCCGACGTTTATAGCGTAATAAACCTTGAATCACCGGAAAAAACAACGTAACTACTATGTAATGTCTACTTTTTCATTGTAATTAATTTTCTGTAAAATATATACCGTATGTTCTACTTTAGTTTATTATTTTTACCTATGTTAATTTTTACGATCATGTCTAGCGCATATTCGAGAGTGGGGTGAAAAACGCATGCGATTTCTCGCAGCAATGTGGCCTCATCCTGCGCTGTTTTTTTAGGGAAACTGGCTACATTAGGGTAATCCACGTTGGGCAACTCCCCTTTAATAGCATAGAACGGGATTTGAAAGGGGAAATGCGGAAGGGTAGAGGAAGGTAGCCAAGAGTTAACTAGGGCCCACGGGCTATATTTTAAGGATCCTACCCGGCATTCGCCTAAAAGTAATGCAGGACAAACCCTAGAAAAACCTGCATCAGGTAGGTCGGGCATTGGGTACTTGTCCCACGCCCTTCCGATAGCGGGAGAGGAGTTTGTTGTGGGGACTCTGCATTCCCTTCTCCGTGCCTCGACCAGTTTAGGAGGCAGCTGGCCGACTATTACAATGGGAATAGCGAACAACTCTTACCATATGCCCAAGGTCTGTGACCCCGGAACATACACCTCTCAAAACAGGCCGAGGTGCCTCGGCTTGTGGAAACCTTAGTTCAAAAATGGAGAGGAAAACGCATCCCCAAACGTAGCCACATCGTATCTCTCCTACAAGGTTCTACATGCGAGAGGATTCTCTCGCAGGTAAACCTTCCCAGAGAGCTCTGGCGGGGGCTACCTTTGGGGATGCCTTCACAACTCTCTGGGTTTTTTTTGAACTAAGGTTCCCACATGCCGAGGCACCTCGGTCTGTTTTTAGAGGTGTATGTTCCGGGGTCGCAGACCTTTGGCATTCTGTAAGAGGTGCTCCGCTATTCCTATTGGAATAGTCGGCCAGCTGCCTCATAAACTGGCCAAGGCATGGTGAGGGGTAAGCTGTGACCCCACAGCAAACCCCTCTCCCGCCATCGGAAGGGCGTGGGAAAGTACATAATGCCCGACCTACCTGATGCAGGTTTTTATAGGGTTTGTCCTGCATTACTTTTAGGCGAATGCTGGGTAGGATCCTTAAACTATAGCCCGGGGGCCCTAGTAATCCTTGGTTACCTTCCTCCACCCTTCTGCATCCTCCTTTCAAATCCCTTTCCTATGCTATAAGAGGAGAGTTGTCACTATGTGGCTTACATAGTCTGTCTACACCACAAAAAAAACGTACTTGGACCATTATATTTTCCGTTTGGCCGTTACCGAATTTATGCTTCCTTTCCTTATCACAGTTTTTTCTTCTACACCTTAACATTTCAGTACTTTATAATATTTAATCTTTTATAAGTAGTTTGAAATATATTGTATTATTTTAATAGCCCACATAGAAGAGGCAATTATAATATTCATTATTTTATTTACATTATTAATACTCAATAGTTATTTCCTACCATTAGGAAACAATTGTAATATTTATCTGAATGTCAATTACAACTACTAGTAGGGAAAACATTTAAAACCATGCTAAATATTTGATTTCCTTGATAAATGATTTTTTATAGATAATTATGAAGAAAATTGACAAACACAAAATGTACATTAGCAAACATAAAACGTTTTTCAAGTGTCGTATATGCTGGGCTTTACAAGATAACATAATGTGTTTTAACAATGGATGAATTCAGCAGTCGATAGACAACGCAACAGTTTACAATGAATAGGCAATGACTTGTAGTTACAGGAGTGACACCATTCATCCTTTTCACCCTGTCTTGGTGACTCCTGCTGGCCGTCTATGGAAGGACTCACCACAGGACTTCTCCAATGATCTGTTGACCAATGTGGATTTTTTTAGCGATGTCAGAAATAAACTGTGGTAAGTAATTTCATTTACTGATAATCTGTCTGTATACTTACATCACCTGCACATGATACATAATGGTTGCTGAAAAAGTTTTCTTGCCCTATAACGGCAAAGCACTCAGATCCTTGTATAACATCAACATCATCATACGACTGACCTATATCACCATTGAAGGCTATAATTCATAGGCAAGCCTAGGCATAAATTCCAGACTGAGTTGAATAGAATCCCTTCAAAAACTCACCGATTTAGCAGTTTCTTAGTATCATAATAATCTTGTCTCCCTCATGGCTCTTGCTCCAGGAATTACAAATATTCTAACCTTCCTACATTAGATGACTATCTGAATTGGTCACAGGATGATTTTATTGCTTTCGATTGTAACTAAAACCAACAGAGCATTTTAGGAAAGTAAATACACACAAATGAGAGAGTATCAGAAATAATATTTATTAAATTCAACCTCTGTACAATTACACAATTATTGAAACTAACAATTATATTTATCTAATATTTATAATAAATTAAATAACATGAGCCAATTAGTCAGAGATTTATTAAGAGTATTTTAAAACAATATAAAACAACTACATTTTGTCCCAAAACTTTGGGACCTCTTCATATGTGAAACTCTAATTAAAAGATAAATTCATAATAATTAATTACAGGAGAATCAGTGAATATGTATTTCAAAGATGTTTGTTATTTGTGCAAATTTTGCGGCAAAAAAATAAGATGCTTCTTCATTTTTGTGTGTTTTTTCAGTAATTATACCATGGAATAGCATTAATGTTTGCCTTGCTGGGGAGGTTATTTTAAAGAAAATCAAAATATAGTAACATTAACTTATATGTTCTTGTTTTTTCATGAAGTAGTAAATTTTTGAAATCACTATTTCACATGAAAATAATATTTTCTTGACTAATTTTGGTATATATTAATACTCATATTAATACTTATTTTATATAACCATGTTTACATTGGGGATGTTTTATGGAGCTGTGAAACATTTCTGTAAATTATTGTGTCAGAGAGGTACAATTAATCTTCATTCCATTGAAACATATTGATAAGATACTGTGTTTGAGATTATAATCTGAAAATAACCATGATCTCTTATTATTATTGTTGTATTGTTTGGGCAGCGGCATAGTTTAAAAGAATCCCTTCATTGAATTTATCATTGACAGAACTTTTCAAAACAAAACTAGTTAATATTTATAATTTTATATTGAATAGAAATTCTGTAATATATATAATTTACTCAAAAACTTTGTCAAAATTTGGAAGAAATTAAATGAGTCCTTAAAAATATTATTATTTTTTACACTACAGCCCAGGGTGGGCCTCCACATAATATATTACAACCTACATAGTTTGTAAGTCTTTTTCCAAGTTCGGTATCCATGTCTACTTCCATTAGCAGTTTCTTTGGCAATCTTTCCGTGGTCATTCATTCTTTGTGGCCAAGAAAGGAAATCTGTTGGAAATTCATGACTTTGACTATGACTTAGCCTCTGAGTATCATTTATATTTTACTTTTAATTCTTATTTGACACCTTTCGTTCTCTCTTATGTGTCTGTAATTTTTCCATACAATTTTGAAAAGTATATCAGTAGGTGTTTCCAAGCCTTATGTCAGTACCATTTTAATAAGTGTCTTGTAAATATTCATTGACAGGTTCCTAGAAAGTAGATATAATTAAAGTTGCTTACTAATATCAAATTAGGCTCCATTGCCAGTCATTATCCTCTTGTTAATTTCAATGGACATAATGTGTTTATTATTAAGGACAGTTTTTAGGTAACTGAAACACTTGACAAATTCAAATTTGTATATTTTGCACTCATATTCTATACTCAGAAGCTGCCATCATCATAAATTTAGTTTTTCCATTTTTAAGTCCCATGTTCTGTGTCACAAATGCTATATTATCAAAATAAGCATAGGCCTGGCTATATATTAAGAAGATAATATGGCCAAATAACAGACAAAATGAAGGGATGATATAAATACCACACAACTTTCTGGAAACCTTGTTCCTCTCTTCAGGTGCTAAAAAAAAAAATAAGAGCCAAGAGCGACACAACTGCCCAATATTGTTCACAAACTCAAAAGCAATGGCTTAATATATTTCAAAACAGATGTATTATATTTTCTTTTCAAGGTTTATAAATCTTGTGACTCCTATTTCAAAGTCCTTAATGGATTCAAGTAATGCATAATAAATAATACTGAAGAAAGACTATTTTCATTGGTATTACAAATCATAGCAAGGCATTAGATATTGTTGTTCTGTTAATTAGCTACAGTTACAACTTGTTCATGTGTACAAGTAATGCTATATTTACTGACATAGGAAAACACTTTCCTTCATACAATAATCAATTAAGTTTGTTAGTCAAATTACATAAGGTTTACAGTACTTGTTTCAGTACACCAATCATTTAGTGAGATATTTTACAAAACAAGCACTGAATTTATTATTGAGACTTTAGATATTAAGGACAGATATGTGTAACGTTATGTGTAATACTTTAGAAAGCAGTCATTGAAAAAAATATGATTATATGTACATTTCAATTATTTACCATTTATTTGTAGTTAAATTGTTTTCCAATATTTTGAGAAAATGATATATTATGCCAATAAAGAGTGGAAGTATGCAAAGCAAACTAATTTTCTAATCTTCAGATCACTGCAATTTGACAATATTGTAATAGCTTCATTTATTTTCTTGTGATTATAAGCATTTTCCAATTTAATTTATTATATTCACAGAATCCTAGGAATTTTAAACTTGGTGCTTCACAAATTTTACTACAGAATTCACACTCACATTATTTAATATGCATTTGGTTGGAATTTATGTAAATAGTGTTTTATATCAGCATGAAAAAAGAAAATTTAAGTATTAAATCCTGATACATTTTCTTGTGTCTGTAACAAAAGAGCAGTCCCAATTTTGTTTCTGTTTGTGAGATTAGGGTTCCTAAATTTTGCAAGGAGAGCTGTCTTTAACATCTGATGTTCAGATTATTGCCAGGATAATTAGAAAACTCTTTTGAGTGACTGTTAGGTACAGTAGATTACTGCCTGTAAATAAAATGAGATCTTTTAAATAATGAAAGGGTGATACTGTCCTTATGACCCATTTTCTTTTAATGTGATGTGTTTTCAATGAGTTATTTTTCTGCACAACACATTTTACTATCTACACCTACGTATGTTAATTTTTTTTAATTGAAAATTTATTTCTGATAAAATTGACATTATCATTATTTATGAAAATCAAGCATACCACTCTGAATGCCACACAGAGGTACAAAACTCCATTACAGATACAAACAGGATGTGCTTGTTGAGCAGGAATAAATATGTTTTACAATTGTGCTACACTTTCTTGCACTGATAATTATAGATTTTAGTTTATGTTTTGATGTAACAAGAGCTCACAACTCAGGTTCACATGTATGATGATTGATCTATCAGGCAGTTTCTGGAATTATACATTTAATATTAATAAATTATTAGGTAGCACAAGCCCACAGTTATTGTTCCCCTAACTGTTTCAAACAGTATAGCATCCCATCTCAGGTGAATGTGTGGTGGAGGGGTAGGATAAGGGCAACAGCCACATGACCAATCAATCAGTTCACAAACGTGTTGACCAGTTTTAAAAATTGAAGCATCAATTTGCTATTAGTAATTGACTCTGAGAAAAGAATAATGTATACACTCAAGTGATATTTTTGACTCTGGCTGTAAACTAAAGAATATAAACAAAGGATCCCACAAGCCACGAAACCCAGGCCATGTTCGAGAGGTGTATGCTCTGGGGTCACAGATACTGAATGGTCAGAGTTGTCTGCTCCATTGAACCAGCAGCTTCCATATGTATCCTAGGCATGCTGATGGAAATACTGCAGCTCAAGAGCAAACCCTGATATTCATCATCGCAATCATAGTGGCTCCAATATGACGAAAATGCTATTATACTCGTGTAAATATATCAGATAAAAAAAGGGGAAAAGTTTGCTAGAAATAAACAGGGAATATCAGTCAGTAGGTACAAATCTGTTATTGATCGAAAGCTTTCCAGGAGCAGTTTCTACAGAAAGAGTTCTTAATGACAGACCTTGTGATCGTCGAAACGTCGCGGTTTCATCGCTGTTGGCACCCGCGTGAGACCCCGAGAGCTCTTTCTGCAAATCTGTTGCGGTTACACACTAAGCTATAACGTATTCCGAAACAGAGATATCTTAATCTCTAGAAAATGAAAACCGTTCAAAACAAACAATAACAGCAAAGAAGATTGCAACGTTGTATGAAAATCGACGGAAATCTTATCATGAAAGAATGAAGAACGCCGAACAATTACTGCCGGTGTCGTCCACTTCGAAGAAAGCGACATCGACGTCGAATGAAGTTCTTCTACACGTGATACATGACCACCTTTTTTAAAAACCATTTACATTGTTTCTTTGCGATAACGGATTTAAATAATAAATTTTAAATGATAGTTTAATACTCGATGCTTTCAGAGGGACCTCATTATGTGGTTTTCTTAAAAATATTTTCGTTCAAATTGCGTGTTTAACATTTTACGACAATAACGATGTAATGCCCCACAGTTAAGCCAACTTGAAACGTTTACCTTGTACTGTCTTGCTTAACAAGAAGTCCCACAGTTGTACTCAAATTTCGTAATGTTCTTTATTTTTGTAGGAGAAGCAAAAATAAGTAAAGTTATTCTATAATGAAACAAATTTTATGTAATTAAAAAAAATTGTTGGACGCCAATTTAGGTATTTTACGGTTTTTGTAAACATATAAACATGATATCGAGAGTCATGAGTTCTTAATCACGAGGTTATGAGCAGTGTCAACAAAAAATCTTCATTATCGACGCCGTAACCAGCTGCTTGACAAGTTTTAACCGATAAAAAACCTGAACCCAACACTTTCAGTGTTACAGACGCTCCTCACAAACTTGTAATGTTCTAAAGTGACAATGGCAGCAACCACTTTCAAGTTTCAACAACTCACTAAAATCTGACTGCCTAATTTCTTTGTCGGCCTCGCCTTTAACACTCGTCCTTCTTTGAAATCACTAATGCTGATTCCAGACTATTTTCTCCGGCCAGGAGTTCGGAAATTCGAAGAAACATTCATAAATATGTCCGTAACGCACATCGGTCCGCAACTTTTTCTATAATTTTAACTATTGAAATGATGAATTTCAATATACGAGGTTGATGTTCAACGTATCAGCTGAAGCTTCGCTCGAGGAAATGCTCAAAATAAAATCAAGAAATGTATGTGTTTTTAAATCGACACAGTAGAATTCATCTACGGATATAAGAATGTTATTCGATTTCCTGTCTGTCATTCATTCTTGAGTTGATGATTTAATATATTTTTTTTATGTGGGCAAAGACGGAAGACACCAAGCAACTCCGCATATAATTACGTGTACTGCCAATATGCTAATCCAACATTTAATTGTTTTATTTGGATTACGTTGCAACTGGCTTTATGCTTTATGCCGCTAGGACTTCGGGCTTGTGAACTGAACTTGAGAGGCAAACGCGAGCACAAACTAGAATCAACGGGAACTGTGGGGGTCGGAACCATGTGCAATGGAACTAAATTAGGAGTGGACAGTCTCCAGGCATTGTGGACCAACTTACAGTTAGAAAGCGGGAAGTTCTACAATAATGTACAGCACCGGACTCTGCCCCCACCCAAGCCCCAGCAAGTCACAACTGCGACCGCCGTAATCTTCGCACAGATTGGCTTTGCAGTTACAAGCCAAATAAACTGAAGACTTATTTGGCAACGTATTCTGTTATATCATTATAATAATTGTATAGTTCAACTTTAATTTACAAGAAGAGTCTGATTTACAATTCATATATACCTACCTACAAGAGTTATTGATATTGTATCATTTATGAGTACCCATGCCTTTACGGACAATGGAAATAAATATTTTAAACGACCAGAGGCCTGTTAATACAATTTCGGGCATGATGACAGAAAACTTAATATGTAGGCATAATTGATCAATATTTAGTTTAAGTTGCACGATCTTACCTAATGAGTTAAGAAAATAGTCACTCAATACAAAATATCACACTAAATTAAAAATATTCTAAGTATTGTACTGTAATAATTTAATTGATTTTCGTTGAATAATAAAAAATATGTTGAAGACAAAATTTCCTTTGCTGTTAATGTATGTTTTTTATGGTTTGGAGGAAATAGATAAATAAACGACCAATAATAAAAATGAAGCTGTAAAATAAATAAGTGTATTAAGTAGTCGCTAATGACCTAGAAGTTTATGCGACTTAAAATAAAATAAATTTAAAAAAAATGAAGCGATAAAGTTTCTGTATTCCTTGTTTCCATTTAGTTCGTCACCTTATTTGTATAATTGTGTTGTTTTCAAGGCTCTTGCGTTTTTAATTACCTGACGAAAGCAACAAGGATTGCAGAAACGTTGAGTAATATTTATTTTATCACTTCATTTGTCTGTTATTTGTCTATTTATTTATCTAATTAGCACTTTAAACACAGTCGTATAATAATTAAAAAATAAATTAAATTGTCTGTTAAATTTATAATATACCAATGAAAGTATGGCCAGAAAAACAGACAATAACAAATTAACCAACTCACAAACAATCGGTGGATCTTATCAAATGAACAAATTCACATGATAAGGTCCACCGACTGGTGGAGGAAACGTTGTGAGTTGGTTAATTTGTTACAGACGTATTATAACATGAAAGGTATGGAAAATAAAAGGAAGACATACAAATTTTTGCTGTTTATTGTACTTCTTAATATGTTACGTATTAGTTTCCACATAGTTTTGTTTAACCGAAAGTTCTTAACAAAGATATAATGTAAATCAATATCCAATTAATGAAAGGATTCTAATTGATTTTTAGCCTTTAATTTAACCAAAAATAAGTCCCTTACATCAGGAATAAAAAATTGTAATCGATATAAGTTCATTTTGTAAATAATATTTACATATAAGTATAAATATTATTATTATTTATTGTGAAATTAAAAATCTAAATTGTTAGAGAAATCTATTCTTACGGCGGTACAGAACATAGCAACAATAGACAAGCCAAGCACTGTTTCCTTTGTCGGAAGGCGTATGCGCGCTCAAATTTCGAGACGTTAGTTAGTTGGCCGGAAGATATTGAGAAGTACAGGTCGCATTAAGATATTGAGAAGTTGAGTTCGCATTATGATATGGTGAAGTACAGTTCGCAAGGTTTGACAAGATAAAGTTTGCGGTGGGACGTCGTCAAATAATAACTGTTAATTGGAGAACGATAGAGCAGGTCGCATTATGATATGGTTAAATACAGTTGCAGCGAAATATTGAGAATTAGCATTCAACAGAGTTGATTGGTCGCTGAACATTTTGCTCAAGACAAAACATTCACTCGAACATAACGACGAAACCTTCTAACACAAAACAGTTTTTGAGCACATAGCCAGCCAGAGTTAGCAAAAGTCACCCAATGCAAGCGGTCTACTCAGAGGACGAAAGGAGGTTCATTATGGTTCCTGACTACGAATAAAATATCGAGTTAGAATCAGTGCAGAATCTGTGAGTAGAAGCAGTGTAAAACCCGCCAAAGGGTTTCGACAATTAAAGGTATCCTGGAATGCTGGGCAGCCGTGAGTAACAATATAAAAACAACTAATTATGTAAACCTGATTAAAAGATAGCCGTCAGATTTCGTTCTCTTCTTTTGATTGAAATTTGTTAATTAGAGTCAATCTTTTAAGTTTAACTGCGTTCACAATTAAATTTGTTCTAATTTAATTGACAAGTAATCTTTCTTTTCCAGTAATTGTTGATAAGATTATGAATAATGATTCGCCATTATCAAACCCAGTTATGACCCTGAGAGACTGAGATATATTTAAATTTGTAATTGTGTTAAATAATCGATAATAAAATGTTGTTTGTAAAATAACAAATTTTTCATTTAAAAGTCCCATTATTAGAAATTATTACAATATATAAAACTCGGCTTGAGACTAACAGAATGTGTAGACACCCATGGGAACATTTTCTAAAATAATTCGGATCTAAAGTACATACTTAAATTTCCTCACACCTACACTTGAGGTTTTCACTCTTGTGGCGTGGTCCTCGTAATGCAGGTCTGCACGAGGCCCTCTGCTGCGTGTGTGAACATCGGAATCAACAATTTTCAATCCTGATTTCTACACATCAATTTCTACAAAAACTGACTACACACCAACACTTCACACGAAATCGGTAAAAACACAATGTCCACCAATAACTGTCTAAAAATTATTTCTAAAAGGTCTTCCCTGATAATGTGCAGCCTGTTTTAAAATCTTCGGCCATTAGCGACACGACTCGAATTTTTACTTCTTCTCCTTCCTCCTCCAATTACAATTTTTCATATGTATCAAATCTGCACTCCTCCAGATTTTTTTCAAAATATCCGGAAATTTTACCGAGTCAGAGTTCTTTGTTCGAGGTCGGTGACAAGTGTTTTTCTTACGACGCCTGGGAGTCTCAATTTTAGCCCGCTGCTTCTCTAGCGATCACGACCGGAGCATCTGGTCCGACAGAATGGAGCCGAATTTCTATTTGTGAATCGCTCCTTGAGTGTCTTCTAGAGTGAAAATTCCAATCGTCATCACTCTGTTACAAAGCGTATTCTATAGTGTCTAAAATTTCAGTTCAAAATAAAGAAAATTATTTCAACAAAAATATCTGCGTTAAAGAACCTATATATCGATGATACCTTGTTACAACGCCAATATTCCATACATTTAGAATAAATAGCTTTAAAAGATTCTGCGTGGTTGATCAAAGACTGTAAAGGTAATCGTTTTCTTGGCAACTTTTATTTATGGTGTAGCGGAAAAGCGCGCCGCCAAATTATTAAATAGTTTATTTTATTGGAATCTAAGCACTAGCGAGCAGCCAGTCGAAAATGGGAATTTTTGATCCAAACATTTTGGCGTCGCCGTGTCGGGAAGACAGGATGCGAACATGTCAAAATACTAGTCGAAGGGATTAAGAGAGTCGCTTGAGAAAATTTCACCCAGTGGGCATAAACTCTGAAATATTTTGAAGGGCACCTCCTCCACAACTCGGAATAAGGCTTCGTGAAGTAAAATATTTTAAATTGATTGGTGGAGAAAAGTTAGGAGATTTGGTTTCCATTCCTGCGTTTGGGAAAGAAATTGTCGAGCTCGGAGGAGTCGCGAACAGTATAAGCTCTTTTCTCAGAAATAAAGGTTGATTAGCGAAGACATAGACGAGAAGATAGCAGTCTAGGAAGAACCATGCCAATCCAATGCACGAGTTAAGTAACCAGCCTGGAGAGAGAGAACGCTGACCAATGCAACCACAGATCCGAGGAGATCCACAACCAATGAACCGGATTTCATTGTCCGACTTCGAGACTGCGTGTCGCTGAGCAGGAATGAAGCTCGAGGGAACTTTGCACACGCCGCGCCGCCTGAAATTCCGAGAAGCATCCCTGAGCCACCAAGTACTTGCCGTCCATGATCCTGGCCTACGAGAGAAAAACAATCAGGTGTGTCTGTATTTCCGCATCGAGATGCGTTTGACGAGATTTGTGCTACACGACGCCCACGAGTCATGACCCTTTGATTTGAATGAAATAATGTTTTAATTTGAGTCTCTTGTATATACAACCCTCAGCTAATCACCCTAATAATACAAATTTTAATAACCCTGTTAATTGAGTTAAAAATGTAGTAACCAAATTAAATGTTTTTAATAAATAATCAATTCAATACAACTCACCCAAATAAATTACATAACACTGGAAAAGTCCAATCTTAGGTTTCCTAATTCTTTGCTTTATAGTTTTAAATAGTTTCGTAACTTGGAGTAAATTTTTAGAATGATATTCAGTTTTATGCTCATTAGAATTTTCTCACCCTTTAACATTCGGAAGCGAATTTGTCTAAACATTTTATAACGTCAATTTAATAATGTAACATTTAATGGTACACGAAATACGTTTAAAATTGTTTTAGGGCGAATCGCGAGTAGAAAACATTTTCATTCAAACTTAATAAAATATGTATTTATCTATTTGAATTGAATTTACAAGGATTGTCTGGGACATAGCTGCATGTACGGAACCCGGCACCGTAATGTCGCGGACGGGGGGCACAGGACGTTACGGTTTGAAAGATTAAGGAATTAACATTTTGGTAGAAGTCTGAGGGGCACCAAATTTCGTGCACGACGTTTTCGTAAACTTCACAGATCCCGGTGGAGATTTATAAGATCTATCACAAAACACCATAGTATTATTCTTTTAGTTAATTGAATGTCGTACTAATTTCTTTAACGCATTTCTTATTTTTCTAACGTATTATTTCCAAGTAGACGCCGACTTTGCCAGGAAATACTTCAAGGATTGGACGCTAAAGTCCAGGGTATGACGCTCCAGAAGGCTGGACACAAGCCATGATCGGGACAAGGATCGCGGAGTAGTCAGTGTTGAAGTAGAGCTGAAGGGACCGTGTTGAACCTGAATTAAAGGAGAATGGAGATTACAATTGAGTCAGAATTGCAACAGAAATTGAGTGTGGAGGCAGAATTTGAGTTTGAGGGCGAGAGGTTCGTTGAAACGGTAGAGAAAGAGCCCCAACCAGACGGTCACTTCGCATCCAACTGCCGTCGGAAGAAGGAGAATATCCACCAGGATCCAAAGCATTTCAGACGAGACCGATGAATGTTAATCAATGTACGTTTTGTAACTGAAGATAAACAGCCTGAGAAATTTTCCCTTCGTTTTTTTCAGTCCGTACTAGGTTAAATACGATAAATGTTGTATAAGAGCCTCATGCGTTCAATTATTGTGTGAAGAATATTGTCAAAAAAATATATTATTATTATTTTTTTTAGGGAGAGTAATGAGAGTAATACACGTTGGGCAACCCCTTTAATAGCATAGGAAGGGATTTGAAAGGGGGGATGCGGAAGGGTAGAGGAAGGTAGCCAAGGGTTACTAGGGCCCCCGAGCTATACTTTAAGGACCCTACCTGGCATTCGCCTAAAGAAATGCAGGGAAAACCCTAGAAAAACCTGCATCAGGTAGGTCGGGCATTGGGTACTTGTCCCACGCCCTTCCGATAGCGGGAGAGGAGTTTGCTGTGGGGACGCAGCATTCCATTCTCCGAGCCTCGTCCAGTTTAGGAGGCAGCTGGCCGACTATTCCAATGGGAATAGCGGACAACTCTTACCGTATGCCCAAGGCCTGTGACCCCGGAACATACACCTCTCAGAAGAGGCCGAGTATTTTTTTTTCAATTTATAAAAGAAATAGTCGTAATTGTTACAATGGGAGGGCAGTAAATATTGCCAATGTATACTCACCGCATTAATAATATACTTTATGCGTGTTCAATAGTTGGACCTTTTCAATTTTCTTCGGAAAAATTATTTCCAGTACAAAGCGTAATACGCTGAGTCGTAAAGTTTATTAGAATCACCGTAAGATGTCAGCCGACATAATAAATGTGTGGATGATAGAAAGAATTAATACATGAGCTGTGACGTAGTTGATTAAATCGTTACCTTGACGATTTATTAGAGGAAAAATGATATCTGGAAAAAGCATCTCAGGAACTGATGGTTTATGTTTTGTAGAATCTGCACTTATTTAAAGAAGTCGTTATTGTTTTGTATCAAATTAAGCATGTATTTATATGCATAAAGTATGTAGTTCATTTTCGTATAAATACGAGGCTCAGAAAAAAATACAAGAAATATTTCCGACCTCTACAAATGTACGTTATTATTATTTTAGTTAATTGAATGTCGTACTAATTTTTCTTTAACGCATTTCATATTATTCTAACGCATTATTTCTCGAAGTATAGTGAATTTCATTGTGAAATTAAGATCTACTCACAGCAAGTAGACGTTTTGTTGCATTTAAACTACATGTTATCAATATTCGTCCTCATCAAGCAAGGCCTGCGAGGGATATTCTCTCGCAGGCAGAACCTTCTATGAGAGATACGAAGGGGCTACCATTGGGGATGCCTTTTCTTCTCCGTTTTTGAACTAAGGTCCCCACAAGCCGAGGTACCTCGGCCTATTCCGAGAGGTGTATGTTCCGGGGTCACAGACCTTGGGCATACGGTAAGAGTTGTCCGCTATTCCCATTGGAATAGTCGGCTAGCTGCCTCCTAAACTGGTCGAGGCTCGGAGAAGGGAATGCTGCGTCCTCACAGCAAACTCCTCTCCCGCTATCGGAAGGGCGTGGGACAAGTACCCAATGCCCGACCTACCTGATGCAAGTTTTTCTAGGGTTTGTCCTGCATTTCTTTTAGGCGAATGCCGGGTAGGATCCTTAAACCATAGTCCGGGGGCCCTAGTAACCCTTGTCCACCTTCCTCGACCCTTCCGCATCCCCCCTTTCAAATCACTTTCTTATGCTATAAGAGGGGAGTTGACACTATGTGAATTACCCTATAGTCTGTCTACACCAAAAAAAAAGATTCGTCCACGAAACAAATGCAAAAAAACATTTTTACAGATAACTATAGCGAACGTTTCAATAAACAGAGTAAAATCAATTCTGTTAGAATACCCTTATTTTGACATTTGTTTTGCTCATGAGAACGGGACTACGAGCACTGTGTAAGCAAAATAACTTGTAAACCCAGCGTAGATTGTAAGCTTATATCCAAAGTACCTGAATTATGAACTGTGTCGGAGTATTAATCCTGGTATCGAGCCGACAAGGTGTTCGACAAGTAATGTCGACCAGCCCGCATTGAGGACACACTGTACCACGGAAATCAGTTTTTAATCCGTTTCCCTACCAGGTATGAAGACAAATGATGGTAATTAGGATAACTAGCTTACAATGGCTGGACATTATTCGTAATTTTCACGACATTAATTTAATCTTCCGGATGGTTGGCATCATTCAATATTAGAGACAACAAATACTTGTACACGGCGACGCGTGTCGTGTAACCTCAAATTACAGAGTGTAAAATGTGAAATACTAGCTGAAAGAATGGAACGTTTTATTTATAGAAACGTAAAAGCGTTATAAAGTACGTAGGAGTACAGACGTTGTCCAACTCTTCTGATGCAAATTTATTCATAAATCTTGCGACATTAATCAGCCGCTGTGACTAGACGTTTGCGTCCTGACTTCACGAAAGAATTATGAACATATAAATTTATCATACTAAACTTTCAGATTTCTGACGTTTTAAAAAATTTTCATTGTTACTCTTACGTTGGGTACATTTAATAATTATATATTAATTTGTTTCCAACAATTACAATTTATTATAAATCAATTTAATTATAGATTAATTAATTTTTTAATTATAATGATAAAAAATAAATAAAAAACCTATGATATATACAATTTAATAACTTTTAATATTTTTTATTTTGCACAGATTTTTTACTGTGATTGATGTACCTAAGTAACCAATATGTGTAATTATTCATTAACAGAACACATCCGACACAATTATATATTCAGGATAAAACTCTTTATCATTATCAAGGATCTTGTATCACGGTATTTTTTTTAAGATATAAGTTAATATAACTCACCCAATGGCCGCTTATAATCTTTTCTCCTGCCTCAATTGCTGCGATGATCCACATGCCACCGCCGCAAATTAGTTCCAGGAGCATGTGTCTCGTAGTCGTGGTAGAGTAGTTGGAAACTCTCAGAGCTGCTCCGCGATTATTGATGAATTTGAGTAACTTCCTAATTCCTCTGGTGAGTATCTCAGACTTATCGCCTCTAATTTTAGTTTGAGGGAAGGTCTATAACACTCTCTTGTCTCTGTAGCGTTCTGCTCTGAATTATAAATACTTTGTTTATATAATTATCCACGAAATTACTATGAAAATTGTTCGGCATAGCCCTTGGCAGCACTACTCTCATAGTCGAGGAGCTGCCTTCCAACGAAAGCCGCAATCATCCGTGGCCACAGAGAGCTGTTCCACCATTTTGTGACGTCACTATACTTCGTGTTTCCTGTGTAGGGATAGTGAAAAATTTGTTTCTGCAGGAAATATACAGATAGGCACGAGGCACACTCCTTATGAAGACACAAACACACTCCGATATTTTTTAACCTCTTGGTAAACGTTTCACTTAACCAGCATCAATAGCTCCGGTGTTTGGAATATTTACAGTCCCATCCCCGACCTAACCCTTCGGCATCTAACTTCAAATAAAGCAGGACGATGAGTGACGATATTCGGTAATTCTAAAAATAACGTCGAATTAAACAGTAAAAAAGACTTGCTAACTTAATAAAGTCTAGTACTACTCGCGGTACCTTAAAGGAGTAAACCTTGAACTAAATAGAGACCAAAATATAGCTGGTACCCTAAGAAAATAAAAATTTGCCCGGTAACTTAAGAGGGCAAAACTACACCGGGTAACTTTTTGTCAACAGCGTCCACCGCCCACGAGTGGAACATAATATTGCATTAACCACATAAGCTATGCGGGAATTAAACTCGGCGACTCCTATAACTCCGGAATCGACATTAATATCGGTCTTTTTTTATTACTTATTATGTAAACTCTTTCCACCACCACCCGTACGATAAGGGTGCTTCTCTCCATTACCTTTTGCAGTTGAAATTATGCACGTAAAAATTCTAGAATGTCACTATCAAATAAAGAGACACCAAAACATATTATTCGATGCTAATAATAGACGTTTAGACATGTTTTTAAATTCCATGCTCTCTACTCCCATCCATAGAGGCGGAAGGTGTGCCTTAAGCCCTCAGTGTTTGTTCTTAGATCATAAATAACATGTGTATAAAGTTTGGTCGAAATTGGTCGACACACATAAGATTGTAAACGTAAATTTGTTCCCCCCCCCCTACCATCACCACCACCTAGATGCTGAGCTACACATTAATCAGTATGGTAAATGTCCGAATTAAACTCAGTGACTTCCATAACCCCATATTCAACACCAGTCTCCGTTGTTTTCTCATTACTTTTATGTAACGACCTTTCACCCAAATTATCTCCCACCTCCACACCTAGGGGCTGAACTACAACTTAACTATCATAGTGAATGTCAGAATTAAACTCACTGACTTCTATAACCCTGGATTTTACAACAATCTCGGCTGTTTCGCGTTATTTTTATGTACCTCTTCTCCATCACCTCCCTTATTGGTGATTTAAGGTGTTGAAATTATATACTAAATACATCTGGATAGAAAGTATTAATCACATAGACCCATAAAAGTAATTAATCAACGCTAATATCGGCCGTTTTAGCTTGTTTTTAAATTTCGTAGTCGTTCACTGCTTGGGAGTTGCCTAACGCTTCGAAAGCCCGACAAAAATCTTCGCTAGGGTGCGCACAACTCACCAAAAAAAAATTTAATCGCAATCGGATGTATGGTTTAGGAGTGCATATGGGACACACAGACATTCATTTTTTATAGAGAGCGGTAGAGATGACAACAGATTAAGGAAGAACTGCATTAAATTTTTTGTTTTAACTATTTATAAGTTGCTTTTGGAGGGAATTACGTATCTTCTGAAATGCGTTCAATACTTATTGAATATAATATGACTACAATGTTTAAAGTTATCTCAGATTTTTTGAAAACCACGAGGGAAACAATATTTAAGTCAATTAATTAAAAACTTTTTATAATTGGAGAAGGACAAGTATAAGATGGACACTACAATAAACTACCAAATACAAAATAAGTTCAAAGAATAAAATTAAACACTGGTTTTAGTAATCTAGATTTATGTGGTCTATTTTAAAATTTAAAATTTAAAAACTATACAGACTTAACCTTATTTTTTCGTAGTTTGTAATTTTATTTTCTTCACTGAATTATCACTGTGAAGGGAATAATTTTTAGTTTTACAATAGTTGTTAAATAATACATTGCATGGTCCCCAAATAATCATTTGATATAGTTTTTCTGTACAATGACACATTGCTCTTCATCAAGAAATTGTTGCCCTTTCAAAATATCTAATGTAAGGTTAGCAAAAAAATGTCTTCGGACATATACTTTTAAAAACTCTTCTTCATATTCTTTTAAAACCTTATTCAATACTATATAGGTATATGACGTCACATTTACATAATCTCTTTTAGGGTCTGAATCTTTTAAATAATCAAATTGCTTTACCAACTACTACGAAGTGTTGGCTACACGGTTCACATTTTAATATTTTCAGTACGGTATAAATTTACTAAACCGGCCACATTGTTAATAATTGGCAGAAGAACGATGCAACTTTATATGACATCTCCATTAATTTTTATAATATTATAACAATTCCACCATCATTACTGACAATGAAAACAACAATGAAACTATTATTACGTGTGATAGTTTCGACAAACAAAATACCATATTATTCCCAAGAATATTTTCAAACACATTATTAACCCTAGTGTTTTACAGAACTACATAAACTAAAAAGTAATTATTGAAAGAAAATATAATTTATATAAAATATATATATAATGATATATATATATATATATATATATTGTAATACTAATTAGAGGCCATTAGTGAGTTGATAATTGGAAATATGTGGTGGATTGTTAGCGGCGAAAATATAAAACAACAATGGGTAAACAACTGTGCGAGCCTTTGTCGGCAGCGAGCGTTTCTAAAATCTTTTGTCTAACGGCGGCAGTTGCGGGCAGATATTCATCAAGATAAGTCGCAGGTTGAATTTGATCAAGTAAAGGTTTCGGACAGTAAATTCATTTAGTAAAAGTTTTGGACATAAATTCGTCGAGAAAAGTTGCAGTAAAAGTTTTCAATAAGCAAAGCCACGCGTAACGAAATTCAAATAGTAAAAACTGTTCGTGAATCAAGAAGGAGCTGATAACAATCTGGCTGACCAATAGTTAGAACGAGAAATACCATATTTGCCGGTGAGAAACAGACTTAATGCGGAGGATCACAGGAGCTGTACGGAGTAATCGTTCCAGTTGAGGGATACCGAAGTTTGTTATATAATAATTTTAAATTCTGTGAAATTATGGCCTGTTAAATGTGAAAAGTGTAAATTGAATCTGATCCCAAAACGAAAGCCCAGTACCAGCAGAGATTGTAAGTAGAAATAAATTTAATAAAGGTTTGTAAACGTTAAATAAGGATCAAATCGTCAGATTTCGGTTTCACGTTTATTTTATTGTTTAACTTTAATAATGTAAAAAAATTTTTGATTGTTTTAATTTAAATGTAAAAAGATTGGTTCTTTATTTAGAAGGCCCAAATAAACGACCCTGAGATGAGAGTTGATAAAATCTGTAAAATAGCAAGAACACAAATAACAAAAGAAACGTCAAGAAATGTTATTTTTTACTTGGAATAAATTAATTGTTTCGTGAAGTTAAAATTTGGTAAATTATTTTGAATTCTTTTCATTTAAATTTAAATAAAATTAATCCATTAATCCATTGTTTAAATTAATTAAGGCTAGTTATTCATACAAATTGGTGCCTCAACGTGGGGCTAATTCAATTAAATCTTGTAACCATTACAATATACATATATATATATATATATATATATATATATTGTAATACCCAATTAAGAAGGACATAAATTTTGTTCTTATTTCATCAGATTTGTTTACTAACTCAGACTGGGGAATTCTTAAGTGGTTTGTTAAAAAAATCATAATAATTAAATGATGGATAAGTGGCTCTTAGAGAAGGGGAGGACTATAATTGGACGTTTAGCGGCTCTTAGAGTTAATGGTTTTGACAGACATTGGGACGGAACCCTAAAGGCATAATGACAGAAGTTTTGTGGACACAATTATATGAAAAGGAAATGTTTATTTTAATTGAATTGAGGGGCTCTCGGACCGTGAGAAAGCCAACAGTTGGTCTTTGTTTGGCGAACGTGGAAACTCAAAAACTGTGAAAAAAGGGAATATTCTGAAGAGGGGGAAGCAGATAAAAGTTAGTTGGCCAGGAGACCCAAAGACCCCCAGAGCGCAAGAGGGAAGGATGTAGGAGTGTGGAGTCAGAGTTTGGAGGAGATGGACGTGGGGTGTGGTGCCAGAATCTGAACGAGAAAGACATAGGAGTTGAAATGTAGACCGCAAAGGAGGAGTACGTGGAGGCGGTGATAAATATTCGGTCAAATTGAATGGTGGCCGTGTCTAAAAATGAAATAAACATTTTAGTCCATACAAGCTGTCATGAGTCGGGATATCAAAAAGGATAAAGTGAACGTGTCTGTGAAGTGTGTGTAAAAGTCTGTGCACAGAAAGGCATTGCACATTAAAGTGCTTTCCTGAAAAACCCAAATAAAATTGTAAGTACACATCCAGTAATAAATTCTGTAAATTGTTAAATAAGGGAAATGAGTCAGATTTCGTTTTCATTTTATTTAATTGCATTGTTTAAATTGTAAATTTTAGTTTTCCGTTTCCTTATCAACCCAGTAAAGACCCTGGGGTACAGAGTCTGATTTATAAAATGTACCTGGATTATTAGTGTAATTTAATTTTTGAGGTAAAAGGATATAAAAATATACAGTGATTTTCTTGAGTTGTATTCTAGATTAATAAAATTGTTTTGTTTAATAAAATGTAATAACTTGTTTAATCTAAATTCCTATAACAATAATTATCAATGAGAAGGGTACTACAATATATATATATATATATATATATATATATAATTTTACCTTACTGTTTCCAGTTGTTTTTTGAAAATTTAATCTTTCGGCACTTACTGTCAAAACATTTAGGCCAGCTAATATTTTGTAGTGGAATCATATCATGACCCCAACTCTAACCTCTGTCAGTTACATCGCCATATCGACGAACCGTAGATTTCTAGGTCGCCGTGACAGCTGCTGTATGAACTAAACCATCGATTCAATTGTCATTACGTTTCATTCCATTTTTGCTTGCACAACATCTTATCCTGAGTGCGAAATTCAATACCAACATGATTTTGACAAATTTTTAAATTAAATTATTATACAATATACATTTTGTATTAAACTCTGAAGAAGGTTCACATACAGACCAAACCATGTATATTTATTAAAATGTTTTTACTTTTTTCATTCGTTCATTGATTGTTGTTAATTCTAATAATATTTTCTAAATTTTATATGTATAATGCTAATTAAATCATAGGTTTAAGAATTCATGAACAGAAAACAACAAAACTGCAGGTTCTTCAGTAAAAATGGTATTTCCATTATCCTTTGAGGTTTAAAAAGCGATGGTTTATAAATTACATTTTCTCGTAGATAAAAAAAATTAAAAAAACAAATCCTTATAAAATTCCCAATTAATTCCCAATAATATTCAATATGCAAGAATCATTCAATCATACTATTAATTTAAACAGAATAATTATCGTGAGACAATTCAGAAATATTTGCAAAACATATATTCGGATTAAACAATATTCAGCCATACAGCCAAACCTTGGAAAATGAATTCCTCGCTATTGATTTCAGTTTGTACGACGTTGATTTATTCACCGTTCTTGATACATTGATCATTCACAATGAATAAATGTTTGCATTACGAATTAGACGAAATAATTGGTAATAAATTTTAATTCAACTGTAAAAAATTGCAGTTATTATATAAGATAATAGATTTATGGAACCGTAATATATTATGCAGTATTATTCCAACTTCTGAAATATTAAAATTATACATATAACGCTAAATAACGATTGGAGGTTTCATGAAGATTGAATGTTAAAAATGCACACGCGCAAGACCGCCATATTTCGTGAAAATCTTTTGAAATTTAAAGAATAAAATTATAGGATGAATTAAATAATTTTACATAAATTATGATTCCTCATTATACTATCGGCAATAAATTCAAATTCAAAGAAAATACTTAAAAAAGCAAATAATAATTTCTGTAAACTTAGCGAGGTAAAACGTCAGCTTTGGAACAGACTCACAAAGGGAGCGGAGCTATTCAGGATTTGTGAAAGATCTCATCCATGAATTTGTATTCTCCTGGCGTGTAATAAACATCAATTATTATCGGAAACCTATTCTCTATTCATTCCATAACCACTCAACCACAACCCGATAAAAGGATTGGAAGCGATGCATCAAAAAGAGATACAAAGAGGTATTCTCCACAATAGAATTTATTTGTGACCTGATTCCTCTGAATACAAATAATTGGATATATTGTAAATAGCTTCAGTGGGAACAGATCAGATTTTTATTTAACGCAAAGCATTAAACGTGTCAAGTATGACTCCAAAAAAAGTAACAGCTTTCATGCTTCAATGAGCACAGTATGCAGGATATTTATTTTATTGGTAATTCTAGCGTGGGGAAGTTGGTCAAATGCCTGCATTTATGATGAATCATTAAATCTCTAAATAGGTGGATAATCAATAATTATACTCTTACCAGTACTTAAAATCCAAATCTGGAAACCAATAAATTAATATAACTATCGGTTGGGGTTTATTAAGTAGTAAGACATTATAATTATCACAGGAACACGATTCTCTCTGATCTGGGTGTAGTTCTTTACCAGGTTCTTCCGCTATTCTATATTCGATTTGTCAGTAGAGCTCTTTTTTAGTGATTTTTGCCTTGGTCATGACGATTGCAATGATTTTTTTAAAAAATAATTGTTCGCAGATATTTCCATGAATCCACCTGGTGGTCACACACGTGAATGAAATATAAGGATTTTAATGTACGAGTAACACTTATTAATTTTAATTAGATAAATAAATAGCAAACAACAGACAATTATTAGTGCTAAATTAGATATCAGAATTCGTTTCTGCAATTGCCTATTTATTTATCTAATTAATATACTATTAACGCAGACGTTTAATATTTCAATTTCTTAATTTTTATCTATTTTGTATCAGAACCGAAAAAGTTTTCTCTTTCACCTGAAATTGCAAACATATTTGAACTACATCTTTAAACCAGTTAAGGTACTAAAACCACATTTTCACCATATATATATATATATTTTCCACCAATATATGTAATGAAAGGATTTTTATAATATATTTAATATTTGTATTGTCAGCGTAATGTTTTGGCCAAGATAATGAAGCAACAGTCAGCGTTGTGTAAGAATGTAAATCTTTTTGAGGTTGAAAGCTTTGACGAGAGAACAGTTCAGTCGGTGCTGGGTAATGAGTGAGAGCAGTCAAGAGTTTTCCATGTGGACTTCAAAGTATGCGGAGCTTAGACTCCAAGACTTGGCTGATAGATCTCGAAAAGGTTGTAGAAGGAAGATTGGAGACGTGTCCGATTGTCAGTTTGACCGGAACCATGGCAAAGTAAAAATTAAGTTATGGAATATGGTTTTGAAAAGGTGTTATAAGTTGATGATAGAGATATAACTCAGCGGCGAATTAAAACTGATCGGTTTACCCGCTAAAACATTCTGTAGGACTTCATTGTCTGTGGTGGAGTGGGCAGTCAGCCACCAGACATTACTGAGTACGGAACTAAAATTAATGGAGTTGGAAATCAGAGGCGAGAGCATTGAGTAGTGTTTGCAGTCGGCGGTCAAAAGTGGTCTTGTATGGAAGTGGTCGAGAGGATCTGAAGACATTAAAAAGTAGTGGGAGACGAGAGCGTCAATCCAGTAACTCAGGAAGGTCTCTGAGTGCAACGTAAATTTATCTTGAAATCGACTAGGAGGAATTCTGCGAGGTGCCGCCAATAGTAGAGTCCAACAGTTGGAAATAGTGTAAATTCAGTGTTACATGGCCTGTTCAGAAGTGTTCGCGGTGAAAGTTTTTTTTTTAGGACAACAGGCTACATGAGGGTAATCCACGTTGGGCAAAGGGATTTGAAAGGGGGGATGCGGAAGGGTAGAGGAAGGTTGCCAAGGGGTAACTAGGGCCCCCGGGCTATATTTTAAGGATCCTACCCAGCATTCACCTACAGAAAATGCAGGGAAAACCCTAGAAAAACCTGCATCAGGTAGGTCGGGCATTGGGTACTTGTCCCACGCCCTTCCGATAGCGGGAGAGGAGTTTGCTGTGGGGACGCAGCATTCCCTTCTCCGTGCCGCGACCAGTTTAAGGGGGCAGCTGGCCGACTATTCCAATGGGAATAGCGGACAATTCTTACCGTATGCCCAAGGTCTGTGACCCCGGAACATACACCTCTCAAAACAGGCCGAGGTGCCTCGGCTTGTGGAACCTTAGTTAAAAAACGGAGAGGAAAAGGCATCCCGAACATCGTCAGATTTCGATTTCATTTCGTTTTTATTCGATTACATTTCGAGAGTTTATTAAAAATATTTGTCCATAGCAAATTGTAAAATTAATTGTTCTTTATTTAAAAGGCCCCATAAAGACCCTGAAGTAAGAGAAAAGGACAATTTGTATAAAATTGTTGTAAAGTTCAGCAAGTAATTTGTTTTGTAAGGTAAAATAGTTGTGTATAATAAACTAATTGTTTAATTAAATAAATTAAATGTTATTTCATGTTCCTTTCTTTACATAATTTTCAGTTATTAGTTCAATGTAATTTATTATCTTCATTATTGAGTACCATATTTTGATGCCTTAACGTGTAGCCAATCAATGCATTTAATTTGGAATTATTTTTGCTTATTATGACATATCAACGTGGGGTCATTTTAATTGACGGCTTTCATTGTATATTACATAAATGACGACTTCAGCATGGAGCAAAATCATTTTAATTGCCGATAATATTTTTACTTATATATTGTAATGCCTTGAAGGAAAGGCATTGTTTCAGAGGAAGTTGTAATGTTGTGTACTTAGGATTGGTATTGAGAATTCAGAGCAAGGGTGGGTGGCCTGTCGTAAGATAGATCTGTTAAGGCAGGCATTGTTTCTGATTAATGGCCTGGACAGTTCAAAAAACAGTTTGTAATGTTGTTTACTTAGGATTGAGGATGTAGTTTGGGCGGTCTGGAGAATTTAGAACAGCACACGTGCGTGCGGGGGTGAGAAGACAAGTCCAGAATAATTGAGGGTGCAAAGACAAATTTGACCTGTATCGATTGTCGGCTTTGGGACAAGACAGAGTGGCTAGATATTTGCTAACTAAGCAACTGCATCTGCAGAATGTAAATCTCGGGATAATGGAGGAAACTGTCATGGGCAGTTGCGACGTAGTTTTGGAACAAAGGAAAAAGGAAGGGGCTGGGATATATAAGCAAGAGCGGCTGTTGAAACAGTTAGTTGAGTGTCGGAGTTAGAGTTGTGGAGGCGTACGGCGAGCACCGAGAATGGAGAAATTTTGCAGCCTGCGAGAGAAATAGCAAAATTATTCAACGATAAACATTTTTTGTATGCTGAAGTCTAATCTGTTGTAATATCAAAATTAGACCACTGTCTTCGATGGTAGGAGACCAGGACACTGCATCCAGCGTCGAGTAGTTTTCACCACGAGCAAGTGAGATGTCCTTCACGAACGGAAACCAGCTATCGACGAAACCAACAGTGTGTGTTAGAGTCAGTGTTTATAACGTCCAGTATATAAAGTGTGTGTGTACGAACGAGCCAACTTTACCTGAGTAATCGTAAGTTGAAATTTCATGGTATTAATATGTGTAAACGGAATTAAAAGATAAAGTCAGATATCGTTCTTTTCTTTTGTGGTAATAAAATAAACCCTTTAAATTTAGAATCAATCTTGTAGAGTAAGTTCGTCGATCATTAATTTCGTCTATTTATAGACGATTAAATATTTCTGTTTAATTTAAAGATAAATGTTGGGTTCTTTGATTATTTAAGTGTTCTGTCCATTACTAAACCCAGTAAAGACCCATGGGAGATTGAGATCCTTTTTATAATTTTAAATTGTATAAATTGCTAATTTTTAATAAATAAATTGTTTGTTGTAAATAAAAATTAATTTTTTTATTATGACATCCGTATGATTATTACAATATATATATATATATATATATATATATATATATATTTGTGTGTGTGTGTATGTGTATGTGTCAGGAAAACTTAAAATGTGGTTTAGAAAAATGATTGAATTAACATGAACATAAAAATGAAGCTCATTAGACTTTCCTTTTGTGCTTTTAGCTTACTCCGAAACGTTATTGTTTGGACTGCAGCTTCAGTTAATGTTGTCTACCCTGTTTACTCTGCTCTTTGCCGGAACGCTGCATCCGAATCCGAGTTCCATGCAGCAGAGACATTAGGGTTGGTGTATCTGCGAGGCGTGAAGCGAGCTTGATGGATTGCTCTACAAAGGACACCTTTCCTCTCGTGCGTCTCAAGGTGTCTGCTGCTCGAGGAAATAATGAAAACGACTCCAGACGAGCAATGCTTCTGCACTCAGGCCACACGAGTATGCTTCTCGCGAGTTCTTGATCGTTCGCGCGTACTTAATGCATCCCACACCGCCCCATATCCACTCAAACAGGAAAAATAGAAAACATCAGGTAAGAAAATTACGCGTTTCTCCCTCTGCATCAATTAATCAATGTCAAACTTTCAGAAATTGAGAGAGCACATAGTGTCTAGAAGAGTTGAAACCTATATATAGGGTGTCTATAATTTATTCACCGGATAACAAAATTATATTGAAAAGTAATTTAACGGTAAAGAAGGAAATATTCTTTATCGATATACGCTTAAGTTCGAGGAATTTAATTTGTTCTAATGACAGGAAAGTTGTTTGTTCACAGACAAATTGGTGCCATGCTGTGAAAATGCAATTCAGAGGCGATTCCGACATGAATTTAATAAACCTGCACCAACGGAACAATCAGTTAAAAGACGGTTAAAACAGTTTCCTGAGACCGGACACGTTTTATATAAAGGAGGTGCAGTCAGGGATCTATATGTTTGTGTTTGAACACAAACCCAGTAAATCTAGCCTGCAAACAGGACTTCCCAGGTCAACTGATAAGAAAGGTGTTCATGAACGCACACATTGCAGATTTGTCATCACATCAAAGAATTTTTTAAATTTTATTCTTAAAAATTTTTATCTTTCGATTATACAATTTGCAATAAATATGGTAAATATTTCACATGTTGGCTTGTGTATGTGGAGAATCCAGTGACTTTCCAGTCCTTGACTTCTTGATTTGTAGTTCTGAGGGGTTTGGGATGGAATATGAGATGGGTGATTTGTTATTACTGAAAAGGTTTGGAGTTGGAGTGTTGGTAGAGAATTGAATAGGTGGATTATCGGTCAGGGAGGTTGTATTAGGGTTAATGGGAAGGGGATTTGTCAGAAAGTGCCCGACTGTTGGTGGAGAAGTATGAAGTCTTTTGGGAGTTTGCGTTTCAGATGGCGGTTTGAGGACGGCGGGGATCGATGCCTATGTATTCTATGGTCAGATTTGGATTATTTAGGGTACTTTTGATTAGAGAGGATATGGATTTGTTGATGTGTTGATGGTAGGGATTTTGATGTCTTTGTGGATTGTAGAGTTTCTTAGGAGCCACGGAGCATTGGTAATAGAAGCGAGGAATTTTGTTTTGGGTAATTTGGAGCTTTTGTGAGTGAGTTTTGGTGGAGGAGCCACAGAAAGGGCGTAGGGCCAGATGGGTTGGATGAGGGAGAAATAGATTAGTCATTTAGTTAGTATGGATTGAGAGTGGGGAATTTTATGTAATGTAATAGTGGGTATAGGGTTTTGACTTTATTGTTAATTTTGGAGATGAGCTTATTAATATTGGCTTTCCGTGATAATTTTTGATCAAGGGTGAGACCTAAGTAAGTTACTTTTCTTTTTGTGGGAATAAGAGTTCCATTGAGGGTTTCTTTTTTGGGTGAAGGGTAGGATAGAGGATTTGGAGGGGTTGGTGTTGACTCTTCATTGTTTTGACCATGAGTCTAGGAAATTGGAGTTGGAGTCCAGTGGTGAGGGAAGAGGTTTGGTATAGAATGGTGATGTGGTCCGCAAATCACATCAAACAATGATCAAGTCGTTCATAACGAATTTTCTGTAGATGTTATTGACCGTATCAGTAATGACGAGAAATTACTGCAGAAAATCGCATTCAGTAACAAAACAACATTTAATATTTCAAGAAAGGGGTCATTCAAGACAAAATCAGGATTTGGGGATCAGAAAACCCACATTATGTAAGGGAAATTATGTTAGGTAACCCTAAAGATAACATTTGGTGCGCACTAACTGATGACAAAATGATTGGTCCCTTCTTTTTCTCGGAGTCGTAATTTACGCCAGACGTTTATTTCAATATGATGAGCCCTAAATCCCTTGGCTACCTTCCTCTACCCTTCCACATGCCCCCTTTCAAATCCCTTTCCTATGCTATAAGAGGGGAGTTGTCACTATGTCTACATCTCAAAAAAACAACAAAAAAAGTGTGATGTACCACAATTTGAAGATATGCGGCCAAAGTACCAATTTAATGGACACTCGTTCTCCAGACATCACACCACTCGACCTCTTTCTCTGGGGATACCAGAAAAATCAAGTTTATTCTGCAGAAATTTGTAGCATCAAAGAATTAAAAAATATAATCACCAGAGAAACAGATAATGTAACGCAGTGAAATCGAAAACAGTAACTAATTGCGCTCATGCTGAAGTGTATATATTTAACATTCTTTGGAGTGATAGATAAAATGTAGTTAGTCTTTTTTCTCAAGTTATTTAAAACATAGTTTTATCTGGTTATTAAATTATGGACATCCTGTGTAATGCTTTTTAAGGATTTTTTGGATATATCAGTGTTTACACAATTAAATAATTAATATTAATTAATACTGTATAATTTAGTAGTAATTAAAAGATTCGTGTTAAAATCTCGCGGAATTATAGATAAATACTAAAATAAGTATCGCCCTAGCGGGCACGATCCTCGATCAATAAAGCGCGTGTCCGATTACGCAAGAAGAATATTTTTAAAACAATTAAATCAACGCACAGAGATTTATAGAACATTAAAATATTTCAAATTTAGTATTTATATACTTTAAAGTTACAATATTATTAATCCATTTAACTAACCTTAATTCATTTCACAACTTATTACTTTCTATTCAAAGTTTGGAAATTTGTCCTATCAAAAATATTGTTATGATTAAATATGATGGGCTTTTAAATAAACAATTATAAACTTTAAAACAAACAATTTTATTCAACAAAAGATTGGTACAATTTATACAATTTAATTAAAAAAACTCTCATTCTCTCAAAGGTCTTAACTGGGTTTGATAACGGCAGAACATTTAAACATAATCAAAGAACACAAGATTTAGATTTAATTTAAAAAGAAATATTTATTCGTCTAGACATAGACGAAATTAATTATCGACGAACTTATACTACAAGATGGATTTTAAATTTAAACAGTTTATTTTATCAACACTAAAGAGCGATATCTGACATTATCTTTTAAGTCGGTTTATAAAAAATTTTACTGTTCTCTTGCTACATACGGCTGCCCAGGATACTTTTATCTTTCGAACACAGTGGTGGGTTTTTCACAGCTTCTATTAAATTCACAGATTTTAATAAGTACTGTTGGTTTGAAAAGAAAGTTGGTTATATCTCGACGACTTGACTAAGCTATATTTCTGCGAAGACTCACTCTGCTGTATTTCGACGACTTTACTCAGCTGTATTTCTGCGAAGACTCACTCTGCTATATCTCGACGACTTTACTCTGCTGTATTTCTGCAAAGACTCTTTTACTCTGCAAGCTCTACCTGACAACTTTACACAGCAGTATTTCGATGACGACTTTTCTGTCCTTTCTGACCGCCGACTTTCTACCACCGTCATCTCAGCCAACGTACCACGACTCTTCTTAAACAATGTCTCTCTTAATCACATCCACCAGCCTCGGTGAGCGCTGAACAACTACTGCCTCTCAAAAGATTATCTCCTCCCTTATATACTCCCTGTCTTTTACTTTTTCCATTGTTCGAAAACTTCGTCGCAAATGCCAGTTGACAGATTCTTCCATTATCACAAGATTTATATTATGCAGCTGCAGTTCCGTAGTCAACAAATGGCTAACTACTCTGTCATGTCAAAGCCGACAATCGAGACAGGACCCGCAATTACTTGGTGGGACTTATTTATCTTTACCACCCCCACACGCACGTGCACGGTTTCGAATTCTTAAGACCACCCAACCAACACTCCCAAGACGAAGAAAAACGTAGACCTAAATAAACACGTTTCATAATGCCCCTCCAACAGTCCAGACTATCAATCACAAACAATGCCTCACTTAACAGGCATTACAATATATTAAACTTTATAAGCATCTTCAGACCCTTGGATTTGTTTGATTGATGACAAATATTGTATACTACTCAACACAAACATCACGCCTTTTTTTAATTTAATTTTATTTTAAGTCGCGTCAACTTCTAGGTCATTAGCGACTACTTAATACACGTATTAATTTTACATGAATTATTATAAGTTCTTTATATTTTACAGTAAAGATTCATCATTTTCAGGTATTTGGTATTCTGCTGAGTGAAGCACTTCACTGATGTTTCTACTGTCCAGTAGCTGTTTTCTTTCTTGATCGTATTTTGAACATTCACTTATTATATGTTTAATAACTATTGGGGACTTACATAGCTCACAATAAGGTGGAGGGCTATTGTTGATTATGTGGAGGTGTGTCATCTTTGAATGTTCAGTTCTGATTCTTGATATTACTACCTGGTCTCTTCGGGTGGCTGCAATATTGTTCCCATGGATACCTTGATGAGCTGAAATTCATACTACAATGACAGTTTTGCCATTTTTATGAATTTTGTGGTATATTTCTTGGATTAACATTGGTAATTCAGATGATGTATCTTTTTTAGTGATTTCTTGAATAGCCGTCAGTGAATTGGTAAGAATTATATGTTTTTTGTTGTTGGATGAATCAATATGTTCTATGGCCATAAGTATGGCGTAGATTTCAGCCGTGTTGTAATGGATGTTGAGTCGGATGAATAGAATGCACTTCCAGTTACAATGTCGTTTTTTGATCCATCAGTAAATATTTGGTTATGTCCAGGGTATTGGTCATATAATGTGGTAAATTTATTATCACGCCTTTGAGATCCATCTTTTTCTAATTTTGGGGGACAAAACTTGGAGATGAAATATTTGTCATGTAAATTTATTTTCATAATTGCGATCAATAAAAACTCATTTCCGTATTTAATGATTTTGGTTCTAACATTTTCTGCTTGCTCTTGAAGACGAAATTGTGGGGGGAAATAAAGTATTAATGGCATGGCTTGGAATATGTTTACAAATTATCTGTGAATTTTGCGTTGGAAATTGTTATCTGATTCGCAGTGGTAGATGTTGTAATCTGTTGCCTGTAACCTGCTTCACCTCATCCTACTGTTCCATCAAATTGTTCTCGTTGTCTGAACTAAAACTCCGCACGACTTAATTACTATTATTGCCTTCCAGATCAAAAACGAATTCCTGTATTGCAAGAATTAAAACGAAAGAAATGTTTCTTTAAGCTCCTTTATACGTATTGTAATGCCAATTAATTAAGCCATTAATTGTTTTTAAATAATTTAAATTGTTAGCGAATAACAATTGTAAGCGGTATATGAGCGAGCAAAGCAACAATAAGCGGCGGGCTCTGTTTCTTTGTTGAGGAGTCGGAATGGCGATTACGCGCGCAAAAGTATAGTTAGTTTTGCAGTCTACAGCGAGGAGCGAAAGAGAAAAGTCGAAGTCTACGGTCAGCCACGAAAGGAGAGACATTGTAAACGTAAATCTTCACCCAGCTACTTAGAAGTTTTCAATCCAAACCGATAAATAATGCGGTAAAAAGCAAAAATCTGCAACTCATAAGATTCCTGTAAGCAAGCAGTTAGTTGGACCGAGTAGATGTGCTAACAATTAGCCAACAGATGCAAGGGTTTGCTTCATTATAAAGGACTTTAACATTTTCGTGCTGAGGGAAAACGACATCAGATAGCTGACCAATTAAGAGGATCATCCGAGTTCCTGGGAGCCTAGTAATCGCATTTCAACTTCATAAGTGTAGAATCTGTGAGAAAAATTTAGAATCTGTGTAAAAATTTTGCAATATAGTGTACTTTTGAAGCGCTAAAAGAATGCTGGTACCAGCTGAACAATACGTAAGTAACCAAAACTTTAATAAAATCTGTAAACGCTAACTAAAATGGTAAAGTCAGATTTCGTTTGCTTTTCTTGTAGCTTTTCTTTCATTTATCAGCACATTATTTTGAAGTAAATTGCAAAACTGTATTGTTAGTAAGATCATTCAATAAATTGTCACTGTAAATCATCAAAACCAGTAAAGACCCTGAGAGATTAAGAGATTCTCATTTTATTGTAATGTTTGTAAATTTTAGAAGCCACAAATTAATAAATAAATTTTGTTTGTTAAAAATTTATTATCTTTTTCATTTAAATAAAGCCTATCATTTGGATCTTACATAATGGCTATTACAATGTGTGGCAAAAATTTAATTAACCCTAATTGTTGAATATTACAATATATACATAATTAAGATGCAGAGGAAAGAGAGCATAGACATGTCGGCTTAGTTTAAATTGAGAGTTAAGCCTCTTTCCTCGGGATAGACTTCTGACTGTATCTTGTGTCGGTCGACAGGCACGAGACACTATTCTGTTCTGGGGAAGAAAGCTTAGCCCTCTAAAACAATTGACATGCTTCTCCTTATCCGACATGGCAACACTACCTATCAATTTACGGTAAGTCGAAATAGGTTTGTATCTCTCTCTCTTCTGTACATATTAATTAATTAGTTTCACAATGTCACTTAATTCTTAGTTGTATATATAATATATCCCGCATCCCTAAAAAGTTCGAGACAACTGCACACATTCAACTTTCAAGTTTTCTGAGTGAATTAATTTCTAAATTTCGAAAATTGATGAAAATTCAAATTTTAAAATTAATATTAATAATATATTATGTTTGGTCGCACTTTCATATTATTATGAATATACAGTTGAGGCGAAGAATTTTATGTTTATGAGATGTATGGCCTAATATGGCCTTGTCACGAGGGTCATACTGAAATCATGTGGCGATCCAATTATTAAATCATAATAATTTTTTAGACAAAGTTTATAATATATGATATGAGACTTTCCTGTCAATTTTTACAATGTTTTTAATTAATAAAGGAATGCAGTCTTTCTCGGTGTAAAGAATGAATAAAATTTTCTCCGACTTCCAACCCGAGTGAAAAATTGCATGCGCGACGTTTCGACGACGTTCACTGTCATCGTATTCTAACAAACTTAATTTCTTTGCACACATTTTTCTCTTCATTCTGCGTATTTGAAAGTTCCAGTGCAGGAGTTTTTGTTACATAGTTGGAATTGAAATTATGCTCATGACTTTCAGTATGACCCTTGTGTAATCTGTCACTTCTTAACCTATCTCTGTACTTGATTGCGTGGGTTAGTAAATAATAATTCCCAGCTGCCTGAGCGAATGGTACTGAATATTTTTACATTTTTATAAATGAACAAACCAGTCAAAAGTGACACGATCATATTTGAATAAAATCAAAGCTTAGAACATATTAATAAAATAAAAATTGGCACGACATATCGTTCCTTTTTGGAACCTATTCAGGTGGAAATATAAAAATTAAAAATTGCGTGTTGGTAAAGTACACACATTATTAAATTTTCTCCACAAAATTCTATTTATGTATTAATATTTTAAGAATTAAATTATATTCAGACTTGTCAACTTTTTATATTTGCACCTGAAGAGGTTACAAAAAGGAACGATACGTCGTGGCAATATTTATTTTATTAATATGTTCTGTTTTTATTTTAATAAGATATAATTCTGATAAATTATAATTCAGTGAAGTGAAATAAATATAACTTTCTGTTTTTACTATTTTACAATTAATTACTTTGAAGTTTACGCAGTGGAGGAAGATGATTCTGAAAATGAATTAGAGGTTTTATTGAAGCACACGAAACACTGCCTGTAATGTGAGATCTCGTCTATGAAAAGATATGGCGGGAAGCAATGGTAGAACTGCTTTCCGTAAGTGAAATTTTCAAACCAAATTAATAGTATGAGAAGCAACTATAGAAAGGATCTTAAAAAAGCTATTGCCTCGAAACGGTAAGTGAGAAACTTAACGTCGTGGACAAATAAGAAGCTTTAATTTCTGTACGATTCACCGGTGTATTACTGTTATTTACAGTTTATCAAAATTATTTTTATCCATTCTGAAAATAATTAAAGTAATCATTTTCATCGGCGATAACAATTTTAGTAACAGTATGTTAACGTTATTTTCTGTTCAACCACTCCATCGCGTTCGGACGACACTACGTTTCGTTCCGAGAAATAATATGAAAGCTAAATATTCCGTTTTTATTACTAACGTTATTAATAATTATTTACACAAAACAGAAAAATACAGCGCTAGTATTGGTACAGTGAACAGTAACAATGAAAATGGGGTTAATTGGGTGGAAATATTAACGCAAATATTGATCAATGTATTGCTCGTTTGCTGTTGTACAAATGTTGATAATTAATTGACATAAAATAATAAATTTCCACTATTTGATCAATATATTGACCGTATGTGACCTGTTTCACAATCTAACCCGTAGCCAATGTTCGTCCGCTGTCCGTCCAAAAACAATAAAAATATCCATGGTGGGCGGGGAATCCAGTGTTGCTCATCCGTCTTCTCCTTAATCTCGTTCCTGTTGCGTAATTTTCGTAATTTTAATACAACCCAAGCATTACTATTATATCGCATTGCAGTATACTGACCCTGATGTAGCCTAATAGATTTACTCGATCACATACATTTTCAGACATTGAAGGGTAAAAGTACGCTTAATATCTCATTAGTTGAGACTAATTATATTATCACTAACTGCAAATTATATTTGTACAAGTCTTTATTTATTTGGTGGCATAACCAAATTTGTAGATGCGTCGGAGCTTTCATATCTATCGGGTAGAGTGGTCACCTTGGGAACCTCGGAACTTCATTAGTTCTGTATTCAATTACATAATTTAACCTATTTCTGGATTTTATTGTTAATTGGAAATAATTGAAAAATTACTCATAATTACTGGGTCGTAAAACTAGATCAGTCATATAATTGCTATAACGGCAAACTGAAATTTAACTAGCCACAATTCTGCGCGGCCAATTTACAGGTTAATTATGATAATCCGTCTGATTATAGTTATTGTGACGCGTTTCTATTAAATTTAAAACGATTATTTTTTATACTTCCTAAAATATCACAAAATTATATGATAGATTAGGGGACTGTAGTTAACAATATAAAAATCAATTAAACTGAAATGAAGATCAACCAGTGCATATTGTTTTTCTCATTATATCCTACTGTTAGAATATCATAAAATATAAAAAAAGGATTCTTTCTTGTAATGTTGAGGCGACAAATTCTGACCAAATGCGGGAATGTAAGACATGACTGTCGTTAAAACAAACAAGTAAATTGAATTGGAGATCAACGTCTTACCATCAGGGCATTTCAATATTATCTTTATCTCGCACTGTTTATTCGTACGTCCATAATCACATCAAACAAGTAAATTTGCAGACACGTACTTCGTTGCTAAAAAGTCTGCGAGAGCTATTCTCTCACAGGCAATACATGCGAGGGATGTTCTCTCGCAGGCAGAACCTTGTAGGAGAGATACGAAGGAGCTACCTTTGGGGATGCCTTTTCCTCTCCGTTTTTGAACTAAGGTTCCCACAAGCCGAGGCACCTCGGCCCGTTCTGAGAGGTGTATGTTCCGGGCTCACAGACCTTGGGCATACGGTAAGAGTTGTCCTCTGTTCCCATTGGAATAGTCGGCCAGCTGCCTCCTAAACTGGTCGTGGCACGGAGAAGGGAATGCTGCGTCCCCACAGAAAACTCCTCTCCCGCTATCGGAAGGGCGTGGGACAAGTACCCAATGCCCGACCTACCTGATGCAGGTTTTTTTAGGTTTTCCCTGCATTTCTTTAGGCGAATGCCGGGTAGGATTCTTAACATATAGCCCGGGGCCCCTAGTTAACCCTTGGCTACCTTCCTCTACCCTTCCGCATCCCCCCTTTCAAATCCCTTCCTATGCTATTAAACGTGGATTACCCTCATGTAGCCTGTTGCCCTAAAAAAAAACAAAAAAAACAGACACGTACTTTTATGAAAGACTAGGAAGTTTTGAATTGATTTCACCGCCAATTATTAATCAAATACATTTTTCAAGAATAAACCGGTCGGGAATTCTGACAATTGTGCTTCAGATTTACCTGGAGAACTTTCGAAATATATTATTTAAAATTTCCAGTTAACAAAAAATTCAGTGTGTTTGGATTAATACTGCTTGACCGTTTTACTTTTCTAACCTTTCAGGTTATTTTAAATTAGCCATATAACGTGTCCGTGCAAATTAAGTAATTTTAATGGGTGAACCTTATTGAATTGGACTGAATTAGGTCAAATTGTATTGCATACTTAAATGTGTTACAATCAAATAGAGAATTTTGAAAAAATGTTTCAACTATTTTATATCCATGTGCAGAACATTTCAATTCAGTTAAGTTAAAGAACGAATCTCATTATACATTAAATCTAAAAGGACAGAAGATAACAATTCATGATTAAGTATCCACAGGAAATGAAAAAGTTTGTATGAACTGTTTTTATAGAAACCTTTTCATTTCCTGGGAAATTGATTCATCGTTATACCCGTATATTGGTCCTGCGTTCATTTCCACGTGGAGATATTAATGAAGCGCGGAATTGTCTTGCAAGCGAGAACTGGCATACACTGATTATGGCTTTAACGACATGCTGAGTGTAATTATCATTAGGAACTATTAATGAGATGAACCGATTAGATAATATGGGTAAGGTCTATATGCTTGCCCTCAATAGTGCAGAGTTTCTACTCAAAGTTTCAAGTATAAATTAACGAATTCTAATTAGAATTGTGGGAGGATGTAATTTTAAACTAAAAAATACATCAGCCAATAAAGACAGACTAACATGAATAAAATGAAAATAAATTAGAGCATTACATTACATGAAAAGACAAAATAAGTGTGGCATTACTACTCAATTTTGGGTCCTAATCATGTACTATATTAATAAAAAATAAAAGGAAAACCAAAATTAATTCTATGGAATACAAACAAAACTCTTCATGAGCTTGTTTAAATAAATTATAAACAGAATTAATTAAATCAATTAAAATTATATCTTGAAAGTAATGATAATAATCAAATCTTAATCATATAAATATAATTGATTATGTATGTGTGTATGTTCCGCATAAAAATCTAAACTCGTGGAGAAATTTCGACACTATTTTGTATTCGTGTTCCTTTTGAACCGTAAAAAAACACTGTGGGGGTAAGCCACCACTACCACCCCAAGAGCGGGAATGCATAAATAGCCGGTATTTCGGAGTCAGTGATATTATTAGTGTTTCTCCCGATGTTGTTTATCTATAATTTAAGTTCCTTCCGGCAAGGCGTCCTCGTTGTTGGGGATCGAGAGGTGTTACATAAAAATAACGGGAAAACGACCGAAATTTGAGTCGAATCTGTGGATATGGATGTCGCTGAATTTAATTATGACATTCAACTTACTGTTTATCCCAAATGGACGGGGTGGAAATTTTCAAACAGTTTAAAACGTTCGATATTTTTGCCGAAAGAAAATTTTTCGGGGTCAATGCGATAGATAGCGTTTCTCCATATATTTTTGTTTATAATTTGAACCACTTTCGGTATGAGAAGGGAGAATCCTTAGGGATGGGGCATAAGGGGGTGTTACATAAAAATTACAAGCGAGATTGGAGTGAAATCTTGGGTTATGGATATCGCTGAGTTTAATTATGACAACCCGGGCAAGGACGGCACCCAGATAGTATTATAATGAAATGAGATATTTGGATTCAAAGACGTGCAAAAATTCAATTATCAGTTTAGAAAAATATTAACTAATATAAGAAATTATAAAATATAACTCTGTGTTAAAGTATTCTAATTAAATATTATTTATATTATGATATTAACAAAGATGTAAATATGTGACAAATTTTATTCCTTTTTATTTTAAGTTGGTTGTATTTATGAGTTCTGGTGCTTGTTTAAAATTTAAAAACTCAACAATATAAGTACTTTACGCCAAACAATTGTTATATCAGTTTTCGAACTTAACTTACTTGCACTGAAAAATTGGGAATGATTCCATATTACCACATTATTTATTTTGAGTTTTAATATATTAGTATGTTTCATTAATTACATTTCCTCATTTGTTAGATGTGAGATGACTTTTGCAAAGAGATTGTATTCAGCAGTCCCACAGACTGGACGGATAGTTCAGTTGCAGCACTTGTTTAATTATTAAAATAATAATTTATGGGCCTCATGATCATAACATATTGAAAAAATATCGGTTTAGCAATCGAGAAGCATTTATTTAACTAGTACACTGGACGATAGATAAGCAATTAACTAATATTTTTTAATTCACATCCATTGTAAAACATTAATTCGTACATTATTTAAGAGATCAATAACATTTATAAATTCAGATACTATGGCTATTATATTGCTTGTTTGTATATTAAGACTTTACACCTATATATTTGTAAGAATACGTAATTGCCTATAAATTTTTTTAAGTATTCAACAAACTCGTTTCCGAAATTTATCCAAAAGTCATGAAGAGTTTTTGTTATATTCTACAGTTTTAATTTAGGTCTCATTTCAATTTTTTATTAATTAGATCTCAAAGTTGAGTACTAACGCTGTACTCCTTTCTTGTATTTTCAGGGGTGTATGTCTCTCATTAAATTAAAATTATTCTGAATTATTTACTGGTTTATTTATTTTATTTATAACTAACGTCAGATAAATATCAGTTTTCAACTATATTTCCGTTAATAAACATTCAAAAGACTAATTGAAATAACAATAGACTCTGAAAATGTTATATGATTTCTACTTTTTGGAAAATAAGTTTTATCTTGTAATTTTACTTTACGAAATCAAAGAATATTTTAATAATTTCTGGCTGTTGTTCCTACCGCGCAATTATGTCTTAGAATGTTGCAATACAAGATATTTCTGATTTTTATAATTTTATTTTTAATTTATTTGTCATGCTTCTGTCAAAGAAGGACTCCAGTGGAAAACACATTTCAGCGAGTGGAAGACCAGGAGTCGTTACGGGGAGTGACGTCACGGGAAAAAAAGGTTAACCCGTGGAAGGTTTTATTCTGGTCTACCTTTACGTGTTATCCTGGTTGTTGACTTGGTGCCCTTAACTTGAACCGGGCAGGTCGGCAAAGTCCATTTCCCAAACGAGCCTCGGTACGCATCTTTCTCGTTTCAGCCAGGTCGGGCGGGCGTCAGCTTCATTACAGCCGGTCCATTAGCGCAATGTATCGCCCCCGGCGTTCTGTCATAATTCCACAGTCAAAGTGCTAATATTGCCAACAGCACCCCAGTCTGCTGTGGAAAAAACATACCTAGATAGCTATCGACCAGGAATTCTTCATTTCGACGCACGTGTTCAACGTTATTTTTTTACATTTTAATACACCTAATAAATTGCAACGTAACACGTCGGTGAATGTAATTAACATGAATATGGTTTTGGGGCATTTTAATTTTATGTACAACGTTGTTTCTGGAACACAGCGCCGACCGTGAACAGAATTGCGCTCGAAACACGCTCCGGTCAATTGTTTTTGAGAAAAGTAGTAAATTCTACTAAGCCAATAGTTAATTAAATTGGTACTCCAAAAATTTTTGAAAATATTTGTATTACAGTGTAAATGATTTTTAATTATTTATACCAATTGAATTTATACCCATTGAATCACCATCAATAGCGTCATTGTTTGGCACATTAACCATTTTCGTTCGCCTCTCCCGACCTAACCCCTCGACACATAACTTGAAATAAACCATTACTGGCGCTACTTTAAAAACTTGGGAATTCTCCTACTACATAAAATACATGTCTAATAATCATGCCGAATTAAAAGAATAACAATAGTCGCTATCTTAATAAAGTCTAAAAATACTCCTGGTACTATACATGCGTAAAAAATACAACCTTTAACTAAATATATAGCAAAAATATAACTGGTACCGTAAAAAAATAAAAAAATACAACCGATTACTTAAATGGTCAAAAATACTCCGGGAAACGTTTTTTTAACCACACCCACATCCACGTCGAGGAACATCAAATTACATTAACCACCATGGTTAATGTGAGAATTAAACTGTTCGACTCCCATAATTCCGAAATCGACATTAATATGTCTTTTTTTAAATTACTTCCACCACCACCACCCGTACGATAAGGGTGCTTCACTCCCTTGCCTTTTGGAGTTGAAATTATACTCTTAAAACTTCTAGAATGACACTATCAAATTCAGCGACCCGGGAAACGTTTTATAATATAAACGCTTATAATAGCCGTTTACGAATGTTTAAATGCTATCCCACCCACACCTACCCTAGAAGTCGTAGGTGTGTCCTAACTCCTCGCTGTTTGTTCTTGGATCGTAATTAATATGTGTATTAAATTTTGGTATAAATTTATCTACATCTTTAAGATTGTACGCGGAAATTTTTTCCACTTAAATATACCTCAATCAGTATTTGTCAGAACTGAAGTATTTGTACTCTATAACTCTGTATTTGATAACAATCTCAGTTGTTTCGTGTTTATTTTATGTAACGCCTTTCCACCTCCACCCTCAGTGTTGCTGCCTTCCGATGCTGTAAAGAGGTTGAAATTATGCATTTAAATACAAATTGAGAGAAACTATTAATCTCATCGACATCTAAAAGAATTATTCGACGCAAATATCGGCCACTTTCGTGACTATTAAAATTTCCCCCCCAACCCTTCCCCCGAAAGCCGTCAGAAAACTTTGCGGACGTGCGTAAAACAACTGAGCAAAGTTTCATCGTAATCGGATGAATGGTGTAGGAATGCATAAGGGCCACACACAAGTCATACATCTTCTATATATATAAAAATGAATTGCTGTTCGTTAGTCTCACTAAAACTCGAGAACGGCTGAACGGATTTATCTTATCTTAGTCTTGAAATGTTCATGGAGATCTAGGGAAGGTTTAAAAGGCGAGAAAAAATCGAATAATTTCCGGGAAAATCCTAAAAACAGCCCTTTTTTATTTCCCATACAAACGTTTTCTAAATAAAATACAAATCTACACCAGTCGAGCAATTTTCATCAAATTTCGTACACGTGTTCTTTGCGACCAGGAAACAAACACTGTCGGGGTGAGACGCGTCTTCCACCCCCAGAAGCGGGGGTGGAAATATTTAAACATACTAAAACAGCCGATATTTGACTCTGATAAATATTTTTAGGGGTCAAAGATATTGATAGTGTTTCTACCAATGTTATCTGAATACAATTTTCATCCCCTACGCCCTGTGAAAAGGACACCCTTCGGGTTTGGGGTGGAGATGCTTTACAGTAAAATAACGCGAATACAACCGAGATTGGAGTCAAATCAAAGGTTATGGAAGTCACTGTGTTTAGTTACGACATTCGAATTGGCATTTACCCCTCAGATGCAGGGGTAGCGGGGTGCAAATTTTGGAACATGCAAACACGGCAGATATTTTCGTTGAAGAAATTTTTTCAGAGTTAATTATAATGATTAGGGTTCGAGTAGCGTTACATAAAAATTGCGCAAAAGCAGCCGAAATTTGAGTCATATAGGGGGTTATAGATGACATCTCCGGCAACCTCGGGCACCCAGCTAGTTGATATATACATATAGAGATACCAGTGCGATTATCGTGTGGGTATGCCGCGAAAATAATATTGAAACTGATAAAATCCAGGTTTGAATCTGTTGCAACATGTAAATAATAATCATGTAAATAATAATCATGGTATTTTTTCAAACGGTACTAAAATTTTACAAATTATATAATTTTCTGCGTTAGAGCGTCAGTGAAATTCAACAGTATTTTCAAATCTAACCATCCAACTAGAATGAAGAGGAATCGTAGACTTATATAGATATATTCAATTGAGTAAAGAAAGCCATTTTAGGTCACTAACAGATATTAAACTCGAATAACATAGTGTAGAGGATTATACAATATTATTTATTCTGTGTTAAATTAATTTTGTGAACCTCTAATATATTATTAATTTCCTAATTTCTTTTAAGTACCACAGTCGATTGTTCCGTTAGATTATTATATATTATTTCAACAGTTATATTTTCCTAGAGCTCTGGCGGAGGCTACCTTTGGTAAGAGTTGTCAGCTATTCCTATTGGAATAGTCGGCCAGCTACCTCCTAAACCGGTCAAGGCACGGAGAGGGGGAAGCTGCGACCCCACAGCTAACCCCTCTCCCGCTATCGGAAGTACCAAATGCCCGACCTACCTGATGCAGGTTTTTCTAGGGTTTTTCCTGCATTAATTTTAGGCGAATTGCCGCTTATGATCATTAAACCATAGCCCGGGGGCCCTAGTTAACCCTTGGCTACCTTCCTCTACCCTTCCGCATCCCCCCTTTCAAATCCCTTCCTATACTATTAAAGGGGAGTTGCCACTATGTGGATTACCCTCATGTAGCCTGTTACCCCCCAAAAAATTTTCTACACATTCTTAAAATTAAACAAATTAAGAGATGCTGTTGATAGCCGCTTACAAAATAAAAGGAATATCATAATTACCTTACGATTTGTGACAAAATTTCGTTTGCCTTCGTTAAGGTTTTACGAAGTTCCACGTTAAGAAGATGCATGAAAACAGTGACTTATTAACAAGTTTCAAAGTTGGAAGGCATTCGCGACACGCGCTTTTCATAGGGTGGGTTTATAATTTAATAACCAAAACGGTGGAAGTAATATGCAAACCCGATTTACTTGATATCGTTCAAACGCAGTTTTACGTAATGACAAATTATTGAGATTGATTTTAATTTAATTATTCATGAACAGGGCTGCGCGCCATTAATTTATAACGTTTAAAATGGGAGTTTATTTTGATTTATTTAAACAGAATTTATTTTAACGTTAAAATAGTTTCAAAATTATTTTACGAAACCATACTCAAAAATATGAAATACAAGTAATTACAATATTTAAATAAACAATCAAATATGTATGAGATTTTAATCTCAGGGTATACTCGCGGGAAGAATAATTAGCATATTATATTCAATGGCGTACGTATAAATTTTTGTTATTTAAAAAAATTATATTTTTCGTTTATCTGCCTTTGTAATCACGCTGGTCTTCGTGTGGTCGAACAGTAGTCTACGCTTTAATTAATTCCGTAGATGTAACACTTTTCGACGGCACTAATTCCGGCTTTACTATTACTTTATTTAAAATATGCTTTGTTTTTTGTAATTATTAAAATTGATCCTCAACATTGTATCGCCAAAACATATGTATTCTGACTATTGAGACAACTTATAAATAAACAACAGCCAATTTGAAGTCAGTAAAAAGATATTTATTTATGGAAAATTAAACTACGTTTCGTCGCCAACTTTACGACCTCTTCATGTTGAATTTTAACACTACAAAACCATAAGATTTTTAAGAAAAATTTGGCAGTGAATAAACAATATAAATTCAGATGGAATTACAAATTTTCTCCCTTGACTGCCATGGCCGAAATACACAATTTAAAAAGAGAACGATCAGTAAAAACTAAGTTACAGTGTTAAGTACGGTTTACAATAGAAACAATTTACGATACAAAAAATTCGAATTTAAAATTATAACATTATAAAAATTAAATACTTCAAAAGCAATTTGTTCAAATTGTTTGTATGATTTTTGTATTGATAGAATTTTTATAATATCTGATACGTAGAATTTCACTCATTAGTATTCATGACAAAATTGACAATTTAGATAAGCACAATGTAATTTACCAAATTAATTGTACTGATTGTCAAGCCACATGTATAGATCAAATCAAGAGTTCATTAAAAACTACAAAAATTTAATAGTTAATTTTTAAAAGTGAAGTGCGCAATACAAACAAAGAAAATTATTATTTCTATCCATATGAAGGTAATCAATACTAAATTCAATAAAATAAGAGGTTGTTCTAAAAAAATTTCTCAACTATAACCGACGTTTTATTTCGTTGCGTTGCTTGGTTTACAACTGATTGATGTTCAAGATGTTCTAAATGTGATCTAACCTTTGAAAGGCTTAATTACGGACTTCTCATACAATTCCAGAATATGGCGGGACGGAGAATAAAATGAAATAGCAAGAGACAACTGGCTGAAGCTTACAAAGGTAAAGTAACTAATGAGATACAATCAGAAAACGGTGAAATGATTATAGAAACATTTAGTGAGGCATTATAAAAAATTATATCTGTAAGAAGGCCTTAATTATGTTATTGAAACATTTCAATTAAAGTTTTAATTTTACGTGTATTTTATGTGGAAATTATATAATGTAGTTGATTTAATTATTTCAAAAATACATCGTTTCGGTTTGTATTTGAACCTTGATGTATTAATTAAATAAACGGTCTGAAAAAAGTCATAAAATGCATTAAATAACATTTAAATAATTCTTGAGTGTCATAATTGTATTAACTCAACACAAGAGTATTTAAATAGAAAGGTTCATCATGTTTTAATTGATGGAATTTTAATTTTTGACATGACATAATACGTATTATTTACTAGTTACTATATAAAAATATATTTCAATTTAAAAACTTTTTATTATATTCAGTATCTTTGTTTATTCTGAAAAGTATTTCGTTTGTAATTGTGTCCTTATTGAAGCCGACGCGCTTTGTATGTCACCTTTATTTGAAATGTAATGAAAATGGTGGGCTTAATTGAAATATTTTTGTAGTAAGTTTCTTCTTAAATCTTAAAAACTAGAAGGAAATTTAAATTTGGAGCCATCTATCATTCTTCTCCTTTCACTTAGTTTATATCTCCGAATTGGATAATTATACTGCTGACCTCATACATATTAAGTATGTAGAAACGTTAGATTTCCACATGGCTATGAAGTTAAGAAAAATTATTTTGGTAAACAGTATTATAAATTGATATCGTAATAATATTAACAAATTTCCGTTATGTTTTCTGTATCCACATTGAATACATTCAAACAGTCTTTTCGTCACTCTGAAGAAGAATGGTTTCCTTTTGAGCAAAGCATTGAGAGGTTTTATTTTTCGTTTACAGTGCGAACCTATGAGTGGGAGCTGAAGTCCTCTTTTTGAGCCGCTAGTCAATACAATACAATTGAGCTACAGGGGCGACGAGTGGAGGAATAAATTCTGCGGCCGGGGAGGGAATTGTGCGCCTTGGCCTCTGTTTCGTGATAAATATTGCACGTTTCCTGGAGCTTGCCTCCTTTTCAGAAAAGATTTTTTTAGAAAGTCTGATGGCGGAAAGCCGACTAAAGGCCAGGTTCTGAAATTCCGAACAGCGCCCCGTGTTTAAGGGGTCGTGGAAAGAGGATACCATAAAAACAGACGCTGGAACTGCCGCCTCCAACAATTCATTTCTCCATAAAGGGTTAAGGGAATGTGAAAGAAGAATCAAAATCTTTGATGTAAAACATCAGTAGAAATCTATATTTCGCGAATATAAAACTATCATCAGTCATATTACTGGATCGAAATTGATGAAAGTTACACTACTATAACAAATACATATTATTTAAAGTTATCCGTATTCCATTTTTCCGTATTTCCTTTAGCAAACAATTTGTTTTCATTCCAGTTAAGATTTTTCAAAAATATATCTGGGATATCCTACGACTCCGTTCTTCCTTCCTCTAGTTTCATATTAAACGTCTACCTTGAAATGAGATCGTAATCGAAGTCTTACAAAATGAAACATGAGATAAAAATAAACTTGCATGAAATTACAAACAGATTCAATATATATTTTATTAAATGAAGTATAGATGATGATCATTTCATTTCATTTCTTCAATTTTTATACATTAATAATATCCTATTTTGTATTTGTGGCACATATTTATGACTCTGTTTCATTTACATGAAAGAAATATGAATTAATACGGCTTTTTTTGTAAATATATTATTTTAAAACGTCTAATAAATAAAACTAGTGTTGATCACAACTTTACACGCGTGAATATACATATCTCGTGTTCTATTAAGCATCTTACTCGCTGCATTATTCGTTGTTAATTTTTACGATATATTTTCAAAAATACAATGCCCTCAGTAATATATAATACTATTAAAGGTGCTGAGATTATGGAGAATGTGAAAGTTAGGAAGAGTGTGAACCCAACTGACATTCCGTGACGTCATCTTACATTTTAGATAGTGGCTCACGTACGTGAATGAGAGAGGAATATTTTATTTTTCACGTTACTACTCAACATGAGTTTTTAAAATTAATGAGTTTCTTTAATGAAACACCATAGCGATATCCTGCGACGACATCGAACGTCGATACAAGAGAATATCGACGTTATCGATATACAATATTCAGAGTTTAATTCATTCAATGAACAGAATAGCGTGTCCATAATCGCAGTCAATGATCCACAATACTCTCAAAACATTAGCCTTAGATTAGATTTATTTACTTAACAGTAAATAATTCGTACTATTTTTGTTGATATTGCTATTGAGAAATTTCTGTCATGACGCTATGGGACGTAGGTCATTGCGTTCTTTGAAAACGCTTCTCTAATCACTATTCGCCATTAATATCGATTAATAATAGTCATAGTTATTATATATAACGTTATTTAGAGTAACTGTTAGACTAGAAAAATCGCTCAGAAGACATTGAGATGGACTAAGATTAAGTTGAGTAGGGACCTAGCATATTGAAGGGTGAAGTGGAAATAGTAAAAATGGACAAGTAGAGATAAAAATCATTGTAAATAATGACATACCCGTTGACTTGTTGAAAGACAAGTAGCTGACCCAACTGATAAGTTATAAAACTCGAAAGTGACCAAAATCTTGTTTAGATATTACCATGAAACCGTAGAAAACGAAACAGCAGGTCAACAAATCCATTTATCACATAACTATCAGCTTGATCTCAAATACTGGCAAAATTTGGCACGTTTACTCAACAGCAGACTAAGACGTAGGATAAAATAAATTATTGGATAAGATCAGTCTGGTTTCAGGAAAGGAAGAGGAATTATAGGAATTAATAATAAGAAAGATAGCCAAATACAGACAAATTAAGTGATAATATAAATACCACACTACGTTTCTGGGACTAGGTGCTAAGAGTGCATTTGTGTCGCACGAGGCTCTTCTCAGGTTGTGAGGCATTTATATTATCACTTAATTTGTCTGTATTGGGCCATCTTTCTTATTATTAATTTTCAATCAGGCGTAAATTTTTTCATTTCAATTATAGGAATTGTAAAAATAGATAGATTTATTCACCATTAGCCCTCTTAAGAGGAAATAGGATTTGTCACAAATGTACAGTAGATAAATTACATATAAACAGAATTAATATTAACAGGTTACACACACACACAAAAAAAATTCATATCTATTCACATTTGTCTAGTCACTACAATCATACACACTATCTTTAGGAAACACGCACACGACACTAATCACTTCCTGGTATTCATCTCCTGTCGCTAGGTACGGAGGGATGTCGTCATGGATATTTACCAAAACAGAAAGCAGAGGCAGGAAAAACAGAACCAAAAGGGGAAAACTGGACAAACTATTTACATATTTATAGCATATTCGGCAATTTTGTAGGCAAGGCAGTTCAACGAATGTGAGACCGATTCAAAAATTCGTGTACGGAGTAATAAGTTCCATTTACAATAAAAGTTTTACACTTCTTGACAAATGCGTCGTTGTTGTTGATGTTCTTTACATGTTCAGGAAGGCTGTTAAATAGTGCGGTAGACTGGTAGAGACTGACGCTGAGAAATGAACGGTTCCTCCATGATTGTCCCCCGTTACTTGCAAAAATGTTCACGTTGCGTTTAACAAATTTTAGTACTTCTAATATGTAAGCGCTAGGTAGAGTCAGAATATGAAGTATTTTGAACAGCGGCCTGCAGCTTTCTCTGAACCTGATATAATTATAATGGCTCGTTTATGCAGTTTGAAAACATCCACACTACGAGAACAATTGCCCCAGTTGGCAATACCGTAACACATATGTGAATGAAAGTAGGCAAAATAGACTAGAGAAGCAGTTTTGGTATCAACTTGTTGCACCAATAGTCTCAATGAGTAACAAACAGTACTAAGTTTTCGCACGAGGCGACCATGTGCTAGTTCAATTTTAATTTACTGTCGACCTGAAAACCGAGGAAAGTCGCATGATCTGAGAACTTATCCGTTACGATGTTGTTGGTTTCTGTTGTAAAACGAACTGACTTAGTTTTCTGTACATTGAGCGTTAATTTATTGGCGGCGAACCAAGTATTTAGGTTCTTCGCATTGAGATTATTTAAATCAATGTCTGTTATTAACAAATTAGTGTCATCTGCGTGTAAGATAGATTTTATAGGTTCCATATATTCTGGAAGATCGTTAATATACAAAAGGAAAAGCAGTCGACGTAATATTGAGCCCTGAGGCACGCCACAAGAAATGCCTTCCCATTCTGACAAGTGCACATCAACAGCTTTGTTTTTTTAAGGCCACCTTCTGTTTCCGATTGTTGAGGTATGATTCAAAGAGTGCCAAAGCGTTGTCTCTGATCTTTTAATATTCTAATCTTTGGAGAAGTATGCTGTGATCTACAAGATCAAATGCCTTCGAGAGATCAGAAAAAATTCCGGCTGCTTTCATTTTTCATCAAAGGAATTTTGTATACTTTGAATGAACTCGTACATAGCAGGGCTCGTGGATTTTTGTTTGAGGAAGCCGTGTTGAGCCGGAGTAATTACTTTATACTTCGTCAAGAATTCAAGTAACTTTTTGTGTAGAATTTTTTCTAGTATTTTTGAAAATATCGGAAGTAGGGAAATTGGTCTGTAATTTAATGCGTCGGTAGGCGAACCCTTCTTGAAGATCGAAATAACTTTTGCAGTTTTAAGGGAGCCGGGAAAAATGCCGGTAGAAAACGTGTCGCGTGTCGCGTGTCGCGTTGAATAAGATTTGAAGGAGAGTAGCTATGACGTCGGCACAATGATTCACAACTTTGCTTGAGATGCCATCTATATCCGCAGATTGGGTACATTTTAACTTTCTTATTACGTTTATTATTTCGTTATTGGTAACCGGTTGAAGGAATATGGAATTCTGAACACTCGGCACGGCGTTTTGTAGCAGTTTATAAAAAGCACGACCTTCTGATGGCTTATTGATCCGACACATGAAGAAAATATGAATTAAATATACCCGCAGCGTCTCTGTTGGTGAAAGTTTTACCGTTGTCGACAAGCTTTATATCTGTCGGGTTTTAATTGACTTTACCTGAGATACTTTTTTTTATTATATAGAGAGTTCTACAAGTAAAAGACGAAGTTTGTGTTTGCTTCATTGGCTGGAAAAGGGTGTTAGACCAGGTAAATTGGAAAAATTTGATTTAAATACTCAAGGAAATTGGAATTGATTGGAACGACAGAAAACTCATCAAGAATTCGTATAAGGGGCAAAGGGTGAAGGTGTCTCTGGATCACGGAGAGATCTAAGTGCAACCAAGCTGTTGTCATGGCACCCATACTGGTGAATGATTAACCAAAGAAGCTTGGAAGTAGTTGGAGATTTCAGAATAGGAAGAGGTTCAATTAGCACAATAAATTATGCAGTTGGCATGGCATTGTTGACGAATAAGAAAGAAACACTGCAAGGCATGATGTACAGGCGAATCGAAGTAAGTATGGAATACAGATGAATAAAGAAAAGTCCAAAGTGATGAAAATATCAAATAATTTTTTTTTTTTGGGCAACAGGCTACATGAGGGTGATCCACATTGGGCAACTCCCCTTTAATAGCATAGGAAGGGATTAGAAAGAGGGAATGCGGAAGGGTAGAGGAAGGTAGCCAAGTGTTACTAGGGCCCCCGGGCTATGGTTACGGATCCTACCCGGCATTCGCCTAAAGAAATGCAGGGAAAACCCTAGAAAAACCTGCACCGGGTAGGTCGGGCATTGGGTACTTGTCCCACGCCCTTCCGATAGCGGGAGAGGAGTTTGTTGTGGGGACGCAGCATTCCATTCTCCGTGCCTCGACGAGTTTCGGAGGCAGCTGGCCGACTATTCCAATGGGAATAGCGAACAACTCTTACCGTATGCCCAAGGTCTGCGACCCCGGAACATACACCTCTCAAAACAGATCGAGGTGCCTCGGCTTGTGGGAACCTTAGTTCAAAAACGGAGAGGAAAAGGCATACCCAAAGGTAGCCCCTTCGTATCTCTCCTAAAAGGTTCTGCCTGCGAGAGAAAATCCCTCGCAGGTTACCTGCGAGAGAATCCTCTCCTTTGCCGATCCCATCAAAATATCAAATAAATCACAGCGCTTACATAAATTTGTGGGAAAATTATAAATGTCTAGCAGTTCAAGTAACTTGGATGATTGTTACAGAAGAAAAGAAATACGGTCACGTATCACAATGGCCAACGCAGCATTCACCAAGAAAAGAACCCTACTGACAAGAAAATTGAACCTTCAACTGCGGAAGAACCTGGTAAAGTGCTACATCTGAATCAGGAACATTGGCATTAAGAAAGAGGGAGAATAAATACCTGGAAATTTTTGAACTGTGGCGATGGAGAAGAATTGAAAATAATAATGAGGACAGAAATGGTATAAAGTGAAGATGCTCTTCGAAGAGTAAATGTGGATGATACATCTGACTTCAGTATTTAAGAGAAAGGTAAACTTGATCGTACATACCCTAAGGAGAGAACTGCTTGACATTATCGAAGGATACATGGATCGAGTTCCGGGTCGTGGAAGAGTGCAGCAGCATTTAATAATAATAGTGATAATAACAATCTGATTAAGAGGCTCTCTTCTCGGTACATCAGTTCAATTTGTATAATTCATAATATTCATCTTTGATTATTAATTTTTTCTCATAATCTTTCGCTTAATTCATTCTTTTCAACGTAAAAAAAATCACCGTAGACATAATACCAACGTAATACACTTCCATTATTCTAGCATTTCTTTTTGATAGATTACGTCTAGAATCAATAGGGAACAAGCTGTTGTCATTTCGGTAACTAGGAGTAACATAAATCCATAATTGTATATTATTTATACAGTCTTGTAAATACAATTATAATTTTATATCTATGCATTTTTATCTGATTGTATATTTCATGCGCTACACTTCAGTGGTAGTTCATATCAGTACAATCAATGAGTGAAAATTATAATTATATGTAAAAATAATATAATACTTTGTAATCATCATTAAATTTCAAGATGCCCGTTTAAAAAGCACAATCTTTAAATGAAAAGTTTTCATTCAATAAGCTAATTTGTGACCAGATAAAAAAGGATGTCTAGTAATAAAATAGGTGTATCATTAAAAGGTGGAACAGACGTCTACGGAACATTAATGCGCACCAAGCATTGCCTTTATTCTATAAACTCTCTAGATGTCTTCTTGTATTTATTTCCTCGCGAAAGAAGTAAGAGGTGAAAAGTTTTCTCGACTTTGAGCTCCGTATCTCGAGTAGCACTTCAAGTTTATATTCGGAACAGACGTAGACTGAAAGAAAACTGCCCATAAATATGCAAAATACCGTCGTACTTTCGAGGAAATAGAAATTAAAAGTTTCCTTGAGTTAAGCGTAGATTCCTACAGTCAATTATCCGTGTAATTTTGCGGAGAAACCAACGGTGACATTATTTAAATTTGAATGTCTAACTTATTTCCTTGCCATTTCATAAATTATTAACGTGACACAAATTTATTAATTTATTACGCTTCCTCTTACTTTGATACTACTGTATATATAGTGTGATATCTGTCGTTAGGCCACGTGATAAAATGCATTTGACTATTAAGACTTATTTCTGACAGTATCAGACACATTTATAGATATATTTATCTGAATTAATTACAATTATGCACGTATGTTTGTCAGATGCAATTTATTAACAAGAAACATAAACTTCACGACGTTTCGTCCTTAAACTAGGATTCCATCACTTGTAAAATTGTGTAAGTAATTTCCATAAATTACCACATGATTCCAAAAATGATGTTTTGCGTAGACGATTTGCTTGAAATTCCCGTTATAACCGTCTCTTGCTAATAAATTACATCTGACAAATTTGGCTGTGTTCATACATTTATAATTTGACAGATATATTCGCTGATTTCATTAGTCCTTTATTGTGGATACACAAGTTAAAATACATAAAACACATTAAACGTATTAATATACATACAAATATAATTACCTGAATAATAAGTTTAAGTAAATAACAAAAGAATTTAAATTGTTTTATTATAACAAAATGACGTATTTCAATTATCAAAGCAGTCGTTAGAATTTTTTTTTTTACAGGTTACAACTCTTTTTGACTACGATGATCTCGTGTGGTGGAGCATGATAAGTAAGGACAAAAACACCTCCAATTATTTAGATTATAGCATCTTATCTCGAAAAGAACGTTTCAGCTACCATAAAAAGAGCAAATTGTCAAGCAATTACTTATGTAACTTAAGCGCTCTGAAAAAAAACTCGTTAATTTCGTAATGAGCTACGAAGATCCGTTTGGTAAAAATTAATATAATTATTTATTTATTACTTGTTTTAAATAAATCAAGTTTAATTCCTGAGTGCCGAATGCTAGACTCGATAATCCGAGGTACATGATACTCAGTTCGCAATTTTCGTATTACGTTAGAGATTAAGACTGCTGAAACAAGTTAATGTTATGTTTAACGAATTTCAAAATTTTCGGAATATAGTCACAAGAAAAAGTTAAAATGTTTAAACAGCGGTTTGCAAGTAAATCTGGAATCAGATTGAGGTATTAGCCGCACCAAGAGCATTTCGTTGATTAAAAATATCTAAGCTGTGTTTACAGTTCTATTAAACTCTTATTGGCGTTGTAAAGAATTATTATTGTGGACTGGGTTTTTACGTTAAATCAAAATAAATATTTGACCAATAAAGAAATTTTATATAAGTTTATTAAAGTTAAACATGAAAACTCTTATCTCAGGCACCTGTGGTTTTTTAAAAAAAGAGATCTGCTACCCGTACCAAATGCATACTGCTATTCTGTGTTGTATTGCCTGCTTTAGCTCTCGTACCGACGTACTGGCGTCGACTCAGGGGTTGATCACTGGGTAAGGCGTCGGCCTCCGGGATTGAATGCTGGCAAGCCGTCGTACTAAACTGTGTTGTGCTATTATGTGAACTCTTCACTAACAAATTGTGGCCCCTTTCTCACGTCGATTCTGCCTCGAACTATATCAGAGACAACAACTTTACGGAGCCTCTCTTAATTACATCCACCAGCTTCGGTGAGCGCAGAACAACTGTCCAGTTTCCAAAAGCTTATCTCTGTCCCCTCCATTATAGCCTCCCATTCTTTTACTTTTTTTAATTGTTAGAAAACTTCGTCGGTTTCACTGATTCTTCCATTGTCACAAGATTTATAGCACGCAGCTGCAGTTCCGTAGTCAACAATGGCTAACTATTCTGTCATGTTGAGGCCAACAATCGAGACAGGACCCGAAATTACTTGGATGGATATATTTATCTCCTCCACCCCCACGCACGTGCACGGTTTCGAATTCTCAAGGCCATAGCAAACAACACTTCCGAAACAAAGGAAAACTGAAACCTAAATACACGCGTTACAGCGTAAATGTAAGAAAAATTACATTTCTCCCGAGAATCTGGAGACTTAGGATGTTGTACTGATACTTCTAAATTGTTAATCGCTTTACATTGTATAGATGTTTGGCTCGCGGAGAAATTAATATTTTAATGATCAGAACGCAAATTACGCTAAAATTTATATATATTAAGTATAAAGCGTCAGGTGTGGAGTAACCAATTAGTTGTGCGATGTGAAATAAACGGAAACCATATCGAACTACACTACACTAAACTTTATAAGTCGGTCTCTTACGAAGCACTAATCCGAAACGTGTTATATCCATAATATTTCCTATATACAGGATTCAATCCCCTCAATGACTTTAGGGTCACGGATTATAATATTTCTGGTCTTGCACATGCATACATTGTAAGCTGTCTGACAGAGATAATATTCCGCGGTGATAAATTATAATCGTTGTGCAGTTTTCTGGCAATGTTGTAAAATGAGTTGTCAAAGAGTTATCCAGAAATTGATACGAAATTGACTAAAATTGTTGATATTGGAAAACTTGAATGAGGGATTCGATAGAAGAATTAGAATTTTCGAAGCTCAACTAACGACGATAGTATTCAGACCTTGATTCCTCTTTGATTGAAGACAAATCTCTTAACCGACATCCAGAAAAGTGTATCCTATAAAGATACGTATTTTGGAGAAATTAAGCGTTAAACAAATTTCAATTTTTTCAAGAGTGAGGTTTACGAGATTTTACGAGCCTTATTTCTGCTTAATAAAAATAGGAATTGCTTTAGTGCAAATGAATTACGCCAGCACAAAATTGTAATCAATAGGGAACAGAGAATAATTAATGTGATATTGAAGATTTCAGGGCTTCGCAAGTATTTCCAGGAATTCCAGCCAATATAGGACGTATAATAATTAGTCAAATATTAAAGACAAATTAATTCACTGGAGATTGAAAAACTATAGTTTGTTTGTGTTCAAAATACGATATGCTACTGTTGCCATCAATAAGAACATCAGAGCTTATATCTCATTCTTTAACAATCATGGAAACATTTTTCATAAGCAGAAACACAAAATGATTGGCATACATTACATGAAACGCACGAAAGGTTATTTGACTAGTTCGTAAAACACACAACAAATATATATATATATATATATATATATATATATATATATATTGTAATGATTAAAAGATTTAAATAAATTAATTTGCCCCACGTTGTGGAACCATTTATGTAATGATTAATAAGTGGGTGAAAGAATTAAATTAGCCCCACGTTGTGGAAGCCATTTATGTAATGATTAAAAGGTGGTCTTAATTAATAGGAGTAATTAACAAAATTATGTATTTAAAATTTATTGTCGATAATTATACATTATAAGCCCTGCTTTGCACGCCGAATTCCGTCAATTTAACAAATAAATATTTCAATTTCATTTTATTAATTCGTGGCGTTCAAAGGAAAATATAGCTTTATAATTTTACAATCAATTACGTTGAATTTCTCATTATCTCAGGGTCACCACGGGGTTTGATAGAAAGAACAAATACAATGAACTAAAATATTAACAATCCAAACTCAATGAAGTTAACGGAATTCAATATTAAATACAAAAGTAAAAGAAAAAGAATGAAATGAAAAACGCGAACGAAATCTGTCTATACCCTTTAATTATCATTTACAGTAATTAATAATTGTTTTGTACTCACCACAGTGCTACTGGTACCAGTTCGGACTCTTGTATCTTGAAATCAACGCCCACTAAACAGGCCATTATACACTGATTCTACTCATTAAATTTTGAACACACGGTAGTTGCTCTGGATCTCTATCCTGGAACCTGGATTAGCTCACTCTCAGCCAGTTGCCGGACGTAGATCTCCTCAAAGTCTCTCTATGCGAAAATTAGTTCAGTTTGTGAAGCAAAACTTCTGCTTCTAAATTGTGATTTTATAAGTCTCTCCGTCAAACTGTTTACTTGGGTTTTATTTACTTGTTTTATACCTCGTTGTTGGACTTCCTAGATAGCCCTATCCATAATTCTGGATCCGCAGACTTTTACTGTTTTCATTTCTCTATGTGGACCGAACTACTATGTCCCAGTTCTCGACGCATACTTCACGAAGACTGAGTTCCTCTAGGCGCGCGGTCTACAGGCTCCATTGTTAGCAAAGAAAGACCCGCTGCGATTGTCGTCTTTAAGCACCCGTACCGCCAACAATTAAATTATATTAAAAACAACTAATAGCCTGTTTAATTGGTATTACAATATATATATATATATATATATATATATATATATATATATATATATTGTAATGATTGAAAGGAAATTAATTAAACAAACGAATTGCAGAAATTTATTTCCATCAATTTAAATCAATAGTTGGTTTATGAAACCATTTATTAATTTTTATTTAAAGTGAAGGATTACAAAATGATTACGACATTCTTTACACTTTACAATACAATTTACTTTTATTCAGAAGACATTTACAACATTTTATATGAGATATATTCAAAGTTTTTCAATGTTTATAGATTTTTACAACTCTTTTCTCAGGGTAATTTACCTGGGCCTTCTAAGTAAAGAAACAACCTTTATATTTACGTTAACAATCAAATTCCTTTACAAACTAAGAAGTTAAACAATCAAACAAAACCGAGAAAGCAAAATCTGACGAATTTACCTTTAATTATCGTTTAAAAAACTTGATTAAATTTAATAAGGAACGTAGGTTTTCCCGGTGTAGTTGCTGAATGAAGTTCTCTCGGGATTCCAACCGGGTAGCGTAGTTATGTAAACACAACGTTTCGATGGCTTGCACCGCCATCTTCTTCAGGTGAAGTGCCGTTTGCAGAAGATTGGGCTGTATTTATACCGCCCCGTCTGTGGTACCAGTGATCGGGATGTTTCTATTGGCTCTGGTCCGTAGGTGGTAGGGGTGGGCAGCTGGTGGTATCCCCTCCCCGTTGCCTCTTTGGATCGTTGCAACCGCCTCCGGTAACCTCGGCGCGTCCGTTGCCGCGTTAGCGGTTGTACCCCCTGGAGTGCCCGGTCCGTTCCTCGGCGTACGAGACGCCCGTAGCATGGCGACGGCCGGTGCCCAGGCCTTGCTCAACTGGTAGCCAGTGTCCCTATTTATGAGCTCGCTGTGGGTAGTTTTGATAGCCACAGCTTTACACTTGATTAAATTTGTTTGTACTTACAAAACATTTGCTGGTACCAGACTTAACTCTCTTGATGCTAGGGCTCACCTCACACTTCTCACTAAAAGGCCATGAATCACTGAATTTACACTTGATTAAACAAAAACACGGTCGTAAGTTTCGAGTCTCTCCTCTGGGAACTGGAAACCGCTGCTCCCTCCGGATTATTAGTTGGGGAGATTGTTACAAAATTGTCTCTATGTAGAATTGATAACAGTCACGGTACTCATAAAAATTTTATTGTGGCGCTATTTATTAGGTTACTCCTTGCAGTTTTACTATGGATTTCAATGTCGAAAACTTTATACTCAAATTCTAAAACTTGTAACCTTTTCGGCTAGATCTATATGCCGGCCACGCTGTTCGTTGTACGCCTCTTTATTTCTGACTACCACACCCGACTTCAACACTAGACAGACTGTTTCCAGAAAGCGCTCGCGGTTCAGAGCAAAGCTCGCCTATACATTGTTGCCTTTGAAAAATGGGTACTGCTAAAAATCCTCTATAACTATCCAATTATTAAAATCATTAATGGCCTCTAATTAGTATTACAATATATATATATATAATTATCGTTTACAAAACTTGATTAAATACTATATATATATACATGTATATGTATATATATGTGTGTTTTATTATTACCTATGTATAATGTATAAATTTACATTAATGCTGGCCTACTAAACATTTCCTGTAATGAAGCGGCCATGGGATTATACCCCTTGTTGTAAAGAGCCTTGAAAATTAAATAATTCTGACATTGTTAACGGAGGGCTGAAACCCCGAGACCAATTCATAATTGTTCAATATCAAAACCAAACCGTTAAATATGATTCTAAACATCTGGTCACGATAACTGGAGTTAAGACTGAGGGAGAATCGATACACTGACCATGTGTCAGTCATAAATCCAGAATATGTCGTGTAAGATGACAATCGTCCCGGTAGGCATGGACTGTAGAAACATCAAATAATAATAATAGTCACAATATTCTAAACAAAGATGATAATGACGAACTATTTTCTGCATATATTATTAATGTTGGTTTTGATAACACTTCAAAAATTTAAAGGCCCTCTCACACCAGTGCCGGACTGCGGGAGTGGAAAAGGTGCGCGTCGTGTTTTCATTGCGGGATATGGGCATATTCAGACCTGCACGAACTTTCGCGCCCCTCGCTGCGTCCCAGTGAAGGTTCGCAGCTTCCACGGTATTTCCCGGATCCCGCACGTGGCTGCTTTGCGCTTGCCTCATTGTTTCGGTACAAGCCGCAAAAGAAAATTTTAATAATACATTACATTAAGTATTCGAAAACGTTCACACTCGTTTAAACATGTATACAAGCAATTGCAAATCGTTCTTCTGGAGATATTGGTTCACGGTAGTTCATGTATTGCTTTTTAATGTTAGTATTAACTCAATTGCAAATTTCATCAAAACAATCAGGTGTCATTATGAAATAAATATAAAATCTTGCAAAATCTCTACGTAGCTCTGGCATTAATGTGTATTCTTCACGTTTAGAATTAATTTCGTGAATCCATTGTAATAAACAACTAGTTAAAGATTAATTTGCCCCACGTTGGTGAAACCATAAATGTAATAAACAAACAAGATTTAATTAAAAGAAATTAATAAACAAAAAAAATTAATTAAAATTTAAATGATAGCCACACGTTGAAGACGTCAAATATATAATGATTAAAAAAGTGGTCTTACATCATTGAAATAATTAACAAAATTAATTTAAGATTAAAATTTTTTTTTTATTATTGTTGATAAATTTACATTGTATAAGCTCTATTTTGCACGCCGAATTTAATCCAGTTAACAACAAATACTTTAATTTTTCATTTATTAATTCGTGGCATTTTATGAAAATACAGTTCTTACATCATTACAATCGTCGAATCTCTATATCTCAGGGTCATAACTGGGTTTGATAATAAGAACACTCCAATTAAAACATTAACAATTCAATTAATTGAAGTTAAAGGAATACAAAATTAAAATACTAGAAACAAAAGAAAACGAATGATAAGAAAAATGCGAACGAAATCTGACTATACCCTTTAATTATCGTTTACAATTATTAATAATGGTCTTGTACGCACGACAGTACTTCTGGTACCAGTTTGGATTATTCTTGTTTTAATTTAACACTCACTAAAACAGGTCATTCATTACTCACTGATTATACACTTTAGAATTTGAATACACGTGGACGTTGCCCTCTCGTGTCTCGGCTATCCGGGAATCTGGATAAGTCTACCCTCAGCCGGCTGCCGGATGTTGATTTCCTCAAAGTCTCTTGATGCGACAATTAATTCAATTTGGGCAGAAAAAACTTCTGCTTCCAAATTGCGATTTTATGTGTCTCTCCGCCAGACTGCTTACTAGCGTTTTATATAAACTATCATATCTCGCCGTTTGACCTCCTGGATAACACTATTCATCCTTTTATGTTAGCAAATTTTTACTGTGTTATTACTTTATGTGGACCGTTCTGTCTCGTATCTCCGTGCAGACTGACTGTTTTCCAAGCGCGCGGTTTTTCAGTTTCCGTTGTTAAACAAAAGAAAAACCCGCCATGATTGTCGCCTTTACGCATTCGTACCGCTAACTATTTAATTACTAAAAACAATTAACAGCCTGTTTAATTGGTATTACACCATATTATTCTTTTCCTAAAGATATATAAATAATTAGTAAACAGGGCGCAGCAGGGTAAATAATTGCCTTATTTCTTATAATTCTTATAACTTAGCAGGTTTTTCGTCTTCGGCTAGAGCTGGTAAAATTAGAGCCTCTTCTTCATCTGAAGACATTATTGAACACGATGTCTTAACTTGAATTAAAAAATGTATTCAAAATACTTAATTATTTTAAGTTTAACTGCTGTGTACGCTGGAAGGCGTCTAGAAAATGAACTCTCGTTCCCGCAATGCTGTGGAGGGCCGTGTGTTATACGCTGTCCCGTACCTGCAACGGGATTCCCGCCCCCGTTCCCGCAGTCTCGCACTGGTGTGAGTGGGCCTTAAATCATGAGCTGACGTCGGGATTAGAGCTCTTCATTAACAATTTAATACATACCATAATATAATAAATAATTCCTGCTCAACAAGTGGTTGTTTTCCTGGATTATATATATTGAATAGTCTTTATGTAATAACCATAAGTATATATTTTTAAGGAGAAAGCAGTAATACTTGAATCCCCTGGTCATTCCGAAAAAGGTCGAAGTTTTCGATGAACACATTTGGGCGAGAACATAATACTATTGATATATATATTCAATTGATAAAAATTAATACGGCATAATGTTCCAGACAAATTTAATATGAGAAACAATTATACAAAATATAAATTTAAACAAAGCTGGATGTCTTCCTGTAACAGTATTTTAATATAGAATGATAAGTAAAACAAAGATCTAAAACTTCGATAATATTATTTTCTCAAATAATTAATTAATCGATTTTTGAATTACACCATTATAATCACACTTACTGCTCTTGTGATTTTACTATTTACTTACGAATCGTTTGTACATCAAATTACCGTCTATCGAAAGTACTCTTCGTTTTCTTGTAATATGACAATAAATGAATAAACTGGCCGTAATCCAGAAAAAATATATAAGATTAAGAAAATAAAAATATGTTATCACAACGTTACGTCCCTAATTTGAAATTTCATCAGTTGTACCTTAATTGTTAAAAATGTTATATGAGACATTAATACATTTAATAACAAGAATTTCTTCAAAGTAGAGAAGTTTTATGAATGTAGAATTTAAACATGTCTTAACTCAATTTGTTGCACAGAATTATGTAAAAATTGATGTTAGATAATTGTAATTATTACTACTTTTGTAACTATCGATATATTTTTGACCTAGTTCAATCTATCTTGATTTTGTAAAACTCAAAGCAATAAGGAACATTAGATGATGGTTACATGATTTCACAGACGCAGATATTTGAGATTCGATTTTTAAGGTACTATTTCCAGTTATACTTTCGAATGTTGCAGCATTCTGGAGGTTCATTATCCAATGTGTGGGAGGTGTGTGTAATAAATCATTAATGTATGCTACTGCGAAACGTGTTTTTCGAAAAATTCCGTTATTTTAAAAATAATCTCTCAAGTTATATGAAAACATTGTTTAGATTCTTGACGAGCATTGTTGTTTCATGCCTGCAATATCTGTAGTAGAAAAACAAAAGACTTGTTTTGTTGGCGTGTAGGTGGAAACAAAACTGAACCAGAGTAGACAAGTGTAGCCGACGAAACTCTTGGAAAGACCCGATTCTGTAAGAAACAAAAAGTATTGAATTAGAAATCTAGGCAGTACGTTGAATAGATCCAGAAAGAACTGGATATCTACAGGACCTTGGTGAGTCCTTAAAATTTTGTAAACAAACTTTAAATATTATGCTTCAACTAGAAGCATAAATATATAATATATGTATTATTCAATTAAAATTAATTATAATAGTCATTAAACAAAAATCCATAGTTTATAATCTAGTAGAAAACGCTCTCAAATTATTTCACCATAGATATATCATAAAGATAAAATCGTTAATATCGTTCTTCTAAATTCTTACCCAATATAATTTGTTTACAAATGATCAAAATGATAATAATTACAAATTAATTAGTCTAAGCACAATTTTTTTAATCTACTATATTCTGAAAATGTACAATATAAACTTATTGATTTGTTAAATCATTATGGCATTATTTTTAATGCTTTCAATTAAATTTAGTTGAAAATATTAAGGACAAAAATAATACGTAAGATGGACATGTATGTTACAAAATTAATTGTTTAGTTGATATTATTGTTATATCGGCCAAACGAATCAATGTCAAAAAATAGAATCAATGAACATTAAAATAATTTGAAATTTAACGTCCCAAATTGTTCACATATGTCCACAAATATTTATTTAAAAAACATAATTTCTAATGACACGATGTAAAGATTGTAGATGTAGAATTTAAATAGTATCCCAGATGACCGAAATGTTACATATTAGATCTAATGTTTTGGCCATTAATGTTAAAAATGACACAAACAATTCAAATGCATGATTCTTTAATATTGTGATCTACCTGTTTTATTATATTAAGTTTGAATTTCCATTGTTTTCTTAAATTTCAATAATACTCGTAACAGCTGTGCCAATAACAGTCATTTGGGCCGCAACTTGTTGACAAACCGTAAGTTAGAAATTTGATCAATTTTACAATTTTTCTAATAATAAACTAGCAGAGTGCCCGACGTTGCCCGGTTATTTATATAAATTATCCCGGAGAAGTAATTGATTCGATACTATCCTATTGGTAAACATTTCATACATCGCTAACGTCAGTGCTTAGAACATTTACCCATTTACTTTCGCCCTCCAAGACGTAACTCCTTAGCATCTAACCTAAAACGAAACAGGGTAATGAATGACGGAAAATTAACAAGTCGGGAGTTCTCCTTCACATAAAATAAGAGTGTCTAAAAATCATATCGAACTAAAAGTGAACCATACTCGCTAACTTAATAAAATCTAAAAATACTTTCGGTAGCTTAAAGGAGTAAAAAAATACAACATTTAACTACACAGAGACTAAAATATATATGTTAATCTAACATATCGTGTTAACCACGACGAATAAAATAAAATTTCATTAACCACCATGGAGAATTAAACTCAACGACTCGTATTACCCTGGAATCGCATCAATATCGGTATGTTTTGCATTATTTTTCTTTAAAACCATTCGACTACGACCCGTAGGGTTGCTTCCCATCTTTGCTTTTTAAAGTTGAAATTAAACGCTTAAAAATTCAAGAACACTATCAAATTCGAAAACGTTTTATTCGTCGCTAATAATGGCTGTTTGGAATATTTTTAAATGGAACTCCCTCCACCCCTATTTGTTAGAGGCAGTAGGTATGTCTTAATCCCTCGGTGTTTGTTTCAGGATCGTAAGTAACATGAGAACAAAGCTTGGTAGAAATTTCTCTACGCGTTTAAGATTGTACTCGGAATTCCCCCCCCCCCCATTCACCCCCACTGCTAGCGGTTGAAGTATATCTTAACTGGTATGGTAAATGACAGGATTAAAGTCAATGACTCCCATAACCTCCGATTCAATACTAGTCTCAATTGGTTACTCATTTACTTTTATATAACGGCATTTTCTCTCCCACCCCCAAATCTATGGGCTGAACTACAGTCTAATTGACATAGTGAATGTCAGAATTAAACTCATTGACTTCTATAACATTGGATACAAATCCAATCTCGGTTGTTTAATGTAACGGCTCTCCACCCTCTTCCTTAGTGGTGCTGTCTTCCCATGCTGTAAGGGGTTGAAATTATACACTGAAAACATGTGGATTGAAAAATAATCATCAAACACAACATTCTTTTTTACGTGTATTAGAATCAATAAAATAATCTGGAAATGGAAAAAAAATCATCAATTTAACATCATACGCAGTTATGCCAATCCTGCCTCAACGAAAGTAAAAACTAGGAAAGGAAAAAAAAGTAATGACGTAGATATAGGCTAATTTGAATTTTTTGTTATTACCTTACAAATCCTAAATTTGGCAAAACTTCTTGTTAGAAAATTGATTTTATGTTGTAAAATTTTCCCTACGTCGCGTCGCTGTTCGACACAGGTACTCAAAATATAAATGCCAATCGGCTTTTGATGCTTGGATCAATGCTTTATCAAATCTGTATTATGCGTCATCGTATTAAAATGAATATTAAAACAATTATAAACATAAAAATTAATCGTTGACCCCCAAAACCCCTTTTAAACTTCCATCGGCCCACTTGGAGCCTGTTAGGAATCCCTGGTATATTTTAATTAAGTAATTAACATAAAATTTATTAGTAAATCTATTCAAATTTTGATTAAGAAATTATTATAAATTGAAATTGAATATTTATTAAGATGTGTTGAATTACCATAGAGTTTTGATGAATTTTGTATAGAAAACAGAAAGAGAAATTTCACGTGACTACCCGCTGTTTTAGCCAAAAAACAAGCTAATATGCTGTCATATAAATGAAACACATATTTTGTGTTGTAAAAGAGCCACTTTTCCAACAAAAACCCGAAATAGCTTCTTCTTAACACCTAATTTTAACTAACATTAAATTTTCCCGGCCTTCCCCCAAAATTTTAGCGAAATTTACAATCCACTTGATGCGAATAAAGTGTAAGTTTGCAGGGCAGACTAACGAGCGACGGCTGCTGTAGCTGGGCCTTGCGGTTTCCTTCCCTTTCATTAAGGTTCCATGGCCTCGATTCATTAGCTCTGCTTCCAAACTGCTATAAACAGGTGATTAGCTACGGAGCAGTTTAGCAGCAAAATTTCCTGCGCTATATATTCTCAGATTTTTCAATAATGCGCTGTGCAGACAAAGGCAACTTCAGTTTTCAAAGCTGGTTTACACTCTTTTGTGTAGTTGAAAAATTAAATTATCACCGAAAGCAGACACATTTAGAGCAAATAATTAAATAATAACGCAGAATAGTGAAATGTAATCATTAAGAAGAGTTACAGTATTTACTGAGTACATGTATGTAAAAGGACAGGTTAGGAAAGTCCTGTATTATTTCTCAAAAAGCATCGATTATACCTTATAATTTTTAGCTTCACTATGTTCTAGGAAAAGAATGTTTTTAAACAATTGTCCAACTTAACGTTTACTTGTTACCTAACGTTAATCTTCTTTAGCTACACTAGCATTTCTCAAATTATTTCTTAGATCCTTATTGTGCATTTTCACCGCTTCAGTTCACGTTAAATCAACAGTTTTATTTTAGAAAATCAAAATTCTGAAATAATAAAAAATTAATCAACTGAGTCAGTTGTATTAATAAACAGTTAAATCATTTATTAAATCAATACACCGGGAAAGCCTACGATATTTGATTAAATTTTGCTCATCAGTGTCAGTAGTGAGTATATTTCGTTACAAATTTTTCTTTGCGTAATTCGGTAGAAATGATCAATCCTGATTTTAAGTAGTTTTTTTTCAACTTTGCCTTTTCCCACAAAGATAATAAAACTGTAAACGCAAACATGCATCCTTAATGTTCCAGTTGACTTATTTCTGAAGTTTATATCAAAATAGTTTGGTACCATAACGATTTCCATAATCTTGTCATTCTGTCGGTATTCTAATTTTTTCAGCGAGCATCTCTTGTAGTATAGTAATTACTATGATGTGTGACGTATTGGGACTTATTTACCTAACTAGCTGAGTGCACGGCGTTGCCCGGGTCGTCATAAATCAGCGACATCCATAGCCCTGGATTTGACTCCAATGTCGGTTGTTTACTTGTTATTTTTATGTAACGCCCATCAACCCTCACGCATAAGGGTGCTCCTCTTCTATGTCGAAAGGGGTTGAAGTTTTCACAATCAACATCGGAAGAAACTATCAATCTCATTGACCCAGGAAAATATTTGATTGAAACTTGTAAATATCCGAGTCGAATGCAAATAAATGTTTCAATTTAATTATTGAGTGATACATGAACTGTAGTCTTCATCGGAGAAATAAATGAACGTATGATGTACCATATATACGACTTAATTTTGATGGTGACCGAATGAGGTTTGAATGGTGAGGGTAGGTATTCAGCCTGGGGATCATACTAGGATCAATCTGGCACTACGAACGAAGTTATGCAACGGCGCTCTGGATTATCTGCTACGGTGAATTCGTGAATGGGGTGTACTGCCCGTGGCCATCGCAAGTGATTATAGATAGGACGGACTAGACGCCATCCACATATACGGGCATTGCCTAGTCCGGAAATTTCGACTCCACATGTTTAAAGGGGATATGACAGGATGGGTGAGATCACCAGACGACAGTTGTCGTACGTTCACCAGGACCTAACACCTGGAAATTGGTTTTGGCGCAATGTGTTAATCTTGAGATTAATAACGACTTTCTAGTACTTTCTGCAGCCAAAAAATAATTATTTGGTGAAAAGCGCGTTTGTTAGTGGCCGTGGAAAAATTGTATGGATTTCTGAAGGACTATATTTTAATACTACTTTGGTTCAAATTAAATATGCCAATTTATATTAATTGATTTAAGTTATTTTATTACCAATGGTTGGCAAATTATAGATATAATGATACAATAATATATATAATAATAGGCTCGTTTGGCCACCAGTTTCTGTGCATCAACTGCGACGATACTATGCCGAATCTTTATTTTCGTGATTAGGAATAATTTTCTGAGTCTAGCATACGTGCACGAACCATAAGATTCGTCGATTCTTGGGCGCCAGCATATTTTATCAAGTAAATAACCAAACTTTGTTGTTTTTAAGAATTTATTTCTCGAGACATGAAACATCAACTACTTAGATGTGGTTTTGACCTACACAACACGTAGCATTAAAGTACAATTTTTGTATTACACAGTTTTTACTCTCCGTGTTTCGCACCGAATGAGCTTTGAGAGTTATCGTCTCAGCAACGACTATCCGCTCGAGGAGCCGTAAACCGGACTGGTTTTGCAAGCCAAACAATGCCACTCGGGCACCAGACCCGATTGTTGGCGTTCTAGCCGCCAAAGAAAAACTTTACAATACACGAAAATGCTTAACATTATCCAAAATTACGCATCTATCAACGGACACTCCCGATGATATGTTACAATATAATACTTGTTTAAGTGCCTGAAACTTCTACGAACAGAGGGTAGGGCGCCATTCGATGATTTTTTAAAGACTCTGCTCTATCCGGATATAACAGAATTGATGATTTCTTAACTCGGTTACCGTTTTGTTGTGGCGTTTCCAAGTTTGGCGGCGAGGCTCTACAGGTACCAGCTCAGGCAGGTAGAGGCCAGCTGAAGGATGTTGCATGCTTCATGTAAATCTGTACTGTTCCATCTCAATCTCTGTCATTACTTTTATTTTGTCTTGACAATTTTTGGTTACAATAGGGTGGTACAACGTACACCTCCAGCGAGTCAGGCAATTCTTCATATATTATATTCGGGTCCTGTGTCAAGCTCATTTTAATTGTTAAATTTCTAACTAATTAATTAGCGTCACCTACTGTGTTTCGGTCAGGGTCACCATTTGCATTACAGAGATTCCGTGCTTGAATCCCTGCATCGACATTTATGTTTGTGCTCGTCATGATCAGGATGACTGAAGAAGAAACGTTACAGTGACCACATGCCACACCTACTCCCCCAAACCCCCAAAAAATCATGAATGTGTCATGGAAGATGTTGGCCCAGTAAGTCGTGGTCCTAAATGGGCTGCAGCGCCAGGAAGGAATTAGAGTCAAGACAGTTCGGGGAATAATAAAGGGTTGGTAATTTTTGATTCAGAAAAAATCACTATTGTCCAGGCGGCGGAGTGAGCTGACGATGAAAACTGCAATATTCTTTGGTTTGAAGACAGGATTTACCTAACAGCGTTCACTCTTGGAGGAACGAGAGGAAAAGGAAGATACTAGCTTCAGGCTTTCATGCATTCAACTGTTCCCCCATTGAAAATTAGTTATTCAATAGAGTTGTAAGTTGTCACCGCCTTTGAATACGGTTCAAGGGCGCTCAGAGTAACCGCACAGCAGTTACTGTATCAATCTTGACATGTATTTTGTATTTTCACAGAAGAGTTACATGATCAGTCTTATAATAAGATCTCTTGAACTCATTAAACGAAACATGGAAGGAATCAACCATGGCCTAGAACTAGACCCCAATTCCAGCATGTATTTTTACGATTAAAAAAACTAGAAAAAACAAAAGCATTACTATTATTTTAACTTAAATCACAATATTTACGAACCATCTTTTAAAACTGTAACAATCTCATTATTAGTTTTTTTTTTAAAAAAAATTACCCATTACTTAGAACTGTAGTAGTACTTATAAAGTACTTTATATTGGTGTCCAATTTATATGATTTAATAATAATTTTTACTTGAGTGCATTAATTAAGTTTTTCAGTATTTATCCGAAAATATACCGTTAGAAATGCGGTATACTACTTTAATTTTGAGCTAAATCTTTCTTCCTAAAACCTGTAACCTTTTTTATCAATCACACTATATATATCAGGTAATAAATATTTATTCACTATAATTGTTTTAATACAGTGCAAATATTGTACAGGGTTATTATACAACTACATAAGTTCATTATTTATAGAATTCGTTACTGGTTAGTCTCCACGTTTGATTCCCAGTATCCACCTTATTAATTGTACAGTAGCTCACACGGAGCCTTAACGCAAAGGCCGTGTCTCATAAAAAGATCTGCTCGGTCAGCTTTAAATTGTAAAACAGTTCCTGTTCGAATTAAAATGTTAATGTTTCGCGTATAATCTATTCATCAGACCTCTACCCAGCGCAAACCGTAGGACTGGCAAGATTAGTGGGTGTTCGGTAAAATGAAAGTATTCCCTACCTCCGCTCGCGTGCCCAAGTGCGATTATCTGAGTGCGCCGAAAAATATCATCTGTTTAATAAAATGTAACACATTTTTTTCAAGGAAAAAAAATCGAGCCCGATCCCAGCAATTATTCTCTGAACGTATTTTATTGAAATAAAGTGGGAGATAAATATTAATTATTTTTCAATATTCGACTAGGTTCTGACTTTAATGATTTTAATGGATTTATTTTTATTTACCTATTGAAATTGTAAATCGAGTTTTTAATAACGAAGTGTTTCATAAATAAAAGTTGCTTCATACTTGAAAACTTTCATTCGTTTCCTAGTAACGCTGTAATGTTAGCATTTTTATTTATCATCCATTCGTTATACTTAAACGGATAACAATTCATTTAATGAAATTCCAAATCTTAAAACAAGTTCTGTAAGCAACGAAAAAATAAATTATTCATTAAATGCTTAAATTTAAGTAAAACATTATAATCGAAAAAAAGACAAACTTTAAATGAGATCCTCATGGGCAACTTCCAGTAACAGAAAATCTTCTGTTCTGTATGATGCTGGAAAATGCCAAGAAAAGTTTTTAACACATAAAACTCCTGAACATAGCCGTATTAATACCAATTTTGCTTATATCCTTCGGTAGCTCGTTGCTATCGATCGAAACGTCGCCATAAACCCCACAATAATGGATTCATGCAGTTAAAAACATATATGTCTTGTATAAAATACACGATATTGTGAAGAATGAACTTTCTGGTGCGTTACTTTAAATATACAGGATATTGTGAAGAATCGACTTTCAGGAACATTAGTTTAAATCTGTCACATAAATAATGTTTCGTTATTATTTAGATTATTCGGGTATCCCATTGTCTTGGAGCAGATAGGTGAGGAAGAAAACGTGAAAAAAGCCAAAAAAAAGAAAAGAAAAACAGAAAGAAAGAGGCAGATTAAAGAGGTCGTCTAGTAGTTCAGAAAAAGAAGCAGAAACTCCAAAATTTCGAACAGTACGGAAGAAATAATAACGGAACATTATTTAAACTAATGTTCCTGAAAGTTGATTCTTCACAATTTAATGTATATAACAAGACATGTTTTCAGCTGCCTTTTTTCGTTTTCCTTCCTCACCTATCTACTCAAAGACAATGGAATGCCCACATAATCTAAATAATAATGTTACCTCACCATTGCCAAGAAATTTCAAATCCAGAATAATGTTTCATAAATAAAGTTCTGATTAAAACTAAAGGCAACAGGAAAAGGCTGAACTTATAACTCATAGGTGAGCGTATTAAAATAGTCATTTTGAATTTAATTTGAAGCGGTTTTCCCTGATTCACAGAAAGTTGATATTAATATGTGAATTAAACATATTTTCTACCAACGTTATTTGTTGAAATTATATAAAATATATATCGTCTGTGCATACCAATTAGATTAATAAGTAAACAAATAGCAGACAAAAATTTAGGGATAAAATAAATACTACACAACGTTTCTGTTATCCACCAGGTGTAGAAAATTAGCTTTGCTTTTGAGTTCGTCGCCCGGGTGTCTTTCTTTGGGGCTCTTGAATTTTAAATTTTCTGACGAAAGCATCAAGGAAATATCTGATATTTGTTTTACCACTTAATTTTGTCTGTTGTTCGACTAATTGTTCATAAAATTAGTGTTATTACTTATTTGTTGCGTACAAATTTTCTGTAGGGTAATACACGTTATTTTCAATTTTATTTTTATTAAAATACTAACTAGGTGCCCGGCGTTGTCCGGGTTGTCGTATATCTATAACCCCCGATTAGACTCCAATCTCAGTTGCTTTTTAAGTTATTTAATATAATGCCACTCCACCACCCTTAAGGGTGCTCCCCTCCCAAGCACGAAAGAGGTTGAAATTATACACAGAGAAATTTTATGAATCTTATTGACCCCGACAAATATTTATTCGTAGGAAAAATATGGTGATTAACATGTTTGAAATTTTGTATCCCCGAAAAGCCCATCCCACCGCCGCCCACTCCCACACGTTGTCCAGGTTATCATAAATAAACTCAGCGACAACCATAATCTCTATTCGGCTCAAATATCGGTTGTTTTGCGTTATTTTTATGTAACGCCACACCACCACCAACCCTAAGCGCGCTCTCTCCCAAGCCGAAAGTTGCTGAAATTATACACTGACAACCTGTTGAGAAATATTATGAATCTGATTGACCCCGAAAAATATAAAAATTTATCTAATTGACCCCGAAAAGTATTTATCCGACGCAAATTTAGTCCCTTTGACATGTTTCAAAATTTACACCCTTGATTACCCCCGCCCAAGTTAAATGTTATAATGAAACTCAATGACATTCATAACCCTGAAATCTCGGTTGTATTCGCGTTTTGTTGTTTCGCCCCTCCATCCCCACCCCTAAGGGTGCTCCTTTCTCATGTTGAAATTATACCCAGATAACATCAGTAGAAACACTATCAATGTCTTTGACCCCGAAAAATATTTATGCCACTCAAGTATCAGACGTTTTAGCGTGTTTGAAAATTACCACCCGCGTACTGTGGCTGGTAGGCGTGTTTCACCCCCATAGTGTTTGTTTCCCTGTCGCAGAGAACACGTGTACAAAATTTGGTGAAATTGCTTCACGGGTGTAGATGTGTTAGCTGAACATACACACGTACCTACCTACATAAGGTAGTTTTATTTAATAGAAGAAGAAGAATAAGATTGATTATGATATTTTGTGGGTAAAAATAAATTAGTATCTCTCGGGAAGCAAACCACAGTTAATTAATTTATTAGCTTTGCACTTTAATAATCCAGTGTTTCGTTTTCGATCTATTACAACTGCCCATATTGAGGGTCTACTTTTATCGATAAACTATGACTTTGATTATCTGTTTAAAAAAATAATAAGTACCGTTTACGGACAATATCGAATTTTGGATAATACGAATTGCAAATAAATGGTAATACTTATTGACAGCACTGTCTCAAACCAATAATATTAATTTAAGATATTGTTGAACCTTCTAGGCTAAACGATTTAGCCTCTCTCCGTTTTTTTATTGAAGTGACAGTGTGATGACATGAGGGTTATTCAAGTTGTGGCCTCTCCATTGCAAAAACATAGAAAGTGATAGAGATGGAGGATGCGCAAGCGAGAGAAAGGTAGGTAAGAATTATGTAGGGCCCATGGACTTTCAGGATTCTGCACGGCAGTTTCCTCATTGTGATGCAAGGAAAACTATAGAGAAACTTGCCTCATGTAGCTCGGAGTTTCATAACTTGTCCCACGCCGATGCCTGTACGAGACGGTTTTCTGCCTCGACCAGATGAAAGGCAGCTGTCCGAGTGTTGCTATGGGACAAAGAACTACAGTACGCCAAATGATCTAGGAATGTAAATATAATTTATCTATACTAATAATGACAAGAAAAAAAAATTGGAAAAGTATTGAAAGTAGGGTTTCTAGGTGAATTGATTTAATAAATGATTCTCTGTTTATCAACTGGGTCAAATTTTTGCCAGAGTACACCATTTCGAAGATATTTCTTTAGGTAGACTACATAAAATGTTTATAATCCCGTAAATTTCCTCGTATCAATTGTTCGTATTTAACCAAATTTGGTACAATTATGTAGAAGGGGCTTATAAACGTCCTTACAAAATTTCATCCAAATATTTTCAATATTTCGGTATTATTGCACATAATGTATAAGTTATCGTGGAATTGATATTGGATTGTGTACATATTTTCTGTGAGCGTTTTAAAACTTTTTAATACTGTGAATGGTATGCATTATGAGTAAATACTAATCTCAGTTATCATCTTGAGATAGTCTTTTACTTGCGTTGCAACTCAATTTATTATACTCGCAGATATTTTGGACGCAATAATTCTATGTGGTGAGCATGGGCTATTTTTTTAACATTGTACTTTAACGTAATAATCTATACGCCTACTATTTCACTAACTGGGGACTAATTCAACCGATAAATAATTTAAATCAGAACGATATGTGGCAGTCAGACGAGTATCAAAGTATTGAGCGACTTTTGCTATAAAATACAGTTGAACCTGTGACCCAGATTCACAAACGTAATTACATGTCGTTCCGTTTTTATGATTGCCTCAGTTTGTACGGGAGTATGTGCAAATATTAAAGTATATGCACATAGTTTTTAAAATTCACGAAGCATCTCGAAGTCTTCTCTCTTTAATTCAGTGAAGTTGGATGGCAGCAAATTTAACGAAAAGGAAAAATATTGTCAGTTCTCGTAATTAGGTTGTATTTTCAAGTAATTAATGTTTCTAGAAATGAAACTATATTATATTCATTTCCCCGGAGAGACGTTCTTATGGCCAAGCTTTCAGAGATTCGCCTCAAGCTACAGACTTTTCCCGAGGGAGGAAAAATTGTTTGTAAGTCAGAAAGTGGCCAACTTGAGGAAATATGTATGATACTCAATTAAGGTAATACATCTTCGCTAGATTAGGGAATTCTGACATATACAACGACAAAACGTATGTTTTTGGCGTATGCCTGAGTGTGAGACAAAATGTACAGTATTAATTAATGGGGTTTAGAATGCTCTGTTTTCTTGTCATAAGTAAAACAAAAGCCATGTCGACTTCCTGTGGTTAGAGGTCAGCCCGTCACAGATGTCTGGGTTTGAATCCCGGCGAGTGCATGGATGTTTCGTGTGATTTTCTAGGCCGAGAAACTCCAAAAAATTTGTTACCCAAATCAATCCAACAGTGTACAAAGCGTCGCTAATGACCTTAGCATCTGATGCAAGTATAAATAAAACTAAAAGAACAAAAACCAATAATATTTTTGAAAGATAATAATCTTTAATTACAAAAATTATCTGACCTTTAATGAAAATAATAATAAAATTTGATGAGCATTCAGTTAGAAAAAAACAATTAGAAAGTTAATAAAATTAAGAAGAAGACAGTTTTTAAAGAAATTATTTTATTCAAGGCATTTTGTCTTTGGATTAGAACCTCTTAAGTTTATAACAATATCAATACACAACATAGTTAATCACACCAAAGCTTTATTATAACAACTCCAATCTTCATTACTATTTAAATATTTGCATTACAGGTTATAATTATATTAATTTGTTGTTTGCCAGTCACCAGGGTCCAAACAATATATATGTAATTTGGTGGTAGACAACAATTTAAAATAAGACAAGCGCATTATTATATTCTATAAGATCGGAGTGTTCATAATAAAGCTTTGGTGTGATGGAAATTATTATAAACTGAAGAGATCCTAATCCAAGGGCAAAACGTCTTTAATCAATTAATGTTCTTTAAAAATTAATGTCTTCTTATTAATTTTATTAACCTTCGAATTATTTTTTTTCTGACTGAATAGCCAACAAATTTTATTAATATTTAATCTTAAGCATATCAATATTGATAGTGTAAATCAATTTAGGTTGGAAAGTTCCACATTTTTAAAATTGACAATATCATTATCCTTACTGGGCTAATATTTGATTTCATTTGAGTAGTTTAAGAGTTTCAAACAGATGAAAAAACAATAGAAAAGAGACTGGAAAACAGAATCAAAGAGGGAAAATGCATATACTATTTGAAACATACAAAATTATGTAACAACTCTGTAGACACGGCTGTTTAGCCACATGGAGCAAATTGAGTGGAGTACCTGGAAACAACTTGAATAATGTGGATATGATTTTTTTTATTTGCTTCAAGGGACTTAAAACGTATTAATGTAGAAGCTGAAAAGAAGTTAACTTTTATGTTCAAGTTATACGCTTGAATGTAGAGTTGAATAGCATGGACTGACGTTCAACTGCACTTGAAGACAGCGACAGTGCCTCTGGCCCTGACAATACTTCCACTCCATCTACTCCTTTCTCCTACTGCGCATTTTGTATGCTTGCTATATCTCGCGACATATACACTTAGCTCTTTCCCTTCTCAACTTCCGTAGTATTATTAATACATTTTTCTACAAAATCAATTAAATCTCTCAAATAACTTGTTTCTTACATTGCAACCTTTCAGCTGCATTTATTGATTGAAATTAAATTTATTTATATCTGATCATGTCAGTAATTCAGTTGCCTTGTTTTATAAAAACTCTAACCAGAACGACATTTACTTAATTAGGAAAAGCTTCTCGGGTTTCCATCCGGGCGGATAATCTCTGTAGGCATCGACGTTTCGACGGCTAGCAAGAAGATGGAAGTCGCTGTCAACGGAGATCACGCGGATGGAAACCCGATAAAAAATTTGACCTTAAATAAGAAAAAATTAATTCAAGAAAATATAATAACACAACGTTTCGCCTTTAATTTTCGGATTTCATCAGTTGTACATTGCAGTGGATTATTATCAATAAGTTGTATACATTTCCAAATTTAGAGTAAAAATTATTTATATGTCAGTTTTTGGAAAATTAAAGAAGAATACAAATTATTTATTATAGTTTAAATCACCGGTAAATCCTCCGAACAATATTTATTATATTACCCGTACCTGACGTAGTTGCTTGTGTATTTTTTGGCATATATAATGAGACAGATCAACGTACTACTCATTATCAAATACGAAGTAGGAATGAATGAATGGACGTTTAATGGTGTTCATCGCAGATTTCTGTTCTGGGTAAGATGACAGTATCCCATATCTATAAATATGGACTACTCTGTTGATAAGGTGTTGACGTATTCTGAATACATCACGTCTTGAGGAAGTTTTAGGCGCAACGAGGAAATACCGGCGAAGCCACATTACGTGATAACGAAGCGCAGTAGACCAGTACGGCTCTGGGACCTACGGCGCCTTGGAAGTTCTGCACCGAGCCGTAAGTACAAACAAGCAAAGAGGAATGAGATGGACGCAGATATTGCGCCACATAAAATTTAAACATTCCGTATTCGTTTTTCCATGTTAATTTAAATTAAATTTATTTAAAAGTTAACTTGTAGTAAAACGACGCCTCTTCAAATGCAGTACTAGGTAAATCATTCCATACGCGACGTTCAGTAGCTAGCGTGTTTGTTTACGTGAATATAGTATACTTAATGAGACTGACATGTTTACCGAGTAGTAATACTACATCAGTATGCAGTTTTAACACGACTAAAAATACGGATTTCGATTAAAGGTACAAGTTTTTAAGGGATATATTTGCATACCAAATTTTTCGAAAATGAACTGCAATATTCTCCGGATAAATAATTTTCTTTATATACGAAAGAATGATCTTGAAACGTAACTTTCGTTGCAGATCTAGCCTTTAAAAGCATGTAATAAAAATAGTTATTTACGTACTTCATTCCCCGACGCGGTGGGGAATGAAATTTCGATTATAATACAAAAAATATTTACTTCAATATTATGCTTAAACTATTTACATACATGTGGCAACCCTGCAGAATATATTAACTTATTTCTACCGAATGTTACGATGCCAGTAGTAAAACATAATTAGAACAAATAATGTGTTATTGAGTAAACTGAAATATCTAGTACACCCTGTTGTAAGGTTGTCAGTTTTACGTGGATGTTTTTATTTTTATTTTATACGAGATTAGATAATTTATTATTCAATTTAACGTTACAAAGTTTATTTAAACAATTTAAAATACAATTTTTAGAAAAATTCATTCCTTTTGGATGGTTTAGTGGTGTGATAATTCCCGTGTATTTACAACTTTTTGTAAGTTTGATTTTTGTTAATTTTTTTTTTGAATAGATACGCAGTTTTAGATCCTGGCGTCAGCTGTCTGTCAAATTTTTGTTTATCTGCTGGTCCGATTTTAAGTCTGATTTACCTTAGTCTCGGTTACATCTCTCTGTAACTATCATATACAGTTTATTACGTCTTAAATTTCAATAAAACATGCTTATATTAAATCCTCATATCGTTGTGTGATCTGATAGTAACCAGACGTAAATCTGCACTGATATTCTTACTCTCTCGTGTCAATATATTTCTTCATGGATGACATTTGTAATCTACAATTACATTAAATTTAAGTTTTGTAACAAACTTCGAGCCAACATTAAGAAATTAATAGATAATCCAGGTAAATCATATGTGAACATCTCAAAATTGTGATTAGGTTCTCAGATTCTGTAGAGGAATTTATGGGCATTTAAAATGGAACATGTACGCGAGTATAATTAACTACTAGCTCTAATCTTATGATGTTAAGAACACATTAAGCATAAAGGTATGTAAATTAAAATTAAAGTGTAATTAAAACATGTAATATGACTAAAATGAGTTACACATTTTGGTTTATTATTAAAAAATTAGTATCCTTTTTTTTCCACATAATTCCACATAATTGAAGCCTTGCTTCGCCTCGGGATCAATGGATAAAGAGTAAGCTAATCTCACTTAATCTAAAAATGGAAGTAAAGAGTACATGTTATCCTTCCCTGAGAGTCCATTATACACCAATGTTATCGAAAATAATATAACCAACCAGTCCGCAGCTGACAGGCATCATTTTGTGTCACAGACACTATCAAAGTTCATTCCCTGCAGTTCCAAAAGCAATAAATATACCTGTGTTGTTAATTGCGTTTGGACTTAGCTTTACTCCCTTATTGTGTAGTTTTCTAACAATCGAATCATTTAAAATTATACCACATTGCACTGGGAAAAAATTACGTTTTCTGAATTGCTTAAAAGTATACCGAGATAAAACGGTTAGTAATGCTGTAGTGTACTTTGGTCAGTAATTAATACCGGGTGATTGCTATTTGTTAACGTTAAATTATTTGATTTGTAATCTAATGATATGGACATTATAACCATTAAAGATTTTTTAACAATGGTTTAAATAAAATTTATTTACAAGTATCGTTCTGTATTTTACTATGGAAGTTCAAAATTATCAATATTCTGTGTGATAATTTGTGTTTCAATCGAGTTGTAATAATTGTATTAATTGATTAACCAATTACATTCATGTTTTAAGCAAATGTTTAATAATTTAATTTGGTTTTGCTATTTCATTTTTTACAATTCCTTAGCTAATAACATTATATTGACACTAAGTGCCTTCCACAATCGCGTGACTGTGAATCGTAAATTTATTATCTTTCATGTATTGGACGTAAAAGATTTTTCTTCCGGTCTGGTTATTTGACATTGCTTTGATCTAAGTTGGAGGAGCTAAGAACTTTCCGAAAGAATATCTTCCACAAACCTAAGGGAGACAGAATCAGAGGATTCAGCAGAGTGGCCTCGAGATCTCGTAGATGATTAAGATAATCTTTCCTAAGCCGGTCATAATAGTCTGGATTAAATAAAGTTCTAGCTTAATGCTGAAATATTTAACTTTATCGTATTAACTAGCTTATCTGTAATGAGCGTTAGGAGAGTTCGTGCCGAAGAGGACCTCTTGGCTGTTTAGGAGATTTGTATTAGAGATTATTAATTACATACACAAGTCGTTGGACCACGAAAACAGAAAGTTTTTCTGTATAATTGCACATTATTATGCTACGGAGAAGCAAAAAGTCATCCAAAAATAAGTTAAATACTCATTGTTAAAAAATAGATAAATGTTTAAGTTAATATATATATATCATTTCAAGTTCCATTGATGTTACTTTTTATTCTTTAGATTCTCATGATTGAAGTTCTGTGTTACTTCTTATCTAATGGTTTGAAGAGAGGTCTCTGTCAAAATCCTCTTCGGAAATAGAAAATACTTCTAAAAGTTGAGATATAATTATTTGACATATTTCGAGTTCATGATTCATCAGTTATAATTCTTCCCTAAACGAGCAATAAGACTTTAATATTTATTAAAGGACTGTCGTAATTGTGGAGAACAGAAGTTCTAATTCAACATAACAGTGTTATATGAATTTCTGTGTTCCCATATAAAACGTAAATGGAATTTTGAAAGGAATGGAAACAATGAGATGAAACACGGTTTTGGGAAACACAACTACGACGATACGCCAATAAGTACTTTAAAAATAATAGATATACGCGTTTTTTTTCGGATAATTCATTTTTATTTCTTAACATAATCTCTTTCAGCTCATTATAGTTCCATCCAGTGATTCTCAGTTTTTCAAGCCGTCCAAGAATTTATGTAGCAGGCAGGATATTAGGTGTTTTTCTCGGGAATGACCTCGTTCGACGAGTATTTTTTCTGGCATGAAAATTTTTGTCATGAAATAGAAATGAACGTCACTTAGAGTGGCGGCGACGGTACATTTGGCAACTTTTGGAATCTTTAATCGGACAATTTTCACTATTGATGGATGTTTTCTCTTTAAGTCATATTTTCCGTCGGAAACCCCGATTATAACTGACGATTCTGCGAAATCGAAATAAGTTAAGTGATTACAACATGTACAATATTACAATTACAAGGTTTTCCTAAAAAATAAGAAGAATCATGGACATAAAGTTATATATTAAAGGATAAATTTCAAGATGAAAAATATGTGACAAAGTTTTACGACGATTGTTTGCTTCACAGTCTATGTTTAAGGTTATGCACAAAAAGAGATGGTTTTAACACAACAATGCATAGAAATGGTTTTGTATAATTTACAACTTTATAATGACTATAAAGTGCGTTAGATTTCATAAAACACAAAAATATGCTTCCAAGAATAGTTATTTCTCATATTCATTAGATAAAATATCCAAATACAGACATAATGTAGTGATGGAATGAATACCAAACAACGTTTCTGGAAACTTTGTTGCTTTATTCAGATGTTGAAACAAGACACAACCGCATAATACCGTTGACAAACTCAAAACCGAAGCAAAACTCAACGACAATGGGAAAGCAGAAGGGTTAGCCTAACAATAAGGGATCATAACAATTGTTGAGTTCATAGTATCGGTTTGTACGTTAATTGATGTGATCTTGGATTTAAGCATTTCTGATATAATTCTGGAATAGTTGGCCTTACCTGGAGTCAAAATGTAAGAATTTTTCCAATCAAATGAATGTTACGAATTGATTATATGTTTGGAAACTACGGATTGTTTACTGTTGGGAAGTTTGATATTAGACATAAGTTTTTTGATAACTTGAAGTTAGCTCTGTCTACAAGATTGTATACCATAGCTCTCTTTTGGTTTGGAGGATGATCAGAAAGATAATCGAGAACATGTCCAGAGTATGTAGGTCCAAGTTCCATCAACACAACTTAAATATTGTCCGAAACATTTTAATCTCCTTTAAATTTTATCATTAAATACATAAACAGAAGATTGAAAAAAGTCCAATATCCTACTGTAAATCGTCCCCAAACACCTCAAGCCAAATTTTTTCACGTACTCCCTTATTACAAATTTCTAGATCACAAATGTATCCAAATATTCAAAGAATATCAAATACCCATCATTTACAGATCCACTAAAACTATTTCCTACATGATTAAAAACCACAAGGACCCTCTTGACACATACAGAAAACATTGTGTTGTTTACAAAATCTCTTGCTCTAATTGTAATTCCTGCTACATAGGGCAAACAAAACGTTCCCTCAATACACGTATCAAGGAACGTTTATCTACTATCAAACTTCCCATTGATAAACAGTCTGTAGTATCCAAAAATATAATCAATTCTAAACATACATTTAATTGGAAAAATGCTAAGATTTTAGACATTGACACCAGGTACAATTCCAGACTCATTTCAGAGATATTTCGCATTTAGTCAAACATAACAGCTATTAATGTACAAACCGACACAATTAAAGTCAATAATTGTTATGATCCCTTATTATTACGCTAAACCTTCTGTTTTCACATTGTCGTTGCTCCCTTATTGTTATGCTAACCCTTAGACTTTCCCATTGTCGTTACTTTTGAGTTTTGTCAACTGACAAGTGCAGTTGTGTCGCCCTAGGCTCTTCTTTGCATCTGACGAAAGGCACAAGGAATTGGCTATCTTTCTTATTCAAATAAATAACAACTTCATATTTAGTGCATAGAATCAAAAAGTAGTGAATCTATATAAATTTTATGGATACTACTATTAATTATTGTAAATTATAAATCCTTTCTTGTTTTACTTCTGGTTAAGTCAAATGTGATTCAATCATATATTATTGAAATGATACCTATTTGATAAAAACTTTGCGAGTGTAATTTGGCACGAATCAGAAATTTCAAGAAATTTGATCCTTATAAATATTGTAAATTCGATGGACTTCTCAAACGGTAGATTAGAAATGAAAGCTTAAATGGCAGTTAAGACCCACAATTAGTGTACTTGCCTTTTTGGACTGTATTGAAAGTTCTTACAAAACAATTAAAAGTTTACTAGCATGTTTCCACGCTCTTTTTCTATGTATACACCATTCTCTTCTTCAAAAACGTACTAGTAATATGTATATATATATATATAGTTTTGTTGATATATAACAATTTGTTTCTGCGTTAATCAATTTTCTAGCCAAGTAAAAATCCCATATTTCTGATGAATGCAACAAATTAAGATTTTCGTAATTCGTTAAATACGTTTCTGTATATTTAAGATATGTTAATTGTGTAATTTGTTTCATATCGCAAAAAGCGCACAGTTTTACATTTGAGTTTGATTTGTGTCAATTTTTTATTTATAAGTTACTCAGACCAATGTTTGTAGTCATAGTTACTGGTTTTGCTTTAAAATTTAAAAAAATCCTGTGAATGCATCATGAATAAGCACCCTGCAAATATATTTTCTTTTTTTAATTTGTTTACAGACAATGGAAGTTACACGATGCTGTCCGTGCGTTTCTCTGAAATCGGGCTCATATTTGTTCGGAATATATTTTATGGTATGTATGAATGTAACGTATCCCAAATGATACAACACGAAAAGAAATTTCCTCGAAAATTCAGTTTTTACTAATCGAATACTTGATGAGGAACATAATTAACGACTCGCGAAGGTTTTTATTTGGAGGCAGGCATTCAGCGAAGTGCTCTCCACAACTTTTCAGTTAATTAATGAGAGCGGCACAACAGTACCTTGAACCAACGAAAAGTCCGATGAATTCGACTAATGTCATGGTGATTATGCGAATGCCAACAAGAGGCTTAAAGAACTAGTAAAGTGAGTAGTGAAAAAGTGTTCGGAAGCGTTTAAAAATATATAGTTAGATGACAGAAAAAACATATGACCGTTAGGTAATATGAATAATTGAAATTGAAATTTAGTATTCCGCATGGTAATCAAAGCCGATTAATATGAATATTTGAATTGTATGTTCTTTAATTTAAATTTGGATACAGATGAGAACATTAAATATGAATTACTGTTAAGTTAATTTACTATAATATATATATATATTGTAATGATAATTAAAGGCAATTAAAGAATTAATAATTAAACAATTGAAATATCGGCGACAACACAAACACAACAATGAGTAATAATACATATACTTTTTTGTTGTTGGCGAGCATGTAAGCTACGGGGCTCACCAGTCGGTCGCAGAATTTCGTCAAGTACAGTTGGACACAGAATTTCATCAAGTAGAGTCAGTTACAAAATTTCGTCGAGTTGAGTCGCACACAGAATTTCGTCAAGTAAAGTTGTATACAAAAACTACTGGATTAAAGTTGAACCACTGAACAATTATATAAGGAGAAAGTTGAAAATTGGTTAAACAGTACAGAACATCGTGAAACCAAAAACAAATTGAGTCTGGCAGTGGCGTGAACTTTGGAGAAGGAGTGGACAACGTTCTGATTTGCGCGTAATCAGAACTAGAGCGACAATCTTGGCTGGAGAGAGAGAGGCTTAAAGTAAAGGTCAGCAGTATTTTACTGAACAATTGTGTCTGGTGGACGATACCAAAGTTTTGGAAGGTGACTTAAAAATTAAATTCAGTGAAACTACGTGTACGTAGTGTAAAGTGTATCATAAAATCCAAACAATTGCCTGGTACTGGTACAAACTGTAAGTACAGAGAAAATTTCTAAATTCATTGCTATGTAAACGTTAAATAAGGATGGATCGTCAGATTTCGGTTTCAATTTTATTTGCTGTTTTATTCTAATCAAGTTTTGAATGTTATAAAAATTTGTTTGTTAATTTTGGATGGTAGGAAAAGGTATTGTTCTTCGTTTAAAAGGCCCAATCAATGACCCTGAGACAATAGTAAAGGAGATTGTATAATAATAAAAACATTAAGTAAAAAAAAATTACAACAAGAAAATTTGTTATTATAAATAGAATAAATCAATTGTTTCTGAGAATTAAACCCTGTGATCATTTCAACATCCTTTCATTCAAATAATTTAATAAATTCATCCGCTAATTAATCATAATTATTTTGTATATTACGTAATTGGCGCATTAACGTGGGCTAATTAATAAATAATAAAGGTTGCATATTACATAAATTGGCGCCCAACGTGGTGCAAAATCAGTTTAAATTCATCTATTTAATTCAATAATTAATTTTGTTTGTGTATTACAATATATATATATATATATATATATATATATATATATATATATATATTTGGAATTCTAGTAGATAAACTGCATTAACCCATTTCAAAAGACAGATACGTAATCTGATAATCTAATGTTAAATTAATATTCCCATAATCTGCAATTGAAAATATGTTACAAAAACATGGATTCAAAGACTCTTCTTAGATACTACTTTTTTGGAAGAATGACGGGGGTCGGCGGAGGTCACTAGTCTAGAGGCTGCGCTTTGATTTTCTAATTCTGATATCTTCGTAATCCTGTACCCCAAATAGAAAATAATTCTCAACTTACGCTTCATCGGAACAGAATTGGAATTTTTGTGTTTGTTAGAAATATTTATTTTCCGCTGTTTATGTTGAGACCCAACTACCCGTTAAGTAAATTTTAACGCTTTTTTTTTAAAAAAAACACATTCCTTCTGCACAGACAAAAGAACATTATAATCAATAAATCCTCAAAATTGGTATTCGATCTCCCAGTAAATAGCAAATTATTTTAATTGATTCTTCAAAATGTAATTTAAATAACGGTTATGGTTAGTTCCATTATTTAGTACAATTATCTACTAAGAGCATCAACTCTCTCGTTTTGTTATTTTACTAACGTCACTTCGACATCTTCATTAACTTTTCTTTAAATCATTACGATTATTCTGCAAATTCGTATATTCATTCCAATTAATTATCTAAAATAGTATCAAAAATATATTTCAAAACAGACGTATTATATTTTCATTTCAAAATAGTATTAGTCCGATTGTATAATTTTTTATCTTATTCTAGCGAAACATTTCATTTATTTAAAATATCGTTGTTAATAATATTTATTCATAATTATTTGACTCCTAGCATGAATTAATTTGTTATTAATTTTATGTTTATTTGTTAATGCTGTCAACTAATTGTAGTGCACTTTCTGCTACTCATAGAAGCGGCCCATGGTTATCTTAAAGGAGATCTTTGTATTCGATTTGCTGAAATTTAGGGCTGGTATATTATAAAATTTTAAAGTTATATTGGTTCAAATATTGGGTATTATTTATTTTATGCATCCATTAGTTAACTATAACCGATATATAGTCGAATTTTCCTCAAATAAATTATTAAACGTTTTTACGCTGATTTTGGTTGGTATCTTTATTATTAAAGTATTACCGAATTTCTAAAATCAACATTATTAATAAATCAGTTTACAACCCTCTACCGTGGCGTAAGTGATCCTAGGCCGTGGGGCTTACTGGAAGGGACGGTTTCTTTATCCGCAATGTTGTGGCGTGGGAAGTATAGATACAGAGAAATGGTTTGTCGGGTCAAAATACGATGCGCAGTGTTCCACTACCCTGTCATTGTAGCGGGTATAGGACGGAGCTAATTTTAACACCATACTTTTTTATGGTAATTTGGTAGTGTAACAACTGTTCTGAAAACATTGACAATATATTGTGATAAGTTCAGGAAATTTTGTCGCCAAATAACTCCCGTAAAGGTTGAGATAATAAAGTTCATATATCTTGCCGCAGACTGTACTTATTGTCCGTAGGAAAGAAAATAATATTTAAGAGTATTTTTTAATAGTAGTTTACGCAAGCTTGTCTCGAAAACACAGTTCTGCCCAGACGACAATACTCCCGTCCACCTTTCTGCTACTGCGCACCGCACACGCCATTTTCTATCTCACGATCTATACGTGGGCTTGCGATTCATTTCCCTTAGGTCCATAAGGCTGTCTTTTCTCAAAGACGCATTGCCCCTCGGTATCAGTCGACTAAGACTCTCTTTGTTAGTAATCGAAGATAATTAAGCGGTCTTATTTCGTCATATCTCCACCTGACACACAACTGCTCATATGCTCCTACCACCGAGGTATAACTGGGGATACGAAAAGGATTCCAACTCGGAAAAGGCTTAAGGAGACAAGGGTGAGTTGGTTTTTTTCGCCCAAAAATTTTGAAAGACTTCCGTTAAATATATGATAAAAAAATTAGATGAAGGGGCCCAATTCTTAAAAGTTACCTTTCCTTTCGAATCCTTGCTAGGAAGCAAAAGAATAATTTTGAACTTTAAACGTTAACATACTCTACGTTCTACGTAATTCAATAAATGGCGACTGTTTGCTTGAAATGTGGTTGTCCATCTATTAACTGTTACATTTCACAATTTCATTATTCGCCGTCCAATGTCTTAGGTAATGAAGTTTAGATTTAAAATTGTAGACTATTAAGTTAATTTTACCGTGACGCTGAATCTTTATTTTTTCACGTGAAAACGCGTGACACTGTAAGTAATGTTTTCTTTGTTGCAGGCAAACTCTTTGTTCTTCATTTTTGGTGGATTATTTTATTTCACGGCTACTTTCCACCGTGAAACGTACGGTGAGTTTCTGACAGCAAATATTTTCTATGTAATTTGGCCTTTGATGCTACTAATTGTCACCATATTTGTGAATTTAAATTAATGAATAATTTAAATTAACGTAATGAGTCGCACAATTTACATGATATTCCTCACTCAGAACTGTACGAAAATTGAAGCGAACGTATTTACTCATAAAATGGAATGTAAATAAATAATGGATTTAAGTGTATACAATTTTTAGTTGCAGAAACGCTGTAAATTTTCGATCTGAATTTTCATGAGATAGGCTACTTTTAATTTGCATAAATAATCTACGTATAAATGATATCACAGGATACTGCATCTGGAGAAGGATAGAGTGTAAATTCATAATGTTCAAGTTCGCTAGCGTACGTATTGTTTTTTTTCCAAGCAACGATGCCAAACGTTTTTCATTTAATAAGAAAAGTCTTCACTTACGTCTCGTACTTCTTTCTAAGTATTTGAAGTTTTCTGTAAAACAGCTGTAATATTTATGAATTAAAGTAAAACATTTTTTTTATTAGTTTACGCCACCTTATTTGAATCAGACGTATAGCAGAATGTTCAAAAGTACGCCTATTAAAAGTCAAATTTCGGAGGTCATTAATCAACTAGGTTAAAATCTTAAAAGTGTTTGAGTATTTTTCGTGAGTTTTGATAACTATAAAATATTTTAAGGACAAGATCTTCTTCGGCTATAACTAGTCATCATGAGTCCTAAATTGACTCCTGGCTTCAATCGGAACATTGAAACACTATAGTGTTAACACTGAGGAAATTATTTAAGTCTATTACTTTATCATGAGGTCCGGCGACGTATCTAGGATTGGACGACGACGAACAGCTGTCATTCGGTAACCAGCACAAGTAAGGATTTCAGCGAAGAGAACCCTACAACACCTCGTGCAAAAATTTTTGGGACTAGCGAAATGACCTGGGAGCTTTTACACAATGTTGTGGTTTGTCCGTATTTAAGCGTCTAAGCTGACTGTTTGCCCGAAAATGATGCATAGAGACTTGAGAGGGAGAACTTAAGATTAGTAAGGGCTTGCAAAGGGTGCCGGAGGTGAAGAGGTAGAAGAATTTCGGCGAGACAAGAGAGTATAAGAATATTTTAGAACATTGGTGAAAGATAATTACGAGAATCCGTAACCGTAACCGGCTAACCTCGGGTCGATTCATATGCAGCTCCTCAGGAGGAAGAAGGAAGAAGTTGTAGACAAGCTATATATAGTGTAATCCACATAGTGGTAACTCCCCTCTTAAATAGGAAAGGGACTGAAAGGGCGGTACAGAAAGGTAGAGAAAGGAAGCCAAGGGTTAACTAGGAACCACGAGCTGTAATTTAAGGATCCTACCCGGAAATTTTCCTAAATGTGATGCAGGGAAAACCCAGAAAAACCAGCATCAGGTAGGTCGGGCATTTGGTACTTGTCCTACGCTCTTCCGATGGTGGGAGAGGGGTTTTCTGTGGGGACGCAGATTTCCCCTCTCCGTGCTTTGATCAGTTTAGGAGGCAGCTGGCCGACTACGCCAATAGGAATAGCGGACAACTCTTACACGACGCCAAAGGTCTGCGACCCCGGAACATACACCTCTCAAAGCAGGCCAAGGTGCCTAGGCTTGTGTGATCCTTAGTTCAAAACACTAGAGAGAAGAGAAGGCATCCCCAAAGGTAGCCTCCTCCAGAGCTCTCTGGGAAGGTTACGAAGTTACTTAAAATATTTATTTATAGCGCCACACTAAAACGCATGCGCCTTAGCTATGATGCGGAGTCCTAGCTGTGCACGAGAATTAACTCTCAATTAAATATATATGTGTTTTTCAATTGAAGTTTCCAAAATATTTAATCTGTTACTCAGAGGCCGGAATACGTCGAGAAAAAGAGTTTTGAATTGCCAATAAATACCCAATATATTTTAAATTTATATATATGTGTTGAATAATATAGTTTTATAATAATTTATTTTATTTCTCTGTGTTAATTTGATTTATTCTATTAAAGAAAGTGTTGAACAGTTTAAAATATATTTTGTTTAATTAAGTTTTAGACATGCGCATTTAAATTGTCAATATTATATTACATTAAAAATAAACTGCAAAACAAAATTTCAACAATTAATTAGTATTTCTGGACAATTTTTTGAAATTTTCATAACTTAAAGCCTAAATTATACATATGAACAATTTCACATTCCAAGTACCCCGATCAGGTAATAATGGAAACTGGAATCAATTAACCTTTTCAAACTAAATAACCAAATGAATAAATGAGTTCAAACATTTTCCCTTTATTTTAACGCCTATATAACGTTGACGTAGTATAAGGAAATATGTAATGTTTTATTTGTTTTAATTATTTCGTATTCAAATTCCTATTTTAATTAATTTTAAATGTGAAACTATATCTATAAATTCCTCCCCCCACCCGTTAAAATGTTCTCGTTACATATTCGGGAGTCTATTGTTATCAATTTTTAGCAGTTTATGGAATTTACATTAAAATCAAATAACTTTATTTAAAATTTAGTACTATGTTCGAGGGAATCCAGCGTCACGATATTACAGTTGAACATATTCTCGCCATTTCTGCACTCGATACACTTGCAATCTAATTGGTCGTTAAATTTAAATTCCTGCGTCTCAGATTTCTCTTAGTGTCGTATTGCAATTGAAAGCACCCAATTGGTCTGAAATGGGTTTTATATTTATTCAATATTTTACTATTCATTACTACACATTTTTCATGGAATTCCGTATCATCTAGAAATTTTTTAAGCCGGCGGGTCTGATATATTGATAACAGAACTTTTTTTTTTCGAATTTATTGCATCATATTCATGTAACAGTTTTCAGTGTAATTTTTTTTTATCTCACAAGTTGTGTTATTTCAGATTACGCACATTTTGTTTCCACCGCGTTACTCGTTTGCGGCTTGGTGCAGTTTATAGCCTCTGCATTTTTAATTTATGGCACTATTAAGGTAAGGAATTATATATTATAACGATGCCTGTAAGAGCCTAAATGTGAATTTAATGTTGCTTCCCACTTTTTTCACCTTTCTAGGACGCGAGTTTGTGGGTTACCTGCTGGATAGTGGGCCAAATCGCTTTGTCCATGGTGTCCCTATTTGTTGTTTCACAAATAATAGTTTCTCTCGGTAGAGAATACATTATGTTTGTTGGTGCCAAAATCAGCAGAGAAGCACTGATAACTTTCATGGTCCTCGTGTTAGTTCATATAAGTAAGTTAATTAAATATATGTAAAATTAAGGACCAATTAAAAATTTAGTTGCAGTAATACGTCCTACAAACATTTTTAAATAACAAAATTTTATATTCGACAGTTTTTAATTGATATGAAGTTAAAAACTAGAGTGGAAGTCATAATCTTAATTTTTCATTATTGCAGCTCAATTAATTGATTATAATAAAAAATTAACCTTTTCCCAATAAAAAAATTGTTTAGTGTTCGCATCAGGAGTATTGTTTCATACATGCCGAATTATCAGAGAAGTATAGGTCGTGAAATATAGAAAGGCGTAGGAAATGCGCTGTAGGAGAAGGGAGAAAATGGAGGGGAGAAATTGACGTCCGGAGGAGAAACAAACCTTGGAGACAAGCTGGAGAAACGCTACTACCATTCTTAAAATCATACATTATATTCGTACGAATGGGATATACAGGCAGCTGCAAGGTATTTTGCTACACCCTGTCACTTCTCATCCTTGACTTTTACGGATTAGTTGTTTGGCGTACAGCATATCATGAACTGAACGCAATATATTTCCTAGCGTCAATGTTTTCAGAAACTACGAAGTTGCCCTAAGAAAGGTTCTGTAAAGCTGATCCCCGGCCTATTTCAGCACAAGGCCGTGAGCGACTACGCATTTTGACGCGTTTAAGATATCTCACTCCACGACAGGCATTTGCCTGAAGCACGTTTTCCCGTCTTTACCCGATTGTCGTTTGCTAAACCTTAAGGTCAATATCCCGATGGGTCATTTTCCTGGTAGGTGCGTTTTTACGAAATAAAGCATAATATTAATAGGGCATTTAAAATATTAGTTATCTTATTGTACGTGATTATTATTGTAAATTAAGTTATTAATTAGTGCGTGGTGCAATTTCAAACAAACTAGGTACACTTGTCACGATCTAGGAACACTGTGGATTTAGACAATTCTAGCATCAACGCTATATGAAAAACTACCTATATTAGCGTTGAATAAATCATTTACGGGGCGTTAAGATTCATAATGTCACTCTCGATGTTTCTAATGTTTTATTTCAATCCTTCGAATATTTTAAAAATATATTCCCATAGCTGAATTTTTCCATCCTTAAACTTTAATTCAATTCAGAGAAATCCACATAGCTTTATTCAAGCCTCAAATCATAGTTAATTTTTTTAAAATTAACGAATATGGATGGAAAAATGTTGACCGGACCAGTAGTTCGTCCTTTCATTAGATCCTGAATGGGACATGAAGAATTGAGATATATGTAGGCTAGGCAAATTTTGGCTTAAGGATGGAGGAATGTCGCACCGGGTCGGGAGTCGACTACGATTGGCTTAGTGGTCTGAGCAGCCGCCCGGTAAGCGGAAGGTCCTGGGTTCGTTTCTGGTCGATATTTTTCCATCCATATTTGCTTACTGTAATTCAATAAAATTTTAAGCCCTATGGTTTGAGCTTTCTCTCTAGTCTTGAATTGAAAATTGGAAAACCCTTAATCAATTTACATATAAAAATCGTTCTTCATTTGGAGTACTTAAATTTAGGCCATGTAAGAATTGTGATTTAATAAAAAGTTTTAGGTGAACCTACATCAGGTCTAATGGATGGTGGAATTTCGCACCGGATCTGGAGTAGACAGGTGTAGCTCAGTTGGTAGAGGTTCCGCCCGGAAGCGAAGGTAGCTTCATCGATTCCATCCTGATCATTTAATTCAGGATATAATTACTTTAATTTCAACAGGAACCGTTGCCTCCATTTACGTCGTCTATAAAATAATACATCGGTTTACTAAAATATAGAAATTTCATTGTTTCGACAACTGTAAAAAAATTACAGCAAACTATCAGATCACTAAAATGTATTGAATAAACTCATTTGCGCCTATGAACTTTGTCGCGTATGAACTGTCATTCAGTTCATAAAAAAATCTTTTAGCGTACTGCTTCAGTAATAAAAACTTCGCTTCGGATGACATGTTTCGTCAGTGTATTGAAACTGGGAAAGATTGTTGGATAAAATATTAATTTGAGCTTCTCTGCCAAGTAATGTAAGAGAAAATATTGATTTTTCACAAGTGAGCAAATTATAAATAATAAATTATTATGAGAGGGCGCTGTCTACCCTAAGATTTAAATCATTTTAGTAGTGTTACCCATTATTGTATGTGGAATATTTTTTTAAAACAGATCAAAACTAATTATTTAATTTAATATGTATTGATTCGACTCGGTTGAAACTCCTAGAAGAACTAATCGATAGCTACTTCTTCAGTCTACTAATTGAAATATTTTCGTACTGAAATCCGAGAAAATGGTGAAATTAGAGTGCATTCTCGGCGCTTCAAATATTTATCGGACAGTTATTATGCAAAACTGACGCTTGGCATTTTCTGGGAAGTTTCTGTTTCAGAAGCGAGCTGGAGGCATACAAGGTTGAATTTCAACATTGTGAATGCATAGCATAATGGCTTGTCTGAGAACACAGCACCCTTGTGTCTCACTAGTTTCAGAAGATACACATCTAAATATAATTAGCACTTCTATCACAAACTATGAACATAAATATAAATTAAAATAGTGTCTTGAAACAGCCAAAATGGATTTATGGACGAAAAATAATTCCAAGTAGATTCCGTGACTTTTGAGACGGCGTTACTCCTTGATATTTTAAAATATTGAACATAAGTTCATACGATCACCATGTATTAAAAGTACTATCAAATGAAATAATAAAGTTTAATATGTAACCCGTCAAGGAGTTGGTAATAATTTTTTAAATTTAGCAATCTCTAGCGTGCAAAGTATTACCGCTGGAACGTAGGGTGACATTGCTGGCTAAAATATGGGAAATTTCGAGAAAGGGAGGAAAGTGGAGCTTGAAACATTATAAATAAATAAAGCTAATTAAATTCGCGTTTATTAGTCATATGTAATCACAAAATACTTCTGATACGAAAAAAAATTGAACCCTTAGATAGAATTGATAGAAACCAGTTTCCCAGAGGTATGCGTTTAGTCACAGACACGTCTGATATTAAACTGGATGGATGGCAAACGTGCTGGAAACAGATACAGTCATCGTTAGTGTTTTATACAAGATACTCAACCGCATCAAATTAATTAGTTTCAATTAAATAAACTTATTGCCGAAAGAAAGGCTATGCGCAATTGTTGGGAATTTATACTTAATAATCCGTATTCCTATTTTGTGTGTGTTGTCAATCTGCTTCATTGCCTCGATACACCCGCTGATGGAATAATAAATTAAGCTTTATGAAAAGTAATATATAGGAATTAAATAATACGAGATTGTGTTCTACTTTGGTAATGGAAATTAACGGAATTAAATAACTTCCTGTTTGTAGAAATACGAAAATAAAACTTTTTGCCACTAACTGGGGAACAGCATGCTTGTTGAGTTCAGTTGAATTACACATGGATTATAACGAATTTTATTACAATTAAAAACGCTGAAGAGGAAAGTTTTTTTTATCAATACGTAAGCCGCAATTTGATTTCTATGTAAATATATAGCGCAAATAAGTATAAAAACAAATCAACTTTCTTTAAATACTGACTTTCTGATAATACCAAAATTTCGCTCTAATTAATATTTTCTGACCGTCTATTACAATTCAGTACTTTATAAATGTTTTATCTACTGTAATATACGGCGGAGAAACGTATTCCGTACTTGTGGATATTTGATGCACACCTAAAAAAGTAAAGAGAGGATATCAGGACGGGGGGAAATCTGTATTTTGCATGTCGCAACGTTTGTTATGCACGCGGCTCGTAGGATTGCAGCAAACGCCTTCGCGAAGTAAATTACACTCGTGCATAATTTATTACGGAGATTTATTTTTTATAACAAGGCAGTATACGCAGCCCGGATAGTCGATAGTCTCCTGTATTTATCTATAGAACCCTCATTTTCGTTTTCACAGTACTGAGTGGAGCTACGGAAATTATTGTCAACTTAAGTGATACATTATTTATGAACTCACAAGGCCTCGGGTCATATTTAAGAAATAAGGAATTATGTAATACATTAACAATTGTATAAAAAGCTGATAAAAATGTGTTAACACTAATATTGATAACCAGATTTGAATTCGAACCCCAATCAACCAGTTTATGACATACTACGAGATCAAAATGTGACAGGTGATAATGAGTTGGAGGACGACGCTGTAATGGAATTTGAGCTCCTTCACCGCATATATCAAAAAATTTAGGGGAAATAATGGAATTAAAATATTGCATAGGTCAGCTTTGAATCTGTATATCTTTCATCACAACTCGAGCAGTTTTTCTAGGAATTCTACAATATACTGCAAATTGTGCTAGTAAACGGATACGTACTTGGAATATGGCATCGACAATTTTAAAGTGAACAAGAGAACAGAGAAATGAAGCGGATCGCGGTCTATATACTGCTGTGTAATTGAGAATTTTTTTTAAAGATATATATATATATATATTTACTGTATAATCTATATATTGCATAATATAATATATATTGTGTAATATAATATATATTGTATAATTTATTACCTATTTATTAAATCATAACTCAATAAATTAATTATAAATTAATAAATATTTTATAATTATCTTAAACATACATATTTATTATATATACTGTTTATAAACAATAAATATAATGTAACATTGTTTTAAAGTGATTCAGATATACTCCATCGTCAACAGTTGGGCTTTCCGTAGAAGTATCCTTCAAAGTACAGATATTTTGGGAAGAGTGAGATACCAGCCAATTCGCCCATAGGACAGCAGAACTTCATCATTAAATGAATGAAGTGGAATACATTGTGGTGAACATTTCATATGCAGACATATAGTATTTGCTTTCTCTGAATCTCAAGTTTAAGTTTATGTATGGCTGAAGCCATAACAACAACAATAAAACCAATAATTTGTGTCTTGTGAATACTTGACAATTGACACTCGGTGACATACTCGTGACTGTTTGATAAGATAATATTTAATGCCGCATATAAGTATGCATGACTGAAATTAATTTTATATATAGATGAGTAAAGATAGCGCCAAATGTAAAAATTAATTCAAGTATGAGTTTAATTTTTACGCATACTCTATGTTAATGAGATCTGTAGGTTTGACACTCAGTTGTCATGTTTTAATTTCTGAATAAATATATACTTAATTAATTTTTTTATATTTTTACTATATTGTATAGCATAAATAATGCGATATACTTTAGAATCTCCATATGTGGGCTTTTACACCAAAATTGATATCAGCGACATGTGCAGAAAAAATGAGCGCCCCTTCCAAAACGCAAACCCGCCAAGCTCAGGCCAAGATAACATCGAAGTCAGAAGGGATTCTCTTTAAGATCAGGAAGTCACGCCACGAACAACCTGTTGTACTCTTTTACGTTGAATGTTTCACTATTTTAGGACGAATAAATGGCTTACAACTTTATTGTTGTTTGAATATTTTGTAGAGGCGTCGAAACGAATAATGTTTGTAAAATCTAACCCACGTGGTATATAAGTACGTTAATTGTTCTTTTATAGAATTTGTAGTAGTTTATTATTGCTCCAGTAAGAAAGAATTCTCCGTTTCAAATGAATCCTAATGTTTATGTGTTTGCAAACTACAAGCTTGCCACTTCAGATGACAAATAAAACATTAAAACAAGATATATATAAAAATTACTATTACTATTTATCTATTTAAATGTGATACGTTATTTTTGCTTCGTGTAGGCTGTTTTAATAGCGTATTGAAGGGAATTTGAAGGAGGGATGTGGTAGGGAGCCAAGGCAGCAAAGGATTATCTAAAGGTTGTTGGCCGACTGTTCTAATAGTTCTTCTTTGCCTATTTTTCGAAAAAATATCATATTAACCGCCAATAAACATGTAAGTTACGAATAGATCAATGAAGCCTTGAACTAAGGTGCAGCGTAGGATTAAGTACAATGGTTATTAAATTTATTTTTAAATATTTCTGATTCGTATTATATTCTGCATAAAGTTTAAGTTATCCATATAAAGAAAGGGCGCCCTAAGAAGGTTAACTTTAATTGAATCAAACGTTTGTAAGAATTATTATTGGAACTATTTTGAGATTTGGTAGTGCAGCACATGGATGACGAAACAAAAAAGCAAAATTCTTCATAGTAACTTACATAGTTATTTTAGTATGTTTATTTCCGAATGTAATCATAATCATAACAATTAAAAATAATTTAATTAGTTAATAACTACTAGAAAGGTCAGCATAAACTATTTCATATTTCTTCATCGAAGAAATACCACGATGTCTCGATTTTGCGGGGGCTGAAGGACTTCTATTATAGCTGGCTTTATTAGCATTGACAGTGCCTGGGAGACTGCACGGACACACACAAGTGCATATTTCATCGAGTAAGCACAATGCTGGAAACGCGTTGGAGCAAGGGGGCGGAACGGAACGGAGCTATGGGGAATTCAGCCGACAGTCTCAAGCTGAGCAAATTTGCAGCTCGTTAACTTTGCCGCTGATACAGACGTTTACCGCCGCTTGCTGCGGCATAAAGCATACAGATCTTGCCAAAACCAACTACTTTGCATTAGCAGTGCGCCCACTAATTTAAGCAAGTGGATATTTAGGTCAATGCGGGTTCTGTGAATCATTTTCAATATAGTTAATTAGTAACTCATATAGACTATAAACCAATGAAACACGAGACTATTGAAAGAATTTGCCCCAAAAAAATACTTTTTACGCACACAAATATATATATATATATATATATATATATATATATATATAATTAGTAGGCATTTATGGTATACTCCAGGAGTGCTGTAAAAATGGAGGAAGAGGAACAATTGAGTAGTGAGGGAACTAAGGTAAAGAAGTGATAGAAGGATAAGCCGGCGAAAAGTAATAAACTCTGTTCCTCCTCTCATGGAAGAAGACTTAATTAATTCAGATTAAAACCGTGTAATTAGACTTAGTTCAGTCGAGAAATACAGAGCTTTATTACGACATTTTACATCTTATAACGTCTAATAAGTGGTTAAGTTTTCAGTATATGTTTTGTTTTTGCACAATTATTATATTAAGTGGAATTTAATATGAATATGCAATCTGCAAACAGGGATTGTTAATTTTTATAAATATCGAAATTTCTTTCTGTAAATAAAGGTTATCTTTCTTAGGTACTCCGAGTCTTCAGAAAGTCAAAATTTACTATAAACCTTTCAATAATTTTTCGTTATAGTTGTGATGGTTGGTGAGATCAAGAATACTGACGTTTATTTCTGGGATAATTAATGATCCAGCTGTTCAAGTTTGCGTCTCTACCCAGTATTCTATGGTGTGACTGTTTCCAAGATTTCACGATACCTAAAAGGTTAAATACATGTCTAGAATGTGTTTGAGACTATGCACTTGTCTTAACAATTATAAATTTTATATTAACCTCGAAATTATCGCAGATCAAGAATATATTATGCATTAAAAGTCCTACGATCGTTTAAGTTTAGGATAAAACTGAACATTCATATAACTTGTGGATATTTTGTAAAATTATTCTTTAGAATGGAGCAACATTATTTTACAATGTGTAGTTGTATTTCAAATCCTAATGTGATTGGAGTAATTAACTTAATCTGCGTACTTGACGATCCTAAAGGAACAGTTACGAGCAGTGCAGTTAACGTTATAACACGATGAAATCCTATTTGTTTACGAATGAATGAGTTCGGACCAAATTTAAATTAAGGTGTTGTTTATTTAAGGGTCATTCCATGCCAAGTGACCAAATCGCGTTTTGGGTACCACCTTGGATTTTGATGAAATTTGGTGATAGTGTTGAATAAAGCTTCAAGTGATACTGTGCAAAATCTAAGATTCACTAGTAGTATATAGGGGGCGCCAGGGCCTCCTGAAAAAAAGTCACCTATGCAATTCAACCGTGCGCTTGAATAGATTGTGAAGTTTGAAGTACTACTGTTGTGGAACTGTAGCAGCTAGCTTCCTGAAAAATGCTAACTACAGACAACTGTTTATGCTCTACACGATGGTTACATTTTCAAAGTTTAAAAAGTTTTAGTTTTATTGCTGTTATATCACAAAGTTGCTCAAAAAAACCGACTTTTCGGGCTTATAACTTTGAAACAAGACGTTCTACAAACTGAAGCTTTGGTAAGATAACTAAACTCATTACTGATTTTAAGCTGCCTAAGTATCAGTTTTCAAGCTCACTTTGTTGTCGAGATATGTGTTAGTTAATATGAGGATAAAATTTTATGTGTCAAATTTTGTGTATTTTCAAACCGAAATAGCAAAAAAGCATTTGCTACAATCAAGTTCTTTTTTTACCATTGGAAATAGCAGACGTTTTCCTTTTAGAGTCATCTAATTTCATTTTAGAGACTCATCATTTAAGGCCAAAAAAATTACTTTGAAAATTGCACACATGCCGATGGCTGTCAGACTTGAGTTCATCTTTTCATAAAGTACCACTTCATCATCGGGATCATATTCTGAAAATGGCGATGGAATTGCTGATGCTTCTTTATGGGTTTTCATTTCCTTTCTACATTTTTGGCCAGGCTTCACATATTTCTTCGTCAGGTAATCTGCTGTTGACAAGCCAATGGGTTGGAAACCTTTCTTTGGTGCATGGACACATATCTGTCCCTACACAAAATTTCAGCAAGATTGGAGATGGTGACTTAAAATTTTATTTTAAAATTTGGTCACTTGGCATGGAATGACCCTTAATTAACTTCGTAAATTCAGAACACAACTTTTAACTCCAATTAAACCTTCTTAGAAAATTATACATACATGAGGAAATGTCTCAAAATCTTGTGCAGATTAGTTGTTCCACTCACTTATAACCTTGTTTACAAACTAAACTTATACCTACTTTTAATTATGTGATCCCCTGTATTGAAGTAATTTCTATGAAACTAAATTTAATATTCTATCACGATTATAGCTTACATATATTTTATGGTCAGTCATCGTAAGTCGTTGCTTTTTTATAAATTCCCAATATACGCACCTCCCCATCCTATATTATACGCACCTCCCCATCCTATATTATTAAAGGGCAGTTGCCATCACGTCAAATAGTTTCATGTAGCCTGTTACTCTGTGAATAAATAAAAAAAATTCTAAATAAAAAATGTTTAGAGTCAAAATAGAAGCCATAGGTCTCGCAGACGCAACCTTTCTGGAGAGGCGCAGGAGCCTACCTTCGGGATGTCTTCTACTCTCTGCTTTTAAAATAAGGTTCCCTTAATCCGAGGCTTCTTGGCCTGTTTTTAGAGTTTTATGTTCCGGGGTCATGGACCTTGGACATACGGTAATATATTACCTGTTCCCATTGGAACGGTCGGCCAGCTGACTCCAATACTGTGTCCCTACAGCAAACGACTATTACACCGTCGGAAGGGTGTGGGACAGTACCAAATGTCCGACCTAAATGATGTAGGTTTTATAAGGTTTGTTCTGTATCACTTTTAGGTGAATGCCGGATAGGATTCTTAAACTACAGCACGGGGTTCCAACTTAACCCTTCCTCTACCATTCAGCATGCCCCCTTTTAAATCCCTTACTATGGAATTAAATGAGAGATGCCACCACGTGATTGACCCTAGTGTAGGCTGTCACTTTACAAAAAAAAGGATTATAAGGAATGAAAAAGAGACTGAGGAAAACGTAGCTACGGGTATATCTTTTTTCCCCTTCTGGTTCGGAATTAATGTTCCCATATACCGAGACAACGAAGTCAGTTTTGAGTAGTGTTTGCACCGGGGCCACAGACAAGCGTGCGACAAGAGTTGTCTTCTGTTCCCATTGGAACAATCGGTCAAATGCCTCCAAATATGGTCGAGACATGGAGTTGGGAATGGTCCGTCTCCAAAATAAAATACACACACCCGCAGTCACCAGAACGGTGTTGGGCAACTACAGAGAGCCAGAACTATTGATTCGGGCGTGTATAGGGTTTTCTGTCCATTACATTTAGACGAATGCTGGGTAGTATTCTTAAATTGTAGTACGGGGGCCCCTTGATACCTTGCTATCGATTCCGCCTACTCCCTTTACATCCCTTCCAATGCTATTATTATACGACAGCTGCCACGTTGTGAATTACCCTCAAGTAACTTTTCTTAAAAAAATCAATTTAGCACGATACCTTTATCTTGTTGCATTAATCTACTTTTTATTAATTATTATTATTATTATAGACATTATTAATCTATTTTAGATTTAATATACGAATGTTTCACGCTGTCGGAAGCGGGAAGTTTGTCGTAGGAGTTAAGCTCACTTATTAAATCATATTATTAAATTAATAACAGTAACGGGACCAATAACGGGCCATCGTGGGGCTATCCATTTCAACAACTACTCTAACATTTTATTGTAGATCTCGTAATCCATAATTTTTGCAATCCATATATATCTATATATCTAATGCATTAACTTGTCATGAGGTTACACATTTAAAGTCCTTATTAAAAATTAAAAATATAATTGCAAGGAACCTACCCTCTTTCCTTTGCCTACAAAAAAGTTTTTACTCGGGAAAAAGAAATCCAAAAATATCAAAATCGACGACGCTCCTAAAAACTCCAGCCAATATTGTTTTTAATTTACTCTACGATAAAATGTTCCATCAATTTAGAAACTTCCGACGCCACGTTTATTTCCACCTTTTTTAATTTGAACAAATATGGATTTCTTCGAGTCACAGTATATATGAATCATTAATGGAACAAACCTGTTATGTATGGAATAATTACCTCCCCACCGAACTTGAAAATTTCTGCGCGAATTCCGTCAATCCCGAGCGACTTTCTGCTTTGCAAATATATTGGGAAGGTTAGTACTTTTGATTTGAATGTGATCTGAAATAGACTTATTTCGTTAAAAACGCGGTTCTAAACATAATGGATTTCTAAAAATTGTTACAGGTCTGTCATAAAAATGAAGGCTTTCTAGTAGTGTCGTGTGGTCCTATAATAATATAAAAGTAGCTGCAGCATAATGGCATATGCATTCGCCGGCGCCCTCGCTGGGAGCTTATTACATCCGAATGCTTTCCACGTCAGATTAACTCGTGGCGTGTGAGTAACGAGCGAATTATTTGCCAGTAATGTTGGAGGTCCACATCTCTGGCCGGTCCACTTCCGTTCGATCCGATTCTGTTACAGACATTTCTCACAGATTACGGGGATAAAGCGCAGTATCGGAATTGCCGAGCCAATATATGGCAGGCAATGAATGTGGGATTTCTTGTTATAGTCAATTTCGAAAGCCGATATTGTTTCTTGACTGGTGATAAAGTACAGAGTGGAAGGTGATTCTATAAATAAGCATATATTTGAAGAGTAGGTAGTAAAATATAACGACATGCTTCAATCCTCCTATACTGCTTCAATTATATAGGCAGTCACAAAAAATACGATCTCAGGCGGCAATTCCCTGTCCCTTACTGAAAATAAATTTATTTTATGGAACTATGCAAAACACATTTCCTTTAAAGCTTTAACAACGTACAATATCGTTTTTAGAAAGAACATAATATTCATATCCAGTGGCAATATATCATTTGACATAAATTACGTGGGTCGGATAAGTTAGAGGACTGTGATTCTCACGTAGAGTCATATTTAATTTCTCGAAACCATTATTACAATCAATAAGAGTTTATAATAATCAAGATTAGGGATATTTCTCATTTGTCAGCATAGTTTTGGAAGAAGATTAATTATTACTTGCCAAGGAAAATATGATTCACTTTATAAAAAAATTAAAATTTGAAATAATTTTATGAGGAAAATAAGCATCATTAACAGTCACGAAGTAGATTTTTCGTATATTAAATTATTAAGAGAGCTTTCGGCTATATTTCCCATTATTATTCTTAATATTTTTTACTGATATTTATGGTCGAGTCAACCTAAATGTTATAGGCAACTTTCTACACTAGTTGCATGATAGGGTACTTGCTATTGTCTTTATTTTTATGGTGCCTTCTAAATATTCTAATGTGCACAGATTTGAAATTTTCTATAATGATTCATTTTATATTGGAAAAGTGATATTAATAACAAATAATGAGGGAAACTATTTCTTGACTTGTAAAGATGGTTATTATATATGAATGTATATGCATATATATATTTGATTTCTTTCAAATGATATTCATCATAATTATATTTCCCAGTTATTGGCAGAAGGCATAACGGTAAATAAATAAATGTTCGTTTATTGTCAAATAGCTTCAGATAAAATTTTCTTTCGGAAAACCATTTCCATGTAACTGTCATGGGAATATTTTCTTTTAATCTCGTACAGTAGAAAACATTTTTTTCTTTAACTTTAACGCGCAGATATCAGTAACCACTACGAAACTATTTATAGTAGCAATAATGTTACATTGAAATACCACACTGTTTTCATAGAGAAATCTCAAATTTAAAACCAATGGTTTTAGTTTTTTAAACTGTATCCCTGTACAGTAATGTAAATCGAAACTAGCGTCATGAGACGTAAACGTAATATGCACACAATACATCAACTCAATAAAGCAACAGTTCACTGATGTCCACCGATACCCTCGACAACAATTTTCTCTTAATTAAAATTAATTGGAACGTTTATCACGACGCGAGATATTAATCAATAGATTAATAATTGGCATAGGCGATGTACCGCGACGTACTTAGCAACAATTCAATGAGTAGACAGCTGAAAATTGGTAGTAAACAGCTCCATTGTCCATGAATTATCACAAATGTTTTATTATTTTTATTATAAAACCAGTCTGAAGTTTGTAACATATTTGAAGTAATCACTGATAATAAAATTCGAGAAGATGGGGCAATTGATGAAACTGAGTTTTGTCTAGTATATTTTGTAGATTTTAAAATTATGAAAATAATAATTAACAGCCTCCAGATATGTATGATTTTAGAAACTATAAGAATTGATTCAGGTTATACCGTATGTGCAGAATAATACGACAAAACCTAAGAAGGACGTTAGGGAAAATAATTACTTAAGGAAAATATGTTAATGCTGAGCTAACTTGGGAACTGAAATTAAAGTTCTTGAAAAAAAAGTCTTAACGATGAATAAACTATTTGCAGCAGAGACACGGAGGGCAGAAAAATATTTAATAAAGTTACTAAACGGAACATTTAAAATATATAAGAACTTAAATACTGATAATAAATGTGATGGAGTCAGGCAAAGCGTTTTGCAATCATATATACTTAATTTCGAGTCAATTAAAACTGAAGGAAATTATAACAAAAATAGTATTTATATAATTATCTGAAACTATTTGGTCTCTTCTTATGTATATCTTTGTCATATTTTTGTTTCAGTTCATTTCTAGTGCACATCTGATGAGGTCACGAATTGTGGAAGAAAGGTTCATATAATAATTGTTTAATGATATATATAAATATATATTCTGACTATTGAGAAAACTAATAAATAAGTAAGCATCAGTCAATTTTAAGTCAGAAAAAATTATTTATTAATGTAAAATTAAAAATTAAACGTTGTTTACTATTACATTATAAATTATTTTTTCTGACTTAAAATTGGCTAATATTTATTTATTTAATATTTTTTGTTAAAATGAATGTTTAACTGACTTATTGGCTATTATATATCAATTAAATTAATTCAAACATTGTGCGTTGAATATATACGATCTGCAAGATATTTTTGGTATCAATGAACTATGGTAGTCAACGAGTCTGTTATATTTCTTCCTCTAAACTTCCGTATCCCCCCTTTCAAATCCCTTCCTATGCTATTAAAGGGAGTTGCCCAATGTGGATTACCCTCATGTAGCCTGTTGCCCTAAAAAAAAATAGGTGAGAGGTGGTGCAGAGTCTGCCTCAGAAAGGTTGCTGATTGTCACGTTTTTAGTCGTTTAATAGCTGAATCATGCACACAATACATAATCATTATTTAGAATTTATTGTTTATGTAAGAATTTTGAGGCTTATATATTACATTATTAAATTGCTGTTTATCAAGTATTAAGTAACTTGAAAGGCTGCCACTTTTTGTCGGACCACATCTCAATTTAATCGTAGCCGTTTACGAGCCATTTCCGAAGCTCAATGCAATTACGACCATATGCAATCGCATTCATATTGACACGCATTCCTGGCATGGCACGGGACATCGACCCCGTAACTGAATTACACGGTCGAACGCATCCCCTCCCAAGTATCATAATACAATTTGTGCAGCTGGGATAATGAATATGCATGCTCTCTTGGCCATAGTCGTAATTTAATCTGACGGGCATAGATAACGGAGAGTGTTAGGTAGTGCTGAGATTTCAGGAAGAGGAAATGGCGAGGGGAGTTAGAATAACAACGCAGCTAATAAAAGCTGACATGGTGTGGGCCATGTTACTCGTAGTATCGTACGTAGGGTCCCTGACCTGTGTGGAAATGTAGCTACAACGGCAACACATTATGAATATGTAATTGTTCACAGAGATCCATTTGGAAAATGATATCGTTATTAATACCTGTTCGCATTCAGTTTCCATTTTTGGCTTCTGTAATTATTTAACACATTTTTACGATCCATCTCAAAGTAGCTCATTTTACATACAATATTTTTGTCCCTCGGCATTTTCAGCCTTCAAAGAGTTACTAAAAATTTTTTTTGACAGAGTTATTCAAAATCCCATACGACACAGTCTTCAGTACGCTCTGGTGATTAAAAACGTTTCCTCGATATACCAAGTTCGTTTGGTATTTCTTTGGAAAATATATGTTTTGTTCATAGAGCGCGAAAAAATACAATGATTCAAAGTATCGGCCCTCGATAGTTGCACATTTTTCGGGCATCTCTCGGGCAATTTACGGATACCACGCCAACAAAATTCCTTTTATTTCGAGGCAAACCGTCTTCGTAAGTATCGAAGTGCTGCTCAGCGAGCGCGTGGCCCATCGACTAAAAAAGTGGTACTCTGGTGAATAAGCGGCACGTCCCAGCTCAATTCCTTCAATTAGTTTCGGACCATTGTTGACGTGTGCGATGGTGCGTTGTCGTGGAGTATAATGAGCTTGTCGTGTCTCTGCTGATAATCCGGTCCTTTTTCACGCATAACACGGTGCAATTTGATCAGTTGGTGGTAGCTGTGGGCATTGACAGCTTCACCAGGTTTCAACAGTCCATACTAGACGGTCCCCGCTGATCCCACCAAATGCGATTTGTCTTGCGAACGATGTTGATGGTTGCCCGGGATCAACCCTCGATTTCTTGCGTTTAAAATTCTCAAAATTTTCATCGCCAGTCACAATCCGATGCAGGAACGATTTTTTTTTTTTTTTAACTGGCGAACAAGATTTCGCTTGTGTTTTGGCGTTGCTCCATCTGCCTATCGTTCAATTCTTCCTCCTATCGTTTGAACCTTTCCCATGGCACTTAGGTGCATGAAAATGGCTGGCTGAGTAACACCCAACTTATCGGTAATCATTTTTTGTGATGTGGTATCGTTCTCCTTCAAAAGAGCGTGCAGTTGAGGATCATCAACCTTCCTGGACTGATTTTCACGCTTCTTGTCGCTCTGGTAAAAATTTCCATCTTTTAACCGACGAAACCAATCTCTGCGCGTTGTTTTTCGATAAAGCACTGTCGCCATAGGCTTACACAACCATTTGATGCGATTCGGCAGGTGATTTATTCAAAATTGAAACAGAAAAGCAGAGTTTCCCGCATATGATATTTTTTGGGAAAAAAGATAGATATCATTAGTAAACGAAAAATGTGTGTTGTTGTATGAAATTTCTGATGATAATCACTGAGTATTTTTGACAGATGACTAATGCATTAAAAAGAATGGCATTTCCATAGTAGCATGGACCCTCGGTTTACGTACTTAATCCGTTGCTGAGTTCTGGGTTATTTCGGTTTGAATCCTAACCCGAATCTATTTTTCCAATAGAATACATGTAAACAATATCTGTTTCAGTCCCACAACACACATTTTGGCAGGGTCTTTCCGGTCCAACAAACAATCTAATACTAAATGACTGTCGTTTTTGCTAAATTTTTCTGGAAGCGGAACATTGCCGTTAAAACTATTAATCACTCTATTTACCACAACTTTGTTAGGGTGGTGCTTGTCAATAAATTCCTGTACCATATTCCACCTCCTACACAGGTTTTTAATCGAAATGCTAGTAGCCTTCAACCCAACCATCATCTTCAGTTCCTTTCTTCATTTTGCAAATTAAGTTATTCAGTGGAGGACTCAATAAAGAAGATGGAGATCCATTATTTGCGCCTCGAACCTAATATATTATAAAATGCTTTCTGCGAGGAGGAGGAAAAATAGGACTTTAAGTAGGAGGGAATTTAATGACAGATTTAGCAGCGTGCGTGCGTAAATCGAAGTTATTTTCGTAAATCGATGAAAAACGTATTTCCGAAAGTTGTTCGTAACCCTAATAAGATATTAGAAATACATATATTTCTACACATTAAACCATACATAACACGCTAATCGAAAACAGTACCCAATGTCCAGCATTGCATGTATAATTAGTTTCGAGCGAAGCGGAAATCTAACAAAACATTCACGCTCCGATGCAAATTTATGTTCTCATGTGCCTAAAGCCTATTCCAGAAACTTGCCTTGTTATACAAATTTCGCACAATGAAGTATATTTTGCAAATTCTGACATGCACCGTCGTTATCAAGGAGTCTAAATTGTTTTCAACTGAGCCCGTTGATTTTTCCGCTTCTAGACGGTCACCACAAAGGTTAAAATGATGAATTTAAATTTTTGCCATTTTTGTCAGCCATTGTTCTCTTGTGCACTGTGAACATATTTTCCATGTACTCCTATTCGAAGAATATCTCTAAAGCGCCATATATAGTAGAAAAACGACACACACTGATAATCATTCAATTAATCTACTGAACTGTTACTAACCCATATGTTTTACTCTAAAATCCCTTGAACTAGTGAGACGCCACCAGTTTTGTAGGAAAATGTTTGGTATATGAGCAAATTACAAAGATTTCAATCTAGACTCAATTCGGCAAGAGATAAAAGTCCGAAAACTTCTATAATATTACGTGATCATGTATTAAATTTTAGCTAAAATACGGGTGACGTCAGTCACGAGTAAAATATATTGAAATGAAACCATCAATTAATAATATTTCCCTTCAGCATTATTAAAACATAATTAAACGTAGTGTGAACAATTCATTTAAAGTTAAAGTCTTATAGGGTAGGTAATATTTGTTTTCTCAAACACTTGATGTTACCCATCTTTTAAAGATAACATATTTACGACGTATTGCGACATCCGGCCATCTGCGTTGTGAATGTTATTAATTTATCAATAAAATAATAAACCGATAATCTAACTGGTAGTATTGAATGAAAATCAACGAAACAACTTTATGAGAGACTTTTTATGGCATATACGAGGTCCCATTTCAGAAATAAAACAGACGCCGAAAAATTAGAGAAAGCCGAAATTTCACGCGGAGGAATGGAACAAATATCACATGGGTGTATGGAAGGCAGTTAATATGATGTAGACAACCTCATCATTCCTTGAAGAATCATAATCTAAGAATGTAATTACCAAATATTGTACTCATGAAGTCGTGCCTTCATTTCATGAGCTAGGGTGTACCTTCTGGTTATAGAACTTTGTTTATATTTTCAGAGCACTGTTGTTATCTTGTCGCTGATAGGAAACCAGTCTTCAAATCAACTGTCGTTTTTGCATATGTTTATATTACGATTGTAAGAACGTGTATACAGGATCACGTTGAAGACAATATACTAGATAATTGTGAAGCAAAAGTCTGTTTGCATATCGTACTGACGAAATACGTGAAGCTTATCTATTAGAGGCAATAGTCAAGGATCATGTTATTACACGCATTTGGCAAGTTCCCAGTTTTGGATATTTCTTGCTGAATGTGAGGAAAAATTAAGAAGAGCCCGAGAATTTTTCCAATAAGCATTGAACGAATTTCCCAACATGCAGTTAGTGTATTTCGGAGGATTAAGTGATGGTCGCAAGCGTGTGGACCAAATTCTTCCCACGTTCTTCATCTTGTTGTACTGTGCTAAACTTGTTATATTACTGTACTTATTCTAACCAAATTATTTTCTTGCATTTCGTATCCTCCACTATCATTGCTTTATAGTTCTATAACCTTTTCAGTCTTCTTGACTTAAGAAGCAGCCATTATGAACAAGATTATAAACCTTCAACTCGTAAAGAATAGAAGGGGATAATAATAAGTTGGGTATTGAATCGTATGTTTTAGGATTTAGGATTTAGTCATGACTTAGTTAAATATAAAGATTTAGAACCTTCTCGAAGGCTACAAGTATAAGTAAATAAGGTACAGGGTATTGTAAATTAAACACCTTCAGTTATAGAAAAGTGAGAGTACCCTTGGATACCACTCATTCCGTCTAATCTTCCTTTTAACCTTAAGCGATTGTAATTTACTGTGACACTTGTGTTAGGAGCACGGTAAAGTCACATGAATAATCCATTATGTACTGCGAAGATGATTTGTCATTGCCATGTTTTCTCTCGAAAAATTTTATGTTGTTTTCTCAATGGAGAGATCATCCAATAAGGTTGTTTTTTTCTTGATCCTGAAGTGGAAATAAAAATTTTCTTATAGTCACGTTTTGGAGCTAATGAATATTTCATTATGCCTGCCTCCGAATGCTGCGTCCCCACAGCAAACTCCTCTCCCGCTATCGGGAGGGCGTGGGACAAGTACCCAATTCCCGACCTGCCTGATGCAGGTTTTTCTAGGGTTTGTCCTGCAGTTCTTTCAGGAGAATGCAGGGTAGGATCCTTAAACCATAGCCCGGGGTGCCTAGTTACCCTTGGCTACCTTCCTCCACCCCTTCCGCATCCCCCCCTTTCAAATCCCTTCCTTTGCTATTATAGGGGAGTTGCCACCACGTAAATTACCCTAATGTAGCCTGTTACCTCCAAGGAAGCCTCTCGCAGGTCAACTTTCCCAGAGCGCTGGACATGTCTATCTTTGGTGAGGTCTTCATCTCTGTATGGTTTTTTTTAACTCAGGTTCCCACAAGCAGAGACACCTCGTTCAGTTTTGAGAGGTAGATGTTCCGGGGTCGCAGACCTTTGGCAACTGAAAGAAAAAATTTCTATTGGAATAGTCGGCCAGCTGCCTCCTAAGCTGGTCAAGGCACGGAGAGGTAAATACTGCGACCCCACACCAAACACCTTTCCCGCAATCGCAATCGCGGAACAAGAACATGCCTGATGCTGGTTTTTCTAGGGTTTCCCTGCATCGCTTTTAGGCAAATTTCCGGGAATGATACTTAAAACTACAGCCCGGGGGCCATACTTTACCCTTGGCTACCTTGCTCTACCTTTCCGCATTCCTCCTTTCAGTCCGTTTCCTATGCAATAAGAGTGGCGACTAAATAGATTACCCTATATATATATATATATATATATATATATATATATATATATATATATATATATATATATACATATACACACCTCCTTCTTCTTTACAAATTATGTAATACATTCTTCACATATAATTGGTAACTTAGAGTGCTAATTATTATACAAATAAATTGGAAGAATATAATAATACGGGTTAACAAATTTAACATGGAATCATTCACAAGGAAGATGTAATTATTAACGGAAGGTTGGTGTTATGAGGGCCTTTGAGTTAGTACGAACAGACACTTGGCTTTGTTATGGTATCGCGTTTTGTGATCCTCCTCTCCCTCGTGTACCATCATCTCACGCACCCCCACATAGCACAAATCTAGATTACACTGGGGGTTGCATACGCCACAACTGTCTGATTAGATGTGATTCAGATTGCCTACTGCAACGTCAAGTGCCAAATACCGACGACTTAAACTCCGGATGTACTTTCTCGTATGCCAAAATAAACTTTAAGGTATTAATGCAATGTGCCTTCTTGTATGACGGATATGTTTTTATTTCACTCAAAACTTACACTATTTTGAGCACCAAAGTTTTAAAATAGTAGGAAACCGAACATTTTTTAAAAAAGTTCTCTCAATCCACTAGATGTTTAGTACGAGAACTAGTGTAAATTAATGCAAATGTAAGATATCGATCTGAGTTTTTAAATAATTTTACTCTTCCTCTTGCACAACCACAGTGAGTGATTCTTTCAATTCTCTACAATGCCTAAGTTATCACGTCTCCATTCTTTAGCATAAATTTAAAGGACAATTCCTAACAAATCTAATTATTTCAATCTTGTATCGGGTCCTGTATTATTTATTAATTATGAAATACACGTGGTGTTATCAGGCGTGTTTAGGCAAGGCGGAAACAGTGTTAAGAGGTTCCGAGGCATTCCATATTAATTGTGTGCCCCATATAGTCTCTAAGTAACGGACGGTAAGAATATGTTGACAGAGGGTATCGTAAAGACGAAATATTGTCATTCAAACTGTAAGCTCGCGGAAAATAGCCAGAATGGGCATTTCGAAGGAAAAATTTGTAGACGTCAGAATTTTGAAGGGGAAATTAAGGATAAATTAGAATAAAACGGTAATACAAAAGTTAATAGCCATGCAAATATGACGGATACACCATTTTCCCCGACTTCGCAATATTTATTTCACCGGGGTCCCAAATCGCGTCTAAATGAGTGAAGCGTTATATTAATTTCAGGTGTAAAAGTTAAACATTTTTATAATTATCTTGCAATTCTACTTTCATGATTTAACCGCCTGAAAAAGATTCAAATTCTATAACTCTCAAAATATCCAGAATAAATGTTTAAATTTTTAATGTTATATTACCTGAATGATTATCTCGGGAGTAATTAATTCGACATCAGTCTCTTGATCATTTCGAATATTTTATAATTAACATCTTTTATCATCGCCAAATAGATGAAATCTCAAATTACCTGTAAATATAAAATAACACAAAAACGGATTCGACATTATTATTATTTAGTTTACAGCCGCATAACTGCTAACATCATTAGCGACATTGTACTATGTTGACCTTCTAACGTGTAGGGGTTTATCAGTATGCAGCGCTCTTGCACGAGCTGGGATTCGAACCCGGGACCTGTATGACGCGAGACAGTCAAGCTGACCCCTACACCACAGGAAGTCTGCCATTTCACTATTTTCCCCCTCCCAGTGCTCTGATGGTGGCTTAACTTCAAATTAACCATCATGGTGAATGTCAGTATTTAATTGAGGCCTCCAAAACTGTGAATTTGACTCGCATCTCGGCCCTACCACAACGTTAGGGATTGGAATTAAACTTATTTAACATTGAGAGTGATATTAATCTAAATAAATCCAAAAAAAACTATTTATTCGACACTAAATTCGGTCATTTCCAACACAGCGGTGTTCAGCAACGTTTCTTTACGTTTTACAATTATTTTACACATAAATTTTTCCTGGTGGGTAATATTACTTCTATTTTAGATTACACATTAAATAAATTCAATATCATTAAATGTATTGTAGTGAATAACATCGGTAAGTGGCAGCCCTTGTGTCCGCGGGCCTGAGAAGGAATCCATTAAACGTGCACGTGTGCTTGCCCGAGAGGCCAAAAGAAGCCGCGGGTACGCGTCCCTTATTTTTGCATCGTTTGGGGGGGGCGGAGTACGAATATATACTCTGAACCCGGATGAAAGTGGACAGACGCAGGCAGACCGACAGATAGAGGACTGAAAGTGGAGTGAGAGAGGCGAGAGGGTGGAAAATTTGGCGAGCGGTAGCCAACAAAAGTTTTTGGAGAGACGTCCATCGCGGGGAAGCCGAAGAAGGAGATCGTGTGCTGCTTACTACAAGACCAGTGATCCACTGCAAGTCGGCTGACGCCACAAGTTAATGTAAGGATCACCATTTCTGTAAAGTGCCTTCAAAAGTTGAATTTTTTTTACACAGTAAGGAAATAGGCTCTGTTCTTAAATAGCTACCGAGCCGCCCACATTACCCTGTTGAGAAGGAGGATTTTATAACCAAGCCAGAGCTAATGATAATTTTTTTTTGCAGACCAATGTATATCTGCTGGCGCCCAATAATATTTTTTTAATGTATTTTTTGTATTTTCATTTAATAAAGTTTTATATATATATTGTAGTAATTGGTAATTAAGACATTGTGCTAATTGGAAAGTTGGATTGTAGAGGACTCATTATTAGTGGATATAGAGTGGACGCCGCAACAAGGCGGCAACGCAAAGAAAGTATTGTTGTTGTCGATCGGCTGAGAATTTTACGCACTCAAAAATTTACGAGACGAGGAAGTCAGTCGGGCATAGAACAGCGAGGTGTAAAGACTAGAAAATTCATATTATAAAAAGTTTTGCAGTCAGGCATAGAACAGCGAGGTGTAAAGACCAGAAAATTCATATTATAAAAAGTTTTGCAGTCGGGCATAGAACAGCGAGGTGTAAAGACCAGAAAATTCATGTTATAAAAAGTTTTGCAGTCGGGAAGGAGAGAGTGAAACTAATGTTGTAATCGGTGGCCGAGCATAAATTCAATCTGCCGGCCATAGACAAACCAAGGAAGTACATTTCTAACTAAAGACACGAGATCTGCAAATCCAGGTTGCAGCAAAGCATCGAGAATCTACCAATTTGTGTTAGACCAACTAACAAAACTACGCCAATTAGAATTTGTTGACATTTAGAGTCTGTGAGTACTAGAATCAGTGATATCCCCAAATTTTGTGCACGAAAAACCTAAAATGAGACATGGGGCGGCCGTAAGTAGAGAAATAATTTGTAAACCACTTTTAAAAGATAAAAGTCACATTTAATTTTAGTTATTTAATTATCGATAAAATGAGATCGTTAATTCCTGATGAAATTTAAAACTGTTTAAATTCAATCTGTAGTATTATTTCTTCCACAACAAATTTCGTATATGTTTCAGACGCATTAACTTCCATAAAAGTTAAATGTAATTTTGATTGTATAAATTCAGCCATTTATCAAACCCAGTTTAAGACCCTGAGATTCCAAATATCATTGTGTATTTAAAATTGTTAATAAATTTGTTTAATTGTTTTCCCTTAATAATCTTTTTATTTTAAAGCACCCACTTTATTTAATTATTATTATATATATCATATATATATATATTTAGTCTAATCATTACAGTATATTTAAAATTTAAAGGAAATCATAAAATATTATCAGAAAAGTAATGGTTCACTGGGTCACTAAAATTTTCCTCGAGGGTTGCCGACCACTTCTATTCAGTTCCAAGTAAGACGTCAGATAAACCTGAATAATTGATCTATTAATCACATTCTAATTCAATTTTTATTCCGAAGAATATTTCGCTAAAGGCTATAAAACTGAATAAGGATCTGGATGGAAAAATCTGGACCGGACTGGAAATCGAACCCAGGACCGCCTCTCGTTCCGTGGTGATCTTACCATACGAATCTGATCGTCTACGTGTCAGGTGCGAGCTTCTTCCATCCGTTGTACAGGCTCACCTAAAATTTCACGTTCTTCACGGCTTAATATTAGGAATTCAATGAAGAATGGTTATTATTAAACGTTGGCTGAAAGTAATGGTTTCAGCACTTTTACATTTTTATCTTCTTTTGAAAATTATTGTCTTCAAATCAAAAAAATATCTGCTTGTATAATCGAAATCCATATAAGGCAGTCAAGGCACACTTTCCAATTAGCAATCCAAATTTGAGATCCTCAGGCAATATCCACGTAACAGGATCATCAAGCTAATGCCATGTTTGAACTAGGCATCGTACCGGAGATGAGCGAATAGCTTGCACAATGGCAACCACGGAAGCAGATACGAAGCAGGAAGACGTCTGTCCTGTCCCTTCACATCACAATGGAACAGTAATAACTATAGTTGTCACTTCTCAAGGAAACGCCTAAATGTAAGGGACAAGTATGCCACGTACACGTTCACGTAGAGCTGTTTCAATATATCTCTTGTGAAGTCATAGTCCATTTAAGTATTCTCACTTAACACAAAATTTGGATTTTATTTTCGAGACTCCTGAATATTACTTCATTATATCCGAAGTAAATTACTTTTTTTGAGGTACCAACTAAACCAAATCTCCGATCACCGAGACGGGTTATTAATTTGCCACGTATTCTCAGAATTATTGGAATATCCAAGTAAATGAATTTATAAAATAACACAGTTATTTTCATCGATTGGGTACTTAAGACTAATCGTGATCATTTATGTTTGTTTCCTCAGTATTATTAACATATATTCAGATCTGGCTTCTAAGTTAAGTTTTTCGAGTTTATTTGACATATTTTGAAACGATTTAAATACCAATTAATAATGTATCAGGTTTGACATATAATACTTTTTATACTCAATTATCTAAGGTTACAATACCATGGCTGGCCTTTAAGTAGAAGCAACTCAAAATAAAAAGGATATTAAAAAAATACCTTGTCATGTTTTTTTAAACTACAAAACAAACATGTTTGAGCTCTCCCTCTTCTATTAATAAACTATTATAATATGTAATTAGCTTTCATTTCTCACGTGGTAGCAGATGATAGGTGTAGAAACAAAGAGAGCGGTTAAGAGGTGGTTTGGGCATAGAAGTAATGCGTTAAATGAGAGTTTAATGAAAGCAGGAATTAATGTTGAAATTGTGTAAATAAGCAATACAGACATATTTGCTAGCACGGTCAGTTATAGAATACAATGAAGCTTTTGCGCCAATGGATCTCTTAGATCTTCAATCCTAAACCAGGCGAAGTGTCTGGAGGTTTTCCCTTTAAGTATTAGGGTGGTATGAGACGACTATGAGGCAATTTGTAGGCATTGAGAAACCAAAAGAACATAGAGCGTGACGTTTGGGAGGAAGATTGGAATTCTGCCACTGGCTGCCTTTCATTATGGCTTATTAGGTTTCACTAATTAGTATGGTTGGAGAATGTATTTTTAATATCGTAACTACTAATATTAACTTTAATGTACTTAATTATGTCGACTCATTGCAATATTAGTTAGCAAATAATACTTATTAATACATATAAAAACCGCCATGAATATATCAAAGCAAGCCAAATGACCAATAAATTTAATAGGGCTCTGAACAGGGCTCGGAAGCATTTACAGCTGATGTAATAAAATGCTCTAAAAATTAATAAGTGTTATTTGCTAACTAAAATTGCAATGAGTCGACATAATTAAGTACATTAAAGTTAATATTAGTAGTTACGATATTAAAAATACATTCTCCAACCATACTAATTAGTGAAACCTAATAAGCCATAATGAAAGGCAGCAAGTGGCAGAATTCCAATCTTCCTCCCAAACGCCACGCTCTATGTTCTTTTGGTTTACTAATTTTATTTCGTTTTTAAGGGTTTTGCTTATAAAAAAATATAATTTATTCAGCATTCATTTTACAAAAAATTTATATTTTCTTCACATTAAATTATCATTTCTGGGCACTTGGCTAGTTGACATCAAAACAACTCAATTTTTACATGGAAATATGAATAAACAAGTTTTTCGGACAAATTGTATATTGATCATTAAAGATAGAATGAGAATGTATTTTAAATTATTGTCAAATAATTTTTATATACTGTTCTAATATATTATATAGATAAGTTTAGCAAATTCCCGAAAGCTCATGGCAAATTTCAACAATAAATAATTTCGGAAAAATTATTATGAAGTGGTTTCTTCTTATACACTAATGACAGCTTAAAATCATAGGGGTAAAAATATAACCACAATGAATATAGATATGTATAGTAATAAATATATAATATATATTTAAATATTCACATTTTTTTATATACAGCGGCTTTTACAAATTCACACACACCAATATATCTTAACAGTGAAACAGCTTTTACAAATGAACTTTGAATATTTGAAAAAGAAGTTTTATGAATACTGTAGGGCGCCAACAGTTGGCTACATAGTTTTTCTAGACTTTCACCACATAAATGTACACAAAATATTACACTTTCTCCGGCTTTAAATTTTTATTACATTTCTAAGACATCACTTACATCGATGTATTGTGGGAACGAGATTTGCTGATTTCAAAAGAGATTTTTGGAAGGAATACTGCATATAATGGAGATTTATGAAATGATTTATCAGAAAAACTTGCGATTATCAATGTTGTAGCATACAGTTTTTGTTGGATTGTCCTGGAAATTGAATGTTGGTGATGCACCTAGGATAGATTGGTTCGGGAGTACCTCCTCTAGAGACCGCGTAGATTGCTGGATTTTTCAGCTCCCAAGGACAGTGACGTTGAACTGTATTTCGCCCCACAGTTCCTGGTTCAGATGGAATAATAATTCGCCACGTATGAATTTCGTGGACTGGCAAAAATGCCCACTTGTTTAACGAAGTAACGCACCGAATTTCGAACCAAAGACTCTAAAACATTTAGAATTAGTATTTTAACGTCATAATTTGAAATAAAAACCTGAAATATTAAAATGTGCTCATAACAGAATCCGACCATACACTGGTGAAGTAACACAGCTATTATTGACGGCAGATTCTAACATTCACCAACCGATATTGTTCAAAATGCTATTAAAGTCTTACAATAAATTGATTTTAACTAAACAAAAAATTCTAAATAAATCGGTAATTTTCCAAATAATATTAGTGATACCTGTTGATTAAAATATATATCTGCTTTTCCCCTGTCGACGCAAGATTCTTAAAATTGTGTTTCCTCAAAACGATAAAAAACTGGCCAATCTATCATTTCGGTACGCACGTGTGTAAACTTTTGGTTGACCAACTCCTCGTTTCCCGAAAGCCATTAATACTTGCCTACTGCAAACGAATACCGCTCACCCCAGAGAATTACAGCCGTTCCCAAATAAAGCTATAATATTTGGAAAGACCATTTATTCATAAGATAATTAGAATTTGATTTTTAATAAAAATTGATTGCTATATAAATACACACCGAGATATAGTACATAGAGAATTTATTGTTTAGTAGGTTAAGCTAATGCTGACAGATCTGCTGTACTTCAACTAGAAACACACAACAATGTGTTTTTATTCGCAACACGATCACTGAGAAGTTCCAGTCGGTTTCTAGTATTGCGACAGTGTAAATAGAGTGCACGTCTAATAAACAAACAAGATTTGTTGTCAGACCGGATTCATTATTGTTCTACAAAAAAAAATATTCGATATTTTGAAATGTGATAGGTTATTTTCAGAGTACTTTAAATACAGAACTTAAGTTGAGGAATTTTAAAAATTACTAAACCTTCATTTTAAATCATATTGTTGTATTACTAATATTAATTTATTTTAATAATGATATATATATATATATATAAATATGTTTTCTGACTAATGAGGAAACTAATAAATAAATAAACTAGCCATTTTTTAGTCCAAAAAAAAAGAATTTATTCAATTAACAACATTTCATCGCTTAATGTGAGACCTCGTCAGGTTCAAATATAAAAGAAAAACATTTTATGCTGACTGCCGTGGCCGAATTTTTTTTAAAAAAAATTGGAACCTGATGAAGTCGCAAATTAAGCATTGAAGCTTTGTTAATTGAATAACTTCTCATTTTTTCTGACTTAAAATTGGCTATTGTTTATTTATTAATTTATTTTAGTTTCTAATGTCGTAATAAATCATCATAGTCATAAAACAAGTAACAGCGAACTTATTTAATTTCTTTGTGTTGCTAATCTATTTTGTCTGGAATAATATTGTTAATATAGGTTACTTCCACTTCTTCAAACACTCTCCTAGAGTTTTTGTCCTGTTCTTCTGAAACAGCACTGAAGATACAAATTCATGATATGCGTTATCACGTTTATGATAAAATCGATGGTTAGCAATAATCGAAGGCAAATATTCGCACTAAGAGGAGAATATTTGATTTTTGTTGTGTATTTGTATAACCCGGGTGCAAAGAACAATCATATCCGCATATGTACGACAGCTAATGTTTTAGATTAAACTTGACAGGATCTAATTATCGGTGAAATAATAAATCGATCCAACACACAAACACAAGCGCATTCATTATCCATTGTGTTGACTGATTGAAAAACACCTTTCATAACACATTGATATTGAGAATCTGTGATATAATTCCTTCGATATAGTGTATACATGCGGCCTTTGCCACGCCATACGGATTCTATGAAACATAAACCCGAAATATCGTATTAATAATTTTATGTGGATTCATCAAATAACGTGTGGTACAAAAAATGTCATGAAACGTCTTCCACACATGTTTACAGAGTGTTTTAACAAGATTTAGTTACAAAAATGAAATAACTACCGCAAAAGGTCAGGAGATGCTAATGGGGGTTGAGAGAAAGCAACTCTAATTGCACTGCACAATAAGCGTTAATGGTGGTATAATGCTAGTAAATTCAATTTCACTGTTGCTACGCACAGTGCGTCAGGTATAATGCGTTTATTGATTGTACGTACATCAGTGCTTGGGCTTACCCAACCATTAGCATGATACTTGTTATTTGACTCTAATGTCAGTTTACATGCTGTATGCATTTATGTTTACAAAATCGAAATAAACCAAACGAGTTTGATAAATAAGTTATAAAGCCACATAATTTGTTTAATTAAGACATTGGACACACATTTTATGGTTTCAATAATTGATTTGAAATTTAAATATTGTGAAAAAGAAAAGATTCTGTAACAAATATTCTTGCCAGTTTTGTCACGAGGAAGGCAAAAGTTCCAGACGTTTTGTGGTGTTCCTCAAGGCTTGATCCTTGGATCTTTACTTTATATTAATGATCTTCCAGGATTCGTACGCGGATGATACAAATGTAGTGATTGCAGATAAAAATGTTGATAATCTTGTTAGAAACGTAGACATTACTGAGGACAAACTAAAGGTGTGGTTTAATGTCAATAAATTATCACTAAATCTAGATAAAACCAAGTTCGTCCAGTTCCCAGCGGATGGTAGTAACAACCTTCTGGACAAGTTCTCGGCTGAGGCGCCTTTTCTGGGTCTTCAGATTGATAGTAATTTAAAGTGGACTCACCATATAGATCTGCTAACTGGGAAACTCAGTTCGACTTGTTATTGTATGAGAACCTTAATGTAACACGTTGACATCAACATAACGAAAATGGTGTACTTTGCGTATTTTCATTCTTTTATGTGTTATGGCATTGAAAATTGGGGCAATTGCTCAAAGAGTATTTAAATATTCAAGTTGCAAAAGAATACTTTCTAATACGGATAATAAATCCAGTTGTAAACACTTTTTCAAAAGTCTGCGAATATTAACTCTTCCCAGCGTGTGCACGAAATTTTAATGTCTGTTAAGCGGAACATGAATCTTTTTCAAACGAATGGCGAGTCTCACGATTATGAGACTAGAAATCGCTCAGTTCTGAGATCCGACAAGCATCGCATTGCTCTCTACCAGAGAAGTATTCACCACTCCCGGATAGTTTTACACAATAGTCTTCTTCTAGATGTAAAGAACAATAATAAATACAAGAGTTTTGGGATTAAATGTAAAAATATTCTACTGAAATGCGCTGTACTCAAGAAAGGAGTTTCTTGATCGTTCCCATAATAATTAATTTTTTAAAAAAACAAAAGCGTTTCATGTGTCACTAATAATTACTTATTACATAACTTTCTTAGTCTCTGTTGGTGTTTTCTGCTCTTTTGTTTGTTTGTTTCATGTACGGCCTGGATTTTTGCAGATTCCTCGTCGCTCTGTTTCGTGACTTGTCCGTCGTTTGAGTTTCCTCCTAGTGTGCGTGTGTCAAATTTTGTGTTTATTATTGCGTGATGTGTAATACTATAATTTATTATAGTTAATTCTCGAATCATTAATTATTTATTAGTACGTATTGAATTTTTTATTAGAACTGTAAATATTATATTATATCCTTAGTAAAGTTAAAGAATTATTATTATTATTAATATATTTTACTTATGTTGGACAGGGGAATTTGTTTTCCAGAATTTTATAATTTTTATATTAACTTATAATTATTTATAATTTTAGCATCCAATTATTATATTGTAATTTTATGTATTGACGTTTCGTATTTCCTCGTACGAGGACTAATGGAATGAAATAAATCAAATAAAAAAAAGAGATTTCAGTCCCTACCCTACGCTATAAGAGGGGAGTGGCCAGTCCATGGATTACCCAATACATATCTTGTCTACCCCCCCCCCCCACACACGCACACGCACACGCACACGCACACGCACACGCACACGCACACACACACACACACACACACCGGACAAACACTTTGATAGAAGACAACGACAGTGAACATCGCCGAAACGTCGGACTTAGATCTTTTCATTCAGTATGATGCCAGAGAATATTTTGTTCAAGTTATGAGAGATTTGATGTCCCGGCTCGTGTATGATAAACCAGTGATTCGTTTTAAACAATTAGCGTTCATCTTCAAGAAAGTTGCTAAATCAACTAAAATTATTTAAGTTATTTGGACCAATAACAGCATTAACTTTAGTGGTGCGGATGTGAGATTATAAACTAAATCAATTTTCAATCAATAAGAAGTCTCTCCCTGAGCTGCAGGGAGTTATTTTTTAATAGTGAATCTAAATTAAGTAGCTCAAATTCCGTTAATAACATAAGCAATTCAAGCGTTTTTTTAAAAATAATTTATCAAGTAAACCCCTCATATAAAGAACTAAATCCATGACACCTGAGGTGACTAATGCTCGACCCAATTACCTTTAACGGTTCCCGGATCGCGTTATTTAAATTATGGACGATTGTCATATACAAATCAATTAATTCTCCATACACAGTCGCGTCCGACTGATAATACAGAAGTAAAAATCCGAGGGGACCTAAAGGGATTACAAGGTAATACAGTTATGAACAAGAAATAATTATTATAACTGACAAATTTAAATATATATCTGACAATTGTAAGTGAAAAATTATGTCATGTATATTTTATTTTACAGTTACTGTAAAAGTCAGAAAAATACATTAACGATATCAATGTTATATAATTACTAAAACTAATATGACGTACAGCGTCGAAAACACCAGAGTAAATATATACTCTACAGTCTAAACTAAATACGTTTGTGCAAGACAGTAAATAAATGTTATGCAATTCAATAATTTAATTCGCTCTTTAGTAAAACAGGACATAGTTTTGTAATTGTAATAATTGTATTATATAATACATTTTTATTTTGTGATTTTAAAAAATAGGTCATTTGCATTATTTTCTTATGTCCACGTTACTTATTTTCTTATTGATTACAAATTAATGTACAATATGTGAACAAAATGGCGGATTTACCGGAAATAACTGATTTGAAGGTGTAAAATGTAATATCGATTTTCTCTTCAAATCTTGATAGTTTTGTGTTTTCTTACAGATTAAAAGCTTCTGTTAAATATGTGTCACAATTTAACTATTAGGCCTAAATAAATATTATGATGAATTAAAGATTAACATTAAAAGAAGCCTGTAAAAAGTTGTCTAATTTATATTTTAAAGTCTCATTTTTTTAGAGTAATAGGCTAATCTACTTCAATAGCATATGTAGGGATTTGATAGAGGGGTTTCGGAAGGGTAGGGGAAGGCAGCCAAGGGTTAACTAGTTCTCCCGGACTATAGGTTAAGGATCCTACCCGGAAACCGCCTAAAATTAATTCAGGACAAACCCTAGAAAACATGCATCAGGTAGGTCGGGCATTGGGCACTTGTCCCATGCCCCTCCGATGGCGGGAGAGAGGTTTTCTGTAGGGACGCAGCATTCCCTTCTCCGTGCCTCGACCAGTTTAGGAGGCAGCTAGACGACTGTTCCAATGGGAAGAGCGGACTACTCTTATCGTATATGAAAGAATCTCTGAGTTATTTGTATAAATAATTAATATTCACGTATTTCAGTGAACCCTTGTTCAGAATTTTCAACCAGGGAAGTAATAAATGGTTTCATGACTATTTTCCAAATTAACGATAAGCCGTTTTTGTAAAGCAATTAAAGGTAGGCTTATCTTTGCCCATTTTAATAACATTTACGGAAAGAAAATGGAAAATCTTCTTCGATTCACCCGAAGAAGATGGGCGGTGCCAGCCATAGAAATGTTTTGGCCAACTAACGACGATACCAGGTTGGAAGCCTGAGAACTCTCAGTCCAACAATAACATCGGAAAGACCTACGTTCGCTACCGTAATTGTGGTTTAAACGCGGATATTCAAGCCAGAATTACTTACTTTCTACTTCTCTTCCGTTTCCGACTTCCTATTCGGCGAACTAACCAGATTGCACCAGTCAGTCATTGGAAAACCCGGAAAACCTATTTTAAAAATGTACACCAACGACATGCATTGTAAATGTAAATATCTTTGACAAATTATGATCTCATATTATTTTGTGAGAACTGCCACTGAGTACTGTAATATATAATTTTTTGATTAAAATTTAACAACGAAATTCTTACTATAGCATTAATCTGAGCTGTAAATGTATTGACTTGTTTTAATCTGCGTTTATCGAGTTGCGTATTCCACTGAAGTTGAGGCGAATTATTTAAATACCATTATATCGACACACGAACTCGTTAAAACATTTTGAATATTTGTTTAGTATAATCGTAAATATTGTAAATTGCGTTATTACATTGACAGAAAGAAATGAGCTGGGATTTAAGTTGAAACAGATTACTACAAACGAGAAGCGCAAAACTTCAATATTGCTGTGACGAGATACGACCGCTCGTTACTTTGATGCGGCTTTCTAATTACAAACAGACATGGTGTGTATAAATTGCTCCAGAAATCCCCTAATGGCTGAGTACAAGAGGATTAAAGCATGTGCCGAGTGAAGAGGTTATGAGTCTGGTTAACGTGCTCTGATAAACGGCCGACACGTGGACGCGGAATCAAACTTTCGTAGTGATTAACTGCTGCAGGGCAGCTGGACACTGATGATAAAAGCTTATGCCAATTCCATTAAATTCATTAAATCCTGTACTCTAAATTTTTATAACGTGACATACAATTTTAATGTCTGATGAGGATTACCGTAAACGTTCTGTAGACGTATAAATATTACTCGTTGGCATTGAAAATAAGTGTGTTAAATATATCTCCATACATACACAGTTAGATTTAGCCAGACGCGTGACTTTTGAATACATAAACGCAGAAATTATTTTCTCTATCAAATAAATATTATATTACTTTTATTTTTTTGAGAAGTTCTGCATATTAATTTACAGTTTCGTGCAAGAATTTGACAACATACGTCCTAGCAAGCAAATACTACGAATATACACCGAATTATGACCACCTGACATATTTAAACCAACACGGACATAAAAAGAGAAACACGCTGAATTTGACGATAATATAATGAATTTGTTCTGTTAACGTGGGACGACTGTTGGCACGCGGAGCCACGGAACAACAGCGAAACAGCTACCTTAGTAAACTGTTCAAGAGAAGTTGTTCTTAAAGTGTTTAAAGACTGGGCTGAAAACCGGAAAACTGGATCTGAATGTGCGAGTTATGCCTGTCAGTGACTAGTCGAAACGGCAACAATGCAACAAATTACTGCAGATGCTAATCAGGGATACAATCAGATGATCTCCGAACGTACTGTTCGTCGTACTCTGCCATGAAACGAGAAGGCTTGTTCTAATATCTTTTCTGTCTCCAGTTAACAAGCGAAAACGTCTCCAATTCGCATAGAAACACTAGGATTGGACAGCCGAGCAGTGAGAAGAGATAATGTGGTTGGATGAATCACGTGTCCAGTTGCATCAAGCAGTAGGCAGAGTGTGCATTTGGCACGATTTCAAGCCGTCAAGATTCTGGAGCAATGTTACAGATGAGGGCATAATTTCCTAGCGTGATATGAACCCTTTAATTCGTGTGGAACAACTTATGAATGTTTCTGATCATGTTGATAGCGTATTGCAAACTAAATGGCTACGTCCAAATGAAACAATGCACCAAGTCAAGGTGTTGGTATTTCACAGGAGTGGTTTCTGAACCATTGCCAAAATCACCAGACCTCAATCGAATGGAATAGTTCTATCATGAGGGTTTCATCGCTACTCTTTGAGGAGACTGACATTGGCGTATGATCAAGATGGTCTCAATTCTAACTGTATACCTGATGAACTAATTTATGAAATTAATTTTTGACTATTTGTTTCCTTCTTTGGAAATACATTTCAGCATAATATATCAATGCTTTCCTAAATACTAAGTACAATTTAGCTTATATATATATATATATATATATATATATATATATATATAGCTTATAAATTGTGGGATGTATCAATGCAGAAGAAAAGAATTTAAATAGTGAGGAATTGTGAAATTCGATAAAAATATTTTAATAGAACCACATGTAATATTTGAACTTACTGGGTTTATGATTAGGGGGGTTTCATAAAAAAAGGATTCAATTAAATTTTAGTATGGTGCGGACTTACGCTGCAGTGGACGCATCGTTGCCTTCTCCGAGATCTGCCGACGATATGATCGGTCGGCAGATGGGGCGCCCTCTAAACTTGGCACTGGATTGCTTACTGCTCATTACCGTGGCTGGTTACCGACTGATCTTTACTGTTGCTAGTTACAGATTGCCCTTTACTGTGTCCTCGCTCCTCCGATATCGACTCCTCAGATCTCGAAATTCTCAAATTCATCAATCGCTGCTCATTTTGTTCACATATTATTGGGTGACCTCAGCAAAGATGGCGACCAATGAAATCTGTCATATTTCCCTCTAAACGGAATTCTCCCAGAGGACTGAAATTTTGGTGTCCCAACTGCCAAACAGATGTTCCCGGGTTTCAATTTGTTTCGCTTAATAATTTAGGTCGTCACTCGAAACTGTCAAACACCCTTTTTAACAACGTCACGTTATCCGCGGGTTCATTGTATGCAACTTGCTTTGTACCAAAAGAGAGACAGGCACTGACTGACTCCAGCAGCTGACCAAACAACGACTTCTGCTTCCAAATAATTCGCGTTTACTGCATAGTTCATAACATACGAGACATTGACTGAGGGCCGGACAACGACACAAACCTGATACCCAGAATTTTCATTCAGAAAGTACCGCAAATATTTGAAAAATACGGTAAAACAACTGTTACATAACAGCTTCTCTGCAAGTATGACCACACACAGGTCTCTAGTCTCTAAGCAAACACAAACGACCCAAACTCTCGTTAATCCAGTTCGCTCCATTCTCATGCTTATGGATTTCACAGGACATGTCTGAGATGAGGATCCAAATGCATGATATACAAGCCAAAATATTAACTATATCCTTCCAACACAACGTAATATCACGTTTCTGTCACACAGGAGCAGTATTCTAGCTCCTTTGCCCTTAATACCCCTTACTATCGCTGAGGTTTTTTTCTCAGTTAGGAAACACTTGAGGTCGAATTATTGCCACTTTTATCCCTCAGCTCTATGTTCTTCATTCAGTTTCTATAAAAATCTATCTCCGTGATTGACGGTATTAAAGGGTATTATACCCTCAGATGTGGATCATACACAAGTAAGTATTCCATGTGCTACAATTTAGTTTACTAACAACACGTGCAGAGGGGAAGTAGAAAGTGGTAGACACTCATGCTAGTGGTGCGTGAAAATAAAAAAACGAAAAAAGGTAAGATATTATAATAATTAACTAATAGCGTTAACTTATTTGCCCCACGTTGTGGAAGCCAAATTGTAATAATTAATAAAGGAATTAATTAATTGAAGTAATCAACAAGAATTTAAAACAAAATTATTTATTTATTTTGTGGCAACAAAAGATGATTACAAACACAAAATTTGAGATCTCATTCTCTCAGGGCCTCTACTGGGTTTGATAATGGACACAAAAAATTGATTTTAAAATGTTATTAACCAACAGTTCACATTTACCTAAACAATACGTCGATAGAAATAAATTAAGAAGAAAACTTTGATTGACAATTAAAAGAGAACGAACTCTGACTCTATCCCTTAATTACGTTTACTATTAATCATTAGTTTTGGTTTTGTTACTTACGTAGTGTCCAGCCGGTACCAGCATTCCTTTTGGTTTCGGAAATACACTATTGCAAAATTTTACACTGATTCTAAGATTCACAGATTTTACACTATTGAAGTCAAAATTGATAGGCTCCCAGGAACTCGGACGATCCTCTTTTTTGTCAGCTATCTGATGTCTGCTTGCCTTATACGAATCCTATGATTCGTAGATTTGTTAGTCTTTTACCGCTTTGGACTTAAACTGACTTCCTTTCCTGGCTGCTACAGACGTAAAACTGCACTCCTTTCCTGGCTACTGATAGGCGTAAAAAACTGCTAACTTAGCGATATTTACGGGTTAATACTTCCGTGAATGTTTTTACTTTTTCTAAATTCACAACTTTGTTTAATAATACATTAACGATGCTAGTCTCTGCTCTAGTATTATTCGTTCCGTCCTATGAAATGTCCCGCCACCAACTATACGCCATTTTTGACTTTCCGACAAAGCAACGGAGCTTGGCTCCTTTGTCGCTTTGGAAGCTCCTGCCGCTACAATTAAATTTTATTAAACCAATTAATGGCCTAATTAATTGGCATTACAATATAATTTGAGGGATAGAAAATTTAAGAATATGAAATGAACTATGAACCTTGAGGTCTACAGTACTTTGATTCAAAGGTTTGTGACCACGTTGATCCATGAACAAGTAAATACTGTTGTCCGAGTAGACGCATAATCAGCACAAATCAGTTATCGAAACTAGCTGTGGCGTGACGTACGGAGACTGACGCTGTATGTAACGCAAGTGATTTGTTTTTCTGAGCGCCACTAATACCGGAAACGTCAAAAGCAACTTAACATTTGTAAAGGTAGTTGATGGACTGAGGTAACTGAAGGTTGCTTGCTTCTACACAAAAGCTGTAAAAGCTTCATGGTAACTGATCGCCGGAGTTGGAAAAGCACGCTACTCATTTTCTAGACTTGCTCATGTGCAGAAAACATATTCAAATAATTTGTATTAAACAATGTTGGGCAATTTCGGAGAAAATATTAGAAGATTTCATTTTTGTTTGTTTGGAGAAGTAGGCGATTGTTAATGGAGCAGTTAGAGCAATAATTCGCCCCTTCAACTCAAGAAGAACGCCTTTATGTACTAAACAGATTTATAACAGGATGAAGTTTTCTCGGGATTCCAACCGGATAGCGTAGTTTAGTAAACACAACGTTTGACACGTTTTTTTTTATTTATTAGACAAATTTTTTATCTTACGATTATTTGTTGTTACATAAAGTATTAGAGTATATACAATTAAAATTATGTACATAATTAACCTGGGAACTTGGCACTTAAGTTAATCCAGCAATTAACATAATTTTGCAAATTTTTTCTTGTATTTTAATTTGGGTGTCTGAGGGGCATACATTGTTGAGTTATGAGGGATCGCTGATGATGTTGAATTTGATGGGATGGATTGAATGGGTGGGTGGGGTCTGCGGGTATGTTGATTGGGTGGGTTAGGAGGTGCCAGAGTGTTCTGGGGGAAGGATGAGGTCGATAGGGCGTTTTCTCTGCAATGGAATTGCTGGATCGTGGTATTAGGATGGATGAAGGTGCTTTTGATTAATGAGGTTACGGATTTGGTGATTATTGAGTTGACTTGGGGAAGTTTAATGTTGTGGTGGATTATGGAATTTCTGAGGTACCAGGGAGAGTTGGTGATGGTGCGAAGGATTATGTTTTATTAGGTTTGGATTTTGGCTGAATGGGTTTTGGCTGTTGCTCTCCATATGGATGAGGCGTATGACCAGGTTGAATTATGGAGAGATATACTAGGAGTTTTGTGCTGAGTGTGAGTGGGGATTTTCTGTTTAGGAGAGGATATAAAGTTCTGAATTTAAGATTAATTTTAGAGAGGAGGTGTTTAATGTGGGGTTTCCAAGAGAGTTTTGAATCGAAAAGTAGTCCTAGGTAGGTGGCTTCTGTTTTTGTAGGTATTTCGGCGTTGTTTAGATAGAGGGGGATGTGCGGAGGAGGATTTTTGGATAGTGTGAATGGGACGGTTACTGATTTGGTGGGATTTATGCTGATTCGCCATTGTTTGGACCAATGTTCTAGGTGGCTGAGCGCTGACTGAAGAGGTTGGATATTGGAGGTGAGAGAGGAGGTTTGGTAGGAGATGGCGATGTCTGCGAAAAATATTGTGCTTGTGGCGGGATGTTGTGGGATACCGTGGGAGAAGATGTTGTATAGGAAGGGGGCAATGACGCTTCCTTGGGGGTCTCCTGCAGCGATGGGGTGGGGTTGGGAGATGTGGTTATTTATTTTGATGGAGAAGATTCTGTTGGAGAGGTAGTTGAGGAGTATTCTTTAATGGGTGTTTGACACGGTGAAGAAGCCATCGAAACGTTGTGTTTACTAAACTACGCTACCCGGTTGGAATCCCGAGAAAACTTCATCCAGCAACTACACCGGGAAAACCTACGTTTCTTATTAGATTTATAACAGTATATATTTCAACGAATGGTTTACTTAGGTTTAGTTCCAATGTTTTAAACTATAACCGAAGCCAAATAGGAACCTGGATTCAATATGGTTACAGTATTCACCAGTATGGTGGGGTCAGCTCATTAAACAGCACATCGCGCTACTCCAACGAGAACGCATCAACTTCATGCTACTATTTGCCACATCCAATGATGCATGCTACTTTAATGTGTATCCCAAACCTCACATTTTAAGTTGAACTTAATGATTTATTAATTCCATAAAAATATTGTGCTCAAATCACGTTACCCGAGAACTCTTTATACAGAATATACGTCGGGAAAACTTACGCTCTTTATTATGGATAAATTAGTTTGTAAACATATGTTTTGGCTAGAAAAAATTACTTTAGGCACGGAAATCGACAGCTGTGACCAGCTCACTTCGATTGTCAGAAATTCGTGGCCGAAGAGAGAGGAATTAGTTGATTAAGAGGATGGGAACAAGTTCGTAGATGAAATTAACATTGAACTCAGATTACCCTAATTATCAGCGCTGAGCACAAACATAAACTAAATTGTCATGTTTAAATAGTACTATGTATATACAGGATGTAAAACTCGACGGCAAAATTTCAGGACAGAATTCCTTATATGTAGAAGAAAAAAAAGTGTATTACAACATGAGTCATCAAATACATAATTACAGAGTTATCCAAACTTTTATGAATGTTAGTGCATGAAATTTCGTATTATCAGGAATAAAATGCGAGATGTTGTTACAATTATTACAGGAAAAAACATGTTCCGAATAAAATTGATGTTTACGCGAATACTTCTTAACATCTGCAAATGATTACCCGTTATGTCTAAGTTACTTAGTCGTATCTGATCGGTTTGTATAAATTCTGTTTTCTGTGGTTTACAGTGGTACGGTACGAATCCTAACTTTCGAGCTGTCGTGTTGTTCACGGATGAGGCAACATTCATGAGGGATGGAATTCAGAATTTTCAGCGTGGGCAGACACGAATCCTAGAGCCCCTCTACTATATGGCCGGACCGTCCACCATTTTTAATCTTTCAGAATTTGTCTTGTCTTACACGTGGATTAAGCAAGTATATGTCGGTTGAGAAGCATGAAATGTTTTAATATTGAATACTATGCAATAACATTCGTAACTTTTAAATTAATTTGGCAAGATTGCATAGGAGTTCATAAATGTTTTAATTTCTAAACAATTATTTTATCTCCGATAAACGATTAAGATTTCATAAGCAAACTCAAAATAATAAGTAGAAATTTGATGATTCAATTAATTTTTTTTCTGAATTTTAAAGATTTAAATTAAAATAATAATCGTAGTATATGGAATTAAAATACACATTCCGTACGGTAAACAAAATATACTTTTAATCGCTTACATAAAGGGATTAAACATTTCTTTCATAATAAATATATTTGTTTTCAGTTACATCGGAGATATATCAAATTACAGAGAAATTGATGACAGCAGGTATTAAAGATGTCAAATCACTTTTATTTTAATTTCTGCTTTTTTACAGCAGATACAGATACAGATACAGATACAGTTATTCTTGTTTATTGTTTTCATGATGCTCAATACTACGCACTGTCACATAAGTACATTAAAATTCTTTCCTTTAACTGACAACATGAAGGTATTACAATATCTTCACATATAGTTCAAATTGTTTTCACAAATCTATTGTCTGTAATTATATTGAATTTGATAATTCTCCGATTTGAAACATAAAGGGTTTTTCAGTTTCCAAACACTTTTTTTTTTCGTTAGCAGGACTAGATTAAAAATGGCGAACGGCCCGGTTCGTATTAGAGCGGCATTAACGAATCCAAATGCAACTATCGCATCATCTCACCGACAGGGATTCTCCATTCACATCTGGGCAGGCATTATTCATGACTGTGTCCATCTGAACAGGTTAAATGGACGTAACTACACATATTGTTTTAGTTCCTTGGATGACATGCCACTAGAATCCCGTCGACAGCTGTTATTCTTGCATGACGGCGCTCTCGGGCATTTAATGCACATTTTAAACGCCGTTGGATTGTTAGAGATGGATCAATTGCTTGGCCACCAGGCTTTCCCGACTTAAACGCCCTGTTCTTTTATCTTTGGGGACACTAGGGCATCTAGTAGCGGGCGCGTGAAGGGCGCGCACTCACACGGGTGGCACTTTATTAGGGAGTGGGGGGGGGGGGAGCACAAAAACAGAAACATAGTCTTCGAAATCATTTTCACCTACCGTTATTTATTGTGCCATAACAACGTCATTTATCGATCTCTATTAAAAATGAATCCAAAGCGACTGTAGCTTCGAACCCCTTAAGTAACATCGACAATGATGTATGAGTATAAGGTCAAAGAATGAAGTTTAAATTTCTAAGATATAATTGAAATTTGTTATGTAAATAAAAATTGACTTTTTGGTTTTATAATTCACATAATTTTAAATCATTTTGACGTCTAGTTAGGAAAGTTATTCATTTTTGTGTGCCATAAATTCTCATATTTACTCGCATTATTAATATTAATTACACGAAAACCACATTCCAATATTTTTTACAAAAATGTATGAGATATTCAGAAATGACATATTGAAATTTATGATTTTTATCTTGAATATACTCTTTTAATCGATCTTTCTTACGATACTATTGAAGGGAATTCCCTGTTGTTGTATTTTCAGCCTTAAAATAAAAAATAACTCTCATTCATAAACTAAGTAGACAAACACAAATGAAATTTTCTTGCTTTTAGAATAATTAAAATTACTGTCTGAGGTAACCCTTCTTAATTAGAATGTTTTAAGTAAAAAGCTAAAAATAATTAAATAATTGAATTTTTAAAATTTTACTTCATAAACATAGTATTCTATTCTCCTTGGCTCAACAACCCATTAAGGACCTTGGTGTACCGAGACGACTGCCAGAATGTCATATTACATGACACTAAGTCAGGTGTGTATTGAACTGCTTTGGAAGAACTAATTCTCCGTGTACTCATTGTGGCAGACTGTCAAACAGTATGCATGACACAAGGCATATTTGATCGTGTTCGAAACTCAATGCAAAGAAGAGCAACTGCATGTAATCAAGAACTTTGAACATTTCATGTGATATGAGAACAAAGCGCTCCAACTAATTAGTTGATATTCTTACAAACCGATCAGTTTACGGAAGTTCAGATACTTCTGTACATTACCGGACCCACGTTGTAATACACAATTTTTTTGCCAATTTGAGGAATCCATTACTGAAATTTTACCGTCGAAGTTTGTTTATCCCTGTATTTTAAAATGAAATTGATGTTGAAATATTGAAAACCTAAAAGTCAAACACCCTTTTTCTTTTCATTACAAGTGAAAAAATATTTTTCTAAACGTGTCAAAAGTTGGTCATGTAATTGCGACACTGATGAAATGAACCATGGAGGATGTTTAGAAACCGCACAAGTGCCCTCTAAGTCTGCTGTGCAATTCCCAGACTTCTGTAGGATGCTGTTGGGGAGTCGTGTCTCTCATAGATCTTTCCGACACCGAACGCTTACAAATTTAACAATGCTGCAAATACTCGTAAATTACCATGAGGTTAGGGACGACACTGTGGAGGAGGGACTGCAATGGCATTGTAACGAGCTGGATAAAACCAGTTGAATTAATAGACTATTTGAACAAGACAATTAGAGTACACGAAAACATAATCGTTTGCTTTATGACTTATAATTCATAATATTTATAGCTCATGGAGCCCAATTGGTATGAGATTATAATATTACTGTCGGCGTTTCGACGAGGATAGGATGTGTGTTTAATAGGATTATGAAGAAACTAATGTTGACTCTCGAGGTGGAATGAAGCTACAATTTCTCCAACGTTGGGAAGCATGGAGAACAACAAAATAAATTTTGTATGATAATAGATTTCACGCCTGAAATATAATGTGTCAGGTTTTAATATGGTCGAAAAAATTGAAGGATTCTATACCATCATAATAACAAGAATATCTGGCATTTATAATTGATTATAAAATAGTTGGGCATTACAATGTCAATCCAAATTTTTTCTTGTACTCCCTTACTACAAATTCTACATCACAAATTTATCCGAATATTCAAAGAATATCAAATATCCATCATTTAATGATCTACTAATACCTTTTCCTACTTGATCAAAAAACCAAAGGAACCAATTGCCACCTACAGCAAACATTGTGTTGTTTACAAAATCTCTTGCTCTAATAGTAATTCCTGCTACATAGGGCAAACAAAACGTTCCCGTAATACACGTATCAAGGAACATATATCTAATATCAAACTTCCCATTGATAAAGAATTTCTAGTATCCAAACATATCATCAGTTCTAAACTTACATTTGATTGGCAAAATGCTAAGATTTTAGACATTGACGCCAGGTACAATTCCAGACTCATTTCAGAGATGCTCCACATTAAATCAAATATCACATATATTAATGTACAAACAGACACTATTAAACTCAATAATTTCTATGATTCCCTATTATTACGTTAAACCTTCTGCTTTTCCCATTGTCGTTGCTCCCTTATTGTTACGCTAACCCTTCGGCTCTCCCATTGCCGCTGCGTTTTCGACGCTTTTGAGTTTTGTCAACTGACAAGTGCAGGTGTGTCGCTCTGTGCTCTTCTTCGCACCTGACGAAATGAACAATATAATATAATAATAAGTATTATCCAATATAGGTACATACTAATTGGCCGAACGAAGTTTTATCCCTACTTAGAACTCAACAGAATAAATACGTTACATATGGATAAATAATTTTTCAGTGATGCTACTACGGCTGTTATTTTACCCTACATTTTAACGCGTTAATATTTAACTTTGGTTAACAAAAAGAAAGAAGCAACCTACAGAACAAAACATATGCGGTAAATTCCTTAAATATAAGAAATTACATATAAAAATAACAAATTATTTTTTCGCCAACACAATCACCTGGAATAAGAAAGACAAAAAAGTGATAATATAAATTTATAATATAAATTTAGATTCTCAACACACGAGGAGTATTATTTATACTCTTAAGGTTCTATGAGTATTTGTATATGTATATTTGGTATCGGAAGTGTTTATGGTTTTCTAAAGGTAGGGGGGCGCAGGTTCTTATGAAATTAGTATTTCATCTGCATAGATAGGTTAAATCTCTTTTTGACAATTAGATTAATGTAGAATTAAATACCGATTCGGGCTTATAAAAATAAATACCCGAACAATGCCGAGCAACTAGCTAGTTTATTATAAAATTACGAAAACAATTTTAGTATTCTGTAAATATATTGTAATGCCAATTAATTAAGCCATTAATTGTTTTTAAATAATTTTAATTGTTAGCGAACAGTTTGAATTATAGCGATAGGCGATCAAAGTAAGAATGAGCGGCGAGCTCTGTTCCTATTATTAAGGGTTTGGAATGGCGATTACGCGCGCAAAAGTATGTGCAGTCTTCAGTCTACCACGAGAGCAGAGAAATTGTAAAAGTTAGTCTAAGTCTACGGTGAGGAGCGAAAGAGTACAGTTTGAGTCTACAGCGAGGAGCGAAAGAGAAAAGTCGAAGTCTACGGTCAGCCACGAAAGGAGAGACATTGTAAAAGTAAACCTTCACCGAGCTACTTAGAAGTTTTCAATCCAAACCGATAAATAATGCGGTAAAAGGCTAAAATCTGCAACTCATAAGATTCCTGTAAGCAAGCAGTTAGTTGGACCGAGTAGATGTGCTAACAATTAGCCAACAGAAGCAAGGGTTTGCTTCATTATAAAGAACTTGAACATTTTCATGCTGAGGGAAAACGACATCAGATAGCTGACCAATTAGGAGGATCATCCGAGTTCCTGGGAGCCTAGTAATCGTATTTCAACTTCATAAGCGTAGAATCTGTGAGAAAAATTTAGAATCGGTGTAAAAAATTTGCAATATAGTGTACTTTTGAAGCGACAAAAGAATGCTGGTACCAATGCGTAAGTAACCAAAATTTTAATAAAATCTGTAAACGCTAACTAAAAGGGTAAAGTCAGATTTCGTTCGTTTTTCTTGCAGCTTTTCGGTTCATTTATCAGCACATTATTTTGAAGTAAATTGTTAAACAGTATTGTTAATAAGATCATTCAATAATTTTCACTGTAAATCATCAAACCCAGTAAAGACCCTGAGAGATTAAGAGATTTTCATTTTATTGTAATGGTTTGTAAATTTTAGAAGCCACAAATTAATAAATAAATTTATTTGTAAAATTTTGATTAATTTTTCATTTAATAAAGCCTATCATTTTGATTATTAAATTAAAGCCTACTTTTTGAATATTACATAATTGTTAAATATTACAATATCGATAATATCGTTCAATGGAATCTCTATTATAATTTCTTAGAAGTGTTTGCATCCTGGCTTAAAAATATACAAATCACAGCATCAAATTTGACAAGACTTTACAATGTAATAAACTTGGAAAGGCTGTCTGTCGGGCACCTCATTATCGGGTTGGTTCGCACTTTTTAAGTTTCATGAGGTAATTTGGTTCAAGATCCAGGTCATATCTATATTTTTCAAATATTACCGCACTCAAAACGATATTTACATTGTAGCGGAGAAGAACACCACCGAAATTAATTCCATATTGATTTTAAATATTTGAGTAAAAAGGCTTGTGTACCCGGAGCCGAGCTGTGGGTTGCTGGAAATTACGGCCATGAAAGTTGGCCCCAAAGTGACGGGGCGTCGAGGAGAAGCCGTGCCTTCAGACAAAGCGGATTATGGGAGAACCCTGCCAAAATCCCCGAAGGTCAACCCTTCCAACAGGCGAGAGTAAGCCCGCGAAAGTGTAAAATAGACGTAGATTGGTTGAAATCAAACACGTGAAGAGGTTTCCACCCTCTGGTGGTGGGGAACGAAGAGAGTCGAGATGGAAGGTGGACAAAAGCGAGGAAACAGCACAGTACCTGTCTACAACTCGGAGAACGAGGAAGTCTATGAAACTTGGAGTGACACGTAGGAGTTTATATCTACAACTTGGATTATAATGTAGAGTTCGCATGAACAACTAGGCGAAGGAAGAATTGTTACGCCGACGAGGAAGAGTAAAGAAGGAAGCTGCCAGAAATTCCTGTGAATATATTCCGGTTGTCCTGAGTATCCGACTAGAAAAGTTGAACAGGCGTGTTTCTGTCTGCGACGTAAATAATTAAGAATTCTGCCGCACGTATATGCCCTCACATACGACTCCTCCTCGTTTTTGTTTATGTTCAGAGTCACATAAAAGCGCCCTGAGGTTTTCCCATTTAACGAAACATAAATTTATTTGAATATTGAATGTAGTTAAATTAAATTCTCTAAAATGTAAACTCTAAATATATAAATTTTAATTACCTTGATGGAATTGAAAAGGACCCATAAAAAATACTGAATACTGATGTATTGCTGTTCGCTTCTTTCAACGATTCATATTAATGAGTGTTCTCAGTACTCATCCATTATTGATGATTGGGATAAAAAAATCTGCGTCATGCTCAGTTTGACGTGCCTGACTTTAATATTACGGTTATTATGATATGGTACTGTCAATATTATTGGCTGGGTAGAGGGGCAAAAATGACAAACCGTTTATGGTATAATTTAGAAGAAAAAAAATACTTCTGTCAAATAAGTTGCGTATAATAGGTTCCCTCAGCTCCACTAAGAATGAGCATTCATTCCGAAATGCAACCCGGCTGACTCCGCTCAGCTCAACGACGAACACAGAAAGGATGATTGGCTGTCAAAGCAAGAAAGCCATTCCTCTAACACCCCGTTTTACGTGTAATGCTATTGAGTATCCTCCAAGTTTTCTTAACGACGGCATGCAACGTAATTCTCATTGCACGTTTGCTATGTATGAAACGTTTCTTTTCGTTATACATAACCGCATGAAAATAAGCGCGGATTTGTCATGATACTGGGTAAATGCGCTTAATGTATTGCGGATTCACCTAACTCATCTGGATAGCAGCATAAAATACTGAATATTTGTTATCATGGACACCGACTTTGAAAAATTTTACTCTAAAAGTTGAGACTGAACTCCTGAATCCATGTTTTATTGCAAGTAGACTAGTTTGTAGAAAATAAAAACAGTAAAAATTTCAAGCGTTTGCAAGAAAATCAACTCTTTTCCCGAAAATTTACCCCAAAACGTCCCTTTTTGGTGATTAACGATAAATTAAAATGGGAACGACATATAAAATATATATAGATTTTTTATTCAATATAAGGATATTTGTACAACACGCCGATAAGTCTACACTTGTTTCCATTCGGTTATTTCTTACGGAGAAGCAAACGGAGTGGTTCTGTTCAAGTATCAGAAATATTTAAACTAGTCAAACGTGCAGTGGGAATGAAGTTGTTAGCCGTCTTTCAGAAAATTTGATAGCATACTCAGTATTCAAAGTGTAATAGAATTACTCCTTAAAAAGGGTTACAAAGGGAGTGGCTTCTCGCTTTGACAGCATTTCTCGGTTCGCCTTTGAGCTGAACGGAGTCGGCCGGGTTGCATTTCAAAAGCAGCGCTCACATTTTGTGCCCAGTGGTGTATATTTCGATTATGGTCTATGAATTAGTGACAATAAAGTAAATATATCACCATCAATTATTGTGTTCCCTCTGTCTCCGATCAAGCTAGTCAACGGAATACAATTTCAAATTTATCTTCCAAAATAACATAAAAGTTGAAAATATTTAAGGTATATTATTTATATGCGTGTGTGTACTTTAAAGTATTACGTATTACGTAATGCAAAGAGATTGAGGGTTGCTTTAGGGAGAAATTTGGACTTTACGGTTGAGAAGAACGTGTAGAAGACATTGGAAACATTTGCTAGCTTTGCATTTGCAAGATTCATAATAGTATTTCATATCCACTGTACTACAAATGAACCGTAATATGGGGCCTATGTCTGATAATTAACTTTTGTACTGAACATTACGTAATCGACATGCTCTACCACCAACTGGTAAACAATCTGTTAAAAAATGAAATTGAAATCAGTAGAAAAAACTAAACAAAACATATGATTTATATTTTATTTTAAAAATAAAAACTACTGTACTTATAGTTTAATAGGAGGTTTCTACTGGGACAATTCATTTTATTTATTTACTTTAAACTTTGATTAAGAATGTAATTGTCATGGTATTAATTGATTTTGAAATATAAGATAAATTATAATATACTCAGTATGATTGAATAGTAACACGGAATTATGAACCGCAAGTGCAATGATCAGTTTATAGGGGGAAAAAACTCTTATTGAAATTAGAAACGGGAAAAACGAATATTTTCAAAGTTCGGATTAGAATCCCTCAAACTCGGGAAATAATTCATTCGTTTTAATTAAACAATAATGCATTTAATCCTGTTTTCATTAATATTTACTTATTCTTATAGTGCTTTACATTTATTAAACAAAAATTAAATATTTAGTACACGTAAATAAATAAATAAATAAAAAATAAAAAAATTTCAATAGGGAAATGAGTTTCCATTTATTCAACCTGTGCAGAAATAAACAAAGTTTATTTATTTATTTTTTCCTTATTTAATATTGTATTGACATCACAGTTAAAGGATATTAAAGAAACTTCCGTTACGTTTTTGCGTGTTAGTTGTGAGATTCCAAAATATCCCTATGTAATTTAAAATAAAATATTTTGTTTTTTTAAAAAAATTCTACAATTCAAGTTCATGTATATAATAAAAGTCCTGTTTATTGAGTTCACACCATTGATTTTAAAACATAAATATTTATTTAAATAAAGTAACCAATAAGTAACTTCAATATAATTAACATTAATTGACGCTTTCATTTTGGATTTTTTTTTGTTAAATAAAGCGGAGGAAAAAATAACAAATCTGATCGAACAGAAATGAAATAGCGAATGATTAAATGATTTGTGTTTTCTATATGACACGCGTTATCGGAAAGTAGTTCGGAGTGTTTTTCGTACCCATCTCTTCCTAGGTTCAGCTCGAATCTGATTGGAGGACGGAACGGAGGATCAGAATAATGAGACAGTCAGTGGCCTCTCTCTTTTTTTTTTTTACTGAGTCGTTGAACGCTCGCTTTGTAAGGTAGGTATTAGGTTTTAGGATCAGTTCACTATCGGGTCGTTCATCTCGTAGGCTAACACATTCACAACTACACACAAGGAAAAGTAAGAATTTCAAACCGAGAGTAGAATCCTGGACACAGTGGTGTCGTCTACAAACACGTGTAGGCGGAGTAAAAATATAAATTTGAACTCAATATACTGTTTATATTTTTTGCACAAAACTGAGCATAAAACTTATTTTCTCGGCAAATTGGCCGAAGTTGGTTCAAAGGTAACCAAATAAATATGAATCTTTGATCTACTTCAGTATATCTTGAAAACTTCAGCTTAGTCTCTATGTGACACAAATATTTGAACTAAGAATGGAATGAAGTAAATGAATGTATCTGAGAGTGAAGTATCCAAAAATAGTCAAACACAAAATTATCTGACACAATAGAATCATAATGATAAAAATGAAAAATTTACGTCTGATTGAAAATAATGAATAAGAAAGAGAGCCAATTCAGACAAAAAAGTGATAATATAAATAACACACAATGAGTTAAGAATAGGAATTACAGAATCTTGATAATATTATAATTGACATGGTGAAAATAAACTGTTTATACGGTTAGCTAATAAAGACTTTTCTTGTGAAAATGATAAATACAGAGTTGTTGGTTAACAGTTGTGTAGAAAACTGTTCGACGGCAAGGTTTACTTTATTGTAATGTGAACTACATTTCATTTCATGTGGTTACTAAATTAGGATCTTGGAAAAAGCTGAACGTAACTAAAACAAATATATAATTTGGTTAAAACTATGTAGAATAATTAACACAAACTAATTTAAGTAGGAATATTTATAAGTTCTTCGATTCTGCGTTGAAAAATGAAACAATTGTCAGATAAATTTAATGTCTATGAGATTTATTAATTTTTTTATTCTCTAATCACCAATTGAACCCAGAAATTTGTCTAGGAATTGGATATAAATGGAATTATTTCATAAATATAGCCTTCTTGACAAAGAAATTCGTCTAGAAGAAAGAAGATTGATGAATTTCTAGCTATGTGTTCGTGTGTGAGATCTTTATTCTTGCATTTTCATTTTTCTTAAACGGTTAATGTATAAAGACTAATTTTAATTTCACAGACACTGATGTATTATTAAAAACATTCTCAGTGCTAAAAAGTTCAACAAACAGAAATTTACAGACATTTCTAATAGCTTAAAAATATGAAATTTTATTTCTTCACATCCCTAACGACGTAGCCGTTTGAAAAGAACATTTCTGTTTGTAGCAACAAATATAAAATGTTGTAATTAATTGGGTCCAGCTTTTTAGGACACAGAATTTCGTATATAAATTTTGTAAGTCACATTATTTATTTTTTATCTTTGTCACTCCAATTACTATTTAGTAATTTAGTAGACAAACAGGCTACATGAGCTGGTAACTTATTTTTAATAGAATAGGAAGGGATTTAAGGAAGAAGACAGGCTATGATTAGGGTAATTATCAAAGTGGCCACTCCTCTCTTATAGCATAGGAAAGGGACTAAAAGGGGGGATGCGGAAAGACAGGCAAGGTAGTCAAGGGTTAACTAGAATCCCCGGGCTGTTTTAAGGATCCTATCCGGCAACTTTCCTAAACTTGATGTCGGAAAAATCTTAGGAAAACCTGCATCAGGTATTAGGAATTTAGATTTAGATTTATTATTCATTCCATTAGGCCTCGGTCGAGGAAATAGGAAACGTCACAATATAAGATTATATGAAAAGAATAATTCCGATGGCGGGAGATGGTTTCGTTGCGGGGACGCAGAATTTCCTTCTCCGTGCCTCGACCAGTTTAATACAGGTAAATTTCTAATCTACAAGTTAGCAGGCTTTTAATAATTGTAAATATTGTCTACCATTCGCTCATGAATTACATAGTAATTTATTAAACTTCGTGTTATAGTAATTTTAGTTTAAGCATTTTAAACTTCAATTAACAATTTAAAACGATCTACATGATTAATAGGATTACACAAACGAACAATATCTGCATTCAGAGTTAAATAATTTTCTAACAACTATATATAAGGGAAGAGAAATAGTAAAGTCGTGTCAAAGTACGATGCTCAGCCATACACTGGTCTGGAGTTGTAGTAGTTAACACGAACCTTTGATTACAGCAATTCTGAAAACATTGATATATGGAAATATATTGCGATCGGATAAGGATATGTTGTTTGCAAACATTTCCGTAAAATTTAAGAGATGATAAATATCTTGCCACTGTCTGATATCCCGTTCGTAAGAATATGATGAATGTTTTTTAAGAATGATAGTAGCGTTGCTCCACCTTGTCTCCAATGGAAGTTTCCCCTACTATTACGCACATAATATGCCTTGCTATATCTTACTATCCATAGTCATTTTGAAAATAGTAAAACGGAATAGAAGCAAGTCATATATATAACGACCAAACGTGTCAAGTAAGTAAATGTGCTAGTAAACGAGCAGGAAAAATTCCACAATGCCGGCAATATTTTAGGAAAGTATGGCCCGGCAATGTATTGCTGGCAAGTATTGGCGGGAAATATGCTGCCAGCCATACATTTGTATATCCCGCTAATATTTCGGCCACAGTGTAGCCCGATCATTTTCCGCGTACACGTAGTACAATAATAATGGCCGAAAATTAAATGCATATTAGCGCAGCATTAATTATGATATAAAATCTGAAGTAATTAAAGAAGAGAAGGACCTTGATTAGATCTTATTTAAACAAACGAATTTAAGCAACGAATTAAATATTTACAATTACTGATTTAATAACTTCACCAGAATGTCGAAGGGAGACTTTGATACTTGCTTAAAAAATTGAACCTATGATCGAGAAAAAAGACACGGTGATTAGGAAAGCAATACTACAAGATTGACAATCACCCTTCGATTCTTGGTGACAGGAGATCTTTGATGTATTTATTCAGAGTATCCGATTGTTCAATTTCTCTCATCGTTGGAGAAGTATGCTTAGCTTTAAACTAAGGATTAAATAAATTTATTGAAACATTATTTGTTGAATATTAATTTTAAAAATTAAAAATTAACTTTTCTTCTCATTCTTATTATTATTTTAAGGATCTAAACTGTTGGTAAGTTTCTTCATATCTGATGCCAAATTTGTTGGTTATCGATTGCTAACCATTTTTCTTCCTTCGGCGATCTCCATCTATAGTCCATCGCCTTAACGTCACATAATGATTTGAGCGAACTTCAACAATAATTTAATTCGTTTCTTCGTTTTACCAATTCATAAGTGGAATACTGAATAATTTACAAACAGAACAACGTGTTATATTAATTGTTAACACAGCTGACTGACAACAGAGACATCCAGGTGAGGTCAGGGAACTATTGTGACCCATCAATGTTTTCGTATTTTCGACACAGGGCCGATGTCACCGGCAACGTAGTATTTAAAATGCTGGCAACTTTGCCCGGCTATATGTTGCCGGGCCGTATGTATGTATATTGTAGTAATTGGTAATTAAGACATTGTTCTAATTGGAAAGTTGGATTGTAGAGGACTCATTATTAGTGGATATAGAGCGGACGCCGCAACAATCCGGTGAGGCAAAGAAAACATTGTCGATCAGTTGAGAGAGTTTACACGCTCAAAATCTACGAGACGAAGCTACAGTCGGGCAGTAAGCAGCGAGGAGAAAAGACCAAATTCCAAGTCATAAAAATTTGAACAGTACAGTCGGTCAGCAGATAGCGAATAGAACGGACGAAAAGAACTCATTGAAAGTTTTACAGTCGGCAGTCAGAACGAAAGATTGTGGCCCAGTCACAAACATGCTTTCAGTTATTAAAAAGTAAAGCAATATTCAGACAAACCAATGAAGTCCATTGTCAACTAAAGCCACGAGATCTACTAATCCAGGCTGCAGTAAAGCATCGAGAACCAACCAATTTGTGGTAAACCAACTCACAAACAACGCCAATTAGAGTCTGTGAGAACTTAGAATCAGTGATGTCCCCAAAATTGTGCACGAAAAGCTGAAAAGAGACCTGGGCGGCCGTAAGTAAAATAATTTGTAAACCGTGTTTAAAAGATAAAAGTCAGATCGTTCTTTAATTTTAATTATTTAATTATCGATAGAATAAGATTGTTAATTCTTGATAAAATTGAAATTGTTAAATTAAATTTATAGTATTATTTCTTCCGCAACAAATTTCGTCTATGTTCAGACGCTTTGATTGCCATAAAAAGTAAATGAAATTTTGATTATTTAAATTCTGCCATTTATCAAACCCAGATCAAGACCCTGAGATCCCAAATATATTGTATATTTTATACTTGTTTTTAAAAAATTGCTAATAAATTTTGTTAATTGTTTGAAGTTAATAGTTGTTCATTTAAAACGCCACATAATCATTGATTCCCATATAAAGTAAATTTGTGTTTTTTTTTCATTTGTTAAATTCAGCCATTATTATATTCAATTATTACAATATATTGCCGAAAATATTTTTGGAGCAATATTTCCCGGCCAGTATTGCCAATCACATATTGACGTAAAAAGCTGCTCGTTTACAGGCCCCTTAACGCATGAACAAACACAGCATGCAAAGGTGCTTGCAACGCCCACGGAGTCTCACCCGCAAAGCACATAAAGTTTAGCTGCAAAATATTATGTTTGTATAATAATGTAATAAATATTGTGCTCTTTTCCAATTTATAAATTAGAATTCATTAATCTAAACTCTGCAGACTTCAGGAATAACAATCCTAAGTTACACTGCCAAATATTAATTTTACTAATCGCATATATTAATTGTAATATTTAGAAGTCTTGAAGCAGCTCTACTGGGTCGAAGTACAATCGAAGTAGTTCATAAGTAGGTAAAACAAAATTATTATTTACAAACTGTCGAGACAATGTGTTTCATTATTTAGGCTTCGGAAGGAATCGCCAGCTTCTACACAATTTGTTATTACAATTTCAGTGTAAATATTAATATATTTGAAAAAGAAATTAGAACATGTGTGCATCGCTCAACTTGGGTTTCTTTTAGTCCTGATTCGTGAAATTACTATTTACTGAGATAAATTTAACTATTTTTTGTCGTCAAATGGAAATATCCAATATGATGAACATTGTTGAGCTCTAAGGAGAGAAAGATCAAGAAAGATAAATAATTCTTTAAGCTGATTGGAGAATTAAACAGAAATAAATCAGCGAAAGCGAAAGAGTAGTACTGGGTACATTAAAATTATAAATTAGAATATAAAAGATTTGAGCGGAACAGGGTTTCATATTCAAACCCTATAAATAACAACTTAGAATTATAAATTGTAATATTTAGAAGTATTGAAGCCGCTCTACAGAGTCGAAGTAGTTCAGTTTGTCCAGTTTTATTTAGAACAAATTGGACTTTAAAATGTTTAAATATTTTATTTTGAAAGACAAACCCGATATTGGTGAATATAATTTGTTATTCTTGTAAAAAAGGTAAAGATATATTGCCACCGATTTAAGAACTGCCCGAAATGTCGAATAATTAAAAACTGTTGAAGTAAAAAATTCAGAATAACATTAGAGATGGCTGACACGTAGACTAACTTTATTTACATTTCTCAGAATTAGTTAATTCCTAAATATACTGCTAGAAAATGATTCGAGAACTTAAATGTATACTTAAGAGGTTTTTTTAGGTTCAATGTTCTCATCAAGAATTTATAATTTCTATGTGGATATTTCAGAAATTGGCAAATAGTTAATGTGTTCATACCATTATATTTTTTTCTGGTTACTCATCACGAGTCCACGAATATCCCCTCCTTGTATAGGCGCTGTAAAGTTCCAGTAGCGAATCCCTTCTGTTCTTTCGTCAGCACTTCGACGGCGCTTCCTGTTTCGTGGATCCTCGTAAAAACGCTTGGCAAAAAAAAGCAAAAAAAAAAACGTTCCACCCAACTCGTTCAAACTCTTCCAGTAGACTTCCGCAAAGAATATCGTAGTTTGTGTTTCTAAATCATACGTTTTTTTTGTCTTCAGTATTCCAGAAGCGTACTTCTTTTTTACGGTTACACTGGCGCTTGTGACACACATTTGATTTATGACTGTGAAAAACAATTCTTTTAACCCCCGTCGCAATATCATCGTCTTGCTTTTCTGTGAACAAAAAATGATGTACTAACGACTAATGATTTAATGTCAAACAAGGGCAAGGTTTATGAATTTATTCGAGAACGCAATATTAATCATAGTTGCTATTGCAGAGATGTTAAACATTATTTATTACAGATTAGAAATCACTGATCGAGGAGATTTAACTAAAATGAAGCCAGATATAGAACATTTGCTATTAAAATCTGGTATATCTGGTTTAGGTCACTAATTAAAATAATATATTTTTGTGTATTTATTTTATATATAATATTAATTTTTAGATATAATTCTATATTTCTATTTTTTCTCGTTTCAATTAACAAAATGTACAAAAAAAAATACTTTTGTAAAAACTTTTTCACTCTACAGTCAAACAGATGAAAGTGAGTAGCACAGGCTAAGCTGTCAAAAACACAGTTGAAGTTGATGAATTTGTAAAAATTCAATATTAAAATGGCGGGGCTGTACTTAAAACAGGAGAAACTGCCAAGTGTTCTACGTGACAAAAAAGTTTGTAAATCACTGTTTTAGACGTTGACACCAGGTACAATTCCAGAACTGTATCAGAAATGGTTTATATTAAATCCAACATCACCGCAACTAACATACAAACTTATACTATAAAACTCAACAATAGTTATGGTTACTGATTGTTACGCTAACCCTTCTGATTTCCTATTGTCGTTATGTTTTACGTCGCTTTTGAGTTTTTCAATTGTAATTGAAGATTCTGTAATAATATATTTAATAACATTTAACGAACGTTTCAATCGAATAAATAAAAAAGAGCGTTTGTTTGTTTGTTTGTATGCATGTTTGTTTGTTTGTATATATATTTGTATGTTCCTTATACAAATCTACACCGGAGGAGCAAATTTAACCAAATTTGTGTTCTTTGCGACCAGAAAACAAACACTGTCGGGGTAAGACGCGTCTACCACCCCCAGAAGCGGGGGTGGACGGGGGTGGAAATATTTAAACATGCTAAAACAGGCGATATTTGAGTCAGATAAATAATTTTAGGGGTCAAAGATATTGATAGTGTATCTGTCGATGTTATCTGAAAATAATTTTCATTCCATACACCCTGGGAAAAAAGCACCCTTAGGGGTTGGGGTGGAGAATAAAAATCTACACCTGTGGATCAAATTTCACCAAAATTCGTACACGTGTTCTTTGCGACCAGGAAACAAACACTGTCGGGGTGAGACGCGTCTACCACCCCGAGAAGTTGGGGTGGACGGGGGTGGAAATACTTAAACATGCTAAAACAGCCGGTATTAGATTTGGATAAATATTTTTAGGGGTCAAAGATATTGATAGTGTTTCTACCGATGTTATCTGAATATAATTTTTATCTCCTACGCCCTGGGAAAAGGACACCCTTAGGGTTTGGGGTGGAGTTGCTTTACAGAAAAATAACGCGAATACAACCGAGATTGAAGTCAAATCGAAGGTTATGGATGTCACTGAGTTTAGTTATGACATTCAACTTGGCATTTACCCCTCAGATGCAAGGGTAGCGGGGTGGAAGTTTTGGAAAATTGCAAACACGGCAGATATTTGCGTTGACTAAATATTTTTCTGGGTTAATTATATTGGTTGTATTTCTACTGATGTTGTTTGTGTATAATTTCATCCCCTTTCGGCATGCGAGGGAAGCACCCTTATGTGTGGGGGTTGAGGGACGTTTAATATAATTAACGCCAAATCAACCTAGATTCGTGTCAAATTTGGGGATATAGATGTAGCTGAGACTATTTATAAGAAACTGAGAAACTCACGGGGGTGAGTGGGAATTGGCGGTGATGAGAGGGGGTGGGGTGGGAAAGAAATTTTCAAACATTCTAACCCGTAGATTTTTGCGTCGAATAAATATAATTCTGGATCAATAGCATTTATAAAATTTCACTTCATCTGTGTATAATTTCAACTTCTTTTAGGCATGGGAGTGGTGCACCCTTAAGAGTTGGGGGTGGAGTGGCATTACATGAAATTACGCAAACACGTTCGAGTTTCAAGTCGAACCCGGGGTTATATTTCTTACAGTGTTTAATTATGACATTTAAGTTACAGTTTAACTTCCCCAAGCGGGGATGGACTGGGGTTGAAATTTTCAAACATGTTAAGCAGTCGATATTTGTGTCGAATAAATATTTTTCTGGTTCACTGAAATTTATTATATTTCTCTACATGTTCCATATGTTTAATATAACCTCTTTCGGGATTTGGAGTGGAGTACTCTTAAGGGTGGGGATGGTGTAGATTTATATAATAATAACGCAAACACAATAGAGATTGGACTCAAATCCAGGGTTATGGTTGTCCGTGAGTTTAATTATGATATTCAAGTAGCCGTTTAAGTCTCCCAAGCGGGGGTGGTTGGGGGTGGAAATCTTCATACATGCTAACACAGCCGATATTTGAGTCGGATAAATATTTTCCGGGTAAAAGTGATTAATAGTGTTTGTACCAATGTATATGAGTAAAATTTCAACATTTTACGGCATGGGAAAGAGTAACTCTAGGGGTGGGGGTGGAGGAATATTACAAAAAAATAACTCGAATACAAACGAGACTGGAGTCAAAAGCAAAGTTATGGATAACGCTGAGTTTAATTATTCTATAAACTAGCAATTAACCTCCCAGGGACGGGGAAATTGTCAAACATGTTAATCAACCGATTTTTGCAACTAAATATTTTTCGGGATCAATGAGATTTCTCTACATTTTCACAGATTATAACTTCGGGGTTATCAGTAGAGCACTTTTAGGTGTTGGGGGGAGGAACGCTGCAATAAAATAACGCGAATACAACCGAGATTGGAGTCAAATCCAAGGTTATGGATGTCACCCAATTCAATTATAGCATCCAATTGGCCATTTAACCCCAAGGGGCGAGAGTGGATGGGGTGGATAGGGGTGGAAATTTTCTAACATGTTAAACGATCGATATTTGCGTTAAATAATTAATTGGCGAGGTCAATGACATTGATAATATGTATACCGATGTTGTTTGTAAAATATAACCCCTTTCGGCATGAGAGGGAAGCACACTTAGTGGAGTGGGTGGAAACTTCAAGCATGCTAAAACAGTGGATATTTAGGCAGATAAATATTTTTAGGAATCAAAGAGACAGTGTTTCAACCGATGTTATCTGAGATGATATTCAATTATCCATTTAATCCCCGGGGGCGGGAATGGACAGGGTGGAAATTTTCAAACATGTTAAATCATCGATATTAGCGTGGAATAAATAAATGCCAGGGCCATTGACGATGATAGAATTTCTACCGATGTTGTTTGTAGGCATGATAGGGGTGGGGTGGATGGGATTTACAAGAAAATAACGGGAAAACAACTGAGATTCGAGTCAAATCGAAGGTAATGGATGTCGCTGAATATATTTTTGACAATCTGGGCAACGCGCGGGTATCGGATGGGTTGGGATGAGTTGACCGGCCGTTTTTTGGGTCGATTAAAGATATTTCTGGATGAATTAGATTAATAAAATTTCCCTACATGTTCTCTGTGTATAATTTCAACCCCTTTCGGACTCGGAAGGGTGCACCCTTAAGGGTGGGCGTGAAATGGCATTACATAAAAAGAAAGCAGAAACTATCGGGATTGTCACTGAGTTTAATTATGACATTAAACTTGACCGTTTAAGTCCCTGAAGCGGGATTGGTCGGGGGTGGAAATTTTCAAACACGTTTAACGGTCGATATTTGCGATAATGATTTCCTGGGGTTAATTACTTTGATTGTATACCGATGTTGTTTGTGTATAATTTAACCCCTGTGAGGGGAGCAAGCTTAGGGGTGGGGTGGAGGTATGTTAAATAAAAAACCGCAAAAACAACCGAGATTAGAATAAATTCAGAGACTATGAATGTCGCTGAATCTAATTGTGACAACCTGGGTAACGGTGGGAGGTGGTGGGCGGGGGAAGAAATTTTCAGACAATGTAATCGGCCGATTTTTGCGTGGAATAAATTCTTTTTCATTATCGCACATTTGTGGGGGTGGTCATCTTCTAACATGTAAAAACGGCCGATATATTTAGTCCAATGACTTCATCCCCCTTCGGCATGGGAGGTGAGCACATTTAGGGATAGGGTTCGAGGAGCTTTACATAAAAAAAGCGCAAAAGCAACCAAAATTGGAGTCATATCGATGGTTATAGATAAACGACATCTCGGGCAACGCCGGGCACCCAGCTAGTCTTATAAATAAAGCAGAGTGTTTGTTTGTATGTATATATATATTTGTATGGTCCTCATACTAATCTACACCGGTGGAGTAAATTTCACCAAATTTCGTGCACGTGTTCTTTGCGATGCCGAAACGAACACTGTCGGGGTGAGACGCGTATACACACCTCAGAAGCTGGGGTGGACAGAGGTGTAAATATTTAAACATGCCAAAAATTTTTAAAACATGTGAACTGGCAATTTTTTGCGTCGAATAAATATATTTCGGCATAAATGAGTTTCATAAAATTTCTCTACATGTTCTCTGTGTACAAATTCAACCCCTTTCGGGTTTTGGAGGGGCGCACCCTTAAGGGTGGGCGTGAAGTGGCATTACATAAAAAGAAAGCAGAAACTATCGAGATTCTAGTGGAATCCGGGGTTATAGGTGTCACTGAGTTTATTTCTACCGATGTTGTGTATAATTTCAACCCCGGTGGGGGGAGCAAGCTTAGGGGTGGGGTGGAGGTACGTTAAATAAAAAAACTCAAATCAACCGAGATTTGAATCAATTAGGAGACTATGAATGTCGCTGAGTCTAATTGTGACAACCTGGGTAACGCGACGGGTTTGGGAGGTGGTGGGTGGGGGTAGAAATTTTCAGACAATGTAATCGGCTGACTTTTGTGGAATAAATAATCTTTGATTATCGCACATTTGTCATCTTCCAACATGTAAAAATGTCAATGACTTCAACCCCCTTCGGCATGGGAGGTGAGCACATTTAGGGATAGGGTTCGAGGAACGTTACATAAAAATAGCGCAAAAGCAACCAAAATTAGAGTCATATTGGGGGTTATGGATAAATTACATCTCGGGCAACGCCGGGCATCCAGATAGATTATAAATATAACTGTAAGTTCTTGTAATTAATCGTCGGCCAAATTATACGAGACATTTCCACAAAATAGTTAAATAATTTAAAATTAGTTGAAGAAAACAGACTTTCTGAGTATATATATATGCATATATGTATGTATGTATTTCCTTTCCCGAGCAGCTCTGAATTCTCAGGTTCCGTACGTCTCAGTGCTGCCTGAGGCAACTCTAGCAAGAAAGCATTATAGGGTCTGTATTCTTGTAGACAATCCTTAAGCTATAATACAATGGCGTCATATTTACGCCGCCGATAATGAAAATAGTAAAATTTTATTTAGTAAATAATTACATATTCGTAATTAATACATAAATTAAGCTCCTAAAATTGTGAAATGAATTGATGAATATTCAACAATCCGATGTGTTGAATTCAATTACATAATTGTATTATTTCCATTCATTAGTATTCCTGCTTAAATAGTGACGCGTATATCTCGTAATAAGTGTTAAATGTCTGATTAGGTAGATGCATTCTATGTTTGTTCCCCGTAGTTATGGCTTTAGTTTAGGTTTATGGTGGAAGTCGCTGATGATTAAAATTAGGTGATAGTGAGAGGAATAGTCATTTTTGTAATAATAATAATAAGTCAAATTTAAATTCTAAGTAAATAGGAATTTTAACCTAGAAAACAAACAATTGTAGGTCAACTGCAGACGAACACTAGTGTAACCTACGTGTAAATCTGTCAATACGCGTGCATTGTTTGAGATCAATTGTGTACGCACTTGTGGGATCGCGGGTGGTGTGCGCTGGTGGATATGGCGTGTGTTGGGTCTGTGGTCTGCTAGGGAACCGGGTTTGTGATATACGAGGGGTCACAGGGGGTTACCGTGTTTGTGTACCAGTTCCGCGATGTCGTAAAAATGCGCGACAGTAACAGTTACGAAAGGATTTAATTACGTTTCATGGGAACTCATGAGAATCGTGAGGCCGGAAAAAAATTTCAGCAATTGAAAACCCAGATGAAAAATTTCTCGTACAATAATGTAACATTTCCGAATATATAAAATGTTTCAACTACGTATTTTGAAAGGTATGTCTCCTAAAAGAGATCTAAAGTGGGTATTAATGATTTTAGCAAGCAAGGAACTCGACGAAATCACTCAAAGATAAAAAAATATATATCTAATGCCATTGATTATAAATGAGAGAAAGTCTAAGAACGTAATTCAGGGGGAAAAGTTAGCTAAATTTCAATAAGAGTAGAATTAATCATTTAATCCTCATATTTCTAGTGTTCCATATATTGTTTGTCAATACGACATTAATCAAATGTCAGAAAGTAATGTTATTGGATAATGTTTAGGTAAATTTATTCACGAGTGCTTTATATAACTGTCGTTGATATGTAGAATAAATTACAGTTTATTCATTATAAAATTAAAATGCAATTGAATTATATAAACAACGTATTCCCTAATAATGATATTATATTTGAAATTGAGTTTGCATATTATATAATTTATTTAATGTTAGTTTCGCTGAGAAAAATGAACGAGCAAGTTTTTGTTGGGGTCGCAGTAATTTGCATAATTACTCAACCGAAATATGCACTCACGGATACAGAAGATTAAAAAACTAATCATCGTTCCACCACGACTTATAGAAAGAGGTAAGTATCGTAAATACGCATTGTGTGCTTCCTGATGGTACTTCACAAATTATCCGGCGCCGAGCTGCAGGAGGCGAAAGTTACGTTGCAACCATCCAGGAAGAGCGTCCATAAACTGAGAAAGGAAAAGATAAGGTTTCGTTTCAGAAATACTGCGAACCGAGGGAAAACATAGCACACCAGACGTTGACGTGCACTGGAAACAAATGTAAAGAAGCTACAATGTTATCTGTACCTTCGAGTAATATGAAAAATATTGTGAAATGAATTAAACCAATACATATGTGATATACCATATTAATATGATCCACATCAGAGCAAACATTAATTGTAATGATTAATTTACTTTGCTTAATGAAATTGAATATAAGTTAAATTAATTAAAACAGATTAACACTTTTATAAACAAGTAAAAGAAATATTGAAATATTTAATTACCACAATAAATACTATGAAAATCTTCGAGAAAATAATGTTTGTTAAAAAATAACACATTAAATAATTTCGTTCTGCTAATTGAAATTTGACATTTAAAGCAGGAAACAGTGAATTAAAATAAAATGAAAACGATTCAGCTCAGCTCAGCTTAGTGGGTAGGCAAAAGTTCTCCGTCTCTTCATGGATTTAATAATATCTATAAACTGAAACTAGTAAATTTCGGGGTAAAATATTGAGATACGGCTTCACGTGGAATATAATAAATGGCACTCTTACTTTTTACTGCAATCTACTCGCGTTCTGTTGTACTGCGATCTGGCGATATTCTCTGACAGTTGCGTTTCGTAGGCAGATTTCTGAGACAAGTGAACTCTGAAGAGACTGGGCGCTAAGACCAGACAAACATGATCCAGAAAATGACGATTTTCGAAGTAGCTGATAGGTACTCAGATCAAAACGCACTTCAGCAGTCTGTTTTTTCAGCTTTTTTAGGGCAACGGACTACTTGAGGGTAATCCGCTTCAATAGAATAGGAAGGGGTTTGAAAGGGGGGATGCAGAAGGGTAGAGAAAGGTAGACAAAGGTTAACTAGGGCCCCCGAGCTATTTCTTAAGACATTCGCTTTAAAGAGATGCAGGAAAAACCCTACAAAGTCTGCATCAGGTAGGTCGGGTATTGGGTACTTGTCCCACGCCCTTTCGATGGCGGGAGATGGTTTTCCTCTCCAAGCCTCGACCAGTTTAGGAGGCAGCTGGCCGACGGTTGCAATGGGAACATGGATCAACTCTTATCGTATGCACAAGGTCTGTGACCGCGGAACATACACCTCTCAAAACAGGCCGAGGTGCATCGGCTTGTAGGAACCTTAGTTCAAAAACGGACAGAGGAAATTTTTTTTAAGGGCAACAGGCTACATGAGGGTAATCCACTTTGGGCAACTCCCCTTTAATAGCATAGGAATGGATTTGAAAGGGGGATGCGGAAGGGTAGAGGAAGATAGTCAAGGGTTAACTAGGGCCCCCGGGCTATATTTTAAGGATCCTACCTGGCATTCGCCTAAATAAATGCAGGGAAAACCCTAGAAAAACCTGCATCAGGTAGGTCGGGCATTGGGTACTTGTCCCACGCCCTTCCGATAGCGGGAGAGAAGTTTGCTGTGGGGACGCTGCATTCCCTTCTCCGTGCCTCGACCAGTTTAGGAGGCAGCTGGCCGACTATTCCAATGGGTATAAACTTTATCGAATAGCATTACCTTCTGACATTTGAGTAATGTCGTATTGACCTAAACAATATATGGAACACTAGAAGTATGAGGATTAAATTATTAATTCTATTCTTACTGAAATTTAGCTAACTTTTTCCCCTGAATTATGTTCTTAGACTTTCTCTCATTTATAATCAATGGCATTAGATATATTTTTTTTATCTTTGAGTGATTTCGTCTTGTTCTTTGCTTTCTTAAATCATTAATACCGACTTTAGACTCTTTTAGGAGACATACCTTTCAAAATACGTAGTTGAAACATTTTATATATTCGGAAATGTTGCATTATTGAACGAGAAATTTTTCATCTGGGTTTCAATTGCTGAAATTTTTTCCGGCCTCACGATTCTCACGAGTTCCCATGAAACGTAATTAAATCCTTTCGTAACTGTTACTGTAGCGCACTTTTACGACATCGCGGAACTGGTACACAGTTTTTAAGGTGTAGGCAGGCTATGTATAGGGTAATCCACATAGTGGCAACTCCCATCTTATAGAATAGGAAAGGGAGTGAAAGGGGGGATGCGAAATGGTATAGCAAGGTAACCAAGGGTTAACTAGAGCTCCAGGGCTATGGTTTAAGGATCATACCCGGCAATTCGCCTCAAATTGATGCAGGGAAAACGCTATAAAACCTGCATCAGGTAGGTCGGGTTTTTGGTACTTGTCCCACGCTCTTCCGACTGCGGGAGAGGGGTTTGCTGTCGGGTCGAAGCTTTCCCCTCGCCGTACCTTGACCAGTTTAGGAGGCAAAAGTTCTAGAAGTTTTCAGCACGTGTAACAATCAGAATCTTCGCTCAAATCCATTAATCACCGCATTCCATTATTAGCTGTCAAGTTTCTTTTCACATTATTGAGAAACTGCGTCTTACTTTTTACTCATTATGGCATCGATAGTCTGATTCCAAGCTTCTACAATGCTTTCAATGAAGTTAAAGAATTCATGAATTAAATATAATTATAATTCAGAAATTTAACTCAAATTAATGATTTTAAATCAATAACAGAACGATATAACTAAGTAATACAAATGTTTGAAGAAGTTTAAACGCATAAAAAAGTTGTATATTCTTAATATAGCTTCCAAATTATTTGAATTAACTTAATTACAATAAATTTACAAAATCTATAACTATCTTACATAATTCATTGTTAGTTTATCAGTAGAATAATATTTTTCAGTCCCAGAGACTGATTTCAGTTTAATAAAAACTATTTTTAATAATAAGAAAGATAGCCAAATACAGTCAAAAGATATTATAATGTAAATACCACTCAATGTTCCTTTCTTCAGGTGCAGAAACTGTCTCACCTCTTACATTTTGTACCTGAAGAAATAAACGTTGTGTGATATTTATATTATAACTTCTTTTGTCTGCTTTTTGTCTATCTTTCTTATTATTAATTTTCAATCACCTAAATTTTTCATTTCAAAAACTATTTTTTCATTTTATTGCAAATCAGTTTTCGTTATATTCTTGCATTAGTACCAGATACATCTCTAGCTGTCTTGCTGTAACAGACAATTCAATTCTTCTTAGTTAACGAAACTTTAAACTACAATATTATTTCACCTATTTATTAATTAGGTGTAAACTATGGACAGTAGCCCACATACGTGCAGAAAAGATTTAAATACTCAAATACCTAAATACATATGCTATTATAAAAAGCATTTATTAAGTTTCAAATTTGAAATCAGATTATTTGTCTGTCTATGTTCAAAATATGTGGAACTTCACGCCGGAAGCCGTTGTAAGCCTTTACTGGATGAGAACGAATGGCGGTAGACACACAACACTTCGGCGAAGCCCAAACTCAAAAAGAATCTCCCAAGAAAACGTCACTACCGAGTTCAAATAAATTGATTTTGTTTATAGATACATTATTCTATGTTGTAGAATTTCCCGGAGTTCGTATTAGTTTTGATTCAATAAATTCAATAAAATTGTTCCTTGTTTCGTATACCTTCCCACAAAGTTTAATATTTCATCAATAGACCTAATAAATTCTTAAAATATGTCAATTTGTATGCAATATCGTTACTATAGTCCAATAATTGAACAGTTATATTCCAATAATGAATACGTCCAGACCAGGTATTCAAAAACTGTCTCCCGCAGGCAACGCACAATGCCTTAGTTAATCATTATTTCTTTTTACGCATATTGGAGACATATATATTCATTTCAGGTAATTAACTCATACTGGGCTCATTGATAACCAATATGTACGAAATTTTTGTAATAACTAGAAAATAATTTTTCCCCATAAATATTTCTTTATTATTAGAATTAATGAAAATTCAATTTGTTTTTGCTTTATAAGAGTAGAAATTTGCGTACTTGTTATTTATATATACATATTACGATGTCACCGATTACATTTACCGGGTTTAAAGTATTAATCACTTGCACATATACATATACTTTATTGTAATAATTAAAAATACATTAATTAAATCGTTGTAAAAAACAAAAGATTAATTAACAAAATTTTAATTATGTATTATACAATTAATTTGAATTTTTTATTAAATCGATGAACTGATAATTATTTTACCCTACGATTAAAAATATATTAAACAATATTATTTAAACAAAATTATTTCCATGAATTTAAATCAATAGTTCTTTTATGAAACAATTATTTGCGAAATAATTACAACATTCTTTAAACTTTACAATACAATTTACTTTTATTCAGTAGAAATTTATAACATTTTATATGAGATTAATTACATTTAAAGTTTTCAATGTTTAGAGATTTTATAACTCTTTTCTCAGGTTCATTTATCTGGGCCTGCTAAGTAAAGAAACAACCTTTATATTTACGTTACACAATCATAGAATTTACAAACTATGAAGTTAAACAATCAAAACAAAAACGAGAAAGCGAAATCTGACGACTTTACCTTTAATTATTGTTTAGAAAAACTTAATTAAATTTGTTTGTACTTACAAAATATTTAGCTGGTACCAGACTTAACTCTCCTGGGCTAGGGCTCACAATTAACACTAACAGGCCATGAAGTCACTGACTCTACACTTGATTGTACAAAACACGGTCGTAGCTTTCGAGTTTCTCCTCTGGGAACTGGAACTGCTGCTCCCTCCGGATTATTAGTTATGCAGATTGTTACAAAATTGTCTCTATGTGGAACTGATGACGGTCTAGGTACTCGTAGAAATTTTAATGTAGTGCAAATTATTAGGTTACTCTTTGCAGTTTTACAATGTACTTCACTGTCCCAAAGTTTATACTCAAATTTTAAAACTTGTAACCTTCTCGGCTTGATCTGACTTCCACACTTCAACACAAGACCAACTGTATCCAGAAAGCACTCGCAGCCCACAACAAAGCTCGCGTATACATTGTTGTCTTTGCAAATTGGTACGGCTAACAATTCACCATAACTATCCAATATAAAAAATCATTAATGGCTTTTAATTAGTATTACAATATATATAATACATATGTGGCCAACGCTACAACATGTGAAAAATTGTTTCATTCTCCTAAGTATCCACTAAGTCAATTCATCAATTGTGAGGAAACGATCGCTACCTTCAGAATAGATTTATAAGTAAATTCACTGCACAAGCAAGCAATTCCCATTGGCCGATTTCTGTGCACACGGTGAGTCTTTTGTAATATTCTATTCATGGACCCACTTTGAGCAGACCGAAACGTTTAGAGTTTCATTTCACCGAAGGCTAAGCTGTATAATTTGCTACGAACCACGCTCAAGAGCCTTGTGCATTACCCTATTTATAATGGCTCAGCGCTCAGCAAGAAGAAAATTCTCCAAATCTCCACTTAATATTTAAATCCTCCGGAAAGCAGCGGGGAGAATCGTGGTCTACGTAGCCTCACGGCTACCGGAATACCTTCTCTGCACATACAAATATTTGTTCAGAGAACGTATTATAATTCTAGTGCCTTTCGAGAAACGCACATCGGGACATTGTAAGGAAACCGCTATTCAATAGGCGTATGTTCTAATTTTACAATTTTCTTGTTGATATAAACACACTACTTATTTAAATATAATTTAAAAGTATTATTAATGAACATCGGTATTATTTAGTGTGAATTGCTCACGCAAATGATATCATAATCTGTACTCTATCAAAATTCAGACCAAATCGTTTACAATCGCCAGGCTACTGTATACTCAATAGATAAATATCAGCATTATAATAAACAATTATGAAAGCAACAAATCTCGATTGAGCATTCAACAGCTAGTACGATGGTCTTTCAATATTATTCCGTAAAAATGAAACAACCTCAACGTTAATAATATCCTAATAAATTAAAATCTAATGATTTGAGAATAAGTGTATAGCAAAATTTATTTTGTTTGCCGTTACAATCCAGCATAGAACGCATTTGTATAAATAAATTGATATTCACATTCGTCTACCTGATAGAAGTTGTCTATTGCATAGTCGCGTCGTTCCGAGGAAGTAATATTACCTTAAAAATTAGTTTAGCATTAATTAAATATAATAGAGTTTAATGAACATTATGCTCACATAACAATATGAACTAGGAGTCTAACTGTATTTTCAGGTTTCATGCTCTCTAAGCGCGGGATAGCTTCTCTCAGAAATAAATACTTTTAGTGATAAAAATTTTATGTCGTCAAGTTACGAATAGTGTTATCGCCAGGCTTTATAAAATAAAATACATCTTATATGATTTATCCATAACTCGAAAATAAAAAAAATTAGTCAAAATTATACAGTAATGTCGATTAAACGATTATAAAAAGCAGAAATTTGTGACCAAGATTGAGGAGCGAAATTTTGTATCCAAAACTTTGGCTATTTATGTGAAAAATGATACTAAGAATTTAAATAGAAATTATGTTTCCTATTATATATATGTATATATTATATTATATATACTAAAATATTTAAACATTTAACGAAGGAAATTCCCGTTGTTAATTTCAAATATCAACAGAACGCTCAATGTGTGTAAAGCAAACACTTTTGATATTTCCTCCACCAAACTTTAATGTCGTATGCAATAATAAAATTTGATGGCCATCCTGTCAGAAATAAAATTAATAAAAATATCAGAAAATTAATAAGAAAACCTTAGTTTTTTATTATTTATTTATTATAAGACGTTTCGTCCTTGTTCAGCTTATAAAAATTTCCATCAAGAAAATTTAATCAAATCATAACATCAATAAAACACTCAAATCTATCCATTTCTACTTAAACATTTACATTTAAAATTAAAATAATACATTTGTGTGCCAAGGGCCGAGCTTAAATTATTAATTATATACAATTTTTATTAATTTTATTTCTGACTGAATGGTCATAAATTTTTATTAATGATAATATTAAAGGTCAGATAATTTTTATAACTGAATTATGTATAACTCACTTTTGGAAATTTTCAACAAAATTTTAATTTAAAATTGTGTTTTAATATTTTAGGAGATAAATTGTAAGTAATGCTTGATAAAGATTCTTAGATAGGTATTATAAAAAACATTTTTATATAATCTTGTTCTTTTATAAATTTTAGATATTCAGATTTGCAAAAATTTTATTTTTGTACCTGAAGAGCTTCCAAGAAGGAACGATATATACTGCCTTTCTTATTTTATAATATTTTATTTTATTAAAATATATTTCTGACCAAATATGTCTGTTTTTACAAATGCTCCTTTCGTCAATTATAATAGATTTCTTCAAATAATTAAATATTTCTCAATTAATTGAATCGATGGCTGTTAATTGTTCATTTATAAAGCAATAGGTAAATATTTTTGATTTGTTCAATCCAACTATTCGTATGTATACTAATTTTTTTGTCATTTATTGTTTGTTTCTCTTTTAGACGTGGAACCTATGTCTGTCATACCCGAAAAACCAAATTCATGGTAATTTGAGTTGCTGTTCCAAATTACAGTCAGGTAACTTAGATATGACATATAACGGCGACGGGAAAGCTGCGACCCCACAGCTAACCCCTCTCCCGCCATCGGAAGAACGTGGAACAAGTACCCAATGCCCGACCTACCTGATGCAGGTTTTTCTAGGGTTTTCCATGCATCACTTTTAGACGAATTGCCGGGTAGGATCCTTAAACCATAGCCCGGGGGCCCTAGTTAACCCTTGGCTACCTTCCTCTACCCTTCCGCATCCTACTTTCAAATCCCTTCCTATGCTATTAAAGGGGAGTAGCCACTATGTCGATTACCCTCATGTAGCCTGTTACCTGAAAAAAAAATATTAGCATACCTTTTAACATTACAACAACTATACTCCTTTTCAGGCTTGTTTCCGTTAAAATTTCCAATAACTTGTGAGACGAAGGCGCCTGTCTCCTATACTAATTTTAGTCATCATTCTCTGACACCTTCCTTCATAAAGGGGATTTCAGCTTCAGTTACAGGCAAAGCATTAAATTCTAATATTCGAATCGTTGGACTCTCATGAAACATTACTTATAATTTACGCCTTGGCCCTTCTCTGACTTGACAAAGACTAACGTGCAGTAAACACACGTACAGGAGTCTCTCTAATACATGTACATTACTATAATTGATTGATTGTTCTGTTATTCATCTTCTGTTTATACGTTTCCAATATTAGGTCCTTGAATATTGTACATGCTTTCGTAAATTAAGAGTAAAACAGTATCAATGTTCTATATTTAATAAACGTTGAACATCATGGGGTACTAAATAATTTTTTCAAGATTAATATAAGTGTCCTTAGAATTGTAATATTTCTCACTAAGAAATCATAGAAATTTTCATAAATGTGGAAAGGATTATATAGAATTTTGGTTAAATGTTTATTTTTCAACGGTTTTTTTACGTAACGGTAAACTATTTTGTAATGTTATTAATAATCTGCCATTTAATTTTCCGTAACTATGCTTCATTCTTTATTATGATAACTTTCTGCACATAATCGATTCAATAATAATTTTATATAGTATTGCTGACAGTTGCAACAATTGTGCTTAAAAAGCAAAGAATTTTTTTACACAGTGAAGATTACAATGTCGTAAGACGTTTTCAACAATTAAATACGATATATTATTTTGCAGTTCAAAATTGCACACTACTTTAAATAAATGATTTCTTTCAATTACGGCGCGTATTACTCCAAGAATCCTACTTTCAGATTCCACCTGTAAAAGTTTCAATGTTTCATTCCTTCTGTATTTCAGAACTGTGGCATTGTAGTCAACTGGAATTCCGAGAGCAAGTGTTCAATTAGCTTTTAAGGTCAACTAATTGTTCATTAAATGCACTCAAAACTGAAAAATATTTGCAAGCCAAAAATTATTTGATTGAAAACAATAGTGTAAATAAAAACTCGAAAGCATTACTATTATACTCTCAAGTTTCTGAGTTTCATGTGACGTCATAGATTGACATCAAACATTTTTCGATCCCAGAAAGTTACTAAGCTAACATCATTTTTCTTCTTCTAGATAGAACAAAGATTCATTAGTGTCGATGAAATTCATAATTTTCAATCAAATCGAAGCAAACACCCTTTTCCACACTTTATCGAAATCAGTGAAATATCTATTCCCCAGAAACCCTTTCCTATAAAAATAATAATAAAAAATCTCCATTCCAAATCCTAAAGAGGACTCAGGTTTCTAAATAACAATGACATTATCAATCAACCAAATATCTGCACTTGCAAAAATAATCTCAAACGCTATAAACAAACATTTCGACATCCATCTGAAGACGCTCAAATAACCTTTTAACTCTTCTCTGCACTTCAAGACACAGACATAATGGACCTCTTCAGAAAAAATTCCTTAGAATCTCCAAAGAGATTTTCTTTTTTAATTTTGTAACTTCTATTGTCGCACCAAACAGAGACTTAACTTGTGTCTTCCCTGAGTAATCGTGCAATAACTGTCAGTGAAATATTACAGCCCTAAATTTTGTTACACCTCGTTACCATTTGGATACAGGCTCTACTTTTACGGGAGAACCTAAATTTTGTTCAACGATATTTGGAAGGATGTAATATTAAAATTCTGCAAGGTATTTATTATTATTAGACCCTTTTCGAATATGCTTGATTTTCAACGTAGCACTGCATGAGCCAATAACGTTACTTAACAACAGCAAAGAATAGTTTAAGAAAAGTAGATAAAGTTGATTCACGGTAGATTGTTTATGCATTTGATGATTATTATATACCATTATGGTCGTGCATACGATAATGTTTATTCAAGTAAGTTAAATGGTAATAGTGTTGAAGATTCTGCATCGAAGTATAGTCCATTCGGTGTCTCAAGGTTTCCCTATGATTCATAAAATAAAACTAACTTGAAAATATTACTCAGTACAAAATGAGTTGAAGTGATGGCTAACCTGAAAGGGCTTAGTTCCTGTCCTTGATTCTAAACTAAGGAATTTAAGTCAAGGTTTTTATAAGCCGTGATACAATTTTTTTTTAACGAGGGTAGGTGAAAAATCTTCAAAAAGACACCAGTAGCAAGTCCGCACTACACGGTAGTGTGGGATTCTTACCAACTAAAAAACACCTCCCTTTCGATCAATGACCAATTATTGCTTCCTACGGAACAGAAGTTAAGTATTACTTCGTAGGAAGCGGTCTTAGCTCTGGTTCTTCCTCCTATTATGGATTATTCTCATTTTCAACTTTGCGTAGCTCCTTTATAACCATAGCAGCGTGTTTTCTGATCGCCTTCCACTTGTCTGCTGACTCCAGCATCGCAGAAAACAGATTGGCAGGTGTTATTTCAACCTTTACTTCGTCTCTAAGAAGATTTCTTCGATTTTCAGGAAGAGGTCATTTGAAAAAAGCGTGTTTAACGTCTTCCTCCTCCATACCACAGTTCAAGCACATGGGGCTGTCCACTATCTTGAACCTGTAAAGATTTTTACGAAGACATCCATGCCCTGTCATGAGTTGAGGTAGATAATAATCTAACTCTCCATGTTTTCTCCTTTTCCATCTTGGGATGTCAGGAATGAGACGCTGTGCCCGTCGTTCCTTTGAGGACGTTGCCACTCTGTTAATGATTCCCTTCCTGTGCTTTTTATTCCTTCTGATTTCTTGCGGCATTCCTCAGCGAAGATGTCCAGTGGCGCCATTTCTCTTAGAACACATGCTGCATAATCGGAAACGGTACGAAAGGAGCATATAACTTTCAACGCGCTCAGTCTATACACGGCGACAGCCTTACGAAAACGTGCCCTGTAATGGTGTCTGCCTATGCAATATCGACCTCACCACTTGAGCCAGTAAAAGGCATCGTTTTCTCTGGGTCCACCAATTATTGGCATTAACCTCGCTATGGCAGCGCAGACTTTTGCTGCTTTCTCACTCGCCTTTTCGAGATGATGCTTAAATGTTAAATTGTCATCATTTTCAACGCCCAGATAGCGTAGCGATGGTTGTGACGTGATGGTACATCTGTCAATGACTAGGGTGATAGTCTCCCTAATCTTTCTGCTCGACATGAGCACTGCTTTCGTCTTATGCCCAGCAAGCTGGAGCTCTACTGGGGACATCCATTTCGATATTGTCCTCACGGTCTCGTTACAAGTTTGGGTCATCTGGGCAAGGTGTTTGGCGACCACAACCACCGCAATGTCATCTGCAAAAGCCACGATCTTAACTCCCTCTGACACCTAGGCTGGTTTTTAAGGGTGTATGTTAAGTGGCAAGAGTTGTTCGCTGTTCTCACCAACTACCCCCAAAATCCGGTCGAGTAAGTTGCGTCTCCACAACAAACTCTGATCTCCCGTTATCAGAAGGCTGTGGGATAAGTTCCAAGATCCCGTTGTACATTATGTTGGTTTTTGTAGGGTTTAACCCGCATCAAATTTATAGCGACTGATCCTTAAGCTACAATGAGGAGTCCTAGTCACCGCTTTGCAACCATGTTCTCCTTTCCTTTCCTTCCTGTGCTATTTAATGGTATAGTCATCAAAGTTGGAAACTCTCATGTGCCTTGTTTTACAAAAAATAACTTAATCCAGTTTATTAGAGAATGTTCAAAATATAATATTATTTTGCCATTAGTGTACGTGTGTCCTTGCCTAACTTTGTAAGTTGACGTCTTTTAACTACCCTTAGGTGAGTTTGCTCTCTGCCATCGTATTGTCCTCATCATAACCTCGGAGCCCACAACTGTTCGTCCCTCAATCTGTGGGGTTAGTATACCCGGTAGACATATTTACATAAAAACATATACTGTATCGACGTAACAAAACTAACCATGTTTGCCACAACGTGGAGGGCGACATACACCAATTGAGCTTAAAACTGTTAGAAGATGGCTGTTTTAGCCTTTCTGAAGATGCGAATTTCAACGAATCACAGCACGAGCAATATCCGGTAAACAAAGTTGGGGAGGGAGGAATTTAATTGTCATGGAAGTTTATCGGATAAATAAACTTTACGAATAATCTTGTGACGAAAAATGCTTATTAATAGATAATATCTGTGTTTTGTTGTCTGTACTAACGCAAAACGAGAATTACTGAAGTTAAAAAACTCATGATAAAACCCTCGTGGTAAAGGGCAGAACAAGTCGTTATATATAAAAAGTCGTATTATGTGCACAGTAGGAGATGGGGGAAGATTGAGGGGAGTATTTTCGTAAGGGAAAACTCCGTTTTTAAGAGGAACTGGAGGAAAGCTACAATAATTTTTAAAAAATATTTATTATATTCTTACGAACGGTATATTCAGCCAGCGACACAGTGCTTTTCCCACACCCAGTACTAATCTCTTAACTTTTAAAGTTGAGTTTTTTTAGGTCCAACATATCCTGAACACAATATATTTTATTGCGACAATGTTTTCAAAAATGGTTTTCAGAAACTACTAAGTTGCCGTAAAAAAGGTTCGTATTAAATTGTACTCCAGCCTATTCCCACTACAATCACAAGGCAGTGAACGACTGCGCATCGTATTTTGAATATTTCTCTCTAGTTACACACGTATGATGGACAAAGAGTTTACTGTGTCGGAGCAGAAGAGTTCATAATCGAAAAAGAACGCCGTAATTTAATGGATTGCCATATACGAAGTGGATGGTAGCAATTAAATATAAAGGTTGAGTTAGTAATATATAAGCACGGTCAATTATGCCACACTTAAACATCGCTCGAACAAGCTGATAATTACGATTATGATGATAAATACAGCATATATATTTATGGTTGATTCCTGATTTCTTGGCTTTTGTTACGAGTCCACATATTTTGCATGCTCGGTTAATTAAAAGCGTTCGTTGCGATTTTTCCCTGGGAGGATTTTTTGCGTTTAGATAATTAGAAGAACAAATGGAACGGCGACGGTTCCGAATTTCGCCAGTAACGAGCGGTTTGTTCGTTATTCTGCGCTTGATTTGACAATAAAAGCCCATTGCTTTGGAAGCCTTTATTTGAGCGCAGAGATTCAATCGTGTCTCAATGCTGCAGTGGCGCCCACGCAGATAATGGAGCGTGAAATGAGCGGACCCCTTCCTCTGCAAGTACAATTTATTCTATCTTCCTGCGACATCATGCTGCGGGCCATTTGCTCGTCGTAACCATATGTGTTCTCATTATCATCATGGCCAGCTCGTATCGGCTAATATATTTCGTCCGGTTGGCACAAATTTTCTGCTTCATGCTTTGGATGTGTATATTATACAATTCTGACAGAGGTATTGAGAGAAATTAAACAATTTTCAAAAATTGTGGATAATTTGTGATAACTAACTATCCAAGACTTATCCATGACAGCCAATTTGAAGTCAGAAGAAAGAAATGATTAAATTAACAACGTTTCATCGCTTAATTTGTGACCTCATCAGGTTCAAGTTAATTTTTTTTTTGATGAACAGGTAATTCTATGCTGACTGCCGAATAGACTTCTGACATATCGGAAAGTTATATTTTTTATGCATAAAAGTGATACTGGATATTTTATAATATATAATAACATCGATCTACGTTGGAAACGACTGTGAATAAAGTGAATAAATTTTAATAATTTCCTTTCAGGAGGAAAACAGATTATTTATTTTTATCATTTTGTTTATTTCAGGAATATAAATTCCAAATTTCGGGAATAACTATACGCAAAATATATAATTGGAAAATAAAATTTAATTTCTCAATCGATTTTTAAATGGCCTAAATAGTTCATGTATAGTTATCTAGAAAAATTCAGACCTGGAATCAGAATCATTTACACTTTTAAATCCATATTTTCCACGTGTTAAGTAAAATAATCAGATATTCTATTTAAACTAAAGAATGAATTTCACTCTTTCTTCACATTGGAATTTAATATTTAAATTTGTGAAACGTACGTTAGGAGTTCGTAGGAACCCGGTTAATTATTTACAGTTATAGGAGGGTTGAAACCAATCTTATGATTTGTATTTCTAAAGTTACTTCTGTATCTCACCAAACTTAAAAGCAATGTGTTTCGATAATTATCCCCTTATTTCATTTCAGAATAAGTGTTACAGTTCAACCAATTTGTCGTCAATTAATATTACCATTTGCATTACTTCATTGGATAATTTTCAATTATTAGTTCAATTTAATTAATTATCTACATTATTGAATAACCACATTTTCATGACTTAACGTGTGGACAATCAAATCATTCCAATTACTATTATTATTGCTTATTACACTTATGGCACATCAACGTGGGGCCATTTTAATTGACGATTATATATTTATTGTATATTACATTTAATGGCTTCAACGTGGGGCAATTCAGATAAATAAATGCTATATTATTTTTGCTTATTACAATATATATATATATATAAAAATATAAAGTTGTCTGCGGTGCTCATACGTAAACAAAAATAGTTTGGATAGTTTTCTGAGCGGAAGATAATCATAAATTATGAGTTGAAGATTGAATATAGTTGAAAAGTTAATTTAGTTAATTCGGCGAAAGGTGAAAAACTAATATTGCTAAGAAATTTTAAAAGAAGTGAAGTAAAAAGTATAAAGGAAATATAAGTGAACTGATATTGAAAAGTAGAGTCCAGAGATTTTTTTTTCATGAAAGTGGAATGATTTTGAGAATCTTGCGACGAGGAGGACGGAGAGATTTCCACAGTCACATTTTAGTCACTGACGGATAAGATTTGAATACATAAACTTTCCGTTAGAAAACAATTGTATATACGACACTAAATTTAAATTTTCCAAATAAATAACCCCACAAAACTCTACCCTGAAAAAATAATACATGGTTTTAAATTGTTTAAGTGAAATTTGTAAATTGTTTGTATTTGCATTTCTTTATTGTTTTACTTTAAAAGTAAATAAATTTGATATTAGGAGTTTAATAATTATAATAAATAACCTCTCTCCAAGGTCCATCGTCCAAGTAACCACAAACAAACTGTTTAAGTGAAGTTAAGTAATGTAAAAATTTTACGTCTGATTGCAAATCATGATTAATAAAGATAGCCAATTCAGACAAAAAATGTAATATAAATATCACACAATGTTTCTGGGATCCTTGTCCGGTGCGAGGAAGAGCCAAGAGAATACAACTGCACTTGTCACTTGACAACACTAAAAGTGCAGTTGTGTTTTTTAGGCTCTTCTTAGCACTTGACGAAAGGAACAAGGATCACAGAAACGTTCTGTGGTATTTATATTACCTTTTTGGTCTGAATTGGCTATCTTTATTATTCATGAAGTTTGGTAATGATTGGATTTTGGTATGAACAAGGTGTATTACTATTTAACATTGTTAAAATCTTATAACTGTTATGTGTAACATCAATATAAAGTTTAATCGAAAGTGGTTGGATTGTTTTGTAATGTAACGTGACAGACGGCAATTTAGATTAAATCGATATACTGAAATATCTCGATTAGAATCAATACACAGACAAACGCCCTATATTATATTATTAAACATTTTTATCACTGCGCTGAAATACGTAATACATATATAGTTCTATAATTGATCAATTCAAATCATGTACGGCAAGAAAGTAAGTGTTTGGAATATTCCCGCGTACGTAACAAAGTTGGCGGTATCTGCGTCTTGTTCTCGTCTTTGAAAAATAAATCCGAGGAAGGCATCGTCGTTGAATTTGGCTTTGCCTTGAAACACAGGAAGGCTTTCATCTTAAATTTTGCATCAACTTCACTTGATCACTTTCGTAGTTTCCTCCCACGAAATTCTATACACAATTCTTAGAATTTATAGTTTCATCATTACTGTTATATCGGCGTTGACTATCAATTAAAGAATAACAAACGTTTGGATTGTTATAATGTTAAATATATCGATGAAAGACGCCTTAATTTCGTGATAAAAACTAGTTAAGTAAATATAAACAGTATTAAAATTGAATGAAAGAAAATCTTAGTATTCGTATTCCCTGATTACTGAGAATAGGCAAGATAATAATTTAAGTATTATCTCATATATATATATATATATATATATATATATATATATATATATATATTGTAATACTAATTAAGGAGGCCATTAATTGTTTAAATAATTGGAATGTTTAGCGGTACAAATTCTTTAAGACAACAATGACGGCAGCCTCTTTGTCGGCGGTCTTTGTTGCGAGCTGCTAAGACTGGCTGAATTCAGTCTGGCGGATATTATGGTCGAGAGAGGGAGCAAAATTTAAGAGTACGAACAGCGTGGCCCAAGCTTAAAAATTCAACTGAGAGACTTATATGATTTAAAAATCCAAGTAAAAAGGTCTTGACGGAGAGACACGTTATAAAAACCGCAAAGCTGAAACAAAAAGTTTAGCGCCACGTTCAGATACATACGAGTACCGAAATAACATTTTTCCGCATAAAGGCATTGAGAAATAATACGTCCGTCTATTGACCAGAGGTGCGGCTGATCGAGTTCCCGGAGGAATAATACAAGAACTACAACCGTGTGTTTTGACCATGATTAATGGCCTTTTTAGTGAATTGTCCCCCCAAGCTCCGAAAACTAAGTCGGGTACCAGCAGGACATTTGTAAGTACAAACCAAACTAATTAAATTCTGTAAACGGTAATTAAGGGTATAAGTCAGATTTCGTTCTTTTCATTTTGTTAGATTTCGTATTCCGTTCGTTTTAATTTGGTTGAATTGTTAATTATTTAATTTATAATTTTTGATTCTTCTTACTTATCAAACCCAGTTAAAGACCCTGAGAAGAAGAGTTATAAAATTTGATTGTTTGTGAAATATAAAAGATTGTATTTTACTTTCAACGCCACAAATTATAAATAAAAAAATATTTGTTTGTTAATTTTGAAGTGATTGAATTCGGCGTGCAAACCTGGGCAAATCATTTGTAAAAAACTAAATACACCTGTTAAATTAATATTTGGCAAATTAAAAGTTTTTTTTATCATGATCATTTTGTTAAATAATTCCTTAAATTAACCTTTATTTTGCTCATTACATTTTTGGTTCCACAACGTGCAATTTAATTAATTAGCTTTTTATTTTTGCGCATTACAATATATATATATATATATATATATATATATATATATGAGAGCGTAAAACTCAGTAAGATTTTATTTACACAGATAAATTACAAACTGCTTCAAAACAAACAGATTACAGTTAAAAAGCCACCGATGAAAGTCGAGTTTATTTACAGTATGTTTTAGCACAGCTTTGGGGCTTGGATGAATTTAACCATTTAGTGCATGACATTTTGTGTTTTTTTAAACTAAATTTTTTAAGATGTATTTTTCTAATACAATATGTAAAAAAACGTGACCAAAGTCAATTTGACTCATTGTAATTTCAAACTGCCGATTTGTAGATTAAATAAATACATACATATACGATGTTGCACATATCAACAAAAATATAATTAGGTCTGGTTTAACAATAATTCACATTATTCGGATAATTATTATTTTAATACAATTAGAATACCCTGATAATAACTCTTAAATATTATTTCTTGAAAAAAATATAAAAACCACAGAAAATAAATATTTTGAAGTTGACCGGCGGGTAGAAAAATCTGGCTTAAGGGGCTAACTTACAAAAAGCTAGAAAAGGCTTGTATTAACATGTATACTGTTGCGAAAATTCACATTTACTTAAGTGCATGTTGTTTCATATCTGCATCACAAATTAGCTCTCTTAGAAACCAACCTCTGGGGTGATACTTAAAGTTATGTTGCATATTTGCTACACTATGCACTAAAGGGTTAAGACAACATCAGTACTGATTACTCCTACTTTTAAGTTGGTAGTAACTGAGGACATCCTGTGATGTCCGAGGAAAATGTAGAATTTTAATTTCAAATTTGTCTTGCGAGAAGCTTTGTAAACTGTGTTCTCCAGTATTGCCCCCAAAAATAAGTAATTATTTTCTATTACCAAGGCACACAAGTTCGCAAACCCGCATACTGTATTTACATAGACAACGAAGAAAGTTATGAAAATCATATAGTTCATTGGAGATGGTACCTTAAAAAATTTTGATAGAAGAAAGGAATGAATCAATCCAAAATAATATTTTCCATTTATTTGGCAGTACATACTGTAATATACAAAAAGGATGGCGTTAATTAAATAAAAATTATTTAACTTTACAAACAAACAAATTTATTTTCAATACTTTAAACACAATTACACAATTTAAAAATTATCTCAGGGTCTCTACTGGGTTTGACAATGGCGAATCATTTTACTTCTCAACTTAAACACAAATTCCAATTTAAAAGAGAAAAGATTTACTCATCAATTAACAATGACGAAATTTCAAAGATTGAAGCCTTTCCCGGTGTAGTTGTTCAATATATTGTTCTCGGAGTTCAACCGGGTTTTGCAAAACCCGGCTGAACTCCGAGAACAATATAATGACGAAATTTACTTGTCAGAGAAATTAAACTAAAAAGATGGATTCTAATTAACAAATTATATTAAAAGGAGGGAACGAAATCTGACGTCTATCTTTTAATCAGGTTTACATACTTGGTTGATTGTAAATTGTACTCACGGCTGCGCAGCATTCCGGGATACCTTTGATTTACGAAGCACTATGACGGGTTTTTGCACTTCTTTTAAACTCACAGATTCTAAATTTAATATTTTTAGATAAAAAATCAGGAACCAGGATAATCTTCCGTTCGTCTCTCTCTCTCGATTGACTTCTGCTCGGCTATGTGAATATTTTGTCTTGAGCAAAATGTTCATGGACCAATCAACTCTGTTGGTTGTTAATCCTCGATGTTTCTCTGAAAATTTCCTTTGAATATTTGAAATTGTCTTGTCTATTTCAACTCGACCAATTTCTGTCGTGTCTGACTGCTCAATGCTTCTACTTAACTTTACTTTTTAAAAGAATATCTCGTCTATTTTAATACGACCTGTACTTGACCAAACCTTCCAGCCAACTGAACAACCGTCTCGCAATTTTGAGCGCGCACACCTCTTCCGACAAAGGAAACAATACTTGGCTACATTGTTGCTGTGTTCTGTACCGCCGTCAAGAATAGATTTCTCAAAAAATTTATTTTTTAATTTCTCAATTCATGTCTTAATTAATTGGCATTACAATACATTTCGGAATTAATTTTCACTGTCACTGTTGTTTTTAATAGAATGTAGACATATTTAGTAGCCTGGTATTATAAGAAGCCTACGATAACGACTACGACACTCATATAATGACATTTCCAATTACACGCTGAACTCTGAACGCTGCTTTTAAATAATATCTATATTTTAAAACCAACGGCCAGTTCCTCATTCGCTTATAGAGGGCGGTGTATTACAATTTTAAAATAACTTCTTGGGAAGATAGATAATTAGAGACGCTGTCGTACGTAAATGATGGCATACGTAATGCTAAATCCCTTGAATCCTAGGTAAAACCAGAAAAAAATATTTTGGCGGAAAAGTAGATTCATAACAGATTATATATTATATGGAGCTAAATATTGGATTTCTGTGTAGCTATAAACCTTAGGGCGCCTTTAATCATTCAGAAAATTGAGGTTAATGGTGAAACATATTCCAAGAAACTCTATTTCAAAGAAGGGCTAAATTGTAACAAGAGCGATACAATAAAAAAATATAGCATTGAAACTATAAAAGAAAAAGAAAATGCATTCGAAAAGTAAATACAGCTCATTTGCAGCTGAGTACTGTGAATTATTATATCTGCTTAGGATCACGTCTACGGCTTGGATTTAGCATCGAAATCGTAGTTTTTCTCGGGCATCACCATTACATGTCTGTGTGGCGTTTCTATACGGTAATTCAAGAAAGAAATATCTTATCGATTTCGGTTGGCTGAAGAAGGTGAGAGGTTAAATTATTATTTTGCCATTCATGCACATGATAGTTTGAGATGCCGTCACCCGACGTCTCTAAGTTGCGTTCGCATTCTGATATTTTACCGGCAAGAGTTTAACATTTTATTTTACTATGATTCTGTCGGTCTATTTTTAATGAAAACCCAACATATAATGAAACCAAGGAAATGAAAAACCTTGACAGCTTCAGGTACTACCCTGGCGAAGCCGAACACTTTAGATTTTCCGAATATGTCCTAGTTTTAAGGAACCATAACAGGAGCAATCTGCAACAATTTATCTTGAAGGCTGGAATTTTTAAAATTCTCTAACGTTTCGTAGAAATAAACAATACCAATAATGCAGTGCCGAATAATTGTTATTAATACAACTTGAGATAATATCAATATTTTCTAGTCTGCAATAAACCAGTATTCACGCGAGAGATTCTGCGGGCATCGTATTGGTAGTCAATTTGGTCGAAAATATAGCTTGTGACCCGTATTCAGGAAAATAATATGAAAGTGTGAAGACTTTGTATGATTTGTTACATGAAAGCTGGTTGTTTGTTATCTGGACACCTGAAGCGTTTTTTAAGTGACAGTATCTTACATGGCTTATATCTCCGTTTCCATGGAAAGAGTGACAAAAAAATGGCCCCTGGGTTTTGGCATTTTTGTAAGAACAGTACACCGACGCCTTGTTCAAAGCAAGGGGAGCGTCATAGGAGAATGGAATGTTAACATCCCTCCTCCAGGCGGTAAAGGGGGGGGACACAATTAAGGAGACGAGATTCTACAAAAGGAGTGCCTATCAGGCATTCGAGAGGAAACAAGGCAGAAGACACACCTCTGTAACCAACCCTTAGCCGTCTTTGTTCTCGAAAATATCTCCTTCGTTGTCACACTTATAATTGTATGTCTTGTTACAGGCTAAAGAAAAGCAACGAGAGAAACTGCTCGAAAGTAAAAATTATATTACCTTATAAGTTCAGAAGTCACTTCCCAGAACAATTGTGGATGCGGGATATATATTTGAACGAAAATAAATTTATTTCAAGAAATATAGGACATACACTGGTTTAAATAAATAAACGGATTGAGTCAGCGAATTGTTTATTAAAATACAATTAAATATACCGGCGTTTCGTCTTTGTTTTAGGTCCTCTTAAGTTTTAGTAATGTATGTAAGATATAATTAAATACTTGTCAATAAACAATTTTCTGACAGTCAGTTTATTTATTTATAATATTAAAAATATCAGATATTTTTAATCGGTTTACTGGTTAAATGAAACATTCAAACTAGCAATCTTATGTAGTGAATATTACAATTTAATTTTATTGATAAAATAAAAATTAATAAAACAACTACAGAAACGGATAAATAAATAAAAACAATTGTATTTTTATAAAGTTTAAAATAACTCATAATGTGGGCCTTTCGCTTAAAACAACAAAAAAAAAGATTGTCACTGTACAAGCCAGAAAACGATTTCATGACAGTTTTTAACATCATACCTACTTTTCTGAAACATAAAAGAAAACACCTGTTCAAATTGGCTATGGTCACCGGTGGCGCCAAGAAATGGTTGGAAACAACTAGAAATCTCAAGCTGACAGAATCCAGTCTGACCATCTGTAAATTGTGACTGTAAATCGGACACAACTGAAAGTAGAACGGACAGCTAAGGTTTTAATATAGCGTTTATCTCTTAATTTCCGCTATAACAAGCGAGGGCTATTCTCTCGCAGGCAATACCTGCGAGGGATGTTCTCTCGCAGGCAAAACCTTGTAGGAGAGATACGAAGGGGCTACCTTTGGGGATGCCTTTTCCACTCCGTTTTTGAATTAAGGTTCCCACAAGCCGAGGCACCTCGGCCTGTTCTGAGAGGTGTATGTTCCGGGGTCACAGACCTTGGGCATACGGTAAGAGTTGTCCGCTATTCCCATTGGAATAGTCGGCCAGCTGCCTCCTAAACTGGTCGAGGCAGGGAGAAGGGATTGCTGCGTCCCCACAGCAAACTCCTCTCCCGCTATCGGAAGGGCGTGGGACATGTACCCAATGCCCGACCTACCTGATGCAGGTTTTTCTAGGGTTTTCCCTGCATTTATTTAGGCGAATGCCGGGTAGAATCCTTAAAATACAGCCCGGGGCCCTAGTTACCCTTGGCTACCTTCCTCCACCCTTCCGCATCCCCCATTTCAAATCCCTTTCCTATGCTATAAAAGGGGAGTTGCCCAACGTGGATTACCCTCATGTAGCCTGTTGCCATAAAAAAAATTCCGCTATATAAAAATTTAGAGATTACCAATGTATAATGAAATGTTTTATTTAAATTGTTTCTTTAATTATAGAAGGCGTAACTTTAAGGCCAAATATTGTAAAGAACAGCATTGTTTGGCGCAAGAATGCTGATTGTTGATGAAAGTAGAAAATATATTAAGAACTTTCAAAGATATGTATGGTCCAAATAAAATACAAATAATTTTTTACTATAAGTTTTGTCAGTTATTCTTCAGTAGCATTTTTCGTCATTTTGTTATCCATATTAATCTTACTTCTGTCGTGAATATAAAATCTTTATCTGTGACATTTTATATGCTTACACACATTCAAAGCAAATGTATTCGTACATTTTTGGTAATGTTGATGAAAAATTACAAAGGCTATTTTAATTTACTTAGTTACAATATGTTTAGCTAAGAACACTTTATAAAATTGGCTAAAAAAATTTCTCACGGGCTTTCTTAGCGTAATTGCTTAGGATATACTGACTGTAACGTTTAAATTATAAAACAGTATATTTTACGACGGAAACAAATATCCATGTCAGATGGCGAAGGCAAAAATAATAATTTTTGAAATTTTTATAAACCCCACGCATACCAAATAGTGCATAAATATTTAATTGATCGTAATGAAGAAGAAACTGATTGAAAAACACTGGGTTTTTGAAGCTACTTACAACAATATTTCCTATAAACATAATATACGAATGACTATATTATCTATTGTTGTGCCAAGTTACCCGATTCGATTTCGTAGGTTCCCTATATTTTTTACTGACAAATATTCCATTCGTAAGTAATAAAGTAAGTTTTATCAAACTGAAACAACTTATCTTGCCAAACAATAAATAGATGAATGCATCAAGTAGGTAAGTTAAAAATGACGTCCTATACTATTTTTAATTTTGGCACAGGTTTCCTTAAATCAATAACGATTATTAATAGTCTATCATCACTCCTAATATTTACACTATATTTGTAACATGCTATAACGCGCTAACTATTGAAATTATCAAATTTTCTTTTTATAAAACTGACAGGAGTTAATATAAAATAGTATATTTTATTATAACAAAAAATGTTCTGCTACATATTTGATAATAAACGGAAATAAATTGTCATTATATATGTGTTTAACTAATTACTTCCCTAATAATTATTTATAGAAATGTAAAACCAACTATTAATTTAAAACGATTTTAATTCGACTGGAATCTTAATTTGGATGTCATTCAAAAATAACTTCTTTCCTAATAGCTGTATTGGTATGAAAAAGGAACTATCTATCGTTTTACATGCCACATAGGTCACTCATAAACTAATTGTTTTTTAATGATTGAATTTTGTTCTGGGTATTTCGTCTGGAATGTAAATTGCTTTTATTTCTCGGAATCCTTGTGAATGAGAAAACGAGAAAGCTGTGCGGGCAGGAAATCGTCTTGGCTGTCTGGTGATATATTAGATCCGACTGACGCGCAATCCACATTTCATTTTGTTTGACAGCTTCTCGCCGAATCCAAAAGGAGCAGTTAAAATTAACTTAGATTTTCTCTTTCCAACTCCAACTAACTGTAAAAGTCTGCCTTCGTACCTTGAGTACGCAGATAGACGTTCTCTGAAGAATGTAGGCTAAATGAAAAAGTTACCCGACGACAGACTGAAAGATCTGAGAAACACGCTGCCATGTCCGATTAATAATATCGTTTATAAATTTATGCAGATTCTATATTAGATATTTTAAAAAATATATATTAACATTTTAAATGTGATATATTAAATACATTAATAAACAAAATATTTTCTTTAAACGTAATTATGTGTTTTCGTAACTTCTTTAAATATAGCTTCTTACTTTAATTCATATATTTATTTTAAGACATTAATTATCTGAAACGATGCAAATGTTTACAGAAATAAAAGGAACACGTCAAAAGTATTTGCTGAACTGCGCTAATTTTTTTAAATCAACTTAGATGTTTACAGGAATATAACCTGAAAAGTTTCTAATTGAAAGTCCGCTGGTAGGAAGCAAAACAAATGTTGAAAAGCAGAGCACTCAATTCTTTAATTCAAAAAACAAACCCACCCACGGGGACCCCATATAAACATCTGAAAATTTATATTGAATATAATTAGAAGATACAAAAAAAAACATTTTTCTTCTTCCTACGCGGTTAAAAAAAGTTATAAAATCAACTCATTCCAAAATAATACATTTTTTACAACCTTTTCGCGTCTTTGACGCACATTAGGTATTTGGAGAAGAATTCTTTAATGTAACTTATATAATAATTTCTATTGAACTTTTCAGCTCAAATATATTCATCAATTTCAATTTTAAAATTACATAATTTTTCCATGAATTCGTTAAATGTTGAAGACGTATTTACTTTCAAGGCATTTTTAAATAAATTAAAAAATGAATCGTTACTATTATTGCAGGTGAAGCAAATAAACTCACTGCAAAAAAAAGCCTTCGCTTCAATTTGATTCTAATATTTAAACAAAGGAAAATTTCACATCAATTAGTACAGGATAAAAATTAACTTCTTTTATTTTAGTGACCGATGGAATTATTATTGAGTGATTTATAAATTTGAATTACATAATACCGTCATTTTAGGTTAATTACTGTTGGATTTCTCTACATTATTGGTACCAATAAATACGAAATGAATTTAATAAAATATATTGTATCATATGTTATAATTATAAACGGATTAGATTACGGAAATGAGTATGATAAATAATTCATATAAATGAAAATATTGATTTACTGCTGATTCTACTGCGGGTGAGTGAGAGGAAGATAATAATATTAACTGTATATTCAAGATAATTGATTGACAGCTCCCCTTACTGTAAGGCTGCAACAATTTTTTCCTCATTGGATAGAAAGTAATTTTCAATATTGGTAAAAATTTAGTTGGTTGCTGTAAAGTCTGATGAATTCAGGCTCTAGTCTGCGAATAATCCAGAAAATTTACACTAAATTAAATTATTCTTTGTAATCATGTTTCATTCTCTGTCGAGTTAATTGAAACAAAAAATTACATGCCTTTTCTATTCTGTCTATAATTTTTCAGCATTAATCGCTTACTAATTATGCCGCTAGACATTCAAATTTATAAATTGTAAATTATAAAATATTCGTAAAGTATAATATAAATATCAAGCTCTTTAAATGATAAATCTAAAGTTAAATGAAAAATTTAATGAAACTTCGTTTAAATAACACATTTTTATATTAATAACTTGCATGCTTTCATTGAAAATTATTAATGAACTTATATGCCTATTATTATTTATATTATGTGAATTTTTATTAGCAATTAAAGACCCAAGAATATTCTTACAATTAATTACACTATTAATTATAAATACAAGCAATAATTCTTCATTTTTCTTAAAATTGGATTCATTTATTATATACCAACAATCATTTTTTTGCCGTTCTGTAGTCATTGAAATATTAACAAGGCCTAGAAGATATTTTTTAAAAGTATTTTGTTGTCTCGAAAGAAAATAAAATATTTATAAAACAACTGAGAGTCCTGAAGAGCTTTCATCAGATCGTCGCCTCTTGAAAATATTAGCTAACACAGGGTGCGGCATACGGGCTTACTTTCCAATTAAAGTGGAATAATATTACAAACACTCAAAGGGTCATAGTTTTTCTACGTAATAAAGTTAAGAACACAGACTCTCTACGTAATGTTTCATAGTTTTTAAAACTCGCGTTCGTCCTGAGATTAAAGACTATTTTTACTAGAATCCTTAAGAGAATGGAGTTGGAAAACAAATTACTCCGAAGGACAAAATCTGTGATAAGCCCTCCACGGACAAGAAACAAGAATATTCATTACATTGGGGATCGTCGACAAGCATAAAGCTGACAGAGTGTGCTAGACAAAAAACGTGACAATTTAAAAAAGTCGACTAATTTATATCAGAATGGTAATACAATCAAATAGTGGCAAATAATAATTTTTGAGTACATAGATTTTTCTAATGAGAAAATGTATCTGCAGGACGGTATGAATCGATTTTCCTTACGACACTATGGTTTATAAGTTGATTATTTGCATTGTGAAATGAAGAAACTAACTAATATTCAAAACAGAATGCAAATGAATGAATTGTAGGAATGACGAGGGTTGTTTTTAAGCCCTTTAAAAATTTAACAAAAAGATTTTTTTTAGACAACTTACTTATTTTCCAACATAGTTTTTGTCCTCTGCTATACATTTGCCCAGCGAGTTTCCAATTTTTACAATCCATCACAAAAATAGGTTTCGTCAAACTCCGTCACGGCCTCGATCACCTCTCCATTTGGTCCAAGCGAAATTTTCAAGTTCTGGAACAAGAAGAAGTCTTTTGGTGCTATGTGTGGTGAACAGGGTGGATGAGAAATCAATTCGAATCCCAACTTGTACACTTTCGCCATTGATAGTGTTGCTGTGTGCGCTGGTACATTTCCTGGTGAAACAGCACTTTATTGTCCGCCAACCTTGATAGTTTCTCTATCAGCACACGTTTCAAACGACCCAACAGAGCAGTATAATAGATCCCAGTTATGGTTGAACCTTTTTCCAAGAAATCTATGAATATTACACCATGAGTATCTCAAAAGACAGTGGTTAACGCATTTCTAGTTGAAAAAACTGTCTTCGCTTTTTTATCAGCGCACTTTCACCAGCTTTTATCCATTGGTTTGATTGTTTTTGGTCGCTGGAGTGTAGTTATTGATCCAAGTTACGAATCTGCGCAATAACCTTGTGGATTACGCATAACATTGCTAGATTATTCCGTGAAATGTTTTACCGAATCCGTTTTTGGTCCAATGCCAACAGACTTGACACCCATCGCGCACAAAGCTTTTTCATGGAGGATGAAATGCACTCGTTCAGTTGAGAAGCCTACGGCATCGGCTACCTCACGCATTTTTAGTCTGCGATCTTTCTTTACGATATTGTGAACTTTTTTGATGTTTTCCTGAGTGGTGACCTCAATTGGACTGCCGGAGCGAGTGTCACCTTCTGTGCTTCTGCGACCTTGTTTAATCTCATTAATCCAGAAATAAATTATATTCAATGTTTGTGCAGAGTCCACATGAACTTAATACAATTCGGTTTTGATTTGTGCAGCAGTCCAATCATTCAAATAAAAGTGTTAACGACAATGCGAAATTCGTTTTTTCCATTGTCACTGCCTGACTACACATCTAACAGTACAGAAAGCTGCCAACAATAAACTACAATAGGCATATGTTTAAAACTTTGAAAGAATCACGTGTACCAACATTAGCTCTTTCATATAAATTGACCAGACTTATCGAGCAACCTTCGTATATTTACTGAAACTAAAAATTTTTTGGGGGGATGAAATTAGACAATAGAAGCATGGAGAGTGGCATTATGAAACTGAGGGACCCCGTGATCTATATATTTGACGCCAATATATTTTATATTTTGAAAATGCCATCCCCTTCTAACCCCTCCCATATGGGTGCTAGAGTTATCTTAATTCCGCAGGGTTGTTCCTGAATGTTAAGTGATATGTGTACCACCAAGTTTGGTTGAAATTGTTCAACGCATTAATGAATAATCTAATTTATAAAGTGTTCTGCAACATTAATATTATGTTTTATTTCGTAAAAACTAACCTTTCGGGAAAATGACCTGTTAGAAATCGTCAATCGGGATAATGTACTGTCGGGCAAACGTGCATCGGGCAATTGTGTGTAGGGAAACATCCGGATCCCAAAGTCGATTGGGTGTACTAAAAAAAATCATTGTTTGTAACTCCAGTAGGTTAATTTTCTTCAATTTTAATTGAATATTGGAATATAATTTCGTATAGTCACTAGGTAGCTTTTTACAATAATACATCAAGGTAAAATAGTTACTTGATCATTAATATAAACAAAAGTATACTTTTAAAATATAAAGAAAATATTTTTTGTTTACTTATGTTCAGAATATTTCATTAATTGTATCTGATATAAAAATTGGCCCTGAGTGTGAAAAAATAAAATATTGTGTTGCACCTAATTGTTTCAAAATTATTTTATTATGATTCCAATAGAAATTCCGTTATCAAATTTTCACTTCATATACAAAATATTAGTAAAACAATCACAAATTAAATTTCAGATAGTTTTACAATTTTTTTGTCATCATACACAAAAAGATGTGTGGTTAAAGAAAACAGAAAATATTTTTATGAATAACTTCGTGGGTTGTAGTTCATATTTTAATTTAAGATTTGGATTAAAAACACGCGATCAACAAGTATACATGTAAATATATTTGTTGTTCAATAGTTCCGTGTGAAATTACAAACGGAAACTATTATTAGCAAAATTACAAAAAGATGAATCAGTATTTTCCTTTACTTTTAAGAGATTGGGTGAATTTATTCTTTAATTAAAATAAATGTTTGCGAAACGAATTATTATACTTGTATTCTGTAATTAAATACGGCACGACATCCATACAGTTGTTATAACTACATCAAATAAGCCATGCAAATTTATTTACCAGCCTTTCGAGAGGAAACTTTTGCTAGGTTGCCGGAATTAATAAAGCTGACTAAACTGAGCACTAATTGAAAATAGCATTGTATACGAAATTTTGTACTTTGATGACATACCTTTTTAATTTGTAAGGGTTAAATGTACATGAAATACTTCCTTTATAAATTGTACAGAATTATGTTATTATTTCTTCCCATGCTTGAGTCATAAATAGCTGTGGGTGCCTTGAGTTTAAAGTATTACGGTTTGTCAACAATATAAGGCGTAATAAGATGTGGTTTAACTTTATTCTTTAATGCGTTACTTACGATTCATTGTTACAGTATCAAATTCTCTTGATTTTAGATTATTTTTACGACAACTTATTGGAAATTTTGACAAAATGTTGTTTATCTTCGAACACCTGCACCTTAACAAAAGTGAAGTTTTAACTTCTTAAAATGATAGAGTCAAAGTTGTTTGTCCTTCCGAAAAAAAAACAGTTCAGCCGTTTTTCTGTACAGCGAGAAATCTGCTCAAGCCATGTGAATTGGAACGTTTGCAATTTACTCTCAATATGGAGGAAGTCAGCTTGTTTCGGTTTATAACCTTATTACACTCCTATATAACAACGAAATAAAGTTTCATCGAATTCAGTTCAACGTATTTCTTGTGAAAAGCGAAAAATTCAATTATTTCAGACATCCTTAATTTTGTCTTAAGATGCCGGATGGAATTTTGAATCGAAACGGATTGGGCAATTTTCTTGTAAAAAAGCGTACTAAACCGTTTGAGTAGACAGGCACGAATTCAGATGAAATCTGATTCAGTTTGCCGGATGCATGCAACGTAAAGATGCGATAAATATTCTAAGTAATTTACAGACCTAAGTGCAATTTTATTCACATAGTCGACAACGGAACCCACCTACACGATTACTAAAGGACAAAATTCAAATAAAACGCTTTGAAAAAAATACTCTCTTATTTACTTTAAGAACAAAACTAATCTAGATTTAACAGTAAAAGAAAAAAACAATTTAATTATGATTGTTACGAAAAACTCCTCTAAAAGATTCATTACATTATCTTTAATTGCCAGATAATGCTGTTATATACTTTTGTAAGTTGTAATTTTAAACATTACGTTGTAGCTCACAATACGTAACGTATATTTGCAAAACAATAGTCTTGCACTACACCAAATGCGAGGGTAACTTTATACAATTACTTAAGCACGGAATAAATTCTTGTACGTTACAGTCTCCTACTGTACAGACTCGCACTTCGTATAAGGACGCAGCACAATCGCGCAATCCAATTAACACGCCCCCGCGTGCAATTCCAACATCCGGCTCCAGGCAAGCAATTTACATATGACAGTACGCAAATATACACTATCAATTGCACGAGCAGCACAGTCAACAAGATCGTGGAGTATCAATACGTTAAATCGCCACAAAACATCGCATAAATGTCCGACAGTGTTGAAATTAATCCGACACTAACCAAATGAACCCTGCGATAATCAACTATCGCGTGTCTGTGTCAAAATTTTGACACGAGTAATTTAATGATTCGTATCGCAGAAAGTTATAAATATTATTTATACTCCAATTGGTCCATAGATATATTTTTGACAGATCATTTTTCCGTGGCGGGGCATTGGTTTACTTAATCAGTTGTAGCCAAAAATTAAACTCATTATTGTTTGGAGAGCAACGAAGAAACATAAATTTGAATGAGGGCGTCGTATATATACTATAATGAATTTAATTGTCAAAATGAAAAATTTTAGTCTGATTGAAAATAATGAAAGATAGCCAATACAGACAAAAAAGGTAATATAAATACCACACAACGTTTCTGGGATCCTTGTCCCTTTCGTCAGGTGCTAAGAAGAGCCTAGAGAAACAAGACGGCACTGGTCAGTTGACAATACTCAAAAGCCTTGACAATGGGAGAGCCGAAGGGTTAGTGTAACAATAAGGGAGCAACGACAGTGAATAAACAGAAGGCTAAGGGATCATAGCAATTATTGAGTTTAATAGTGTTTGTATGTACATTAATAGCTGCGATGTTAAATTTAATGTGAAGCATCTCTGAAATGAGTTTGGAAATGTACCTGGTGTCAATGTCTTTCTTAGCATTTTGCCAATCAAATGTACGTTTGGAATTGATGATATGTTTGGATACTACAGATTGTTTATCAATAGGAAGTTTGATATTATATATATATGTTCTTTGATACGTGTATTAAGGGAACGTTTTGTTTGCCCTATGTAGCAGAAATTACAATTAGAGCAAGTGATTTAGTAAACAACACAATGTTTGCAGTAGGTGTCAAGTGGGTCATTGTCATTTTTAACCAAGTATGAAAGGGTATTAGTGGATCTGTAAATGATGGATATTTGATATTCTTTGAATATTTGGACAAATTTGTAATGTAGAAATTTGTAGTAAATGGCTTTTGAGTGTTGTCAACTGACCAGTTCGGTTGGGTTTCACTAGGCTCTTCTTAGCACCTGACAAAAGGCACAAAGATCCCAGAAACGTTGTATGGTATTCATATTATCTTTCTTGTGTGTATTGTCTATCTTTCTTATTCAGAATTTAATTGTCGATTAAGTATTTTTATTGGGGCAGCCTGAATATTTGTTGCTTAAATTCCATGTAAATCGTCGTTTGGATAAAAACGAAGTAATTTTTATGTGTCTGAGGGAGTCACACGCACATACTATATTTCACAGTGTTATTCGTACTTCAGTATCTGATCGGTTTGTTTGAAGTTCAACTGACTAGTTGGTGTTATCTGTTCACATATCAGATGAAATGTTGAAAGTGACCTCTTTTCAATGAATACATGCAGCTGCTCTTCTTCGCATTGAGTTTCGAACACGGCCAGTAATGCCTGGTGTAGTGCGTTTTAGTCCAGGTAATGAGGCATTTCGTCATGCACTAACATTAATAAAAGTTCGGATAGCTGTAATAATGAATTTCCGGACTTGTAATACACTTACATTTCTGAAATATTGTCGTAGAGTTTTGGGACACCCTGTTTATATCAATAAAATATTGATGTTTGATGGACTTACCGATGTGTGTCTGAACGATTTTGACGTTCTTCAGCCTAATGTTTTGATGTGCAGCTTGAATTTTGTGATTGTTGCCTTTAATTTCAGTTCGTTACCGGTGATGGAAGCCCATTTTGCATTTTCCTCGTGTACAGGCGCTTTTTTACGTTTCTGTTAAGTCACGGCGATGTAATCTAATTGATTGTCTGTACTTTTATGGCAACTGCAATATCAATATCAGTTGCCAAAACATTCTCGTAAATTTGGTATCGAGTACACAAAACACTTAAATGTACCTGCAAGAAATGCGGATGAATCAGTTTTTAAAAATTAAATATTTGTGTTTATCCTGGCAGTGCTGTGTTCCGGATGACAATGTATAATGGTTCAGAAAAGATTATAACAAAGACGAATTTTTTTGGTAATAATCCTTTGATTTTGTTACTTTTCAGTTATAAAATAATTGGATTCTCGTCCATTATGCGTCTCTTAACGTCGTTTCAGAAAGTTTTGTTTTGGGTTTATATTCACAGTTTCATCTTTTACGAGTTCCTTATAATTTCTTGTTTTAACATAAATTTTTTTTGCGTCGAGGCATTATCCATAAGATTATTGTACTGATATATTCAGGGGGCTCCTGACAGTAAAGGTTTTATTTGTTAAACGACTGATCTCCCCCCCCCCACTCAAAAAAATGGGGAAAAGTCAATTATGTCGAATAATTTTAAGTTTCGACTTTTTCAAATGTAAATGAGATAGCGAGTGGTAGTTGGGTACTGGTAAAAATCTTCTCATGTCTCTATTTAACACAGAAAAACAGTTTAATTGATAACGGTTGGACTGTATTCATGTGAAAAGCGAGCAAATTGAACGTGTAACACAAATAGAACGACAGGATTTTAGTAGACGCTAGTTTCGTATCCCAGAATGCTCAAATGTAAATAAAAATTTCTAGATTTTAAGCCATCTATTAATAAAACGATTATTTTATTTTACTACATTCCTGACAATTATTGACATTATGTTCTAAGGTAACCAGTTAAACTTGCATGTCTTGTCAACTCCATACAGTTTGTTAAATCAACTGTTTTGTCAAGACTTTATTCATAAGTAGCTGGATGCTCGGCGTTTCCCGGGTTGTCATATGTCCATAACCTCCGATTTGACAAATCTTGGTTGCTTTTGAACCCTAAAGGTGATCCCGTCCCATCCCGAAAGTTGATAAAATTAAACAAAGATAACATGTAGAGAAATAATACGAATCACATTGATTCCGGACGCTAATATCGGCCGGTTAACATGTTTGTTACCCCGTCCATCCGCGCCCCCGTGGTTAAAATGGCAAGTTTAATGTCATAATTAAACTCAGCGACATCCATAACCCTGGATTTGTCTCCAATCTCGGTTGTATTGACGTTATTTTCTTGTAGCGCCCCTCCACCCTAAGGGTGATCCTTTCCCATGCTATAAGGGGTTCAAATTATACTCGGAAAACACCGGTAGAAACCGTATCAATGTTAATTGACCTCTAAAATTATTTATCCGACTGAAATATCGGCCGTTTTAACATGTTTTAATATTTCCACCCCCGTCGACCTCCGCTCCTGGGAGTGGTAGACGTGTCTCACCCCAACAGTGTTTGTTTCCTGGTCGCAAAGAACACATGTTCGAAAATTGGTGAATTTTTGTCCACGAGTGTAGTAGATTTGTATGCGGAACATACATACAAACAACAAACAAACATACAAAATAACACACTGTTCTATTTACTAGATAACAAATTTCGTGAAGACAGTTTTCGATTGTTACTTAAACAACTAAATAACTTTTAATATTTTAGTACGAAACATCGACTAGACGCATGTAATTTATGGCGCTAGTGTCAACAAAAGTTTCACTATTTTTAATATTTATATTATACAGTTTATTGTAAATTGTCATCCAAATGAATTTCCATTAGTTGTAATTTATAAATGTAATTAACTTGTTATAATTGTAAATTTTCTCTTTTAGCGTGAGACTGAAATAAAATATTCTAGTCGTAGAATTATTTATGTAATATCGTGAAGTATTTAAATAAATTTCACAAAGAGGCTCGGTCATTATATCTCAAAAGTGGATACATATATAAAAATTTTTAATTTCACTTTCCTACTTGATTATAATGCCAAGAAAAATTCAAGCTCTTAGTAAGCTCGTTATTTAAATTGAGACATAACTTTATTACCAAAACATTCATTTCTGTATTTCTTCGATTAGTATGAACACATTCTGTTAACTCTGATTTATTTATTGGGGTTCAGAGGCAATTATAAAGTTTGTAACATTTATATATACGATTTAAAACCAGTGTTTCTATTGTCAGTAAATCAAAGTTTCTGGCCTCCAGGGTACAACCAATAAATCAAAACAACAGTTACAGCCACAACGGAGACCGAAATGCACTGACCGGATCCAAAACTGTGTATTTATATCCTAAAGAAATAAAAAATGCCATTGCAGATAAAGTTCTATTTAAATGGCAAATTTTTAAAAACATTTTGCCTTTTCGTGCAAGCAATGGTCGTTCTCCGTTTATCTGTGGTTAGTAATTACTTAAAACACTCTGTAAGAAATATTAGAAGTTCTTTCATGGTTTCCAAAATCAAACGTATTCGTGAAGACATTAATGATTCATTAAAATTTTTATTACCCATAAAACGGGGCATACAAATCTGGATTGCTTATAAATACAAGTTAAAGTGATTGACAATCTCTAGTTATTAATCATCCAAATCGAAGATTTCGTGCTTATAAATTAATTTTTGGCGTAACCCTGATCTGAAGTTACGCAACAATGTTTTCATGCTTCATAGCTCGAAAGTGATCTTTCAATCCATCTTTGCCGGTTGCGTTCAATTATGTGACATCATAAGCGCATGAAGAAGAACAGTTGCGAACATAATCAGAATAATAGCTGCAATGATCAGAATATTTAATTCAGGAAGTTATTCCTGCCGTCATGTTACATTTCGTAAAACGAAGATTATAATTTAACCCAAGGAAATCAATTTATTTATGTAAATTAAACATAATTTCTAATTTTACTACATTCGTATTAATTAATTAAGACTTATATAAGTCTCAAGGAACAGATTTTAACTGTCATATGTTGTTAAAACAGTGCAGTGATCATATTGAAAGTTCTATATTGCAATAATTAATTCGAAATATAGCGGATGCCTTCCACTATTACGGACAGTTCCGAAGCGGTTATAAGTTAAAAATCTATTAAATATTGTTATAAAAACACAGAAGTTGTTATTTACAGGAATGCATAGCACGGCCGAAATATCGCATGACGCCATACGAAGGAATACTTGATTGATTGATTTTATTAATTCCATTAATCAGGGGTTGGGGAAATAGGAAACGTCATAAATGAATTTTTCTGTATAATATAATTAATAATACAGTGTAATAATTAATTAGCCTAATAGCCATAAATACAATTATATAACAATGGAACACAGAAAACAGACGTAACATTACTAAGAGTCGAGTTCAATATTTAGATTGTATACGTATTGTTCATATTAGCAAGTAATTGCTTAAAGACAATCACTGAAAAATATATATGTGGAACTACATACACTCACACAAAAAATATAACTTAATTAACACAAAGCAAGAACGACACTAAGAAGCACTCACTCACATACACTGAAATAAATCTAAACATTCGCGAGAATGCGAGTCCGTATAATCAAAGAAAATTTATAAATAAACAACAGCCAATTTGAAGCCAGAAAAATATATTTATTTATGGAAAATTAAATTTTGTTTAACTAACTTTGCGACCTCAAGTTGAAGTATAATAGTACAAAACCAAACCAAACAATAACAATGATTAGAATAATATTTTAAAGAAAAATTATGATTTTTTAAGTCTTCACAAAACAGAATCATTTTGCTTATTAATATTTTTATTATTTTTATGTTTATTTTACTCATAAAATAGATTGGTATAATGTATCAATTTTGGAAGTAGAAACGAACTCCTTCTGGAGATTAATGTGCGAAATGCTATATATCATATCAAATAAAACAGCTATCAATATAAAAATGATACAAAAAATTTGAACAAAATTTATGAAACTTTGCTTTTTTAATATTGTCATAAATTTAAATTTAATTTTTTTACTGGTCGTTCGTGTTTTAAATTATGTATTTTGGCCACGGAAGTCGAGGGAGAATAACCTGAATATCAAAATTTGTAAGTCCACCTAAATTTATATTGTTTGTTATTTGCCAAATTTTTTTAAAAAAATTATTTTAATCGTTGTAATTGTTTTGTTTTGTTTTGTAGTGTTAAACTTCAACTTGAAGAGGTCCCAAAGTAGGCGACGAAACGTTGTTTATTTTTCCGTAAATAAATATCTGTTTTCTGTTATTTATTTATAAGTTGTATAAATAGTCATATATATATATATATATATATATATATATATATATATATATATAAGAAAAGAGCAAAAGAAACTGAAGAGTATGCAAGTTGTGAAATTTTACAAATCAACATTTTCTTCACTTTTTCAATATAATAATAATTTAAACTCTTAGACGATCAGTTAGTATGCTGGAGTATATCCATACAGTTTATAGCAGTTTATTTGTATTTGAATATTTAAATATTTCTAGCACCCTTGAAACTACAATATATTAAATTACGATGTATTCGTTTCTGGACACCAATCAAATAAAATTATTCCCGGTAAATTATGACAGAATATTCAGTGATCCATATTATGAGGCTCGCTAGGGATTGGCGTATGCAAAGAAAAAGTTTCCGCGCTGCTAACGATGCTTTTCTGCTGTCCATTCATATAAGGACAGAAATTGTAAGTTCATCTGCGCTGGACTCGTGCAACAAATACCACCGTGACTTAAATACTAAGCTTGACGAAAATTATATGTCGAAGTCAGTTCGATGAGCGTTTCCCGATGTTGAAATATATTTCCTAATAATACAGAAAAATCATTTGTCCAGACCTGAATCTAAGTTTTTGTTTAACAAACAACAGTATAGTTCTAATCATTGAATCTTATATATACTGTAATATTAGAATTAAGATTAAAAAAACACGTTGCGGCCGATTAATATAATATTCAATTTAGAAATATAATAAATAATCCCATAATGTGGTCAATTAATGTGATAAATTATGATTTGCTAAATTAAATAACTTGACCAATTGTACAAAAATATTTATTACCAATTTATATTTAGTTAGATTTTAAACAAAACTTTTACATAGATACCACAGCTTTATTGAAATTCTTGAAACCTTCAGGGTCGCTTATCGGGCCACTAACAGTAATGGTAACCCGAAATTAGATAACCAAATTAAAGAAAAACTAAATATTATTACATATTGAATCAACTTTACATGAGGAATATTAACATAAAAAATATATAGAAATCTGAAGAAATTTGATGAAATTATAAGAAATCTGACGGTACACAATTTTATACTAGGATTACAATGAAAATTCAAAACGTGGCCCACAATAAAAACCTGACAATACAAATTTTTAAATAATTTATAAAAATCATTTCATGACATATATTGGTGGTCAACACAATATATTTATACAATTATGAACTTTTTCTCAATTTCAGTTACTAATAAAATTATTATTAAGAATATGTCAACAATAAAAAGCTCTCTCGGGATGCTCACTACTTGACACGCTTTCCCACGCATTATAACTATGAATATGATTTGGTGTAAATTTATAATTTAATTACAAAGTGGTAAAAAATTTAACGCGCAAAAATTCTGATAATAACTATATAATTTTGTCTCCTTTTTACAGTAAAATATAAATATCAATCTCTTACCACTCACTAGCTTCTGACTTCCGAAAACTCGCAATTGGCGGACAGCAGCACCTTTTAAGACCTCGTAGACGCAAAGCTGTTACTCGAATTTTAGCGCATCTGGGTCGAAAGGCTGCACTACCACAGCCTAGGAATCTTACATTCTATGTTTAATCTTCCGGAACTTGACGACGGCAAACATGTATTGCCAAGTCACGAACACTCTGCGACTTTCCGGAGACAAAACATCGTGATATACAGCGCCTTTCAACCAATTCTCCATAGTACGTCTCCCCGTGATATGAAAAAAATTGAAATCCGAAGGTACAGATTTCTCTCTCTCTCTCTCTCTCTCTCTATATATATATATATATATATATATATATATATATATATATATATATATATATATTTAAACGCCCCAATATTAAAGAAATTTGGTTAATTACATACTTAACTTAATTTATAGGCATTTTAATTGAATTGATTTTATAAATCATAAACTTTTGGACGTTATGCAGTTGATTATTTATTATTGATAACTAATAAATAAATAAACATCAGCCAATTTTAAGTCTGAAAAAATAATTTATTAATGTAAAATTAAACAAGTTTTCGTCGCTTTTATGTCGAATTCTTCAGGTTCAAGTTTAAAAAAAATTTGGATAGACATCAGTTTCAAGTTGGAATTATTTTGACAGGCAGGTCAATCTAAGCTGTTATTTCGGCCATGGCAGTCAGCAGAGTTTGATATGTCTATAAATTTTTTTAAAAACAACTTGAACCTGATGAGGTGTCCAAAAAACCGACGAAACTTTGTTTAATTATACATTAATTAATTCTTTTTTCTAACTTAAAATTGAAGTTTATTTATTTTTAGTTTTCTCAGTAGTCAGAATATATATATATATATATATATATATATATATATATATATATGTATGTATATATATATATATATATATATCATTATTATATATATAATTATTAATAACTGTTGAAATTGGCGGTTACCAGAGAGCTGGACGTTATATTGTTAATGTGTGCGACGTAGTGGAATCCGGAGGCTGTATGAGACAGACAATCTAATTGGACGACATTTCGTAGCCGCGAAATGAACAACTTTTGTATTTGGGTAATGGAGCAGAAGAGGCTGCTGATAACTGCAGTAGACGAAGACTCGGAGTTCGTCGAGTGGAGAAAAAATTAACGTTAAATGTCAAATCCAATAAGCTGTTCACCTCTGACGTCACACAACAATCGATTGTCAAGACGTGAAAATAATAGGTGAAAATTTGCATACACACAAAAATAATAACAAACTTAACACAAAACTTCAATACAATTCATTAAATGAGTACAGAATATTCAATCTAATCTTCATATCTAAGAAATGATATAGACTGTTTTTGTGCATTAGTTTGTGTATATTTGTGTGTATGTTCCACATACAGATCTACTCTCGTGGGCAATGTTTGAACAAATTTCGTACAAGTGTTTCTTTAGAACCGGAAACAAGCACTGTCAGGGTACGTCACGAGTACCACATCGAGGAGCGGCGGGGGAAATTTTCAAACTTGTTCAAACGACCGGATTTTGTGTCGGATAAATAATTTTGTGGGACAATGAGATTGATAGTTTCTATCCCGATATTGTTTATGTATAGTTTAAATCCCTTTTGATGTACCCTTAGGGGTGGGGGATCCGGACGTTTGGCCGACACACACTTGCTCGATGCACGTTTTCCCGACAACAATATGTTGATTGACGTTTGCCCGGCAGGACAAAATCTAGATTGACGTTTTCCCGATATAACAAAATCCCGTTTGACATTTTCCCGGCAGGTCATTTTCCCGATGGTTCATTTTCCTGAAAGGTGAGTTTTTACGACGGAATAAAGAATAATATTAATCTTGTAGAACACTTTGTAAATTATGTTATTCATTAATGCGTGGGACAATTTCAACCAAACTTGGTACACGTATCACTTAAGATCTACGAACAACATTACGGAATTTAGATAACTCTAGCGCCCCTATTGTTGGGGGTAGAAGGGGGTGGCATTTTCAAAATACAAAATATGGGATAACTGCCTATATTGGCGCCAAATAAATAGTTTACGGGGACGCTCATATTAAAAGTGCCATTCTTGATGATTTTAGTGTCGAATTTCATCCCCTAAAGGCAAGAGACGTATGAAGGTGGGGTGAAACTGGGTGGAAAACTACCAGGATTCGTGTCGAATCCAGTGTTTTGAAAGTACCGAGTTTGGTTGAAATTTTCCACGCATTAATAAATTAATTTGCAAAGTGTTCTACAATAACTCCCCTTTCGGGAAAATGTCAATCCGAATAATGTACTGTCGGGCAAATGGAAATCGGAATTTTATCATGTCGTTGTACGTCTGTCGGGATTTTGTTTTGTTGGGCAAACGTCAATCGGGAAACGTGCATGGGGCAAGTGTGTATCGGCATTTTGCACTAGACTCAGGTGGGGAATGAGAGGCGTTACATAAAAATAAAGCAAAAACAACCGAGATTGGAGTCCAATCCGGGGTTATGGATGACACTGGATTCAAGCATTCAATTTTCTGGTTATGTTGTTCTTCTACGTGGAAGGGGAAAGAAAAGTGTACATGATCAAGCATACAAATCTACATCCGTGGAGCAAATTTGACCAAATTTCCCGCACGTGTTCCTTTGGAACCGAAAATGAAAACTGTGGCAGTCAGAATCGACTACCAGCTCCGAGGCCGATATTTTCGTGGAATGAAACTTTTTCGGGTTGTGAGACAGATATCTCCAGATATTTTTGTGTATAATTTCAACCTGTTTCCGATTTTCCCCCCGTAAATGTTTCATCTCAAAATTATTTGTTATATTTCTCCATATGAGTATTATTCCCCCTTTGAGAACGCAACGATGAAACATCGAATCTCCAAGATATGTGTGAGAATAGGATATATACTTCATGTATTGCTTGTGACCCTCATACAGCCTTAAGTAATTTAAAATTTAGTAGTATTTCACAATTTTAGGTTGTACGACAGTTGACATAATCCGGAAATGTGTGAAAGACTACGGGGAGAATCTTTTACCTGCTGAATGGCTTTCACAAGTGCGGTAAACACAGCGGTCGTCAAATTATATTTGCAAATGAGTTCTACATTAGGGTTGCAAATCACCCTAGAAATATCACGTTAAGCCGACAACACTGCGATCGCAAATATTAGAACCTTCCTAATTAGCATACCGTGTTGGTCGTATCATTTTCAATAAGGCAAGATATTTGGGGAAGATCTACGTTCAAAGAAGGAAACCAAGAAGGCAATTTAGATTTCCATCACCATGCAAATGCATCTGGCTCGCGCCACACGTTTTTCGGCGTCACAGCATTTCCAGAGCTACGCGTGATTTATGCTCTGAGAGCCGAAGAATCGTCTCTTTGTGAGCCGCTGGGGTAAATGGATAGAATGGCATTACGCGCAGCCAGGGTTATTAATTTATTACCAAGGCATTTCCACATTCAACTCCTTTGGAAACTACCTATGCAGTAATTGAAAGTTTCTTCAATAAAAGGATAATTACTAATTTATTTTATAAATTTGTTCTATTTCCACCAGTGTTATTATTATTATACGGGAAAGGGAACGACTAAAATGAGGCTTTCCAGGTGTGAACAAAGAATTATTATTTCGTTCTCAGTTTTGACGGTTTTCTCTAAAATCCTTTCCAGCTATCAAAAATATACTACCACATCATTAGAATCCATGTTCCATGGCTTTAGGATAACAGAAAGGAGTTTAATTATATTCTGTTAGCGGATTCGTATTTCTTAGGATCACATTTTCATTTTCCAACGTCGATATTATTTCCTCGTGTTGCCTGTTCTATATTATGATTATAAAAATTCTACCAACAAATGGCAAATCTCAGTTCTAACTGAATCCACATGTATGTAACCGAACTTCAAAGCTAGTACGATGATATTGAGAAATATGATGAACCATTTTAATCTCTGAAAAGTATAAAAATATCATAAGCTACGGATGATTAAATGTAAGCAGTACAATTAATATTAATATTGACCGAGATACAAAATTTCAGCTGATAGAATAACATTAGCATTAATCTAATAATTTCTTTTATTGTTACGCTACTCTCGCGTTGTGCGCCATTGATGTAACACCAACGCGGTGCCAGTTTGCTTGAAGAAGTCTTTAAGCTGTTAGGTAATTTTCAAAGTATTAAAATAATACTATATACAAATTTATTTATCTAGCCAAGAAACAGTAACATCTTCACAGGACGTGAACATCCAATCATAATATGCCAGCTCTTATAAAATGAATTTTCCAGACCCACCATAATTATAAAAAAGTTGCTACATCCCATCTCTTGAATCTGAATGCTGCTCTAAAGATTTATAATTGGTTTTTAAGTTAGTAAATAGTGATATTCGTTGAATCGATTTCATAATTATAAATTCTAGAACCTCTATGTTAAATATGTGTTTGTAAAGAATTATATTTTTAGCGGTACCATAATGAAAAAGTCAAATCTGGTTAGTGCTTTAGATATTGAATTATCTTAATTAAAATTTTCTGAATTTTAATGTTTCTTAAAGGTAAGATTTCGATTTACAAATGATTATGTAAATAATATTTTAATACGTATAATATGTGTAATTTTGTTTTAAGATGCATAAATTTTATGACTACTTTATTAAAGCATAAGGGTCGAAAGTACGATAAAATAAATAAATAAATAAAATATATAATCAGTATATTATTCATTCAGAATTTACTTATTTTTCCGCAAAAAAAGGAAACCAAAGCAGAACTTATCAGCAAGGACCTGAAATGTACAATTAATCCAGTAGAATTTGGTTAATATAATTATTTTATTTTCCCATTAATATTACTGTAACTGTTAGATAATGACTATAATTAGTCAAGTACCTAAAAGATACATGGATTATTATATCGCGTAAAACCGAGGCATTCTCACGCAAGGTTTCAGAAAACTTTACTGCTTCTACTTACATCACGACTTATTGAGAACAAAGATCTAGGATCTAATTAATAAGTGTTGGGATCAGTGATCAGAGATTGAGAAAAACATGTCTAACTCTACGGCGTTTGAAATATTGGAGGCACAATTCACACTCCATATTCGTATGCTTGAAGTGAAAAAATTCTATGTGGAATTGAATCACATATTTTTAATAACATTTTATTTTATATCTATTCGACTTGAAAAATAATTATTATTTAATTAACACAACACATTAAACTCAAATAACTTCGGACAACCCAAAAATTATATTTGACTGATGAAGAAAGAAGAATGGTATTAATTCATATTCATGCAATAAAATAGTATAGAGAAAATAGGCATCATAATTCCCATATAATTTTGTTTTATATTTTAGAGTAACAGACTACTGAGGGTAATCCAAGTGTTGGCAACTCCCCTTCAATAGTATAGGAAGGGACTTGAAAGGGGGGATGCGGAAAGGTATATCAAGGTAGCCACTGTTAAACTACGGCCCCCGGGCTATAGTTTAAGGATCCTACGCGCAAGTGATACAGATCAATCTCTAGAAAACCTGCATCAGGTAGGTCAGGCGCTTGGTACTTGTCCAACGACCTTACAATAGCGGGAGAGGGGTTTAATGTGGAGACGCAGTATTCCATTCCCCCATGCCTCGACCAGTTTAGGAGGCAGTTGGCCGATCGTTCCAATGGGAACAAAGAAACAACTCTTACCGGATGCCTAAGGTTAACAATTATTTACAACTCTTTACCAGATAATTTTATTTTATAAATATATTTAGTAGGATACAGATTTATACTGAAATAAGGGTGGGTTGTTTCAAGTAAGCTAATGAACTGTTTCCCTATTCAAAATTTTGAACTATAGCTGCGTCATGCACATGATTTGTTCAATTTTTAGCACAAGTGCTGATTTTGCACTTATCGCATTTTAATATTTCGGGAATATAGGTACAATGTGGACTTCCTTTTATGCTATATTTAAAACACAAAGTGAAGCCCTTTCCATTTAAATCGAGAGCCTCTCCAAGTCACTTCCTGGTCTCCACATTTCTATGGAATAATGGAATAGTATAGTATGCTTTGCTCTATTTTGTACTCTATCCAACGCAGTCTAACTTTATATGTGAACGTTTAATTTTCAGCTTCTATAGAAATAATACATACTAGCCAACCTACCGACCAATTCATGCATGTACATATCCGTATATCCATGTTATGTGTATTTATTTATCATTACATAATCTATGTTTATTTTTATCGATTTATATATTTATAAATCTGGTCATAAACAAGCTCATATTATTTTTTGCAATAAATAAGAAAATGTCATAGAATACATTGAAAAATCGTGGTTAGGGTAAGGAACAAATGTAGAGAATACGGCATGAAAATAACGCTCCAGCTAGGGAGACTAGAAATTAAATAAACATGCGAAGACATCTCGTTCCGCCGTCCTCAAAGGACAGTCGAGGTAAACAAAGCATTCTGCATATAAGAAGAGTAAATTGAAAAGAACCGCCAACTCTCAGCGGTGGCACACTCCAAACAGAAAACAGGAAATGAGCATGTACAATACTTGTAACAGGAAAAAAAAATCCAAAAGTGCAATTGTCCAAGCCGACAGTAATTCATTGCTTGGAATCATTTGTTTCCGTTGCTCCTGATCATTTTGTCACGTGAAGAAATTTTTACAAAAGTGGCAAACTGCATTGGGATCCATCTTGGCATATTTTTCTAACGACGGTTATTTTAACTGGAATATAGATTGTTTAAATAGATATTTGCATAATGAAGTTTTGAGCATAATATATATATTTAAAATGAATAATTTAGGTCTATTTTGAAATTTAATAATAAGAAAAATAGCCAAATATAGGCAATGAAGTAATAATATAAATACCACACAAAGTTTCTGGATACCAAATTCTCAAGTAACTGGAACTCTAAAGCTTTTGAGTTCTGTCAGTTGAAAAGTGCAGTTGTGTCGCTCTAGGCTTTTTTTTTTAGTTTTCTTAGCACCTGAGTAAAGGAAGAAGGTTTCCAGAAACGTTGTGCGGTGTTTATGTCATTACTTCATTGTCTCTATTTGGCTATTTTTCTCATTAATAACATATATTTATTTCACGGGGTATTGAAAAAGATTTATGGTCAGTGTCAACAGCAATTTTAATGGAAAATTCTTGACATTTAATTTATTAACCATAGGGGTGAATTGTTTTTATGTCTCCCCGTTGAATGATTGCATGTTTCGTATCTCTATAATCCTCTTCAGAATGCTCAGGATGTCTCTCTAATCCTAACAACTCACTTCAGTCATCCTTCTCTCGTAATAGCCCACTATTTACTTAAACTCTTGCGCCTCCCTCCTGGATCACAATCTCCCTTCACGTTTCCATAATCCCTTCCTTTGTTTGTAATACTCCAACACGTGTTTCGACTATCCAGTTATTAATATTCTTTCATTTTTCCATATATTATTCCATTAATTCATTTCTTCGCATGACTTACTCTACGGAAAGAACGTCTACGTATGCTTTAAAATTATTGCACTTGGTCGTACTCAATTATAAAAACACATGGAAACACGTACTTCACAATCCTTGAAATTAATATAACATTACGTTTTATTTTTATGATCTCAGATGGGTCGAACTACGAACACATAATGCAGATGATAGCATTCGCGGTATTAGGATACGTTACATACATATATAGCATATAGTACCCAAATGTTTTTGCACATGAATGTGAAACACACGGAAAAAGCATTTGATATTTAATTAAGGCGCATGTATGTTTAGGAGACCACAAGAATTAGCTTACATGTATTTATCTTATTAAAAATTCCAAATGTAACTCGATAATATTCTATTTGTTTTCAGCCAAAAAAACTCTTCGCAAATATTCAGAATTTATGGTCATATTTATATAGCCCAACACAATGACAGAATTATTTATACATCAAAAAAAAAATTGAAGCGCATATCAATATTCCGACTTGACAGCAAGTGTATTCACGTTTGACTTGTTTAATTTGATGCCGGTTAAAAATTAATTTGTGCAGGTTATTATCGTTTCTTCGCTATTGATATGGCGCTTTGTCGGTTCACAGTATATCAGTGTTTCTATTGACAAGCTGATCGTCTACAGTCAATAAGTTTATATCGTAATAAAGCATTGAGGCAGTACTGCATTTATTGTCAGGTATAACAGTCACGTACAGTGCTTTGCCGACCACAAAATCACAGTCGTCTGTAAAGTGGATGAAAAAACTAGTCGATGGATAGCGCTCGATACCGATGTTGAAGCTGAAGGGGGGAATTTATATCTGTACCTGTTGTTGGGAACGGATTCCCAAACTCTACACAATACTGTTGTCAACCACAATATTACTTATCGATAGATTGGGGAAACAGCTATTACTTAAAATCCTGTATTTCTATAAAAATAAACAATTACGTGGGCTATTTTTATAATTCATCAGAGATTCGTTACAATTTATTTTTTTCTAACTAATGCTAAAAATTCTATTTAAGCCTATAAGGTTATAATTTACTATTTATAGCAATATCTTATTCTGTCTCAGGATATTTATTGAGAATGGCAAATATTTTCAAATTTGTGTAAATGGAATGCTGCGTCCCCACAGCAAACTCCTCTCCCACTATCGGAAGGGCGTGGGACAAGTACCCAATGCCCGACGGACCTGATGCAGGTTTTTCTAGGGTTTGTCCTGCATTACTTTTAGGCGAATGCCGGGTAGGATCCTTATCAATAGCCCGGGGGTCCTAGTTAACCTTTGGCTACCTTCTTCTACCCTTCCGCATCCCCCCTTTCAAATTCCTACCTATGCTATTAAAGGGGAGTTGCCACCTTGTGCATTACCCTCATGTAGCCTGTTACCTAAAAAAACCCTCTTATTTACGTTAACAATCTTTTATGTTTCGCAGTTATCGACGCCTGTGAACATCTCTATGTGCTTGTGCATCTCCTAATTGGACTCGCTGACTCGATTACACAGCCCTGTTGCAACCATATACACTTCCTTTAACTTCAATAAAACTTCCTATTGCTAATAATATCATTAACGTTATGTGAACTGCTAGTCACCAGACTCAACAAAAGACTTTCTTCTCCTCCACTCGTCCTTTTTATATCTTCTCAAGTACCTCATTCCATCTCTACCTCGTAACTTCAAACATGCTGCCTCTATAATAATTCAAGTTAGTTCACCCGGAGACACAAGTTGACATTTTTCTGTAGCAGTACTTAACATTGCTCATCCCTACGCGTCTAAAACGATAAATATCCATGCTGGTTGGGGAAATCACTTTGGTAAATTGCGTCCTTTCCTTCTGTGCTAATATTTTATAAAAAGCGCTAAATCATATAAATGTGAATTTAGTATCTCATTGTTTTTAAATTAAATATAAAAATTTCAAACAAATTAATTAATACATTGAAATTGTGCAATTTGTTTTAAATTACAATCTAAATTATTTCACAAATTAATTATAATATTTCTTGCACACAAAGTGAATCACAATTTAGTAATAGATAATAACAAAACTATATCAGAGAAAAATCGCGGTTGTAGAGCAACGAAAGAAAAATCAATTGATTTCCGTTTTACAAAAAACGTAGCGAATAAATAATCGAGGAGTTTTCTTATGTATCCTCGGTATATTTGAGAAATGTTTTCCGCTGCCTACTTGTATAAATTTCCAGCTCTTTAAGTCCATTTTCCTTGTTGTTCTATTTCTTTCTCCAAAAGAGCTTTGAGACAAACTTTTCCCCCGTCTCTCTCACAATCCATTTCGTTCGCTTTTTATACGTCGTTCCCCTACATTGCAAACGTCATCTCCTTTACCCGCGTTATCTAGCCAATAGTCATTTACCAACTCAGTGTTTCCCGACGTCCCCACGGCTTTTACTACTAAAGCAAACATTTATTTCGAAATGTCTGGAGTATTTAAGAAGGCGGGAACTTTGTTCTGCTTTTAAGGCCAACTTGGAAAATTTTGTCGGCAAAATGACAAATAAGGTACTGTATTATATCGCATTTGGTTAGTTTAATACTGTGCAATTTTCTAACAAACCTTAAGATGTCCCGACGAAATACTAAATATGTGATATTTATTACACTTCAACAGAAAAAAAATTTAATCCATTTTCAAAAGCATTCTGATTGATTGATTCGAGGTCACATCAGTCGTGAGAAATAAGAGCCAATTTGCCTTCTAATTTTAATCGATCCATAATATATTCATCACGTGAAAAAGATCCTGTATCATATTCGTCTCCAATCTTATGCACTGAGCTATTTTAAACGCCGTATGTAGTTTTTCTCTCTCTCTCTCTCTCTATTAAAAGCACCTCCAATTCAAACTCATCTTCGGCTACAACCATCAGTTTATCCTGTTGTATTCTTAATATTGATGTCAAGCGTACAAAAAATGATTTTACTCAATGTTCGATCTCTTTACTTAAAAAGACAATTTTTCTTAATTCTGAAAATTTAAAAAAATGTTATTTCGAGAATTCGACATTTATTAACTAATTTATTATAAAAACATGAAGTAATTCAAGTTATTTATATTTAGTCCACATAGAACATTTAGTATACATAGAAAATGTGCATCGTAATTTTACATATGTTATTTGTAAATGTAAATATTTCTTATTTGTGTAATGTTGCATTCGTTGAGTAAGATCATATACCACCTAAGGAAGAAAGTTTTGGAAAGTGCCCGCTGTAATACTGTATATTTCGAAAGCCGGTATAGAGATAAGAGAAGAAGAGGCTTGGAGGAAAGCTTTGTGAAGAAGCTTGTTGGAGTTTATGAGGCAGGAGGTTATTTCCTCTACCTCCGTTAGTACACCTGCCATACATAGCGTCAGATGGCGCGGCGTTGAGCCAACTTCGGCTCTAGTTTCATTATACTTGCTAAAGTATGCAGGCCATCTTCCCTTGTAATACACAGCCATAGCACGCTAGACACTAGCTGTTAAATTAAAAGCACCGCACCAAGCTCGAACTACAACAGCAACACAAAATTCAAGAGTGGGCTCTTGATAGGGCTTCAAATTTTACATTCACTAGAAATTCGCGAATCGCTGAAAGTACATTCATTTCACGTGTTAGACGTTACCTACTTCGATTAATTTTATGTAATAGTGCGTGAAGGCGTATGAAGTGTTTTCTAAAATTTGATTCATTATTTTCATCGTTCAATTGAATAGCAATGATTATTAGGCCATGCTATTCGAATTTTATGTATGTCTAACTGTAACTTCATTTCACGATCTAAGGAAAAATAATTTCATCATACAAGTACGTATATAATGATCGGACTTTTATTTAATTGTTCCGATCAGGGATGGTAACAATTATTTAATAATTTAATAATTAGTATTTCAGGGATTTTATCTTACTTGAACATAAACAACATTTTTAACGTATACAGAAAATTAATTATTATTAAATGAAAACACATTAAAACATTAACTACTGCTAATTAAAATATTTAGCTAAACAATTAAATTAGCAAGTGTTCTCAATCTCAGTGAATATTCATGGGAAGAATATTTGTCAGTGGCAGAAATCTGAAACTTACGCTGTACTGATTTCTGTTCCCTGTGATGAATGGTCCTCCGGGAGGCGAGAACTATACGTTATTATTAATCTATAAAAGTATCACTTCTGGTAGTCACAGCACTGAATTTAAATTTGATTATACTATCATGTACCCTCGCTTTTCTTAACATTTTACTTTTTTCACATTAACAGTTATTCCAGAGATTTAACTTTGCTCGCACTATCAATATTTACAGTGTTCCCTCAAGCCGAGGAACCTGTTTTGAGAGTTGTATGTTCCGGGCGATCGCATGCCTTGGGTATACGGTAAGAGTTGTCCTCTCTTCCCATTGGAACAGTCGGCTAGCTGTATCCTTAACTGATCGAGGCACGGAGAAGGGGGAATGGTGCGTCCCCACAGAAAACCGTGGGACAAGTATTTACTGCCCGACCTACCCGATGCAGATTTTCTAGAGTTTGTCCTGTATCACTTTTAGGCGAATGCTGGGTAGGATCCTTAATTCATAGCCTGAGGGCCCTAGTTAACCCTTTGCTATCTTCCTCTACCCTTCCGCATCAAAACCCTTCCTATGCCATTAAAGTGGAGTTGCCACCACGAGGATTACCCTCAATGTAGCCTGTTGCTCTGAAGCAATAATTAATATTTACTAAACGTTCGTAAAGACAGGCATCATAGCAATATCACTGACGATTATTACGAATTTTGTAATTTCACGTTTCTTTAAGGAGGGTCACTTTCTACCTTTATCGACCGAGTCCGACTCAACTCATTCTCCGCTCTTTCGCTACTCCTTTTCGCCTTCAACAAAGTACAATACAACAATCAAAACATAATTAGTGTCACAGTTTAGTCTGTGATGGATTACAGTTTAGTTTGTAGTGTTAACATTATTTGCAGAAAAATTTTGACTGTCCTTTTCCATCAACTAAACAGGCTACTATGATAGTCTTTAACAAAGACCGGTACCGCCAAACAAACACGTGGCTGAAACTATTCCAATATTTCGCTAACTGTCTCATCGCATAAACACACTTTATAACTTCCCTTAATACTAACATAATGCCTGTTTGAAATGTGTTCAAAATTAATAATAAGAAAAATAGCCAAATACAGCCAACACTTATTTTGTCTGATTTTGGCTATTGCCTGTCTAATGAATTTCGTCACTATTTATTGAGGCCCATTTTATATTTATATAATTAAAAATAGAAAAAATGCTATCAAACAAAGATCAGCCAATGGCACTGCGACCAGATCGGGAATCGAACACGGGACATCCACTTACTACGTGCAAACGTCGAGATTTTTCCATCCTCACTCTTTAACTTTATTAATATTATATTTAATATATATATATATATATATATATATATATATTGTAATGCAAATTAAACAGGCTATTAATTGTTTTTAATAGAATTAAATTGTTAGCGGTACGAATGCGTAAAGGTGACAATGAAGGTTTTTCCTTAATTCAACAATGGAAACTCAGTATGCACTTGGAGGGCCAGTCTGGGATCGGCGATTGAAAGGTGAGGGAGTCAAAATTCTGCGTACGAGAGATGAAACTCTTAAAAGTCGTCGGGGAGATAATATAGTTCAGTGCACCTAGAGCAACGAACAGTAAAGTTTGCAGATATAAAGTACGAATGGCGAGATCCTGTATTTCTACATGAAAGCAAGCAAATATATACGAAGAGATTTATTTAATAATTTGCACACGGTGAAGCAAATGGTTGCTTCACGCTGATTGAACAATTATCGCATAGAGGGGACCGACAACCACTAGCAGACCAAAGGGGGTGGCTCATCCGAGGTTCCAGATAGCATAGGACGAGTATTTTAATCGTGTGTATTAAAATTTTCAATGAAGTTTAGAGTCTGTGTAAAAATGGCCTTTTAGTGTGGTAGTTTTCAAGATTCAAGAGAGAGATCTGGTACCAGACAGACGGTCCGTGAGTAACAATACTTTTATACAAATTTTGTAAACGATAATTAAAAAGATATAGTCAGATTTCGTTGAGTTTTCATATTGTTTTAGGTTAACTTTTTATATTTGAATTGTTAATTGTCAGGTTATACATTGATTTTGTTCTAATTATCATACCCAGTTATGGCCCTGAGGTAAGAGATTCGATGAATTTGATTGTAATGATATATAGCTGTATGTTCAAAAATGCCACGAATTAAAAAATGAAAATTAAAGTACTTGTTTTAAATGGATGAAATTTGGCGTGAAAAATAGGTTTAGTTTATTGCAAAATTTATCAACAATAATAAATTTATTTTAAAGCTTAGTAAATGTTGTTAATTGATTCATTTAATTAAAGCCTATCAAGGTGTTTATTACAATATATAGATATATATATATAAATTAAAAATTTCTAATTATGTTCTACATGAGCCACTGGAGCGATTGGTCCCAACTTATTCACGAATACATTTGAGAAGCCGTGAAAAAAATGTGAGAGGCAGAGGTTGTTAATTACGTTCACAGTACGGCTTCGAGTGAGAAGGGGTTATTAATAAAATAAATATAATGGCCGATATTGGTGTCAAACTCGTATTTTAAGACGTCGCTTGGGTGATTGGTGACAGCTCGATGACATTTATTCTCTAAATTAGACAAATGGAACCCTGTAGAACCGCAGAGAAGGCTGTAAGTAAATATTACTAATATTTTGAACGAAAAGGTAAAGGTTGAAACAGAATTTTTCTTCACGACCTTTAAGATCTTGTAATGTCCAGAGTGATTTGCTTTATTGATAACGATCAACGAGTCACCGAGGCAGTCTATTAAGTACTGCGGCGTGGATTTATGTTCGCCATGTTCCTCAAGAGTGGGTTTAACCAAGAATAAATATCTATTTTAATCGAATTAGGACTTTAATTAATATTATAGTGAGTTTTTAAAATACTTTACTTTAAATTGTAAGCACAATTACTTTGTTTTAACACCATAGATAATTTTTTGTTAATACAAGATAGAGATAAATAAATACTTTGGCAATTCCGGGTTATCAGTTAGTTAGTTTATTATTATTGTTCACCATTTTTTAATGTATTACTATATTAATTTCTATATAAGAAAATAATATCGCGTTTCACTATCACAAAAAACGCCAGTTACGTTATATATTTTCTGTACGAAGTCGTTATCAGAAATAATCACTTTCAGATCTGTTCGAACATTTCTTAGGTATGTCATCATCTTTCAGTCATCCTGATTTGAAGCAAAGTGAAAGGCTTTATATTTCTAATAATTATAAAAAGTTATGTTTAACGTATTACCATTTAAAAAAAAGTATATATCAACACAGAAAATGTAAGATTCCTTCATTAACCTTCTTATTAGTAAATGGTACAAGTAAATAACTATATAAATACAAATATAAGTAAACGATATAAATACAGTACATATAAGGAAATAAAAATTACACAATTGAGAAATTAAATGAAGTATTCATGTTCAAATTAAAATATTTGTCAAAAAAACAAGTTCACAATTAACAATTAATGTTTCACGGAAACAAAATAAAACACAAAGGCGATAAGCGGTAGGTATCTAGTGTAATATAGTTGTACGCGATGTAATTATGTTTCTTTTAAAACTTTATAAGTTCCTTTGTTTTCCAGGGATAAGATATCAGCTATTTGATAGAAACTGCATATATATATATATATTCAGTTATAATTAATTATGTATAAATAACAAATGTTAACTTGAAAATACTGATATATATATATATATATATATATATATATATATTGTAATAACCACTAAGGGTATAAATAATAAAAAATATATAATTTTGATTTTAACAAACAAATTTATTAACACAAGAAGAATTTACAATTGAATTTACTATTTTAACATTATAATAAGAACTCTTGCTCTCATGGGTCTCTACTGGGTTTGACAACGGACAGAATCGAACTATTAAAAAGACCCAACATTTAAGTTTTAAATTAAACAAAAGTATTTACTAAATTTATTAATGAACTTAACCTATAGATTGCTTCTAACTTTATTATCAAAAGAAGAGAACGACATCTGACTGTTATCCTTTAATAACGTTTACATCTGTTAATATTATGCATTCCAACTTACGGTTTCTCAGGTTTACTTCGACTCGTTCTTAAGACACTCACTTTATAGCCTTGACATTCACTCACTGACTCTAACACAATATCACTGGTTCGCCGTAACACCCCTTGACGTCGTTGGCTGCATCCAGGTCGCCTACCATCGAAGACAGGTCAAATTCTCCTACTCATACAGATAGAGCTTCTGTATTTTAAAAGTGATTATAGCTGTTATGGTTTTGCTGACTGATGCTGACTGTCGCTGACTGACTAACTGTCGAGGTTCACCGAACCCCTCTCCTACGCTGACTCTCGCTGACCGTCTCTCGTTCCTCTCCCACGCTACCTCCAACTGTCCAACTGTCTACACAATAGGTTATTTCCCCTATATATACCACCAGCCTCCTTGTTTTTCTCTTGATGCAAAGTTTCGTCGCAACGGCGCGGTGACAGAATCCCATTACTGAAATTTACGTCCCGGCCACTGGAGTCCTTCCGAAACCCGACAATCGCGACAGGTCCAATTTGTCTTTGGACCTCTCCGCTCACAAGTGCGCGATACTAATTTCTCCAGATCCTAAGTCAACAAGTGCCTGGACCCTCATCATCCCAAGTAATTGCGCCATTAGACATGCTTGCAGCTGCAGTATTTCGCCCCCGCAATTACTCAGGACTTGTCGGCTGCTCTCTTTTGTCCGACTCGCACAAGATCTTTTCTTGCAAGTCCCAAGCAACTACGCCACTTGTCAGGTCATTCGTCAGAGACAATAGCCTGCTCTAACATAGCCACTTTGGGGCCATCTGCTCGCCCACGTTCTGCGTTACGAATTCTTCACGCCGTTCCCCAAATGAATAAGTTACTGGAACCGCAATCACTCTTTAGACCTAATTGCCGCACCGTCACACTGTCTCTACAAATTACGGCTTCCTCTCTGCCGCTCACCAGCACTCATCCTAGATAAATGTCTTACCGCTCCGTCTTGTCACCTCGTGTCAGGACCCGCGGCTACTTTTCCCACGCATTCTCTTTACGACATGTGCGCTGTTTTTAATCCAATGCATTATATTAAATGCATTACAATATATATTGTAGTAATTAGTAATTAATTCATTATTATAATTAGAAAGTGGATTGTAGAGGACTTATTATTGGATTGGATAAAGCGGACACCGCAACAAGGCGGCAACGCGAGACAAAGAAACATTGTTGGAGTTAAGAGAGTGTACGCGCTCAAAATCTACGAGACGTAGTTAGTTAGTTGGACGGCGGACACAGTTGCAGGCAGACATCAATTCAGCAAATTCATATTATAAAAAGTTGGGTAGCGGACATAGAACAGTTCGAAAGCAATCTTCAGTCAGCGGCAAGACGCGAAAGGAAAAAGTCTACGTCGAGAACTGGGACATAGCAGTTCGGTCCACATAAAGAAATAGAAACAGTAAAAGTTTGCGGATCCAGAATTATGAATAGGGCTATCTAGGAAGTCCAACGGCGAGCTAATAGTTTACATAAAACGCAAGTAACCAGTTTTGACGGAGAGACTTATAAAATCGCAGTTTGGAAGCAGAAGTTTTGCTTCACAAACTGAACAAATTTTCGCATAGAGAGACTTTGAGGAGATCTACGTCCGGAAACTGGCTGAGGGTGAGATGATCGAGGTTCCAGGATAGCAGAGATCCAGAGCAACTACCGTGTGTTCAAATTCTAATGAGTAGAATCAGTGATATCCCCAAATCGTGTGCATAGAAAAACCAAAAATGAGACCTGGGCGACCGTAAGTAGAAAACTCTAAAATTGATTGTAAACCACTTTTAAAAGATATGTCAGATCGTTCTTTAATTATTCACTTCGTTAATTATTTACTTCTTTAGTTATTTAGTTCTTTAATTTAAATTCAATCTTTAGTCTTATTTTCGTCAGCAACAAAATACGTCGAGGTTCAGACGAATTAATTTACCTAAAAAGCTAAATGTAATTGATTGTATAAAATTCACCCATTTATCAAACCCAGATAAAGACCCTGAGATCAGAAATATTATTTTATTTAACTTCGTTAATAAATGTTTTGTTAATTGTTTCAATTAACAATCTTTTTTTATTTTTAAAAACGCCTTTTTATTTGATTATTACAATAAATATGATAATTAGTAACTAAAAAGTAGCTTTTGATGTTTTGTTCTAATTTTACACGTTCAGCTCCCAGTGATACTGAAGAAGTGGGGTTTATTGCAAACGAAGCGTGTATAAGTCCAATGCTGAATCTATAGATAACAAGGGTCGACAAGATTGAACAGTCCTATGCTTCGGATAATGTGGTATTTTATAACATTTTGTGATAATAACAGACTTGCTTATCCAAATGCTTCCACGTACGTACTGAATATTTGGATAGTTTACTTCCAACATTGTTCACTAAGACAATTTGGTACAAATTGAGTGTTCACCACGAGAGAGTTATTATTACATTATTTGATTGTTACACAACCGGATCCTGATATTTCCTCTAACTATACTCTATTTTAATATGAAAAAAACGTACGTCTGATTGAAAATTATTAATAAGCAAGATAGCCAAATACAGTCAAAAGTAAAAAAAGGTTTTGAGTTTTGTCAACTGACTCATTCAGTTGTGTGACTTTAGCGTGTGGTGGTATTTATACTCTCACTTCTTTTGCCTGTCTTTAGCTATATTTCTTATTATTGATGTAATAATATATGTTTATCATTCATGAGCCCATTCGACCAGATGAGATCTATGAGTGTAATATAAATTATTGGACAAAAATTAAAATAAAGTTCTACATCTTCTTACCTTTTGAAGAAATATCGTCTCTGATTTTTACTCGTAGTATTATAGATCCCTATCGTAAATAATTTTGTATTTACATTATGCAAATATATAAAAATAAAACAAATTTTTTAATGATAGTGGATAATAATTTCAAAGAAAGGTCGACTAATAATATTTTCTGATTGACCTTGTAACACGAAATTAGGCATCCAATTTATCGAAAAATTTAATTGGTAAAGTTGATGGCGGTAAGCAGAGCTAGCACCAAGAAAAGGCTTTGTAATGTTCAGCCATAAACCTTGCCTCTCCATGTAGTGCGGATGCAAGACGAACGTGAGACAGGACTCTTGTGACGTATTAACAGAATCCCTGAGAAAGTTGGAACGGAAGAACAACAACCCCAAAGAATTGCCGAAAATCAGGTCGCTCCACGACCTAAAACTGGCCTCCGAGGAAATGTGAAATTTTACGTGATTGTGTCATAACGATCAGGCGACTCGATTTATACCCCTTCCAAAGGGGAGTGAGTCGCACGATTTTGGAAAGGTCAGTTCGATGTAGTATCTGAGAGAGGAGAGTATTAAGTAATATCTTGGATAGTTCAGTTAGATGCAACATCTTGGAGAAGACAGTTTTTAGTACGATCGTGGAGAGAGAAGTTCAGTGTACTATCTGGAGAGGAAAGTTAAAACACATCATCAAAGTTCGACGGAGCATCAAAGTTAAAAGTAGCTTCTTGGAGAGGAGACGACAGCCTAAGAAAACTCACAACTAGATGAACTGGAGTTCATCGCCCGAGCCTTTGACACCGAGATTGCGTGCCGTTATCAGGAAAAGTCACCCCCTGAGATCGGAGCAGTCTTCCGAGAAATTTTTCCGAACATCCGGAAACTCACCCTACAGCCGACGTCTACCTGCAGCCGAGAGGATGGTGACGAACGGAGGCAAAAGCAGAAACAGGAGTCGATTAGACGACATAAAACAAAACAAGAAAAACAGGTGTGTGCGTATTTTCGAATTGGGAAGTGTATGATGATTCTGGTACACGACACCCACATGACACTTTGATGTAGTTTAATAATTTTTGTGAAGCATGTAAATGCCCCTGATTATAATGAATGTTTGTAAATATCCTGATAAATGTGAATCCCATTATTAAAATAAGTATTATTATTAAATTTTGAGTAACAACAATGCAATAAACCCCCCTTTATATTACAACATTAAATGTAATTTTTGTATAAGTCTACTTGAAAATATGAAATCACAAGAATATTTTTCAGTTTTTATAAATTATATACTCATAACTCTGTAATTGTATACGATATTTATATTTTTCATGTTTTGATGAAATCAACATATGACTAAGATTTACTGTACAGAGTTTCTTTCAAAATAATTTTTTGTGTGTTTTCTAAGACCTCTTTTGAAATAATTATTCACTGACGATTCTTAATTTCGGAAAGATATGCAATTAAACTTTCAGCGTGTATGACGTCACCACCATGTCATCACATGCTTTTCTGAGAAAAGCAACAAATAATCACGCCATCAATTTTCGGGGGAAAAATTCTGGATTTGGCAGCGCTGACGCCATATGATGTCAATTGTGACGTCTCACCCGGCGTAAAAAAATTCAATATGGCGGCTCGTTCTGGACAGTAATTCCAACCAAACATATTAATTATTATAATGTTTTACAAAAAATATTCTAAACGTGAAATAATATTCGTTATAATAATTATTTTAGTAAGCTATATTCAATTTTTTCTTTAAACTTGAAGGGTTTGTGTGTGAAATTCTTTTTTTGTTTTGGTATTTTTTTTTATCTGCTAAACTCTTGCGTTTTTATACCTCAAAGTATTTTTTTTTATATGTGCAAGGCAACCAGCCACACGTTTGCGTGTCTCACACACAAGTGTACGTTGAATTCTTCTTGTAACATACATTCTCAAATTTCTACTTGATTTTCAACTGCAGCCAAATTTACTTTAAAAACAAACCAAGCAAAAAGTAAATATAGAAAGCAAAACAATCTTGACACCCGACAACAGGTTAAAGAAACTTTTATAAGTTTTCAACACACTTAAATGCACAATTAACATACTTTAATTGTACTGTTACTTATAAGAGTTAGCAGAAAAATCAAAATTAAAATATATTTGTAAAAGTATCTTCCATCAACAATTAGATAAATAAATAGAATTATTATCGACAAAAATAAGTCGGAAATAAATGTCACACAACGTTTCTGCAATTCTTGTTCCTGAAGTATTGTAAAACCGATTCTGCTAGAATTTTAAGTTTTCTCAGAAGATTAGCGATTAGAAAATGCTAGAAATATAGAGAAATCTATGTATAAATGTACGTATTAATTTCTTTGTTGTCAAGTATTTGAGGACGTATTAATTATTACCAATTAATATTTTCACCCCAATGGCGTAATAATAATTGTTTGTCAGATTGTACTGTTGTTCTCAGTTGAACGTCTTCTATTTTCCGTTAAAATAATTTTTTCACAGTTTCCTTTATCTATTAAATAAACAGGAAATTGATAGAATGTTTTCATGTTTTGTAAACAAGAAACAATCAAGAAAGGCTGAACCACGGTTGAAAGAAATCCTTTTCTTGGCAATAGGGATGGAAAGAATAATTTAGAGATTCAGTATGAAATTTTGAACTTACTCGTCCAGAATATCTGATACAAAAGTATAGTATTTCTATATTTCTAGATTAATCATTCAGAATACTATATCGCTATGTATTTTAATTACAATTGGACGTCATTTTTGAACTCAGTTATTTTTTTAAATTTAATTTTTTTTTAACTATTTTCCTTAAATTATTAAATTTAAAATTTCTTAACACTTTTTAATTTTGGTAATAGACCGTCAGTTAAATGTGATAAAGTTATTCGTTGGGAGGACATTTAAACTGATCATATTAAAAATTAAAACGCTTGTAGATTACGGAGAGACCTTTTGCATCTTGTATAAATAAATCCAATTTTAGCCTATTATTAATGTAACCAGATTTCCGTAACTACGTACTTACGTTAAATAAGTCAGCGATTCTCCTTTAAACGTAATTTCGTCTTCACTTTAACCAGTAATAGGAAAATTACACGAAAGTGACAATTACACCAGAAGTTTCACTAAACCGTATGAATTGGGTATCTCGATTATTTCGCACCTCATTGTGTATGAACATCACAACTGAGAAAATAGTGACGTGTTAGAGAAAAGTAACCCAGGGCAGTGAATAAGAAGTAGAGGTGACGGTGGAACAAACTTTTCTGCTCATTTACAATTCTAAAATAATTTCGTCCATGAATATCACATGAAAATATCGTAATGCTCTAGTGCGGCATTAAAACATGTTATGGGACCAAGGTGTTCCAGTAGATATGCATATATATTCTCACAACCTGGAAAATTGTCTAATTAACTACCTTATTAATGTCATGAGAAACCTATGATTGTATTGGAACAATCTGTTAAAGACCATGTTCAGAAATAACGAAATTTAATGAGATTGGGTGTAGTTCAAATACTATTTGTTGTTAATTTAAAATAAAAACTACTCTCTTTTTTAAAAAGTTTGATAACTTTATTAAAAAACGTAGAAAATAATATTATTTTATATATTGTATTGCCAATAAAACAAGCCATTAATTGTTTTAATATAATTAAATTGGTAGCGGATAAAAATTGAATTGTAGCGATTTGAGCTATCAAAGACAACAATGGCAGCGAGTTCTTTTCCTTTGTCGAAAAGCCGAAATGGAGACCGCGCGCGTTAGGAACGGCAGTCTGCACGGAGCCTGGGTCGAGAAAGGATAAACAAAAAGTCTAAAATCTACATACGAGAAGTTACAGTCTGGAATCGGCGATAATATGAGAAGGAGGCTAAAATCTGAGTACGAGAGATATAATACAGTTCAGTTCTCTTACAGCAACAAATAGAAAAGTCTCCAAATATAAATTGCAAATCGCGAGTTCCTGTATGGAAGCAAGCAAATAGTTGTACGGAGAGATTTTCGTAACAATTTGAAAACGGGGAAGCAAAAGGTTGCTTCACGATGATGGAACAATTTTCGCATTGAGGGACCGACAACCACTAGCAGACTAGTGGGGGCGGCTCATCCGAGGTTCCAGATAGCAGAGGACGAGAAATTCTAGCGTGTGTATTAAAATTGAAATGAAGTAGAGTCAGTGTAAAAAAAATGCCTTTCTAGTGTGATAGTTATCAAGACACAGGAGACAGATCTACGATCATTCATTACAGACGTGAGTAACCAAAACTTTGATAAATTTGTAAACGATAATTAAAAGGGTAGAGTCAGATTTCGTTCAGAGTTCATTTCGTTCAGCTTTCTTTCCACTTATTTTCATATTGTTTTGGTTAATTTTTTTATATTTTGAATTGTTAATAGTCAGTTTATACATTGATTTTGTTCTAATTATCAAACCCAGTAGTGACCCTGAGATTAAGAGATTTTCAACAAATTGGATTGTAAAATAGTGATGTGTATTTGCTAGAACAACATAAATTGTAAATAATTAAAGTAAAGTTTTGTAAATTTTGAACAGAGACCGGCGTACTAAGATAGGGCTAATAATGTGCTTTTTTAAGAAATAAAAAAACTTTAAATATTAATAATTTTATTAATCATTTCTTTTAATTAACCCTAACATGTTGTTCATTACATAAATGGCTACCACAACGTGGGACAAATTAATCATCATCAATTTGATCATTATAATGTATATAAAAGTGAATGTATCTTTGATTGTTTGTCCCTTATGCGTTCCAATACCATTCATCGGATTACATTGAATCTTTGGCGAGTAGGTTTCTGTCGGCCTTTTGAACGGAAAATTTAAAAAAATGCGAAAACGACCGATATTTACATCGAATTATTATTTTTCGGGGTTAGTGAGATTGATAGTGTTTCTTTCGCTGTTATGTATCTTTAATCTCAACCACTTTCGGCATGGCAGGGAACACCCTTACGAAAAACACCAATATTGGTGTCGGAACTGGGGCATGGGAACTCGCCGAGTTTAATATTGGCATTCAACATGACGGTTAGGTAGTATTTTATCCTCTAGGAGAGAGCGTGGAAGGTGTTGAAAAAAGTTATGAGTACAAGCTGAATCGCGTAGAGCATATTCTACTAAACTTGGTACGTATGTTACTTACGATCCAGAAACAATCACTGTTTGGATAAAAATAGGAGAACATGTAGGGGTGGAGATGAATCTAGTGGCATTTTGAAAACATTATAAATAAGAATATATTAGTTTCAAATGAAAAGTTTTCAGGGTTTCAGGGTTTAAATTGTAGTTCTGCCCCTAGGAAGTATGGGAGGGGAGGAATGATGTGAATTGAAGTTACATAATAATTCTACGAATGCAATCATTATTGTTGTTGAATTGGGGGGTTATGGAAGTAACTGTGTTTAATTCTGACTTTAAACATTAAGTTGTAGATAAACCCCGAGCTGGTGGGTTGAAACGGAGTGAAAAAAATTCCGATTACAATCATAAACGCGTTTATGACTCTCTTAAGATGAGATTAGTGTCGAATACTTTTCTGGTGAAATATAAATAAACACTTGGGCACCCTGCTAGTAATTAATAAAACACTTTAAACATACCGTTGTGAGGAATAACATGTGGGAACAGATTTAAAACAGTTATAAATCAACAATTTCAGCATAAACAAATGAAAATGAAAACTACAAAAACAATTACCTTGGCTGTGCGATGATATATATTTAATACGTCACGGAAATTTTTAATGGCACGGGATTCTAGAAACTGCAGTATTGGTACATGAGCGAGTGAAACTACAGGACGATGAGTATTCATTCCGTTTCTTCATGTTTTTGTACAAGATACTTCTTTACAGAGAATTAAGTAGCCCTGAATGTTTCTTTTCATTATTTAAAAAACCAATATTTTTTAAAATCAATACAGTAAACAAAATATTTAACCATATCTATCAAACGAATAAATTCATTCAGATCGGCGTTGAAAACTATTTTAAATATTACAATAGTTTCTATTTTAAGTGTTTATTAATTTTGGCTTCCTTGACAGTCCGCCAATGGTATATTGAAAAATGAAGACTTAAATTGTTTAAGGTGATCCTTTTTGGAAAAATGTCATTGATTTATTGCATAATTCAAGTTGTAGATTTTACATCGTTTTACCTTATATTTAAAATATTAAATTTTTATTAGCATTACATTCTGTATAGCGTATATCGATTACTCAGAGCTGGGTTTTGTGTAGTGTAAATTATTTTTAGTAAATTCAAAACCTACAAGCTGAATTTGAAGTTTTTAAATCCTGTAGTTCAGGCATTTGCATCACGAGATAGAAGACATTTACATTGTGTTTGTGAGGCAGACCGCAGAAAACCCTACACCATACTGTAGCGTAGAAACAATTGATCCGCTCGACACACTCGTATGACTATTACCATTTGCTTCTTTAATACCGATTATTTCTTGATTTTTTTTGTGTTTTATACGTATCTCGATGATTTAAGAAGAATGTAAATTAATTTTAATATTGTTTATAACATTTCTTCATATATGCCAAAACATTACTATCTCAAAGCTCTTATTCATAAAGCGATATTTATAATAAAATAAATGAGAATCACTTATATTCAATTTTAAAAGAAATAGTACATCATCTCCAGAACAACATCTAAATTAATTGCAAATTTTATCGGCTTCCAGCTAACTTATGTAATCAATTACAAAAAAAATTTTAGTCTAGTATTTATTTTTTTGTTGATCTAAAGAACAGAAAAATGTAATAACTGTGCGTATTTGAATTTTACGTGTCCGTGTTCTCAAGTAAACGACTCAGATTTAGAAATGTAGAAGTCCATTCCGTCGAAGGCGCCCAACAGCCATTTTCCTTGGCGACGTCCTCAGTCCCTTAGAGGCAATAAGAAGCCGTTGTTGCAATGGACCGACCTGGCTCACAAAAGGTTTAATTTTCCAGCCCACAAACTCGGTCCTTTCTTCAGAATTGTAAACTCGTATAGTTCTCTGGCGCAAAATAAAAAATCTACTTTCTCATTGCGAGAGACATAAAATATTACTATTCTCTCGGTACTTGTCCTACTGTTTCCAAAGAAAGAGTCAAAGAAGTTAATAAATGACAGGTTAATCAAATTTCTTGTTTGTTAAACTGAAAATTTATGAGGTAATTAAATTAAGATTAGTAAATTAGTTTTATTGAGGTATTCTTTTAATCAACCTTTATAATAACAATTGATGTTTGAATAAGTTTTCATGCGGGATTCTCATATCTGCATCCTAAAATTTAAATAGGAAATTAGGTTATGTAATCTGAAATCACGAAAATAACTTTAAATATAATTAATAAAACCATAATATTTCAAGAATTTCTCGTATTGAAAGAAAAAGAAAGATATTAACCGAAAAGTAAATAAATAAAGGTATCAATAAGGGATCATAGTTTTGTTGAGTTCCATTGTGTCAGTTTATTCGTTAATTAGCGTGATGTTAAATTTAATATAATAAACTTAGGATACATTCTAGAATAGTACCTAATGAATAAAAATAAATTATTTGCACTTGACCAATCACAAGAATGCTTGGCGTTAGTAATATGATTTGAGAAGGCAGATCGTTTGACACTGTGGAATTTGATATTGAACATATATTATTTGATACGACGTTTTAATGACCTTTCGGTTCGCCCAATATAGCATGAATTACAATCAGAGCAAGAGATTATATAAACAACACAATGTTTGATATGTGTGTCCAATGAGTCCTTACAGTTTTTTTAGCATGATAGAAAGCGTAATAGTACATTTATAACAGATGGAAATTTTTGAATAAATGTGCAATTTTCTTTATAAATTTTTAATAGGAAGAAAAATAAATATTTTTGGTTGATAAGAAACTTTACAACAAGCGAGAATTATTATTTAATATAAGAAATAGACCATATGTACGAAAAAGGAGAGTTTTTTATGGCTCAAAAGTCCAATGAGGCCCTTGGTCTACCTACACAACAACTAGATTGTCATGTTAACATGACATATTCTGGATGGGTGTGACACGTGGCCAGTATATCGATTATGCCTCAGTCTTAACCACCGTTCCAAAAATCAGGTACAAATGCCAAACATGGTTTTGAAAGCTTGATCCCGTTTACACTGTTAAACAAACTTATAAATAAAATAATTTTCTGCGATACACTTTATCTAAAATTTAATTTTTGAATTAATATATGAAATTTTCATATATTAATTCATCATTTTCACATGAAAATTATGAAATAGCTCAAACAGAATAGGCGTGAAAAATAAATACAAGACTTCGTTTTTGTACTCGTTGTTACTCCCTTTAGGTGTAGCCGTAAAATGATTGGAGTCTATTGAAAAACACGCTACACAATTCTAGTTTGTTATTATCTAGTTTGGTAACGGCGTTGCCCGGGTTGTCATATAACCCCGATTTTTTGTAACGCACCACGACTACCATCATTTCCATGCCGATGAACTCATTGATACAGAAAAAGGTTTCATTCGTGAATATATCGGCAATTTTAACATGTTAATTTTTTCTACCCTTGCTACTGAGGGTTAAACAAAAAATATTTATTCGACGCTTGTTAAATTGCTTGAAAATTTCTACCTTCGGCCACCTCCACCCAGCCCCTCCCATCTTCACGTGTTGCCCTGGTTGTCATAAATAAACTCAGCGACACCCTTAACCGCGATTTGACTCCAATATCTGTTGTTTTCGCGTTACTTTTTTGTAACGCCCCTCCCCTCCCGTAGGGTGCTCCTTTTCCATGCTGTAAGTGATTGAAATTATACACAGATAAAATATTTATCGGATTTAAATATCGATCGTTTTAGTGTGTTTGAATGTCTTTACCCTCGCCCCCTCCCACAATCTGTCCGTTCACTCTCCTGGGAGTGTTTGACGTATCTCAACAAACATTCTGTTGATTTATTAGAAGAAGATTATAACACTTTATTAGTATTTTGTTTCTGTCCCTTGGATTTTGCAGATACGATTAATTTTATTTCCCGATTTATTTAATTGAAAAAATGTAGTGTGGTATTTAATTTGCACCCCTAATCAATTCGTGTTGTGGCTGTTTCATATCGTTTTAAATTGATACAGACGTAATTATAACTTCTGCACTAACCATATGTTTTATATCCTTCATTATTTGTTTATTGAAGCATAGTCGTAATATAGCAAAAGTGTATTGCATGTTATTAACTAATAAATAACGCATTTCTGTCGAAGAAAACGTAAAAGTTTGTCATTAACTTGAAATACCAACCCAATTATTTGTCGAATATAAATTTCAGATAAATAATGAATTAAGGTTATGAAACAGTAGCACTCTTACAAAATCATAGAAAGAGAGTTGTGTATTCTGAAACACTGAACGCTATGCAGCACTCTGAAAGTCGAATAACTGTTACAATGCACTAGCAATAAATAACGTTGTCAGTCTGCATGACTTGTATACTGTTATGACGCTACTAATGTCTTGCTGACAGTAAACGACTCACTAATGCCTTTCGTAAGTCACCAAAAATATCGATGTTATCATCCCCGCGGATAAATTAATGTCTTTTATTGACAACTGTGGGCGGTACGTTCCTGTAAATTCCATTCAAAATAAATGGGCGGGCATCAATAATCGTAAGGTTGTCTGCATCCTTTTGAAGTGTTACTTACGAAACGGCTTTCAGAATATATTAATTGATTGTTCGCTATTTTAAAATTTTTAGATGCAATTTTCGGATGCCAATCAATATTATTAATTAAAATCAAACATTGCTAGTGATGCTGTAGTCATATGTGATGTAGTTGCGAACGGTAACATTTGTTCAATAGTTCCTTTGAACATGAAATTAACATAAAGATTGATTTTAAAACTGACAATTCCAAAAATATTGCAAACAAAAAGTGTTTTACTGACAAACCGCAATCCAGAATATATTAATATATAAATATCAGAACTCTAAAATTATTTTCAATTACAACCACAATACAGTTATAAAGAAAATATGTAGTTCTTGGTTTCATTGTTTCACCAAAGTGTAGTTCTTTGACCTCTAATCTGACACACATATTTGAAAGTTTCCATATTTCTGTTATTTATGTCATTTTTAAGGTTAAAGGACTCAAAGATCCTAACAATGTTTTCACCACAAATAATGTAATAAATACAATAAATTGTACAAATTGCAATTTTATATTACAGTAGTCAAACCAGGAGGCATTTATTACAAGGAGTTGCCACCACGTAGCTTGTTACTCTAAAAAAAATTGTAACACAACACAGATAATTGCGCCAAAAAAGAGTTCACATTTAAATATTTGCATTGAGCATACTGAATATTAAGATTTAAATTAAATTGTATTCAAAATTATCGATTTACGTCTGGTTTTGAATAATTAAAGCAGTTTCTTACTTGTTGAAGACACTTTATTCTTTTTAGAGAGTAACAAAGTTCCGATACATGTTCGTATCAACTTTTTGTTTACTTTCTTTTGTCTTTGTTTACTTTACACTAATAATAGTCTCTATAGGACGAAAATCTGAAGAACGTATAGGGTAAAAAAATGCTGTATTAAATTGTAGTAATTAATTTTGACAATATATAACTACATGATATTGGGTAAAATTAGGGTTTAAAAGCTTCATTCCAACACACATGCAAGCAAGGTCTAAAGGGGACAAAAATTAAAATATGCGTATATTTTAATCCAGAATGTCCTCTGTGGATATAAAATAATTATCTATTAGCTGATTTTGGAATTTATCTTTGTTAGTCTTCTTCACTAAATACCTACCCAAATCTTTAAATTAAGACTCAGTATACATGGAAGATTAAAATTCAAAACATGAGATGAAGCATAGATTGGGTTAACATAGATTATTTACGATATATTGACTTTCTAAAATCATTTACAAGCCCTTTTACCTAACTGTACATTTGCTATTTTGAAATGAAAAATACTAACAGAAATTAAAAAATGAACGGCCTAAAATAACCCAGCAGAAATTTCAATAACGGAATAGAGTGAAGGCGGACTTTTTCGAATATTAGTGAGCAGCATGCGCCCCGCAGCTACGTCGCTAGACAAGGTAATTATAAAATTCCACTACGCCATCAACCTTATTAGTAAGCCATATCGAATCGTCAAACAATTCAATAACAAGCTAATAGAAAATTTAATAAGCAAATGATGCGAGCTTTTTAATGGCTCCCCATAGTTTCATTGTATTACGGAGCACATAAAACGCACTGATTAAATTAGTCCAAACGTGCTTCATCACAGTTAGGAAATATTTTCTCTAGTGAAAAATAAACACAATTAAAAAGAGCACTCTACGTTTAATGCGATAAAATTGAATAACGAGTTATTTCTGGGCAATTTATTACTACAACAGAAAACAAATATGTTAACTTAATTTTATCGAATAAATTGATTTGAGAAACGTGTATTGATAGTGCTATTAAATATTTCTGACTACACAAACGTATTGTATAATTCATCTCAAGTGTTATTTCATAAATGTTAAGTGTCTTTTTAAAATCTTGATCCACAAACCGCAAATATCGAGAAAGTAATATTAATAACATGCAAATTCCATAATGAATCAGTTAAAATAGGAATAATATGTACACTTAATTGTTTGCACATACATATATTTAAAATAAGTTTCCTACACAATGCTTGGATCTCATCAGATGTACAAAACATTAAGTAATTACATATCATAGATGCAAACAAGAACAAATATGACGAATCTAAACATTATTTAAGAATATAATCATAAATGTTGCTAAGATTATACGTGTCAGTTGATAGGTAATATTTAATTTCATAATCTAATGTAGTAATATTTTTCCAGTAAAAACTGTGCTTATTTAGATTTAAATGTTTAGTGGGTACTGAATGTTTGTCACAATGTTGTTTTAAGTTAGAAATATGTTAGTTAATGCCATTTTGGATTGTTCTGTGTAACAAAACATTACTGTCTCTACATTAAATTTTGTATATAACATTTGTTCAGCCAAATAATTGATATAATATTTACAGTTTTATAATAAACGTATATAGATATTAATGTAGTAAGATTTAAACAACTCCAGTGAATTAAAATTTATATAGTGTGATATAAAATAATATTATTAAAAATCAGTAGGTGGATTTAGGAACTGTAAATTTTGAGAGATAGATTTAATTACGAATTAGAAGGTGTGACGTCACTAATGGGCCTGAGGACCACAGAGCAGCGCTTTCCAATGTCAATGATGTTCCCTCAGAGTTTTCCAACGATGATGTGGCATTGTCAGAATTATTGATATGGACTGTAAAGCGAGAAAGAATTAGTCTGATCTGAAATCGGTTTCGCTGTTCTGAAACGGAAAGAATTTTCAAGTCGCGCGCCTTAGTGAATTTAAGGATATTTTAAATGCATACATCTTACAAATAAGTCGTTTACTTACAAATATTTTACTTTGCCGTTCTTAAAACGGAAATTCTTAGCAAAAGAAATTCCCCCGGTGTTTCCATATCTTGGATTCGTCCCCAACCTCGGTTAACCGAACTCGGGTCAACCGAAAATCGGGTTATCCGAAAATCGCATTTCCAATAACTAATAGGTCTACTGAACTGTACGGAAAATTACTGAGTTTTTTGAATGAGTAATTCAATGCTTTAAATATAATCCTAAAAATATAATTTTAAATTAAATAAATGCAGTCTACGAAGAGATTTTTGTATTCGTTTGACCTTCAAAACCGTTTTAAAATACGTACTGTAGTTACATTACAAAATACTCTTAGATGTTCGTGGCTTAACCGAAAACATTATTATCCGATATTTTTGGAATTAATCGGTGTTGTACTGTACTAATATTTGTAGTATATCCATACCTTTATAAAGCTCTTCACAAGTCGCGCGACAATCGCCAATTCGTTCACCTGTTGATTTATTTAGTGTAGTATTCGACCATCGTGTCTATACACGACCACTGTTGTCGACACAACCCGCTCAATGTGAACTGACCACAAGACCCTATTAAGCGAAATTACGTTCATTCGTTGTATCGTAGTGCGTCCGAACTATTCGTCCAATAAGATAAAATAAGGTTTTGGTAGAGTTAGCAATTTGGTCTAGAGGACGCGGATGGCCGATTAATAAGAAAATATTTTCTCTCACACTCAATATAACAACGTAAAAATATTACGTCTAAATAGGTCCGACCTATTTAATAGGTGGAATGAAAAAGTTATACGTGACTCAGAAACAGTATTTTAGGTGTCATCGTTTTTTGATCCCTTAATACATGCAACGTAAGGATGAACTAAAATCTTTAAGATATGTGGTCAAAACAATTATGTTATAAATTCTTATATTTTCAAACTTTAAATTGGCTATTGTTTTTTTTTCATTTTTTTTAACATGTCTAAAAGAACTGTAAATGACGTCATTTTAATTTAACCCACAGCATTTGTTAATTTTTAAATTCCCCACGCAGTATTCGGTCCAATGTCATAAGTTTACTTCATTTATTACCCTCTTAGCGTTCTTATGCAATTATAAAAATTATTCACGACGAAGGAATTTTAATCAGAAGGGTCGTTTTGTTTGTACTGTTCTCAACTCTCACTACTACGTTCCTGGAAATCTGGATTTTACCGATCAATACATTTAACCGGGAAACTGGAAATCGATTGTGCACATTCATTAAACGTTTTAAACAAATTTAAATTTCGCTTATAAGCTCAGAGAAAATTATGTTGAGAAAATATAATTTATCTGAAACAAATTACTACAATATAGATTCATAAAATACAACCGTACAACAATTAGAATGAAACAAAACAAATCTTCCTTACTCGATAAGTACTGTATCTCAAAAATTATTTAAAATGTAATTCACTTATTACTAGTGCTTGTCATTCTGACGGCCAATGGGGGATATACTTTATATTGGAACTGTGTGTTACTTGGAGTATTCACAATACTTTCATCGTTTACAAAAGACGTTTTGGGTCTTCTGTACAATAGATAATTCTATCAATACTTACAAGCTTATAGAATACTGAATCGTTCTACACGTAGGCCTACTTATAATGAAATAAAATTTTTTGCCATCTATTTAGAGCTCTTTTGGTAGTTTAGCTATATGTTTCGTGTAATAATTTATCCGATAGTATACAATATTTTTAGGATTATTTTTTCACTGCTCTTGAATTACGCAAGAAACTGCAGTATGTTTCTTTTTACTATGAAGGTTTTGTTTTTATACTGTTGCTTTAGCGTAGTTTCAGTTTGGTAGCTAATAATTTCAGACAACAGATAATTTTGTTTGCTTTTTTTAAAGTCAAAATTACTATTAGCCATAATGAACGTAGGTGTAACAGCTGGGTAAAGTTTTCTCGAGATTCCAACCGGGTAGTGTCGTTTAATTTCCACAACGTTTCGATGGCTTGCACCGTCATATTCAGGTGAAGTGCCGTTCGAAGTATCTCCTAGATACCACGAGTGGCCCACCCCTACCACCTAGAGCCAATAAAAACTTCCCGTGCTCCGGTTCCACGAACGGGGGTATATAAACAGCCTTACCTACTTCGAACGGTACTTCACCTGAAAAGGTGGAGGTGCAAGACATCGAAACGTTGTTGAAATTCAACGACGCTACCCGGTTGGAATACCGAGAAAACTTTATCCAACTATTAGCCATTCTCATGTATAAAAAGTTAAGACAATATTTAAATATTGTATTTCATTAATATAACCGTAACAACTGGATATTCGCGTTGCGGATGAGGCTCAATTTTATACAATTTTAAACAAACCAGTTTCAGCCCAAGATTTCTTTTAAAAGGTATGCGTAATTTTACTATTCTGTGCAATGGATTTAACCGTTTTGTGATAATAATTGTGCATATGTAATTACTACAGTTGTTATAGAGCGCGAGTAAAAGATTGTGTGGGTTTTGATTGAAGCAGCTTAATATAATTCACACCCATACAGAAGAACACAAAACACGTAATGGATATAAAATGAAATTGGTTTCAAACCGTCAAATTTGTAAGCATGTAATACTAAGATTATTTATGAGCTACACGAGGTGTGACTAGACTTACTATAACTAATCATATTCTCAATTAATTTTCAGAAAAAAAATTGTAGACGCTGTACTCAGCATCCTGAAGAGAGGTAAGGAAGTTCTCCTAATTTCTCGTTTGAAAATGCACCGCACGCATCCCGGCTCGCATTAGAATGCGAAAGGTAATCTTCCTTGTCATGATCTCCTTCGGGGATACTTTTTGCATCACAATGCCTTCCTTCCAGAAAAGTAAGAACTATTAAAGGCAAAATTGGAGTTAATTTCCTCGTGCCAATAGTTTTGAAGGTTTACCGTCCTTAACTTGAATTGTAAAAAAATATTAATTAAATTAGGTTATCTATATTTATATTTCTGAAAGACTATTTTAATTTCTGTTTGTAGCGACAGTTACTCATATTTTCATTATAATAGTGCCCTCATTAACACTAAGTATATATTTATTTATTTTGTACTTTTGTTAATATCAAGAAATTTACAGGCAATCAAATTAAATGTACTTACGACTGTTTGCTAAAGATTTTCATTTAAATGTTGATATATTACAAACCTATCAATATTATGATACATCCCTCTTAATGTTTAAGAAACATCTCATCAGTGTATGAAGTCCTGTGAAAGATTTCTAAGCATCATTACATATTATCACTAATAAAGTTTCCAAAAACTTCTTCTCACTTATTTATTAAATACAGGAATAGCATGACTAATAGCATCACTTAAGTTTTTCACACTGTATTTAAAGGCAATGTAACACAACTATTTGCAGATTACATGAATTTAAGCTGAAGCAACTGAAATTTAATAGGCATCAAAACGCCAATTATTATTGCTATTACCATATTAATTTTTAAACAGTGCGTTTTACCATTATTAACCCTAAACAGCCTACATACTGAGTAAGAGAAGAGAAGAGAAGAGAAGAGAAGAGAGAAGAGAAGAGAAGAGGGAAGAGAAGAGAAGAGAAGAGAGAGAGAGAAGAGAAGAGAGAAGAGAGAGAAGAGAAGAGAGAAGAGAGAAGAGAAAAAGAGAGAGAGAGAGAGAGAGAGAGAGAGCTAGAGAGAGAGCTAGAGAGAGAGCTAGAGAGAGAGAGAGCTAGAGAGAGAGCTAGAGAGAGAGAGAGCTAGAGAGAGAGAGCTAGAGAGAGAGAGAGAGCTAGAGAGAGAGAGAGAGAGCTAGAGAGAGAGAGAGCTAGAGAGAGAGAGAGCTAGAGAGAGAGAGAGCTAGAGAGAGAGAGAGCTAGAGAGAGAGAGAGCTAGAGAGAGAGAGAGCTAGAGAGAGAGAGAGCTAGAGAGAGAGAGAGCTAGAGAGAGAGAGAGCTAGAGAGAGAGAGAGAGAGCTAGAGAGAGAGAGAGCTAGAGAGAGAGAGAGAGCTAGAGAGAGAGAGCTAGAGAGAGAGAGAGAGCTAGAGAGAGAGAGAGAGAGAGCTAGAGAGAGAGAGCTAGAGAGAGAGAGAGCTAGAGAGAGAGAGCTAGAGAGAGAGAGAGCTAGAGAGAGAGAGAGAGCTAGAGAGAGAGAGAGAGCTAGAGAGAGAGAGCTAGAGAGAGAGAGAGAGAGCTAGAGAGAGAGAGAGCTAGAGAGAGAGAGAGAGCTAGAGAGAGAGAGCTAGAGAGAGAGAGAGAGCTAGAGAGAGAGAGAGCTAGAGAGAGAGAGAGAGCTAGAGAGAGAGAGAGCTAGAGAGAGAAAGAGAGAGCTAGAGAGAGAAAGAGAGAGCTAGAGAGAGAGAGAGAGAGCTAGAGAGAGAGAGAGAGCTAGAGAGAGAGAGAGAGCTAGAGAGAGAGAGAGAGCTAGAGAGAGAGAGAGCTAGAGAGAGAGAGAGAGCTAGAGAGAGAGAGAGAGCTAGAGAGAGAGAGAGCTAGAGAGAGAGAGAGCTAGAGAGAGAGAGAGCTAGAGAGAGAGAGAGAGCTAGAGAGAGAGAGAGAGAGCTAGAGAGAGAGAGAGCTAGAGAGAGAGCTAGAGAGAGAGAGAGAGCTAGAGAGAGAGAGAGCTAGAGAGAGAGAGAGCTAGAGAGAGAGAGAGAGCTAGAGAGAGAGAGAGCTAGAGAGAGAGAGAGCTAGAGAGAGAGAGAGAGCTAGAGAGAGAGAGCTAGAGAGAGAGAGAGAGCTAGAGAGAGAGAGAGAGCTAGAGAGAGAGAGCTAGAGAGAGAGAGAGAGCTAGAGAGAGAGAGAGAGCTAGAGAGAGAGAGCTAGAGAGAGAGAGCTAGAGAGAGAGAGAGCTAGAGAGAGAGAGAGCTAGAGAGAGAGAGAGAGAGAGAGAGAGAGAGAGAGAGAGAGTTCTTCTAAACCACCCAAAAGTGCGTTAGTTAAGGTCTCGAAAATTTTGACAGTTTAATAGTTTAGAATTATTTGTTATTTTCTATTAGTCCTCACAAGAGGAATTAGAATGCGTCAATAAAATATATACAAAATTATACAAACAGATTAACTTGTGCCCACACTATGTCCTAATGAATTTGTGAATGTAAAATTACACGTTGAGAAGTTAGACATAAATATTAACAATTAATAATAATAATGAAGCACTAAACATGATTTAGGTGCAAATTAAACAATAAATATATTTGCAAAACACTGATATAATGGTCTTCGAGGGCCTATTGTAGTGGCCATCGTCATTGCCTCGTGTCACAGAGGTCCCGGGTTCGAATTCCGGCATGGATGTTTGTGCTCGACCTGGTCACGGAAACTAGTATTAAGGCTGAGGGAGAATCGACACCCCGACCACGTGTCACTTCTAAATTCAGAATGTGTCATGTAAGATGATAGCCTGGCAGTCGTCTGGATAGGCCAAGGTGTTTAACGGGCTGTCGAGCCAAGCGGAATAGAATAGATATTATGTGGCCTTCATGCTACATCTTGATCTTTAACTGCAGTCGCTGCGTCGATGCACGTCGTACATGTAAATAGAACGTTAGTATAATTCAATAAAGAGACAGGGTTATACGTATATACTTAACTATTACAGAATTCCAACAAGCCATTAGTGTAATTATTTAGGCATTTCGAGGAACTATTTATTTGTAGAAAAAGCTTAATTAATTGACAAAAGGTTTTCTGTGTTTTAAAAATAAATTCTGTATTTTTAATTTTTTTTTATATAATTGGGGAACTTGTATATGTTTATAACGAAGTATAATACTGTAACACATATCAATTTACCCATATTTATTATATTAAAACTAAGGCAACGCTTTAAATGCTTCACACGAGGCAATATCATCGCAGTAGGTCGAGGAACTGAATCAGAATGTGCCAAGGACAGTTGTGAATATTGCCAACTGAAACTTACCTAGTTAGAAGTGGAGTAAAATCCCTAAACTAGTCGTCATCCCGCCAAGAGTGAGATGTCATCAATGAATGCAAGAAATGTAACCGCAAGTGACCGGTTGGAAATAGATCACAAGATGCCAAAATATGCTCCTGGGAGAAATATGGGAGGAGCCAACATTTATCGAGGGAGTACATAGGAGAGAATTTATAGTTTTCGTATCAAAAGTGTGAGTTTGAGTTAGAAGCACGAAATGGGAGTCTGAAATGAGAGAGTATAAAGTACGTTACGTAGGCATTTCCCATGAGAGCTATCGAGCGCTGAATTTGACATCACAGAACTCTTGAGACACACCCCGAAGACAGACTGTATTGCCTTGACGGGGATGTCAACCCCAGCCCCGAACTCACCACGTTTTACGGACATTCTGAGCGCCGAGAGTTTACATTGCCGAATTTAAAGAAAATAATCTCTGCTACACGGCCCTTAGTAAATGTAACTAGCCGATGCTTAAATTCATAGTTGTAATTATTTTCCTGACAATTTTAAATTACAATAAAATATAGTAAAAACTTTTTGAATTTTCAATATTATTTATTCATTCGCAAATATTTCATGATACAACATGTTAGATAGCACACTAAATCGCAAATAATAAAGTTAATAATTTCTTGACTAGAAATACTGATCTCTGATTATCAAACCTTCAATATAATTCAGCCTTATTTTGAAGGGTTCAGGAAATGATTATCAGTGTTTACTAGGACAATAAAAATGTTAAATGAATTTCTTAGTGAACTATAAATGTTCTGCCACAAACCAATACTCGTAAAACGTTCACTTCGTCTTCCTCACCAATTCTTTTACAACAACATAACTATATATCGTTTGTAAAGCTTATTTTAATAATAAAATAAATATCATTATTACGTGCTACAATAACTATATATCATTCATTGCTTTTAAAATTTTTAGCAATTGCTTCTGGAATGGTACTTCTTAGTAAGGTGCAGAACAGGTATGAAATATGATTAAAAACTTCCCACAATCTCAACAATTTGTGATAAAACAATCAAATATGTATTACGGAAATTAATAAACAATATGTCACATGGTCCAGGTGAAATTTCCATATAAATATTAAAACTTGGGGAAAGCAATCATTCAGTACTGTAGAATTTTAAGCTGGTAAATCCCATTAGTCAAGAAAATTGGGTTTGTAGTAGCAGTTAACAAATCGGATTAAAACTGATTTTAAAAGAATTTGTCAGTAAATCTTGTCTCAGTATTATGCAAGATTATGGAGTACCAAATAGAAGACTTTGAAGTGTTCAAATGAATTGCATTTAATTAGCAACTTGGTATCGGGAAGGATTGTCGTTAGGAAATAAGCTTATTTCAGTAGCCTAGTTAACTTATGAAGTTAATGAGGGCAGAATGGATGAATAAGTGACTTCACCAAAGATTTTTTTAAGTAACGTCTGCAGATTATTTATCGATAACGCAATTATTTTTGCAATTAAAAACCAAGTATATCACATCTCAGGAAAAATATGTTTGGTTTTGAACTGACACTTCTGATTATGATGTAAACATGACTTCTGATTAAAATTAAGACAACAAGAAGTATTAGAATATTATAAAAAATGGATGGGTTACCTCTAATGAAAGAAAGACTATTCACATTTTAGAAAAATTAAATGAAACAGGTATAGATAGAAGATTAGTATTGGGATAGGTATTTTTTTAAACGGCTGATCGCATAAATTTAAAATTGGATAACAAATTACAAATAATAATTAAAAATCGAACGATATTTATTTTTATTACATGAAGATCTTACAATTTCAATTCTTGGTCTAATGAAAATAAATTGTAATGAGTAGCAAGAAAAACAATTCAATTTCACATACAAAACAAATTTTAATATACGAACTCGAATACAGTTTATATGGAAAAATAAATCCAAGAGTGCCGAAATGTAGATATTTAGCAACTACAGCAACGCTGTAGTTGTGAAAGTAAACGAGCCATGCGAATGAAATTGGTAGTGTAATAAATATTCAAGTCAAACATGTTGTTAGGTTCGTTGTTCACCCTCTATAGCCTACAACCCGATCCGTCTTCTCCGTGGATAGCTCAAGTGTCAGGTGGGTTGCATATCGAAAGGCGAACACAGTTTTACTGATGTGGCGTGTGCGTTGCCTTTGAGAATGTGGTAATAGAGACAGGAATACAATCACCTGAAATTTAACTGACTCCATGAATTAAATGCCAAAATGTTCAGCGTACAAGTATTGTGAGTCGGCAATATATATTAATTTCTTAAAACTATGGAACTAACATAAATCCACATTAACTGTCCAGAAATAATGAAATTTAACAGACAACCGAAGTATATTGAACCGCTAATTATCTTCTAATATTTATTAAAAATTGTATAAAAAATTATTTGAAGCGTATTACAAAAGTACTTCAATTATGAAAATATTAGTAGTTGTATTACTTTGCAAATAATTTTAATTAACTATTTTTTATTATTTAACCACTCTCCAGACACGAAATCATCACTACTCTATCGAGAACAAAGACGAGAGTCCTGTCACCCAAGTCACAGCGGCGAGAAGTGTGAAAAAAGTATACGTCGTCGTTTGTTAAAAACTGTAACATATAGTTCGTGAGATATAGCAAGCATAAGTAGGAGAAGGGAGAAGATGGAGGGGAATTTTGTCGTCAGAGGGGATTTTTCCCTTGCAGAGAAGCTGGCGTAACGCTTTCATTATTGAAATCATTCATTATATTCTGATGAACAAGATATGAAAATAGCTGCACGGCCTTTATACCACATCCCGTACTTAAAATCTCTAACTTTAAGGGACATCTTTTTTGACGTACGACATATCCTGAACTGCATACAATATATTTCTTCAGAATAGTTTTTACACTACCAAGTAGCCATAACAATGTGTTAAAGTTGGCTATCAGCCTACTCCAACTCCAACACCTAACCAGTGGACGACTGCGCATAATATTTTGACACGACTAGCTATTTCTCTCCAGTTAAACATATGTCTCAGTCTGACGTTCTTCTGCTATTAAAAATTAAATAATTATGTTAATATCATTAATTTGTTAAATTAATATACGATAAATTTTCTTTTTTACATTTGCTTTCTGCAATTGATGTGTTGAAAATTTTTCACATTTATTTAATTATTTTTACATACTCGTTTATATAATGCGACGAACAATTTCAACCGAACTTTGTATATTAAACTTGCATATTAATTTTCTTCAGATATTAATTCTTTCTATTTTACCTTTTTCTCAGCTACTAATTGTCTATTTATATATTTCTTCATTAATGTACTTATTTTGTATTTTCTATTATTTGAATTTTCCGCATTTGTCTTTTTTTCTATTGATGTATTTTCCTAATTGTGTATCCTTTGTAATAGTATTAAATTATCGATTGATATACTGGTGCCTTAATTTGTCCTATTTCCTCAGTAGAGAACACACATACTCAATAAGTAAATATAAAATATATTTGTAGACCTCCAAAATAGAGCCCTTCTGAATAAAAATTGGCAACTTTTCATGTATATAAAAATAAACAATCAAGGCCACTTTTAAAAGACAAAGAAGAAAATTTAATTGGTCCAATGAAAGGTATGAGGAATTATTATAAATGCTTTTAATGAATTTCACTATTTTTGGTGTAACATGTATCTTAAGATACATTTCTTATACTCATATGGGGGTACCGTTCCTGAGAAATGATGTGATACTTCACAGGGACTTTGTGAAAGATTTCATACAGAAATATTCGTTCTGTAAAAGCGGCTTGGAAGGTACTTCAAATATAATTATTTCCAAGTTTATAAGTTGTATTTCAGAATAAAGAATATGGGACGAGTTATTATATCCTCTTAGTCCTCCTTAATATGATAGACATACAAAGCAAAAATATATATGAAATTTAAGTGACTCCATGAATTAAATGCCAAAATGTTCAGCGTACAAGTATTGTGAATATATTTTTAGTTAGTATATTTTCTGCAATTTCTATAAGAAATGTCAAAATAAGTTAAAGAAATTATTATGCTACTTAACTATTCCTGATACGGTAATATAGAAAGTATCCATTCATATTCATAGTTCAAAGTACAGGACGATGGTAATCTCTCATTTATATTCCAGAAATTATGATAATGTTCTATTTGTATAGGAATAAATTTTCGAGCCATCATTCATTTCACTAAGTTATCGAAAAATATATTAGCAGTAACCGATATATTCACGGTAATAAATCACAGATGGAAACTTCTGACTAATAAATATCTCATACAACAACATCTGTTGGTAAAAGCTGCTAAAAAACGTAAATAACAAGGTGAGGCGAGAATATCAATCTCCCATGATGCTGCGTGGTTCCACCTTCCAACCTTTGTTACGGATGTGTATAAATCATCCTGAACGCACAGAAAGGGAAGAGATGGCGTCTCCCATTGTTAAAACGACAAAGTGAGCTATCATATATCACCTTCTAGCATAGCACGCTGGCAAAACTGAATATCATCGTCGCTAGCCAAAACAACCATAGGAAAATACGAAATTGTAGACTTGAATTTTAAAATTTTTGTGATTAGTCGTGTGATTTTTGTCAGCGTTCCATTCGATTCCACTATTATCTAAAGAAGACTATAGAGTTATTCGTGTCCTACGGTAACCTAGTAAGCCTCCGACCCTGAGATATTTATCGATATTTCGTGTTTTTTTAAATTTATTTACGGTCGGCTTCCACAATGTTAGTTATTAGATACCCATGGTACATAAAAGCTATCTCTCGTTAATTACATATACTATGGGATTATATCTTTGGAACTTGTACTGTCCTTTGTTATAAAGGGTCCTTTACCTTTACTAACACCAGAAGCTTGATAAGGTTCTGTATCACCTTCTTGGAACTGCACATATCTCTTGCACTATGTTTCTCTACGGTTAAGTACCTGGGAATGCACCTAGATAGGCGTCTATATGGAGGAATTAGATATTCACAAAAATAAAACAATTTGGCCTAAAATTCCATAAAATGAATTGGCTCATGGGGCGAAGTCACACCTTTAACGGGAAAGTAAAATATTACTTTATAACACAGCTATTCGGACAAATGAGGTTATATGGGATACAGCTTTGGGGCACAGCTAGAAGATCCAACATCGATATTATAAAGAGGTTCCAATCAAAAGTACTGCGATCCTTGGTAAACGCCCCATGGTTTGTTGTACCGAATGAAGAAATTCATCAAGACTTGGGACTATCCACGGTTACTGAAGAGATACGTAACAGAAGTGTGCGCTACCAAGACAGACTAAGTTTATCCAAATAAACTTGTAAAATATCTGTAAAACTAGGATTACGAAGAGTCTTGGCTCAAAAGAATCTAGTCTCTTGATTTTAACAAAATATTCACGTAAACTCTACAATCTTCTAATTTTAATTTTGAAAAATTTTCAATGGAAAGTTTTCACCATTAATTTTAATACAGTATGTATGTCAAAACAATAACTAAATGTCTCTTTTTATGACAAATTATTAGAAATAAATAAATTAAAAAAAGTATTTTACTATTTTGCATCTTCCTATTGAGGATTAGAGGTAGTAGTCCCATATTACATCTTGGATTGCAAGCGGGATCTGACATCCTGGACATATTGGACATTGCTCTCTGGTAAGAAGATGTTTATGAGTCAATTATTGTGAAGTGTTCTTATTCTTGCGACTACTACCTGGCAGCTAATTGATAACTTGTTGGGATGTATTAGTTTTCTGTATGCTATTTAGATGTGTTCGGAATTCCATTTTTTCCACCATAACTCATACGTGACGTTTTTATAAGTCTGTACAAGGTCTCTGCTTGCTCTTAACTGATGTCATGCTAATCTCCAATTGTCCTTTCGTTTTCCGGGATCCCGTCTTGCTCCGGGATCCATATTAAAAATATTTTCTTGTTTTCATTTGTGTTTTCGTATTAGACTCGCACTTCTGTTATCTACATCTTGATATCTTGTTTATATAATGATATCTAGTTTATATAATGTTTTCCGTTGACGCAGTACCTTCAGTGATATGCAATTAAATAGAGATAATTAAGAATGATGTACTTAGATATGGTCTGCTTCTCTATCCGGACTTGAATGCGTTATGCTATTTGCAAGAATCGTTTCAGATTCACAGAATGTTCCTCCCTGAAGATCAGTGATAGACTCGAAATGAATTATTATTTCCTAGCCATAATATGCAACGATTTCATTGGTGTATACTCGCGTTACGCATTTCTCTCCTGAGAACGTCGCAACGCAAAGTGACATCACATGCTTCCGTTTGTCATAAATTCCAGGGCAGAGGACTTAACTTCATTCCACAACTACGTGCCCTTATCTGCAGGTAGTTTACAGCGGCCATGACCATTACTTATCTTATCCCTCTGCTGGTAGCGTTTCCTGAAAGAACCCCTATAACCTCCCTTCCCTCTTAAAATACTCCCTTTGTTCCTATCTTAATTGTAACCCTTTCACTTTTATTTCCGGTATCTAATTACGTTTGAATTAACTTAAAGAAACATACTACAGACAGGAACAACTTGAACCGTGAAGCATTCTTACATTGTTTCGATTTCGACTGTCTTCATTATATAGAGGAATCTATATGTGAAATAAATAAAATATAGGTTTAATATTTTATTAAACTGATGCGGTTTATTTAGAGATAATATTTTATGCTTGTTCCATAGTCCGATGCGTTAAAGAAGTATAAGTTGTTTTAGTGGTTTTGCATAAATTGTTAACATTATATTATATTTACGGATTATCTCAGAGAAATTGGGAATATAAGTAATAGTTATATTGGGATTTGAGGTGTCTTTCATTATCTGAGTTTTCTTTCAACTCGAGTTAATTTACTCAATGTGTCATCAGTGATTAGAAAAGTTAATAAATTGAAGGTTCGCTAGGAACGCGAAAAATATTTAATGGCGAAAATCGGGTTAGATAATATAAAATTGGAAATTATCATAGTTTAAAGAATCAAATAATTTGTACATATATTATTTTACTATGTTAGAGGATTAAATATATAGAGCGATAGTGAGATTACTATCAGAAAGTCAAAATAAAAATTTAATTTTAACTTGAAAATATATAAAATTGTGGGACTTTGTGGATATTAGTTTTTACTTTCAAAACGTTCCTGATAGATAGTGTGTTTCGTTAAATATAAATAAAAGTTTAAAGTAGAATTCTTTAATTTTTATTCGTCTAATATACATTACGGGAAGAATGATTTAAAAGGAATTTGAGAAATAGATGTTATTAGATAAATTTTCTATTGCCTAGGAAAGGAAATGCTGAGAAAGAGATGAAATTAATTTTTTTTGTGGCTTGTAAAAATAAAGTTGAGAAAGAAATTCAATTAAATATTTTTTACAGCTATCAAAATAACTAAAGAAGAAATTCAATTTAAAGGTTTAAGGTGCTGAAAACAGGTATAAAATGCAATAACATTTTTAAACGGACAAAATGATATATAATAAATGCTAGGGAGAACAATTATGGAGAAACGCTCGAGAAAGCAGGTGTTAATACTTTTCCTTGAAATGAGTGACGACAAAATACGCATAATGCAAGGAATTCCAAGCAATGAGTAATTGGCATAAATGAAATAAGCTCCAAGCTGTCCGTATAATGTCATGAAATTATTCAACAAATTTTCTTAAAACTTGTTACAATTTAAAACAATTACTCCACTGTACATAATTTAAATTAGTACTTATATAAAGCTGGTAATGACTACCACTTAACTTCACATTTCTATTAAAATAATAACCAATTTTTTTCGAACCGTTTATTCACTCATACTTCTGATTTTGAGTTAACGATTCTCTCTTCCTAGTCAGGCTTAAACTTTGTTTACCGTAAATTGTTAAATTTAATTGAATGTTTCTTCTTATCGATGATTACTATCTTAAAGCATTACCGCATGACCCGTTTCGCATAATATTCACAGTTGCGGATTTTCTCTGCATTTTTCTAGCCTTCACGTATTTCTTTCAGTGGTACGATCGTGTAACTCCTTTATAATTTCACCGATGAAAAGTACAAAGTAAACTTAAAAGCAAATGCAAAGTGCCCACCGCCATAAATCCTCCAGGCATATCAAAATAATGGTTTTCTTTAATAATCTGAGACTTTGTCGACTGGAAGGAACCCAGAGTTGGGAATTTTTTAGCAAGCGAGTCAGAAACAAATTTACCATCTAGACCGCATGGTTTAAAGGGGATGACGTTTCACCAGATGGGGAAACGATATATAAAAAGCGATAGAAGAAATTTTAGGTTTCTTCTCCTTGGAGATGTTGGCATGTTAGAATTCTGGTTTTTCTTACACGTATAATTACACATCGTAGAGAAATAGGGACGAAAGTTTATGTCGCATAGCATAGAAAGAGTGGCCGCAACAAGGAAACCGGACTTGACTGGAAGAACACGGAAAGAGGGGAAGACGCTTCCTATTTCACCTAATGGTGCCTATGACCTGAAAGTACAATGCCCACAATTTATTTCTACATTTCATTTATTTAAAAAATGGAATTCAATCAAAGAAAACTTTAATTAGCTCTAAAATCGCGTTTGTTTTATTAAGCTATTAAATAAAATGGTGGCTCGCGGTTTATTTATAATAATTTATTAAGGCTATAGTAAAATTTGGGTAAGTCGCGAGAACATTTACAAGCAAATCGTTCTATTCAGATAAGAATGTTTATCTTCTTGAGTGCATTTCGCCCTTTGTTTAATTTAGCTCTATACGATTTATCTGATCTAGAACTAACGTTTGTCTGTGTGCATATTTATATAATTTCTCAAAGCAAGGCACTTTTACAATTATTGGTTTGCTACATTACCTAATTTAATATTTTGTACATTACATGAAATAAAATATTCTGTAATAACTATTAATTTAATTCATTTTCAAATTATCTGTTTACATTCGCGAATTTTATTCGAGTACGCGCAGTTCTATTCCCTGATTTATATTCAATGGAATCATCCGAAAAGAGTTTTATACGTGACTTTACACCATCCGTGACTTCGTGCCTGAACATTAAAACAAAAGCGGACACTTCCCTGGGGTACGCTTGGGTTAATGTCGGCTAGTGTAGAAAGTTCATTTACTTCAACTCTGTTCTTACGACTCTTATGAAATGCAGTAAAGTAAGTAAATTTTGGAATATCTATCTTCGAATACTTCAAATTTTATAACAGTAAACGGCACACACGCCGTACGCTTTCGAACGATGAATCATTAAAGCGTCTTTCTCCTTCCATATTTAAATACGTGATGAAGTTTTAGGTTAAGTATAATATAAATCTTGAGGTCGGTACCCATTATGTCTGCTATAAATTCACTCCCGATCCTCCCAATGTTTACGGAGATACTCTGTGATTAATTTCATTAGTTGCTTGCAGAGTCGGACGTGAAACGCACTGGCTTATAATTGACCTTTCTGAACGGGAAGCCAATTTAAAAGTGGCGAAATTATTGGCCGCCATAAATCTGTGACGTCAGTATTATTAATCGAAATTTCAAATATAAATGTTAGATAACCAAACATGACTTTACCTCTTGTTTCAGCATTTCACCGAATCTAACGGATTTATAGACCCCATATGATACGTGGTATACAGGCTTTGATTTATAATAGTGAGATGATCTACATTCCAAAATGCAATCTACCTATTATTGATCCAAAAACAGTATTCGAAAATATATTAGATTTGACTTTTTTTTTCATCGAAGGTTAATTTTATCTTGGCTATTTAATGGTTAAATGAGAAAATTTCGACAGCCATGTCCACAACCATCTAGTTGTTTATTACAAGTCGTTTAACCTCGTTATAATTATTGATGGGCGATCAGATCGTGACGTGATTCAAAGAGTGAGTTACCGGTGGCTGGAGAAAAAGAAGACTATCTTTCTGACTACATTATGAATACCCACATTTCATTGTCAGAATCCAGCTCACTGATCTCAATCCTCAACTTCGCTCGGTAATCAGAACTGAATCGAAGGTTCAGTCACCACTATAGACTCATTTAGAATCATGCGAACTAAATAATGTTAATAGGTCTGTAATTTGAATTTTGATTTTATATCAAATGTTGTCAACTATGACGGTTTTTAGTCTTATGACTCCCAATGCTTTTCTCTATGTCTTGCAGAGTTTTGCAGAATTTGTTCTGACGTCCCAGTTTCTAGACTATACATGTATTTATCTCTGAACTTTAATCAGCAATTCTGTATTCGTCATACCAATTAGCGGCTGTTTAAATTTTGTATTTAATTTATTTAGATTGAAATATGACTCCCGTCAATCAGCTATTATAACCTATATGCCTGACCATGTGAATTTCTATCTCACATCTGAATACTTCAATATTTGCAGTTTACACAGAAACGTTATGAGATATACCAAGGTAAGCTCTTGTTTTAATTTTACAGATTATTCCACTCGTACGCCAATTTGTTGATCAAAACCAACATGTTCGTTCCATGTTGCAATGGCATTCACACTTAGGTTTATTTTTGGATTTTTTAATGAAACTGATTTCAACGAAAAACGGCTTTGCGGAATTCGCTATGGCGGATGTGTTGAGGAAGGGTAGAAGAGTGAATAATAAAATAGCCACAATGACTTGGGTTAGTGCCGAATACAATACGAGCGACACGTAGTTGGTTGGTGACAGTCTCCATGGTAATTAAACCAAAGTTTAGTTAAATAGAAGTCCGTACAACCTTGTAGAAGTCTGTGTGTAAGTAAATTGTAGGAAATTGTAATTGAAGTGACTATCGTAAAATATAAAATTCAATTATATTGTAGAACTCGAATATCACGGATCCCGCTTTTAACTTTAAGGATTTGCAATTTCCAGACAGACTCGATTTATCGATCACGATCAACAAGTCACAGGGACAGTCTATTAAGTACAGCAGAGTGGATTTATGTCCGCCGTGTTTCTCCCGCGAACATCTAAACGATGGGGTCCCCTTTATTTATTATTACTAGCTGATAATATTCCATTTTAGAGTTAGAGGCTACAACTGTATCATTTGTTTACTCCAATTAAAGTTTTAAAAATCTGTAAACAAAATTCCTCTTGATTTTACAACAAATATAATTTACTGCCTAATATAAGTTTGGGCAACTCTATATATTTTTAAAAAGTTAAGTGTATATGGAGCAATTTTAAACCTCGTACGCAAATGTTTTACATTCGTTGAAAAAACAGACAGTGAAGCAACTTCTAGTACTAAAACGCGCGTGATTGGCGTCTAATCAATATATGTTTGGATCTTATTCCCGATGCAGTTTATGTCCAATTTGAACCTCTATCACAATGGATGATATGGTTAGAAAGTTTTAATAAATAAAGATAAATATGATCCAGATTGGAGTCGAATTCATAGTTTCGGGGTCGTTGGGAAGAAGTGTGACACACTGGACCGGCAGCTGTACAGTTCATTCCGCTTGGTCATAAGGAGAGCTTAATTAATTTCTATAATTATGTCTACTTCAGGTAACATAAAAATATTTTAAAATATTCGTTAAACATAAAATAACTGTTATATTTATTTAATAAATGGTTATTGTTTACCTTTTTATTAAATGAAACAAAAATTGTTAGTTGTTAGTCCGATAAACAATGTTTATATTTCAATCCTGCTTTCAAGTAAATACGTGCACTGTGCCGTGTAGTATTATTGGAGTGTGAAAATAAATTTCATTTTTCTACCGAACAAGTATTTGTTAAAAATGAAAGATAAATATCTGAGATTAATGGGGACTTCAAAAATTGTTGTTGATTAAGAATTTTGTTATTAAGTAGAATGAGATTATACGAAACTGCATTTCTTCTTAGTTATTATTTTGTTAAATATCTTTAAATCTGATTTTTCTAAACAAATGTAATTGCAGCTTGTATGCGGTCACTGGCATATCGTAGGTGACGTGCAAACTTCTTATTTTGTGTCGTAATCTCAACTCGGAAAGGTTGGTCTGACTTTCCAGTAAAAGGCTAATGAATGCCCCGTAGTTTAATTTCCGCAGCTTGCAAACAATTCAGAAGGCTCGTAAATAATTGCAGGGCCGTTTCCGTTGGCTTGCATGAACTGCGCAAGCCTGACAGTTTCCATTTGCAAGGCTAGACGTTGCGATCACCGCAAACAAGTCATCTTGTACTCAAATAGCTAAGTGGACAACTCTCTAGGTCTTTCTTCATGCCAGTTTCTCTTAAAAAATTATCAACATCTATGTAAATAATAGTTCACTAAAAATAGAAAGAAATGCTAGGGATCAAAATAAAATTGGCCTAGACCATAATGACTACATTTTACTTCTATTCCAAAAGTGGAAGTTTCTTTGCTTCTCAAGGAGTGGATTTAAGACGTAGTATAAAGAAGGAGTTTAAATCGGGTTGTTCAAACTGAAGGGAATGACAGTCTCCGGTACTGTAATAATTATTTGTTATAATAAAATGCAGTCCATCATGCCCATTTTCATCATAAATTTAGTTAAAAACGTAATAAAAATTCTTTTAGATCAAATACCTTAACTCTATAAATAAGAAAATCCGAGGTGGGAGTTAATTCATCTATATAATTATTTCTCAACAGAGGACGTATGTGATTTGTATTGATTATTGAATATTGCCAAATATTGATTTTAGATATTTATTTATTATTTACTCTTTAAAATATTTCAGTATTGAATACTTTATGCTAACTATTTACAAAAATGTACTAAGTTTACTAGTTTCTTAATAAATACTATTTCCAAAAAACTCAGTTTAAGGATAGGATTAACTGATCAAAAATGTTTAAGTTCTCTTTTCAAGGCAACTGGAGTGTTTTTTTAAATCATTAATATAACCAGGAAGTTTGTTAACGATTGATATTCCGGTATATTCCACTCCTTTTTGAGAAATTTTAAATTATTTTTATTTTTTGTATTAAATGATTGCATGTCATAATTGTTACTAAAGTTATCGTACTTATTTATTACGAATACCATAAATGAGTAATGAATTGAAAAATAATTTCTATTAAACAAAGAACAAATAAAAACAAGTTGTTATAAAAATCGAAAAGTACGTGAAATTTATTGCAATATGTGAATACTTTTAATGCATCATAAATGATGATTTAAAATGGGAGTATAAAATGTTTCGTTCCCGAAAAAAATGTTTTAAACGGAAAAGAGCGCTGTTGCTGCTGTTTGAATATTAGCAGATGTTCGATTTTAAATCACGAGCACTTGTATTAATTGCTACAGTTACGTAGCGAATTGGAGCAGGCGTAGGTAGCTGGAAATTATGTAGCGTGAGAAGAGGTCGTTACTGCAAATAATGATCCATCTCAAAATTTTCATAAAAGCTTTGAGTTAACAAAAATAGCTTCAAATCATTAACCTTATTATTACAAGTATTGCGGATAAAAGCAACGAAATAAGAAAAGTAATAAACAATAACTTGGAGATGCAGATTAACCATAAATGAAAATAAAAATTCTGGGTTGTGTAAGAAAATTTCCAATTCAAGACGAATAGCGGTGACGATTAGTAATAACAATTACGATAGAAATACAAAAATTAGTACCAAAAATGATTAAAAAGAACGAAAAAATTGGGAAGGAGGTTATGAGTGAGGTGAAGAATAGCAAAGATGCAAAGAACGAGCTCTATAAAACATGACAAGACATAAATTGAACTGAAAGTCTGCGTGGTTATTCCGAAAAGCATTAAAGAATTGTGTACATAGGAGGCCAGTATCAGTGTAAATTTTAAATAAAAACAGATACAAGTCAAGTAGTAATACAATTAAAGGATTATGTAATATAACGAAGAGTATCTCCTGTAGAAATCATAAGTTACGGAATACCAGCTCCATGTTTTCAAAAATTGAATAAAGTGTCATTAATAAACTGCAGTAGTACAAGCTGGAAGAGATTCGTTGAAAATCAGTACAAATCTATACAGTGACCTACGAGAATGTAGAAGGCTGTTCTCTCTGCTGACTGTAATCCTGTGACGTCATCAAACTTAGGGCCAAGTTTCGAAGGGATGTGACGAATGACAGTACCATAATTTAACATTATATACATATATAGTAGTGAATAAAGTTTTATCAATATGTTAAGGTGACTTTACTGACAGTTAATCATTCACTCGATATGTTTTTTAAAAGTGAAATAGAGCGATGCGAGTATTCAACAGAAAAATCATATAAAATGAATATTTGGCGTACATTCAAATATTAAAAACTGTAAATGATTCTTGAAAAACAATTATCCACCAATTAAACGAAAATTACAAACTGTAAAAAACAGTTAATAATATCAACTTAAAAGATAAACTACATGTATCTAGATTATTAATGCCAGTAGCTGAAACCAATGTTAAATATAATTTTTTGTTCTTATCTTATTTTATAAAATATTGCTGTGTCCATTTCAATAATTAAATGTTTCTTTACAGTTGTTTAAAATTTACTCTTGGAAGTTACAGTTATTACTTATGTTGCAGTATGTTTCACTTCATATTCATATACTACATATAACAAGACTTTTAATGAATTACTGACTTTTACAAAAAAAAAAATCCTGGACTAACTTTTACTTTAAACTTTTCTGTTTCGTAAAATGTACTCTAAACAAATAATTTTTAGGATGTCTCTAATGCACATATTAAAGTTGCTATGAATAAATATTTTTATATAAAAAACATTTAAAGTCATTCTCTCAAACTTTCTACACAAAATTTGTCATTGTCTTGACAATCTACATAAAAGTTTTTAAAATTATTTCTGTTTTTACTGTTTTAGCCTTCATACGATTAAAAAAATCTTTGGTTGCTTTTAACATTGTATTTACATGCATTTAATAGTTACTGAATGCATTTCAGTATATATAAAATTAATAGTCCCTTAAAATAAGTTATAAATCAGCTTAAACCAAAAATGATTAACGTCCATCCTTAAATGGTGTTGTAATATATAAGTGCAAATCCGTAATTATTCCATTCAAGTTTGCCCTGTCAAGTCGCACATAAATTTGTCTTCCCGGTTAATTAAAAGGGATGGCCATGTATAATTAAATAGAGTTCCAGATTCTAAAGACACCCGAGTACCAAGGTATCGTACAAACTATTTATAAATAAATAAGCAATAGAGTCAATATGTCGGAAAAAATTATGAAAACAAAAAATTCGCTTGATTAACACAATTTTTGAACTTCAAGAGATTATTTAAAATACCATTTTGAATTTAAAGCCATTGACAGCGTCCTATTACGTTTGCTTTTGGTTTAATAAATTTTTCTGAGATACTGGCTCAATTGCTTATTTATTTGTAACACATAATTTCCAGATTATATAAAATATTCAACTAAAAATTTAGCTTTTCTTTGATTAATTAAATCTTATTTTCTCCTAAATAATTAAATATTTTAATTAATGCCGCAGCTACAATAATTCCACTTGATAGAGTTGCAACGTGGGGAATTGCATACCCCTAGAATAATAATAAAACTGCTTTATTTTATGGATTACGAAATTTTAGACAGAGAACTCAGGATATGACAACAATAAAACTATTTCAATTGATGGCGCTCAACGTGGGGAGTTATAAATCACCCGCCACCACGATAATTTAACGATTTAATAACAGTAATAGTGAAACCATTATACAAACCAATTTGTATGTACAACTGAATTTTATACTTCAAGTGTAAATAAAAGAAAATATAACTTTCATACTTATTATAAGTTTTAAATCAATGCCATATTAATTATTAACGTTCTGTCAGACTACAAAGTTTTGTTACTATTGGACCACACGTGTAACACATTTTTCAGCCCTCCAGTATCTGCGAAAGATTTTTTTTTGTGTTACGATTTATTTAGTTTTCTCTCTGTATCGGAACGGCACGAAAAAATCTTGGAGAGGTTTCAATTTGGTGTGGATGTGTCGCCCTCGCCGTGTATATCAAGGCTATCTTCTGCGGTTGGCCCAGAGCGTTACCCATTCGACACAGATATGAGTTTTCCGCCCTGACTGATGCCGGGATATAAATCTGTGGGCTCGCTATTCCACTGATAACTCAAAGCCCCTCTTGGCGGAGTAATTTCTCAGGCCCTGAATATTAACAGCGTACATATACATTCGGCTTTACGGCACGGAATTTTCAGGGCTTTCCCGTGTGCTGCTTTGGAGAAGTATTTAGCGAGGCGTCTGCATCCTTTATAACAGTTTACTGGCTGTGCTTTCGTCTGCCACATTACACTACGTTGCAGCTCGCCCACAACTTTCCCGGGGAGAAAAGAGGCAAAGAAAGTAAGTTAAGATTGTTACAGTGCCACGGCTGCGGGGAAACTTAATAATGGTTGCTCAAAAATACTGATGCACAAAAAAAGGAGGTAGTGTTTTCTGCACTTTATAAAAGTTTCTCTAAAGCCATTTGTTCATTGCGAAACGCACTTCGCCGTGCATTAAATTTTTACCCGACTTCACGTTTTCCTAAAATAATTTCATTGTATCACTCGTTCTAATACCATCGTACAGTTTTAATATAACTAATAAGTAATGGACGATATTCTTTAAAATATTTTCTTCCGTAAATTGATGTATTAAAAAAAGTGAGTAGCCTTATGTAATTAATCTAATTTCAATACTATTATGAGCGAATCATTTGAATATTTATTTTAGATGAACATATAACTCAAGCGTTTATTGGTTTCATTTTCAGGGCTATTACGAAAATCATGTGATGCTCGCTTTAGATTTATAAATGTAACACCAATTAAATTAGAACAAATTCTTAATCACGGAATACTCGAAACTTATCAAATTATAATTAATAATTCTATCTCAACTTATTGTTTAATTGTGGTATACCGATGAATAGAACATTAAACAGGTCGATCTTGATAAAAAAAATTTAACAAGATGAAAGTGAAGTAATTTAAAGTTAGTTTGACCTCCCTCGTGACCCTTACTGGTAGTTAGGAACGTTAGCTTGCGGCCATCTCCTGGATCGTCTCAAACAAAGTTAGCAGTAAACTCCGTAAAGATGAGAACAGCAGTCAGACGACGTATTCCAAGAACTTCGGTAGGACCTCGGGCGCTTTCTAGGATTCAGGGAGATATTTCTATTTACTACATGCGATGATATTATAGGGTTACTGTTCTTTTATCTTAGTAGTTTTATAACTTATCTATAGATGAATTCCGTTAATATTAACTAACATAACCACACACAATACGCTTAGGGAGAGAAAACTTTAAATAATTTATTATTGTTCCTTCATTTTTGTGATAGCTTAGAACTGTTTGTTTTCAATTCAAACGACCGTTTTATAACAGTAGGTCTCGAATATAAACTCTTTATTTATTAAAGGTTTATAATGGTCGCGTTAACAACTTGGTCATTGGCGAACAATAAATAAACTACAAATAGTGGTTATTTACATAAGTTTTTCTGTGCTTCAGATTGATTCCAATAATAGACATACAATTGAACAGTTTGAAAGATTAATTATACATTTCAAATGTGGGTTTCTTACATTTACATTTTAAAAATTCGGTTTTGTTAATCAGTTATCATAATAATTGGATAATTCATTAACATTGACTAGGTTGTTCGACTGTTGCAAATTCCACTGTCCTGTAGTCATAGTCTGTTTTGATTAGGAGGAGGCGTCTGCTTCTGAATATTAATCCCTCTCTTGTTTCGTCACTAAATTTATAAGCCTTTTATTCTGCTTTTTGCCGTTTTATCGTTTAAGTGTAGGTAAAAAGATTCCAATATATTTATGAATAATGTAGGGGATATTTGGTAATCTCTAATAATGGTCCTTGGGTTCTTTGAGTCCATAGCATTTAGTATACGAGTCTTTAAATGTTCCAAAGGGATAGCTGGATCACTGTTTTCGTCTTCATATAATATTTTTACCCGACCTAATGACTGACTAAGCGTCTCATTTTACGATCCTGAATGCTTTGTTTTGTTTTCTTGGGTGGATTAGTGCTTGTCTTCTGTTCAGTATTACTGAAGTCTTTCTCATCAGCTTGACTTGTCGAGCTCGTAGATTGTTAGTTGTGAATTAACCATGTCCGTTTTTTGAGGGTTAATTATTTGAATTGCGGGTGCCGGGGTCTTACATTGAATTTGGTCATAAGTGACATTTGCACTCAGATTATTCTTCAGTATTGCATCTCTATCAGTACATGGCCAGGACTTTTACAATGATAGCAGTTATCTTATCATTCCGTATAGCTAGTGTCTTCATATTGCACCATTATCGAATCAGGAAGGGAATTTAGCTTATCCGGGTTAATAAAGAATTGCCTTCTCATACTTTTAATGTGAGGAAATCTTCGGTCACCAGTACTTATTCTAATATCCGATATTTCAGAAACTGGAATTATATTTAGCTTTTCTAGTTCTAGCACAATAATCTCGTTTGGTATAACTGGGCATACATTTGACAAGATAACACGACAGTATTTTAGCATTAAAGGTCTTATATTGACCATCTCACCCTTCATTGTTATTGATTTATGAACTTTTATTAGGTTTTCGACATCCTCCTTAGATGTTAGAAATGCGCATATTCTGGAATTGGCTATTTTAGAGATGTACTTAATTCTGATGGGGTCAATAATATTAAATAAACCTATTAGGTACTCATCTGTATTTAAACTTGCAACAGCGTCCAGAAATATGGCATGTATTTTATCCGGTTTGTGCTCCGTGGCCATCACCTTCGAATACAATCTAGCCTCCATGTTCTGTGTGGACGTCATCTTCAGGTATTCCTCTTCTTTACACTTTCTGGGAGTAGTGGTTTTACCTTTAATTACACAAAAATAGCTACCCGGAATCCGCCGGCGAAAACGCGCTTGAACTACCGGCTACTGATGTAAACACACTCGGGCACTGGAAGAGTTCTAGATACTGCTTACCCTACAATGGCTGGCAGCGTACTCGAATATAAACTACTTGAAAAACAAAATAGGACTAATGTAATCTTACCGTTCTTCAAGTTCAGACATTACCAAGATAAAATATGCAATATAGTATTAGACGTATTGTTTTTCTAAAAGTTGCTGTTCTTATCTGAATTCAAAATAATTTTTTTAAATTGGTTATTGGTTATTTAATTGGTTATTGGTTATTTAATTGGTTATTGGCGACCCTCTAAAAGTATTTACATAATTAAGTTACAGCAGGTAAGAAAGTTTCCAATTATGAACAACGTTTCAAATAGCGGAAGTCAGTTTTGCGTCGGAGACGAACTCCAGGAGACTCTTGATCGCCGTGGTGTGTAAACAGAAATCTTCTCCAGAGAACTCCGCTAAAGTCCTCCTACGTATATCCTCATACTTTGTGCATTCAAATAAAATATGCTGAATGGTGAGGACTTGATCACATACATCACAGGTGGGCTGATCTGTTCTGGAAAAAAGATATTCGTGAGTGAGTTGGATGTGCAAAGATCTAATTCTGGAGATTATTATTTGTTGTTTTCTTGAGATGCTGTTGAGATGGTACAGATCTGCTGATGTTTGCAGGTTCTGATGGAAGAAGCCGTTATTTCCTCTTCTCCTCTTGTCCTGCCAGTTACCCTCCACTTTTCCTGTACATTTATTTATAATCATTGTATATGCATGAAACCAGCCAAATTAGTCAGAAAATATATTGTCAATATATATGACCGATAGCATATAAAATACAATAATTCGGTTAAAAATGAGAAAAATAATATCAATAATTTTAAAAAAATATATGAAAGTTTATTATTTTAAATTATTTTTAAGATTTATATAAATTTCTTTTTAAAATTTTAAATATCAATAGTGTAGTTTTTGAAACAAATTATTATTTATTTTCAATAAATTAAAACTTTTGCTGTAATTCTTGAAAAACCTAAAACAATACTTACATATATATATTTTTTTAAAAAAAACACATTGTTATCCTCATTTCGGTTACAGCTGCTATTGCAGATAGAGCATACCTAGAATATTATACACAATATTTATTTTGATAACATTAGTATTTAGCTGATATTAATGTAGTTTTCCAGTATGGAAATTGTAAGTTAAAACTATTTTATATAATTTTATAATATTTTTTTTTTAGTTAACACTCATTTAAATAAATTTTATTTGTGTACATTACACTCGTGATGAAATCAAAGGTTGAGGACGAAACATTGTGTTAATTTTTATGTTTTTAAATTATTTTTGAATAATTTGGCTATTTTCATGCAATAATAAATGGTTATGTCTTTCGTAGAAAATGATCAGATAGTATTAGACGGATAAAAGAGGGAAATTGTAATATAAACTTAGTTTCCAAAATAATTTTAGTTTACATATAAATTACGTAAAATGCAAAGGATGTCAAAGATATTTACGGTAATATAAGACTATGATCTACTGACAACTATCCTGGAACGTTCTTTAACATCACGCAAGTAGATATGAATTTCATTAGAAAAATTAATAAATATAACTAGTTAGAACTTTCTAAGTGGAAATAGTACCTATAGCTCAAGTTCTAAACATTGTGAATTCCAATTAATAATTTATTTTTTCTCGTATTATTCATTATAAAATTCAAGAATTATATAATTCATTGTTTTATATCATCAATAATTTTTAATACAAACGTCTTATATCCAGGATTGCGTAATTTAATCACTTAGCAGACACATATGAGTATTGGAAGAGAACAGACTGTTCAATTACAAATTTGAATAATTAATTTGTATTCAAGGTTTTAGCTTTACCTACTTTTGTTGCCACTTGTAATTATTTTTATTTTTTGTTAAAAATTGGTTAAAAATTTGTAATTCTATCGGAAGTTAGTCGAAGGAGCTGGCTAGTAAACATAACGTCAGAGGACCGAATGTAAATAATTTTGCTCGACGGTAAAAGGTGATTTGGTTGGTGGTGCCGCGAAGTTGATGGTTTCTTGCTGTGGCTGTATCATGAGTGGTGACCGTGGAGGCGGTTAATTAGGAGACAACACTAAGGGAGTGTAAAAAAATTGCGCCTGTAGATTAATTTGAGTTTGTGGGACAAAGTAATTAAGAAAAGTTGTCCAGAAGAATGCTTAAGAGGTGAAAGTGCCGGTTATTTAGGAAGAAGTATTCTAGGGAATTGAGACATTCGCGTCGCCCCAAAACTTGTCACGTTCCCCGTTACCAGTTCACCTCGTTGCTGGATAACCCACGACGCCCTCAATAGCGAGACCACGTAGCGAATGAATAGGTACCAACTGTCGTAATATCAAAGTGCATACGAAACTAAATCCGTGATAGTGATTTAGCTGATTGAATTCGAAATTTTTTGTTAAAACGGACGTATAAAAGAAAATCCACGAATTCATTCGCATTAATTTTAAATATTTTGTAATTGATAATTTTGATAATTTTCGCACTATCTGGTCAATTGACCAATAAGTAATTTACTTGGGATTTTACATATATTTACCCGCATTGACTTGCCGTACCCCGTCCAAAATCCCCTGAAAATACCAAGGCTGTTGACCGCGTGGTCGAGAGTACAAACTCGCTTTGTTTACTGTAAGTTTAGTTATTATATATATATATATATATTGTAATAATCAAACGTGGGTCGAAATAAAAAAATAAAAAAATTTATATTTTATTTCTAAAAAATTAGCATTTATACAAATTAATATTATAAAAAGATCTCTTTCTCTGATGGGTCTTTACTGGGTTTGATAACGGACAAAACACTTAAATAATCAAAGAACCCAACATTTATCTTTAAATTACACACAAGTATTTAATCGTCTAGGCATCGACAAAAACTTATTCTACAGATTGCTTCTAAATTTAAAAGAGTTTATTTTATTAACACAGGAAGAGAACGATATCTGACTGTATCTTTTAATTCCGTTTACACATGTTAATACCATAAATTTCAACTCACGATTTCTCAGGAACCTTTGGCTCGTTCATTAAACACACACTTTATAGACTGGACGTTTACACACATTGACTCTAACACATATTATTCGTTCGACGATAGCTGGTTCTCCATACTCGGTGAAGGACATCCCAGTTGCTCGTGGTGAAACTACTCGACGCTGGATGCTGTGTCCTGGTCTCCTACCATCGAAGACTGGTCAAATTTTGATATTATTACAGATTGAACTTCTGCATATGAAAATGTTTATAGTTGAATAATTTTATATTTCTCTCGCAGGCTGCAAATTTTCTCCATACCCTCCGCTCTGACACTCATCTCGAACTAACTCAACTCACGTTGCTCACAGCACCCGTCTCCCATGCTGACTAACGCTGACTAAAACTGACTGGCTCTGCCTGACTCTGACTAACTCACAATAGCTCATATATCGCTGATATACTACTAGCCTCTTTGTTTTCCCTTTGTTTCAAGACTACGTCGCAACGGCGTGGTGACAGAATCTCCATTACTGAGATTTACATTCCGCAGCTGCAGTTCCTCAGCAAAATAGCCAGCCCCTCCGTCATGTCACATCGAGACAGAACCCGTAATTACTTTGCGCTTGTATCCTCCTCCCGATTACTCTGGACTTGTCTTCTCACCCTCACAAGACTTGCGCTGACCTCTCCTTACAAATCCTAAGTAAATACGCCACTTGTCAGGCCATTAATCAGAGACAATAGCCTGCCTTAACATAATAATTTTGGGACAGGCCACTCGCCCACGTACTGCGCTTCGGATTCTCAAGACTTCCATACCGATCCTAAGTCAATAAGCCGACGGTCAAGCCCATTAACCAGACACAATGCCTTTCCTAAACCGATACATCTTGTGGCCATACGCGCGCGTCCCTTGACCTGCTTTACAAATCCTAAGTACACATAATCACTTCCTGTGCCGGCCAAGACCATTCATCCGAAACAAATATCTTGCCGCTCTGTCTTGTCACATCGAGACAGGACCCGTAATTACTTTGCACTTGCAACCTCCTCCCAACATGTGCGCTGTTCCGAAACAATGCATTACAATATATATATATATATATATATATATATATATATATATATATATATATATATATATATTGTAATATCACCTCTTGATAATTAATTTTTAACTAATTTTGAAACTTTGTCGCACCAAAATATAATAATCGACAAATCTTTAAATTTTTTTTGTTTCAATTTATTACCCAAAATTTGTTTTTTATTAACAACTTGAAAATTAATTAATTTGCTTCCATTGAATACCAAAACTATAGATAAATTTTGATTATAGGAATTTAAATTAAACAGGTTATTAAATTTTATAAACAAAACAATTTTCTTAATCCAGAATAACTCAAGAAATCTCTGTATATATTTTTTTCTTTTACATCAACAATTAAATTACACTAATAATCCAGATACATTTTATAAATCAAACTCTATATCCCAGGGTCTTCACTGGGTTGATAATGAAACGGAACACTAAATTTACAATTTAAACAATGCAGTTAAAAACAATGAAAACGAAATCTGACTCATTACCCTTATTTAACAATTTACAGAATTTATCACTAAATCTCTACTTACAATTTTATTTGGGTTTTCAGGAACGCACTTCACTCTACAATGCCCTTCTGTGCACAGACTTTCACACACACACTTCACAGACACGTTCACTTTATCCTTTTGATATCCAGACTGTTAGCTGCTTGCATGGACTAAAATGTTTTTTTTAGTCACGGCCACCATTCAATTTGACCGAATATTTTACCACCATCGCCAAATGTTCAGTTTGTTTGAAATATTTCGAAATTCCCAATAATGTTTATCTCCAAGCTTTCTTCTTTTCTCTCAGACGATCATTGATTAAATCCTTCCACAAAGTCAGTAATCCAACATTTAGTTATACTTCAGCATCTATTTTCTATTTTCCACTGCTCCAGCCTCCACGTCCTCCTCCTTTGAGATCTACAGTCCAACTAACTTTTCTATCCGCTTCCCCCTCTCCAGAATATACCTTTTTTTTCACAATTTTTGAGTTCCCACGTTCGGACCTCATCTGGCTTTCTCACGCTCAGAGAGCTACTCAATATGGTTAAATAAACATTTCCTTATCATATAATTGGATGTCCACAAAAAACTTTTGTCATTATTCCTTTAGGGTTTTGTTCCGACATTATCTCTGAGAGCCGCTTAAACGTCCAATTATAGTCCTCCCTTTGGTGAGCTTTTCCGCTGTCAATCATCATTTTATTATTATTTTTTTTATACAAGCCACCCAAGAATCCCCAGTCTGTGTTGGTAAGCTAATCTTATGAAATATGAACAAAATTTATGTCCCTCTTAACAGGGTATTACAATATATATATTTATATATATATATATATATATATATATATATATCTACTTAAATTAAATTACACGATCACACTACAATTCTTGTACCTCGTCAGGCAATAAAATATAGCTTTTTAGATTGATTTATTGATTTCATTAGTCCTGTACTGAGGAAATAGGACAAGTCAAAATATTTTGACTGTTATTGGCTATTTATTTATCTATTTAGAAATATAATGTTCCATGTATATTACACTTCCTTCAAAAATAATATATACCATTACATAAACTTTGGTCATAAAGAAAAATAATTTCCCAACAGTACGGAAATGGTTAATTATGCAACATTAACGAATTGTATATATGAAACATATCTTACTGAGTGAAAGTGAAATAGCACGTTATATTCCAATCTATTCAGTATTTATGAAATTTGATAAAGGTGAAGGGGCCCGTGATACACTGGATAAACTTTGGTAAGTACTAGCTTTAAACACAATTACTACAGGTAACGTATTACTTTATTCAAGACAGCAAGAAATCCCACTACCAAGCAGGATTCATGCTTATACCTTTATACTTCCTTAATTAGCGAAATGAACTTCATTCATTTATATATTTTATCTTTCAAAGCCCAAGCCAGTCTCATATACACAAAGAAGATACGACGTGCTTTGACTTGGTGCAGACAGGCGAAACTGGGAAAAGTTGTCACTTTCTTTCCTCGAAATAAAATACTTTAAATAAACAATGACAAAAATAGCTGATCGTCGAATATTTGAGTCCACGCGAAATTTTAAATAATAACGCAAATACACCTTAATTCTTACGACTTTTCGGTTACTATTACCAACATAAATTGAATCGTGAAGCGCACATTAGAAACATTGACCTGCGAATGTTGCAATGAATGAATTAGCTACAGGGTGATAATTATTTTAAAATGTTTATTTGATAAATTTTCTAACCTATGTTGTAATATTTTTCTGAATAAAATAATGTCTCTAAGAGAATTATATCACTAATAATAGTTTACATTGCAACATGTATATACATATAGCTTACACCCCCCCCTCCCCCCTGCCCAAAATATGATGGTGTCTGCTCTGCTGAAGAATTTAGCGAAATTTTCAGAATTTTCGAATGAACCAATACGAATCAGAAAAAATTCGAATTTTTTAATAATTGAAAAAGCCGTTTTTGCAATTTTTTTAGGGTAACGGGCTAGAGGAAGGTAGCCAAGGGTTAACTAGGGCCCCCGGGCTATGGTTTAAGGATCCTACCCGGCATTCGCCTAAAGGAATGCAGGGAAAACCTTAGAAAAACCTGCATCGGGTAGGTCGGGCATTGGGTACTTGTCCCACGCCCTTCCGATAGCGGGAGAGTAGTTAGCTGTGGGGACGCAGCTTACCCCTCGCCATGCCTTGGCCTGTTTAGGAGGCAGCTGGCCGACTATTCCAATAGGAATAGCGGACAACTCTTGCCGTATGCCCAAACTCTGCGACCCCGGAACATACACCTCTCAAAACAGACCGAGGTGCCTCGGCATGTGGGAACCTTAGTTCAAAAAAAAAAAGAGAGATGTGAGAGCATCCCCAAAGGTAGCCCCCGCCAGAGCTCTCTGGGTGACCCCCCACCTTGATCTTTTTTTTTTTTTAGGGCAACAGGCTACATGAGGGTGATCCACATTGGGCAACTCCCCTTTAATAGCATAGGAAGGGATTTGAAAGGGGGGATGCGGAAGGGTAGAGGAAGGTAGCCAAGGGTTAACTAGGGCCCCCGGGCTATATTTTAAGGATCCTACCCGGCATTCACCTAAAGGAATGCAGGGAAAACCTTAGAAAAATCTGCATCGGGTAGGTCGGGCATTGGGTACTTGTCCCACGCCCTTCCGATAGCGGGAGAGGAGTTTGCTGTGGGGACGCAGCTTATCCCTCGCCATGCCTTGGCCTGTTAATATGTTTTAGATGATATATATTTTGAAACAAAACATGTGTGTGAGTTTTAGGACTATAAAGACAACCGGTCTATTTTGATTCTGCAGGGTTTGAAGTTAGTAAATATATCAGATTGAAAGGGTTCAGAAATAGGTACTATTTTAATTTAGGTTGTAACAAAAATTGTGTATTCACCTTTGGCCAAATTTCTCATTTCCAAAACAGAATATTGAAATTCATCTATACATAATAAAGCTGTGAAAGTTTGAATTTCTCGTCATATACTTGATTTATTAGAATTATATATTTCCTCGTTTACTAACTTCATTTAAACTATTCCATTTCTTAATGCTTCTCTTCTCTGGCTCCTCTGGACAGTTCTCTTAATACATCACTTAATATTAATTACATCCTCCTTTGACGTTCTCCCAGACAATGTTAATTAGGATATTTTCGATTGTTCAAAAGAAATTCGTTTAACTAGCTCGAGAAAAAGTACTTCAACTCTGTGCTCTATCACAATTTAACATCCGAATAAATACACCCAATTATTTCTGAACAATACTAAAAAAACTGATAACAAGAGAAAAAAACAGTATAAATAGCACTTCTACAATTCAAAGCGAACCGAATACTTCTGATCAGTGTAAATATTAGAATATATTATGTCAATTACAATTTAAGAAGTGTACTGCTTCCCAAATATTGGATTATAATGTATAATTAATCATTTATTTCATAAATAATGTATTTTAGAAGTGACAGTTGTTCCTCCAAAAAATAATTTGTAAAACATAATAAAAGTATTTACCTGCAGTATTATTGTTAGCTGGGGGGGGGGGTGATATATAGGATATGCCATTATTCAGCAAAGTTTGGCAAAGCACAATGTTTTACTTAATCGAGAAACACAGAACAAATACATTAATTTAAAATGAGAACTGAGATAATTCTAAATCTATTTTCAAAATCATAATACTATATATAGCAGATTTCAACGTTTTACTACGTTAATATTCTAAAATGTTCCAAAATAAGCGACACTAAGAGAATCGTGTTAGAATTTCTCATAATCTTTCACGGTAACAAGCCGAAAATAAAACACTTTCTGTTTCAAAATCTAGTATACATAAATACAAAAAAATTATACGAACGCGTGACAACTGATATAAAATAACGAAAATTTATTAACCATAACTGCAGAAGACATAAAAAAAACCGCCGAATTACCGAAAAGGAGATTGACTCCATAACGCGGGATAACATCATTGGACGTTATATATTTTCACAAAATTGGCTCATAGATCATGTTAATTATAAGCCTATAATTCACGTTCCTAATATTCTAATGTTTTTTTAAAAAATAATTATTAAAAGTTCACGTTGTGTTCACGGCCGCGTGTGTTTTGAAATAATTGCTTGCGGCAAAATAAGTAAAAATAGTTTTACAATGCTCTGCATTTGTTAGTTATGTTAAAATATTATTCTAAAATTTGCGCTAGCTTTGATTAAATTTGTATCATTGGATTTATTATATGACGATGATATTATTCATACAAGTATCTAAGAATTTCTATGGTGATGTGACGCGTCTCAGCTGAAACGCGTTAGATTCGCCATAAAAATTTCAAAAGCGCGTATTCTTACTTATCGATGTCAGTTCATATGAAGTAGAGGCCGCTTATTTCTAATTTGTTCTTTATTTCACGATATGGTTTGGGGATCACCACAGACTAAATTGCCATCTACTTTCTAGAAATTGTAAGATATGTTTTTAATTGTATACAGTTTGAGTTTCTCCGATTTCGATGACAAGCGAAACAATACCATATTTATTAATTTTCAACGATATTTACTGTTTCTTTGTTCCCTTATCTCGATTTTACGTTACATGTAATCGTTTCTTGATTTAGTAACCCCGTGCATTCGGTGTTTCTTGTTGTGACGTCCTCGAGTGGGATTATAACGTGAGGGTGTCGTCATATCGACGTGCCACCGCGTCACTTGTATCGTCATATACGTTTTCATAGAAGTAGAGGTGCAATCAATATTTTTCCAAAAATATGTTTTATCCCATCTTGAGGTTTTAATATCGGTAATTGCTTGGGCGAATAATTGACAATTATGGGCGGGGTTGCAACACTCCCTAAAAGGTATAGTAACCCTGAGCTACCTAACGATATCAGAATACTAAATGTATGAAACATGTTATTCCAGAAACGTAATAATATAAATTTAATATTTATAACGTAACTTTAGTAATAATTAAATATATAACTACAAATTACAAATGGCTGTGGCTAAATAAAAAAACTATTATTAGAAAACAATTAATCAAATTTATTAAGGTTTAGAATTACACAATAATATTTAAGATCTCAGGGTCTTTATCTGGGTTTGATAAATGGGTGAATTTTATACAATCAAATTACATTTAGCTTTTTATGTAAATTAATTCGTCTGAACATCGACGAAATTTGTTGCGGACGAAAATAAGACTAAAGATTGAATTTAAATTAAAGAACTAAATAACTAAAAATGTAAATAATTGACGAAGTGAATAATTAAAGAACGATCTGACATATCTTTTAAAAGTGGTTTACGATCAATTTTAAAGTTTTCTACTTACGGCCGCCCAGGTCTCATTTTTGGTTTTTCGTGCACACGATTTGGGGATATCACTGATTCTAGTATTCACAGGCTTTAATTGGCGTTTGGATTTGCAGATCTCGTGTAGTTTTAGTTGTATTTTGTCTATGGTTCTCCGGGTTGAATTTCCGCTCTGCCACCAATTACGACTTTAATTTCAATATCTCCTTCCCTACTGAAGATTGTTTTAATATTTTAGAGAATGTTTGTCACTGCTATCAGACTGTTCTATTTGCGTCTGCTCGCCGTTCATTGCCTGACTGAAGATTGATTTCGAACTGTTCTATGTCCGCTGCCCAACTGCAAAACTTTTTTATAATATGAATTTTCTGGATTGATATCTGCCTGCAACTGTGTCCGCCGTCCGACTAACTAACTTCGTCTCGTAGATTTTGAGCGCGTACACTCTCTTAACTCCAACAATACATTCTTTGTCTCGCGTTGCCGCCTTGTTGCGGCGTCCGCTTTATATCCAATAATAAGTCCTCTACAATCCACTTTCTAATTATAATAATGAATTAATTACTAATTACTACAATATATATATATATATATATATATATATAATAAATAGAACTTTACGCCTGGTCCATAAATTTTTATTAACACCTATATATATATATATATATATATATATTGTGATGATTGATTACATTTGATTAATTAACAATTTCATTGCTCCTCATTGTGGAAGCCAAAAAATGTAATGCTTCAAACGGATATTAATTAAACAACTTTTTAATTATTATTTAAACAATTAATTTGCAGTTTTATTAAATTGATAGTTCGTTCTGAAACAATTTATTTTATTTTAACAGGAAGGATCGAAAAATAATTACTACTTTAAACTTAACGATACCATTTATTTTATTTAATAGAAATTTATAACATTTTCTCAGAGGTTAAATACATTTAAAGTTTCAATGTTTAAAAATTTGATAACTTTTCTTTCAGGGTCGTTTACCTGGGCTTGATAAGTAAAGAACAACTTTTGTATTTACGTTACACAATCATAGAATTTATAAATTAAGAAATTAACAATCAATACAAAAACGAGAAGTACGAAATCTGACGAATACCTTTAACTATCGTTTACAAACTTAGTTAACTTGGTTTCTACTTACAAAATGTTTGGCTGGTACCAGACTTAGATTCCTGGGCTCGGGCTCACAATTTATGCTAATAGGCCATAAAAAATTGACTCTACACTTGATTATCAAACACACGGTCGTAGTTATTGAATTTTCCTCCGGGAACTGGATCTGCTGCACCTCCGGATAATTAGTCAGACATATTGTTACACGTTGTCTTCATGTGGAAAATGATGATGATCTCAGTACGCGTAGGAATCTTAATGTGGCGCTAAATATTTGATTACTCTTTGCAGTTTTTTACAAAGTATCTCGCTGTCCAAACTTTATACTTGGATTCTAAAAAAATTTGTAACTTTATCGGTTGAATTTATACTCTGGCTAGGCTGTTCGTCCTCCGCTCCCAGATTCTGATTTCCTCACGCAAACACAACAACCGACCAACTGCTTTCAGAGAGTGCTAGTGGCACACGACAAAGCTAGCCTACCCATTGTCGTCTTTGAAAAATTGGTACCGCTAACAATCCAATTATTTAAAATCATTACAGAATCAGACAGAATGTTTTCAATGTAAGCATAATCATTATTATTGTTTCTATCTTGCTTTTGTCCCGGGCGGTGTTGACAAGTTTTTGCAATAGAACGATACTGTGATTTAATTTTGCAACTTCTTCTTTTCTAATAATGCAATACACATTTTTGTTGAGGAATAGTAATTTTGTCGCTGTGTTATATTTTCAAAATTTGTTTATAATTTTTTTGATTCTAAATAAATATTCAAATCCACATATTTTCCCATTTATGAGGATTGAATTACATATTTTTTTCTACTTCAGCTTATCTACGTTTATTTATTAATTTTTTCCCTTTTATATATTATTAATATGACGTGATTTATTTATTTTCCAATTTGTTCCACAGCATTTGATAGCAGACTACTGAAGTCAACAAACCAATATTAAATAACCAGATGTTTGAAGACTTCGTAATTTTTCTAGCATCTCGAGTGAAACTGCTGAGTTTAGCACTGGGATTATTCACCATTTATTTATTATAATGATGACATTGTCAAAAGTAAAGCGGCCAACACGTCAGAAAAAAATTTATTACAGAATTTATTTCAATATTTTTGGAACTTCTTCAGTAATAGTAAAATAAAAAAATATTGAATACAGTAATTTCCACACATATTTCCTATAAATAAGCGTGAGTTGTGCTTGAAAAGCCTCCGTATTAGAATTTCTCTCCAAAATGTTAATATTTATTGAAATTACAAAATATTTTAATACTTACTAAATTATTGGTCGATATTTTTTTTACTACACATGAAGTTCAAAAGAAGGGAAGGAAACATTCTGTTGTTTTCTATTAAATTTTTCTGACGTAACCGTTTTCTTTAATAATTGATTTAACTGATGTCGGATTACTATTAACCTTGTGATTTTCATATCGTATTATTTACTGAATGTATTCAGAAGAGCACTTCTTAGACAAATAAATCTACTGATTTAAGTCTATTTCAGAAAGCCTGATATCGCGGCTTTTAGCAACTGACTGAAGAAATATGAGATTTTTCGCCAAATTTGCAAGCAAGGGGTGAAAGTGACAGGCGCTCTTATTTCATTCTGCAAGAGACCGTTTATCCTTTTATGTATGGAATAAAGTAGATACATTACAGATACCCAGTAAACATTAATACTACAGAACTGCAGTTATATTTTTGTAAATACAGCAAGTACACCATGAAAACAATAGACATATAAATTCAGAAATTTGTGTGCCCAACACACAGATGGATAACTTGTTGGCAATGTGGCGCGCAAACATTGTAGAATCCTTATATACACAATAGACATCGGGTTTATGTAGAAATATTTCCGTTATAAAACATTAGTTTTCCCTTACATAATGTAAGTGTGCCTTAAATTGGTAAATTACTCTAAGGCTATTAAAGGGGAGTTGCCCAATGTGGATCACCCTCATGTAGCCTGTTGCCCTAAAAAAAAAAGGAACCTGCGAGGGACGTTCTCTCGCAGTCAAAACCATGTAGGAGAGATACGAAGGGGCTACCTTTGGGGATGCCTTTTCCTCTCCGTTTTTGAACTAAGGTTCCCACAAGCCGAGGCACCTCGGCCTGTTCTGAGAGGTGTATGTTCCGGGGTCACAGACCTTGGGCATACGGTAAGAGTTGTCCGCTATTACCATTGGAATAGTCGGCCAACTGCCTCCTAAACTGGTCAAGGCAAGGAGAAGAGAAGGCTGCGACCCCACAGCAAACCACTCTCCCGCCATTGGAAGGGCGTGGGACACGTACCAAATGCCCGACCTACCTGATTCAGGTTTTTCTAGGGTTTTCCCTGCATCACTTTTAGGCGAATTGCCGGGTAGGATCCTTAAACCATAGCCCGGTGGCCCTAGTTAACCCTTGGCTACCTGTCTCTACCCTTCCGCATCGCCCCTTTCATATCCGTTCCTATACTATTAAAGGGGAGTTGCCATCATGTGGATTACCCTCATGTAGCCTGTTTCCCTAAAAGAAAAAGGGTTTCGTTATAGACGAAAAAAAAAGAAATTTGACCAGTCATTTTTAAATAACTTATTGGAATTGAACGAACATTTCATAAACGCGTCTAAAATAAACGGGTGTTTATTTATGCAACACTACGGATGTGCAACCTGTGCATATTGATTTATGAAAGATTTTTCATTTACTGACAACAGAATAGATTAATTAGTCACTGTGAATTACAAAGTTTATGGCACGCTTCATTTCTGGGAAAGCATTACCATCAATGTTTTGTGTCAAGCATTAGTTAAACGCTAACAAGATAGAATTTGTTATCTCGATTAATAATTCATAACAGTGAATTTCAGAATTTATCGCATATAACAATTTGATATTCAAATTAAAATATATGTTTTCCATCTTCGTACAATATTTATTGTGAAAATAAATATATTTTGATAAATAAATAGACAATCAAGACAAAAATAAGTGTAAAATAAATACCAATCAACGCTTGTACAATCCTTGATGCTTGCGACAGGTGATTTTTTTAATCACCTGACGAAGGATTGTAGAAGCGTTGTGTGGTATTTATTTATCTCTTTTTTGACTATTTATTTATCTAAATTCTATACTTTTAACACTGTCGTTATATATTTTATAATTTAAATATACGCGATATTCAATTTCACATTTCGAATGAGTATTAATGTATTAGTAATTAATGTATTAACATGGTCTTATGTATAGCTTAGCACATATATATTTTTGAGGGACCAAATAATCGACTACGTTAATTATATAACATTTTCGTATGTTGATTTTCAGTTAGATTTACACTTTTGAACTGAACAAGTAACCTTCTTTCCTAGCAGCACATACTGATATAGAATATTAAGCATGGAAATGTTTAAAAAATTAACATTTGCAAACTTTCTGTTTAATTAATATATTCCTATCATAGTGCTGATTCTAAATAAAAGGGATTAATTTTAATTCCATTAGTCCTCGGTTGAGGAAATAGGATACGTCATACATGAAATTACAAACAGCTACTAGAAACTATAGTATAATAACCTTAACCACGGACTTCTTTAAAAAATATATATATATAAAATTAATCAAATGCTTTAAATATGACTAGTTTGACGAGGACGAAATTACCATTAAGCTCCGTGAAATATAGAATAGTACCGTAAGTGGTAAAACATCAAGTTGACTAATAATTACGAAATAATATTCACGAATTTGAAAGTTTTGTTTTACGTCTGTTTTTGAATTTAATGACATTTTACAGACACTTTATTTTTATTTATAGAGTTACGACGTTTCGATACGTGTTGGTGTCTTCTTAATGTATTATCCAAATTATTGTAAGAAACTAGTACTACAAATAATTACAGTGTCGAAAAATTCACCAAGTTTTTAAAAACTGGTGCGAGGCACAGAATTCACTTTACAACAACGAGATTGTAGAGTCTTACCACAATTGTAACTCTATAAATAAAAATAAAATATCTGTAAAAGATCATTAACAGATTTACTGTTAACTTATACTGCTTTTGAAGCAATCCTGTGAAAAATTCTTTCTACTCGTGGTGTCAAGTAAAATTCAAAGAGTTTCAGAGGAAGTTGTATTTGGTTACATCTTATCAGTTATTCAAGGTAGAAAACAAATTCAATATTTTTCGTCCTAATATATGTCAAAATTTTATCTCTTGCGTCCCAGTTCACCTACTTCTTATTTAAATCGTACTACGGAACAACACTGAATTAAGCTTTGTGTGCATAGTCAGTTTAAAATTAGGCGCCGTATATTATTAACAACATATTAAAGCTCATTCATTACAAAATGGACCATACAACATATTGCATAAACAAATGTACAAATACTAATTTAAAGTTATTTAAATTATATTTTTGAATGGTCAGGATGTTGTCTACTTTTATTTTTATTTTTAAGAACATTTTAATCTAGTAGGATTTATATAGCAGAAAATTTCGTATTGTAAATTAATTTAATAAATTTTTTAAAATTTTAAAACATACAAAAAAATATTAGAATAATTCAACAATACGAATTTTCTGTTTATACTCGAGTTTATTTGAAAAACATTTAACTCTTTCTTGAGATTAGATCATACTCTGAGGCTCCGCCCTTTTGTTTCCACAGATAACTCGTCCCCAGTTGTGGAGAATCGTGCTATTATACCTGTGACAGAAGTCTTGATCAATCCTCTGGGTCTGACGTAAACCAATCTCGGCCTGGTATGGCTTCTGATGAGATCCTCAGCTAGAAATGCCGACGACGCGATGCTACAAAGAACTTAAGCTGTATTGCAGTTCAACATCACGCCTAATTTAAACGTAACATAATTGGAGTAAATTAGCATTAGTTGTTACTATTTTAGTAGAATTTCGTGCACATGTAATTATTGAACCAATAAACCAAATTATAACTATTTTAAGTATTTATGGAGTTGTAATGAATAAAGTAGTATATTACAACTATCTATTGCCAATATATATTAGATAAAATAAATACTTCAGTTCTGAGAAAAAAGTTTGATACTTTTTCGGGTTTGAGATATGTAATTTATAAATATATAACATTTCTATATTCATATTATATGTATGAATAATAATAGTCCATAGCGATTTTCTTTGTGTATTGCTAAGCATGCTATGATATTTTCCAATTTTACGATTCATGCATAATAGGATCCTAAACGGAATTTCATGTAAATTCTTAACTGTCACAACCGATTCCGGTGAAACTTAAATTATTGTATAGAAACGATCTGAAGCTTGCATCCGCCATTTTGACTCATTACCTTCAATACCTTAGTTTTTGTTAGATTATAAGGACGGGTATCGTATTGATTGAAATTTTATGATGCTGTAATATACAGACGTTTTTATCAATATAAAATTTCCATACAATGAAACTAAATGGCGAATGTTTTCACAGCAGTAGGGTTTTCTTATGAAGCGGCAAATAACTTAAATTTTCCACCAATTGAAGAAGTTAATACTAAATATTTAGAATTTCTATTTCCTTTTTACAGAGTATGTAAAAAAAAGCTTACAAAATATTTGTTTTTAAGAGTAAGCTAGAAGATAGCGTAGAGGAAACACGTAATAAAAAACTAAACTGGAGAAAATAAATATGAGTAAAGCATTGAAGTAGAAAGGTGGACCTTAACACCGTTATATCCATAGTATAGATTGCAACAAAATATTTGATACAAAATCAAATTAAAACGTTAAGAATCCTCAGAGTGTTTTCATTCCCAGCTAGAATCCGGATAAAGGACTAACTTTTTTCTGTATGGGCAAAGTAAGGAATATAGATGGGTCAAGGTGTAAGGTTCTTATTGACTCTCGTTTTTAACCAGAGTGGATAATTAAGCTTCCCATAAAAACCGACACACACCTGTTTTGAGAGGTTGCTTCTAAACCAGAGTGGTTAAATTAAGGATCATTTATAAACCGATAGGGTAATCGTGAATAAACACGTTGGGCATACGGCTAAAGCTGAAAAATATGAATGGTGATGCAACAGTAAATGTCAGCACTGTTCCGCGATGGATTCGTCGCTGTAACGTTTCTCCAGGGGAAGGACAGTGAAAAAGTCCGTGCGTCGATGGCTTAGGAAGAAAGACCTCGCTTTTAACCGCAGTGGAATACACGCCCTTGTTAAAAAGTGGTCAAAAATTTTGGCAAAGGACGGAGCCTATATTGAAATGTGGGAATTTAGCCATTAGTGTTGTGGGTTTATGCTGTGTAAATTGTACTTAATTGTATTAGAAAAATTATAAAAAAATTCACTCGTAGGTAGGAGTAGTTAATGTCTTACGTAAAAAAAACAATTTTCTGTTCATTCCCAGAGCTCTGGCGGAGGCTACCTTTGGGGATGCCTTCACATCTCTCTGGTTTTTTTTTTAACTAAGGTTCCCACATGCCGAGGCACCTCGGCCTGTATTGAGAGGTGTATGTTCCGGGGTCGCAGACCTTGGGCATACGGTAAGAGTTGTCCGCTATTCCTATTGGAATAGTCGGCCAGCTGCCTCCTAAACTGGTCGAGGCACGGAGAATGGAATGCTGCGTCCCCACAGAAAACTTCTCTCCCGGTATCGGAAGGGCGTGGGACAAGTACCCAATGCCCGACCTACCTGATGCAGGTTTTTCTAGGGTTTTCCTGCATTTCTTTAGGCGAATGCCGGGTAGGATCCTTAAACCATAGCCCGGGGGCCCTAGTTACCCTTGGCTACCTTCCTTCACTCTTCCGAATCCCCCCTTTCAAATCCCTTTCCTATGCTATAAGAGGGGAGTTGCCAGTATGTGGATTACCCTATACATAGCCTGTCTACACCCCCCCAAAAAAAGTAGTCTATATGCCATAGTCTACGTTTTATTTAAGCATGTTCGTATACCTAAATGCATAGAAATTTCCTCTGTTGTTTCAACAATACCGTTTCTGCTGTGTCGCACATCTCATAAAATTTTTCTTAACATACCATTTTTAAATTGAGAAGGATATATGTGCAAATTGTTAAACCACACACAAAATGTTGGGATGTTCTGGTAAGATTATTTGGCGGGATTCTCTCTTTTGTGAATACCTAAAAGTTAAACTACGTGCTTACATATTTTATCGACCGAATAAATAATAATTTGTAACTAGTCGTTCGGTATTATTATAAGATGACTGACAGAATTTTTCAATAAATAAATATATTTGACGAAAACATTTAATCAATAAGTAGATTAATTTATTATTAATATTTTTTTTTGCAATATAATTATCGTCTTTATAAATTGTCACCTTACGTTAGCCAGTGAAATTTAATTTAAAGTTGTGCAAATCTGCTCGAAACATTGAGTATCAGTAAAGCTTGCTTACTCATTTGAAAGATTCATGAATTACAGATAAATGCTAGCTTACAAAATAAAGGCAGAATAAAATGATACCAAATGCAGTGTATTTTTAGGAATTAACTCTAATTTACAAATGGAACGTCACTCGAAACCGACGATGTAAGGTCATCAGCAAAGCATTTAATTGGGAGGTGCATTGTGTTCTGTCTACTGATTGCAATTTGACAATCATCCGACAGTTCATCATTCCCGTAAATTGGAATTGTTAAATCAGCTGACGAGGTAGAATATCCTTTATCCCGAGGGAACGACCAACAAAGCGAATGGCCGTGAGCCAATAATTACAAATGAAATAATAAACCAGTTCTAAACCATATTATACTGTTTTTCAAAGAACATTCTGTATTTTTTCATAAAAAATAAAATCTATTGTTAACTTTGTATATCCATTACCACCTAATGATGATTATAGCACACATTTGTTTGAATGTAATAACGATTATGACCCGTTAATTATATTACATAGCACATGTATTCACAGCATTTATTATGGATACTATAAATGTGTACACACACATTGATGATTAGTGAAATATTGTGGTTATTTTTATTGGATCAGTTTCATGTATATTGTTGTTTTCTTAGAGCTACTAAACTTTCCCTACGTGGGAAGATATATAAATTATTACGTTTGGCCGAACATTTCTCGGAATTAGGAGACCGAAAACCAATATCATCTAATTTCATGTCTGCCTGTCACGCTAATTTTGTTCCTCTATTACAAGAAAACTGTCAGGTCTATTTCCATAAAATATTTTGTCGTTGCATTATATAGAAGCAAAACGAGGTTTTATGCATTATAAATTTGCCACAAATCATACTAAGGCAAAATATTTTATTATTTTTATTTCACAGGAAACAGTCGAAATGAATTCGGTGAAGCATTATATAGTCCGTGAGAGTATTTAGAAATATAAAACTGCCATCCGCCAGATTCAGATTAAATGGCGGACGTTCCAAAACGTGATTTAAACTTGTTAGATATGGATTTTGTTTGATTTGACAAAAAAGCTGTTTGAAGCGGTAGTTAGCTTTGAAATTATCTTAAATTGTTATCACTATACGAATGATTTGAAACTTAATATTCAGTATCTATTAAAGGATCATGTTGGTAGGCAAACTTAATTAACAAATAGATTATCAGATAAAATTAGCTAATAAAATATATACGACTCATTTCTTTTAGGTAATATTAAATAATTTTTGAAACGCACAAAAATCAGAATATTAAAGATCGTTGAAGTTTTTGATCATAATAATAATCGGTAATGTTTCACATAATTTTACAACTATTATTCACCTCATGAAGCCCAAAATTAGGGATGAAACTCATTTATAATTCTATAAATTACATTGTCAATTATTAAACCTTTTCCCACTGATTGGCGGTTATTTATTTATTGTGTTATTGTATGTCAGATAAATATTAATATTACATTATTTTTGTTTTTTCTGTAATCCTTTTACAGAGGTCAAAATTATTTAATAACGTTTTCTGTTCTAATTGGGAACAACTCATTACATTAATTTCTAAATTGTTAGCGAATTTTTCATTTTAATTTCATTTAGATGCTTTGTCTGAATATACAACATAATTTTTGATATTTTAATTCTGGCACTTCAGGAGAATTTGTGATCTGTTCATTTGTTGAAAATTATTGTTAATTTTATTACTTTGTCCTTTGTAATTTATAATAGAACTAATTTGGTTCGTTTTTCCAATAAACATTTAAGTCATGGTTAAATTTTTCTAACTTATTAGTAAATTCTACATTACTACATGAATTCATAATGATTTGTTGGGGGATGTGAGATATACATATACATATATATATATATATATATATATATATATTGTAGCAATAGTTAATTACGCCATTAATTGTTTGGACACAAAATTTGAATTGATTGATAAATCCATTATAGTGGTCTGATCGAACAAAGCAACAATGGAGAAGCGAGCTCGCTTGATTTGTTGAAAAGTCAAAGATGGCGTATGCGCGCTCAAACTCGTGACACTAGGATAGTTAGTTGGCGGAGAAACATTACGAGGAGCAGAACAAGTAATATAAATTGAGCAGAGACTAGACATCGTCAATGTATAACTAGTTAAAGTTAAATTAATACAAATAAAACATTCAGAGAAGTATTGCAGCGTAAATATTGGAAAGTAAGAGCAGTTTTCGTCAGAATAGAACTCCCCAAAATCTTCGTGGAGAAATTAATCCAGGAGAACATTTGTAATTTATTGTGGAGCGGAGCGATCAACGGAATCTTGTCAAATTTTAAAGTGAAGTGTAGAATCAGTGAAAACCAAGGCCTGATATTAAATAATTAAAGAGTGTAAAAGTGTCCGAACGAGGTAAAATTGATTTTTCTGGTACCAGACCGACGGTCCGTAAGTAACATAATTTTGAATAATATTGTAAATGCAAATTAAAGGATAAAGTCAGATTTCGTTCTCTTTTAATTGCCAATCAAAGTTAATTTCTTTACTTTTTAATTTCTTTCATTCTATCGACATATTGTTTAGGTAAATTGTGAACTGTTTTGTTAATAAGATTTTAAATAAATTTTTTTGTGTTCATTATCAAACCCAGTAAAGGTCGTGAGAGGACAGATCTCAAATTTTGTTTGTAATTATCTTTCATTGCTACAAAATAAAATAAATATATTTTTGTTTGTTAATTGTTTAAACTTTTCATTTAATAAAAGCCTTCCATTTGATTATTACAATATATATATATATATATATTGTAGTAATTAGTAATTAATCCATTGTTATAATTTCAAAGTAAAGAACTCATTATTAGACTATATAAAGCATACACCGCGACAAAGCGGGCGGCGAGACAAAAGAACCATTGTTAAGACGTACGCAGTCAAAAATTCTACGAGACGAACACACAGTCGGACGGCGAGCAGCCTGGCAGACAGATAGGTCTCGCCGGAAAGGTTACAAGTTAAATTGAGTAAGAAAGTTTTGGACTGTAAAATCCATTGTACAGCTACAAGCAGTAACCTAATCAATTGTAACAATCCATCTAACCATTAATCCGGAAGGAGTTGCAGTTTCCAGTTTCCAGAAGAGAGACCCAAAAGTTTCGACAAGTGTTTTGTAACCAATTTAAATTCAGTGATATCCCCAAAAACGTGTGCACAGAAAACCCCAAAATTGAGACCTGGTCGGCCGTAAGTAAAAGAACTCTAAATTTATTTGTAAACCATTTCATTAAGATACGTCAGATCGTTCTTCAATTATTTTCTTTTCTTTAATTATTTCTTTTCTTTAATTGTTTTGTTAGATAATTTAAATTCAATTCACCCATTTATCAAACCCAGTAAAGACCCTGAGATTCTAAATATTATTGTAATTTTTTTATATTGTATTTAAAACTTAAATAAATTTTGTTAAATTGTTTAAATAAATACTTTTAATCAGTTTATTACAATATATATATACATATATATATATGTATATATAATTTTGAAATTTCAGAACTCTGTTGTACCATTATCACCATTTTAGGAAAATAAATCAATATAGGATCACTTATTTGTTATATGACTTAAAATATGACGACTTGAAAAATGCCAGCCTATAATGAGAAAAAAATATTATCAAGTTTAAAACAATATTTAAAAAACGCAGTGTTTCATTCCTTAATGGGACCTCTTTACTTGTACCATTACAATTAAATTCAGTGATCTTGTAAATGTAAGGAGAACAAAGTCTTACATTCATGATAAATATTAATACAATTTTTTAAGAATATAATTTATAGTGTTAAAATTTTATTGGAATTTATTCGTCGTTACAATTTTTTCATAAATTTTTTAATATGAACTTTTCTTCAAAAATTGTAACACTATAAATTATATTTATACATAATTGTATTAAAATTATCATGTATGTAAGACTTTGTTTTCTTTAAAGTATTTTAGATTACTGAATTCCATCGTAATTGTACACTTAAAGAGATCCAAATCAGGGGTGTAACACTGTAAATATTAAATTTTAAAATTTAATAATATAATTTTTCTATATACAATTATTTAAAAAGAATTCAGATTATTATAATTATTTATGACTGCATTTTGTTTTTTAAGATTAAATGTTATAATAGTGTAGAAAAATTAATTGCAAGCCTATGTTGAGAAATGAAAATCATTGCCAGAAGGAGAAAAGTCATTGACCCCACGAGCAGCAGTTCCTTGTCTAAAGTGAATCTTTATCTCCGAGTCTGGAGGAGCTCAGAATATCAGAATCGTGCAGAGCCAACAATTTACTAGTGCCTCAACTGTCAAAAGCTAAAACTTTGTTTTTGCTTCCTGAAGCGGAAAATTGCTTGCGAAGTTCAGATTAGTTTAGGTGAGACGTAAGCAAAGGGCAGAGGTAACACGTGGCAGGAAGTGACCGACAGTTTCTTGTAACAATATAAAATTTCCGGTCTGGAGAGTATTCTCAAAGAAAGTAGACGTTTGAGATAAAACCAATATATTGGATTCTATCAAGATGCGGTCCTGCCATGAGAATACTAAAATCAGTCATAAATATTCAAAGCATCTTATTATAAATACGGTTAAACCTTATCGTTGCGTGTTTCGTACAAATATTATAATACTTATTGTTTCTTGCATATGAGAGCCAACAAATTGCCACATTACCGATATGTCGAAAGTGTTATGACAGATAACAACAACGTTTTATTTGAACTTTTAAACAATTTCCAATGATTTAAATCTTTATATTGGTTATGAATACTATTTATATAATACAAAAGGTATTATATACCTGTTAGAATGCTATGAGCCTTCATTGTAATTCATGATTTCTCCCCAATTAATTGTGGATCAGCCATGGAAAACAATATTGGACCACCCGAATACATGGAGAAATACACTTCAAGTGAAAAATGAGAATAAACACGTATTTAACTTTGTTTAGAGTTATTGAATTGCGGTAAATGTAAGACATCGCCAGCCTACTGGGCTGGAACGGATGAAAACTTTTAAATCGTAAATGGAAATTCCCACTTTTTATTCCAAATTATACATCAAAAAGTACGTAAAGCTGTCAGATACAATTTTTAATATTCGCGGTTTTAGGAGTTGATTTTTAATGAGTTCTCCGCACCTCCGGAGAGGAGAAAATTTGAAATCTTAAATTAAAATCCCTGTTTTTATTGCATATCATGATTTCAGGAAATATTACACGAATCTTATTAGAAACGTAGTTTTACATATTCTATTTATCCAACACGTTATTATCTTTTTGCCATAAATATGTCCCGAGTAATATTCTCATTTGCATACGCCCGTACGGATATTCTGTTTGTGGTGAACCTTTTACTTACTTTTTTTGAGCAAAAACTTAATCTAAAATAAGAGTGGATAGTTTAATTTTCGAATTTAAACTTTCCACCGATCATTTGGTAACATTAAAATATTGTACACGATATCGTCTTACTTTCCACCCAAATTATATTTCTAGATATTTTTTTTGGACGTCAGATTTTTTTTATCCACATCCTTTTAAATGAAATGATCAGATACGTATAACTTATTTTAAAAGTTAGATCTTATGAATTGAAAATAATTTTCGAAGTGATTCAAATTAGTAGATATTGTGATATTAAAATAATAAACAGAATATATGAATATCCTAAAAAAATGCTTTTTTCTGGATTTTCTATTCAAGTTTCTACAACTCTTCAAATTTACACTAAATTCAACTTACAATTGACAGTCAATTCCAGTGAGTATAATATTTCTCTTCTCTTTTAACTAGATCACTGTTTTCAATAAAGACCGTTTCCTGTATATCAAGTAATTGAAACAAATATTTGGCTAAAGCACAATGCCAGCCTGTAGGAGCTTTGTAAGAGTTATCCCATTGGAACAGTCGCCAGCTGACTCCTAAAATCGTCAAGCCACAAAGAAGGGAATGTTGCGTCCCCACACCAAACCTTTCTCCAGCCAACGGAAGGTCCTGGGACAAGTGCCCAATGCCCGACATAACTGATACTGGTTTTCTAGGGTTGTTCCTACTTAACCTTTGGCTACCTTTTGCTACCCTTCCGAATTCCCCCTTTCCAATCCCTTCCTATGTTATTAAAGGGGAGTTGCCACCATGTGAATTACCCACATGTAGACTGTTACTCTAAAAGACACACACACACACACACACGCATACACGCACGCACACACACACACACACACACACATATATATATATATATATATATATATATATATATATATATTGTAATACCAATTAAACAAGCCATTTATTGTTTTAATATAATTAGATTGTTAGCGGTACGAATGCGTAAAGGCGACAATGAAGGCGGGTTTTTCCTTTGTTCGACAATGAAGACCGCGGGCGCTTAAACTCTGTATGCGCAGGGAGAACGCCAGTCTGAAATCGGCGATGATATGAGAAGGAGGCTAAAATCTGAGTACGAGAGATATAATGCAGTTCAGTTCTCTTAGAGCACCAAACAGTAAAGTCTGCAAATATAAATTGCAAATCGCGAGTTCCGGTATGGAAGCAAGCAAATAGTTGTACGGAGAAATTTTCATAACAATTTGCAAACGGGGAAGCAAAAGGTTGCTTCACGCTGATGGAACAATTTTCGCATTGAGGAATCCGGCATCCGCTAGCTGACCAGAAAGGGGAGGCTCATCCGAGGTTCCAGATAGCGTACATACAAGCGTACATACAAGCGTGTGTATTAAAATTGCAATGAAGTAGAGTCAGTGTAAAAAAAAGGCTATTTAGTGTGGTAGTGTTCAAGATACAAGAGAGAGATCTGGTACCTGACAGACGGTCCGTGAGTAACCAAAACTTTGATAAATTTGTAAAAGATAATTAAAAGAGTCAGATTTCGTTGTTTTCATTTTGTTCAGTTTTCTTTTCACTTATTTTCATATTGTTTTTGGTTAATTTTTATATTTGAATTGTTAATTGTCAGTTTATACATTGATTTTGTTCTAATTATCAAACCCAGTAGTGACCCTGAGATATAGAGATCCGACGTATTTGATTGTAATGATATAAGAACTGTATGTTCATAGATGCCACGAGTTAATAAATAAAAATTAAAGTATTTGTTTAAATGGATGAAATTCGGCATGAAAATAAGTCTTGTGATCACTGTTGTTAATTATTCCTATAATTTAATTAAACCTTTCCACTTGTTTATTACATAAATGGCTTCACCAACGTGGGGCAAATTAATCGATATCCACTTACAATATATACATATATATATATATATATTAGGCTGAAGAACGTTGATACCAACCTGTCAGGTGTGCTCGAAGTTATATAAACTTAGAAGTATTCATACTTCATGCAGTAAACCAATCATAAGAAAATATCAAAATTCGTATAACGACTATTCAGCTTGTAACTAGGAGCCAGATGTTTGTCGTTAATATTGCGAACGCTGTAGGGCGGAGCATTAAATAAAGAGATCAGTGTAAGTCTCGCCATTACGTTGAAACATGTGCGGTGGGTTGCGTTGGGGGCGGAAGTCTGGCTAAGCGACTAAGGGACAAATGTTTTGCGTCGTTTTAATCAGTCTTTGTGATCGATATGCTATGTTGCAGTCGGATTCCATTAAGGACGCCAAAGTATGTCGGTATAATGCCAACGTAATTTATACAGGCATATATTTTATTCATTATGTATGAAGCAATTACATTTAGCGTAAACGCTTACACTGGATCCTTTAATTGTGTTTGCGAAACGCGTGTACACCCGTAAAAATAACTAACGATCCTCTGAGCCTGGAAAATAAAAATTATGCTGTTATTTTGTACGGCACAATGAGTTGCATTGTTTGGGAGCACAACATTACTCAACCTTTATGGAGGTGTTGCATTTATACAATTTCCCGACGAAATTAAATTTGTGATACCATTTCGTCCCAACAAGCAATTGAATAAAAATAAGACATGATCAGAAAGTGGCCTTATTATTTAATTACATTCACATATAATGCAGAACCTGATAACGCACACCTGTCTAAAAAAAGTTTTCTATATATAATGCAAAATGAGCGTTTAATTTGAAGTAAAAATATTGAATCTAGTATTCCCGAGAAATTAATACAGGTATTTACTGGCAATAGTTCTGTAATGAAAGTTGTCTCGCAACCTTTACGTAGACTACAGTGAAATATTCTAACATAAATTTGTTATTCCTATTGGAATAATCGACTAGCTGACTACTAAACTGGTCGAATTCTACAGCAAATCCCTCTCCCGCCATCGGGAGGGCGTGGGACAAGAACCAAATGCCCTACCTACCTGATGCAGGTTTTTCTAAGGTTTTCCCTGCAACCCTTTAAGACGAATTACCGGATCTGATCCTTAAATTCCGAGCGCCATAGTTAACCCTTGGTTACCTTGCTGTACCTTTCCGCATGCGCCCTTTCACTGCCTTTCCTTTGCTATAAGAGAGGAGTGGCCATTATGTGGGTTACCCTATAAATATATTCTGTCTACACCTTTTTCTTCTTCCAAAAAACTCACGATCAAGACTTTGGGAGCGTTTCTCTGTTCTTGGGCATACGGTATTAATTGTCCGATATTTCTATTGGAATAGTCGACCAGCTGCCACCTAAACTGGTCGAGGCATGGAGAAGAGAATTTAAGCTAAGACTGTCTTATAAAAACTACAACCTAAGTAATTAAATTATTTATGAAACAATTTTTTGTAATTTTTCCTAAATTAAGCCGAGTCAAGATTAATAAAAAAAATTAATGAAACAGACATAAATATAAAAAAATTGTACATTTATGAAGAAAAATTTAATTCTTGAAATCTACTTATCTGAAATATGTGCGTCGTAGAACTAAAAATAACAAATATTTTGTTCAACAACAACGTAAACTCAAATCAATAACTGTGCTAGTGATATTGGCTATTGCTATCCATAATTGTTATTAAAATGAAAAATTATTTCAATTAGATATATATAGGGGTAATATAATAAATAGACAGTAAATACAACGGGAAGCGAGTAGAGACATACAGAACTGCTAACACAAATGTAGACACAACAATTTAAGGAAAATAAAATTATAATGTGTTAAATAATAAATTAAGAGTGATATTTCTACAAGGAGAGAAAATATTCCCAGGGCGTACATATGGAACATTTATTATGTTCAAACAAAATGTAACCTACGAACTAACAAGACGGGTATTAGGTCAATTTGTACTTCAACTTTATATGTATTATTACACACAATTTGCAAGTACAGAAAAATACATTTCACGAACCAACAGGGAAATAATAAAAAATACAGATTAATTATTGATTTTATGAGAAAAGGGAACAGTAGAACAATAACAATTATGAAATGGCAGTATGTAAGATACGGAAGAGAGAATTGATTGCATTTGGTCAAAGAGAGTGGAACTAAAAATATTACTCGTAAAAAGCAAACAAGAGGACACGGATTTGATACTTGTGGACAAGGATATTACGAGCAATAACTGAATTGAAGCTGCCTGGTCTAACGAAAGAAATTGTCTGGCAATTTACGTATAGGAAAAAGATTGTTGGCAGACAAAAGTGCGACAAAATTAGTTGGAAATGTGAGAAAGTTTGATTACCGCCACTTTGTGATTACATCTAGAAGTTGCCTATATAAACATATATAATAAAGATTTCGCATTAGAATAATAAGTCTGGGGTCTCTTACACCAAATTACCGTGGTGTGTATGAAAATAAGAAGTGATCCACAAGTTCACATTATGCTGTGAATTGTTTTCGAACAGTGTGTATAGTGTAAATTAAATTAATAGTATAAAATTAAAGTATACCGTCTTTTTTTTATGAATACTTACAACAAAAATATAAAAACGGAATATTAACTTATCGTTAAAGATTTATAGCACGCCTTTCTGTATATTTATTTACTTATAACTAAGGGCACTCAACTTTTAGCTTTTCAGTGAATACTATTTTGTGACTTAAGGCATCAATTTAAATATTAATTTAAATTTTAAATGAAAGGATGCTTTAATAATAATTAAGATTTTAAATAATCAAACAAATTGATTTATTAATACACAAATAGTTAAATTTACAAATGTTATCCAATCAATTTTACAACAGTTATCAAAAATTATCTTCCAATTTGTATTATTTATTAGTGTTTTACAATCAAAATTTACCCTCTCTCAGGGTCTTTAATAGGTCTTTAAATAAAGAAAATATTTGCTAACAATCAAATTTTCTATGAACCTATTATCGACTTCAATGTATTATTTACAATGGAAAAATAAAATTGTTAACTTTAAATTAGAAACGATTTTCGAAAACCTCAATCTGACGATAACCTTTACCTAATGGTTTAAAATATGAATTTAGTGAAATTGTAACTTACAGTTTCTGGATATGAGGGCACTTTGGCTCGTTCATTCACTTACACACACATTACACTTTATAACAGGCCATTTTTTAACACTAACTCTAGTTATCACTGTTGGTTTGACAAAAGTTCATTCTCCGTTCGTTAAGTAAATGTAGTTCGATCGTTCTGAAGACTATTAAACGTCGGATGCAATTATTTGATCTCCCATCATCGAAACAATGGTCTAATTATGCTATATCACGAAGACTTTACTCTGCTATATTTCTGTGAAGACTCCTTTTCTCTGCAATCTTTACACTGCAATATCTCGATGACGACTTTGCTCTGCAATAATTCAACAACTTTATTCTGCAATCTCTCCACGAAGACTTTACACAGATATATTTTGACCAAGACTCTTTGCTATAATTCATTAACAACTTTATTCTGCTATGCTTCGACGACGACTGGCCACACCACGCTTCAGCAAAAACAAAGACGTGGCATTATTGCCCATTCTTGTGTGCAACTTGTGTGTTTTCTGCCGCTAACAATTCGAGTCCAAATGCTTAATTATTAATTAATTATGTCCTTTTAATTACCACAATATATATGCCCCTATTGAAAATCGGGGTCTGCGTTGAATATGAAATTTTACGACACTGACGTAACTTATTCACAGCATAAATTAGATTCTCAGTTTTGGTGCGTCTTCTTCATTCCTGTAGCCTAGATTTTCAATAAAAACCAAATTTTTGACATACCGGAGGCAGTCTTAAAAATAATTCTTTGCTTTGGTATTTAGTAATTAAAGTCAAAGTTACTCCATCTAATCGGAAACGAATTAAACGACATCAACATATTGAGAGAACTAATGTTTAACTTTATTTACACCCTCATTTATTTAAATTACATAGTTGTACATATTTATCCGATGTTTACAACATCTAGTTTAATATTTTTTGTTACATTGTAAATTTTTAAATCTTCAATTAACAGAATAATTTGCATTTTGGCGAGCTCACTATTCTCAGTTTAATGCTCAGCTAGTCCAACAAAAATGAAGTGAATTTCAATACTGGGTGGGACTGTGTCCCCTTCCAGCGGAATGGATAGGGGGAGGGAAGCGTGAACTGTAAATTAATGCGGCTCGTTAGAAGTCCGCACAAAGAGCGGCTCGCGGCCAATAGCACCATCCGATATGATACGCAATCACTCACAAAGGTTTCAGATATTAAATTAGCCGCGCTCCATATCAAAGAAAAATGAAAGAACAAGCCATTGCCATTCTTTAGTTCCTCTATAAACTGAGTTACAATTTTCTTTACGGGAGAAACAAAATTAGACACCTGCTGTGGCAGAAAAGTTCTTAAAAAATAGTCCTGTCAATGTTTCGAATATCATGTTTTTTTTTGTATCATAGCTTATTATAATTCTGAGTAATTTTGTGACCCATTCACTTCAGAAGATGTTACCAAAACTGATATGCTTAAGCATATTGGAGGTAATTATATTCCAAATGTTTGTAGAACAAAAATAGTAAGAAATATTGAGAGGCGCATACAGTTCACCTTTTGGCTGACTTCAAAATTTCGTGTCTATTTCTTAGATCACTAAATATACAAAATCACCATGTGATGACAAACACACGTGAAACTAACTACCGAACGCCGCATAATTATTGTAATCTTGGTGGGTTCAAACAATATATTTGGTGAGTGCGGTAACTTAATATCTCATACCGTTTCCTACAATAATGAAGGACAAAAAAGTATACTGGAACATTTAGTGATGAATAAATGTGACTCCATTAAGATTATTTAAAGAGCGAGTTAGAGATTTGTACTAGCAGTGCGCTAAACCCATATAATTGACTAATTATTAATAAGAGTGTTAGAGCGTTAATTCTCGACACAAATAAGCTTGACTCATAAAAATTTCTTGGTTACATAATAAAGAGTAATGTGTGAAATTAAATGATGATAACACCATTAAAACGTCCACCTCTGCTTTATTCGTGAAACTCAAAAGCATTTCCACTTTTCACATATATCGCCTGGTAAATTTGCAATAGTACTCGTGAAGTTCAGTTGATGGTAATCGATCGTTTCTGGCTTATTCTCTTAAATTTGTGATTTAACGTAAACACACAACAGCAACTTTAAAAGTATAGTATTTTGCACGACCATCGACGGCCAGTTCATGTCACCAGTGAATCATATCCGGATTTTTTTCGTGAACCAATGCGATAACCTTGCGCGCTGTGTGATATGTGGCACCGTCCTGTTGCAAAAATACATTGCTTAAGCCAAAGTTTACCGCCGCATGAAATGTCTGTACCAAGCTGTCTGTTTTATGATTTACAAAGGTTGTTGAACTGTTCATTTCTACACGTTGAATTGTCAAACACTAAGAATCACAACAACGTGCAAACATTACCAGCAATGTTTCCAACCTGACTGTTTAAAACTCTGGCACTTTGTTAGTAGTTTTACTTGAAATGTACTTTACTCATTTAGTATGATGCAGCGCCTTCGATTGTATCTTGCATGTTTGTGCAGCACATTTCTGGCATATTTCAACCAAAGATTTTCTGTAGTAAAAAAACAGGGTTTTTTTTATCAAATTCTGCTCAGAATAAAAATTAAATTAAATCTGAAAGTTATCTTAAGTTTTAACAAACTAACATGGGTGAATAATATTATTTTCAACTTTCTGATCATCGTGATACAATTTTAAAAAATTTAAGCAAATCTGGGAAGGCGTGGGGTTACATTGTCAAGGACGCTTATTTTCCCGTGTCGAATAAAAGCAAGAAATAATACACGATTGGAGGGAAGTGGAACACTGGAAAGGCTGCTTCCCTATTCTTAAATTTGGCAAATTAAGTTGTCTGAACAACATATGGGTCACTAATTAAGTGTATTTTCATATAAATGAATTAATTATGAATTAGAGTGCAATATTGAAACTCTCTCTAATCATGATGTAAAATATATTCTCCGGTAATCAAAATTTGCCCAACTGACATGCGACAAAAGAGTCATATGTTGTATACAATATTTAAAACTTAGTATTATGTCACGCACACGCAGCTCAATTTTGGGGAAGTGGAAGTCACAAGGGCACAAGACGTCATGTCCTTCGGTCCTTGGCACGAGCATATGTGAGTATAATTCTTTTTTGAATGTCCAATATAATTTGGTAAACAGTTATCTCTAATGGTGGCCAGTATGTGGATCTATGAGTAAAATTTCATCAGCAGGGGCGGTCGGAGTCTTGAATTGAACTAGGACGCCATAGCGTAGAGACAGACTGAACGCGAGAAGTTGAAAGACTCAGTGAATCAAGTTGCACAAAAGTTATAATGTGTAACTTTATCTTTAATTTTAAGTTTCAAATTATAATTTAGTTATCTCTGTGAACAAATTAGTTTCCCGATTATTACGAAGCCCACAGAGAAAATAAACGTTATATTCTTTGCAAGAAAATACAGGAAATTGTTTTATAATACATAAATGTTGTAATAAATAACTATTTGATGATCAATTAATTTTGCCCCACGTAGTGGTAGCCATTTATGTAATGATCAAATGAAGGGGGACAGACTGAACGCGAGAAGTTGAAAGACTCAGTGAATCAAGTTGCACAAAAGTTATAATGTGTAACTTTATCTTTAATTTTAAGTTTCAAATTATAATTTAGTTATCTCTGTGAACAAATTAGTTTCCCGATTATTACGAAGCCCACAGAGAAAATAAACGTTATATTCTTTGCAAGAAAATACAGGAAATTGTTTTATAATACATAAATGTTGTAATAAATAACTATTTGATGATCAATTAATTTTGCCCCACGTAGTGGTAGCCATTTATGTAATGATCAAATGAAGGGGGATTAATTAAATGAATGATTAATCAAAATTTACAAACAAAATAATTTATTATCAATTTATGATTTCCAAAAATTAAAAACAATTACAATCAAATTTCTCTTCTCTGAGGGCCTTCACTGGGTTTGATAATTGACAGAGAAAATGATTTAATGATCTGATTAACAATTTAGTTTAAAATTTACCTAAAACATAAATTCGATAAATGAAAGAAAGCTAAATGAAAAGAAATTAACTTGAATGAAATGAAAAGTAAACGAAATGAAAGATGAACGAAATCTGACTACCCTTTTAATTATAGTTTACAAATTTATCAAGGTTATGTTACTTACGGACCGTCGGTCTGGTACGAGAACAATCAATTTTACCTCGTTCGGACACTTTTACACCCTTTAATTTTTAATCATCAGGCCTTGGTTATCACTGATTCTACACTTCACTTTAAAATTTGGAAAGTTAGGCTGTATTTAGTTGACTGCTCCGCTCCACAATAATTTACCAATGTTCTCCTGACAAAAACTGCTATTACTTTCCGATATTTACGATGCAATATTTCCGTGATTGTATTAATTCACAACTTTAACTGGTAATACATTAACGACGTCTGGTCTCTGCTCGAGCTTTATTATTTGTTCTGCTCCTCGCAATGTGTCACCGCCAACTACCATCCTAGTGCCTCCCGAGTTTTAGCACGCTCAATCGCCATTCCGACTCCTCAACAAAGAAACAGAACTCGCCGCTCATTGTTGCTTTGCTCGCTCATGCCGCTAACATTAATTTATTCGCTAACAATTTTTTAAAAAAATGGCTTATTTAATTCGCATTACAATATTGTAGATAGTTTCAAATTCTGTTTAGGTTTGCTCCTATTCTAAAACCTTATTTAATGTATCAGAGTGTCTATAAAGAAAATAATAGTATATTAGAATAATGGTGTTCAATTCGTGTGATCTATTATCTGATTATTTCCATAAGTTCCTAATGTGCGAAAAATTTAAAAAGAGAAACATCACATTTACTGTTAATGCCAGGGCATACATAAGGTTTTCTTTGAATTGTATTCTTTTAATTAAAACATAACCACTGATACAGACACATAAAATTTTAATTAAAGGCTAATTGGTTTTTGTAGTGATGGCAGAATAGTTTGGCCAAAAGTTATACAAGTTATAAAAAATTTTAAATCAGTATTTTATCATTTGTTTATTTCTTTTTGCCGTTGGTTAAAAGAGATGCTAGGAATTTATATACACTTTTGAATCGGAGTATTTTGTCAAAATTATTCCTATGTTATGCGTTTTGGTCTCACAATTATTTCGTCTTCGTTTTCTATTTTAGTGTACGAAACCCGAAGAGAAGACTGTATCTTCTGTCAGCCGATAAAGTTTCTAAAGCCCAGGATTGTAACGCTATTGTTACAATAGTATTATAACAGTGTACATATTTTGCATAGGCAATCGAATCCGTTCATAATGAAATATCACGTAAACAAAATACCAATGAAAAACATGGTTTATATGTAATTAAGCGAAAGGTTTTCTTTCATCAGAGTTGCAGGAAATTCGAGAGATGGGGATTTCAGTGTATATTTATTTTAAAAATTATGATTCAGAGAGCCTATAGTGCGAAGTAAAATAATGATGCTTGAAGTCTAAATTGTTTTGGCAATATACATTTTGCAGAAATTGCAAGTGATTTATAGCACTTCGAACACTTTTCTCGGAACATAACTTTAATACAGGGAATAGGAATTTTTATTTCCTCTTATCTTGGAAGCGAAAGCTGGCGGAGTAGATTATTGGAAGAGGTACGGATACCGCAGTAATATGCGGGGACGTCAGCCGCAGCACTAAATCAGCCCTGCAGCACATGCATTGCTCGCCATATCGGTATTGATTCAAGAATTCGCTACAGCGAAGTCTGATTCAGTACAGCAATTGTTACGCTCAGACGAGTAGCTCATTAGTGATATATACTGTATACAATATTGTGCTTGTCATGAGAATTGATAGGGTATTTGCAATTCGTAATAAGTTGAGATAGTGAATTGGTGGATTTGTAAATGATGTTGTTGTTGAAGTCTTAAATTCCTGACTCTATTGCGTTAAATATAATAAAACAGAAAAAATATGAAAAAACTAAGGTTGCGTATCGATTTTGAAGATATTTTAGAAGAAAACGGGATTTTTTATAGTCGTTTTTTGATGTTGAAATATAATTTATTAGCAAAGTGTCTTTGCTAGAAGTTCTTTGTTAATTACATTTAGGCTGAAGTCCTTTGTACATTTTAGTCTAATGTGTTATTGCCACCTGATGAGCTTAATTAAACTTAGAGGAAACGCCGTGTGTTTTGTTTGTAATGTATTAATTTAACTTTTAGGTTCTGTACTGTCTGTACGTGGCCATTGATTTGTCTTAAATCGCAAATTCTACCAGATGTGTCCCATATTTTTACATTTTATTCTTTATTTAGGATACATTAGTCCTCGGATATTATCCGATGTCGAGCACAGGGGCAGACCACACGGCGTCTACCCTTAAAACTGGTCTCAGCGCTTCTAATCCCATGTAAGTGGATAACAGTCTCGCTGTTTCCAGTAGTTAGGTGTGGTATATGTCTGTAAGAGCAACATCGAACTGTTACTAGTTTTAGTAGTGGTAGGAATCCCTATAATACTAGTACTCTACGTAGGACTCTCAAATGGTGCGGCATGATGATAGGCGAGGGTGAACGGTGGGATAACAGTCAATTGAAATGTCGCCTCTATGAGCTTTTCATGGTTGGTTGTATCCGAGACGAGCCCCAGGGCAAACCACACAGTTTTCAATCCTAAAACTGTCTGCTCTGCTTCCAATCCTACGTATGTGGGTAACGGACTCAGCGCTCTCAGATTTCATGTGTGGGAGAGGCTGCGAAAGCACCCTCGAACAGTGACTATTCTCGGTAGTGGGATGAATCCTGCTGATAATAGAACTCTGGTGAAGAGGCCTTTTTGCGGTTCCGGCACGTGGGAAGGTTGGGAGTAAGGGAGTGTGCGAGGTTCTCCTGGGGGTCTTTCTGAGAAGTTCTGTCTTGCTAGGAGGTCGTCCAGTCTCCTGGGGTGTGGAAGGTGTTGGTGATTCCAGCGTCAACCATACTCCGGAAGGCTAAGGTGTCGAGTTGTGGGGACTTGTTTCCATTTCTTAGTTATCCGATGACGAAACCGTCAGACCATAATTCTCCTCTCACCCAATTGCTATGTGAGGGAGATAGCCCTAACTTGAGAGCCACTCTGGGAAACCATAGTGTGCCGACAAGTTTCAATGGCCTTCGGGCAAGTACATCTCCACCATCGCGATCCTGAGCACTTGTGCTAACGGAGCAATGTGCTCGGTCGACAAAAGCTGTTTTTCTGCCAATTTGGTACCTCGGGGTGCGCCGGTCCCTGGTCTATCATCCACGGTCCAAAAAGCCCAGATAGGTGTGTTTTTTCACGTCGCAGTCCAACGCACACTGGAGTTGGACTCGAGGGAGTATGTGGTTTCGTGGGCAAAACTTTGTTTTGTTCTCCCCTGGGTGCAGGACCCAGTCCGCTTGGGATTTAGTAACCAAGGTATCCCCGCTCCCTTCTTTGGAGGGTTCGAAAAAAGGCAAACAATAAAATACAATAGTCCTCCAGTGTGGAAACATCTCATATACATTAAGGAAGAGCATAAATATATAATATACATGAAAATTAGAATGTGAAATTAGTATGTAAAATTACAAAAACGAAAATCTAAATCTGCTTACTACCCGAATTTAGAATTAAAAATATTAGTTAAATAATTTGAGATTGAGAAAATATATTATTTTGGAAATACATTATTACGAACCTTTCTCGAATATTTTAGGTAATCTAATACACGATAAAGAAAAAAAAATGATAACTAAAATGGCAATAAAATACATTAAATGCATATAAATGAATGCGTACGTTTTTACTTTAATAGTATACTTTATATTGCAACGTGTAAGCGTTTTTTTAGCAGCAATACATTCAAATTTGGCTGCACTGCAATTTTAAATGAGTTATTAATCAAATACTCGTGATACAGGGTGAGAGATCACTGAAGAAACTTTTCGTCAACAGAGTTGATAAAAAAAAGAAGAAAGTATAAATGTGTGAATACATTATCATTAAATTGAAACTTATCTTACTCAACCCTGATTCGGCGGTATTGCAGGAAATATATCCGTACAACATGGAATGTATCCTGGCATTGTCAGAGAACGAAGTTGTTATAGATCCTTCACAAAAAAAAGAAAACACGTTATATATTCGGTCGCATCCGCCGCCATTAAGACTCTAAAAGAAAAAAAGGATTCACAATCAGAGGTTAAAAGAAAGATCAAAGAAACGCATCAGAAAACGAAGAAAGCAGGGAGAAATGTTGTTCCGACATGTATTCCAGGCCATCAGGACATCCACGGCAATAAAGTTGCGGACTGAATGGTCAAAGCTGTGCGCTCCACCTCAAAGGCCGCCAATACCTTCAAAGGATTATAAACAGGTACACGCAAAGTTCCTACAACTATGGAATCTAAAATAGAAATCCTTCAAATGAAGCATGACACACAATGAAACAAAAAACTTTAATGCAGTATAGCTCAAAGCTCAATTACAAAGCTTATAGGAGAGACCAGAAAAACTGAAGGGAATAATAACAGGACGCACGAGGATGACCCGTATCATAACAAACCCTCCTCTCTTCCTCAGGTATGTGACCAGTTTAATAACCGGATCGTAATTGAACTCCTCATCAAGTTCTGCCTCAAACTTGATCAAGAGAGGTAAACAGACACTGAAAAAAAACAATAACGGTTTCTGCTAAAATTCAGCTCAACCCATATAGCAATTGACAACTTCAAAGCGCGAAGGCATCCAAAAGAGATCAATTGTTCCTTCCAAGAATCAGATAGAGCTACTTCAGATTGATGCTCTCCCACATATTTACGAATAGCCCTTGTCCAATCTGCTATCTCAGCAACGGTGTCATCACTCTAGAGCACTTGATTAAATCCTGCCGGAAATTTCAACAAGACAGACGCTCGATCCTTGGAGATGATTTTGTTGTCACTCAATCATCCGTTTGTGACCCCTAACCGGTTCAGCCACTATTGACCCCGCTGTTGATACGACCTTAAATAAAGTCATGAAAAATATCAATTTTTCTAAGCCCAAGAAAGCATAATCCAATTCTTAAAAAAACTAATTTATACCACGAAAGTTAAATACAACAATAGTACAAGTAGCTAATAACCCAGCTGATGATACGACTATAAATAAAGTTAAATAAAAAATATGTTACAGAACTTGGGAAAACGAACCTAGCCTAAAAAATGGCAATCACTTTCGTTTAATGGTTACGGAAATCACCTGGCGGGGAGAGTAAGATTTTAAAAAGCCCAGGGAATTTATTTTGGACAATATTACCACGCTTTTACGATTAAGCAACTAGTGCAGCTACCGAGTGTCTGAAAGTAATCGTTTGTCAGCATAACGATAAATCTATAATCTATCTAATAAATAAAACAGAGTGGTGGGGGTGGTGGGGAGTTACTAGAAAATAACGCTAAAACAACCCAGATTCGAGTAAAATCGAAGGTAATGGATGTCGCTGAGTTTATTTATGACAATCTGGGCAACGCTCGAGGATTAGCTGGGGTGGGAGGAGTTGGGCGGTGTGGGAGGGAGTAGAAATTGTAAAACATGTTATTAGGCCGTTTATTGCGTCGCATAAATATATTTCGGGATCAATGAGATTAATAAAAATTTCTCTTCATGTTCTCCGTGTATAATTTCAAACTCTTTTGAGCTTTGGAGGGAGCACCCTTAAGGGTTGAGGGTGGATATCGTTACATAAAAATAACGCAAAACAAACGAGATTGGATTCAAATCGAGGGTTATGAATGTCGCTGAGTTTAATTAGGACATTTAATTGGTCATTTACCCCCAGTGGCGGAAAAGGACTGTGGTGAAAATTTTGAAACATCCAGTCAAGGTTGAAATTTCCTTTTAATTAATATTTTTCTGGGTTAATTAGTTGGATAGTATTTCTACCCCTTTCGGTATGGGACGGTAGCAGGATAATAGGTGGGGTATAGGGGAATTAGAGAAAAATAACGAGAAAACAACCATGATTCGAGTGAAATGGGGTTATGAATGTCGCGGAGTTGATTTAACACAGCCTGTGTAACGCGCGGAGGGACGGGGCGGGGGTAAAAATGTTCAAAAAATTTAACCAGTCGATATTAGCGTCGAATATATAATTTTCGGGGTTAATGAGACTCATAACATTTTTTAATATATTGTGTGTATTATTACAACCCCTATTGGCTTGGGAGGAGATAACCATAAAGGGGAGGGTGGAGTTGCATTACAAACAAATAACGCAAAAAACCGATATAGGAATCGAATTCGGGGTTATGAATACCGCTGAGATTAGTTATGACATTCAACTTGCAGTTTAACCCCCACGGGTGGGGCTGAAAGGAAGTAGAAATTTTCAAACGATGGAACCGGCTGAATTTGGGTGGAACTTTTTTTAACCCACTGTAGCGGGGGTGGAAATTTTCAAACATGTTCACTCGTTGAATGAAACTATTTCAGGGTCTTTGATTTCAACTCCCTTCGGAATGGGAATTGAACACATTTAGGGATGGGGGTCGAGTTGTGTTACATAAAAATAACGCAAACGCTACCTAGGTTGGAATTAAATCTGGGGTTATGGATAAGCGACATCTCGAACAACGCCGGGCACCCAGCTAGTATTTGAATATAGGCATACATTAAATTTCATTTTTCGTAGAACTAATTTAAAACACACATCTTGTACATTTTGTTCAATTTGTCTTATTATAAGGAAAGTAATTGAATTAAGGAATAATATATTAGGAATGGAATATTGATTAAAGGATTAGAGTGATCAAATAAAAAACATTTCGAGCCGCGGCTTGTTGAATTTCGTCTCAAAGAGCGTAAAGTTTAAATAAATTGTTTCTGTGTGGGAAGGAGTTTTAGTTCAACTTTAAAAATCATTATGACTTAAGCAATGGTACTGAAATATTATTTGAAATTGGTTAGGATTTATTTCTCGTTGAATAATGGTTTTGTCGACCCCAGTGGACAAGAATCTATCACTTTTTAGCGTTGATAATTTTTTTACATTAAAATAGTTGCATCCTATATGAAATATAATTTATTTAACATAAAAATTAAATATCGACGAATCTCATTTTATATTTGTTTCGTTTAACATTATTTGTTAAAATAGAATATAGAAAAATTATCTAGCTTTGTTGTATAGATTCCTCAGTCTTATCTGGAATATTGAACTGGAATTGTATCAGAGCCTCTCTCTCGTTCACACATTTCATCCTCAAGCAAAGATGGCTCTTATAGCCCTTTGTGAGTTGGTGGAATTACGGACTGCAATCTCAGCCTTTAATGACCACGTTAGAGAAGGGACTTAACACAGAGCGGTTCTGTGCTTAATGGTCTATAATGTAAGAGCGACAGCTGCATTGATTCATATTGGGTTCCACCTAATAGGAAATCTCGTGATATAATATTCACAGTGGCATAAAATGGACGATACCGTAGACTTTAGTAATTGAACAATTATTTAAGTGAAACTCAAACTAAATATAAAAATATTGACAATATTACTAGATTCTAACAATAGTTTTCAAGAACTTCTAATAAAAAAATTTAAAAAATCTAAGAATATGATGAGATAAAAGGGAAAATGTTAATTTCTTACGACTCAATACTTGAACATGTGTACGACATAAAAATAAAAATAGATTTAGGATTAGTATTATGTTTCTGGTTTTATTTTGATTGCTAAATTACTGGTAACAAAAGAGGTCGACAACAAAACGTTCAGAGTTTACAATAAAAATGTAGAAAAGTTATTTTGGATACAACATACATTTCAAACTTATAAAAAAAAATTGGGTTGTGTCTAATATTATTGACTGTATTTGAATTTATAACGGAATATTTCAGGGCTTCTGATTTAGTTATTAAAATGATGAATATTTTTTAAAATGGTATATTGTCCGTCTTTACTTTATTTGTTTTGAAATACCTTTAATAAAATATGCACTTTTGGCCTTGTAACTAAATTTTTAAGTTTTACTACTCAATGTTAATAATAAATGTAGATTTGTTATACTAAGACTTAACATTAAAATTTATTAATACAGAACGAACGTATTATACAATAAAAATCAAGAACAAATACCTAAAAAAGAGTGCAGTTTAAAATAAACCAACAAAGATCAGCAAATAATTCTCTGTAAAATTTTTCAAGATTAAATTTAAACGTTATCAAAAAGGAAAACATTCAGAATATTCATCGCTTATGAATGAAATAGTATGTATGTTCAGTATAATAGCGAAAAATTAAATAAAAAAATTTGAATTTCTTCTTGTTATTCTTAATTATATATTTATAATTCGCGGACTGAACAAGATTGTTAGTTCATAATAAGATGTAAAGCAATTTAATGAATCGTTTATTATTCTATCTGAGTATACAGTCCAAAATTTTAAGATACACGTTTTGAAATTCATGGTAACTGATAGAATTCGCGATTTTGATCAGAAGTCCGCGTTTTTCCGAGATGTAATATTAATTTCGTGTTTGCTCAACTTTTTCTTTGGACATATTCCGTAAGTTATAAAAAAATGTTATTTTTACACTTTAAATTGAGTTGGTTATATTTTGAGGGAGAACTTCCTCTATTTGTTTTTTTAATTTTTTTTTATTCGCGTACGCACACATTCTCTTTGCGGATTCAGTGTTTATATTTGAAGACAAGCAAAGAAGAGTGAAATCGTACGACATTTATTTGCAGAGTTGAACTTCTACTTAAACAGTAGTTTCTGTTAAAATTTGCATTTTAAATGTAGCTAATCATGTCATATGTGCAGATTTCCACCACATATGCATATCCTTAACTGTTATTTTATCTAAACGGCAGAAACATGTACAAGTTTTGCAACTTATGGAATATCTTAGATAATGACGAAGAAAGCGAGCATAAATACAGACAAAAAACAATTAAATACCTGAAAAAACTTTTACACTACTCTTCGAACTTTGTAGATCTTTATCACGCAATGGAACTTTTAATACATAACACAGAGAGCATATTTGAAATGCAAACTGATAACGTATATCAAACCATATGTAACAGTCACTGTTAAGCCATTCAATTTCCTTTTCAAAATTAATGGATTTTATGGATGCTTTTCATAAATTATTTTTTCCTTATCTAAGACTCATGTAATATCAAAATTAAAATTATGACTTAATTCAATACAATGCTTGGATTATGTTTAAAGAAGGGAAATTTTACGTGGGCTTTACGGTATTTATCTGTGACGATAAAATACCTCTATTTTTAAACACAATCCGAAACAGGAACTAAACAATCGGTTTTTTAAATATTATGTTTTAAATTTCATAATAAAAATTTTTCCACCTGGCTGGTGGTTTTAAAATTTATTAAAAACACAATCTTTAACAATTAAATACAAATAATTTCAGTATACATCTGTATTAAGCGCATGTTTGTGACATTTTATACGTTTTGGCAAGGAATGTTTAAATTTAAAGCTGATGTAAACATTTTACTCTTTAAATAAATTAATCAATTCCAGAAACGTATTATAATACAGTAAAATTATTGTATATATTTTTGTTGAACAGAGCTGATGTTCAATGAATTTATAAATAAGTTTTATGTAAATAATTTTTCCCTTTTCTAATGATTTAATTGTAACACGTTAAATTGTCCAATACTCAATTTGCTGTTGTATCGAATAATGTATAACTAACACATTCATTAATTATTTTACTTCAAGAATTTAAAATTTTTAATATAGTCTATATATTATTATTTGTTGTTTTCGTATAATTCCAATTTTTTGCATCTGTTGCCAATTTGAATAATAAAAACTAAATAATAAATTTTAAATCATGTAATTTTGAGGCTTTCGGCAAATTTCCATAGTCATCTGTACACAGAAAGAAAAAAATATAACTTTCTAGAACACATTAACAATATAACAGGAATCCCATATATAAAATTATTTAAAAAAACATTAATTTTCAATTGTCAAAATGATCCATATGTTTAATATATTAAATTGCCAATTTGGAAATAATGTTTCATATATTTAATTTATTACACAAATCTTCAAATTGTCCAAATATTTATTTGATCCCTTGTACAACACCAAGTAATTATTTTATTTAAAATTGAGCAAATTAGACGCAGATATACTTTTGTAATAAATAAAGTAAAATATTTATTTATTATAAGATAAAAGATCCAAATACAGACAAACGAAGTGATAATATAAATACAACACAACGTTTCTGTAAACCTTGTGCCTTTCTTCCGTGCTAAGAATACTAAAAACGCAAGAGCCTTGAGAGCCACAACTGCACAATACAGTTATACAGTAACCACGAAGTTTGTCACCTGTATTGTGCAGTTGTGTCGCTCTAGGTTATTGTGTTTTTAGTATTAAAGAACCTGAATAAAGGAACAAGGTTTTCAGAAATTTCTTTTGTCTGTATATGGCTATTTTATCCTATTATTAATTTTCAAAATAGTCGCATTATTTCCAGTGTAAATATTTATTTAAATTAATTCTTATATTTACATAACGAGGGATAATGCATACATGAATATACGAGAAATATTTAATAACTTGATATTTACATTTTTTAAAAAAATATAGTTTTAGCGTAAATTTATATTTAAGAAAACTAATTATTGTCAAACATATTATGTATAGACTGTGTATTGATGGATCTAAAACTGTGTTTTGATGTTTATAATTTTTCCTATTTTTATGTATTATCATATATCACCGATTTTATCACTTACTTTTGTGCCCAAATCTATTTCATATTTATGATATGTAAATAGAACTTAGTAACTTTCATTCAATCTGGGAGTCTGTCTGTTTGTGATTCTTCGAGTCATTCGACATTTCTGAGATAAACTTTCAAATTTCACAATTTTTAAACATTAAAAGATGGTCATCGTAAATTTAATTAGGTAAAACATGTGTAACAAGAGCAAAGGAAAAGTGAAGAAAATAAAATCACTTTACAAACGTCAAGACTAAATATTTACATTGTTAAAAGCAGTGGTGAAAGTATAATAACTCAAGTATTGTAATGAATTATTTTTGTGGGCTGCGTTTTTACGTTAAATCAAAATAAATATTTGACCAATAAAGAAATTTTATATAAGTTTATTAAAGTTAAACATGAAAACTCTTATCTCAGGCACCTGTGGTTTTTACATAGAAGAGATCTGCTGCTCGTACCAAATGCGTACTGCTATTCTGTGTTGTGTTGCCTGCTGTAGCTCTCGTACCGACGTCTCCGTATCTCACAGCCGGCAGAACGGGTTAAGTGCAGTGTTGACTCAGGGGTTGATCACTGGCTAAGGCGTCGGCCTCCGGGATTCAATGCTGGCAAGCCGTCGTACTAAATTGTGTGGTGCTATTCTGTGAACTCTCACTAACCAATTTTGGCCCCTTTCTCACGACGATTCTGCCTCGAACTTTATCAGAGACAACAACTATACGGAGCCTCTCTTAATCACATCCACCAGCTTCGGTGAGCGCAGAACAACTGTCCAGTTTCCAAAAGGTTATCTCTGTCCCCTCCATTATATCCTCCCATTGTTTTACTTTTTACATTGTTAGAAAACTTCGTCGAAATGCCAGTTGACTGATTCTTCCATTGTCACAAGATTTATAGCACGCAGCTGCAGTTCCGTAGTCAACAATGGCTAACTATTCTGTCATGTTGAGGCCAACAATCGAGACAGGACACGAAATTACTTGGATGGAAATATTTATCTCCTCCACCCCCACGCACGTGCACGGTTTCGAATTCTCAAGACCACAGCAAACAACACTTCCGAGACAAATAAAAACTTAAACCTAAATACCCGCGTTGCAGTTTCAATATTTATTAAATTATTAGAAGAGGATGTAAAAGGAGCTTTAGTAATTTTTTCGACAATTCTAAGGATGATAATACGATAAAAAAATGGAGGTGTCCTATTAAACAGTTAGACAATTAATGTGGAAATAAAAGTACTTTCTGAAACTGTAATCACAGTGAATAACGTGTTCAGTCGAATAATGATAATATTTATTTAATTGTAATATAAAGATCTTCTACCAAGCTACGGTGCACTGTAAAGATGTTGGCAACTAAAGACACTAAATTATAAAAATGTCTGTTTGTTGGTATTACATAAAATTGTGCATGTTTTCAGGTGAATCAACTTCCGATACTTCAGAGAGACTCATTCATAGGGTCATGTAGAAAAGTCATATTATCATAGTTTTACCCAATGGAACACCATTTAACCATTTAGTCTATGACAAACTATTCAAATTAAAGTTGTTTTTCTCAGAAGAGGCAACTTGCTTCCATTTTAGTGAAGTATCATCATTCTGTGTTGAATTAGGTAAGTAGGTGATTAACTTGTTAGGGTAATGTGCATCAATTGAATTATTTTTCTAGCCATGTTTTTAGAAAGTAAAATTGTCGTTATCAATTTCTATTTTGCACAAAACTAGGTTTAAAGAAATAGATAAAAATTAAAAAACATTGCTGCGATAATATATTCAACGATTATTTCCCTGTGGCCACAAATATATGAAAAACAATTCACTGCAAATATAATAAATAATTTAAAAGCACCGTTATGTGAATTCCTTTTCAGAGGATTTTGATTCTACGACCGCCGGCGACGACTTGTCATACGCCACGTTAATTAAATTAATCAAAATATAACTAAAATATATTATAATTTTTGTAGCATGCGATCCCAAATTACATTAATAGACAGATAATAAACGTCTAATAGCAGATATTTATACATTTCTATATGAATTTTTGTGATTAAATTTCTTATTTGATATTGATATACAGCTGATGCTGTCCCATTCCTGTCTCACCAAAAGATCTTCGTACTTTCCATTTAAAGACCTTATCTCTGTAAAGCCATATAACTAAATTACTATTATAATGTCGTAAAAACTTTCTTCTCCTAATTACTGCTAAAGAATTAAGACTGCTTGTCTGAGAGTGACAGTCAAAATGAAGGTAATTCAAGTCACGGTAGTACTAGCATAGAAGTGATTTTAAAGGGAGAACAAGGGCAGATAAGGGTTAACTAGTTCCCACAGGCTATAGTTTAACGATCCTACGCGACATTCGTGTAAAAGTAATGCAGATAAAACCCTAGGAAAGCCGTATAGTTATTTTATAATTTTTTCCATACCTTCAACCCTTCTCCAGTAAAGTTGCTCTGGTGTTTATGTAATACCAACATCAATTACTTTGCTTAGTCTGACAATCGAATAAATGGTTTCATCCTGGATAGGAAGTTACTTTTGGTACTTCGTCAAAGTTCCGACTACGAAATATTGTTAAAAACCGAAAATTAGAATTTGCGGAGAATAATAAATTGGGCTGACTATACTTTAATTTTGTACATAATTAATATAATTCACATTTATTAAAATTATAACTGCTTAATTACTTAATAATTTTAAATAAATAAGACAGTTTGAAATTAATATATTGTAATGCCAATTAATTAAGGCATTAATTGTTTTTAAATAATTTAAATTGTTAGCGAATAAATGAATTGTAAGCGGTGTATGAGCGAGCAAAGCAACAGTAAGCGGCAGGCACTGTTTCTTTGTTGAGTAGTTGGAATGGCAATTAAACGTGCAAAAGTATAGTTTGTTTTCAGTCTACGGCGAGAAGCGAAAGAGAAAAGTCTACGGTCAGCCACGAGAGGAGAGAAATTAAAAACAAATCTTCACCGAGATATTTAGCAGTTCAATCTAAATTGATAAATAAATCAGTAAAAGACTAAAATCTGCAAATCGTGAGTTCTTGTAAGCAAGCAGATAGTTCGCGTTGAGGGAAAACGCCATCCGATTGCTGAACAATTAGGACAGAATAATCTGAGTTTCCTGGGAGCTGAGTAATTGCATTTCGACTTCATATGTGTAGAATCTGTGAGGAAATTTAGAATCAGTATAATAAAATTTGCATTATAGTGTACTTTTGAAGCTACAAAAGAATGCTGGTACCAGTCGAACAATGTGAGTAACAAAACTTTGATAATTATATTTGTGAACGATTAATAAAAGGGAAATATTAAACATAATATAGGACGGCGCGGCGGGAAATCTGAAATCAGATATATGACACATAGACATTGTATTAATACTAAAGAAATCGAAAAATAACTCTGAAATGAAGGGAAAGCAGAACTAATTTCATAGGACAAACAAAATTTATTTTTTGTAGCTACAATTCATAACAAATAAATATTTATTGCATCCCAGCATAAAATGTAATATGGATTCAAGTCATGTCGACCGATGTTGATCGTGCGAATTAGTTGAGCTCGGATTCGCAGCTGCCGAGGTGCTTCCCGAGGGATACCTCACATGTAAACTAGCACTCATCCTCGCCCAACTCCCTAAATCAGAGTCCCCCTGGGGAATTGGTTCTGCTGAGACGGTCCCGCTGGAAGAGCGATGTCTCCCGTCCTGGCCGGCTGCCAGCGAACCACCCCCTTAGCTTTATCGCGACGCCCATACTTTATACGTCGACCAGTTGTAAATAACTCCCGTAGCTAATTCCTCCAACTTCCACGATTTTCGCGTGTTTGTGTTTTCGTTAAATATATTGCCTAAGAGACCAGTCAATTACTTATTGTGTAGCTGGAACGTAATGTCCACGTAAAACGCATTTCGGAACGTCTCTTGCCCAAGTATATGGGGTTGAAATAAAAATACAATGATCGGAAAACTCAAATACAACAATGGTAAAAGCGATTTCTTTATGTGCAACGTATTTTAAGTACCTGTAACAATGCACTGTAATCTAACCAAAAATATATTACCGTTATGTTTACTTTTTCCAATGCTGTGCATGAGACATTTCAGTGATATTCTCTGTTTTATAAACAAAAAATTACTGTTGTCTTTACAAAATTCGCGAATTTTATACCTTAAAATAATATTGCTGTTCTTAAAAGTGGTAAATAAAATACATATTATGAGAGGCGAAAATATTTTGTAATGCCAATTAATTAATCAATTAATTGTTTTGAAATAAATTTGAATTGTTTAGCGAAAAGTTTGTATTATAACGAGAGCGATCCGAGTGACAATGAGTGGTGAGCTCTGTTCCTATTATTGAGAGCGCGGAATAGCGTTTACGCGCGCTAAAGCATGGTTAGTTGGTCGTTGTGATCTGGATTGTACAGAGGTCAGACATCGTCGAGCATAGTATAATGAAGTTGTTGAATCATTGGAGAATTGAAGCGGCCGACGGTGAAAATTGAGCAGAGTAAAACATTCACCGAGACATTGCAACGTGAATATTGATGCGGAATAACATTGGTAAATTATTGTCGAGCGGAGCAATCAACGGAATACAGCCAATCTTGCCAAATTTTAAAGTGAAGTGTAGATTCAGTGAAAACCAAAGCCTGAGATTAAATAATTAAAGAGTGTAAAAGTGTCCGAACGAGGTAAAATTAAAGGTTAAAGTCAGATTTCGTTCTCTTTTAATTGACAATCAGAGTTAATTTCTTTACTTTATAATTTCTTTCATTCTAGCGACATATTGTTTAGGTAAATTGTAAACTGTTTTGTTAATAAGATTTTAAATCAATTTGTTGTGTTCATTATCAAACCCAGTCAAGGCCCTGAGAGAACCAGATCTCAAGTTTTGTGTTTGTAATTATCTTTTATTGACACAAAATAAAATAAATATTTTTTGTTTGTTAATTGTTTAAACTTTTCGTTTAATTAAAGCCTTCCATTTGATTATTACATAAATGGCGCTTCAACGTGAGACAAATTCTTTAAATTAAATAAAAGTATCATTATTGTTTATTTTAATTTACATCATAATAATAAAATTGTAATTTATGTTATCTCTTTGAATAATAATTTTAATTTACTATCTTTGATTTTTATTATTGTTAGTCTACTAGGCAATTAAAATTATTTTATTGAAAAGCTAATCATAATTACGTTTAGTGAGCCTTCGTTCAAAAAATGTTAGCATTTCAGGAAAGTCAGTTATGTTTCTTAAGGTACTTCTTGAGCAGTTCTCATTATTATTATGACAAAAAATTAAATTAAACCGAATTTAAAACAAACTTGCTTCTCTGGAACTATGGTGAAAATTTTATCCAAATATATATTCTTTCTCATAATTACGACAAATTTGAAGATTCTAAATTAATTTTACGGGAAGACTAAAAATTAAACATCTTTAATATTATCTGGCAATTATTATTTAATGAATAAACAGAAAACCCTCCAATTTGTCAGAAAAATGAGGATTGTTCAACGAAAATTTGAAATTTCTAATTTATTGTATAATTTTTAACTATTTAGGTCTATTACCTGATAAAGTCCCTAACTTGAGGACGAAAAGTTGTAATATTGTTATTATTTTTAGATTTAGTTCAATACCACACATTTTTTCTGACAAATTGGCCGTTTTCCTGGTAATTTATTAAAAGTTCAAAAAAATCAGTATTATATTTATTGTTTAGCTGGAAATTCGAGTATTGATTTGAAGTTCTGAAAATTTCTGAAATCTCATATTTAATTAATTTTATGGAGTATTCACCGCTTAATTATGCGCCCGATTGGTGGCCTTATGACTAATGGGGTGTATGCTGTTTGTTGACTGCGCAGCCTTAATTAACACTGCTGCGGCAAGCACGCCCCCTGCTGCTTGTGGACAGGACTGCCTTCTCATTAAACGCATTGAGTGCCCAACGTTTTCATTAACTTGTAGTTCGGGACGCTACGAAGGACCTCTTGTTCTGGGGATTGCTCCCTTAAATAAAGCAAAGCACTCAAACATTAAGTGATAAAACTTAAAATATCACTCTTTTGGCATATAGATTGCACACCGAATCGCATATGCACAACCAACACTTGCATACATAAAATACGGAAGATTTTAAGAAACTCCTAAAGATACGACACAATTTTATTACATACTTTATTTTATTTTGACTTGGTTTACTTTTTCATATTTATGTTTCCATTCTGATCGCGTCCAATAATAAAATAGATTCGAATAATTCACAATATATAAGCCACAGAAGAAGTTGAAGTTCGAGGTTGCAGGTCATCATAATGTTACATTTTTTTACTATTTTCTTGAACAATTTGCTTTCACTACGCGAATAAAATCAATTTATCTTTCATTTGAAATGAGAATAATTTTATTTGTCTGTATAGTTAGAAAATGGCACACCTAACAATACTCAATAGTGAATTCCCCATCCATCAGGAATATTTTTGCTCTTCTAGGGAAGGACTGTTTGGGTCTGCGACGTGAAGTGGTGACTGTCAACTGCGTGCAAGTGAGCTATCTTATATTAATGGTGGGGATGAATTAAGGGCTTGAGAAGGTATTTACATTATGATTGTTAATTCATCGGAGGAAAAATAATCACATCATTATATTTTAGTAACTTAGTGTTAAGCTTAAGTTTTAGTTTTTTTATAGTGACAGGCTAATGACGGTAATCCACGTAGTGGCATCTCCCCTTTAATAGCATAGGAAGGGATTTGAAAGGGAGAACGGGTAAGGGTAGAGGAAGGTAGCCAAGATTTAACTGGGGCCCCCGGGCTATAGTTTAAGGATACTACCTGGAATTCACCTAAAACTGATGCAGGACAAACCCTAGAAAACCTGCATCAAGTTGGTCGGGCGCTTGGTACTTGTCCCACGCCCTTCCGATAGCGGGAGAGGAGTTTGCTGTGGGGACGCAGCATTCACTTCTCCGTGCCTCGACCAGTTTATGAGGCAGCTGGCCGACTATTCCAATGGGAATAACTCTTACCGTATGCCCAAGGTCTGTAACCCCGGAACATACACATCTCAGAACAAGCCGAGGTGCCCCAAAGGTAGCCCCTTCCTATCTCTCCTACAAGGTTCTGCCTGCGAGAGAACATCCCTCGTAGGTACTGACATTTTTGCATTAGAAGTTTTTGAAATCGATTGTTAGAATCTAGTCGCGTGCTATCGACGAGTTTACCCGGCTGGAGGCCCGAGAAACTTTTACTAATTTATATGGCAATATTATTTCTATCAAATTGAAAATAAGCAGTAATGAGAATCATTATCAGTGTAATTTAGTAGTTACTAGTTTAACTGTATGGTACATAACACTACACCTGGAATTAAATTAATTTTTTCCAGTAAAAGTTGTTTCTTTTTAAAAATAGTATCCAATGATAATTTACGTTTTCATTTAAATTTCAAAGCTTACTAATTATGGTTGTTTCCGGGAACGAAATTTTCACCCATTTATTGTTTACGTAGGGTTTTAGTATGTTTATTTTTATTACGGACAACCATATAGTTTTCGAGAAGAAAATGTTAGATACAGGTGATCGAATACACCATGTTCGGTTCCTGAAATCCAAACTTCTTTTATTTTTTATAACATTATCAATGTTCTTAAATATATTAATTACTTATATTATATATTCTTAAAATGTTGATGCTCCTTATGTAATATTCCAACACTATCCTAATCAAAAGTATGGTAGTTTTCTGTAATTTGTAGAGAAACAGCGCTATTATTTTTCTTAATATGCCTTTGGTAGTACATAACACTATCCAAATTCATATTTGTATATCCAATATATATTTATTAAAACTTTAACATTATATTAGTAATTTCCATTTTTATATTCTGTAACATTTTTTCATTCTTCATGATGCATGTTATGAATATATTTTACAATTTATTCACAATTTTTTGAGTAGTCTTATTATATTTATCGCAGACATATTATTTTCTTTATCCCTTAATATTTGGAATAAATATATGGTTTTGATGTTCTAAACGAAATATTGCTTCCCCCGATGCGGTTCATCCACGTGAGTTTAATAGAGAAAACAAACTCTGGTCCTCTTATTTCGTTCCGACAGCAACTCCCAACGGATCAGTTAGTTGCCCAGAGTTTAAAAGAAAAATAATTTCTCTGCCCATTTTCTTTTGTGTACGTGTTTAGTTCTCTACGGAGTTACCTTTATGTTATTAATTTCGCCAACGAACGATTTGAAATGCATGCTATAAGTAAATGACATGTTTTTAGCCCAGAATTTAAGTGACAGTTTTATAAAATAAACCTAATTAGATATTAGTAATTAATGGGTATTAAAGATTTCAAGTTCAAAAATATGTATTGGTATAAAATCGGAATATTTGATTGTTTCATTTTGTTATAAAGTGTTATTTTATTCCATGTAATGATATAATGAATAGCACTGTTAAAGGTCATTTTGAAACATTGCTTCTAATAGTAGTTTAATACCATTTCTCCATTTTTAAAACATTTTAGTGATTCTTGAGACTGAATTAGATTGTCCAAATTTGATCTTATTAGGCTGCATGATCTTTCCGTATAAATTGCGAATGGCATTTATATCAATGCAAAAATTCATTTTTATTACGTTAAAATTTATAAAGCACTAAATATAATAAGACCTGATGTGTATGTGTATATTGGCTATCTATAGGGCAATCCATGGTCTAGCCATTCTCCTCTTAAAGCACATGAAGGGACTGAAATGGGGGATGCGGAAAGGTAGAGCAGGGTAATTTAAAGGCGATTCGTCTAAATGTGATGGAGGGAAAAACCTTAGACAAACCTGCATCAGGTAGATCGGACTTTTGGTACTTGTCCCACATCCTTCCGTTGACGGAAGTGGTATTTGCTGTGGGGACGCAGCCTTGCTTTCTCCATGCCTGGGCCAGTTTAGGAGACACCTAGCCGAGGGGCACTTGATAAAATAAACATGGATTTCCTCCCCTCTTTCGACTGCGTTTCACTTAAATCAATCTACTTTCGTTTTGCTCACATTGTTGGGGACTAAAGTCGGAAAGCACGAGAAAGGCATTAATTCCATTAAATTATTCATGATAATCACATATACGTCCATATCCACTGTCTCTACAATTAACCGATACAGACCTATAAACCTCCAATTGGTTCATTTTGCTGAGTGATTTGATTACCGCTCTCCAGTCCATTAACGAACTTACGATCGGCTGATGCAAATGAAAGAAGATTTAGTAGTTGCACCCAAACTCTCAACGGCAATGTACACAACTATTATATTACGGTCAATGGGGCTACAGACAACATTTTTTGTCAGTTTGTCTATTTCTAAGGTCTTGTTTAAAAGGGCAGCACTCAACATTATTTTTTTTAACTAGTGGGGAAAATAGCAAACCATTTGTATTGTAACTTTTAATTTTTATCGCTTATCTCGACTCACTCACCCTCGTACAATCCTTCCGCCGCGATTCTGCCGTTCCGGCTTTGTGACTGTTCAAAAATAAACTGTAGAAAACTAGCATTGAGTCAGACTGACGGACTGTTATTTAAAACGTCAATATAATATGAATATAATCTCTGAGAGACTTAATGTCCGAATACTTGCATGTCCTCCCCACTCTTCACCACTTCTATGAAACCGGTGAATACTTCTCTTCGTATTGGCGGTAACTTTTCTTTACTCAAGATTGCAAGTTTCAACGCCCTTAAACTTTTGTCACAGTCAGTGCTGTGCCCTGATTTCAGAAATTTCTAAGAGTCAAAACGCAGGATCTTCATGCTCTTTTAGCCACACCAATTCCTATCTGACAGCGCTAATCGTGAGGAATACAAAATTTCTCAAAACAATTTTTTTTTAAAATTTATTCATTTGTTTAGCGGTCAGAATCATTTATAATTCTATGAGATAAATTTCTGGCAGCTGTGGGATGTACTGGTAGGAAGAAAATTATCCGGGAGCTATCCAATGATATCTTCTGTAGAATTTAAAACGTGAGAGAAAAATATATTACTTAAATTAATTCTCTTGGCTACATATTTTTGAGTCTTTGCTCGTCACTGGTTCTAGGAGTTGGTCCAGTAGCGGGTTAGGATGGTGGTGCTTGATAGCGCTTTGTTTCGGATGTCTTGTGGATCTGGATGAAGCGTGAGGTTGGTTACATACCATGCAGCGTTCGCCATTTGACGTAGTATATTGGATTGGTACCTCGGATGATTGCTATATTTGATTTGGATGCACATCCCCATAATTCAAGTCCGTAATCCCATATTGGTCCGATGACGGCTTTGTATAATAGGATTTTATTTTCCATCGATAACCGTGATTTTCTTCCTTTCAGCCACTGTATTTCTCTTGTCTTGATCTCAACTTGTTTTTTATTTTTTCTTATATGGTATTTTCAAGTCAGTTTGGTATCTAATTGTAGTCCTACTGTTTTTGACTGCGGAATATGCACGTTGTTTAATGTTTCTTTGCGGAGAGTGAATGTAATGTGCGCAGATTGGTTCTAGTTCACTTTTACTTTCCATTTTTTTTAGACATTCTTGTAGGTTGGTTAGGCAGGTTTGGGTAATATTTGAAGCTACTGTGGGTTCCTCGTGACAGGAGATAATAGCAGTATAGACGGCGAATGTCCAGATTGTTATAAAAAATTGTTTTGCATACAAGTAATATATTGTAGTGAATAACATCGGTAAGTGGCCGCCCTTTGTTCGCGGGCCTGAGAAGAAATAAATTAAACGGCCACGTGCGTTAGAGAGGCCCCAAGAAACCGAGGGTATGCGTCCCTTTTTTTGCATCGTTTGGGGGGGACGGAGTAAGAACATATACTCCGAACCCGGGTGAAAGTGGACAGACGCAGGCAGACAGACAGAGAGAGGACTGAAAGTGGAGTGAGAGAGGCGAGAGGGTGGAAAATTTGGCGAGCGGTAAGCAACAAAAGTTTTTGGAGAGACGTCCATTGCGGCGATGCCGAAGAAGGAGATCGTGTGCTGCTTACTACAAGACCAGTGATCCACTGCAAGTCGGCTGACGCCACAAGTTAAAGTAAGGATCACCTTTTCTGTAAAGTGCCTTCAAAAGTTAAAGATTTTTTTACACAGTACGGAAATGGGCTCTGTTCTTGAATAGCTACCGAGCCGAACACATTACCCTGTAGAGAAGGAGGATTTTATAACCAAGCCGGAGATAATTATAATTTTTTTGCAGACTATATGTATATCAGCTGGCGCCCAATAAAATTTTTTAATATAATTTTATAAATATGTAATAAAGTTTTCTTATATAGTAATAAAGTCTAATCATTACAATATGTATATATATATATACTGTAATGCCAATTAATTAGGATTTTAATTGTTTGGACATAAAAATTTGAAGTGTTTGAAAAATCTATTATAGCGGCAGGATCTTCCAAAGCAACAATGAAGCTAGCCGCCTTTGTCGAAAAGTAGAAAATGGCGTATACGCGCTAAAACTCGAGACGATAGTTTAGTTGGTGACTAGAATTTAACAGAGTTGGTTGGTGCCGAGACATTTCTGAGGACGGAACAAGTGATACTAGAGCAGAGACTAGCCGTCATTTAATGCTCTATTATTAAACAAAAATGTGAGTTGAAGACAAAGTAAAACATTCACGAAAGCATTACATCGAAACTTGCTAAGTAAGAGCAGTTTACGTCCATAGCCAGCCAGAAATAGTAAATTTGCAGTTTAAGTCCAAAGCGGTAATAGACTAGCAAATATACAAACCACAGAATTCATATAAGGCAAACAGTTAACAGATAGCTGACAAAAAAGGAGGTTCATCTGAGTTCCTGACATCCTATCAATTTTGACTAGAATCAGTGTAATATCTGTGAATCTTAGAATCAGTGAAAAATCTAGCTATAGTGTATTTTCGAAACCAAAAGTAACAATATACAAAATAATGATTTATGTAAACGTAATTAAAGGATAGAAGTCATATTTCGTTCTATTTTAAATTGTAAATCAGAGTCAATTTCTTTACTTTTAAATTTCGTTCTATTTTAATTGTCAAGTTAATTTCTTTTCTTTTTAGTTTATTTCTATAGACGTATTGTTTAGGTAAGTATGATTTGTTTGTTAATAAGATTTTTAAATCAAATTGTTGTGTCCGTTATCAAACCCAGTGAAGACCCTGAGAAATTAATATTTTAAATTGTAATTTTTTTTGAGTTATTGCCACAAAATAAATAAATCTTTTGTTTGTTAAGTGATTATCTTTTCATTTAATAAAAAGCCATTCCAGTTAATCATTACATTTTTGGCTTCCACAACGTGGGGCTCGAATTCTTCAAATTCATTAAATTAATTAACCGACCTATTAATTGTGTATATTACAATATATATATATAATGTGGTATCCAAAAATAATATAATAAACAAATATACCAACACGTTAGAGAAAAACAATTTATTTAATATTCAATTAATTAAAATAAACAAAGGAAGAAAGTTGAAAATATTTTTAAAAAGGATAACAAAAGGTTACTTTTTTGACAAATTTGATTTTCGTTGAGTTTACATTTTATATTTTTAAGTAACTGCCTCAGATTTTATGAGAATCTAAATTTCAGGGCCGCTTATTGTGCCTCTAATAAAGACAGTGATTTTCACCAAGTTGCAAAAGCAAAAAATAATAAAATTTTATATCAATAACAAAAAATATAGAAATCTTAAAACCTGGCAAAGTTATAGAAATCGGTATTTACGAAAAGAATAAAGTTTTTTTTTGGTTTTACATACCATTCATCTAGAGCTGCTCTGATTTGTGCACACGTGATTATATTAAATTTTAATGGGACATTATTTTTACTGACAGGCCGAAGCACTAATTTTATTATCGTCACACTTTTTGTCGTAACACTTTGTAACACTTACGGTGCCTTTCTTCTTCAATGTTGTACATCAAACTCAGTTTGCAGTGAAAAATCCCTTTAATACATAACATGATATATTCAGCTTATACTTTGCTGAAATTGGCCACCATTGGCCAGTTCGTCACAACAGACTCGCCATGACTGACAGTTTCTCACAACATACTGCTCTGCCTCCCAAACAAACACTCTGCTCTCTGAATTTTCCTCAGGCTCCCAAAACACCCTCTCTCTGATTGTCCAATTTTTCTTTTTGGGTGTAGACAGGCTATGTATAGGGTAATCCACATAGTGGCAACTCCCCTCTTATAGCATAGGAAAGGGATTTGAAATGGGGGATGCGGAAGGGTGGAGGAAGGTAGCCAAGGGTAACTAGGGCCCTTGGGCTATGGTTTAAGGATCCTACCCGGCATTCGCCTAAAAGAAATGTAGGGCAAACCCTAGGAAAACCTGCATCAGGTAGGTCGGGCATTGGGTACTTGTCTCACGCCCTTCCGATATCGGGAGAGGAGTTTTCTGTGGGGACGCAGCATTCTCTTGTCCGTGCCTCGACCAGTTTAGGAGGCAGCTGGCCGACTATTCCAATGGGAATAGCGGACAACTCTTACCGAATGGCCAAGGTCTGTTACCCCGGAAGATACACCTCTCAGAACGGGTCGAGGTGCCTCGGCTTGTGGGAACCTTAGTTCAAAAACGGAGAGGAAAAGGCATACCCAAAGGTAGCCACTTCGTATCTCTCCTAAAAGGTTCTGCTTGCGAGAGAACATCCCTCGCAGGTTACCTGCGAGAGAATCCTCTCGCAGGCTTATTAACATTTGCTGACTGTCCAATGTTCTGAGCGTCTTATATACGCTTTTCGACAATTCGCCTAGCAACCATGTTGGTCTATGCATTCTCGCTCCAAACAATACTCCAATTGGAGTTCAAAACTCAGAAAAATATTGTAATGTGTTGGCTGATCTGAATAATGAATTATGTAAACTCACGTCATTTAGTTTGCGTACCGTGAAGTGGGATATTTGAAATCGATTCCATCTGCAAACTTATTTTGAATCCGAACGGTACACTCCCGTATATAGGTTCCTTATTAAAACTTTATCTACTACGTCCCCTCTACAAACCCTAGATGTCTATAATAGTAATTCTGAGAGACTACGTATATGTTTAAAATTTTCACTGCGTTGAATGAATATTTTCATGATTTTTATTGAAAATATCTATTAAACTTTAATTCATTTAATTAATATGTAATTGAGTCGTATTGACAATTGAATAATTAAATAAAACTGTGTCCTCTAAAAGTACATAGGTAAAATGTTTTAATATGTTAAGAGACTGTCGTGGGACCAAAAAGTTAGAAGTAACGTAAGAAAAAAACACTCGAAAAACTTGTCATTTTTATGTTAGTTGTCAATCTATTTTCTGAGAATAGTTTTATACGACGATCAACCCAAAAATCCGATGTTTAATGGCTAATATAATGTTTAATACCATAAAGAGAATTCCGGTAAGCAATTAACATAAGTTTATTTCGTGTGGCGGGAATGAAGAGCATTTCGCTTAGTGAATTGTTGGAAATTCGGCCGGGATCTTAATCAGGTGTTCAAAATTTAAAGGGCACTCCACACGTACGGAGTAAGTCTTGTGGCCTAGGATATAAACTGTTTCCCATCGAACGAACGCTTTCCTCTGCGGTTATGGGGCCCGTCGTTGACCTTGCCTCAATAAACATCAAGTTTACACCCAGGTTAAAGTCCACTTAATTGAGAATCAATGCGGGTGTTCTTTCTACGTGGTTTATATATATATATATATATAATCGGGATTTTGATTTACTAAAATATTATTGTAAGTGCAAATAATGATATTGCAAATCAAAAGTGCTGTTAATAATGTAAGGTTATCATATAATTAAGGATATCTCAGCTATTTTTCCTATGAATCACAAGAGAGATTACTGCGGTTAATTTCTAATTCATTTTTAATCTGGTTAGAAACGTAAACATCACTGTGGACAAACTAAATGTGAGGTTTAAAGTCAATAAATTATCACTAAATATAGATAAAACCAAGTTCGTCCATTTCCCAGCGGATGTTAGTTACAACCTTCTAGAGAAGTTCTCGTCTGAGGCGCCTTTTTTGGGTCTTCAGATTGATAGTAATTTAAAGTGAACTCACCATACAGATCTGCTTGCTGGGAACCCCAGTTCGGCTTGTTATTTTCTCAGAACCTTAATGCAACATGTTGACATCAACACTACGAAAATTATGTACTTTGCGTATTTTCATTCTCTTATGTGTTATGACATTGAAAATTGGGGCAATTGCTCCAGGAGCATTGAAATACTCAAGCTGCAAAATAATACTTTCTAATACGGATAATAAATCCAGTTTTAAACCGTTTTTCACAAGTCTGCGAATATTAACTCTTCTCAGAGTGTTTATTCACGAAATTTTAAAGTTTGTTAAGCGGAACATGAATCTTCTTCAAACAAATGGCGAGTCTCACGATTACGAGATTAGAAATCGCTCAGGTTTAAGATCGAACAAGCATCGCCTTTCTCTCTACCAGAGAAGTATTCACCATTCAGGGATAGTTTTATACAATAGTCTTCCTCCAGATATTAAGAACAATAATAACTACAAGAGTTTTTGGATTCAATGTTAAAATATTCTACGGATAGGCGCCTGTGTTTTATTTAGTACAGGAGTTTCTAGATCGTTCCCCTTAATAATTAATTTTTTAAAAAACTACAAAACTGTTCAATGTGTTGCTAATAAAACCACTTATGTCATTACTTGCTTATTCACTTTTGGTATTTTCTGCTTTTTTGTTTATTTGTTTCATGTACGGCCTGGATTTTGCAGATTCCTCGTTTCCTGAAGTGACTTGTCCGTCGTTTGCGTTTCCTCCTAGTGTGCGTGTGTCACGCTTTGTGTTTATTTTTGTGAGATGTGAAAATTCTATATTTTATGATAGTTCATTCTCGAATCATTAATTATTTTATAGTAAATATTGAATATTTTTATTAGAACTGTAAATATTATATTTACTTAGTATAGTTAAGGAATTATTATTTTTCTTATATTCATATTATTTAACTTATGTTGGACAGGGAAATTTGTGTTCCCGAATTTTAGTATTTTTATGTTAACTTATAATTATTTATAATTGTAGCGTTCAATTCTTATATTATAATTTTATGTATTGACTTGTCTTATTTTCTCATACGAGAACTAACGGAATAAAATAAATCAAATCAAATTCCCTATCAAAGGTCAGAGTCAATCGTGAGAAGCACAAAACTGTGATCTATGCTGAGAACTGTTAGAGATATTGTAATAGTCACTGCTACTTTACTGTTTTACTCTATTAAAAATAATTAAATTTTTATTCAAGAAAAGGAGAAATGCTTTCAGTAAACATTAGCTCTAAAACTATAAAGGCAATTAATAGATTACGGCAATAAAAACCTGAACATAATAAAATGATTTAACAAGGAGTCTGCGAGGGATATTCTCTCGCAGGCAAAACCTTGTAGGAGATAGACGCGCCTCCTAAACTGGTCGAGGCACGGAGAAGAGAATGCTGCGTCCCCACAGCAAACTTCTCTCCCGCTATCGGAAGGGCGTGGGACAAGTACCCAATGCCCGACCTATCTGATGCAGGTTTTTCTAGGGTTTGTCCTGCATTTCTTTTAGGCGAATGCCGGGTAGGATCCTTAAACCATAGTCCGGGTGCCCTATTTACCCTTGGCTACCTTCCTCCACCCTTCCGCATCCCCCTTTCAGATCTCATCCTATGCTATTAAAGGGGAGTTGCCACCATGTGGGTTACCCTCATGCAGCCTGTTACCCTAAAAAAAAAAGATTTAACTGTTGAAAGAATAAAATCCGTTTTATTTTTCGGCAGTTTAAAAGGAGCAAATTGTATTTCAGTTTCGTATTATGAGTCTTTCGGTTAAAATAATAATTCTGACTATGACTATATAATCAATAAATATTTAACACGGTAGTTCGTCATTATTGATCAAAACGCAAAATTTCGCAACGCGCAGAAACGGCAGGCAACTACCACAAAAAACATGTTGGCCTGGCCAAGTCTAGTTGTTTAAAAATTAGACGGCCGACACACCTTATCTGTAGTTAGGTAAATTTTAATTCCGATCTTCAAAGAACAATTAAATTCCAAACTCAATTAAAGACCGGCAACAACTTAACAAACCAATTATTCAAACTGAATCAAAATAAAACACTTAAAAGGCTTCTTCAGTTAAAATATGTATCGTTCTTACAATCCGAAGGGCAAGTGCATCAATTTAGAGCATATTTCTACCTCCGTCAATAACATGATTCTTGTTGCTCTCCAAATGATGAATTAATTCATAAAGTATTTCCTGAGTCAAATACAGTACACGTTACTTGCTTTATGTCTGAACGACGGATAATCTAATTTATTGTTTCAACTGACGAGGTAAACCAATTTAAGACATTTCTAGCATCGGAAAATTATCTCTGTCAAACAGATATTATATTCGCAATGAACAAAATAGAGAAAATCGACTAAATAAATGAAGTGGATAGAAACTATTCAGAACCTTAAAAAATGAATCGTGGTGTAGCCAGCTTCTTTGGATGGGTGTGATAACTGCTGCTAATTTGAATAGACATTATTCAGAGGGCTTACGCCTGTCGTTCTTCGGGGTTAATGGGATCGTGTCAACATCAACTTGATAAAGAGGCAGAAAATGCTAGCAAGTGTTCATTATATGCTAATAACGCCCTAAATGTTTCCGACTATAAAATTAAACCTATATAATTTATCTTAAATTAAGTAATAACTTTATAATTTAACATAATTAGAATGGTTCTGCTCTCAATTATCATGTATCTGGCGTAATATTAATTTATGTTAACAAGTTACAATACAGGACATTGGTTGAGTTACCATTTTATTTTTAAAGAAAATATTTAATTAACAGGCCATAAGACTGACTGCTATACAGTTTCACACAGTTTCTAACAACTGTTCATAAACATTTACGTCGTCCTATTTATTTAGATATGTTAAATTCCCGAGACAAGCTTCAAAGCATTATCGTTTGCACTCCCAAGCAGACCAAAACACACTTTCGCCATGACCACCCTGGTCAGGCTCCAAAACCGCTCTGAATGTTTCCGCCAAAGTTCTGAGCGTCTTACATACGCTTTTCCGACAATAATCGCGTAGCAACCTTTACGGTCTCTTGCGCCAAACAATGCTATGGCCTCAGTAATTACACCGAAAGTAATATTAAAGAAAGAAATTATTAAATAACTCAATTACTCATTGGCATTCTCCACGGTATATTCTAGAAATTTTAAAGTTTGTCTGAAGAAACATAAATTTATATGCTCTATCGGAGCAAATAATTTATACGCCTCTAGAAATCTCACTAAACTCCGCATTAAAAAACATTGCCTAAACATTTTTGAATCAAGAATTCGTTATTCCGGGATAAATATATACAATAGTCTTCCAGTCGAAATAAAAACTTTAAATATACAAAATTTATTTATAAAGAGTTGTAAATCTTTGTTAATTAATGAAGCATATTTCTCGCTGGTAGATAGGAAGTACAGATTAGATCCTCTTTAGGAAAATGGTTTGCTGGTATCCTATCAAGTTATGCTATTATTTTACGATTATAATATTGTAGAATTTGACTGCCGATTTATTTACTTTTTCATGTTCGACGGGAAGCCCAGTAAGATTTGCTGCTGGAAACTCCGCCGAATGAAAATTGAAGATTAATATCGTTATCATTTCTTTAATTACTATTGCATTAGTATCTTTAACGTTGTTTTGTTATTAAATTTTTAATTAAGAAGGCAAATTAAGAAGGCCATTATTTTGTTTAAATTTTTATAATATTTGTTTCACTGCACAGACTAAAGGTGGATGCCGGCTATTATTAAAATCTGTTTACTGACTCAGACTGGAGATTTTGGGGCGGCTCTTATAAAAAAATATGATTGACGGCGGATAAATGGTCATAAAGGAAGAACAATAATTGGAGATCTGTCGCGGCTTTTTGATATAATATCTGACTGACGTCGGGACAAGTCTCCAAAGGAACGACGGACAGCGGCTTTGTTTGATTCAATTAAAAGACCATGGATTGTTTATTTAACAACATTTTGAGTAAATCTCTTAGCGTGGGAAAGCCGGATGTGATCTGAGTGTGGGAAAGCAAGATCGTGGAAAATGTGAATATTCTGGAGAGGGGATTTTGATAGAATAGTCAGTCGTAAGCCAGAGAGCGATCGGGGTGGATGTGGTAATGGAGAGCAGCCGGAAGGCGGTGGATTCTTGATGTTGGAAGTTGGAACTTGAGGAAAGCAGATGGTTTGGTTGAGATGGAAGTAGTAGTTAAATGCAAGAATTGAACTCTGTTGTGATGTATGATAAAAGATCCGGAGAATTTTAAATAAATTGAACGTTTGGAGTTGGCAATCTTACTGGCCAAAGTGACTGGTGGCCGCAGGCGTAACATCTGTACGAGGAATCTACAATCAGTGGAATAAGGATACAAAAGGGTTAAAGTGCTGAGTTGTGAAAAGTGTCAGTGAAACATTCGTGTAAATTCCATTCACAGAATTGGCCATTTTATTTTAATGTTTCTGAACCCAAAAATGCGTCTTGTAAGTAGATATTAAAAATAAAGAATTATTGTAAACTGTAAGTTAAATGTGAGGTGTCAGATTTATTTGTTTTCTAGGAACTTCATTCAATTGTATTTTCTATATTCTTTAAATTCTTCACATTGAATTGAATATTCGTTTCTTTTAATAAAGCCCAGTAGAGACCCAGATATATTTTGAGTTCCATTTCATTGTAAAATTTGATTTAAATGTAATGTAAAGAATTAAAGTTTAGATTGAAATTTGTATTGTTGAGTAAATAAATTTGTTTTGCTTTATTGAATTTAATAATTTGTTTAATTTAAAATTCCTATCAAATTAATTGTATTTTGTGCTCCAGTGTGGGCAAATTAATTAGCCTTCTATTTGCTAAGAACATTTGGCAACAACTTGAAGCAATCATAGTATTTGTCGTTATTTATTTTGGTTCGACAAAGTCTTTAAATTTACTTTATAAATTTTTGGAAAAATTTGCATATTTTATTTTATTTAAATTCATAGTTATTGGTTATTACAATATATATATATATATATATATATATATATATATATATATATATATATATTAGTAAAGTACTGTGTTTGTTTTTTTAATTTTGCAATTTTAATATTTTATCCTTTTCTTGTTAGCTTATATTATGAGGTATCCTATTTCCTCGACCGAGGACTACTGAAATGAATAATAAATCTAAATGTAAATAAAAATATACAAGACCTTATAACAGAAAATTATGTTTATTAAGAAACCATGAAATAAACTACCTTTTTTCCTCTTTCAGCACATCTACAGGTTTAATCTACAATTTAGTATTTAATAACATAATTATTTATAAAGTATTTAAAGAAAAATTACTGAAAATAATAAATAGCTTTCACCATTCAAATACTATAAATCTTAAAATCCAGTCTCCCATATTCACTTTTATTTTTAAGTGGCATTTATTGATAACAAATAAAAACATTGGAAGTAAAGACAATCCGCGTAGGTAGAGTCAAGAAGAAATAAATATTAATTATTAAATGAGTAACGCGTTTAAGTAATGAGTAACGCGTTAAAGAAGAAAGATGGAACCAAGTGTTATGGTATTAATAAGAAAGATAGCCAATTCAGACAAAAACTTATACAACACAACGTTTCTGGGATCCTTGTTCTTTTCTCAGGTGACGCTTTTGTGTTTGTCAGCTGACAAGTGCAGTTGTGTCGCTCTAGGCTCTTCTTCGCACCCGAGGAAAGGGACAAGGATCTCATAAACGTTATGTGGTATTTATATTATAATTATATTATTTATTTATATTATCACATTTTAACTTTCTTATTAATTATTTTCAATCATACGTAAATTATTTCATTTTATCTTATGGTATGAATTGCGTATATTTAAGGCAAATATTTCTGTCTAAAGCTAACCCTGGAATTAAAAACTGAGTACAAGGTTTTTATTTTAGTAGAAAGTACGGGAAAGGAACTAATGCCATTTGAAAGTCCAAGAGAACTATTTACGTGATGAAGACGTGGTTTAATTTCTGTGAGGTCATGGTCCTATGCATGACATCCATCGTTGGCTTCCGTAGCAGTTCGCTTGTAGTAACTAAAATTTTGTAACAGTACACCAGTTTTGTTTGTGCGTCGGTGTTGTTATTGCGTGGTACATGAGGTGTTTAATTGCGTGGAGCAGAGGGTCGCCCACCAACACGATTCATGGGACATACTTACAATTACGACCGACCGGCCAATCACAGGGTACAATGAAATGATTTTCCACCTGCGATTCGATGCGGCAAACAGCGACGGATCATTGTTGACGAAGGGGAACGAGTTATCAGTACTAATTCTGTGTTTTCTTTTATATCGGGTTCGTCGTTTAAATAATTAGATTGGCGGAACCATAATATTTATTCAAATACGCATGATACAAATGCCACTTAGAATAAATAAACAATGCAACGCGTTTGCCGGCGCTTTGTTCAACCTTATGTTTATTAAACAATATTAATTTACAATAATTGGACATAACGTGCATGTAACGTGATTTTAAGGGAAAGTCACGTGGGCTCCAATCAAGTGAAGAAATGCGATTCTGGGTATCGTTGTTATGTTACGTGCGAAATTTCCTCTTCTTGATTTACGAAAATTTTCTTTATTTCCCTGCACAACGAATAAAGAAAACGGGTACTTGAGCAATTTCTGGAAATCTTGTCCCTTACGCATTTAGCGATGGTTTTTGCGACTGCACCTTGAATAAAGGAAGAAAAATAAACTGAAATTATAATTCATCCCAGTTGATATGGAATGCTAAGAAAATATTTTTTGTGAGAACTATTTTGGATATAACATATATTAACATTTATAAATATTTTATTTTATGTATTTGAACATTTTAAATAACATTTCAGTATATGTAATTATATTTTCAACTAACTTTTAATGCCACATAATTTCTTTTTGGTATTATCTGCCAATCTCTCAAAGACACATCCATGTAGTGAATAAGAGTTGAGATCTCCTCAATCATAATTACCTTCCTATTCCCCTCGAAATGTGCCCTACGTTCTGTTATTTCCAGTTTTTGTGAACATACAACAACACCCCTAACATTCGCACTGCTTCTCACGAAGTTTCTATTTTATTAGTTGCATTATCGTATATTTTTTATCTAGAATTTATATATTGTCACATAGCTACAATGAGTTTCAAATCTGTATGTGGAAACACTTCGGCTGAAATGAATAACTTGAACAGTATAACATTCTTTCAAAATGATCTCTGTGAGAAGTTTCTTTTTCTATTGTTTTATAATTTTTACGAGCGTATTAAACCGAAAATTTTTCCGAATTATGCATATTAATCAAGCTATTCTATAGTTATAATGCTGATAATGTGTTTGCTCAAATTATTCGTAGAAACTGATATGAGTATTCTACAACTCAAATTTATCCTTATAAAATTGTTTAGGGAATTTAATTCTTGTATTATTTTCTCTTATAAATGGTACTTTCACAGAAAAGAGTAATGCCAACTACGAATGGTAGTCCATACTGGTTTTTTTTCTCAGAATAATTTACCAAATATTACTACTTTTACTATTAACAGTTGTGGTGTGCATTATTGAAAACTTATGTTGGTAACTAGAGCAGGACTGCTGCCGGTCCAGGTTCCTGGAAATTTTATCTACCCTCAGGATCGAGACTTGTTCCGTCTGCAGGGAGGATGTTAACATAGGGCGGGCTGTACACGGTTAAATAATGTCAGTATAGTTCATAAATTTTCATCTAATGTATTTAATCAAAAATGGAACTTGACGTGGCCGTGATGTGTACAGAAATAAATATTAGATTAAGTTTCCGTCTACAATTTACAGAGATGAAAACGTATTCTGGGAATTAGCTTGGGTTAAATATACGCTCAGAAAAACGCGTTTAAAATTATATACGCAACCACGAGATGGGTCAAGAGTGTTTAACTCTGACTGTAGAGTTTTTTGTAGTTCTGAAACGGTATACCTTATAGCAGCTGGTCATTATTGCCTTCTCAGAGTCTCTGGTGCACATCGGACAATACTTTCAATATCCAGTGATGGTTCAAGAACAACTGTCCTTTACGTTGTTACGCGAGCTACGGACTTTGAATTGGCGCCATGCTATGCGCGGACGTGCGATAAGCGTACAAGTGGATATCCTGTGAAGAATGTCCAGATGACCCTTCCACCTTCCTGACCTGGAGCGATCACGTTTTTCTATAGGCAAAATAGTAAAAAAAATAATTTAAGTTCCAGAAATGGACAGCCAAACAAAGGCAAGCATTTTATTAAACTTTAATTAAAAAGACAAAACTTTTCAGAATGATGTGTTTTAAACAAGCATCCCAAGACAATTAATTTATAAATATAAGAATACAATTGATCATACATTGTAACTTAAGTTGAAGTTAATTAAATGTCATAAATAAAACATTTGCACAGAAATAATTGCAGATTAATTATTAAAATTATAAGTTGATGAATCCTGGATTATAATATTGTAAATATTGTTTAAATATTGTCTGAGTTTTAATATTAAGTGACTGTATAATGTATATTAATATATGACCTTTCGGAAACTTATACGGATTTATAATTACTATCTATATCTAAAATATGGAAACTGTTTCAATAGATAGTTATTGGTTTCCAAATTATGCTTAGAAAGTATCAATAAAATTAAGAATATTATATCAGTTATATTTATTTGATTTGTTCAAAAACAAATGAAAAAACCTCAGCATTTTAAGTCACAAATTAATTATGATTATAAATTTAAAACATTATAATAGAAAAAACATGAAACAGATTCTACGTTTCATCCCTAATTTTTTCGAGGGTTGCAAAAATTTGAATTAAATGATATCATAATCTGTGTTTGTAAAAATTTAAGGAGAAAAAATTGTAAAACATAATAATTTATAATACAATTACGTAAAATTATATTAAAAATAATTTAATTAAATGTAGAGGAACATAAATTTCAAAGGTGCGATTAACTCTAAAAACTGGCATTAATGAGCAGACTATCATTTCCGATACTATTGGAATTCTTCTCGAACGTATTTTAAACTTATCGAGGAAACAATTGTGTGGCATGAATAGTATTATTATTAGGTCATATTCCATTAATCCTATGGATAATTTGGACTTTAAAGTAGTTGTATGAGTCATAATTTATATAAAAATTACAATAATTAGTTTGTGAACCCTATAAATAAAATTATTTTATTAATATGTAACATAATATTATTTTTGTCTCATTTTAATATATATGTAATTCTGCTAATTTGTTAACCGAATGGAAATACTGCCTAAAAACATATCTTTAGACCTTCGAATGTGATTTAAGTATCCTTTGTACTCTTTAACAGTCAGGAAGTTTCTTATTTATAATAAAACCATTATAATAGACTAATTTCTATGTATTTTACAGAATATTGTACACATTAATCGAACGATCCTTTTCGGAAGAGTAAATAATTTCTCTGTTCGCTGAAGATTTCCCCTAGGAAATCATGCCATATGTCACTAAGGAGTGAAAGTATGCAAAATTAAAAGAATTTCCTAACGTTCTGACTACTAAACTTTCAAATTTTGTAACGGTATTGGATCGTAAGTATAGAAATTTGGATTTATTTATTATCTACAGATAATCGGCAGAATTTTCTTTTAAATTGCATAATATTTGTTTAGTCGCAATTAAATGATAATACAATAGCACTAAATGCAGTATTGGCTACTTTTCTATCTCAACATACATATAGCAGGCATAAAATGATAAAACAGAATTCTTTGATTTTTAGTATAATTAATTATGTAGTTCGTATATACTTTTTCTGTTCGTTAAAATATAGTATATTTTTGACCGTGCAAAGAGATCATTATAGTATGGTATTTACTTTAAAAAGTATTCATGCTGACATATTGTTAGAGTAACTGACTACATGAGTAACAGGTTACGTGAGTGTAATCCACGTGGTGCCAACTCCCCTTTAATAGATTAGGAAAGGATTTGAAAGGGTGTTTGTGGAAGAGTAGAGGAATGTAGCAAAGCTATAGTTAAAGGATCCTACCTGGAATTCGTCTAAAAGTTATACAGGACAAAGCCTAGAAAACCTGCATCAAGTAGGTCGGACTTTGGATACTTGTCCAATGCCCTTACAACGGCGGGAGAGAGTTTTTCTGTGGGGATGCAGCATTCCTTTCTCCGTGCCTCGACAAATTTAGGAGGCAGTTGGCCGATTGTTCCGATGGGAACAGCGAACAACTCTTACCGTATACCAAGGTCTGTGACCCCGGAGCATACATCTGTCAATGTAGGCAGAGGTACCTCGGCTTGTGGGAACCTTAGGTCAAAAACAAAGAGAGGAAAAGGCATCCCCAAAGGTAGCCCTCTGTGTCTCTCCATAAAGGTTCATCTGTGAGTGACCTCGCAGGATTTGTGTTATACTGATGTATTTGATGATTTTATTTATTTTTGGGTAACAGGCTACATGAGGGTAATCCACATGGTGGCAACTCCCCTTTAATAGCATAGGAAGGGATCTGAAAGGGGGGATGCGGAAGGGTAGAATAAGGTAGCCAAGGGTTAACTAGGGCCCGCGGACTATGGTTTAAGAATCCTACCCGGCATTCGCCTAAAAGTGATGTAGGGAAATCCCTAGAAAAACCTGCATCAGGTTGGTCGGGCATTGGGTACTTGTCCCACGCCCTTCCGATAGCGGGAGAGGAGTTTTCTGTGGGGAAGTAGCATTCCCTTCTCCGTGCCTCGACCAGTTTAGGAGGCAGCTGGCCGACTATTCCAATAGGACAACTCTTAACGTATGCCCAAGGTCTGCGACCCCGGAACATACACCCCTCAAAACAGGCCGAGGTGCCTCGGCTTGTGGGAACCTTAGTTCAAAAACGGAGAGGAAAAGGCATACCCAAAGGTAGCCCCTTCGTATCTCTCCTAAAAGGTTCGATTATTAAAGGTTCGATTATCAATATTTGATGATATTTCTTAAATTTATTTCTTGATGATCATACACAACTAACGTGCGAGTGATTATTATGAGATTAATTTATATGAAATACAGCGGAGAACAAATTGGCGTATACCACAGTTTCTAACAATGCTTTCTCATTAACTGCCATTTAATCACAACCCGTGGTATCACATTATGTGAACAAATTATTGTTATTCTCCTTCTGTGACATTCCTTCCACCATAAAATCCTCTTCCTGACTATTTAAAACCAACATTATCTATTACCAAACATAGTATTACACGAAGTAGTGAATAGCATATTAATATTCGACAAAATTCCTCAATGAAACAAATAAATTTTAAAATTTCACTCAAACGCATTATATGAATTTATGTAATTCATTGATGTTGATAATGGAATATAGTTTATGTGGAGTATAGAAGTACAGTTTTAATATTGGCAACATTTTACGTTTCTTTGTCTATAAAACATGTTCTATTCACGCTATTACTAATTTTACTTACGTTTTATGTTCCACATTGTAAATGTGAATAGTACACTGATGGTATTAATATTTCATGCTTACTTGAACCGCACTTTATCATGTACTTCCATTATCAGTTGTACTTTAGATTTCCACGTAAAAGAAGGCCTGAGTGTAACGAAACAACGCAAATATGGATTAGTCTCTCCCAGGGCTATGACGAATTTCGTTGCTGCAAACGCGAAGAATGGCAGTTCCAGCTTATTCTTACTGATTCTCAACAAAATTTATTCGTGGCTGAAAAAGTCCTCTTTCGTCTTGGAGATTAGCTCATTCCAGCGCCCGTGATTTGCATAATACACCCATCCATTTCGTTGATGCCGTGGTAGTCTTATTCTGCAGCTCGTTTCCTAGTCAATGTGCCCAGTTATTGAATTTTGTGTCGGAAAATACATTTCTTCCTGAGATGACGCAGGGGAAATGTACTGAATGTGCACGTTCTTTATTTCCTGCTTTAATAGGAAAGCTTTTAAGATTTATGTAGCGAACTAGGAGTGTTAATGCAAGACGAACACGAATCCTTGTTTCACTGGCACTTCGAATATTGAATATTTAATTGACGGAATAAATTATTCACCAAAAACATTTGTAAATCTGACGCGAAGAGAGAAAATACTTGTAAAAATTCGTCTTCTACCAAATAAACCATATGTCGAATATATGTTATTTTTTACTAAAAGTAATTAACAATCCATAAGAACAGCTTCAACTATTATTATTAATAGTCAAAATTGAATGAGACCTTATATATTCTGTTGAGTTGATGCAAATCAATTTATTCGGTTTAATTGTATACATAATTTTTTCCCAACCTGATTTGACGAGTAAGATTTCGGTACTCAATCCCTGTGTTTGACTTGCTGGAATTAAAATTAATGCTATGTAATTTATTATTCTACTTCATAAGTTTCTCATATTACCTCAGGAAAATAATTTCTTTAATTTAAATTGTTTATTATTTTTAGGTGGACTTGTTTATGGACGATAGAACTGCAGTCAATTTGCGGGAATCATAGCAAGTATTTGAACCGTCGACTATAAGTCGTGACATTGATCAAAGTCGTTCAATGTCGAAACAAGAGACAAAAGAGCCTGGGGAATGCGTCCAGTAGTATTTACCATCACAAATGTTTCGATCCTATTGGACACCAGAGAAGAGATGTGATTTCGAGAAAATTGAACATGGCACGTCCTGAAAGTGGGGAATTTTCAATTGGGGAAGAGGAAATAAAATTGTAGATGTAAGATAAGACATTCCGCCAATAAACTTCAGGAATTGGCTACCGCAATAAACCAGAGGATTCTTATAAACAGGGGTAGGAATTTGGCACGTGACAATTAATTACTTTGTGGCTTGATAACGTTTGGCAGGTGGTGAAAGTAATTTGGCGAGTGTACACGGTTTTCGCAACAGTGTTGTTAAGCCTGTATGAGGCTGTGGTCAGCCCGTAGAAGGCTGCTATTATTAAGTTAACGCGCGGCCTAATATAGGCAGACGAGTGTGGGTAAAGATATGTCTGTACTCAATGTGCGGAGACTAGGTTAGAGTATCCATACGCAACTTGCCTAGATGACACCGAACTTGACACCGGTGTAGGCTTTTTTATACTAATGCGGTAATCCATACGGTGGCAAGTCCTTATTAATAGCATAGGAAGGGAAATTGAAGGAGGGAAACAAGGTAACAAAGGGGTAACTATGGCCCCCTGGGCTATGGTTCAAGGATCCTACCCGGCATTTGCCCAAACGAGATGCAGGACGAACCCTAGAAAAGAAGTCGGCCATTTGGTACATGTGTGGCTACTGTCAGTCACAGAGAAAACGCAACTGATTCAGAGAGATTACATCGCAGATGACGTCATCATACCGTTGCGTAGTAACGGATATAAAATTACAAACTTCTAAACAGAGAGTCTTAATCTTTATGCTCGTCCGACCGAATCAAAACTTATACTTGTGTGCTATAAAGCTATTTTAATAAATACTTAATATTTGGTGATCGACTTATTATTCATTTTACGTTGTTGACCTCCACATTGGTGACCCCGACGTGATTCCATAATGGAATTGTGATTTAATTACGTAAAGCAGAAAGTACGCATTTTTTACGAAGTGAAATACACAATGGCAGACAATGAAGATTTGCAAGGAGAACCACCTAATGTGCCACTGCAAATGGAGCAGATTAACGAGAGCGGCAGTTGGAATGTAGGCGCTGTAGAGTTCATGACATTGCCTACTTTTTGGAAATATAACCCCACCAAATGGTTCATCGTGGTATAAGCTGCCTTCGCCCTTCGGAACATCACTTCAGACGCCAAGAAATTTCAACAAGTTCTGGTCAGCCTGGACGATTCGATCTTAGACGCAGAGGACGACATCATCACCAATCCTCCTGGTTCGAATAAGTATAATACCCTCAAACAACGCATCGTGAACGTTTTCGGAGAGTCGGATGAAAAACGTTTGCGCCGCCTGTTACGGGGGCATTCAGCTGTAGAAGGTAGTCCTTCTCTTATGTTACAACGTATGCGGAACCTAGCAGGTGCCAGTGTAGCGAACAAGTTTTGCGCACACTTTTCTTCGAACAATTACCAGACAGGATACGTAATATCCTTGTTGCACACGAATCGCAGGATTTGACAATATTAGCAGCGCAGGCAGATAGAATTCATGAGATTCTGCAACCACAAATTGATGCAGTTTCACAGAGCGCCGACGTGGGAATGCGTTACTTCCACATATTGACATAATAGCCAATTTAACAAAGACTATGCAGAGTCTGTTGATCGCGGTGAATGATCTTTCACGTCAGCTCAAGCACGTTTCGCGTAATTCTTCAAATAACCAGCACAGGTACAGTCGTAACCGTTCCTCCTCGTGTTGTAAAAGAGGTAGCGATAGTGTTCCTCCAGCGAATTGTTGGTACCACAATAAGTATGGTTCCAACGCGCGTAGTTGTATAGCCCCATGTGGTTGGGAGGAGAAAATGAAGAACTAGGAAAACTGAAGGAATCACCATCGGTGAAAGCGGTCGACGGCGATGTTCCCACAACAAACCGCTTAAGTAGTTTTGACAGTAGGCACAGTACACCCCACCGAATGATACACTCAGTGTATAAATCGGTAACTAAACAAAATAAGAAAAATGTCAAAATAAAATTAACAAGAAAAATTAACTTTCTTCCTAAGTGAAAAATTAGGTTGAGCTGTTCTTGTGTGCACTTCTGTCTCAGGTATATCTTCCCTGACCAGGAAAGCTGGTTTAAGTCGCTCAATATTGACGGTAATCTCTTTACCCTCAATTAGCAAAACGAAATCGCTATATAAAGTTATTTTAATAAATATTTAATAGTTGGAGTTCGACTTATTATTCATTTTACGTTGTTGACCTCCACACATGTCCCACGCCCTTCCAATTTTTTAAGGTGTAGACAGGCTATGTATAGGGTAATCCACAAAGTGGCAACTCTCCTATTATAGCATACGAAAGGAAGTGAAAGAGGGGATACGGAAAGGTAGAGCAAGGTAGACAAGGGTTAACTAGGGCCCCTTTTCCGTCTGATTTAAGGATCCTACCCGGCAATTCGCTTAAAAGTGATGCAGGGTAAACCCTAGAAAAACCTGCATCAGGTAGGTCTGGCATTTGGTACTTGTCCCACGCCCTTCTAATTGCGGGAGAGAAGTTTGCTGGGGGAACGAAGCTTTCCCCTCGTCGTACCTGCCAGGAGGCAGCTGGCCGACTATTCCAATAGGAATAGTGGACAACTCTTACCGTATGCCCAAGGTCTGCGACCCCGGAACATACACCTCTCAAAACAGGCCGAGGTGCCATGGCATGTAGGAACCTTAGTTAAAAAACCAGAGAGATTTGAAGGCTTCGCCAAAGGTAGCCCCCACCAGAGTTCTCTGGGAAGGTTTACCTGTGGCCCCTTGGCAGGGAAGATGTGGTTATTTTATCTATAAGAATGTGTTACGGATGCGGGAGGAGATATGTCTGTACTATATTTTATTGCTTTTCGTAGTCAGTAGTAAGACGGCTCGTGTTTATTTTTGATTTATAGGAATTATTGTTTGTTTAATATGTTTGATCCATGTAATTAATTTTTGCCTTGCATGTAACTGGGACCATGGCATGCTGTGTGATAAACCCGTGCGTCGCTTTACGACGACATTGGAAAAACAAAAACCCGTCACTGGATCCCGCCGAGCTTGCCGCCATCAGAAACGGTATTGTGAACTAAATGGTGTAGTAGGTGGCAAAATAATTGGCTTGAAAAGTTCAGGAGAGAGACGTTACCCTACGGGACCCTGAGATAAAACTTCGTGTGAAATCATCAAGTTTGTTTTTCGGAACCAATATTCGGAGAACGGGATATTTTTGTTTTTATTTATTTTGTTTTTGTACATTAAAGTTGTGCATTTGCACACGTATGTTAAGTTATTGTTACAATTTGGCACAATAAAAAATAAACTACATATTATGCCTTTAAATCAATATAAATATTAAGGATACACTATCACAACAGTAACTGATTTCCTGGTATTCATCTCTGTGGATTTTTCCATAGAGATAAACCTGTACATATAAACTTAGGTGTGACATATTGAGCAATTTTGTACATGCGTCAATTCAGGGGATTGTAAAAAATTTAAATATTATAATTAAAGATAGCCAAATACAGCCAAACGAAGTGATAATATAAATACCACACAACGTTTCTGGATGCTTTGTCTCTTTTTTTCACGTGAATAAAAAAAACACGTAAGAGACACAACTGTACGCGTCAGTTGACAAAACTCAAAAGCTTTTGCACCTGAAGAAAGGAACAAGGCTTCCAGAAACGTTGTGTGGTATTTATATTATCACTTATTTTGTCTGTATTTTGCTATCTTTGTTATTATTAATTATTAATCAGACGTAAATTTTTTCACTTATAAGTAAAGTTCTAGACGGCAAATGTGTTACAGTAATTTATTTATTTACATTTTCACGAAGAAAAGTGAACCCTGGTCTTTTAGAATAGGTCTGTTCTCAACGACCTTCAAAACCAAATTTATTACTATTAAAAATATGCAGGAATAAAATTTTATAGTTTCTCTCTATCTGAGCTTTCACCACAATCTTTTGGGACGTTCTGTTTTTAATGGATAGTTGACCGTAGAATGCACGGAGATGAGAAAGATGCAGAAAGACCTAATTTCTAAATGAGCAGTGGGGTGACAGCGATTGTACGTATTAGTAAAAAATAAATTCAGATAAGCGGACAAACGTTGGTACTTAAACTAAATATAGGTACCTAAAACAAAACGATTGTGAAACATTGAAAAGTTAGTGATTCGTTTAAACACATGAAGCAATTTTCCTGCATTTAAATACTCATAAAATACATGTAAAATATTCTTTATAATTGAAACTATATTCTAAAAGTTTGGAATAAGTGCAACTTATATTATCATTACCTTTATTCTGGTGTGAATGCGATATAATATTTTAGTAAAAATCGAACCAGTCAAAATTCATGATAAATTGACAAAAAAAAATTATACTTATATATTTACGCGAAAATAAAAGCTCTTTGCACATTTTATTAAAACGGGATCCATGTAGTAAAACAATAGAGTATCACGTTCTGGTGAGGATAACATTTCACATAGAACTGGCTGGCGCGACTGTCTTCCGTGTCCCTCACAAGACAAATGAATATTCGTGTACAAAGGGAACGTAAATTGTGTTATCGCACTTCTACACATATACAATTCTGTAGGGACGTATAATTCAGTTTGTCCACTGATCTACACACTAGCCCAACTCTGTCCCATTCATATTCATTTCGGCCAGCGACACAATTACGCTGCCAACAATGAAATGTAATAATGCCGGAAAATACTCCGCAGGGAGGTAGCCCTCACTATCATTTTACAATTGCGAAATTCCGCTTATATGGAACGGACATTCAAAGTTTTTTTTGGAGTTTTTATGTTTTCACATATAAGCACATAGATTCATCGGACCTAAAAAACGGAGTGTTTGATAAAAATAACGATTTATAGCTACGGAAAATATCCTAATAACATTGAATGCAAACCCTGCCAAATACAAAATAATTTTTTTAAAAAAACAACAACTTTTCTGACATTACAGAACGTTGTTCTGCTAAATTTTTCTTTTCCTTGTAATTTTTGGCAATTGGTTATTACTTAGCAATATTTCAGCCATTCAAAAATATATTAAATAAGTAAAATCTTTGTTTGTTTATACGAATTGAAAAAAAATTAAAAAAATATTGTATACAAATTCCCGAAGACTAAATTCGACCCAGTTTCCAAAGTTAAATGTAATAAACCCAGTTCACGGACTAAGTGTTTTGAAAATATCACTCTAGCTTTAATAATTATAATAATTTATTGTGGAAATTGCGATTCTGCCGTACTGTTTTGCCTATTTTTGTGAATAACACTTGGAAATATGGACTAGAAGGTATCAAAATTTTGTGATTTTCGTAAGTAGGTCATCATAAATGTTCATTTTATGTTTACAAACACAAACACACGTAACAGATAATGAACTCAAAACCCTTTTTTAGTTCGACACATGGTTTTAAAGAACGAAGAAGGTGTAGACAGGCTATATATAGTATTTGATACTTGTCCGGGGCCCTTCCAATGGCGGGGGAGGGGTTTGTGCATTCCCCTTTCTTGACCAGTTTAGGAGGCAGTTGGCCGACTATTCCAATAATAATAGAAGACAACTCATACTGTCTGCCCAACTGTCAAAACTGACCGAGGTGCCTCGGCTTGTGGGTTTGGTAAATTCGAAAAATCAGAGAGAGGGTAATGTATTCCCAAAGGTATCTCCCTCCATTTTCCGTGTAGGTTCACTTGTGAGAGAACAACTCTCTCCAGATTCATGGATATCACCTGGTTTTTTTTTAGAGTAACAGGCTACATGAGGGTAATCCACGTGGTGACAACTCCCCTTTAATAGCATAGGAAGGGATTTGAAAGGGGGAACGCGGTTGGTGGATGAAGGCAGCCACGGGTCAACTGGGGTCCCCTGGTGCAGTTTAAGGATCGTAATCGGGATTTCCCTAAAAGTGATGCAGGACAAACCATATAAAACCTGCATCAGGTAGGTCGGGCATTGGGTACTTGTCCCATGTCCTTCCGATGGCGGGAGAGGGGTTTTCTGTGGGATGCAGCATTCCCTTGTCCGTTCCTCGACCAATTTAGGGGGCAGATGGCCGACTATTCCAGTGGATATAGCGGACAACACTTATAAAGGTCTGCGACCCCGTAACTTATAACTCTCTAAAGATTGTCCTTCGGATTGTGGGAACCTTAGTTCAAACAACCAGAGAGAAGAGAATGCATCCCCAAAGGTAGCCTACCCCAGAGATCTCTGAGAAGGTTCACCTGCGAGAAGGTGCTTTTAGTCGTTCTGAAACACAACAAGGATTGGTGACACTTTGTGCCGTATTTATTTACCGCTTATTATTGTCTATTATTTATATCATTAGTGTGGTTATACATATATTTTCAATTATTTCGTTTATTGATGTTTGGTCCTTTTAGGAAAGAAGGAAATACCTTCATTCAAGGAAGTGTAATTAGAAAATACAAATTAACACATTAGGTTGAAATATAGACAATTGAGGTGATTTATAACTGCCACTTGTATTGCCTATGAATCAAATATTTGTTGGCCAAAATTGAATCCATATTTACTACGACGCGTGTGTTTACAATTATTTACAATACGTATCAACAATCATACAGTTAAATTAATTTAATATTTAACGAGAAATGAAATTGCATAGTGTGTATATATTGTACACGTTGCACAATGCGTCGCCAGATAGGAAGGAATGTATGTGTGACCACTTCAAAGAATTTTTTAAATGTTAATAACATTCCGTATCAGTTAATAAATTGAATACAACGCGTATTCCATTTTCATTACTTCACCTTCATTACTGTGGTTACACTTCGTTATAACTCATTGCCAGATTTACATAATTAATTATTTAATGAAAACTTTAAAATAATGGTTGTTAATATAATATTTAGAATTATATGAAGTTTATGAAATTTCGTCGTTAACATTTAATTTCCCTTTGATTAAAAAGTTGAGGCGAGATCAGCTGGTTCAGTAAGAAGCTTAAACAGTAATTACATTAGCATCTTTATGAGTCCTGTCATGTAAGAAGAAAGAGAATGAAATGTTTCAATTAGAGCAGCGCCGGATGATCCCTTGATATCGTTTGCACTTTATCCGTAAGCGAATTGGGCTGGTGAGCCGACCCCTTGAGCTTGCAACTATTTGCATAATATATCACCTGCTCTCGCCTTCCTACCATCCTGCCACCAACGCACTGTTTGTTGTGTGACGCTCGCAAAAGAGTTTCCTAGTCACAGTAAAAATTTCAATGAATATTCCTACATGAAACAAATTCAAATGAACTGTAATGTTGGCTGAAAGCAATCTAGTTTTCTCATTGCTGTTATAGGTATTTAATTGGTTACAAAGTGAAAGGTTCCGTTATTATAGACCTATATTTTTTGGAATTCTAATTTTCGATCAAGTCTTTGGAATCATTAGCAGTTGTTCTTGTCTAGTTTTTCATTGCCCAGATCGGAAGGTTAAGAATTATCTGTTTCTATCCTCCACCTTCTTTTCCAAACAAACCGATAAAGGCAACGGAAGACCATGCAACAACATCTACTGCTAATATTTTAATATTATAAATATGATTAGTCCAGGTATAATAATGCAAAAAATACCATATCCTATTAAATGAATATTAGTGCAATAATAATAACATTTCATGTAATACATTGACATTTTCCTAAATAGACGACTATATTGTTGTTCTTCCCAGTGGTAACACGAACCAAGATCAAGACGTGTCACCATCCGAGTGAAAATGACAAATAACTGCTTATCGAAACACAGAATTTTATTTCTTATATAATAAATAAAAATGGATGGATATCAAGACATCCAAGCAAGGCCTGCGAGGGCTATTCTCTCGCAGGCAATACCTGCGAGGGATGTTCTCTCGCAGGCAGAACCTTTTAGGAGAGATACGAAGGGGCTACATATGGGGATGCCTTTTCCTCCCCGTTTTTGAACTAAGGTTCCCACAAGCCGAGGCTTGTATGAGAGGTGTATGTTCGGGGGTCGCAGACCTTGGGCATACGGTAAGAGTTGTTCGCTATTCCCATTGGAATAGTCGGCCAGGCTGCATCCTAAACTGGTCGTGGCACGGAGAAGGGAATGCTGCGTCCCCACAGCAAACTCCTCTTCCGCTATCGGAAGGGCGTGGGACAAGTACCCAATGCCCGACCTACCCGAAACAGGTTTTCCTAGGGTTTTCCCTGCATTTCTTTAGGCGAATGTCGGGTATGATTCTTAAACTATAGCCCGGGGGCCCTAGTAACCCTTGGCTACCTTCCTCCACCCTTCCGCATCCCCCCTTTCAAATCCCTTCCTATGCTATTAAAGGGGAGTTGCCCAAAGTGGATTACCCTCATGTAGCCTGTGGCCCTAAAAAAAAAAAGATGGATATCAAGGAAGCCTGCGGGAGGATTCTCTCGCAGGTGAACCTTTTCAGAGAGTTCTGGCGGGGGCTACCTTTGGGGATGCCTTCAAAATTCTCTGTTTTTTTTTAACTAAGGTTCCAACATGCCGATGCCGATGCACCTCTATCTGTTTTGAGAGGTGTATGTTCCGGGGTCGCATACCTTGGGCATACGGTAAGAGTTGTCCTATTGGAATAGCCGGCCAGCTGCCTTCTAAACTGCCCAAGGCATGGCGAGGGGTAAGCTGCGACCCCACAGCAAATCCTTCTCCCGCCATCGGAAGGGCGTGGGACAATTACCAAATGCCCGACCTACCTGATGCAGGTTTTTCTAGGGTTTTTCCTGCATTACTTTTAGGCGAATGCCGTGTAGGATCCTTGAACTATAGCTTGGGGGCCCTAGTTACCCTTGGCTACCTTCCTACACCCTTCCGCATCCCCACTTTTAAATCCCTTTCCTATGCTATAAGAGGGGAGTTGCCACTATGTGGATTACCCTGTCTACACACACACACACAAAAAAGGATGGATATTTTGCATATATTATTAAACGCGTGAAAATATTTTAACCAGCAATGTATAGAAATGACTTGAAATTTTGGAAAAAAACACTTTAGTTTTTAGTTATCTGACTTGACACATGTTTTGAGGTACGTTTTCTACGAATAACCTTTAACCTATTCTTGGTAAATTATTTCGACGATGATTTCACGTTGTCTTCCGTCAGTATGATGATAAGGCGATACACCTATTGAGGCACCGGACTGTGCAAGCATTGAAGATGGAACTTTCAAACGAGCGTGGTGTACTGAAAATGAGATAAGGAACACACAAAAACACACCCTCGTCGAGATTTGAACTCGGCATCTCTGTGGAGCAAGGCAATGGCGCTAACCACTGATGGTCGGAATTTTGAAGGTAAATATCCCTATAAATCGGAGTGACATTTAAAAATAAAACTAAATTAATTAATATTAGAGTCCAGTAAATAGTTTTAGGAATTGCCGAGTATAATAGTGTCACTCTCGATGTAGTTTGTCTAAATACTATCCTTAACAGTATGCCATTGAGCATCCCTAATAGTAGGAATTTAAGGGACGTGACAGAAATATAGCTAAAATTACGTAGTTTGACATGGGGGTCTCCAAGTGGAATACTGACATTAACCCATTACCCGTCAGTACATTATAAATTATCATTTGTTATGGTATGATGCATATTATTAGCTAACTTAATAATAACGTTGTTCGAATAAATATGTAGGACTAACAAGGAATAAGACGAAAATTCCTAATTACATATTCAAATTTGTAGGTTGGGGATTTCTGTAATCTTCTTCTTCACACATCTCCCATCCCCAGGAGCGGAGATGGACGGGGTTGGAAATATTCAAACACACTAAAACGGCCGATGTTTCAGTCACATAAATATTTTTAGGAGTCAAATATTTTGATAGGGTTTCTACCGAGGTTATCTAACCCCTTACAGCATGTGAAAGGAGAACCCTTGGGGACGGTGGTGGAGGAGCGTTACAAGAAAATAATACGAACACAGCTGAGATTGGAATCAACTTTTGATGTCGGTGAGCTTAATTATGCCATTAAAATTGCTATGGACGGGATTGAAATTTTGAAATATGCAATCACTGCCGATATTTGCGTTGAATAAATATTTTTCAAGGTTAATTAAATTGATAGTATTTTTGCTGATGTTTATTGCTTATAATTACGATCTCTTTCGTCATGGGAGGAGAGCACGCATAGAAGTGGCGGTTGAAGGGCGTTACATAACAATAACATAAAAAACAATCAAGATTTGAGTCGTATCCAATGTTACAGATATCGCTGAGTTTAATTATGACAACCTGGGTAACGCGATGAGATGGGCAGGGTGGGAGGGGCTGGGCGTAGGTGGGACGGGGTAGAAATTTTCAACATGTTAATCGGCCGATAATTGCTTTGAATAAATATATTTCGGGATCAATGAGATTAATTAAATTTCTCTACATGTTCTCTGTGTATAATTTCACCCCTTTCGGGCTTTCGAGGGTAGCACCCTTAAGAGTGGGGGTGGAGTGGCATTACATAAAAAAACGCCAAACCAATCAAGATTTGAGACGAATCCGTGGTTATGGTTGTCACTGTGTTTAATAATGACATTCAACTTTCCAATTAACTCCCCCAAAAACGAGTTTGGAATCCAATTCGGTGTTAATTATGACAACCTGGGCCATTCAGAGCACCCAGGTAGGCAAAAACGGTTTCTAAACTAATATAACAAACATAACTGAATTAAGTAAATATGAGAAATGTACCAAGCTATTTAATTTTACACTGTTTATTCTGAATGATTTAATAAAGTTAATTCCAGTGTTTTAAAACTTTTAGAGATAGTTCAGCAGAAGTTTTTGGGTCATGTCTAGGTCAAATTATACATTCCGTTGAACCTCCCACTGATGGTCTACAGTCCCGTCAATATCGGAAGGAAATAAAACCAGGAACTCTGAATACTTTTGGGAATAAGCAGTTTACCCGTGCAGTCTAGAAACCGTGTCACGGTAAACAGTATTACGTGTCTCATATTTCATGCTGTGATCCGATATTTTACCTCGACTTAGATGAGACCCGTTTAAGATCTTGGAACCACAAAGGGATTTCCGAGATAGAATCTTCAGTTCTGTTAGTACTCAAATAAATTGCCCCATTTTCTTGTTGAAGCTGAAAATATATTTTATACCCTTGTGTAATTGTTTAATTTAATCGTTATTTCGGTTATATTTGTTCCAATAGGATACAGCTTAAGTATTGCAGAATATTACAACAAAATTAATTTCTACTGACAAAGAAAAGGATGTATTTATGGGCATTCAATTATTATTATTAACGCCAAAGTTGTTAAACAAAAAGAGATTAAAATGTGGACATGAGGAATGAAATTCGATACGATTATTGTTGAAGTTAAGTTTATTTCTATTTTTTTAATCACGTAATTGTCGGTTGATGAACGGAAACAGTACACATCTGTCGGAGCAACATGAAAATATAAATTTATTAGAATGATATACTGGCCGATAAATACATCAAATTCAGACACATAAAGTAAGTTTACTGGAGGATACTTCGGATTAATTAATTTATAAACCAGAATTGGTTCATAATTAGTATGTGTTTCGTGTTATACAATGTAGTTTCATTATTATGAATATATATATATATATATACATATATATGATCTATCCGCAGCATGTTATATATAATGTAGTAATCACTATCTCATTGTAGTATTTATTTTCTGGTAAATAACTAAACTTGGATATTTTCAATATTTTATTTTTCGAACATGAGACAGAGATACCTCAAGGCGTGGTTTGAATTAAAAAACATGTCAAACGCCTACACTTTTTGTAGGGCGTCCGTCCCCGGCGGCTTTCGTCGTGGAACTGACGTCAAGCGACCAACAATCAGGCTTGACCGCCTGAATTGTTAGAGCTCAACAATCGACAAAAAATACCAGAAAAACAGAATTACACAGTTATAAAGTTTATATGTTACATATATAACCATTTATCTTGTTTTTATGTGAGTAATCGCTTGCATATCTTTGTAAAAGTATTACTGTACATTATTGATCGTAAACTTACCCGGTGTAATAAAATTCTCTTGAGCTTCTATCCGGGGCCCGTCGTCACAAAACCACAACGTTTCAATGGCTGTATTCACCATCGTCTTCAGGTGAAGTTCCTCAATCTGGAATAGTGGAGTTTTGTATAGGACCAGGGCCGCAAGGACTATATAAAGGTCCCCTCTCCAGAATGCGTCACTTCACCTGAAGACGATGGCTAGGACAGACATGGAAACGTTGTGTTTTTACGACGAGGGGATCCGGATGGAATCCCGAGAGAATTTTATTAGTAATATTACAGAAACTGGTCATCTTTTAATATATGTTTATTATAAAACATATCCCAGCATTGGTACTCAATTGAAATATGACAATGTGCAACTAATCGCTGAGAAACTATTGACTGACGACCGGTAACACTCACCCAGGAAAATTTGGATTATTATACCAATTTTCAAGTCGGGAAATAAAACAGACATACGAAATTATTGACCGATTACTTCAGTACTATGAAAAATCATGGTTCGCCTAATAAATTCGAACCTAAAGGTCCGTTCAGTCAAAAGCAACCTTGAATTCAAGCGGGATACTATTGTTAATGTCAGATGATAAATATGTTTCAAGATTTTCCATTACAAGTTGATACTGGGGTCAAAATGAATTTTGATTTAGCATAGGTTTCTGATGTAGTGCCTCACTAAATCTTCATTCAACAGTTGGATACGACCGATAGTGACACAAAAAATCGTCAACTGAAAGGGTCTAATATTCATTAATGATTTACCAAATGGTATGAATTCTAACATTTTTCAGATGAATTTTATCTAAAGGAAAATAATTCATTAAAAAGACAAAGATACCCTTGAAAGTAGAGATGGGGCGGAACCGCTCCATGAACGTCGCTCCTTGCGAAGATCGTTCTCTGAGAGTGGTTCAAAGTTGCTTTCGGCTCATCCGAGTGCCCAAGTATATATATATATATATATATTTATATATATTGTAATAATCAAAAGATAGGCGTTAATTAATTTAACTATTTTGAAGAATTCGAGCCCCACGTTGTGGGCCATTATGTAATAATTAACAATTGGTAGCTCGTTTAATTTAAATGAAATAATCAACAAGAATTTAAATCATATAACTATTTATTTCCAATTTGTTTCTTTAACTCACAAACAATTAAAATTTAAAATATTAATTTCTCAGTGCCTTCACTGGGTTTGATAATGGACACGTCAAGTTGTTTAAAAAAACTAATTAACACACAGTTTATAATTCACTCAGACAATATGTCGATAGGAAGAAATTAAAAGAAAAGAAATTAACTTGACAATTAAAATAGAACTAAATCTGACTTATATCCTTTAATTACGTTTACATAAATCATTATTTTGTATTTTGTTACTCACATTTGTCCAGCTGGTTCCAGCATTCCATTTTGTTTTCGGGAGTACACTATTGCAAAAATATTTTACACTGATTCTCATATCGGCTCACAGATTTTACACTCTTTAAGTTAACCTTGATAGGCTCCCAGGAACTCGGATGATCCTCCTTTTTGTCAGCTATCTGGTGACCGCTTGCCTTATATGAATCCTGTGATTCATAGATTTGCTAGTCTTTTTACCGCTTGGGACTTAAACTGCAACTTTACTGTTCCTGGCTGGCTACAGACGTAAAAACTGCACTCCTTTCCGGACTGCTGATAGACGTTAAAACTGCTAACTAAGCGATATTTACGGGATAATACTTCCTTGAATGTTTTTACTTTATCTTAAATTCACAACTTTGTTTAATGATACATTAAACGACGGCTAGTCTCTGCTCTAGTATCATTTGTTCCGTCCTCCGAAATGACCCGTCACCAACTGAACTATCGTAGTCTCGAGGTTTTAGCGCGCATACGCCATTTTTGATATTCCGACAAAGTAACAGAGCCTGGCTCCATTGTCGCTTTGGAAATTCCTGCCGCTATAATTAAATTTTATTAAAACCAATTAATGGCCTAATTAATTTGCATTACAATATATAATCGATATTAGACTCTCATATATATATATATATTGTGGTAATTAAAATGAAATCATTAATTAATTAACAAAAAAATGGACTCTCATTGTTAGCGGCAGAAAACACACAAGTTGACCACAAAAATGTGGCAATAATACTAAATGTTTGGGGTATTCTAGGTTGGCTCGCGAGAAGCGTTGTATGTGCCAGTCGTCGTGGAAGTTTAGCTGTGAACAGACCACAAGTAAAATATCCAGAAAGTATCTGGATACTTATAGTACAACGGCTAAAACAATTAGAACAGTTTTTTTTACAAGCTACAGTCTTCGAGTTAAATACGTAATTATTCAATGCTAGGCATTTTGAGTGCAGAGTCGAAATTATTCTATTCGTGATTCAGACCATTGTCTTCGATTGTGGAAGCAAGGCAACTGCATCCAGCAGCTAATAAAATTCTGAACGAGAGAATAACATTACCTGAACGAACAGTGAACCATTTCGTCAAACTAAAAGTGTTATTAGAATATATATAATAAAGTATGTGTGTGTACGAACGAGCCAAATTTCCTTGAATACCAGAGACCGTAAACTAAAATTTCACTGAATTCATATTTGTAAACCCATAAGTAAAGGTAATTATCATCAGATTTCGAATTTTGTTGAGAATTTAAAGTCATATTTTATGTTTTTTTTACATTGTAAATAATCTATTGCTGAAGTAATTCCGTGGTAACTTGATCAAATTTAATTGTTAAGAAGTAGAATTTTTTTATTAAAGGACCAGTAAACGACCCTGAGAAAGAGTAAAATTTCATTGTCAAATATTAATAAATAATGTATATTGAAGTTAATTTCTTAATAACTATTGTAAATTCATTTAATAACTTATGTAAATTTTATTTTGCTGCGTTAATAACTTAATTTATTTGTTTATTTTAAAGTCTTAATTAATATCCTATCTTTTTAATATTTAAATTACTAAAATTTGACGCATTAAAGTGGCGATTTAACTTTCATTAATTGGTGATTACTACAAATTAGCGTCATCAACGGGCGGCACAGTTTAACTTTGTTTTGATTTAATTGTCATTCGTTTGTTTTCACTGCAATATATATATATATATATATATATATATATATATATATATAATCGATATTGGGCTCTCGTTTATAACCAATAAGATTATAATGAAATTATGAATGAGATGTGGGAAAGTTACAAAGTTTATTTTAATATTGAACTCATATATTAAATATATACTGCACTCGTTGATAATTTTAATGGTCGTTCCATTGATTTTCAACTCAGCGATTCAAATAATATTTCAAATACATCCATGGACGGAGCACACGCATGGAATGAAGAGAGATAGACAATTTACTGCATGAAAGGTAATATTAATATGTCAGTTGTTCAATCTTATATCAGCAGCATGCGAAAGATCTCTGAGATGATTATTCGCATGACTTCGTTCGTATCTCCCCTCACAACGGGACTGTAGTCACACGAAGAGTCTAAACGCTTTTTATCACGAGCGACCTGGGAGCTGTCGTTCAGAGCTGGAGGGGATGTCGTTCAGTTAGAAGTGCTGCATATAGTCGTTTTACCCTGTACGACTCTTTGGAGCCATTTGTTCTTCAGTTCGGAGCAAGCTGGGAGCCGTTCCTTTGAGAGAGTCGTTCATTTGTAACGACTTGCTCCGGAGCGACCCATCTCTACTTCAAAGTGACTAAGAAATACTAAGTACATGTACCAGAAGAAATAAAATGGAAATTAATACTGGAAAAAAGGAAGGGAACTAGTTTCACCAAAATTCACCAGATATCCGTCTTGGAATGTCAAATAGAGGGGGGAACAGTGGACCAGGAAACAAAACTGTAAATACCTAGGCATTTATTTTAACAGAATGCTGGCGTTGGAGGAGCATGAGATTAATGTTACAACCAAGTGATTTGCTTAATCTTATGGGAAATCTCTAAAAACGAAAAGTCTGAAGACATGGTATCCTTGCTACGCCCACTAATGGAATATAGAGCAGCTTTCTGGGATCCTTATCGAAAAAAAATCAGATAGAATCCTTAGAAATGGTGAAGAAAAAAGGCTCGGAAAAGTAAAGCCGTAGGATTCGACTAAATGTTTTTTTAAGAGGGCTAGTGGGAGCTTATTTTCGCAGGTCGAACATTTCTAGAACGACAGAGAATATCTTCTTCTCTCTCCGTTTTTGAACTACGGTTCCCACGCGCCGAGGCACTTCGCCCTGTTTTGAGAGGTATATGTTCTGGTGTCGTATACTTTGGGCATTCGGTAAGAGTTGTCCGCTTCTCCCATTGGAACAGTCGGCCAGCTGCCTCCTAAACTGCTCGAAGCACGAAGAAGGGAATGCTGCGTCTCCACGGCAAACCTCTTTCCTGCCATCGGAATGGAGTGGGACAAGTACCGAGTGCCTGACCTACCTGATGAAGTTTTTCTAGCTTTGGCCTGTATCAATTTTAGGAGACTGTCGGGTAGGAACCTTAAACCATAAACCAGGGGCCCTAGTTAACCCTTGCCTACTTCCACATTCCCCATTTCAAATAACCTTAATATGCTATTAAAGGGGAGTTGCCACCACGTGGATTACCCTCATGTTGCCTGTTACTATTAAAATAATTAACAGGTCATTAATAACCTTGACTTGGAATTCGGCGTAGAATACAAGAACCTACTCGATACTAGAGGACATATTTTCATGAAAAATGCCAAGGAGCAAAATCGGATGTTGTAAAATACTCCTTCCTAATCAGGACTATAAAATACTGTAAGTATGTTTGAAGAAAGTCCTGCAACGGAATGAAAATTTCGTCTTAATATCAATTCTCTTTCGTGAATATAAGTTCACTACAGAGGCAACAATATCTACAGCCTCAGAAGACCGCCTGCTTTTTTGTTTCCATATAAGTTTAAGCAGACGTGACATTTTACGGAGAAAATTTCAAAACATTCAGCAATCTGAAAAAAAAACACGTCTGGAATTTATTAATGTGATTTGTTCTATGTTTTTTTTTCTATTCCGCGCTGTTGGAGACAGGCAATTAAGAGGAAGGACGATTCTCAACTTAAAACCAGGGACGCTCCCAGGCTTTAAAGCGAGCGGAAAGGTGCAGACGAACTGGAAGGCAGGGGATAATTTAATAAAGCTGCTCCCTTGCATCTAGGGACGCGACGCAGCTGCTGCCATCACACAAGGCCACCACTCATGCTGATTGCGTCGAATTAGCAATCATTCAGCCTCTGTGAATCTCCAAAACAATCTTGCCTGGAGAACTGAACTGCGGAACAGGTACAAAACCCACCGAACGTAAAATGTAAAACTCCGAGTTTTACGTTGCATTAATTTGATTAGGTCATAATGGGTGGATCTTTGTTGAAGCCCCAGATATCGAGTTCGTTTTTCGAAAAAATATTCAACTAAACAGTTCCTACACGACGGAGATGATAATACTTCTTCGTTTCGATGAATTACTCTAACGTATCAGAGGGTTAGAAATAAGTATTACAGCTTTTTAAGGCAGCTACTCAAGAACGTCACAGTATATATACTGTAATAATTTAACAGGGACTTATTAATTTGCCCCACGTTGTGGTAGCCAAAATGTAATAATTAAATATGATAGGCTTTTAAATGAAAAATTTTAGACTTTAAAACAAAAAAAATATTAAAAATTATCAATTTATACAATTTAAAATTATAAAAAGGATCTCAATCTCTCATGGGTCTTTACTGGGTTTGATAACGGACAGAACATTTAACTTAATCAAAGAACCCAACATTTATCTTTAAATTAAAAAGAAATATTTATTTGTCTAGACATAGACGAAAATTATGGACAAACTTATTCTACCAGATTGATTCTAAATTTAAAGAGTTTATTTTATTAACACAAAAGAAAAGAACGATATCTGACTGTATCTTTTAATTCGGTTTACACATATTAATACCATAAAATTTCGACTTACGATTACTCAGGAAAATTTGGCTCGTTCGTACACACACACTTTATATACTGGACGTTTTAAACACTGACTCTAACACACACGGTTGGTTTCATGAAAGCTGGTTCTCCGTTCGTGAAGGACATCTCACTTGCTCGTGGTGAAACTACTCGACGCTGGATGCAGTGTCCTGGTCTCCTACCATCGAAGACAATGGTCTAATTTTTATATTACAACAGATTAGTCTTCAGCATTCAAAAATGTTTATGGATGAATATTTTGCTAATTCTCACGCAATTCTCCAGTCTCGGTGCTCACAGCACCCCTCTCCCACTCTAACTCCAGCTCCTGACTCAAAAACTCAACTAACTTCAGTCTCGGTGCTCACAGCCCCCTCTCCCACTCTAACTAACTTCCAAAATGTTTATCTTCCCTTTATATGTCCCAGTTCCTTCCTTTTTCCTTTGTTCCAAAACTACGTCGCAACTGCCCGTTGACAGTTTCCTCCATTTTCCCGAGATTTACATTATGAAGCTGCAGTTCCTTAGCTACCAAATATCTAGCCACTCTGTCTTGTCCCAACGCCGACAATCGAGACTGGTCTAATTTGTCTTTGCACTTGTATTCTCACCCCCACTCACACGTGCTCTGTTCTAAATTCTCCAGACCGCCCAAACTGCACCCTCAATTACTTTAGACTTGTCTTCTCACCCTCACACGACCAGCGCTACCAAGAACCTAAATAAACACATTACAGAATGTCTTTTCAACTGTCCAGGCCATTATCAGAAACAATGCCTGCCTTAACAGATTTATTTTGTGACAGGCCCCCGCACACGTGCATTGCTCCGAATTCTCAAGACCTGTCCTAAGTAAACATTACAAACTGTCCCTTCGCAGTCCAGTCCATTTATCAGAAACAATGCCTGCCTTAACAGACTTATTTTGCGACAGGCCACCCGCACACGTCCATTTCTCCGAATTCTCAAGACCTGCCCTAAGTAAACATTACAAACTGTCCCTTCGCAGTCCAGACCATTTATCAGAAACAATGCCTTTCCTCCGAGGCATTACAATACATTATATAATATGAGGTGAAAATTAGTAAAAACTCGTTTCATAACATGGGAAAATCATTTAGAGAAGTAATTGTGTAATTAAATAGCTATACACTTGTGAGATCCTCAGCTGTAACCTCTTTATTTGCAATGATTTCGAATTCAGATACACTAAAGCCCAACAGTTGGATGTAAATAAAATAGTACTTATGTCTGCACAATTCGTGGAATCGAGTGATTTTTATATATCTTTGTGTTCTGAAACCGTATTTAAAATATGTCGGTCAACCTTACTTAGTTCCCAAGAAAACGTTAAACAAATTTCTATGTCGACGAAACTTTATTCGTTGTCAGAAGGTTTGTAGCGATATATTACCGCCATCCGTAGTCTGGATATAAAATGGCGGACGTTACATAACATTGATTTTATTGGCCTTTTACAAGAAACTGTGGGATCAATTTCAATGAAACATTATATTGGCCAGGGGTGGAAATTTTCAAACATGCTATAACGGTCACGATTAGCGTCGCATAATCGAATAAATATTTATTCGGCTCAAAGAGATAGATATAGTTTCTCCCGATATTGTGAGTGTAAAATTTCAGCCGTCTTTGAGCTTGGGGGTGGGGTGGCATTAGGGGTGGGGGTTGATGGGTGTTACATAAAAATAAAGAAAGAACAACCGAGATGGAAGGTACCACAAATATTTTTGACTCCATCAACTCTCCTAAGATACTAAGAGTATTCTATATATATATATATATATATATATATATATATATATATCGTATGGGGAGTAATTATGGTTCTGGAGTGTGGGGATAGCGGAGTTCTGACGAAATCAGCATTCTATCTACACATACGTACGTCAAATCACTTATTGACTAATAGATGAATGTAGAATTAATCACGTTTTTGGCTTAATATAAACCAATAAATAACTGTACAACGCTGGCCACCCAGGAAGAGAAAACCAATATATAATTTTTGTACATGTTTAGCAAATAATTATGTTTTATTGGAGAAATTCACCCTTTAGGAACATTCATTATCACAGATTAATTTTTTTTTTAATTTTAATATACCTTATACGGTATTCAGAAACATACTCTCTTTAAAATTTGTGAAATGCGGGTTATTTTAGAGCTGAATATGGGAAAATTGATCACGGGTTCTTCCTTTATCTTTCAAACAGTATACCAAATTATTAATAACTGTCAATCCGTCAAAGTGTACGAATTTCATATCTTGCAAAGTTTTTTTAGTAATATTAAACTGCCATCTGAAACATTAAGACCTAATTACAACCGCTGAAAATCCAAAGTTTAGCAGCTTGGGGAAGGATTTTGTTCGCTTTACAGAAAAACAGCGCTGAAGTGTGAAATAACTTTGATGTTATCTTAAATTTTCCTCCTCCAGGATTTGAAACTTGTAATTCGGTCTGCCCAAATTTACTTTCGTTTTCAACGGAATGTTATTAGCAGTTATCAAATTATTTGTTGTTGGAAGAGTTCTCGCGTTTTCAGCTGGGTGGCGTTGTAAACCCGAGAACTCTGCCAACAACAAATTCACCGGGAAAGCCTGCGAAAGTTACAATTATTTGTTGTCAAGAGTGGATGATAAATTAACCTTATAGGCAGAGTATGAAGTGTAACAAAAAGAGGAAAATTAAAAATATGTTTACTAGAATTATGGAAAAAATAACAAAACAAGAGCCGTATGAAGGACAGGTACCCACATAGTACACTCTAGAAAGAATTTTGACAGTTCTATTATGAGGAATTTATTTTGGTTATCATGTTCATGAGACGTAATTGTGAATCGTGGAAGTGCAGAGTAGTATTCCGTGTAATTTAAGGGTGAATCTTCGCTACCAGCAGCGCTTTGAGTTGGCGCCAGGCGATCCTTTCTCTGTTATGTACGCCTCCCACCTTTGTCTTTAAAGGCCTGTCCGCCGTCGCTTTGTAAGGAAATCTCGCGCCGAGAAACGGAAACCCGTCTTCAAGTTCAAAGAATTAATTTAAGCAACGCTTTCTGTTCCCTGGGGTCTGTTTTCTGCAAGCCATATAATTTTCATTCATGCTACAACACAAACTTCAATGTAAGTGAGAGATGTATTTTTCTTGTCGAAATAATTCTCTCAGCTCGTTCATGACATAAGAAAATAATCAGTTTGTGGATGTAATTATTATCAATCCTATAACCCCGTCTTTCTCAGATTTAATGAATAATAAGCATCGAAAACCAATTATATTGTAACTGTCAAGATAGACTTTTTAAAAAGTTGAACAAAAATTAACATTTTATTAATTTATTATGTCTCACATTTGCGTATTCCGTAAAAATAAATGTAAAAATTTAATCAAAATAAATTTTATAAAAAATGTCTGAGTAATTGAAGTTTTTAAAAATATAATTTCCCAATATTACATTCCTACACATACAGTGTTTATAATTTTTATAACCCCGCTTTTAATCAGCATCATTTAATAAAATTTTGAATTTCTTCGAAACAATTTATTAGCAACTTTCTACTTCTGGCCCAAAATTTTTATAATATAATTTTTCTTCAGGACCTAAAATTGAGACTAAAAACTAATTATTATTATTTATTCCAAAATTTGAATTATTAAAAATAAATCATCATGATAATATTTCAATACGATAATACATATCTTCATTATCAAATTTATTTTGTTAATCAACCATACCTTTTATTTTCTAGTTTGTTTAATCAACGACAAAAGGATTATTAAATAGCTTACTTTTACTCCTACATATACTAAATTTTGCTACTTTAATTTAATTATATAGTGCTTTAGTTATTAATAATTACAAATAGAACGAGAAAGACCAAACGTCATTTCAATTTTATAGTATGATGTTTCGGGCTAAGGAAATACAGTCGAATTTCCGGGAAAATATGACAATATAGAATAAATGGAGAGGATTATTAGAAGTAAAGGGTTACAACTTTTAAATATATTATACTTAGCGTCACTGTTTCTCAAAACTTTCTAAATTATTTCTACACCAACGTTTGGAAGTCAGGCACTATGGTACAGACAGATACTCAAAATAATCAATTCATAAGAAGATTAAGTTCGATTTATAATGTACTATTAAAACTTGTTACCTGATTGTAAATTTCAATGACATATAAATCATTATCATTTCAAGGCTCATTTCTGGCGTTATAGAAGAAATATTCATGAATTTATGTACCTCCTGATTGTTGATACATAAAATATAATTCAAACAGTAATTAATTTCCTAAACCTTTTATAATATGCCAAGTTTTAGTGCGCATCTGCTGTGATATCTCTATAATTTTTTTTATATAAGTCGGGAAGTATTATTTCGCAGAATCATGACAGTGCTTCGGATACTATGAGTATGTAATATAATTTAGCAAAAAAATTATTTTAACACACCGGATGTAAGAAATGAATGCCCATAATTCGTTAGTTTAAGTACTGAGATGATTGATCTTAGTTTACGAGTGTGACATCTTATTCATAAAAATATTAGGTATCATGTCTGATTACGACATTTTAAAAGCACCATGTACTTTTAAGCACGAAAACGTAACATGAAATAATAGCATCAACCGAAAAGGGAGAGAGAGGGAATCCCATAACTTCTTCCAAGACCAAAACTTCTCTGCTCCCTTGTTCAATAAAATTTTAATTATATAATTCTCACATTTGATTTTTCATAATTACGTCAAACGCATGAATACTGCATATTTTTATATCATTGATTCAATTTATATCTTTTAGGTACTGCTATAATAATATATTTCATCCATATATAATTATAATAATGCTCTATATTTGTATTATATACTTTATATATATATATTGTTATAATCAACAATAGTTACTAATTTAATGTGATTATTTTTTAAAGAATTAGAGCCCCACGTTGGGCGCCATTTATGTAATAATCAACAATGTGAGGTTATTTAAATGAAAAAGATAAAATTTTAACAAACAAAAATATTTTTTGTGGCAATAAAAGATAATTACGAACAAAATTTGATATCTTTCCTCTCAGGGCCTTTACTGGGTTTGATAATGAACACACAAAAAAAGATTTAAAATCTTATTAACAAAACAGTTCATAATTTACCTAAACAATATATCGATAGAATGAAAGAAATTAAAAAGTAAAGAAATTAACTCTGATTGACAATTTAAAAGATAACGAAATCTGACTTTATCCTTTAATTTGCGTTTACAATATTATTCGAAATTAAGTTACTTACGGACCGTCGGTCTGGTACCAGAACAATCATTTTTACCTCGTTCGGACACTTTTACACTCTTTAATTATTAAATCTCAGGCTTTGGTTTTCACTGACTTTACACTTCACTTTAATTTTTGGCAAGATTGGCTGTATTCCATTGATTGCTCCGCTCCACAATAATTTACCAATGTTATTCCGCAACAATTCCTCCACGAAGATTGTAAAAAGTTCTATTTTGACGAAACTGGTATTACTTTACAATATTCTCGTTGCAATATCTCAGTGAATGTTTTACTCTGCCCAATTTTATAAATATCGTTCTCTGCAACGTTTTCACCGTCGGCCGCTTCTATTCTCCAATGATTCACCAACTTTATTATACTATGCTCGACGATGTCTGACCTCTGTACAATCCAGACCACAACGACCAACTAACTATGCCTTAGGGCGCGTAAACGCCATTCCGCGCTATCTATAATAGAAACAGAGCTCACCACTCATTGTCGCTCGAATCGCTCTCGCTATAATACAAACTTTTCGTTAAACAATTCAAATTTATTTCAAAACAATTAATTGATTAATTAATTGGCATTACAATATATATTTATTTTTTATTTTGTTTGTAAAATGTATGTGTTTACAACAATAAATCCCATTTTCTTACTCAAGAAATACTATTTAACTAATAAATATAAACAGTTTGTTTGTGTGTATATTTTTGCGTATGTGAGTACGTTCCGTATAAAAATCTATGTGGAGAAAATTTGACTAAATTTTGAAAACGTGTTCGAACTGGAGTTAAACACGGTGTGGGTAAAACCCCGACTACCATCACGGGACAGGGAAGGACGGTGGTGAGAATTTTTAAACATGCTAAATGGATATTTATATTTACGCCAAATAATTATTATTAGGGGTCAATGAGATTGAAAGTGTTTCTCAATATGTTGTTTGTGTGTAATTTCAACCCCTTTCGTCACGGAAGTGGAGCATCCGTAGGGGTGGAAGGGGCGTTACATAAAAATAACGTGAAAAGAACCGAGATTGGTGTCGAAGCCGGGTTTTGGATATCGCTGAGTTTCATTATGACATTAATCTTGCTGGTTAACTTCCACGGGCAGGGTTGGCCGGGGGTGGAAATTTTCAAACATGCTAAAACGGTCGCTATTTGCGTCGAATCTTCGAATAAATATTTTTCGTGGTCAAAGAGATTGATATTGTTTCTCCTGATACTGTAAGGGTATAATTTCAGCCATCTTTCAGCTGGGGGGGGGAGCCATTAGGGATGGGGGTGGAGGGGAGTTACATAAAAATAAAGGAAGAAAAACCGAGATTGGAGGTACCAAAAATATTTTTCACTCCCTGAACTAAGGAACTAGAGTATTTTTTATATATTTGGTATCGGGAGTTTTTATGGTACTCAAAAGGCCTCGATGAAATTAACATTCTATCTGCACATAAGTAGGTTAAATTACTTATTGACTAATACATGAATGTAGAATCAAACGCTTTTTTGGGCTTATATAAATAAATAAATAACAGCGCAACACTGGTCACCCATGTAGTGAAATACAATATATAATTTTGATACATGTTTTGTGACAAATTGTGTTTTATTCACGCTTTTGGAAAATTCAATATCACACCTTAATTTTTTTATGGAATTTGAATATACGTTATAATTAAACGAACTATAATACATCGTTCCACAGTAATACGGTATTCTCAAATATACTCTCGTTAAAATGTGTGAAATGCGGATTCTTGTAGTGCTGAATATGGGAACACTGATCTCGTGTTCTTCCTTTCAAACACTACACCAAATTATTAATAACAGTCAATCCGTGAAAGTGTAGGAATTTCACATCTTTCAAATTATACTATATACAAAATTATATGTTGTTTAGTTCATCCAAAATAAAAGCGACGGTAAACAATTGCACTGTCTAATGTTTTCTTACATATAATAAATAGTTCACTATTTTTGTCATTTTCAGGTGTGGGTGTATAAAAGTATGAATTTTATCTTATTTGTATAAAAATTTCTTGGGTGGGTATTAATTTTATAATTTTTTGTATTTTTATACATATAAATTACAGTTGTCCATCATCATTATCCTATATATATAATCATTCGCGTATATTTTAATATCAAATTCTGAATATTCTATTTCCTCCATGTACTTATTTTTCATTTAGTATTTATAATTCACATAATTATTATATATTAATATATTTTATGTGATGTATTTCCTGTATAGAGGACTACCAGAATCATAAATCTAGCTAACATTTTTAACAATAATGACCTGCTCTTTGGTCATATATTTTCCACTGTCACACGTTTTTATATCTTTGGAAATATAGAACCCAAAATGACATCCAGATGAACATTTTATTCCAATTACTACGTGCACTGAAATTTAATTAATACTAGGCTGAAAAATAGTGGGACGTAAGTTATGATAGTGCCAACATCTCAAAAACCTGTCTTACGTAAATTAAGTAGATGGGATTTTGGTGTTCATGTCTTATGCATTATCAACCGGGTACGCTCAGCCTCACTTCAATTTCGGCTGTCAATTCCAGAATACGTCTATCACCCCGTCGATCCCAGAAAGCTTTCTAAATTCACTTAACTACTTCCCCACGCAACTCCAACTTTCAGAAGACTATGAAAAGTTAATTTTACACTTTACTTTTAGAATCAAATTGAAGTTGTCACGTTTTGTGAAATGCAGGTGAAGAATCTAATATATGAAATATTGCAGACCATTTGCGTACAGGTACGTTGATCGGGATTATATTTTTTATACTGATTTAAAGTACCATTTCACGGCCTATATGGCATGAGATTGGGAAAACTTTCTCTCTATTCTTAAATATTATATGTTGGTATCAAGGTTTTCAGTAAACCGTAATTTTAAATCTATATAATAAAAAAGGATGTATATTTGTATGTATGTATGTATTTACGTTGTTCTTTATACAAATTTTATCGCGTGGACAGAATGCAACAAAAATTGGTACACATATTCTTCAAAATACGAGAAACGGTACTGTGAGGGTGAGAAACGCCTAGCATTCATGTGGAAAGAATTATAATTAAAAACCGTGATCATTAAATATTAAATTACTGCGCGCCAAAAACAATGACGTCACGCGAGAGAAAGACGTTACTACGCAACGAACAAAGGAAATATTTCCTTTATTAGGAATGAAATAAAGCAGAAATATTTTCTTCAGCAATACTCCATCGAATGGTAATAAAGAAGAATACGAAGTACTTTACCATCCTTGCGGAAAATGTAAGTTAATTTTCTCGCTATATTAGTTGTGAGTCTAGCTAACAATTTCATCAATGTAATATTTCGTAATGTATGAAGACTGAGTGACAATTGACAATTATATCCTGAAATACTCAGGGAATATATTTAAGTATTCAATTAAATACTTTTTCGAGTTTATATAAATAAGTACACGAGCAACGCCGGGAACCCAGCTAGTTATAAATAAGATCGTAAGAAATAATGCATCAGAGACGTGCGGTACACCAGAGAAATAATGTTTAGTGAATCCAAGCATTACTACCTTAAAATAGAAATAACACTGAAAAATATAAAAATTGTAAAATTTAGTTAAATAATTGAATATAAAAAGCCTGTGTATAAGTACACTAAATAGATATATCTGGTTTGTGCGTTGTGTCGTATTTACGGCTCTTGCGTTTTCTGAATAACCTGACAAAAGCAACAAGCATTGCTGAAACGTTTTGGGGTCATTAATTCAGCACTTTTTTGTTTGTTATTTTGCTATTTACTTATCTTAAATTTAGTTACATACGAAGAATAAGATACAAGAATTATCGATTCCAACAAATAGAAACTGACTACACACACAGTACTTTGTGGGTACTGAAAATTTGTAGACAAACATTATGCTTTAAGAATACTTTTAATATTATTTAGCAGTGAGCAAGAATTATAAGTTCATGTTTAATTATTATTTTTTCAATAACTAAATTTATTTAATAACAATATTAATATATAATATGAGCTGAGTGTGTCGTAAATCCGAACCTGCACGACGAAAGAAGTGTTTAGTAATCGAGGTTATCGAAAAAATGCATGGTGTCCAGGTGAGCATTTATTAAACGGCAATCAACCGAGATCGTTGATTTGGAAGATCATTCTTATATTAGTGAAATACAAGGAAATATGAAAGTGGAGAATTATAAAATTAAATTAGCTCCGCGCTCTGTACAAAACGGCCAAAGACGGATTTGACCAGCTCTTTCCTATATACGACGAGGTTATCGAAGATTATCGCTCGAACTTTGGCTGTGAATATAACACTAGTCTGTTTCACTGTAACTCCAGAAGACGCGTATCCAGCGTAAAATGTTGGAATATATTCTAAAGTGTTACTTCATCGGTTTCTGTGTTTTGCAAACCATCCCATATGTTAAATCTAACACGTGTGCGACTAAGAACAATACCGCGATATGTGCAGTGGAAATTAGACTTAATATTCTGGTGCACGAAATTCGAGAACTAACGAGGAATAACCAGAAGGCTAATGAGGAAATGTCGGGGACCATAAATACACTGTCAAAGTACTTGGATGCAGTAGACAGGAAAATAATAAAAAAATTAAATATGTTTATGGACGGCGTCAATAAAACTAAAAGTGATTTTGAAAAAACTTTTAGAGAACACGAGACTATTTTGAAATATTTAGAAGGAAATACTACGAAAAACATCGCTGATTTGGGAGACTCAATGAAGAATATGATGTCTTCAGAGATTGTTAAAGTTAACACTGAAATTGAACGGGAAAAGTTAGCTAGAGAGGCAAAATTTAAACGCGTTGAGGACGATTTGAGCCAAAGGATCTCGTCTGAAATTGGGAAAATTACAGGCAACTGTCCTCCTGGAAACAAATGCCGGCATGTCCTCAGCATAATAGGATGACACATAGTAAGTAAAGTTTCCAGCTGAAATATGATTTTAAATAATCGGAATTCGTACTGCTTGTTTGACGTTATGAGTTGCATCGCAGCAAAATTATATCCTATTAGAGTTTCTTGTGAGCGAAGCAAAATTGCCTTATTTCGATAGAAACTTTAGATTTAACTCTTTTCATAAAAAAGACGCTTTCAATCTTTCAGCATTAATAAGACAGTTATAGTTTGTTTATACTTCGAGAATTGATTAATAATATAAAACTTTATACTATCGAACGAAGGTTTTCCCAGTGTATGTGATCAACCAGAAGTTCTCGGGATTCCAACAGGGTGAAAACATTGTAGTTAAACGATGTTTCGACGGCTGTCACTGCCATCATAGTCACTTCACTTGAAGATGATGTCGAAACGTCGTGTAACTACAATGTTTTCACCCGGTTCAAATCCGGGTAACTTCTGGTTAAAACTTTATAATTTGAATATGCGTCGAAATCATATCGGCTTTCGTAGAACAGAATATATTTTAATGTGGAACAATTCAAAGAGATTTACACGCTAGTATTGATTAATTTGGAGAGGAAAAGATGAAAAAACTTTTATGTAATAATTTCACATTTCCTTTATAAATATTAGGAAAATATCTTAATAACATAAATTAATGATATGTGTTGAAACCACTTCATCACTAAATGGCAAAATATATGTTAAAATTCAAATTATTCTTATTAAAGAGTTTTACTGAAACTAATTTCATCAGCTATTTATAATTTTTCTAATGTGCAAGATTGGAAAATATAGCTTTAATAACCATAAGTATTAATACAAATATATTAAGTGCTATTCGCAAAGGGAAAAGGTGAATTTATGAGTTAAAATAATTTATGGGTTAAAATAAATACATTGTAAGTTTAAAGTTGTCATAAAGTGATACTAAAAAAATTTAATCCTTCCGTTTTACAAAATTTTAATGTTGTCTATTGAGCTAATGGATTGCCACTTTAGTGTCTCTGATGTTTTATTATTATAACCTGATGTACTCCAAAAGTGTGACCTGATAACAAAAATATTACTTTCATTAACCGGAACTTATTTTGTCGGCTATTTGCAATAAGAAAATAATTATAGTTATACAGACATATTATTTTATATATGGCTATAATGTAATTTGGAAAGTACGAAATTTCCAGTTTTAAGGAAAATGGAAATAATCATCGAACAAAGACGAGTAATTAAAGTTCTTGTTGATCCTTCTAGAACAAGTGGTTCAATCTCTTGGAGTTTTATGTATCTATATATAATTAAGTGACCTACTAAAAAATAATAAAAACCAACAGGAAGTAAAAGTGCTAAATATCGTATTCGGTGGTCCTTTACCGAATTTGGTAAACTTCATTGCAATATTTAAAATGTTTACAGTAGTAACGCATACTGTTTGTGAAGTATTTTCGTCAAATTATTGCTTGTAAATCCGCTAGAGTGAAATAATTAAATTACCGATTTTCAATTTATAGTACCTATATTGCCAATAAATTCTATTTATTACCAGAATTTTTTCATTTCTAATAGAATGTACGTTGATACAGCTAATTTATATTTAATTTCTGTTAAATGTAACATTTCAAATTTTTTTAGAGAAATTGTAATTTACACCCGCTAAACCGATTTGGTTAAATTCAAAGTAAACAATGTTTTTTTTACGTTTCTCTAAACGAAAGTTCCTGATTTTTCGCTACTATTTTCATTTGGAAAATTGTTTGTCCGTAGATTATACGGACTCTGCGCCTGCTGTGACGTAGTATTGTTTCACACAAGATGATGATTTTTATTAAACCTTTTAAGAGGATCAGAAAAATGGAAAAACCTAGACTGTAAAAATTCGACATCAATTAATAATATCATTCGTAAATAACTGGACGGTCTTATTGAAAAAAATCACACAGATTTAAATCTAGAATCTTATAACTAACATGTGTGAGTACTCAAAACTTAATTACTATTTTAAGAAAATTATCTTAATCAACATTTTTTCTTAATTAAATGTTAAGTTTTATTTCGTTTATTTACATTTAATTCTTCATTCGATTAAATTTTTCACAAATTTTATTTTGAAATATTACTTTTATACATTTCAAACATTGATCAAAACAGATAGTGTTGCACGATTGAAAACGAGTTTTAATTTAGTTGTTTAATTTTGACACTTTAAATTAATAGACATGATGTTTACAAAATGTACTATCTGAGAAAACAAACTAATAAAATTCATTGTAATGTGTGACTACTCAAAATTTAATTTTCAATATAATGGTCATTCTTGCAACCAGTTTCACGGCTAATGGTTATATATGACAATAATAGTGAATTTATTAGTAATTTATGAAGAATGCAGTCTTTCTCGGTGTAGAGAAAATTATATCCGGGACGTTTCCATGACGTTCACTTCCATCGTCTTCTAATAAAGTCACTTTGTTTTCTTGGGTAGAAGCCCGAGAAGACTTTATTTATTATTTATTAGAATTGATTGTCTGTGAAAATAAATATCTATATATTCAGAATTATACCAACTCTGTCAGTAAAATCTGTGTCTCCATCTTATCTACTTGAGTTGAATGCTACTGTCGAGTCACATCCAGCCTAGTTTAAAACTAGTGTTGCAGATGAGATCTGCCGACTTCTCTCCCGCTATCGGAAGCGCGTGGGACAAGTACCCAATGCCCGACCTACCTGATGCAGGTTTTTCTAGGGTTTTTCCTGCATTTCTTTAGGCGAATGCCGGGTAGGATCCTTAAAATATAGCCCGGGGGCCCTAGTAACCCTTGCTACCTTCCTCTACCCTTCCACATCCCCCCTTTCAAATCCCTTCCTATGGTATTAAAGGGGAGTTGCCCTAAGTGGATTACCCTCATGTAGCCTGTTGCCCTAAAAAAGAAGAGAGATCTGCCATGTCAGATGAAACGTCATGCTTTTAAATTGCATCTACTTGTCTGTATTTGTACAATTATTCCCTTTATTACCAAACTTCATTTACTATTTATTATTCGTTCCGAGAACGCATTTCACTTAAATACAATCTCATTGAATACTCTCTCCAGGTTCCATTATACGTTAGCCGATCGAAATTCGTGTGCTTTTGATTAAATGGAAAAGAGAACTAACTCAATGAATACCCATAATGTTTAATGTAGTTCTTTCGAAAAGGTTTATTCTTGTGCATTATACTAAATCCTAGGTTCTCGCTGGATACGAATGTTTATACTGCAACTTGAATAATAATACAGTTTAAATTAATCACTTTTCCTTTCAGAAGTAGAACGTCTCCGTTTATAGGATCATGTGAAATATAATCTCGCTAATTCACTGCGCTGGAAATGAGTTTCTATGATTTCTTCTCATCTTTCTTTCTCTCTTTCCACCACCGAATATTCATAAACAAACCTATCTCATTCTCTGTATATGTAGGTTTTTATCGAGTTATCTTTCTTTCCAGTGTTTTAAATAAAATCAAAAGAGAATAGAAGATCATTTTTTTTCAGAAATTCATTCTGACTAGGAAAAAATATAGAATAATTCTAGTTTTAAGGATGTGGAAAGAGTCATACATTTTAGATTCTTTTGGATATATAATTAATAACTTTATCCACATGTTAATCATGTGTAATAATATAACACAGTAACTGTATAAAATGATTAAAATTAAATGCGGACAGTATAAAATTACAATAAATTATTCCAATAATTAAATATTTTAGTAAGTAGTTTTTGCTGTTTACAATTTTAAGTTTTTGTATAAATAGAATTAGTTTCCCATTGGAATAGTCGGCCAGCTGCCTCCTAAACTGGTCGAGGCAGGGAGAAGGGAATTCTGCGACCCCACAGAAACTCCTCTCCCGCTATCGGAAAGGCATGGGACAAGTACCCAATGCCCGACCTACATGATGCAGGTTTTTCTAGGGTTTGTGCTGCATTACTTTTAGGCGAATGCCGGGTAGGATCCTTAAAATATAGCCCGGGGGCCCTAGTTAACCCTTGGCTACCTTCCTCTACCCTTCCACATCCCCCCTTTCAAATTTTTTCCTATGCTATTAAATGGGAGTTTCCACTATGTGGATTACCCTCGTGTAGCCTGTTACCTTTAAAAAATTACAGCACAAAATGAGTGGTTGAGGATCAATTATTAAAGTTCACTTTTGAATAAAACTGGAGTTTTTATTAAATCTTTAATATTATGAAGTCTTCTAAAATTATTATTCCTCTATATTCCCTTTAGTGCAACTGACAAAGACTTGCAAATATTATGTGAATTATTTTCATTTCTCGTATTAAATGTATGCATACCCTAGTTGGTGCTAAGTTAGAATAGTTATTTATTACAAATTTCATCAGTGAATAAATATTTAAAGTTTGTATAGTTGAAAATCAGGACAGACGTACATTGTTGATGAAGATATGTGGCTTTCAATATTAGCTTTTTCAAACGATGGGTGACAGTTTAAGAAAACCTCAGAAATATTTACCACTTCAGAGTAAAACTGTTCTGCTTTTTTTCTGTGAAGCGAACAAAGTTCTTGTCCAAAAAGTTATATCAGGTTTTGGAACGTCTGAAAATAAGTCTTAAGATATCTTATGTCTGATATACTAAAGCTAGAAATCTTTACGCGTTGAAATACTGTTAAATCAAATATATTAAAGAGAAAAATAATTTTAAAAATATTTTAATTTTAGTATTAACACATTTATAAATTTCATTCCAAATGCTATTATTTATTGCAACAGAATAATATTACAAGAAATAAATTATATTTAACTCAATTCTGAACAGTAACGAAACGTCTTCATTTTGTAATTTAGGATTTAATTCATTTGTGAAATATTAAAAAAAAATTGACGTACTGGCTACTTTAATTATTCAATTAATAACAGATAGATATACATAACTAGCTGAGTGTTCGACGTTGACCGGGTATTTATTTAAATTACCCGGAGAAATTACCCTTTTGGTATAAACATTTCATTCAACCAGTATCAATAAGGCCAGTGTTTGTAACATTTACCCAATAAGATTACCCTCCACAACATAACCCTATGGCAGCAAATAAACCAGGATGATGACTGACGGTATTCGGGAATTCTCCTAATACATAAAATAAAAGTGTCTAAAAATAACGATGAAATAAAACAGTAAAAATACTCGGTAACTTATTAAGGTCTAAAACTACTCCTGGTGTCTTCAAGGAGCTAAGAAATACAACTATTAACTAGATAGACACCAAAATATACCTGGTACCATTTTAAAATGAAATATTTACCCGTTAACTTAAGAGGGTTGAAACGCCAACGCGTAACTTTTTGTCACCTCCACGAAGTTGAACATAAAATTTCATTAACCGCCTTGGTTAATGCGAGATTTAAACTAAGTGACTCCTATAACTCCGGAATCGACACTAATATCGGTCTTAATTTCATTACTTTTTATGTAAATCTCTTGCACCACCACATATATGATAAGGGTACATCCATTTCTTGCCTTTTGGAGTTGAAATTAAACGCTTAAAGATTCTAGTATGACACTATCAAATAAAGAGTCCCCGAAAACGTTTTATTTGATGCTAATAATAACCATTTAGTCATGTTCCACACCCATCCATAGAATCGGTATGTGTGCCTCAAGTCCTCAGTGTTTGTTCCTGGATCGTAAATAACAAGTATATAAAGTTTGGTAGATATTGGTCAACACATTTAAGATTGTTAAACCTAATCCACCCCCACTCCCAGCGTCTGACCTACACATTAACTAGTACGGTAAATGTCCGAATTAAACTCAATGACTTCCCTAACTCCAGATTCAATACCTGTCTCCGTTGTTTACTCATTACTTTTATTTAATGGTCTTTCACCTACATCATCACCCACCCGCACACCTAGGAGCTGAACGACAACTTATCTGACATAATTAATGTGAGAATGAAACGCATTGATTTCTATAACCCTGAGTTTGGCACCAATCTCGGTTGTTGTTTTTTTCATATTATTTATACTTATTGGTCCTTTAACGGGGGGAAGCATGCACTAAAAAAATCTGAATAGAAACTATTAAACACAAAGGTTTAGGAGCAAATAGGACGCATACAAACATATATATTGTACTGATTAAACTTAGATTAATAAATAAATTGATTGCCACACGTTGGTGACGCCAAAAATGTAATGATCAAAAAGGATATTTATTAAACAAATTATTTAAACAAAACTTATTTCAATGAATTTAATTCAATAGTTGTTTTATGACTCAATTATAGTTATTTTATTTAAAGAGAAGGATTTCAAAATAATTACAACATTCTTTAAAACTTTACAATACAATTTACTTTTATTCAGGTGGAATTTACAACCTTTATAAATGAGATTATTTACAATTAAAGTTTTTCAATTTTATAGATTTTACAACTCTTTTCTCAGGGTCATTTATCTGGGCCTTCTAAGTAAAGAAACAATCTTTATATTTACGTTAAACGATCAAATTCCTTTACAACCTAAGAAGTTAAACGATCAAACAAAACGTGAAATCGAAATATGACGACTTTATCTTTAGTTATTGTTTACAAAACTTGATCAAATTTGTTTGTACTTACAAAACATCTGCTGATACCAGGCTTAAACTCTCTTGGGCTCGTGCTCACCTCACAATTCACATTAAAAGGCCATGAAATCACTGAATTTACATTTGATTAAGCAAAAACACTGTCGTAGCTTTTGGATCTCTCGATTTTTACAAATTGTCTCTCTGCGGAATTGATTACGGTCACACGGTACTTATAGATGTTTATTGTAGCGTGGTTTATTAGGTTATTCCCTGTAGTAGTATTCGATGAATTTGACTGTCCAAAACTTTATACTCATATTTAACTTGTAACCTTTTCCGGCTAGACCTATCTGTCTACCACGCAGTTCGTTGTTCGACTTCCAACACCCGACTGTTCTGTAAACTTCGTGGTTCAGCACAACAAAACCCCGCCTGTCCATTGTCGCTTTTGAAATTGGTGCCGCTAACAATCCAGCATAAATATCCAATTATCAAATCATATATATATATATATAATTAATATTTTTTCTAATGGAATCGATTCATCTACTAATCTCTACAATCCACTGAAGAGACAATTATTTGATGATTTTGCATTATAGTCAACTGAAAGCGAATCAGATAAATCGAACGAGTTTAAAGAAAGTTTAAGTTTTGCTACGCAGTATTTATGTAAGTATAGTCGGGTAAGAGTACGACGTTTTAGCTTAAGAAATGACTGATAAAGTACAATGCGAGTGAAATGAACAAGAAGTTAAAAAGTATGAATCGGTAAGACACATTAATATAAAAGGATGGCCGGTAATCAAAAAAAATCGGAACTGGAACCTAAGAGAGCATAGGAGACAAGGACGAATGACTAGGTTTTGATATAATAGATATTAAGACTATCGAAAGGATTTATTGGATTAGAGCAGCTCAATATGTGAAAATGTGGGAAAATAATGTGGTCAATTTTATATACTGCGTAAGTTAGGGTGGGTATGCTTGTAACATGCAATAACTCCAATTGATTCTATTCGGTAACGGTTTTGGAGCTTTCGATTAAGAATGTGTGGGACGGGAATATGAGTATGACCTCGTGGACTATCCTTGACTCATAACACTGCTTTATCTCGCTCTATCCCCTCTCTAACGATATGAATGTTGCGCCTGCGAACCAAACATTTCCTCAAAAGCATACTTATATTTCCGATGTTACGTTGTTTGTACTGTGAAAATCAATAACATCTTGAAATATGGAACGCGCGTTCTTCATCTGTATTTTGATTCTGCCAAGCTTCGCAAAGATTTTAAATCCTTCCGACATGTTAACACTGGAAGCACTTAATGAGGAACTGGAGTACGTCACCAACAGGCTGGATAAATTTATCGCGAACCAAGGGGACTGGGACGAAGTAGGATTAGATCTTCCTACAAAGGATATAACATGGAGCACTCTCACCACGAACATAGAGAACCTAATCAACCAGACAGTTGCATTGCATCTTTCTAAACTTGACTTCAAGTGTTTCGAATTCAACAATAGTTATGAAAATGCTTTGAAGAAAATAAATTCGCAGTTGGAGAGTGAAGAACTTGGAAATAAGATACGTGAATGTTCTGAGAATGCAGCCAAGTGGAAAGGAAATATGATCGACGCCGAGAAGAACTTAAAGTTAGCATCGGATTCGGTAAACAATTTCAAAGCTATTTTAGGTGAAATACAGAGTAATATTTTACAACAACAAGAAAACGCTACCAAAATCAATATCGAGTTACAGAAAATAAATTCAGATTCAGAGTCGACCACAAAGGGTCAAGCAGACATCAACTCCGCAATAAATAAACTTGAAGAAAAACAAGAGCAGTTGATGGAAAAAATGGGTTACGAAATGATGAGGGACCTGAAGAAAGGTAACGAAGATTTGAAACAAGAAAACAATTTTTTAAAATCATTTTTGGATAAAATAATGGAAAAAATTGCAGAACTTAGGGATTACAAAGAAAATTTTAACCGGAAAGTTGAGGAACTACTGGAGAAGTCAAAGACTTTAAAAACAGAGGACGATGCCGCCAAGGTGGAGTACGGGAGCACGCGAGAGGCGATCGAGCAGCTGAGGAAAGAAGTGTCACAGCAAAGAGAGGAGTTAATCATCCTGAAGCAGTCTTCTGCAGCCGACGACGAACTGCAGCAAGTGCGTGACGCTATGGACGCAATTCGCGCGTCTGCGCCTTTCCGCCCTGACGTCGTGGCGGTCGAGGCCAAGATCGCAGAGGCTCGTAGGAACTGCGTCACAGGTGACGACGTGCGGCGTCTTCTTCAGACGTCTCAGGACAGCAAGTGCTCGGCCAAAGTCAAACACACTCCCGGGCGTCCGTCGCGGCTGCAGATCGAGATCGTCTCTTCCGGCAAGCGGAAGACTTAGCGGCAGCGACTGTTGGACATAACGACAGCTGTAGGTTCATCTATTATAAAATATTACTAGAGAATAAGGATAAATAGTTACACTTAAAATGTTATTGTCTGTATTGTATTAAATTTTACGCAACATATATTACACGTTCCATCTTAATTAATTCATTTGCCGCTTTATAATGTAATAATAATACTTGTAACAAATTTTGTATGAACAAAATAATAAAGCTCATTGGATACATTCAAGTTATTAAATTTATTTTTATTCTGTAGAATGTTCATACACGACTCCCAGAGTTTGAAGCAATTCAATAACTATTTGAAAATGTTTGATACAAAAAAGGAAATTAACTCACATTTATATTTGCAGGGATAATGTACTCAGCTTCAATGTACGAAGAAACTTCTCGTCGTATTCGCTGTCGCATATCTGCAAGGTTAATTTATTTTTTAATTGTAATCATGTTTATAAAAAAATCGTCATTAAAGTTCGATATAATTGATTTTTCAATGAGTGTTTAATTATTTATGTGTAAATAAATACTCATTTTAAATATAATTGACAAGGGAGTCGTGCTCGGATCAAATATCTCCGATATACATTGTAAACAGTTTCTGCAGTAACAGACGGGTTCTCATTATTCCATCAGAAATATTATTAGACTCTGTACTTTAAACACATTTTAAGTCACGTAAAGATTACTTACCTTACAAATAGTTTTATATTTATTTATTTGACAATAATTGTATGGTACAATAGTTAACTAATATACGTTCTATATAATTGTGACATGCCGTTTGAAGTCAATATTTTATTTGGTTTGAATCGTGATTACTTTCGCGCGTCTGAGATGACAACCTTCATGGATCTTAAACCGCAAAAGTGTAGTGTATTATTTAAATATTTTACAAGCGATTAGTCATTATTAATATTAAAGCACTGCCGCATTTATAAAGTGAGTTTTAAAGATTAAATACTGTCTGTGAAATTTAAAATAGATCCGGTAATTTCTAAAGTTGAGGAAATCCAGCAACAAATACAATTTCGGTTTATGGGCACAAAATCACGGCGATGTTTTGATTTGCTACATATTATTACTAGATATATGGAGAATGGCGACAAGGAGGAGGGATCTCTGAAGGTCTATTCAGAGAGGGAGATGTGGGCGGGAGACAGAGTAAAGGGGAAAGTTTTAAAGTATACTTAATTGTAATATTATATGTGGATGATGTCAATAGGATAATAATTAACAAATATAAATATTAAGGGGAAACAATTATTTACAGTAGAAGTAAAAGAACATGTAGTTAAAAATGTGAATAATTAATTAATATTAACGTCAGTGTAATTTAGTTTAAAACATAAGAAATTGAACTTAAACCTCAAACATTCCGTCTAAGTGTATTACCGTAGAATTATGATATTCATGTAACATACATGTCTTATTTAATTTATCACATGTGCATTAATTTGTATTGATTAAATTTCATGAAACGTCAAATTATCAGATTGGGTGTATGGCGTGACGTCATCTGATGACGTCACCTCCCTGAATTGGTACCGAGCTGTGATGCGAAACTTTCAACTCATGTACATCCAATCGCCGACTACAGGAAATCAGTGAATAAGAAATAATTGGTATGGCTGGTGGCAAAATGTTTGAAATCTTTGCAAGACTTTAGAAAACATTGTAAAAAAGAGACTCAGAAGTTTCCTAAACATTACAATACATGTAAACACTGAGATAAGAGATCGAATACCAGTTTTAGTATTTGAATAATTGTTTCTTGTATTATAAAGCAAATAATTTTTTTTTAATCTTTGTGAATATATTAAATATATATAAAATGTATTTTTTCTGTGTATATATTCATGTGATTGTGATGTGAGGATGAGATCTATATCAAGTTACATCAAGTTGTCACATAATTGTTCAATTATTTAAGAACGACAGTATATTAAGTAAAATACATTAACCACCTTTACAAACAATCGCATTCCTGCACCAATAACGTGTACGTATATCGCTTAATCATAAATTAAATTTGGGGATATAACACTAGCACAATAAACTGATTTTATCCGGACGTTACTAAATGCTACTAATACAATTTGTCAAATATCTAATTTTTTGTAGTTATATAACAGAAAATATTTACAAATAATTTTGAAGTAGGTGTAAATATTGAACAAAAGGGTTTAACAAGAAATAATTATTTTTACATAAACTCAATAGTATATTCAGTTATACATATTTACCATATTAATTTTTGTTTAAGACGAAAATATAATATTATAGGTTTTATAAATAAACCACACGAGGTTGTTTACTATTTAGACTTATATTTCCGTAATTGCTTAAATGAGTCAGTTATGTCAGTACAAACACTACACCGTACAAAAATTTACGGACATAAAAACTTCGTAACAAATTTTAAACTACAGCCGAATATAAGGCACTTTTTTTTTATCTGTATGAATTTGGAATACAAAAATTTGCAATCGCTAATGACCACAAAATTCACGCGACTTTAAATTTAAAAAATGTCATTTAAGTACGTTGAGACTTGTATTGCGCCTTCGTGTTGCCAATGATAACAAAATTACATTTTACGTCATAGATATTGATATGATTTTCAGTGTGTCTCCTTCCTTACTTCTGCCATAGGAAAAATAATTTATCTCTAATTTTCAGCATATTTGGCGGTATTTATGAACTTGTAAGGCTTAATTCCAGAGATGTTTTTGCCAGAATAGTTAATAAGCATTATTGTTCGTTATTTACATTGGGAAAATGACAAACAATTTTCAAACTATTCAAAATATATTTATAATTGAAATTATATTATTTTATTAAATTTGGTTATACGGCACGTTTATAGTTTTCATATGTTGGTGTACACTTACTCTCATAGTTTCCATATTTATTATATTTTTCTACTGTTACTTTATAATATCATATGCTATTGTTCATCGTTCTTATTATACGTACGATTATTGCCAGTTATAAATTTTTGTGTCTTGGTTTTTACATTCCAGATTTCTTACATATTTACTTATGTAGAAACGCCTGTCTCACAATTTTGATGAGAAACATTCGCTCGCAAACTCAATAAATAAAATATATATAGTTTTGTAACCATTACATGCAATCATATGTTTTGAACAGTTTTTGTTAAATGTTAACCCAATATAATTTAATATACACGATATAAAAGAATTAAGTAATATTCCGTTTTTTCTACTAAATAATTGATTATGTCAAATAAATAATTTGCTTGATAACATTATTTTTATGACATTATACAATTAATTTGTTTCGAATAAGATACATATTTGTAATTTCTTTCTACTAATATTGTTTTGTTTTTTTCACTACTTTATTTTCGTTTAAGAAAAATTTCTTTCCCTTTCTACAACATATCTTGGATATCACAAGCTCCGAATGTTTTATTCGTGTTTAAAGACGGTACGTTACAGCTCATTGAACTAGAAACACACCATTATGTAGCTCGGAATTGGCGCTGACCCAATCATGAGGACGACATTTTTGTCCTCCAAGAGCGGACAAAAACGACACCCAATAAAATAAATGGAAATCGGAAGACTTTCGCACAGGTTGCTGGCATCCAATATCCTGTCGTAGGAATCCAATATCGTTTCTGGCTCTTACAACGATGGAGATTCCAGCTCTCACGTGCATGGAACAATATTTCCTGTGCCACGGTTGAATGTCCTGCTGCAGGTATTTCTATGTATCAGGTCTCGTAATTAGCATTGTTAAAACGTACAAATTTAATACGAGTGACAACTTAATTTTTACTGTCCAGTGTGGAATATGCCATTCTGACATGAGTAATATTACCTTTTTTTCCATCGACAACTTTTATTTTTAAGTTTGGAAATTTATTGGAACCATTAATTATTCCCGAAAGATATCTTTGTGATCTTATGGGAATTAATACAAGGCCTGTCGGACTCCAAAACGTTGGATGCCGAATACTTCAATTTTCGAGTTAAGGATATAATTCTGTTGACATTAATAATTAATCATTATTATAAGAAATTATCATCATCATGTGTAATAAGTAATTGATTTAATTCATTTCATTAGTTCTCCGCTGTGGAAGTAACATACGGGTTAAATGAAATTTCAAATATTTACTAGAAACTATGGTATGTTATCCTGGAACACAAACGTTTTCTGTAAAAAATATCAAATAATCCAGTATACTAATTACAAATTAAATAATAGAATATATACATTTATATAATGCAGAAAATGTAATTAATTGATACTACAATATAATATTTACAGACTCATATTCACAAATAATTATTTAAAGATAAATAAGGTAATCACCGAATAATACAGTTGTGGCAATCCCCTCGCTACCAGCCGTAGAATGTCTCCGACGGTCCAATTCCTAGAACGGCTTACCAGCGGTAGAAGGAAGTAACTTTTGTAAAACAACAACCCTTTCCATACTAAGCTAATTTATTAAATTTATTAAAGATATACTCAATTATAATTTTGCCCCCGATTAGCCAGTTATGAAAACTCAGGGATTTTTGTGGCAAATTAGGCCAGGGAAACGAATTTTATAAAAAGTGATTTACGCAACCATGAAATATGCAATATTGGTTACCAGACTGGGGTCTCGGCAACACTGCGACGTCCCTCGCAGCTGGTCATCGATGTCTGTCTCGTGGAGTCTCGCTGGTAAATTCTCAAGAGCAACCGCTCACTGTAACTTCTCCAGTCAGAATCACTACCAGGCATCCCTTTCTCCCGACCTGTTAGACCAACTGTTTTTCTATTGGTGCATTTAATTTATTATGACCAATCACAGGTCTTAGACGATCCGACGTAGAGCATTCCAACCACGAAACCCTCTGCACATGTTGTTTGCAGACGGGAAAACCCCCGATGGAGGTACAGTTACAATCCCCAGCCTGACTGGCACCAAACGGTACTTTTTGCTGATGTTGGATAAACATGGTTGCTCACGCGTTTAAACAAACTGACTAAAATATCAGTATAATCAATGAAAAGACGCCTATCCTAAATAACGCGCTATACAGTATATAGATGTAACTACACACAAAAAAATATTTACAGAGAAATAAATGCACGACACACACACTTAATTTTTCTCATTTGTAAAAAAACTTACACTTGCAAACAAATACTTACTTATTCAAAATATCAATTTAATATTGAACAAACATTATTTATATAAGCTATTCATTACGACATTCGCATGATTTATTGTGTACATTTGATGTAATCAATTGTATATTTGTTCGCATCTCAATAATTTGTGTCAACTTCCGTGATTAATTCCGGATTTTTGGAGTGACACGTTGTTAGTGATACGATTCTCAATCAGTCATAACCCGTCTTCCTCACTACGATGATCTCAAACAACCATGCCCAAACCGAGATTGTAAACTGGAACCTCTGCGATGCGAGGCGGTGACTGTTACACCACAGAAGGTCGGCAATGTGTCCTTAAGTGATTTTAATGGTAGAATAATGCTTTTCATTACGAATATTATTGTATAATGTTTTTTTTTCCGTTGGTAAGGGCCTCACACTCTCCTAGACCGATCCCCACCTCTGGGGTCGTCACGAACTACGTACAGAGTCAGTTTGTTAATCATCGCCAACGACTTTCTTTTTTATTCTTCTTCTTCTTTCTGTGAACTCCGCCCGGTCGTTCTGGTGTTGGATGTTTCTCAACATATGGGGAAAGATGCTCTCCGTTGTTATTCTGTCGACTCCAACTTCGCTCTTGAAGTGGTGTCTCACCCTTTTCCAATCTCATGCACGCGAAGAAGGTGTCATGAGCGCTATCCGGTTCGTCACAGTATATGCAGATAAAGTTAGTGCACAGTCGTTAACAAGGCGCTTCAAATTTCAGTGACAGTATTCGCAGTTTACTCAATGGTGTGGTATGAATTATATGAGTAATATATCGTAATTTACTATAAAAAACTAGGAGAATTTGATTATTTATTTCTCGTAAACTGCAAGAAAGTGCGCATTCGAAAGGATAACATGTCGACGATTAATTATTCTAGTCAGGAAGAATAGATGAATATATAAGAATGAAAGCAGGACATGAAATATTCAGCCGTTAAGTCACCCAAGTATAATTTCGAACGACATATAATATTTTAAACAAATGATACTTATGGCATGCCTAGTGTTTCTTGACTATCCCAGTGTATATCATTGCGAATCATATATGTTTCATATCCCATATTTTGTAGCAGACTTGTTTTTAACATTTTTATGCTACTACTTGGTGCAGCTTTGCATACCAATGTAACGGTTGCCAAGCAACCATCTTATTAGGTGTCTCATGGACGGTCAAATGTCTTACATTCCACACTGGGAAACCTATAATCATAAAAACTTACGACTTTAAGATCGTAGTAAAATAAATAAATAAATGAATTTTAATTAGTGGACCTGAGAATAATACGTATTTATATGTAATCTGTAAATATCTATGAATGAGAAAACGCGCTTTAAATCAGTTTGTAAAATTAAAATATATGATTTTAGTTGTTTTTTTTCAAATATGGATGCTATGCGAGCTATAATAATTCTCGCACCTTTCTACGAGGGATGTTCAAGTAGTGTGGCAAATGGACGTTTTGTGGGAAGTGTTCATAAAGTTACAAAATCATATTCAGAGAGAAATAAACACCTAACTTACCTTCTTTTGGTGCAACTAAGATAACTCAACAATACTATAGATAATTTTATATAATATCGATAGATGTAATGAGTGGAATTTGAAATTTGAAACTGGAAGATGGGAACGAATAACACTAATGTTAAGAAAGAGAAGAAATGGTGGGCAGATATCACCAGCGATTCGAACAGTAAAAGGAAAACTGCTCATTTACGTGAGAAAGCAGTCAGAAACTTAAGGCGTCAGATATAATAGCTGCTGTAATGACTAATAAGCTGCTTAATTTGTTCCCAGAAATTAAAATTAATTAGGTTTGAGGTATTAATAATAAATTAGGAGAGTTTCATTCCTATAGATTAATATGCTCTAATTAGCTAAACATGAAACAACATTTACCACTTAAATTATTACCGTTAAGGCCAAGGTACTTCGGGGCTGTCGAGCCAAGGAGTTACTTAGTTATATTCTTTGTAGCGCCAAACAATCATAATTTGTTTATGTAATTAATTGTTTGATTCACATTCACAGTGAATAATTGTTCAAACCAGCAAGACAGACATTAAGCTTATTATTCCTAGCGAAAAAGAATTTAATGAGTATCGATTCTCCCACAACCTTACCCCAGTGATCCGCTGCAAGTCAGCTGACGCCACAAGTTAAAGTAAGGGTCACTATTAATGTAAAGTGCCTTCAGAAGTTAAATATTTTTACACTGTATGGAACTAAGCTATGTTCATGAATAGCTACCCAGCCGCCCACATTACCTTGTAGAGAAGGAGTATTTCATTAACAAAGCCGGAGCTAATTATTGTTAATTTTTTGCAGACTATATATATCTGCTGGCGCCCAATCAATTTTTTTATGTATTTTTTATGTAATAAAGTTTATATATATATATATATATAGTAATAAAGACAAATCATTACAATATTGACAATTAGTATTCCAATTTTTATATCGTTTTATAACTAGTAATGGAATAGTCAAATCCAGCATAATGCTGAAATGAAATTCGAGTAATTCGATAGATCAAAAATTTCCAGAGGTTGATTTCCCCGCCAGTTGAAGAAGATCACGCAGACAAAAGATCCGTATCTCGCGTAAGTTGGTGCAATCTATCGTAAATACGACCCTCACACTGAAGCACCATCAAATTACTGGGTTGGTCAGGGGATCAATTCGAAGACATACGGCCACCCATAAACCTCGAAGGACAAGTAATATCAGATGCCGGGTTTCAGTGTCCGCGATTACTTTTAAATAACTTCGTTTCAGCACACAACCGTAATCTGTACCCTCATTTATAAATAGTCAAATAAGCGGAAAATGGTTCGCATGTTTCAAAAGTACTCGTTTGGTAAAGAGATAGGCCTACCTATCCAGTTGAGTTGTTCAGTTTTTTTAATGAATTAAGTATCAGTATTTTATAGATAAAATTCTGGAGGTTGACTGTAGACGTAAGTATTTTGAAAATATAAAAGGTCTATGTTGGATAAATATTAATTAGGTAAAGAATGTAATGAGCGAAACTTTTCAATGCCCCAAACTTTGTTATATTTTAGCTACATAGCACAAGTAAATGTATTTGTCGCATTTTTATGAACACCTCAACGAGCCGAAAAGCACAGATGGCCGCAGGGGTGGGCTTCAATGACAGCGACCAAAAAATTTTACAAAGTTGGGGAACAAAGAGGGGAACACATCTGTGTAGGAGATTCTAAACAGTAGTTGCCGTGTTTCCGTCGTGATCGGTTGAAATTTTAGTATATACACGAGTGTAAAGCTGTCTGCGAAGCTCCTTGACAGAAAAAATAGTTGGGGACAGTTTTATGAGCGGACGATAAACATAAGTTATGCGTTTCAGAGTGAATACAGTCGAAATTTGAAAGCCGAAACTTATATAATTTTATGGAAAAGTTTACGTCTGATTGAAAATTAATTATCAAAATGATAGCACAATACAGACAAATTAGGTGATAAAAAACTGACTAGTTCAGTTGTGTCGCTCTAGGCTCTTCTTAGCACCTGAAGAAAGAAACAATGATCCCAGAAACGTTGTGTGGTATTTATGTTATCACTTATTTTTTCTCTATTTGGCTATATTTTTGTTTATGTTTATTTTATGTTGAAGTAATTAATACGACGGAACGAGCCTAATAGTGTGACGAGTGTATGGAAAAGTTAAGTTGTGATATAAAAAAGCAGAGTAAATGTGAATTATAGTGAGAGCGGACTATAGAGAAGTTGAAAGTGTAAATGGGAGCGTACTTAGTGAGAAATAATCAAAAAAACGAGACGGATTTGGAGAAACGAAGGCGGTAAACAGAGGAGTGAACACACAGGTTCACCCAGCAGATCCTGAAACGATTCCAGTAGGACAAACAAGATTTAACTATATAAACATTGTCACAGATATTCCTTTAATTTCATCAATTAACCTCCCCACGAAACATTACCATAAAAGAAAGAGTCCATGTTTTTATGCGGTTAAAGTAAAGTTTGATAATTTTTCGTTTCCATTTTTTTATTGTTTTATATTAAAAGTAAATATAGTGTTAGAGTAACACTTTAACAATGAAATTAAAGAACCAATGAAATAGTACTTACTATAAATGGCACTCGACGTGCTGCTAAAATAATTTCAAAATAATAATTAATTACAAAAATAGTACCCCTCCCAGAGAAGAAGACTTAACTCTTTAAAAAACATAATTAAGTGATAAAATGAATACCACGCAACGTTTATGAAATGGTAATTATTGTATCACATCATTATTTTCTTTTAATGGCTAACTCTATACCTAATGTTCCTATAAAGTTTAATACGACGGAACGAGCCTAATAGTGAGACGAGGGTATGGAAAAGTTAATGCTTACTAATTAGGTTCAACATTGTAAATGAAAATACTACGTATGAATTAAGTTGAAAACTCAGAATTTGTTTGTTTTGAATTTGTGCGGATTCGCGAGTTCACGAATAACCATATCATATTTAAAGGTTTGAGGAAATAAATTACATAACTAATAATTCACCATACTTCAAAATATTCCTGGCGGTGGACGCAGTATTAGTCTTTAAACTCAATTCTGGAGCTCAGGAAATATAATTCATTCAATCCTGTTCGCTTGACAGAACTCTTGAAATTACTGTTATACGCTTCCCATTACAAGCGCATGGCGTAGGAAGAGAATAATTCATAAACCAGAGATTCACCCGCCCACTCAGACTTAATGAATTAATCGCGTTGCTGTAGGCTCTCTCCAACAGTTACTGATAAAACATCTTAATAATGCGTTTATTTAAAACTGTACCTTTATATTTTGAGAACAGCGTTTTATTTATTTATAGGCATGGAATGAAGAGTAAAATGGTCATTGAAAATTGAACGAATCAAATGCTCTAATAATTCTCTATTTCACTTTCTCCGTTTATATTGTGGTGACCATCAATATTTGTAATGAAAGCATTTTATAAATTACTTAACATTTGTATTGCCAGCGTAATATTGTGGCCCAGGTTTTGTTGTGCAAAAGTCAGAGTTGCGTAAGAATGTGGAGTTTTCAGACGCTATTATTGTCGGCGACGTTTTTGAGGTTGAACTTATACGAAAGAAACAGTACAATATGCGTTCGAGGAGGAGAGAGGTCGCCATTAGGCGAGGTAGTAAAGTTGGGCCCGGTAATGTTGAAGAAGTAAATGAGTTTTGGATGTTATGAAAGTAAGAGTCGAAGAAAGAAAATACAGCTATTAAAATTATTGTAATGAGAAATTGAAGGAGATACCTACGGATTGCAAATAAAGTAGTACTGGATGCTATTGAACTGATATTGGTAGGAATCATTGGGAATTTAATTGAAACGTTATTGGAAAGAGTAATTCAATTTTCTCTGCTATCAAAAAATATTACTGTTCGCGGAAATGTTGGCAATCGACTGTTGATGGTCTGTGGTGATAGGCACTCAAGCGTATATGCTGACATAGGTTGTGTAAAAGTGCCTGTTAATTAAAATCTTTTAAATAATTCGTGAAGTGAATAAGTAGTGTTAAATGAGAGCTGTTCTGATGTTTGGTATGTTTGAAATTTTTATTGTAAACCTAGTATAAAAATTCTGTAACGTCAGATTTCTTAATATTTTGTCATATTTTTCAGATTTCTATATACTTTTCTTATATTAATAATACTCATGTAATTTTAATTAAATATATTGTAATGTTATGTTTTTCTTTAATTTGATTATCTAATTGCGGGTTACTGTAGTCATAGAGGCCCGATGAGCGACCCTGACGGCTTAAAGAATTTTGATAAAGCTGTGGCACCTATGTAATTTGAAACGTAGAGTGTATTTTTATAATCTAGAAAAGGGGAGTTTTTCCGGTCGCAGATATATTAAATTACTATGAATGTAAATACAATAAACATATAATTCATTTAAATAAATAAACTGGACGTAAGGACAGTATTTTCTAATATATATACTGTCTTTTTCAAAATTAATCTTCAATTAATATAATTCTACACACACACACACCCACACACCCACCCACACACACACACACACACATATATATATATATATATATATATATATATATATAAATTTAAGAATAGGCCTACAATTTATCTGACCAGAAAATGAGATTAATGGGATTATACCTGAAAATGGTGATTAACTAATATATCATGTAATGATAATCTCTTTACAGGGACTGTATTTTTCTTAGCCATAATGATTACATCTCTGTCTAATCGTTGGTTCGGTTCGTTTCCTTGACTGACGTAATGAATAATTTGTATTACGTTTGAAGAGATTTATCATTTGATATTATTTTTTACTATATATTCTTGTTATTTTCTTGCAAAGCAATATTACAGATGCTTGGTTCAGGACCATCGGAGTCGTTTACTTTAGAAATTTCGTGTATAGTGTCACGGGATTCTAGGAAGGAAGCGTTCAAGGAAATGAAAAATTGAGAAAATAATAGAGTAATCTGGAACTATTGTTTCCGTTATAAATTAAATTTGCAAAAATTTCGGCCAAGGAAGGGAATCTGGGATAAAAATGTAACTCAGTTTAATGTAAAATGACATTGTTTCTATATGGTTTATCGGTAAGAAATTAATTAATTAAAACAGTGAATATTTTCTGTAAAATATTTCAAAAAAATTCTTATTTGATGACTAACAGCTTCTTTGTAGTACCAGTACACTACTGGTTCCTGTTTTAGTGCTTATTAATATTTAATAAGAGTTCTAATCACTATAACAAAAGTCTATAAAATAAATGCAAATAATTACTAAATACACGGAATAGTTTTCATTAAGTATTAACAAACTGTCACAAGGAATTAAACAGTTATTCAAAGTCAATTTAAAGCTGAGCTAATTTCATTTGTCCGTAGCCACTATTTCTATTCAGTAAAGGAATATTTAAAAGTATTTTAATTACGAATGTAGTTGCGGTGTAGAATTAAGATATAATGTAAATAGACAGCATGAACTATTAATCATCAACATGTGAGGTTCCATAAACCATTAATAATATTATATGAATTAACAATATAACATGTCTGTTTTTTTAAAAAATAATATTATAAAATAGCTAAATACAGAAAAAAAGTGATGTAAATACCACACAACCTTTCTGGTAACCTTGTTTTTTTCTTCAGGTGCCAAGAAAACATAAAGCCAAGAGAGACTCAAAAGTTTTCGAGTTTTTTAACTGTACTGTGCGGTCGTGTTACTCTAGGCTTTTGTTTTATTTTGACACCTGAAGAAAGGAACATGTTTCCAGAGACGTTCTGTCGTATGTATACCATCACTTCATTATGCCATTATTTGGCTATTTATCTTATCAATAATAACATTATATGACTGTAAATAGCCAGCCTGAGCTATTTAACAATCTAAATTTATATTATAGAATTTATTAGTTCATAAATGGTTAGCATGTACCAGGAATATAAAAAAATATAAATTAATTATCTTTTATGAAATTAATACATGTTAAACTAATATAAACTAAAATGTACACCCTGACACATTCCGCATGCTTGAAGGATTTTCGGAATATGACTTATTATTATTCAACTTACTATACGTAATTTTCCGCGGTTTTCCGTAGCGGTACGTCTAGAGGAAAGTTCTGAAGAGGTTTGGAGGACTCTACAGGTGTTTGTGAAGTACTGGTTGTGAAGTCAAGAAGTACTCATTGTCTTCGCGAAATTGTGAACCATACTTTAGGGCCTCCGTGACACCAGTTCGTTTTTAGCGGCTCCGGCGGACCGGAAATGAGGAGATTGTTGCGGACTTCAATTACTTCTGGGTAACATTGCTTTATGTCTTCATACAGACGGTTCTCTCCCTCAGCTAACATTTGGCTGGCTTCCAAATATTACTAAATCAGCTTCTTTCTTTACAAAGCTCTTTTGCAGCATGATATAGCCTTCAATGGGCTTAATTATCTTCCTTCCACATTCGAATTTAATCTTAGATGGAGTTGTACGGTTTTTATGTTTACCTTATTCACCTTTCTTTTAAATTACGAGAGATTTATAATTTAAGTTGTATCCAATCATATTTTACAAAACTAATAAAAATATATAAAAAAATTAGCATGAAATCTTTTCTCCTTGGTTATTATGCGGGGAGATAATTTGCATGACATATATTTACAAATTTCTGAGTTTAATTTTATGTTGAAAGTTCTCATAACTTACTGCAATTTTAGATGTTGACTGACTGCGGCATTCTTTTTCCGTTGGTGTTGTTTCACTGTTGCAACACTAATGTAATCTTGTTCTTTGAACACCACTGTGTCTTAACCACACTATTAAGTTACTCTTATAACGTCGATAAAATGCAGTGCACTTTGTATTAATATTATACGATAAACATTTGCTCATCCTAATACATAAATATAGACGAGTGAATTGCTAGAAATATTAAAGAATGCATGTTACTCCTCAGCCTAACAATCCAACGCGCGTGTAAAAGACGTGTCAACATATTGCGTCGCGAAAAAGGTATATCCGTCGTAGATACAGAAGCCACTTTTGGTATTGCGTCTTAACCACCAACTGGCTCCATCTGTGGAATTGTATAAAATACCAAGAATTTCATATTATATCACATTATACATTTACGTATCTTTCCTGAACAATTTGGAACAATGTACACAATAAAGTTAAATGTATCGTACGTTATCATAAACACGTACTGACTTAAAAATATGCTTAAAGGCTTAATTTTTCTCTATGATTAATTTTGAAAATAGCTAATAAGAATTTTAAATGAGGAATATTTTATAACAGTTGTCAGTTGACGATTAAGGCTTTTGGACGTAGTTTATAGTGTCCTGCATTTAAATGTTTTCATCAGTTCATGTTGCTTCCATTTACTGTACAATAAGGGAAAGGTTTCCCGAAGTACGTGGCATTATTAACTGTTTCAGTTACAAGACTTCATTTCTTATAATACCATTATAATTAGTGTAAAGGGGCTTATAAAATCGAATAAAACGGTTGATTATTTGCTACTCAGTGTATTTATTTATTTCCACTAATTACAATACATGTATACAATTACCAATATTTATATAGACTCGCAATACTCATTACGTTAGACTGACTGTACTGTGAATTTTCTCATATTTACTTTTGTTTATGTCGGCGTATTGAATCCTCAAGAATAGGAACAGAAGAACAACTAATCAGTTCCCTAAATTATCTATCAACTTATTTCTATACTTAACTGTGTCGTTTTTATTCATCCTCCTCGACAGTTGGTTGCTTTAGTTCAAGTAGCCCCGCCAAATTCTCAATGTCTGTAATCTACCTACCGAAAGCATCCTCTTGATCAGTATTAATCTGGCACTAAATATAATATTATATCAATTACCATTTCCCGTTGTTACGTTGGAATTGTACTTTACATATTAAATTATCAATTTTCTTCGCAGATTTTTTTAGGGTAAGAAGCTACATGAGGGTAATCCACATGTTGGCCACTCCCTTTTAATAGCATTGGAAGAGATTTGAAAAGGGGGGATGCGGAGGGATATGGGAAGGTAGTCAATGGTTAACTAGGGTCTCCGGGCCGTAGTTTAAGGATCCTACCCGGCATTCGCCTAAAAGTAATGCAGGACAAACCCTAGAAAACCTGCATTAGGTAGATAGGGCATTTGGTACTTGTCCCACACCCTTCCAAAAGTGGGAGATGAGTTTGCTGTGGGGACGCATCATTCTCTTCTGTTTCTATTACGAGGAAGCGTCTGCTTCTGAATATGAATTACTCTCTTGTTTCTTAACTAAATTTATAAGCGTTTTTATTCTACTTTTTGCAGTTTTATCATTTAAGTGTGGGTAAAAAGATTCCATTATATTTATGAATATTTGATAATCTCTAATAATGGTCCTTGGGTTCTTTGAGTCCATAGCATTTAGTATAAGTCTTTAACTGTTTCAAAGGGTTAGGTGGATCACTGTTTTCTTCTTCATATAAGCAATTAATTTTCATCACACATTTTTTATGAAACTGTGTGTCGCTGAGAGTGTACACATAGCTTGAAGTATGGAATACCACAGCCAGTTGTTCTGAATGATGTCTTCTCACTGACAATTACGAGAACATCTGGTGATAACACTACGTATCCTTATTTCTATATTGTCGTCACAATTCCGTTTGGTGTTCAGTTTTATGTAATTGCAAGGTAAGAAACGATTATAACCATTTTACATAAATTATCACGACCATTCTTGGTAACTAAATACTATCTCAGCTGGGAACTGAAATTATTGCCTCCTTTCTACAGTCTATGATTTATTGTAACTAATTCGAGAGGTCGCTACAATAGCTGTTTGTGTGCTGCTACCAGTCTTCATTTTGCATTATTTGTATGCTATATATCAAAATACCTAATTATTTATTTATAAATGATATAATATATAATTATTTATAAACTGTTCTTGTTATTAATATTTTTATTTCATTTTTAAGTCGATGGTCTAAATTTCCAGGTACATTAGTGCATAAATATAGGCTTATGTACCTTCGTATACTTCAATAAAATATTAATTATTTATTGTCTTATTCAATTGTATCACCCGAAATGATTATTCTCTAAAGACGTCCAGCTTACATAATTATTTGTAATCATGGCGGTTACAGTTAATTGAGTTCTGCATTCACCGAGAATGTAGCATACGAATTTCATATGAGTGATAGTTTAATATCTATCAAAATGATGTAAATGATCCATAAAGTAGTATAAGACAATGTTTGGTTAAATACACTGAATATAGAAAGTGTAATTTATTCCTATCAGAAGTGTTGTGAAACTACAACATATATATCGAGAACATTGTCGCATACGAACGTTGAGTCCCAGTTATTCTACGCCCTCACCGTGACCCTATGGCCTAGTAAGCCATCGATAAGGCTCCTTCGCCCAAATCTTGATGAATCGATCTTTCGTTCTGTGCTCAGAAACTTCCATTCTCCGTCATTAGTCTGATTATTAATGTGTTGTTCTTTAGTTAAGGTTTAAAATACTTCAAAATATATTGAAACGAATATTTTGATTACTCATTTCACGAATAGTTAAAATTATTTTTCCTGTGCAAGTTTAGAAAGTGTGTGATATTATTTTATGTTATTACTATGCATACTTTCTAACTAGTTTTCTGTTGTTTTCTTTTGCCCGTTTTCATAAACTTCCTTGAAACTCTAGACAGAAGTCCATTTTCTTGTTAATGTATGTTTTGATGTGTTCCACGTATATTGTTTTCTTGTGTGTAACGTTTACGATGTAACTATTAGGATTTCATCATAATTATTTTTTTCGTGGAGGATTTTATTTGTTTTACAATTATTTATTTAATATAATTATTATGAAAATTATGTATATACTATTATAATATAGTCCAAGACAAATGATCTTTTTCAGTGAGTGTTCAGTATTCTTATTCTTATTTAATACGTGTTTATTTTTATTATATTTCTACTTTCATGTAATGACGTAGCTGATTTTATCAGTAGAGTGCTAATAGAATAAATCGTAATAATAAATATAAAAATTATATTTCCCATCTGAAACAAAAGCACAAGTTTCACTGGAGAAACAGAGCTGCCATCCTTCTCCACCCGGGGCTGAAGAAGAGGCGACGAGTGGTTAAGAGCGGCGCGGTAAACCAGAGAGACCTCCGAGTTCGTCGCTTGTAATTGTGAACGTCTCATTTTGTAAGGGTCAGGGCGCTATACCGCGTATCGTGGACTTCAGAAAATTTACACGAAGGATTCGAGCGATTCGAAATACGTTGTCGAATACAAGCTAATGTTTGCTAGCTGTTAAGACGAAGTTCGCACAGCGTTGCCAGATCAATAACACTGGTCGACCAAAACTGCGAGTGCGGCGTCGTCTGCGAAACACAGGGCGCAAGCGCCGTCGGACTGGCGCGTCCCGTCGCGTCGCGACGTGACAGTGCAGTGCAGTCGGCGATGCTCGCGCTTCTGTCTGGACTGACGGCGCTGCTGTGCGCGGCGGCGGTGGCGGCGACGTCGACGGCGACGGCTGCGGGCTGCGGCGTGCAGGAGCGCGCGCGCAACGCGCCCGTCGTGGTCCGCGCTTTGGCCCACGAGGCTCCAGTCAGCAGACTCTGGCTGTTGGACGTTTATAAGGGTGGCGGTGACGTCGCTCCCAAAGACAGGTAACAAATAAAAACAAACGCAACGCTGGATGTGAAATTGAAAAACAATGATGGGTTTTATACAGTCATCGTTATAATTAGGACAAAAGTCAAACTGAGAAAGGCAAATAGAGTGGCGATGAAAGAAAGACGAAGGAGTGTTGAGACGGTGATAGAGAACATCATACGAAAAAGAGAACTTTTCACACATAGAAACTTTACAACGTTATTATATTCCTGAATACTTTATTTTCTCTCTTGCTACATCGTTGGGTCTTATTTTTCCTTTTCTGTATCCGTCTTAATTGAAACACATCTTCAAAAATGCGACAAGGGAACACCCAGACAATATTTACTTTGAATTGAACAGGTAAGTTTTTCCAATGATAAACGAATGGAAATTTCATAATATTTGTCCTTTACGTTTGATGCTTGAAATTGGATATATCAATTTATTTTATGATAACGTTCAATAGATCGAATTCTGGCTTAACTAAAGTACTGGTAGTAAATAATAGACACATAAGAAAATTAATTCCATTATTTACATTGGAAATAATGTGAAATAGTGTTAACTAGCCTCAGTACGAGGCTAAAGGATAACGTTAACTTAATGAAATATAATACAAAGCTTGTAATATATCATGAAATAATCATTTTAGGACTATGTATACTGAAAATGAAATTCCAGTTTTTGAAGATACAGAAGCAAATTAATTTATACCGATACATTATAAAAAATATTAAATTTCACTATGAAAAGTAAATTATTGAATGAAACATGTTCATTAGTTGAGGGATACGTAAGCGAGACAATATTACCACAAGTGTCTACATTGTCAATTACATGTCAAAATATTTATAAATATTTAATTTAATTTTATGATCAGATAGAACGTATTATAAGACCCGTGCAGCATTTCATATTTCTTCCTACAATTATTTACTAACAATTGAAAAGAACGTCAATGTGATGAATGCTAACTTTGTAGAAGCGTTTTTCGAGTATTCAATCGTCTATGTTGTCTGGAACAGTGAAAGAGAAATATGAAGTGAAAGGGTGTGAAGAATTAAAGATGTTGAAAGGAATAAGGTCATTCGAACATTTCAAAGAGTAAAAAAGCGATTCATCTTCATGAATAGGGCGGTCTAAAAATTAGAGATGTGCTCATTATCATATTTTCAATGACCGCGAACAAAGATTTTCACTTTTCGGAGCACCATTTAATTTCATATTTCTATTACACACTTCTCGGAAACATAAACATTTTAAAACCCGAATAACGCATTTGAAAATTACGTGACAACGTTGCTAACAGATTTAAGATTCCATAATGGCTATTTTTAAACGTTAAAAGTAGAGTATAAATTATATATAAACATCAGTGGCATTAATAAAAAATAATGAATTTACCAGACAACGTTCCTTTAGCAAACAAACTATTCTTCCGAATACAAAAATACTATTTGCACTCATAGATAAAAAGAAATGTCAAGTATTTTTAATATCAATGGAATCGTGAAATGTAATTTAGAGTAGTAATAAATGTAATTCCAATAATTGTTCAGTCACCGGATTCAAGGGCAGTTAACAGTCAGAAGCTTTAGTGTGTTTACCGTGTAACATTTTCCTCGTTTCCCTTTCTCCTCATCATGATGTTTGAACAATATGGTAAAGTAATTTTTAAAATGTACATCTTTAAGATAACTAAGCTATATATTGCAAATAAGCACAATAAGTTTTCACACTTAAAATATATACTTTAATTTTTAAATTAAGCCGTTTATTAGGTCCAGTAAAATATTGTTAATATTATAGAATAAGAGAGTTTACGCTGTGGATTTTTTCCGAGAGTTAAGTAGGTGGACTTATGATTCTTAGCTCTAAAAAATACTAGTTGTGGTTGTTAAATTTTAAAAAATCTGATTAAAAATATGGTAACCGATATGAAAATCAGATATCAAGCATTTATCCAACGATAAAAGTATAAATTATTTTAAAAATCTAATAAATAACGCAATAATCAAACGTTGATCAAGAAAATGCGTCGCTAACACACGCATGTTTCGAACGTTTTTTTATTAAAATTTTATCGAAATGGATTGTAAAATCACCACATAAAATAAATTTGTAAATTTTTTCTGAAGAATGGCGATATATAGTGGAACAATAAGCTCATTAAATGTAAAAATATATTGTATAATTATTTTTTTTATTTCTAATTACATTCATGTTGTTCAGTTCAATAAATGTCACCGGTTATAATACTACAACCAATCAATATCTGAAATCAAGAAAATTGAAAATTCTTTGTTGTAAATATTCATAGATAAATTGTAAGTGCAGTGTTAACAACCATGTGCAAATTGTAAAATAAAAAATCCATCTCGGACGAATTCAGAAATTTATTTAAAAATTTACAAATTATTGAAACGTAGTTAGTCATTGCTTTATTCCTTTACATTAAAGCATATCGCCTTGAAATTTTTCAAATTCAATTTTGTAGTTAAATTATTTATCATAAATGAAATTACAAATTTGTAAATTTTTTCTGAAGAATGGCGATATATAGTGGAACAATAAGCTCATTAATGTAAAAATTAAAAAGTCATTTCCAATATTAAATAAAAAATATAAATTACTCTACGTAAGAAAATTTTAGCTGCATGCGTTTATTCTTATAACCTATACATATACTGCTTTCTGCTGAAGAGATTTTTTTGTTGACCTACAGAAAGATAAATAACATAATAAGATATAAATATGTAGCTCTGTTCAGCCATTTCCCGAAGATATCATTAGGTATATACCATACGTATCAAGAAATTTATTAATTATTTGAAGAGAAAAGATAAAAATAATTTTAAAACGCACCATTCTCTTTATAGTATTGATGTAAAATTTATTAGTTTTATGTATTTTAATCTAAAACTCTGAAATTCATCGGGGAGAAATATTTCTCTACCAGTTCAAGCACATTTATTACCAAGAAATGGTACAAGAATATTTCCGTAGTAAACGAACTTTTCTCAAATTCATCATTAGTAATTTAGTTTCCAAAGCAATATACACTATGTGTTATGAAAATTAAAAATGAGTTAAGTAATATAGTGAATATCAGTTATAAAATGAAATCGGTATTAATTTTATTATCACTATCATTTAAGTCAGCTGTCAAAAGAAACATAACTGTATACAAGAAAAGAAAAATATTTAATGTATAAACAGGTAGTAGGTTTTTATGCTTTTACACTGTTTTCATTCATGAGGACACGAAAAGTTCAAGAATATTGTTTTTCGTACATACTCTAGATGTTTTCGGTTGATATATTATTGGGAGCAAAACAATGGAATAAATAAGTAAAGGGAAGACCGTACCAATCATTAATGATGGTAAGTGATACAACTATAAAAAGAGAAAGTTGTTTCTAACAGGATCAGTAAAAATCCGTGTTCAACTTCTCGTAGGAGATTCATCAGTTGAAAGAATAATCGTGAGTCTGAAATCCTTGCACGTACGGATCTATTTAACTCAGAACTGTTACAGAAAGATGGTGTCTCTTCTTCCTGCATAAACATTTATCAAATGTTAATATATCATAGTAGGAGGCGCAATCATGTCCAGGGAATATCTACGACTTTTAATCACACTAACAAATCGCAGGTGAATATAACATGAACTATTAATTCACTCATTAAATTCGTATTTAAATGTTATATTTTGTTGTAAGTAATGAAGACAACATAATTGTAATTTATTAATTTTTTTGGCAAATTCCTGACAGCAACTGTTCTAAGGTCTACAAATCTGCTTCCTGTGAGTGAAATGGATAATCTTCCATAAATAATACAACGGCCCAAAGCAGTAAAATACTTATATAAATTACAGTTCTTTTGGTAAACGCACTGAAATTTTATACGATGATAAACTCTCTTTAACATTTTATATAAAGTGAAAAACAAACTAGTTTATAAAATATTCTTGCAATTAAATATTATATTAGCTTATTTACTTATTATTTTTAAAATTATCAAAAATAAAGAAATAACCTTTTACAGTCCTAAAAGATTTTATTACAAACAAACACACAGACACACACACACACACACACACACATATATATATATATATATATATATATATATATATATATACCTATATAAATCTGCAGATTTCGAACTCCCGACACCATTTTCATCAGTATCTGTACACTTGTAGGCTATTTGTACTGCGGGTCTACATAACATCAAAAATAATGCGTGGACAGAATACTTCAACACGTTCGTTTTGTGGAATTGTTTAATTGATAACATCAACGAAACAATTATCAACGGAACATTCAGTAACGTGTGAGTTGGTTCCATTAATTAACTGATTCAACGGACGGATCCTGGATTTGGAACATTAGTGTGCCACTGAAGCAGTGTTCCATAATTTACATATTTGATAGGTATCAACGAATCGAGAACAGTGTTATCACGTTATAGTGATGGCGATAATATTATTTGAATGCACAAACAGCTTATAATCATAATAATTTGATTCGTATTTTGATATTTGTTAAATTACTCACACCAAATATTGGCCAATTAAATATAGGTGACCCAATTAGATATAATAATATAATTGAAAAAATGACTATTTTAGTCGCTTGGAAATAAAAAAGGTTATTTTATATCTTTTTAATAATTTCATAACCTGCAATATAATCATTTGATCTATATATTTCTGTACATTTAGAATTTTTATTTCTAAATATTCATACCATATAATTTATAGTTTGAAATAAAATTAAATATTTTAAAATTTCCGTTTGAGTTACGAATGCAAATTCAATAGACAATAGTTAAGTGTTCAATAAGATAACTGCTATGAAACAGTTTATACGCAATATTAACTACCGTATAATGACTTTATATATGTCGTTTTATATTTCAATTAGTGACGAGACTGGAGAAGTTATGTGTAAAATCTCTTATATATTACAAACGACTCTTGTATGTAATATTGAAGTTTGTATATAACAAACTTATCACTCAAAAATTATTTTTTAATAGTACGTTATCCTGAATGACACAACTTATTCACGTTTCATATACTTTAATTCGCGAATGCACTTTCTGTAGATTCTTAGAGCGAACCGTGAAATTAGAAAATATATTTTCTTTTTCTTGCTTACCTTGAAGTAGAGCGTATAAAAAGGCAGCATCCTGTCTGTATCTAGATAATAATATGTAGCCTCCTTTATGACTTTATTATTCGTGAGGGAGGCTCTATTATTTTTACTTTCACTTAAGAGCTTTCAGAAACTTCAATTGCCAGAGCAGAGAAAGTCTTGGAAAGGACAATTGCATCATACTTCGCAAAGTGGCCAAGAGTCAGAATAACAATTTAGTTTTTAATTAGGTTGAAAAAAACCTTTTTGTTATGGTGAGATTTTACATTCTCGGTATATTTCACACTTTATCTCAAAATATATGATTGAAATCAATGAACAAACTAAATTATATTGAAGAATAAGATGATATTTTTGATAACTGATAAAAAGAACCATCGTCACTGCTGTCTTGAGGATATGTAAAAAAATAGAAAAAAATTAAGCCAAAATGCATAGTAACAATTTATTAACACGAGAGTAATTTAATTATATGGAAATTATATGGTTGCGTTGTTATGGGAGCATATAACGATATTTCAAAGATAACGTGTTTATACAAATTATTATAGTTTTGGGAAATTATGAATGAAAACCGCAGATTATTATTTTCGTAAATATAATTCATTTTACAATAAATGTTTCACCCCAGGCCAACAATGAATATGTTGATCACAATTAACGAGCTTTTATTTAAAGCACTATAAATTTAAGTAGACAAACGTTCTACATAACTTTTGTATTAACCGATTAATAACTGTAAAACGTCTTTATAGCTTAAAGGCTCACATAAATTAATTTTAATAGTTTCTCTGGTTTTCAGTTGAGTATTACTTGAATTTAATATTTATTGGAGTATAGTGTGAAAAAATAAAGTTATAAAGCAACTGTATTTTTTTATGATTGAGAATTTTTCCCCCAATTTTATGTTAACTTATGTTAAACGTATTAGAACTATACAGTCTGCTTCATCTTCTTTACTACGCCAAACTAAATTTGATCTTTTTCATTCAAAAAATCTAATACTTACTAACAATGAATATAAAATATATTTTACGTGTTAAATAATTATCATCAATTCAGTCCTCGCCTTCTTTAATAATAACAAAGGCTTCAGTAATAATTATATATATATATATATATATATATATATTCATAAGAGTCATTTTTGAAAATAATGTATATAAAAAATTTGTTACGGAAGATTTGAAAGAAATTTGTCAATAAGCACAAGAGAAACAATAAAATGATGGACAGAATAATAAATATCTCACTGGATAAACTCGTCACAGCTCTGTTCTCTCCGGCAGTAAAGGAAATTAATATTCGTAGCTGGAATTGGTAGTCTGTAGTCTACTACGGATCAAATATCTTGGAAGTATGCAGTTTAATCAATAAATGGGTTCTTTTACTATGTGGACGTAACTTCATATCAGAATTCGTTTCTGAAATTATAACAAATTTCACCGTACACATTTAGGTTATTTACACAACATAAGAACGTCCCATGCCAATAATACAAGACCGCAAGGGTGTGAATAAACCTGACAATAGTAACTAACATAAGATAAAAATATGTTATTATAATTTCATAGCTCAATACAAGGTGAAAATAAAATAAATACGAATGCAATTGCGGAGCTTGGAAGTACAATATTAGATAAAAATATGACTAATAAAATTAGGAGCATGTCAATTTCACATCACTGCAAATTGAGTTAATATATTTAACATTGATTATTTATTTAATCGCAATATTCCAATTTTATTACACTGAGAATGATTTGCGCCGAGCCATAAGTAGAACATGGAACCTATGGTCTTAAACCATTTAATTTCCATTAACATATTGCTAATATTTATAAAATCCCGCTGAAGATAAGGACAATTAATTTTGTGATTTTAATTAACCTACCAAAACTACCCTCAATTTCGCGGGAACTGAAAATAACATAGTGAGTTCCATAAGGATCGTGCAGAATGCAGAAATTTACGATCTAATTGGTGGTAGAAACGTGAGCCGAAAATTATTAGGGTTCAAAGTTGTTATAGCACGGTGAAAGCACTATTCTGAAAAGGGTTAAAATTTTTACTAAATTAATGTACATACTAACAAACAAATAATCTGTTCATTCAATACATATACGTACATATGCTTCGACACTTATTAAGTAAACATTCGGTCTTTAAATTCTCTTTACATTTTTAATTTTAATACATCTAAATTAAGATTCTTTAATACTCAACCAGCGATACGAACATTCACGATGTACCATGGCTTTGCTTAGTTAAAAGTTAAAATCTGTTAACAACATGGCACAAAATATTGGAAAAGATGTAATCATGTTCAATCATATATTGTTGAGTTAATAAGTTAGGATACCAACAGAACATCGATCCCAAGATGCGAATAGTAATGAATTTACCCATCTCGACGTTTTATAACGATTGTGTCTTTTTAATGGATACCATCCACAACTTTCCCAATAAGTTCCATGGATGATTGAGCTCACAGAGTAACTTTGGTCTCCTCCATACAAAAATGTTACCTCCTCGCAACTTCCAACCAGCATTATTCTCGTCTTTAACCCCAATAAAGAAGCTATTTCACTGTCGATTAAACTCTGGGATTGAACCACTTATAAATCAAATAGATTGATATGGAGCTTCATTATTTAACTAAGTAATTACCAGACATGTTAACTCTTATGTTTACAATTAGTCTAACACTCATTTTGACCTGTGACTTCGAATATTTGACGAATAAAACTCCCGCACACCCCCAAACTAGCATAAAATATTTAGTATATATATTGTTGTGTTACGTCAGTTACTTTATAATACGAGAGTCAGACGCAATACTTGTTTTGCAGTTTGCAGAAAGTACAACTCCATGCAGTCACATATTTTCCTCGCATATCTTGGTAATAGCATGGAAAGTCCATATGACAGTACGCAGAATTAGTAATTGACAAGACCCCTTGACGTCGTGCCAATATTTACGGGATTAAAATTCGCTTAGGTCCGGCGAATTTACGCGCGAGGAGTCTCATGAATTTAAGCACTTGCGATAATATGAAAGCTTGTGTGATATGCAAAATGAGATGGGAACTTAATCTGGGAGATCTCCTGCAGAGTTAAACAATACGTCATGCAGAGCACGGAGGTTATTATAATGAACGAACGTGTAAATCTGTCAACGTACATCCGAGAAAACTTATAAAGTACGGTCGATAATACAAGATAAAAAAATATGTAGTGTATTTACCTGAACTTTATTATTAAGTAGATTCTTAAAAATATTCTCTGTAATTAAAAATTAATAAAAAGAATTTCAGGCCGATAAACAATATTTATTTGAATCTGCACTATCTAGTTACTAGTTATACGTAAATAGTAGGTATCTTCGAGTTCCGTTGCTCCGGACCATATTATACCCAACACCTTTCTTCATAATGAATTAAAAACATTGTATAGTTTGTTAAAGTCCTGTATCACTATACATAATAACACTATATTGCTAGTTTAGGTCTTTCGTGCATATACTTTATTTAACCAGTTACTTATAACTTACAAGCGTGTGGTGAGCTTACTGTTAAATTAACTATTTGTTGGGCGCCACCTGCAAGAATTGTTCTTGCAGGTAAGGGAAATGCAATATTTAGTTATTAAAAAAAACAATAATTCATTTTCTCAGAATTTATACAAAACGAAAAGCTCTCCAGCCTGCCAGGGATGCATGTAATCCCCTCCCTTTCTCAAGATTAACCGTGGTTTTTCTCGTGGCAAACCGACGCGATACCCGGAAGCATGGAACGCGACTTACCAGGTCTGCAGCTCGGACAGGGTCGACTCCCGTTGGCGGCTATCTGTCTCATCAGCATTCACAGAAGATGACCGGAGACGCACGTGCAAAACCAAAATCTTTCAGGATCAAATCTCCCTGACCACTCTCACCGACGGTCCAAATTCATCTCCCACACCACTCTCGCCGACGGTCCGAATTCATCTCCTTGTCCACTCTCATCAACGGTCCACATTCATCTCTTGTCCACTCTCACCAACGGTCCACATTCATCTCCTCGACCACTCTCTTGTTCGCAGACTTCTTTCTCTGCCTCCTCAAAACCCTCTCTCCTGGTTGGTCCTTGTGCACACGTGACCCTCTTCCAGATATTTTAGGGCCATAGCCTTCCGGTCATCTACCCCTTCCTTGGCCGACCCTGACCTTGCTTGCGGGACTTGCGGATTTTCCAACCCACCCCGCCATTGTCTTGTGTCTGCTGCTCGACCCCGGCAAGCCACATTCCCATGCTTCCAGGCAGTAATTAACAGTTGTAAAAAAATATTTTGTACAAATCGCTAACGAAAAGCGCACCATAAGCGTAATGTACGGCGTTGCCCAAAGATACAGGATATATGGGAGAAACTTTCACGGGCGGTACAGCTTCCTTTAAAATATACATTTTTTTGTGTAGGAAGTGTCCCGTTGAGGCACGAACACAAAACAATGAGACAAGAAGAGTGAAACATTACGCTCAAAATTACGGCATTAAGCGTGCGGCGAAATGTCTGGCATCTGTGGAACTGTTTGAAAATCACACCTTCAACGCTACCAAGCATGTATTCCTGTTAATGGTCACAGTTTTGAACATTTAAAGAAAAAATTTCTGGAAAGAAACACTGTGCGTTGATATAAAAAATGTTTTTATTTTCATGTTTCATTTTTTTTTCGTGCCTCAACGCGTCCCACCTTACATTATAACCAAAAATGTATACTTAGAATTTGTAACACACCACAAAGTTTGCCCCATGCTCATAGAATCACCCCGTACATACAGTATTTAGGTATTTTACACTAATATTCTCCATTTTGGACCATTTACCCCTTCTCAACACCTGCCGATGGTTGTTGAAATTCAAGATAACAGGCTTTATGAATTTCTCTATCACACTCAGGAAACCCTAAAAGTCCAAATTCGACACCAATCATGGTGCATTTTGTCATTTTATCATAAACAACTTTCCCGACCGACGTTAACCGGAATATTTATGTCAGTATTAAACTCAGCGTCTCATATCTCTGGATTCTGCACAAGTCTCGGTTACTTTCACATTACTTTTGTCAACACTTAGAATCCTACCCCAAGAGTTCTTCCGGTCTAAGACCGTTATGGAATGAATCCGTAGTGACCGTATTAGTTTTGGTGATCCCAAAATTATTAAAAATGAAAATAAATTGGGAAGACTCGATATTAAATTGGAACTTCGTCAATTTATGTATGGAAAATACAATTTTCATTAAATATAGTTCAGAAAAAAGCTGTTTAAACGTTTTCCTGTAAAGCAAAGAAAATCCTTCCTCATGAAATTAAAATTAGGATTGCCCTTAATGTTTAATTAATTAATTAAAGGATCAGGATATAAAAATATCAACCAGATCGGGAAACGATCCCAGGTCTTCCGTTTGGTACACTGGCGCTGTAACCATTTAGCGTTCAGATTCAATTCCATCCACTATTGTATAGAGCCAGGGCGCTCTTTCACCTACAATTTACCATATGAAAGTTCTCACTGGAAAGTTAAATAGGACTCAATAAAGCATGGATATATTACAGTGAATTAATCAATGACGTATTAGTTTAATTCATACGAAGCTTACATTAGAAGTTGAGCTATGTAGACGATTAAATATTTATTTTTAATTAAAGGATAAGGGCCTGGAGTTCAATCTTAGGGATCAGTGGTTAGAGCACCCACCTACCGATTGGGTGACCCGGTTCGTTTCCCGGCCCGGTCGACATGTTTGCATCCTAATTCTGTATGATATTGGTTAAAGCACTGTTACACCTTCATATAATTATAATATCAAGTTTCATTTTATAGTTTCAACAGTTTACTTGAGAAACTCGAAGAAGATCAAGGTATTGAAACGTCCACTCTTTTGTCTCCTGATGGCAGTTTAATATTTCTAAAAACATTTTTAGGCATATAAATATATAAAAACTATAAAAAGTTCCATAATTGAAATTGGTCTAACCGTTTTCACGTGGAAAGCTACCAAAATACACGTGGCAAAGAGACTGGAATTTAGATGACATCGATTTCTGATCACCAGATTTATGAAACGTAAAGATCATCTTGTCAAGAGTAAATACTTAATAATTTTAAAATTAACAACAAAGGATTGTTTCATCGATAGAACGTTTAAGTGGTCCCGTGTCTAATTTAGCACACATACACACAGAAAGAGAGAGCGAGAAAGGGAGAGAGAGAGAGAGAGAGAGAGAGAGAGAGAGAGAGAGAGAGAGAGAGAGAGAGAGAGAGAGAGAGAGAGAGAGAGAGAGCGAGCGAGAGAGAGACACAGACAGACAGACAAATAAGGGCTGGATTATTTTAAGCAAGAATTATTTTCTTCTTAACTAAGAGTTCATAAACGGTGATACAATTTTACAAACCGTAAACTGTGGTTTAGTGTCAGTATTGTAGATAAATATTGACAAACTTGATGTTAGTATGCATATTAAAAGAAAATGAAATATTAATATATATTATAATGTTTTAAGTATTAATTAAGTACATTCATTCAATAAAATTTCATTTAAAATATTGGTTTATAAAATTAAAAAACATTAATGTTAGAAGTCGATTCGCGGCCTTCACTTTAAATACAAAGAGGTTCATATAAAAACAAATGCAGTTAACCCTGGATTTAGTCGGAGTGACCCACATGTTGTTGTGTAGAGGCAAATGGAGGGCCCGCAGAGGTCCCGGGATTCAAATCCCGTCATGGGTATGGATTCTTGTAATCGTAATTCTTGTAATAATAATGAACAAGAAAGCTACGGTTACAGCTGTAGGAGAATCGCTAGCAAAATACACTCCGAAAAATCCGAACTGTGTTTTTGATGATGTGATGGTATTCGTCACGAAGGGGTCAGAACCAAAGAGGGATACAAACGTCGGAGGAAATACCTTTTTGAGACAAAGCTCTAATTCAATTTTTCTAATGATCAATAAACTTAAGAAGAATTTGCAATTATAAGTACCATAAAGCAGTGTTATCTGAATTGTAGCGATGTTTCTATAGACACATTAAATAGCATTAATTTTGGTCTTTTGAAATCTAATGACTCACATAGACGATATTTTGTTTTGGCTAACAATTTGCAGTCATGAAATTATTGAACCCTCTGAGAAAAAGGATCTTAACACACACAAAAATATTATTCAGAAATAATATGTCGTCGTATTCTCTCGTTACCTTTGTGTAATAATATGTCAATATATTCTTAAATTTCATGTTAAGACGTAGATTCTACAAGGCGAGTCGAGCCTGCGAGAGGATTCTCTCGCAGGTAACCTGCGAGGGATGTTCTCTCGCAGGCAGAACCTTTTAGGAGAGATACGAAGGGGCTACCTTTGGGTACGCCTTTTCCTCTCCATTTTTTAGGTAGGATCCTTAAAATATAGCCCGGGGGCCCTAGTAAACCCTTGGCTACCTTCATCTACCCTTCTGCATCCCCCCTTTCAAATCCCTTCCTATGCTATTAAAGGGGAGTTGCCCAAAGTGGATTACCCTCATGTAGCCTGTTGCCCTAAAAAAAATAAATTTAAGACGTATGGAATGCATGTGAGACCTGTTTTCTCGCAGGCAGAACCTTTCTGTAGAGATAGGAAGGTCTACCTTTGGGGATGCCTTTTCCTTTTTCCGTTTTTGAACTAAGGTTTCCACAAGCCGAGGCATCCGGCCTGCTTTGAGAGGTGTATGTTCCGGGGTAACAGACCTTGGGCATACGGTAAGAATTGTAATCATTGGAATAGTTGGCCAGCTGCCTCCTAAACTGGCCGAGGCACTGAGAAGGGAATGCTGCGTCCCCACAGAAAACTCTTCTTCCGCCATCGGAAGCGCGTGAGACGAGTACCAAATGCCCGACCTACCTGATGTAGGTTTTCTAGGGTTTTCCCTGCATCACTTTTAGGCGAATGGCGGTTAGGATCCTTAGCCTTGGGGCCGTAGTTAACCTTTGGCTACCTTCTACCCTTCCGCATTCCCCATTTCAAATCCGTTCCTATGCATAAGGAGTTGCCCGTTGCTCTGAAAAAAATTAAGTCCTACACAATTTTAATTGGTGTTAACACCTTTGCTATTTGCCATTTATAAGCCAAATCTGTCAAGTAAGTTGCCAGATACTAAATCTGCTGCCAAAGGCTTCCGCTGTGAAATTTAACTTAGTTTTCGATTTATATTCGCTAATAGTGGAAAAAAATCTGGTATTCTAATCCAATTTATGTTCCATTAATTAGAATAGTGTAGATTTTATAGAAAGTAATGGTCGTAATAAACCTCTAATCGTAAGTCACGCTAAGAGACTATCAATTCAATAATCTCGTGAAGACTAGAGAATTGGTTTCGCAATTGGATAGAATTACATTCAATTAATCAGTCGGTAGGGTAATACAAAATTATTATTTTTTACACATTGTAGAAATATCTGCTTCGTATGTACACTGTAGAGTAACACTCAGCAAAGCAATTGGGTACAAAATGCGTGTAAACATGAATATTTTATGTATAAACGGTAATATACTTTTAATATTCTTGCCGAAGTTTTTTAAATGCATTTTTCAAGAACGTAATGTAACAATGATTGGATGTAGTGTGTGTAAATTGAGCTACTTCTGTTTAGGATCGCTCGGAATTTTGATATTCCTCTTTGTACTGCTTATCGGGTATTTAATACTGATAATTATAGTACGTTGTGACAGTTCCGTTTATTTAGTTCATTGAAATGAGCTTCGTACTGTAAAATATAACACAATCGAACGGATTTGAGTCATGCGACAAAATTAAGTGATGTAATAAAAGATCAGAAAAGAGTAATAATTCAATTGATTGTCGAGAGAATACGACAGGATGAAAAAATTGTCACAATGAGAAAGAAATGAGTTGAATCAACAAATTACATCAGAAAAAATCAACAAAAGTATTCTACATCCACTTTGGGATCGAAAAAATTTTAAAGTACATTACCCTTTATTTTCAAGACTCTAAAGGTTTTTTTTTGGGTGTAGACAGGCTATGTATAGGGTAATCCACATAGTGGCAACTCCCCTCTTATAGCATAGGAAAGGGATTTGAAAGGGGTATGCGGAAAGGTGGAGGAAGGTAGCCAAGGGTTAACTAGGGCCCCCGGGCTATAGTTTAAGGATCCTAACCGGCATTCGCCTAAAAGTAATGCAGGACTAACCCTATAAAAACCTGCATCAGGTAGGTCGGGCATTGGGTACTTGTTCCACGCCCTTCCGATGGCGAGAGAGTGGTTTGCTGTGGGGTCGCAGCTTACCCCTCGCCTTGGCCAGTTTAGAAGGCAGCTGTCCGACTATTCCAATAGGAATAGCGGACAACTCTTACCGTATGCCCAAGGTCTGCGACCCCGGAACATACACCTCTCAAAACAGACCGAGGTGCCTCGGCTTGTGGGAACCTTAGTTTTTAAAAAAACAGAGAGTTCTGAAGGTATCCCCAAAGGTAGCCTCCGCCAGAGCTCTCTGGGAAGGTTTACCTGCGAGAGAATCCTCTCGTATGCTTCCTTGAATTGTCTAAAGGTTTTCTAAAAGCCAAAGATAAATAGCCACCGGTTTCAGAATCACCTGGGACCTTAATAATTTTAAAATTTACAATTTTCTGCGAAAAAGAATCGCATTAGAGATGAGGGAATCGACTTTTGTTTTCTTAAAGCATCAGATTTTCTGTAGAGAATTAAAAAAAAACAAATTTTAGCAAGAAATATTTGTAAAACAGACTTAGATGTAAGATGAAATTGTCTGAATCGAGAATATATTAGTATGTCCGAATTGTACAATATTGATTGTCTTCTCTAAAAAAAGTGAAACACAAAATATTACTTTATTATCGTCGAGAATGATTTAACATTATATTAAAGTTACTTCTCATGAAGTCTGAATATCTGCAAGAGGCACGTGATTCAGATTGCTATTAAAGACGTATATGTCGATGTTAATATTTAATGTTTCAAAAGTGAATGTTTCTTAAAACCATTTGAGTAGCATATAACAGAGCACGGGCCACGCAAATGGATAAATGCTAAGCCCCGCAGATGGACGTAAATTCATGGCTTAACATCCCCATCATAACATAATTTGCCCCTCCGCGTATATGAGTAATAAGCCGCAGCCGCTCCCGCTCCAACCATTGTTAGAATTGACGGTCAAATTGAAGTGAAACAATAAGCCAATCAGAGGCTTAGACTTTGTTATTAGCTCCACAATCAATAAGTCTTTGAATACTCTCGAGTCTACCATTGTTCTCATTATTCCCAAAGGGTAAGAGGGTCAACAAAACCGAGTATTGTGTAAATGAAGTAACGGACCCAGGTCCTGGGTTCTATTCCTGGTCCGATCGAGATTTTCAATTCGTTAATTCAGTTTCGTAGCTTTTATAGCAGAACATTGAATGAAATAATTTAAATTTTTTGTTCTGTAACCAGTGAAACTTGAAATATGTTCGAATATTTATGTATTTCTACTATTTACATTCACAGGAAGTAAACTTTATTACGAATAACAAAAATAGCCAATACAGACAAAAAGGGTAATATAAATACCACAGAACGTTTCTTTCGTCAGGTGCTAAGAAGCGCCTAGAGAAACATGACTGCACTGGTCAGTTGACAACACTCAAAAGTGACGAAACGCAACGACAATGGTAGAGTCGAAGGGGTAGCTAACAATAAGGGAGTAACAACAATGGGAAAACAGAAGGTTTAGCGTAATAATAAGCGATCATAGCAATTATTGAGTTTCATAGTGTCAGTTTGTACATTAATAGCTGTGATGTTAGATTTAATGTGAAGCATCTCTGAAAGGAGTCTGGAATTGTACCTGGTGTCAATGTCTAAACTCTTAGCATTCTGCCAATCAAATTACGTTTAGAATTGATGATATGTTTGGATACTACAGATTGTTTATCAATAGGAAGTTTGATAGTAGATATGTTCTTTGATACGGGTGTTAAGGAAACGTTTTGTTTGCGCTGTGTAGCAGGAATTACAATTAGAGCAAGAGATTTTGTAAACTACACAATGTTTGCTGTAAACGTTGTGTGGTATTTATATTACCTTTTTTGTCTGTATTGGCTATTTTTATTATTCATTATTTTCAATCAGACGTAAAATTTTTCGTTTTAAACTTTATTACCTTTGAATATGACAATTTTATATTCCTAATATATTCAGTTTTAATAATTAATTCTTTTAGTAAAACTATGGTGTTTAAACGTAAATATATTAAGTGATTTTTTCTTTTAATGCTAACTTGGTCCATTTTAATTTTACAGTGAACAATAAGAGGAATACGCAGATTAAATCGTTTTTGTGAGTCTTAAAATGAAGTTTATTTCTAATCCAATAGTATGCCATATTAAACGACTGTATTCATATATCCCTAATAATATGCTTTAGAGTTTAATATTAAAGTAGTTTTGATTACTAAAACAAGTTTGTCAGTTGGTGAGATAATTTTATGTCTATTAGTATCTTTTTATAGAAAAGAAGACAAGTCTTTTACCTATACAGTTCACGCCAGACACTCGTTAAATCACATTCGAGTAATTACGTTTATTAACGCGTTTTGTCGCGGTAATAATTAAGAAAGTTTTAATTATAAGAAAACGCTTTACCGACGTAAAATTTGTTGTAAATTCGTTACGAATTTGCGATCAGAATAAAATAAAGTGATAAATATTAAATTAAATCTTTCGAACATGAAACTTTTTTCGTCATGGTTGTCAAATTTAAAATTTTATATATTCATATTAAGGTCGCTTCAGAAATACAAGTCATTAGTGACCTTCTAATTAGTGATACGTAGGATGGTGACAGTTAATGAATGTTCTGCTTGATGGTCATATAACAGCTACTGTGAAGTCAGCTGTACTTGGGGTATGAACTCGAGGAAACCTCGGATCTCACTGGAGGGGGAATAGAAGTCATCTTGAGAGTAGTCCTTAATGATTTAAAATTACTTTTTTATAAGTGAAGACTTGATTTATAGTGTTTAAATAACGTAACCAATAAAATAATTGAATTAATTTAGAAATAATAATTTAATAGCAAACTCAAAATTTAAAATTGAATTAAATATATAAAATTAAGATAATCAATTGAAGGTAGGGATGAATAATAATTGACTCTTTATCTCAGGGTCATTGGTGGATGAATCATTACGAGACTATATATATCATCATTATCCTATTCGGCACCGGCAAGATGTATGTCACATAGTTGTTATTTCCGATGCACGGTTCAGGCGTCGGTCAGCGGAGGGTCGTTGGGAGGCGGCCGCAGTGGTCAACATTGACAGGCGTCGTTATTCTGAACCTGGACTCATTCTTCAGTCTAGTCTGAGACTTAAAAAGCAGATTGTCGCAACGATCACTTGGTCAGAACTTATCTCTGAATATCATCATGATTTCTCCTTTTCTTACTTCGATTTCAGCTCTGCAAATTCAAAAATTCTGTCTCCATTTTAAAACGACCAATCGCTGTGTACTTGATTTAAATTTAATTTGTCGTCCTCAGACAAAATGGTGACCAATGAAGTAGAATAAAAACTCTCTCTCGCAGGTGAACCTCTCTAGAGAGACGGAGAGGGCTGGGTACCTTCGGTGGTGCCATTTCCTCTCTCCGTTTTTGAACTAAGGCCTGTTTTGAGAAGTGTATGTTTCGAGGCCACAGACACAGAGTTGTTCCTGTTTCAATTGGAAAAATTGGCCAATTGCCTCCTAAACTGGTCCAGGCACGGAGAAGGGAATTGTGCGTCCCCTCAGTAAAACACTCTCCCGTTATCTGAAGAGCGTGGGACAAGTACCCAATGCCTGACCTACCCGATGCAGGTTTAATACAATTTGTCTTGCATCACTTTTAGGCGAATGCCGGATAGGATCCTTAATCCACAGACCGGGAGTCCTAGTATACCCTTAGCTATCTTCCACTACTGTACGAATTTCCCCTTTCAAATCCCTTCCTATGCTATTAAAGGGGAGTTGCCAACATGTGGATTACGCTCATGTAGCCTGTCCCTTTCAACAAAAAATCCTAAATTTATTCTTTTGCCAGATCGTTCGAATGCCTATCTGTGAAAGTGATGCTTCCGGGACACTTACTTCGTCCTGCCTAATCTGGCGTCACCAGGTAGCTTGGGGGAGCGATTCTTCAAACTTTCGTCCTACACGATCTTAACGTCTTTTGTGGACACTGATCGTTATAGCCATTGTACCTTCTTCCTTTGTGGCAAAGGGACGAAAACCTTCGCTTCGAGAGTAGTCTGCCTGACCAACAGAAAATCTACGGTCACTTAAAATTAACCTCCGCGTAAATACCATTCATTACATGGTTTTTAAATTCCACAAATCTGTCAACTAAAGTTCCATTCTCGTTATTTTTAATATTCATTTATAAATTAAAGTAAATGTGAAAGAACAATAATAACTATAAAAGTTTTGGGATTCAGTGTATAAATATTCTAGTGAAGGGTGCGTTTTACTCACTACAAGAGTTTCTTGATCGTTCCCCTAATAATTAATTTTTGTTTGTTTCTACTGCAAAAGTGTCAAATGTGTTGTTGTTAAAACTACTAATTTCAAAACTTGTTTAGTCTCTGTTGCTATTTTCAGCTCTTTCCTTTGATTAGTTCATGTACGACCTGGAGTTTCTACAGAAGGGCAGATTCCCCGTCGTTCGGTTTCGTGTAGTGACTTGTACATTGTTTGTGTTACTTCATAGTGTGTGGGTGTGTGTGTGTATGCGTCAGGTTTTGTGTTTAATCTTGTGTGATGTGTAATTCCATATTTTATGATAGTTAATTCTCTAAATATATTTTTGTATATTGAGTATTGAATTTGTTTGAATACTGTAAATATTACATTATGCCATTAGTAACTATAAGAATTTTTTTATTATTGTTACTATATCACACTTTTAGTTGGGAAGAACAGGGATATTTCTGTTCTCGATTTTTAGTTATAATTATGTTAAATTCTGATTGTTATTAATTGTAGTATCAAATAATTATATTGTATTTATTGTAATGACGTATCCTATTTCGTCATACGAGGGCTAATGGAATAAATAAATGAAATCAAAATATCAACTGGAATTCAAATTTGTTCGGTTGCGTTGTTTCTACGGTCAATTGTTCCGGAGCACTAAATTCTCTAAAGCCTCAGAAGAAAATACAGGAATACATTTTACAGTTTTTAAATATTTATTATGTATTTTTATCAAAGGATTAACAAAAAATTCATCTCAAGAGAAACAAATATTAATTTAGAATCAGGAATTCAATGCAGCTACTGACGAAAAGGATCTGTTCATAATCGTAAAAGTATTTAGCTGTTTTGTATTAGGTAAATGAGTTTCTCAAATCGTACAATAACGTACAAAAGCGATATTTCACGATGATGACTAAGAAAATAATGGGGGAAATGAAACTAAACACCTTAAGTACCAGGAGGGGTGTTGCCAGATCGTGATAAATTAAATTTTTTATATTTATAAACCAAAATTACCAAAATCTGAGAGTACATTAATTCTAAAGGTATTTTTTTAAAAATAAAACAGCACAAATTAATAAGACAACTTTTGATAGTAGTGTTACTTTTCATAACAATAAAAATGAAGCAAACTGTTACGAAGATTGAATTAAAATATTATTCAGAATTTTAGTAATATGCATGGAGAAATATAGGGTATTTTATTAGAAATGTATTCAAGACGTCCGTTATAACTTCTAACTTTGAAAAATAGCTAATTGTTCAAATATATTCCTATTTACTTAATATTTGCTCATCGCGAAACAAAGTACAATTTTGATGGAATATTTTAGTTTCTTCGGAGATTTTACCATACTGAAGTATAGGGTAAAGATATAGTTTCTGGAACTACAAGACAAAAAAATTCTATTTTAACTTTCCAGAACTCTCCATACAGTCTTGCTAAAACTTTGGTTATCGATTCAAGACCTCTTTAAACTATTTTCCTCACGTGTAGTATTTTGTCTCTCACAGTTGAAAAACTTAAACATTATAATTATTATTATTTTTAGGTAAGAAATGCCCGACCTACCCGATGCAGGTTTTTCTAAGGTTTTCCCTGCATTCCTTTAGGCGAATGCCGGGTAGGATCCTTAAAATATAGCCCGGGGGCCCTAGTTAACCCTTGGCTACCTTCCTCTACCCTTCCGCATCCCCCCTTTCAAATCCCTTCCTATGCTATTAAAGGGGAGTTGCCCTAAGTGGATTACCCTCATGTAGCCTATTGCCCTAAAAAAAAAAATAAAAAAAAAAATAAAAAAAAAAGAGGCTACAACACGGAAGCATGCGAGAGTATTTTCTCGCAGGATAACCTTCCGTGAGAGCTCTGGCGGGGGCTACCTTTGGGGATGCCGTCACATCTCTCTGGGTTTTTGAACTCAGGTTCCCACATGCCGAGCCACCTCGGTCTGTTTTCAGAGGTGTATGTTCCGGGGTCGCAGACCTTGGGCATACGGTAAGAGTTGTCCGCTAATCCTATTGGAATATTCGGCCAGCTGCCTCCTAAACTGGCCAAGGCATGGCGAGGGGTAATCTGCGACCCCACAGCAAACCCGTCACCCGCCATCGGAAGGGCGTGGGACAAGTACCAAATGCCCGACTTACCTGATGCAGGTTTTATAGGGTCTGTCCTGCATTACTTTTAGGCGAATGCCGGTTAGGATCCTTAAACTATAGCCCGGGGGCCCTAGTTAACCCTTGGCTACCTTCCTCCACCCTTTCGCATCCCCCCTTTCAAATCCCTTTCCTATGCTACAAGAGGGGTGTTGCCACTATGTGGATTACCCTATACATAGCCTGTCTACACCCCCCCAAAAAAACAAAAAAAAGTCTACAAGCTGCGACCCTACTGCTAACCCATCTCTAGCCATCGGAAGGGCGTGGGACAAGTACCAAATACCCGACCTACCTGATACATGTTTTTCTAGGATTTGTCCTGCATTACCATAGACCGGGGGCCCTAGTTAACCCTTGGCTACCTTCCTCTACCCTTCCGCATCCACCCTTTCAAATCTCTTCCTATGCTATTAAACGGGAGTTGCCTCCATGTGGATTAGCCTCATGTAGCCTGTTACCCTAAAAAAAGTTCAAAAACATCATGGTAGATTTTTCTTAAGTTTTCTTCTGAAATATATCTTTTACGATTCATTTTTCGATATATATTATTCTTTTAAATTCTGTATAACGTTGTTTTTCTTTGACCATTGTGCCGGTTCTGACTTATGCCACTTACGTTTACAGGTCGTTTAACGTCTCTCAATCCTCCGCCAGTCCCGAATGTTCCGTCACTCTGGTTTCCCGCCAGCAGTACATAGTCATAGGAAAAGGAGGACCTGGCTATATAGATGCTGCTGCTGTGTTCGAATGGAGTTCAGCGTTGGAGGACTTGCTTTGGTCTGCCCTAGGTGAGTGTTTCAACCACTTTAAAAAAATTCTTAGTATACTAGTGAATAATTTCGACTCTGTTGAGAATTTCTTGGTTACGGCCTTAGACATGGGAAAAGGCTCACTACCAGGAAAGGCTGACAGATTTTATGATCAGGACACCAAGATTTGTGGATATAATAAGGATTCGAATACCTACAAGATAGTGTTTATACATATAATAAAATTTGAGAAATGGACTGTCTGACAAATTATTGAGGGAACACTCGATAGGAAAACATTTCCTGAACCCTAAATTGGTGGTGCAGATCTGAGGTTTGTCAGAGAAGCGTACAGATATAGAAAGTTGGAGCAATAGTTAATTTAAAAGTTGGCGTTTGAAGACGATAGTGGGAATAGACAGTTGAAAATTGAATTTTAAGTAAACATTATGCTAATTTGTATCAGTCGCATTGAGTCAAACAATGGACACTCACTTCCTGAAACGATAATACGTTAAGTGGACAGAGTTATCCCGGACTTATGCAATTCTATTAATCACTTCGATTGATAGTATAAACATAACTATTTTTAAAGTTGGTAAATTGCTTTAAATCCGACAGTAGATATTTGAGCGCAGAATTACCCTTTATGAGATTTCTATTGAGTTTTCAAAGGTTTAAATAAAAATTTTCGATTATTTTGTACATATATAAAATTTGTTTTATTATATGTTAAAACATTACATAAAAATCCCATTCATTAACATTGTTTATCATCTACAAATATTTCTAAATTACCAGTATGACACTACATTCCAATACGGGATCTATAAACTTTTTATGGTGTGAAATGTTCCGATTTGGAACTTCTAAAGTATATCTCGTAAATGATAATAAATGATATAGGATATCTTGTTTATGAAATTTACATTGTGAGAAAAATTTCACCACTTTCTGTAAAAATTATTCCTCTCAGGATTTTTTTTATTGTTATTAAGGTTTATAATGATCGCGACGACATCGTGGTCGATGGCTATCGTTTACAAAGAGTGCTTATTTACGTAAGATTTGTTGTGACACTGTAATAATGCCAATAATAATAATAATAGAACAAGCAGTGGAAGGAGAGGGGTTTGCTGTGGAGGACGCAGAATTCCCCTCTTCGTGCCTTGACCAGTTTAGGAGGCAGATAGTCGACTATTTCAATAGGAATACCAACAACTCTTACCGCATACCCAAGGTCTGCGACCCCGGAAGATACACCTCCCAAAACAGGCCGAGGTGCCTCGGCTTGTAGGATGAAATTTTATCCTGTAAATTTTTAAAGCAGTACGCGATTATTGAGAGGAAGAAAGCGTTCATTTTTCAAATTAAGTTTTACAATATTATGTGCTTTGGTCCGCGTATACGAACATACGGTTTGTGTGTACTATATTATCCCCGTATTTAAGTTAGCTAACATAGCGCCGCAGATTCTAGCCTCTTTTTTTAAAAAATGAATTGTACTGTTTAATTAGTTTAACATGTCATGGAATGAGAACATCAGCAAATATTGTAATTAATTATCACTTTCAGATAACATTTTATGTTCATTGGAATATTATTCATTTTTACAAATGGAGATTAATAACATCAGATATTTTCAAAGTTTAATTATAAATATTGTTTCTCATTATCACAATATCGTAAAACAATTCATGCATACGGTGAAATTTTGACGAGTGGTTTGTTTAATGTCACACCCAGTTGCAATGAGGGGTTTTCCACGCGCTGAAAGGTGACCAAATTTATTTTGAATGGCGCTATTCACGGAACCTGTTGCCACGGAAGGATGCAACTACATTTTCCCCACTCCAAAGGATCAATGGACCCTGTCTCCTTAAAGCCTCGGTCTTTGGTTCCTGCACTTCTTTGAGAATATTACGTTATTTTCAAAGACTGCTGCCTTTGGACTGCGACAAGGCTATTCTGCGTATCCGCCACAAGAGTTCGACCGACCAAGGGTATAATTTTGCTCGCTTCTGGAGGAGAAGAAAATACATCCATGCCAGGTATACATGTCAGAAAACCGTGGAGAAGACAAGATTACAAATCTAACAAACTGATTTTATTAATGTAAAGGCCTTCAAAAAGTTGTATGACTGCATTTTAAACAGTTAATGTTTTGACGTTAGCATTTGCATTAATATTTGAATGACCTCTTCAAAGGGAAAATGTTGAGATTTAATGTTGCAAAGATTTGGAAAATGGTCTTGTCGAATCAGTGTTTCATATAGAGTTTTTAAAAAAACGTATATGGAATTTTTGTGCTTTCGAGATCGTTCCAATTAATTTGCCAGAACCATGAATTCTGATTACTATTAAACTAATGGAATCGCATAAAGTTTTATAGGAGATGACGTAAGTATATTTCTAACAATTTAAAACAATAGTAATTGAATTATCTCACTGTAACTCCAAATTAAGTGAAGCCTTTGATTACAAAGTATTCCAAATTTTAATGAATAAAAATTAATTATAAAATGGAAAAAATTATGACGTTTATGAGTTTTATACTATTTTATACTTATAAAGATATTTAGTTATTTTGAAATCATCAAAGTAGAATATCTGTGATATTGATATATTGAAGTAAGGTATTGCGTCACTTTGTTCCTAAATTATATCTGAAAATTTATTTTGTAGCATCAAACCTTAAACTGTTTCGTAACAAAGATTTGATCTAGTAAAGTAAAAACATAATATATGCAAGAACAGGTTTTAAACACTAGCAGTGTTCATCTTAAGATACAAAAAATTGTTATCTAGCTGTTCTTACTATAAAATTAATATTACGTTTAATAAATTTTAAAACTTAAATATAAGTTTCCAATTACTGTAATTGACCAAAAAAAACTTAATTTTCAATAAACACGAATATTTTTTAAAAATTATTTTTGTTAATTATAAAGAATCATACGCTGTCAATATTAATGAAAATATCATTTGTATAGAGACAAAGTTATAAAGGAATTCTGAAACGCGACATATGTAGGGATACCGATAACATTTGAAAAGTGAGGTTCAAACGAAATCACATCACCCTTCTCAACCATTTATTTGCTACTGACCCTGAAAATTTATTTTGTAGCCTTAATTATCAATTTAATGAGTTTTTTCAACGTCAATGCAATGTTTGAGCCTTTGTTGGCTACATCTTTTACAACGAATTCTATAATTATCCTTTAAAATTATCGTTTGCCTGTTTTTATGTTGTTCTCAACCATAGTTTCTTCTAAACTTACGTCAGTATAACACATATATTATTGTATCCTATATTACTAATATTTGGATTTATTTTTTTGAATCGTTGTTCCCCACCATCGCTGAACCTTCGTTCACTAACACGGATGTCCAACAGTTCATTCTCCCATATTATGATTCTTAATCATAATAATGCTCCAAAGATGTTTCTACTCGAACTAATAAACATCGGATTTTTCCAACCTTTGACGTTTTCTTCCGAAGTTGTCTGTACTTTTGAGTCATAACTTCTCTTTTAGAATATGTTTTGTATATCTTTCAACATATTGAATAAATACTAGTTCGTCATCAGCAAGTCTTATAATTTTATTCACTATCTGTGCATTATGTAATTTATTTATCAATGTTGTATTTTAACTAAATAACTGTAAAATTATATCCGTATTTCCAACATCAATAATTAAATTATTATTGCCATTTCATTCAAACGCATTCGAGCCCCTTGTTAAGTCTCCGAGTATCTCTGTTAAATAATACTTGTCAGAAGTGTGTTCAGAATCATCTCCCGCGGTGTGGAAGCAAAGCCTGCAAGAGGATTCTCTCGCAGGCAGAACCTTTTAGGAGAGATACGAAGGGGCTACCTTTGGGTATGCCTTTTCCTCTCCGTTTTTGAACTAAGGTTCCCACAAGCCGAGGCACCTCGGCTGTTTTGAGAGGTGTATGTTCCGGGGTCGCAGACCTTGGGCATACAGTAAGAGTTGTTCGCTATTCCCATTGAAATAATCGGCCAGCTGCCTCCTAAACTGGTCGAGGCACGGAGAAGGGAATGCTGCGTCCCCACAGAAAACTCCTATCCCGCTATCGGAAGGGTGTGGGACAAGTACCCAATGCCCGACCTACCTGATGCAGGTTTTTCTAAGGTTTTCCCTGCATTTCTTTAGGCGAATGCCAGGTAGGATCCTTACAATATAGCCCGGGGCCCTAGTTAACCCCTGGCTACCATCCTCTACCCTTCCGCATCCCCCCTTTCAAATCTCTTTCTATGCTATTAAAGGGGAGTTGCCCAAAGTGGATTACCCTCATGTAGCTTGTTGCCCTAAAAAAAAGTGTGTTCAGAGTTTCCTTAGGTAATTGAAATGGAAGTCATCATTTTAGTTTGAACACAGTTCTTTATTATATAAAATATTCTACATAGCTCTCACAGTTTTTCTCGTTTTATTTCCTTCTCAAGCATAAAGATAAGTCTTCCGTTGAAATATATGGTGCTTATTTTCTTTGCAGATTTGATTACGAGTAAGTCACTCTTGAACCATGTTCAATGATATCATTTATTAGTTTCATAAGTATTTATTTTTAGTTCATGTCTTTATTTGCAGGTAATTCCTTAAGTGTTTTAAAAATTCAGAGCTGTATAATAGACCTCTTATTTAATAATTATTATCACATTTTTCAACTTCAGTGAAATTTCTTCACAATGTTTTCCTCGTTTCTGTGGCCCGAATAGTTAAAGTTTGTAAAATAAATTAAAAATAAAAAATGTTTGCAATATAGTTAGTGTTCATTAAATATTTTCCACAATTGCATTCTATTACATGCCTGATTTTACTGGGGATAGTTAAATATTATAGTCATCAAGGTATTACGACAAAGTTCATGATAATATTTAGTCATTTTTCTAAAAGTTTATAAGTAATTGAAAATACCAACCCCTTCAGTCCTCACTATTGATACTAGAGTTATCTTATATCAACAGGGGTTGTTCCTGAATCTTAAGTGATACGTGTACCAAGTTTGGTTGAGATTGTTCCACGCACTATTGAGTTACTTAATATAATATGAGTCGGGATTTTGTAATAGACCCAAGGGGAGTGGCCAGACCATGGAGTACCCTATACGTAGCCTATATACACACAAAACATTAGCCGACCGCATTAAAGATAAATATTATTGATGCTAAATGTTTTTTTTGGTAAAACTTTTATTGTAACTAGAAGTGTCGGAACAAGTTTTATTCTGCGTCCTTCTGAAAATCAAAATATTTAGTATTTCCATATCGGTAATTCCGGAACATTTTTATTAAATGAGTGGCAGGTGTTTCAATTTTTTTCTGTGAAACAACTGCACTATATTCAAAATCAATCTGAATTTAGTATTAAAATATTAGATTCGTAACCTTTTCCTGTGAAAAAGAAGAAGAAGAAGTTGTAGGCAGGTTATATAGGGTAATCCCCTCTTATAGCATAGGAAAGGGACTGAAAGACGGGATGCGGAAAGGTAGAGTAAGGTAGCCAAGGCTTAACTAGAGTTTGAGGATCATACCCGGAAATTTGCCTAAAAGGAAAACCGTAGAAAAACCTGCATCAGGTAGGTACTTGTACTTGTCCCACGCCCTTCCGGTGGAAGGAGAGGGGTTTGCTGTGGAGGACGCAGCATTCCCCTCTCGTGCCTTGACCAGTTTAGGAGGCAGCTAGTCGACTATTCCAATAGGAATACCAACAACTCTTACCGCATGCCCAAGGTCTGCGACGCCGGAAGATACACCTCCCAAAACAGGCTAAGGTGCCTCGGCTTGTAGGATGAAATTTTATCCTATAAATTTTTGAAGCAGTACACGATTCTACAGAGGGAGAAAGCGTTCATTTTTCAAATTAAGTTTTACAATATTATGTGCTTTGGTCTGCGTATACGAACACATGGTTTGTGTGTACTATATTATCCCCGGATTTACGTTAGCTAACAGCGCCGCAGCTTCTAGCCTGCAACCATTACATAAGCTCTTTTACTCTTTGCAGATGACTTTTTATGTATAGAAATTTCTTCTATTAATCTATTCTCTGACTTCAGTTTTACTTACAATTTAAATTTCCTACGGACTTTAATTTGGTGATTCATTAAAATTGATCCTTCTTATTTACACATTTTATGTATGTGGAATTTCTGTCTATGACTGAAATAAACAATCATCCTTTTGTCGTGTCTTCGAAACGTCTTTCAATAAAAACTGGATAATTACTAATATATTGAAGGGATTTAATACGTAAAAGGGAACGTGACTCCTCCGGGGCAGTGAAACCTTCATAAATCACCCAAAACGAGCGAAAACACTTTCCGGTTCATTAACTTTCTTGCAATCCCATCCGTTTGTGTTCCGCTAGAGCCGCCTGCCATTTCTGCATTCTCGGATATTGAATTTAGTGAAAGTGGAAACAATCTGAAGTAACGAAATGGACAATCTTCTCATTACCTATTACGCAAAATAATTGAATTTGGATATAAAAATAATATACGAGAGCAATAATATGCATTACAATTAATACTTGAAATTTAATGTTTATAAAGTACTGAAAATTTAATGATAACATTCAATGGGCTATGAAGATTGGCATAACAATCATCTCATGATCCAGAAAGAGTAGATAATAAATTAATAATATATAATGGCCAAGGGGTCAGTTAAGAATTAATTATAAACAAACATTAGTTGGACATTATTATATTAACAAAAAATTCTAATACACTACTTTTCTTCCACAGGAAGCACTCCAAATAACCTTAAACAACGGTATAACAAAGATATACATTGGATGAGACATACTAGGTTATTTCAGATTATAGTCATGAATAGTACTATTATTACTTGTATCAATTTTAACATTGATGGATAAACAAATGGACGTAATGTGTAATTTTAGACTCGCATAAAATGTTATTTCAGAATATAATATTGATACATTCCTCCAATTAAACTGTTCACTTTATTTGATATGTCAACTGAGAACTAGATGTTTGTCACAAGGTTGTGAAATAATTTGTTTCATAATTAATTCTTAACTGATTCCTTGGTCATTATATATTCTTAATTTTACAATTACAGTCACAGTTACAAGAATGTACATTATTAGATGAGAAATCTCAACTCGACACTAAGTAACAAGCTCGAGCTGTAACGAAAATTTAGACCCTAGTTTAAATTTAGTATTCTGCTTTCTCGTGAAACCTTCTCTACTACATAATTATGAAGCAGAAGCAGAAAATAAAACAGATTCCTGTTTATTCTAATTATTCGCGTATCTTGTGCATTAAAATGCAACACGACTGCAGTCAACGGATTCTCCCAAGTTCTCATCTAATCTACATTCTCATCCCGCATGGGAACTATTTACGACTACTGGCTCTGTTCGGAGAAGAGAAAATGAGTTTAGAAAGTTCAGGCTGCAATCTGTAGAATCTAATTTTACTCAGAATATACAACTTGGTTGTTAGATAATCGGGTTGAGACAGCCATCAATCTGTGCAGCAACGCTTTTTGTGTTGAAATATTTTGTCATTAATTTTCAGATATTATTTTTTATATTCAATCTACAAGCACACTTTGAAGTTAATTGGCAATCCCTTTGGATAATATTCCTTTTAGAATTGTATATTTATTTTAGAGGTCGAAGTGTAATATTGTTACAGAGGTAATAAAAATTTAATATGACGAAAATAAAGTAATATATATATTGTCCAAAAATAGAGATTTTAAGTTATCTGATTTATCTGCGTTACGATTTACTATCAGTAATTATAAAATAGCCTATTACAGAATAAAATAAATTTAACAACTTTTAAATAATTGAGTAATAATTTTGTTTCTTTCACAAATTTGAAAATAAACGTAAATTTCACATTAATTTTTTCCAGAAAATAATAGAAGTAAGCGAAACTTTTTACATTTATGTAGTAATCAAGTATTTCATTTCGTAAATATATAATCAGTTATTATCGTGGATTCCTAACGGTTGGTTTTTTTTATAATGTATTGTAGGCATTAATTTGTAGAAATAATATAAATTATAGCTTAAGGTTGAAGCTATTCAGCTGTTGCTCACAGTTTCTTAGGCGCCAACAGTATAAGCTGATTTATTAACGTACGAGACGGGACCAAAAGTTAAAGGTCCTCAACACGCAAACTTTTATTACAACAAAATTAACTATGACGTTTAAGTTTTTAAAACACCATTTTTTAACACTGTTAGGCGAAAAAAGTTTTATTGCAAACAAATTTATCTCACAATGAAAGTTATAACAGTAATTTACACAAAATATTGTTCTTCCTCCGGCTTTAAATTTAATATTTTAATTTACGTGACTCCTTTTTTTTTCAATTCAAAACGGAGAATTTTAGCTTTTACTGCATTAAAGCAATATTTACGAAGGTATTTAAAACAAATATTATGAATTAATTTTTTAGAACAGTTTTTATTGAATTGTCCTCAAAATGGTTAATATTCCAGCACAGATTCCAGACAGTAATTTTGGCGCGATCCGAAACTGCTCCTCTGCGACGTTATTGTTAGATGTGATGTTTTCTGTCTCAGAAAACGGCAACGTGCACCTGGGAAGACTTCGTCTCTATACATAACGTTATCCTCCACACTGAACAGGATGTAAGAATTTGCCCCATTCTAAATATCGCGTTAATGGTCCAGTAGACTCGTCACGCGTAGTTGTAACTTCCTCAGATTGCCACGTAAGACTTGGAAATAAATTTTTGAACTGGTATTTCAATTTCATAAAAACACAATAATAACGGTACAATTACAATATATTTTATGACAGAATCCGACTCATCAATAGTCATGACAGCCCTAGACCGTGAGCAATCTTGCTCCCTCAATAGTCCATCGCAAAGTGCATTCTTCTCTAGCAGGTTCCAGAATTCTGTTAAATTTACCCATCATTTATACATTGTCGCATGGAAAAAATATCGAATAAAATTTTCTGTTTCACGTAAGTGTTTAGTCGTGGTGCAAAGCCAACAGTGTTATATTACCATTATTAATTTCTGTTTTAACTGTCGCCAAACACTTCCTAACAATAATGTTACAATTATTCTAAATTAATTTAAAAGACAAATAATTCTAATCAGCGATACCTGTTCAGTACAGTATAAACCTAGAAAATTTCTACATAATATACTTATGCTTCACACCATACTTTAATAAAAAAATTTAAATGATTTTCTTTTCTTCGCAGATCATTTTTTATGTGCATTGATTAATTTGTTCGATACTTAATTTCTCAAATTATTCACTTTTTAAATAATAAACACCTTATTATAATAATTGTACTGATCTTTTCTTTATATATTGGCACAATTTCAGCTTTACTTCTAATATTTTTTTTCGTTGTTTTCTTAAATACGATCCCAGATTGAAGTTACTCGTGATCAAAATACATCTGTTTACTTTTACATAAAAAGCAAACTTTGTTACATCCGCGTAACAAACCTTAACAAATAAATCTTGCAGTGAGCTGCGGGTGGGCAGCGTCAGACCCCAGAGGGGCAATTAGTGAACGCGCCAAACTGATAATGGTTAACGTGGATGTTTGCGGCATTATTACGCTATTGGTCGTACCTCAAAGTAAATCCTAAGAAGTTCGAAAATTAATGTGGTAGCTTCTACAAAGGACGAGAGGGTTTGTGGATAAGGAGAGGTTTAATTAAATGCACAAAGAATACAATCCATTGTAATCTGGAAATTTGTAATGAGTATATATGAAGGAAATGCATGGGTGGATGAGAAGGGTGAGTAAGGTAACCAAAGATTCAATATGACCCCCGGACTATAGTTTAAGGCGATTCCCCTTCATGTGCAGGAAAACTACTCTTTGTTTAATTATATCTGAATTTCTCTACATGTCATTTAGGCGAATTTACGGGTAGTGTTCTTAAACTATAACCCGGGGGCAACAGTTAATCCTTAGCTACCTTACTCTCTTTTTCACATCCCCCCCCTTCCAAAGAATCATTTTTGTAAGTACGGATATAATTTATCATTGAGTTGTAAAGTATAAAAGGTAGAGACATGTGAAAATAAAACTCGGAAAAGTAACCAGGAAAGGTGTCTGGAAAGCAAAATAGTAATTATACTAAGTGACACGCAAAAATAATGATTCAAATTTGTCTTAATATAACGGAATATAACAAATCATGACGTAGTGTAACTCAATAAGGTAGAGGGTGGAAGAATGCAATAGAGTATGAGAAGAATTAATAGATCGAAGTAAATGGATACTGCAGTGATATCGTCTTATTATCAATTAAATGTAAATGTTCGATTGGGACGTTTACAAGCATATGACTCCACAACAGTAAAAGGTTTACGTATGTGGATTTGGAAAGAATTTGATAAGGTAAAACTGAATATGAAAACCTTTAGTAGATTAAGATATATGGAACCTTCTAGTGAAATTATTCTATTAATACGTACAAAAAAAACAACTCAAAAAGGTGAAACCGAATAATATTATTAAACATGATAAAGAATAAGGATAATTTGCAAAAAATAAGGCTAATTCACATTAATTTCAGTTTATCTGAAATGAAACGAGCCGTGTGTACAAAAATGACCTAGAAATTGCCACTTTTGAAGATAACGGAAAAGTAAGACAAGCTCCTTGTTGGGGATCCTAGAATAGAGTGTTACAGAATCAAAAAATTAAATAACGACGAACAAAATGTTTTGCACGTAAACACGTAGTTTTCAATGTCAAAATAGGAGATAATATTGGGTGAAGCACAGCTGTTGATAGTGACTTAAAGAAAATTCAGAAGTAAAACTCCGTACAGGTGGTCCAATACAAAGAGGAGTAGATATATTTGAATGTTCATATGCTGTTTGACCAATAACTGAATTTCCAACAGAAGTATTGAAATTGAAACAAGTTTCTGTACATGTATTTAATCACATATTATACGGCATATTTTAATTGTGTATTTATGTGTTGCATAAATCGATCTTTAATGCAATGCCATTTGATCGTCACATTATCATTTTCTTTCATATTTGTTAATAAAATTTCTTGAAATAAGGGGGGCATTCTCAATTTTACGAGCTTAATGATAATATTAGTGAAAGAAATATAAGATATTCTGGTGCGTAATTCATGCATAATTATTTTAAATCTCAAGATAATTCTGGAATTATATTTAATAAATAAAATAATAAAGAGAAAATATTAAAGGTGCTTGATTTGAATCCTTGAGGTAAATTCAAAAAATCAAAATTTTTTCAAGTTAGATTCGTAATGAAGCTTACGTTGTAAAATATTATGCATTAAACCAGAAAAGTACGACCCTCACCCGCAAAACGAATTTTAATTTTGGAAGTTATAACAAAATCTAGTCTAGAGTAGTTTCTTCGACGCCTGCCTACTTCCTGACTCGACGCAATTTCGTGGAAATCACAAGACAGTCACAACAAAAGCCTGGCGTACTTCAAAGGCCAAGTACATTGCTATGGTTGTAAAGATGGCGATTATTGATCTGTCGATTCACAATAGGCAGAGTTCCAATTCAAAAGCGGACGACTGTCTGTGTCCTCAGGTGAATTCCTTGAAAGGAATATTGTAATTTTATTATTTTATGCAACTTTACTTGATCCATCAAATAAGTTATTATTAAGTGAACCGTTTTTAAAACCTACAATTATCACCTGTGTATATAACTTGATTTTAATGTATCCAAAACAGCTTCTTTCAAAAATTCCTTCGCCAACGCTTCGAAAATTAGTCATAAATATTCCTGAAAACTAATTAACGTGTTACAAAAGTAATTTTATTTGTTCCTATAATAATTAAAAATAATACTGTTCACCAACTCTTCACCAGAGTTTGACGAGGGGTTTATTGATTCGGAAGAGTATTTAAAAACACCGTTTTTCATTAGATGTATGTAGTAGACATGGCTTATCTGTGAGATGTTACACGCATATCCTACGTAGGCCAAACGTGTCGTGGAAGGAACACACGGACTAGAAAGCATTAATACCTTACATTTTCACATTATTCCTGTACTAATAAATGTATAAATATTGTTTCCCTTATTTTACAAAGTTTAATATGACGCAGCTGGATATTTTTTTGGTTTTTGATCGCACTGAGTTTTATAGGTACTATTTGCAATTTTATTTTTTAAATTTTTTATTGAGCTTAACTAAAGAATCTGGTGTATGTATTTGGCATTTTTGTGATGTTAATTATACCTCATGGTGGAAGTACTGTTTTATTGAACTTAGAGTGTTTCAGTGTAAAATGGAAAACATCCAGGTTAATGAACTTTGTTGTTCGCTAAGAAGGGAACTACGAAGTGAGGAACCATGAAGATTAAGTGTTGCAGAAAAATATAAGAAAATGTCTGTAGTTTGATTGTGTCTCCAGAAATTTAGACATGAAGAATGAACCGAAAGACCACTTAAAAGTTAAAGAATAGGTTAAGTTAACGAAGTGGAAGAGAAAATATCGGACAAAAGTCTGACAGATCAACCACTTCTCAAAATTCAGGAAAAATTATTTGGGAAATGTTTTATTTTCGAATCAATAAATTTTTATAAATTCTTCACTGGCGAATGAGTCTTTTTTCACTTTATTAGTTTAAAGAGAAATTGATAAACAAATCATCTTCACTCAAGTCGAATATAAGAAGAATACTAAGAAGTTGTTTGTATGCTAGCTATCCCCCCCAAAAAGGTGTTTCGTTATAATTTTCGGTGAAAAATCTATTGAAGGAAGGATTTGTGAGAGTTTTCTGCCTCATAAATTAAGTACTAATGTCGGCAGAAAAAATCGTGCCATATAGTCTTGTACCTCTCAAAAAAACCAATGGAGACGTTCTGTGAAATAGTAAATTACTTTTTAATTTTTTTATTCAGAATTTTACTTCTGTAAAATTTACGTAAATAAATAACATCGAGGCCTCTTTTTGTCGTCAAAATATATAATATTTTATAATAAAATATAACTATTTTTAATGAAAATTTACAATATTTTGCATTAATAAAACAACTCTTTAGCGCCAAATTATATAAAATGTAAAGCAAATGAAATATATGCAACCGTCGTTATACTTTTTAAATTAAATTAACATTACATCAATAAGACTTCAATCCTAGGTTATCCATGGTCTAGTTGCCTAATTTGGGAAATGACAAGATCACTAAATAGCTGCATTTGAAGGAAAACCGGTACTGTGGTAAATACGGTTTCATGGCGGGTACAAGGATGGTTTCCTGTCTGACTGTGTTTGGTTTCAAATCATTGGTCGGAGAGTACCTATGGTGACGTTTTCCTCAACTCTGTCGTCTTTATCTGCTTCCAAATTTTATAAATTTCCGATTCAATAATTCCTATTACATTTTTCTGCACCAACTGTACCTATTTAAATATACCTCGATTTTCACAGGTTAGCACAATATATACAAATAGATAACGCAATTTCAAGTTTTATCCTCATTAGACTGCAAATACTGTAAGATTCTATTGAAACAATTTGTGTGGTTGACTCTTTGTAACATATTTGAATTTCGCACATACAGTCCTGAAGTTTCTACATTTACCTGCACTTCATCATTATTTCTAATAAGTAGCATTTTATTTTTGTTTTTAGTCGCCCGAGTGCAACTCGGAAATTTGATATTTCTCATGTGTGAAATAGAGAATGTTTCACCCGATGATAAACGTGTTTTCTTATTCGTAGTGCCGAATCGCGCATTATTATAGAGAAAGGAATACGTTTCTCCCGACAGTACGTACAGTGCTAAATAAACAGTAAGACGCGATATGAAATATAATCTTGTTTGTTCCAGGAATGTAAGCAGATATACTGGACGGTTGTTTGTTTTAACTTGTTTCCTTAAGTAATTTTGCATCAAAACAGAACATAGAAATATTATTCCTTCACCGTGCGTTTCCATTTTCAGTTAAGAATGTCAATGAATTTACCAGGGCGAATAAGAGGAAATGCTAATATTAATCTTTATATTATTTCAATGTAAACCCCGAGAATAAAACATTCCAGTTCTTAAAAACCTATATAGTATTCACTTTCCACACAATACTGTAGCAGCTAATAATTATAATTTACACGTTACAGATTTCTAAGAGAGACTCCTTTGCTAACTTATACAAATACTCAAAGACTGGTAAATACGGGAATGTCCATACTTTATTCGTCATGAGAAAGGATAATGTCATCTCACTTTATAGCATGTTTATTAATACGAAATTAAAGAGTAGTCGTTAACATATTTAAAATAACAAACCTAATGAAAACTGTAACATGTACGCTGTGAAATTGTAATAACCGATTCTGAAGAGTCTCCCATGCGTCGACACATGATTGTCTATCTCATTCTGGCATTTTTCAATTAACTTTGTAACCATGACGACACAGTTGTCGGCATCGAAATAAAATTAAAAGATTGACATGACGTTTCGTGGATTCACAAGCTTCCGCTGACATAAAGCTTCAATTGGATCATCGACGCCGCATTTTCAATGTAATATCCGAACGGCTACGAAGAAATTAAATTACATTTACCATATATTTAAAATATTAGTCAAATTTGACATTTACATAGGAATAGATTTATTTTTTTATCCTTTGAAGAGAATAACTGTTCATTATATTTGAAGAATCGTTGTAGTACTAATTTGTAATTTAGTTGTATCATATAATATAGGTGGATCATAAAAAAGTCCAATATTATATAAAATTCTGAAATATATTGTTAAATTTATAATTACAATTATTACAAAACATAAAATTCTAAAAGATAAAACATTTTCTTTTAATTAAAATATTTCTGAATAATTACAAATAAGATTCGAAACCGACTTGTTTATTCATACAATCATTGAATTAATTCAACTAATCGTTTTAAGTAAAATATTACTTTTTTCTGTATATTTCTCGTAAATAAGTGATTTTAATAAATACTCGTGTTTGTTCCATTACAGAATCTTAAAACAATGTCATTTAAATTCCGATCTGTTCGCCTGTTGCGCTAATTCGGTTCATCTTTTACTCGAAAACGGTCGAACCGCTTATGATGACAAAAGTTTTAGGTGCGTGAGAAGCTTATGAACGATACCAAAGCGCAGTCAACCACCTGGAGACAAAATAGCGGACATTATAAAGCTTTGATATTATTCAATTTTCACAAGTTAAAGGTGAAAAGGATTTCTGTAGAACTTTATATTGTTGTTATGCAGATTCAAATGGTGGATTTTCATTTAATGTACCCTCAAAGTTACTGGCCGTTTGAGAGTAAATCTGTTCAGACGATTTTCTGTATTAATGATTGATCGATTGATTTATTTAATTCCATTAACTTACGGTTGAGAAACATGTTATGTCAAAACTGAAATTACAAATAGATACTAGAAACTGTGGTAAGAGACATGCAATGTAAGTAAGAATACAGTATAATATTTACAAATTAATTAATAACCTTAAATAACAGTGAAACACAGAAAAATATATATAAGAATAATTATAATCAGATAGAAATGAAATAAAATCAGCGTTACAGGGGGCTTTTGGTGGTCCCGTAAGGCATGAAACGTTACGATTACTAAAATCACTGTATTACAAACAAAGTTCATACTAAAATAATAACTATCAAATTTTATTTTTATAATAATGTATTATAACATTATATATATATATTGTAATAACCAATATTAAATTCATTAACATTTACCCTATAATTATGACAAATTGTTGTACACCAAAATATTCAAAGGAAACATATCTCAGGGGTCGCCTACGGGCCTCCAATAAAAAATATGAGTTTATAAAATGAACACATAAAACAACAGAAATTTTTATAATAGAAATCAAACACTTATTTACGATCCTCAACCAAAACCAAAAAAACACCTTTGACCGTCAAAATTGGGTCCCAAGCGGTCCAACACCCTTCAAAAGATGCACGTTAGTTCGTGGTTCGTTAATGATCACAACAAACTCACAACCCTACAATAAGCACCCTTCTCCACTACGCTACAGCAAAGCTGCATTGTCCAGTGTCACCATAGGAGGTGTGGAGATAGGATTTGTTGGCAGAGCTATCGTAGATAGACGGCTTTACCCGAGATTACCATATCCCGGGGCCTTTTACTAACCTTGGACTGGCCTGTATCTCGAGTGAGATTCACTATACCAAGAACATACCAACTGGATCCACTATTGCACAGAACTGCTTAGGATCGGAATGACTTCAGCAAAAAAAAAACATCAACCACAAACGACGGCGCACCTGGACAGAACGTCCAACTCGACCAAGCTTTCCAGACACACAAATACCAACAACCATGTGACTGCTCACGGATTATCCTCCACTACTGACAATATCGCCACCAGTTTGACCCATCGTCCAACGTTCGTAAACATTGGTTGCTACGGAAATACATCACCCGTACTGTCGAACTGAAAAACAAGAAAAATCTTGCATTCAATAAATTCCTTAGTATATACTGATTGACGTGTGTTTATTTTTTAGGGCTTTTATACTCTCCTCCCGTGACACAGTTTGACCCATCGTCAAACGTGCGTAAACATTGGGCGCTACGGAAATACATCACCCGTACTGCCGAACTGAAGAGTTCCGTCCCAATTATCAAATTGCTATTACTCTGGTTGCATATGACCACGTGGGCTCAATTTTAGAACTCTTTTTCATAATCCTACTCAAATTCTGTTTCCTGTCTTTCATCTCACACTCCTTATTCCTTCCGCTTAGTGTGTAACAGTACTTGAACCAATCAGAGATCTTCTAGCCAGATCGCCTGAAAGATTTTTAAATATTTAATTGTGTTGCTTTTTAGTAACTAGTTTGTAATCATAATTGTAACATTTTTCCGTTGTTAAATATCTTCACCTGAGATGTACCTACATCATTGTACTTTAAAATAATGTGGAAAATTAAGTTACCAAATAAATACTACATAATATTTCCTTTTTTCAAGTGATTCAAAAGCGCAATTAAGGAACAAAATGATCCTATTAAACATAATCCCTTATTGTTAGGCTAACATATTTACTTTTACATTGTCTTTGCGTTGGTGTTCGTCTTCGTCCTTTGCTTTTGAGCTCGTCACCTTTTTTTTTGTAAAGTAACAGGCTACATGAGGGTAATCTATGTGGTGGCAACTCCCCTTTAATAGAATAGGAATATATTTGAAAGTGGGGATGCGGAAGGTAGGGGAAGGTAGCCAAGAGTTAACTAGGGCCCCGGGTCATGGTTTAAGAATCGTACCCGACATTCGCCTAAAAGTGATGCAGAACAAAACCTACATCAGGTAGGTCGGGCACTTGCTACTTTTCCCACGCCCTTTAGATGACGGGTGAGGGGTTTGGTATGGGGACGCAGCATTCGGCATCTGGCCGACTATTCCAATGGGAATAGAGGACAGCTCTTACCGTATGCCCAAGGCCTGCGTCTCTCAAAACAGGCCGAGGTGTCTCGGCTTGAGGAACCTTACTTCAAAAACGCAGAGAAGAAAATGCATCCCTAAAGGTAGCCCTCTACGTCTCTCCAGAAATGTTCTGCTTGAGAGAGATCAGCTCTCACAGGCTCCTTGAGCTCGTCACCTGGTTTGAGTCGCATTTATAGCTGTTGTGGATTTAAATCACCTGAAAGCAACAAGGATTGAAGAAACTTTGTGAAGTTAATTTTGTCTGTTATTTGGATGTTTATTTGACATCTAACACAGAAGTATATAATTAAATATATAATGATAATAAGACAGAAGTGGTCATATAAATACCATACAACGTTTCTGGAAGCCATTTTTTTTCATTTTAATTTATTTTTCATTTTAATAATAAAATGTGGTTAGGTTTTATCTTTATAGTGTTCAAATTAATGTCAATGACCTCTCCAACAGTACAAATAAAATCCTAAAAATATATAATCTGTAGAATTCTCAGTGCAGAATATATTCTGATAATCAATTTAAAAAAATCGGAAACTCAATGCATTTAAGGATATTTAATAATTTATAAAATTAACAATGTTCTGAATGCATGTAAATGTAAAACCAAATCAGCATCAATAATTTATTGCATTATTATTATAATCTGAAATTATGTTACATTTGTTATTATGTGAATTAACAAATTATTTATAATAGTCAAACATGTTTTAAGATAATTACTTTCATAAACATCGTTGAATTTTAAATAAAGCAACATTAAAAAAAATTATAATTTTTTTTTTCAATTGCTGCAACAGCCACGAATAATTTCAATTAATTGAAATTAACTGAGACATGAAATAATTCAGGCATTCCCTGTATCAAGGTTAAATGGAGTATAATATTTTATTCCGTCTATACTATCCCGCCCTTTGTATTATATAATAACGCAACGTCCCTTGTGTGTAGATAGCCCCTTCACAAAGATGTGACGCAACCGACCGTTGCATATCTTTGTACTTTTTCAGCACACTGCAGATTCCGGAAGTAGTTCGAATTTTATAAGGGATTAATATGGACATCGCGAAATAATTATATAGACCAAACACACTTAATAAAACAACGGTGCACCAAAATTATTCACTTACATGGATCAAATACACTTGATAACTATTTATGAAATGAATGAACGATACCAAAAATTTTGTACTTAGTTTTCATTTATCGACTTTGTATGATAACTAAAATACGACACCATGACCTGATCAACTGTTTCGTCACTTATGAGGAAAAACTGCGCCGCTATAAAGATAACTAGTGGTTCTCTCGTTCTGTATCGTAGAGGTTATCGGAGCATTTTTCAGCGCGTCAAGAAGATTAAATTTATTTAAACATTTATAAATTCAACTTTAAATTGAAATATTTAATATAACAATTCAGTCGTCAATTATCCTTTTTATTCAATTCGTTACATTCAGTATAGAAGGTTTTTGCTTGCAAGCCATATTCATCTGTAATTTATTTAATTTTTTACAACAAAATATTTATATTCACAAGCTATTACATCCTAACATTATTATTATGATAATGAGGACATACCTGTAATTAAAATTATAGTACGCCGACAACAATTTTATTTAAACATCATTTTCAAGCAATTTATGTCCACCGAATCTTCCGACAAGCACATGGGTGTCGTCTAGTCATTTTGTTACTATTATTTCTGTTCTTTATTTACATTTTGTAGGCCAAATATCTCTTAAAATATTATTCTAACAATCCATTTTATAATAACACGACTTCTTTTAAACGTACATAAGCTTCTAATTAAATATTTCGTAAGTATCCTTTTTACATTTGTTTTATGCCTTGATTTATATTTATTATTATTATTTAAAACTATACAGTAGATCCCTACCGATTTTACACTTACACATTAATGTGATCAATAATCCTAAAAAAAGGGAACTATTTTTTTTAACAATCAACACAGTCAGCATAATATGTTTCGGGTTGTGTATTTACGCTACTGGTTACGTTTGAAGCCTCAAAATTGATAAAGGGCTGCATTTAAAATCCAAACATATGTACTAATTGTTTATGTGTACCAATTCTCAGACGGTTGATTGGAATTGAAAGTATGGCAGAATAATAATCATTTACTTTATATTATAATTTACACAAATGCAGTAAGCAAATATTTTTATGTACTATAGGTATATTGACTAGTATTTTTCATCGATCTAAGAGAGGTTCCTGACTCTAAGAACAGATCTGAGCTGAAAATTCATTTTTTAAATTCTTTTCGGGGGTTTTATAAGGAGAATATAGAGCATAAGTTCTTTCGTGCTGAGTGTGTGTGTAATAATTTTAACATTTTATGTTTCTCAAGTATGATTTCGAATTCCACGGGTATTCAATCATTAGTCCGTTTCTCTTATCAATTTTTGACAGTCTTTTTACGACATATTATGTTTTTTCAAATATATATATTATATTAATCACCAATGAATGAAAGTTAAAGCCTCACGTTAATTCGTAAATTTGTAGTAATTTAAATATTAAAATGATAGGTTGTTTTAATAAGAATCAAGATTTTAAAATAGACAAACAAATTAATTTATTAACGCACAAACAATTAAATTTAAACAAGTTATTTAGGCAACTAAATTTCAATTTACAGTATCAATTAATCTTTTACAATATAATGACTATATCTCTGGGCCTTTAATAAAGAAAACACTGAAATTAACAATGAAATTTTATGAAGCTATCGTGGACTTAATTCATCAATAGATTATTACTATGCAAAAACATAAAATATCAACTTTAAATTCTGAACTAAATTCGAAATCAGACGACAATATCTTTATTTATGAGTTTACAGATAGTAATTCTGTGTAAATTTACCTTATTGTCTCTGGTACTCAAGGAAATTGTCTCATTCGTCCACACATACTTATTGAACTTTATAGGCAGGCCATTTTTATCCACGGACTCTAATCAGCACTTTTAGTTTTGCAAAAGTTGGTTCACTGTTCGTTTAAGAAATATTACTAACTCGTTCCGAAGTTTGTCAACTGCTGGATGCAGTTACCTGGGCTCCCAAAATTGAAGAAATAGTCTGAATCGAGAATATAATTGTTTAGCCTCAACACACTAAATATTTAGCGTTGAATGTTACGTAGTTATCTCACAGACTGCAACTTGTAAAAATGTTCTAACTGTTTTAACTATTGTTACATGTATCCAGACACTTTCTGGATTTTTTACTTTTCGTCTGTCCACTGCTGTATTCCAAGACGACTTAACTGGAGCTCGCCTCCCCACAGACTCTGCTATGCGCGTATAGCGAACCAACTTCTACAATACCCACAAAAATTACATTCTTGCCACATTCTTGTGTACGACTTGTGTGTTTTATGCCGCTAACCACGCGAGTCCAAATTTTTGTTTATTAATTAATTATTTCCTTTAAATTACCACAATATTTTGGAAATATACGTCCAATATTTTGTTTCCTGCAGGTTGGCAATCTTGGTCAGACTGGTCCCCGTGCAGCGCTTCATGTGCTGAGGGCAAACAGCAGCGACAACGCCTGTGCTTGCTAGCCGAGGGATGTCCTGGTTTCAATACGGAGAGACGTCGGTGCAATATGTTTCCCTGCACAGGTAAGACATTTCTTTCTATTTAGTGATGTGTCAAGCAGCGTCTTCACAATCCACCAGGGTATGTTTACATGTTTAATAATTTCATATTTAACAAACAACGTAATGCGAGATTGTAACGAGGTCAAATCGTTTAAATAGTTTTATTTGGGAATGGAAAATCGTTTTCGGACGATCAGACGGTAGTCCTGGGATGGTCAAGACAGGTTCTCAGCGCTGATGTGTCAGCGACTGATCAAAGACAGGAAGCCGTGAGAAAAGTATCACGCCTGGTTTTCTGTTACTCGATTTGAGTGCACAGAAATGGTTGCATAAATCGAATTAGAGAGAATATATAGAAAATACAACAGAAAGGAAACCGGATCACTATAGCCTGGCTAGGACACGACAGGGCAGATCTCCTAGCGAAGATGGAAGCTGATCATCAAAGAAGATCCAGCAACCTGCCAGTTTGCACCAGCAGGGACTGCAGAGTAGGGTTCTACAAGGAACTGGAGGAAAAAGTGGAGTAGACCAGTCAAACCAGAGAAATGCGGAGTCATCCTCAGAAATGTCAACATCATCAGAGAAATATCGCACCCTAAAGAACTATCTCGAAGACAACAGGTTGTTGTAGCCAGAATAAGAACATTGCACTCCAGTTTCACTCATTCATTCTTGATTTCCAGATCTCCGCAGCCGGTATGCAGCTCATGCAAGGAGCCAACAACAATGTGTCATGTCCTCTTTGACTGCCCCAAATATAGCGAGATAAGAAGATCAACCATAGCCGCACATTCAATGATGGAGATTTGCAACTCATCAGCAGCAATAAACAACCTCATAGACTTTACGATGAAAACTGATTTGTTTAATGTAATTTAAATGTTATACAAATGTAGAACTCAACAGATGTAAGTCGCTAATGACCAAAAGGTTAATGCGACGTTAAATTGTAATAATAAAAAAGAGGACACTGAACCGGCCGAATTTACTTGATAAATGCATCAGAAACTTCGCGAGACATAAAAATTATTAGGATAGTAATTAACGTGAGACGAAAAGTTATTGGATGAATTGTAACGTGTGACGTCCTAGAAGGAATTTAATTTCGGTAATGATTTGATGATGGAAGGATGCTCAGAGGTGAACTATAAATCGAGAGTTGTAAAGCAGTTGTGAAGGAGCAAGAGCTTAACTACACTTCCAGTCATGAGGTAAGGGAAGAGAAGGTGAATTGAAAATAGCAACTCGATTACTAAGAGTTGTTCAAATATAAGCTGAGTCGTCGCGAATTCAAGGGCACAGGCCGACCACGCCTGCAATACATCACGATGTAATCTTTGGAGGCCGGTCCCGCCTAGACAGGGCGATTTTAGGAGTGAATTCGTTGGTTTTGGCTACATCAAATCTCAGGAATTACCTACTAAAGCAAAATGTGTGACCGATAAATGAGAAAACTAAGGTACATAACCATCATTTTGAAAAATCATTTCCGGCGCCTGTTTTTCAAGACCCGATTAATGAGCTTAATATTTATTTGAATTAGACAAAGTCTTATATTCATTTCATATTGGCAGCCAAAGTAGAACTATATCCAGCATGTACAGTTTACACTAAAATAAATTATTCTAAGCTAATAAAGGCAATCAATACGCTGATGAAATGAAAATATCATAAATATATATCACGAAATGTTTGTTTGGACTGCAGGAACTGTGGACTCGTTGGCGCTGCAGGACAAGCGCTACTTCCACCCTGCAAGGGCGCAGTGGCAGAGGGTGTCAGGGAGACCGTCCGCGTGGCGTCTCAGCCCCAACTCGTATATTTGGGTTCCATCCACGCAGCTGTTTCACGAAGCTCCGTTCCCCAAGGAGTTCTCACTCTTCGCCACGCTGCGGCTCCATCCAGAGGTACATGCAATGTATATTTATTTCACTTCACCTTCTTCCCCCGTAGTACACGTCCTGAATTTTGCTATCGGACAAAATCTCTACATAGAAACACATACAAAAATATCTTCAAACGATTATTTAAATTTAATACTAATTTGACTAAAATGAAAGGAGAAAGACTAACAGATACTGAAATATAGGAGTGGGCACACATGAGAGCAACAACCAAATGTTTTATATTTTATAAATAACTAGCTGGGTGCCCGGCGTTGCCCGAGATGTCATTTATCTATAACCATCGATAAGACTCCAATTTTGGTTACTTTTGCGCTATTTTTATGTAAAGCTCCTCGAACCCTATCCCTAAACGTGCTCACCTCCCATGCCGAAGGGGGATGAAGTCATTGACTAAATATATCGGCCGTTTTTACATGTTAGAAGATGACCATCCCCACAAATATGCGATAATGAAAAAGAATGTATTCCACGCAAAAATCGGCCGATTACATTGTCTGAAAATTTATTTCCCCGCCCAACACCTCCCAAACCCGTCGCGTTACCCAGGTTGTCACAATTAGATTCAGTGACATTCATAGTCTCTGAATTGACTCGAATCTCGGTTGCTTTTGCGGGTTTTTATTTAACGTACCACCACCCCACCCCTAAGATTGCTCCCCTCACAGGGGTTAAATTATACACAAACAACATCGGTATAAATACTATCAAAGTAATTAACCCCAGGAAATAATTATCGCAAATATCGACCGTTTAACATGTTTGAAAATTTTCACCCCCGACCACTCCCGCTTCGGGGACTTAAACGGTCAAGTTTAATGTCATAATTAAACTCAGTGCCAATCCCGATAGTTTCTGGTTTCCTTTTATGTAATGCTACTTCACGCCCACCCTTAAGGGTGCACCCTTCTGAGACCGAAAGGAGTTGAAATTATACACAGAGAACATGTAGGGAAATTTTATTAATCTAATTCATCCCAAAATATATTTAATCGTCGCAAAAAACAGCTGGTCAACTCATCCCAACCCAGCCGATACCCGCGCGTTGTCCAGATTGTCATAAATAAATTCAGCGACATCCATTACCTTCGATTTGACTCAAATCTCGGTTGTTTTCCCGTTATTATCAAGGAAATCCCCTCCACCCCCACCCGTATCATGCCTACAAACAACATCGGTAGAAATACTATCAACGTCAATGGTCCCGGCATTTATTTATTACACTCTAATATCGATGATTTAACATGTTAGAAAATTTCCATCCCATCCTCTCCCGCCCCTTGGGGCTAAATGACTCCAATCTCGGTTGTATTCGCGTTATTTTATTGCAGCGTTCCTCCACCCAACACCTAAAAGTGCTCTACTGATAAGCCCGAAAGGGGTTGAAGTTATAATCTGTGAAAATGTAGAGAAATCTCATTGATCCGGAAAAATATTTAGTTGCAAAGTTGATTAACATGTTTGACATTTTCCACCCCCGACCACGCCCGTCCCTGGGACGTTAATTGCTAGTTTATAGCATAATTAAACTCAGCGTGATCCATAACTTTGCTTTTGACTACAGTCTCGTTTGTATTCGAGTTATTTTTTTTGAATATTCCTCCACCCCCACCCCTAGAGTTCTCCTTTCCCATGCCGTAAAATGTTTGAAATTTTACTCACATACATTGATACAAACACTATTAATCACTTTTACCCGGAAAATATTTATCTGACTCAAATATCGGCTGTGTTAACATGTATGAAGATTTCCACCCCCCAACCACCCCCGCTTGGGAGACTTAAACGGCAACTTGAATATCATAATTAAACTCACGGACAAAAATATTTATTCAACACAAATATCGACTGCTTAACATGTTTGAAAATTACAATCCCCGTCCATCCCCACTTGGGGAAGTTAAACTGTAACTTAAACGTCATAATTAAACACAGTAACAAATATAACCCCGGATTCGACTTGAAACTCGAATGTGTTTTCGTAATTTCATGTAATGCCACTCCACCCCAACTCTTAAGGGTGCACCACTCCCATGCCTAAAAGAAGTTGAAATTATACACAGATGAAGTGAAATTTTATAAATGCTATTGATCCAGAATTATATTGATTCGACGCAAAAATCTGCCGGTTAGAATGTTTGAAAATTTCTTTCCCCGCCGATCTCCTCTCATCGACGCTAATTCCCACTCACCCCCGTAAGTGTCTCAGTTTGTTATAAATAGTCTCAGCGACATCCATATTCCCAATTTGACACGAATCTAGGTTGATTTGGCGTTAATTATATGGAACGTCCCTCAACCTTCACACATAAGGGTGCTTCCCTCGCATTCCGAAAGGGGATGAAATTATACACAAACAACATCAGTAGTAATACTACCAATATAATTAACCCAGAAAAATATTTATTCAACGCAAATATCTGCCGTGTTTGCATGTTCCAAAATTTCCACCCCACTACACTTGCATCTGAGGGGTAAATGCCAAGTTGAATGTCATAAACTCAGTGACATCAATAACCTTAGATTTGACTCCAATCTCGGTTGTATTCGCGTTATTTTTCCCTTAAAGCAACTCCACCCCAAACCCGAAGGGTGCCCTTTTCCCAGGGCGTAGGAGATGAAAATTCCCCGCTTCTGGCGGTGGTAGACGCGTCTCACCCCAACAGTGTTGGTTTCCTGGTCGCAAAGAACACGTGTACGAAATTTGGTGAAATTTGCTCCAGCGGTGTAGATTTGTATAACGAACATACAAACATACATACATACACACACTCCTTTTTATTTATAAGAAGACTAGCTGAGGTGTCCGGCTTGTTCGGGTATTTATTTAAATTAACCAGGAGTAGGAATTGATTCGACACAGACATCTTGTTAAATATTTCATTTAACCAGGATCAATAGCGACAGTGTTTCGATCATTTACGCATTTACATTCCCCTCCCGATGCAACTCTAGGAATCTAACTTCAAATAAACAGTGATGACGACTGAAAGAATTCCGGCATTCTCCTATTACATAGAATAAAAGGATCTAAAATCATGTTGATTTAAAACAGCAAAACATATTGTCAAACTTAATAAAGTCTAAAATTGCAGCCGGTACATTAAATGAGTAAATAAATACAACCTTTAACTAAATAGAGACCAAACTATCAAATTAAGCGACACCCAAATCGTTTTATTTGACGTCAATAATTACCGTTTAGGAGTGTTTATAAAATAACGCTAGAGGCGGTAGGTGTCTTAAACCCTCAGTATATGTTCTTGGATAGTCAATAACATGTGTATAGAGTTTACAAATTGATCTACGGATTTAAGATTATAAAATATTTTATCGTTCCCTTCCATCCCCATTCCTAGGGCCTGAACTGCATCTTAACCAGAACTAACTCATTCTGGTTTTTTTTTCGTGTTAGTTTTTTGTAACGTCCCTCTCCCTTATTATTATTTTTAGGGGTTGAAATTTTACATCTGGATAGAAACTTTTAATCACATAGAGCCCGAAAAGTAATTAACTAACGCTAATATCGGCCGTTTTAGCGTGTTTTTAAGTTTCAGCCCTTGAGAGTTGCCTAACGCTTCGAAAGGCCGATAGAAACCTTTTCTGGAACTCAACAGTTTCATCGCAATCGGATGAATGGTTCAGGAGCGTATAGGGAATACAGAAACCATATACATAGATTTTTTTTTAGGGCAACAGGCTACATGAGGGTGATCCACATTGGGCAACTCCCCTTTAATAGCATAGGAAGGGATTAGAAAGGGGGGATGCGGAAGGGTAGAGGAAGGTAGCCAAGGGTTAACTAGGGCCCCCGGGCTATGGTTTAAGGATCCTACCCGGCATTCGCCTAAAGAAATGCAGGGAAAACCTTAGAAAAACCTGCATCGGGTAGGTCGGGCATTGGGTACTTGTCCCACGCCCTTCCGATAGCGGGAGAGGAGTTTGCTGTGGGGACGCAGCATTCCCTTCCCCGTGCCTCGACCAGTTTAGGAGGCAGCTGGCCGACTATTCCAATAGGAATAGCGGACAACTCTTGCCGTATGCCCAAGGTCTGCGACCCCGGAACATACACCTCTCAAAACAGACCCAGGTGCCTCGGCATGTGGGAACCTTAGTTCAAAAAAACCAGAGAGATGTGAGAGCATCCCCAAAGGTAGCCCCCGCCAGAGCTCTCTGGGAACATTCATGATATATATATATATATATATATATATATATAGAGAGAGAGAGAGAGAGAGAGAGAGATGTATAACAATTCAAAATTTTATGTTAAATGTAATTGCATATTTTCACATGTCACATATAACAAAATAAAAACACACAAAAATATAACTATGAAAAGAAAATAATTATTACAAAATTTTAGTAATAAATTCACATATAATAAAAATCTAATGTAATGAAAATGTTTATATTAATGAAAACTATAATAACATCTTAAGACAATCTTTGGTTTTCGGCACACGCGCACTGCAAACAATTCATTCAAAAAGATTAAAGTAAAATTTTAATGGGAGCCGAACATTGGCTCAACGTAAACCGCATGTAGCTCCCGGAGCTGCATTTGCTCTCCTTTATATATATATATATATATATATAGTGTATCAATACTGGAGCTTGAGCATGCGGCAAGAGATTTTCGGTGTTCCTTTTGGAACATTCGGCCAGGTGCCTCATAAACTGGTCGACGAATGCAGAAGGGAATTCAGCGTACTCACAGTTGGCTACCTTGCGCATCCTCCCTTTCAAATTAATTATATTGTATTAAAGGGGAGTTACCACCACGTAGATTGCCCTCGTGTGACCTGTTACTCTAAAAAATATGAAAAAAAAACATAATAAGGATTATTTTAATTTTAATTTAAACATGTTGTTATAATAAGGCTATAATTTCATTTTAATTTTTTAAAACCTTTGTAAATAATTTTATGTTAATTATAATCGCTCCATTTTTCATACACCATGAGTAAACTTTGAGATAATCGCTTCCGTGGTGAACACAACTCATTGGTAAACTTTTTCTCAATTTTTTTATATAAAACACGGATATGTGTTGTCAACTGAAAAACGGCAGAATTGAATTTACATACTTGTAATCCTATTTTCGCAAGGGACGATATAGGTTTGAGTTAAGACTCGGGTTTATAAGAAAGTCAAAAAATATTTGATTACTGGCTACGGATAACTGCTTCGTCTTTGAATTAATAACACTTTCATCAGGAACGTAATTGGAAATTGTTTTTAGGGTTTTAAATTAAATGACCTGATAGAAACCAAAAAGTACGTATTTCGCTAATCATTAAACTACTGTTCTGTATAGAGTAGCAGAAGCTAGGATTCCTCACGCTCATATTATTATTTCGTTGGATGAAATTTACTATTTCATATGTGCTGAGCTCCGTAATCCTCGACAAGCCCCCGAATTGCGTCATATCATAAAGTCTCACGTGATCCACGTCCCTGCGGGACAGTTAATCAACAATCTACTTGAATGAAAGTTGGAAGATTCTCTTAGGGATGTCCCAAGGTATTCGTTAATTAAACTCTTTTGAGGACGGTTATTATCCACAGATTTTTTAATAACTTTCAATTGGCACATAAATGTTTCGCTCTGCTCAAGTGTAAAATCTCTTAAATATATTTGCAAATTTGTTAACAAAGGATTTAGGATTAGTAGTGAACCTGGTGAAGTCGTGCATTTAAATGCAGTTTACAGATCGTCAACACCCAGACTCTATATTAATAAAAAAATGTATACAAATACCGTTTTCTAACTGTGTTTCAGGCGCTTCTGCAGGGTACCTTGTTTAGTCTTCGATCACGACGACAGCAAGACGCATACCTCTCTCTGGAACTGGGAGGTTCCGAAGGCCTTCGACTCGTCCACGCCGGACTGAACGGAACTCAAGTGGTCGGTATACCTGCCCTAGAACTCAAAGACGGCCGCTGGCACAGCCTGGCTGTCGGGTAAGTCTTGACATTAGGCAACCGTCACAAAAGATTGACACAATCAACAATTATCATTGTGAAATTATTATCAGGTTACATGGCGACAACACTGTCAAAACATACATGGATTGCGAGTGGGTCAGCACTAATATTCTCAGAAAGAACTCGCTCGATATACCTGAAGACGCTGACATAGTCATTGGATATTTGTTTATGGTATGTATTCAAACATTTATATACGTTTTAATTTTTCACATTTATTTTAACGTCTACAAATTATATTTTAGATTTCAATTGTGATCATTTAGTTCATCTGTGAAGCAGATATGTAGATAAGTGCCACTTAAAGTCACTTGGGTCTAATAAAATATGTTTACCAATGCAGTCCTATAAAAATTATTTTTGTCATCTATTCAAAGCGTCTTGATTTGACGATGAAGTCTGATAACTCTCTCACCACTTTTGATTTTGAACTTTTGTATCCTATCATTATAGGTTTACTTCCATTCAAGTACTACTTACTAGTTTCTTGATTGTTACATACAATACTTTCTTCGTAATTTCACCAACATCTTATATTCCAATATTCTCTGTCCATTTTGAAATTTAAAATTTTGATTACTGGGAGGAGGGAATTAGATAAATAGGATTTAATTGATATAAAAAACTGAAACAAGAATATAATTAATTATAAAATAATAATTTAGTAACAAAAAAAATAAAATTGACTTAAATAAAATAATTATGACAAAATTTAAAATTAAGTTACATGTAAAAAGTTAAAGTAATATAGTGATTCATGAATGTAAGCTTACTCGGTGTAAATTATTAATAATTGTTTCGCGATTTAGTGGAAGAGAATGACCGCAGAAACGTCAAAAATTTATTAATAATATATCATAATCTAATCTTTCACGCAGGGTTCTTAAATAAAAATTGGGAGTGGGGGGGGGTGTACCTAAACATGAATGAAACCATTTAATTTATCCGTCGAAACAACTTAGGATCCTGGCAATACGATACTTGAAAAATAAATCAAAATTGCCATTGTATCGTACCGGTGCTTTTTGTCTACTGCTTCTGCGTTGAAGTTTCAACCGATCTGCGCTGGCGTCGGATGGCGTCGCTTACTTGAGAGGATGCAGCAGGATCCATTACTGGCAGGCGTGGGACGGAAAATTTTAGGGGCGTAAATGAAACCCGACTGATATCTCTCTCTCTTCACTTGAAACCGAATCAAAATTGCTCGGGTTGTGAACTGGACCCAACTAGACTTCAAAACTCTTTATTTCTCTGCGTCACGACTGAGGAACGGATGCCTATATTCTTCTATTACCCCCTCCGATTTCGACTCTCGAAACTCAAAATCCCTTCATACTTTTGTTTGAATGTCTTTGTTTCGTCTCAGCTAAGATGGTAGCCAATGAAATCTACCTAAACGAAATTCTTCCATATGATTAAAATTTTTTGTGTGCCCGTCTGCGAAATAGATGCTTCTGGGACGCTAATTACTTCGGCCTAATAATTTTGGTGTTCACTTTTAGCTGTCAGACACCCTCTTAAAGCACTCTTATTGTCTGCAGGTCCATTGTATCTATTTCCTTTGAACCAAAGGCCTCCTTATTCGCCAGTCCTCATCACCTAACGAAACAAGAAGGGTTGAGCCCCGAAATATCACGCGTAAACCATCATTCATTTAATCAATTTCATTTTCAAGTTTACATTACCATTATGTAGTAAAGTTTTATTTGGATGTGTTTGTCTTTAACATTTACGTATAAATTTGTATCTTTTCAGACTTTTGTGTATTACGTTTTGAACTAGCAGATATCTACGGTTGTTCGTGTTTAACCCATTTATCTCTGCCACGTTGGTCACTACGCGGGAAATTAACTTCTTAACACCTCAGATTGATTTTATAATTCACATTTAGTGTTAATTGAACAGCTCGAGAATTTATGCAATACCATGTACTCCAGTCACGTGATGAGACTGAAGCTCCCGTGCTGAGAGATTGTCGTTTAAGCATTTTGTTAACTCTCAGTCGCTTCCTGTGGCCACAGTTGCTGTCACTCTCAGCCGTTCCTTTGTTTTCGGGTCAAAAATATTTTTCTTCAGCATATATTTTAATAATGAAAATTATAAAATAATCTTGCAATTTGTTATTGGAACGCGAGGAATTTAATTATGTAATTCGTTACTTTGGTTACCAGAATACTAATGAATATTGGCATCTATTTTCGTACAAGTCTTTTTATATATGCAAATATCAACTTAGTAATGCATAAGTAACTCCCTGAATCACGTGTAGGACGGTCTAGTTTGTAATGTGCACCACCATCGATCAATACTTCAGCTAGTTGATGTTCAATATTTGATGTATATTTTTAAACAAAGTTAGAGTTTATCTCTCAAAGTTGACTATGAATTACTAATTTATCAAAAATAAATTGACAAATGTATATTCATGTACACACAAGAGTCACGTTGATTGCAATCAGTTACAAACACTTGATATTTTTCTTGTTTTAATTTCCTGTAACAAAAATGTAACAATACCACGAATATATTCAAGAAATAAGCACAAATGTGAACAAAAATTATTTCGTAACTCGTGCGTATTTAACATTAACTTCTACACAACTCCGGAGTTTCGCTACAGTTTAAGAACAAAGACGAAGCAGGGTAACTAATGAAGCAGATACTAATAAATTGACTTAAATATGTAACTAACACAAACTCAAAATAATACAGCACTGAAATAAAGATAAATGTGAAGAAATAATGAACATAATTATTATAAATGGTCTTGCTAGCTGGAAGATATTAAATAAGCTTTCTGCAAGGATGTCGTTTCAAAAGACACGACCAATTATCTCAGCGATGAATTCATGTCCACTTAGTTAATTATGAAAGAGAATGTGAAATGTGCATGCATGGACATCGTATTTGTTTAATACACTCTTTATTGTATTATTATCATTCCAGAGTATCAATAATTTTACAATTAATGCATAATCTTTAAATTAGAGATTAGATGCACTATTAATCGTAACGATATCATTATATTTATTCAATTATTTGATACCGACTTTTGTTCATTAACATTTCTTACATTAACAAAAAATGTTACACAAAATGTTATATAGGCCTATTAAAAATTGACAAATATAATATATCATACATTACATAATTATTCATAAATATAATTATATCTTTAATAAAAATTTAATATTTCATAAAGTTTAAAATGAAATAAATCAATATCTTAAGCATTAATCGAAGTTCACATTCATATTATGGGATTGTTTAAAATATAATGTGCTGTATAATGCTTTACTAACGTGGCACGTTCACTGAAAATAACAACCAATTCAATATATAAATTAATTTATTCGACACTAATAAAAAAACTTACAAGTATTAAATATATACATATTGTCCCGACTCATGAAAACCCAGGTATTATTGTGGTAAAAAAAGGCCCGGGAAAACGGAATTTAAACAAAGAGACCTACGTAACCATGAGAAGTGACGAAATTGGTTACCAGACTGTGGGGGGGGGGGGCGTCTCGTCCCTCGCAGCTGGTCAGGGGATTTGTAACCTCAGATGGAGTCTCGTTGAGATGATGAATTCCTGCCGAGTCCGAAAACCAGAGTGACTGCTCAAATCCACTTCTACAGACAAAATGATCTTCCATCTTCCACTTCTAGAAAGCGGTGTGTCCAACTGCATTCCTATTGGTGTTTTGTAATATTTTTTGGACAAATCACAGGCCTCAGACAATCTGACGTCGTTAATCTCGTATTTCTATATTGTGACGTAAGCTATAAGTCTGCACCTGGTACAGTTATAACCCCCAACCAGACTGGTACCAAACGGTATTTTCCCCTAATGGTGGAAGAATTAGCGAAAACATGATTGCTCACGCGATTAAACAAAACTGACTAAAATATCAGGGGGAATTAATGAGACGTTTATACTATAATAACGCACTATACGCCAAATATAAATTTTGTAAACTAGCAGGTACTCTGAAATTCAACAAATCAAGTAAATAAACATAATCAATATAATTATTAACAACCTTTAAATAGATTTTAAATTTTTAACACAGATTTCAGTTTCCTCAGATGGTATTTTGAATTCTGTAGCAATATTTTTATAATTATGGTGTGTAAATGGGTCTGACAAATTTATTCTATAAGACTTGGTTCTAAAAAATTTGAATTGTAAATTTTCAATTTTCAATAAATATGTACTCGTGAAAGTTTACCAAACTTTAAATGCAAACATTAATATAACTTTTTCTTAGTTAAAGGGGAACAGATTAATGTACATTTTGTTCTAAAAATACCTAAAAATTCCACATATTTATTTATTGACACAATAATACGTTCTAAAATGTTATTTTGGAATCAAATATTAATTATAAGTTTTAAATAACATTAACTCTTTTTCCAGAGGCACGACCATCAATATTAAAAGTATCAATATTGTAATACCATCAATATTAGTAGAAAAATGAGAATGTAATTGTTTAACACTTAAATGTATTTCATTACATTCTCTCTACACCACTTAGAAAAATTGTTTAAATATTGTTGTAAGTCAATACAATCCGTATTACATTTAGTTAAGGTATTAGGATGGAAAAATTCCGACCGGACTGAGAATCGAACCCAGGACCTTCCACTTACCGGGCGGCTGCTCTGACTACTGATTGAATTAATATAAATTGGGACGCATTCACATTATCAAGCAATTTTGAAGTAGAATAACAAGCTTCACAAATTTAACAAGTATATTTTTATATTAACTGTATCTGTCTGACAAAAGTTACCATGAACTTCCTATTTAGAATCTCGTCTGATACTTTGGAAACGGTGTTTTTACTATTGACTGTAAATTTCCTTTCCAGTTATAGGAATGAAATTTCAGGATGAATCTTTGCCTCATCACTACAAATTGATCAAAATATATTCTTGCATATTCTTTGAATATTTTTCCCTTAAAAATTCTGTTAACCTGCCGAAAATGATTTTAACTCCAGCTTATAACAGTCGGTAGCTTTAGACTAGTTCATTTAAAAAATGAATGTAAAAATGTTTTCATTCATTAAGAAAATCTTGATCACTTCACCGGCTTTTAAAACTCGTTTCTGTTTGGTTTGTTCAATAATTAATACTACACCACAGAACTTATTTTATCTGCTACGATGAGTTGTTCTCCAAACAGGGTCCAGGCATCGAGTCGGGAATCCTGCGTTACCACTGCAAATTCCATCTGCAGTCATTGTGAGGACAAGCCTGTATCAGTACAGGTTTCTCACTTAATCGAATCCATAAACTATAGCCAGGGAGACCTAGTTAACCTTGCCTGCATTGCTGTCCCCTTTCCCATCCCTGAAACGTGCTATTATACGAAACTGAACACATTGTGGCTTACCCTCATGTAGCCAGTTTCTGAAAAAAATTACGATAATCAATAGAAATTACTTCATTGAAATTATTTCTTTGCATCCATATTTTTTCACTACTTCTACATCTGGAATGGAAATGTTACAATCGTTAATTTTAGTAGGTCTCGATTAATAAGCTGCTGGAACTATTCTAGGGTTTCCAACCGGCTGGAGTTTCCTGGGCACGACATTTTGTCAACTAACACCGTCGACATATTCTAGGGAATCGTCGTCGTGCTTAGTAAATTCAAGCCGGTTGGAAACCCGAGAATAGTTCCACCATGTTACTCTCGTATTTAAAAGTCAACAAATAATTTTTAATACAGTGTATCGGTTTAATTTCGTCAAAATTTTCACTCTTTCGGCGCAAAAGTAAATTATTTTTATAAAATTTTATGATGGTTAATTTTTGATACGTAAAACGTTTACGCACAATTTCTTTCTTCCTTACAAAACTGTTATCCAATTATGTTGACATTTCCGAATTACATAAAAATATCTCTTCGAACCCGGTGTTTATAACGCATTTAAGATCTGGACGTTAGGCAACTCCCCACGCCAATTCGTATTTCATAAGCGGTTAGACAATGACACCTGCATTTACAGTTGTGTGCAGTAAATGATGTTGGGCAGTTAGTCTGTCACTTTGTATGAGAGGACTGACCGTATAGTCAGCCCATTGTATCTGTGGCTGCTCATAATAGCTGTGCTAAATTGTCTTCATCTACAGTAACAACATTTCGTAGTGTATGTGTCTACACTTATTAGTGAATATTTGACTCTTATGTAGATTTAAACTTATATTAATTCAAGTAAATTGTGACGTAGTTTTAAATTAATATTTCCTCGTTTATTAAAGCACGATAACATTTATAAATTTTGTACGAAAGTCCGTAATATTAAGTATAATTTATAACAGATTGATTAATTGTACTTTGTATCAGAAAAACGGATAGACTATACTAAGAACCAGATAGATTGACATTTATTTTAAATAATAGAAACTATAAAAATTTTAAAAATTTTAAAAATTGATATTTAAGTCTGATTTGTATTACTTTAACTAAGAAAAGATCCCGGGTTCGAATCCTGTCCGCTAAAGATATTTCCATCCTGATACTTTAATTCAATTTATTTTTACGGTCTTTACGGCATAAGCTTGAGAAAGATTTCTGTCTATTCTTGAATATGACATATTTCTGACTAGTCACATCCAATAGAAGGATATACTCGTTGTGCGTCTTGTTATATTTTGGTATATAATAACGCATACACGCACGAAATTCAAATATTAAAAATAATTGCGTTTTAATTAATTTTAAGCGATTTCATTTAGAGTAAATAATTGAAACGAACTTTATTGACAACTATCTGGATGCCCTGCGTTTCCCGTGTACTTCTTTATATAAACCCCAAAAAGTATTTAATTCTATGTTATTCTTTAGTAAAGAAGTGACAACCTAAATCTATCTATTCCTAGTTCCGCACATACTTTCCACCGATAGTGCATTAATTGAACTGCTATAAAATACATCTTTATCCCAACAAATATACCTCCGAATTTCTTTACAAACATAAAATATTGAGTATTGCAGAATATAATTGTCCTTCAGTCTTCAGACATTACCAAGATTAAATTTGTGAAATTGTTAGCTAGATTCACAATGTAAACAAATGGTCGCCATATTGGAAAAATAACTTACATTTTCTGCAGGGATCGTAAAGTATTTCGTCGTATTGTTTTTATCATCATTCGCTGGAGTATTATTGGATATAATCATACTTGTTATTGAATGAAAATATTTCCGCTTTATTTCATTACAGAAAATGAACTATTTCCTTTGTTTGTCGCGTAGTAAAAAAGTCTCTCTTTCTGACGCGTGACGTCACGGTATCTTGGCGTGTATTAATTTAACACAAAATGATCAAATTTTTCAATTAAAATTCTTTACACCTTTATCCTAGGGGGTTTTCAACCCCACAGTACCGTTTCTCGAATTTTGAAGAATATATGTACCAATTTTTGTTTCAATCTGCCCACACGTTTAAATTTTTATAGAAATTAACGTAAATACATACATAATACATACATACATACATACAAATATACATATATTTTTATTATATAGATTAAAATAGTCTAACAAGCAATATGGAAAAATATATAGTACGTTTTCATATCGTTGCAAAAACGGATTATACGAAATTTAATTCTGCCCTAACATAAAATTTGATAACATGTATGTGTAAGAGGGAATTTCCATGAAGACGAATAATAGAATATGTAACTTCTATTTGTTAACGCATGTTTCTAACATATTATAAAAATCGTAGAATTTGTCATACAGTGACTTTAACCTGTCCTTTATAATGTAGTTTAGTCGTGTCGAAACACACGTTACACTAAAACACACACACACACGCAGACATCCACACGCACACACATATAAATCATTTTTAATAATCTGTGTGAACGGTAAGTAATATATAGCATATGACAAAAATTATATATAATTATTTCAATATGTTCCACTATTTTGAGATAATGTATAAAAGATCAACTAAAAGTAAATTGATTACAGTAACAATACTCGCGGAAATAAGCACTTCAATAATTAAAATACGTAACGTTAAAAAGTTTTAGAAATAAGGAAAATTTTAATATTATTTTAAATCTGATGATCATTTAAATTAATAAATGATTGGATGTATGAAGAAGGTTTACAAATGGCATTGAGTGAACAGTACAACGTTATTGAATTCATGGAGTTGAGAAAATAATATGAAGAGCTCGATAAATTTGAGAGTGTCTTTTTCATCACCAAAATGTCTTTGATGAAGCTCTGAAAGCTGTAGGTACCAGTTCATAATCAGTAGCTTACCATAACAACGTAAATAATAACAAAACTACATTCGCAGACGAGTGAACGTTTTAAACGATTACCCCTCATGTAGCCCGTTACCCTAAAAAAAATGAAAGTAATTGAAGGAAGCTCCGCCAGAGAGCTCTGGCGGAGGCAACCTTTGGGGATGCCATCACATCTCTCTGGTTTTTTTGAACTTATGTTCCCACATGCCGAGGCACCTCGGCCTGTATGAGAGGTGTATGTTCCGGGGGCGCAGACCTTGGCCATACGATAAGAGTTGTCCGCTATTCCTATTGAAATAGTCGGCTAGCTGCCTCCTAAACCGGTCAAGGCAGGGCGAGGGGAAAGCGGCGACCCCACAACAAACACCTCTCCCGCCATCGGAAGTGCGTGGGACAAGTACCAAATGCCCGACCTACCTGATGAAGGTTTTTCTACGGTTTTTAAGGCGGGTAGGATCCTTAAACCATAGCCCGGGGGCTTCCGCATTCCCCCTTTCAAATCCTTTCCTATGCTATTAAAGGAGAGTTGCAACTATGTGGATTACCCTCATGTAGCCTGTTACCCTTAAAAAAGAAAGTAAATCTGAAAAGTATGTAATTGTTTTAAACAAATTAATTGGTAAAAATAAATGAAATTATTTATATGTTAATAAAAATTTTATCCAGTATACACATGAGCTCACTATTTGTTGCGGACACTCCATTTATTACTAACGGAATAACAACACGACAAAATTTGATAGCAGCAGAAGAAACTATTAATTTGTAAAATATGATAGATTTGAGAAACTGAGGCAAACTTGATGAAAGTAAAGTTAAAACAAAACTAAATTGTTTTAATTCAATTTATGATACAGAAGAAAGCTGCTTTGCAATAATTTTCATTAACTCTTATTTAAATAATTAATTATCAACATACATTTAAAGATAATAATGTAAAATTCTTAAATCAATTTATTAGTCATGAGAAATTAATATTTATTGATTTTTACTTTTGGATAATGTGGTTAATATTTCTACGGAAGGATTTTTTAACGTAATAGTTAACTTGAAACAGCCGGAAATATTGGTAGGGAAAATAATTGTAGAATTAGTTTTAATATTTAATATTGTGCGTATTTATTTAGCAGAATGTTAACACCACACTGCAGAACTGACCACTGCTAGATTCCTCAAAGATTACTGTAGTTTTTCTACCTGTCCCTCGGACCAGGGTTTTCTCCAAAACAATAGTGTCCGGCCATCTGGCCATCCGTCCACTACCTTACCAATCCTGAACAGAATTAACTGCTATAGATATTATTTTCAGAGCATATGGTCTTTATATGAGTCATTGTCGAACAAGAGTATGATTTTATTATTTTCAATATTGACAAATACATTCCGAACTGGCTATTAATACCGACAATGTTACGGATATGTATAACGGAGTCCATTAGAAGTTTTCTAAATTATGTGGAAAATAACAACAGACAATTTATTTATAAACATTTTCCTGCTACTATTTAATATTGGTTAAAGATACTAGGGGATACATTTTGATAAAGGGAAAATTTAATTTTGGATTTTGCATGCAGAACCAATATTAGCCATTAACAGATGGTCAATTGGCCCATAATGGGTGCATAACCAATCGAGCCTAAAATTCGAGGTGACAGGAATTAATTAAGGATCACGTGAAAGGCAGCTCCGTGTGTGCGGTTGTGGCGAATTTATCTTTCAATTAGCGAGATTACTATCAATAGCGGAAATTTTATATAGTCTTCGAAAATCCTACTGTATTGGTACGGGTTTGTAAGGCAGACACAGGGAGAAATTGAGCCTTCAATCCAATTTGAACTATTTCTTGATTTTGGAGACATATTTTCCTGTTTCTAAATTTACTAAAATAGTAATAAGTTGTTTCTTGTTCATATTTGAGTCTGATGTTTTCTGGTATCAAATGTAAAAGTTTATAACAAAGAAAAACAAATTGATGTGTGATTCGAGTCGATCTTACTAGCCTCGAACAGCTATTTTTGTAGTACTATTATTTGATATTTTAACATTATAGCTGATATTATATCAAAATAGTTCATATGGTTCAGGGGCGGAATTCCAACGGAGGAAGGGCAGTTTCTTGGACAAGAATCCCTAGGCGATTAATCATAAAACCGATCCACTAAAGAATTATTACTTTTCAGCTACAGGTCCGAATTCAGGTTTTGTTTGCCCAGCAATTAATCTTTTCGCCTCTGCTGGGTGAAATGTAGGTTTATTATCGCTTTTATGGCGCTGCATTAAGGCGTAAAACTAAAAGCGTGAAGCCAACAGCTGTGCTTAAACCCCATGGAAACTCAATACCAATCTTTAACGAAACTTTATAGACCATACACATTACCATTGCTAGATTACTTCTTGCATTATTTTCAAAACTTGCAATAATTTAAATTTAAAAACATTAAAGACAAAATTAAAATTTTAGATACGTTATTTACACAGATATGTTGCATGTTATTTTCAAAATTAATTGTTTATATTGTACTTATTTATATCTCTGGTTTTTTTTAACTAAGGTTCCCACATGCCGAGGCACCTCGGTCTGTTTTGAGAGGTGTATGTTACGGGGTCGGAAACCTTTGGCATACGGTAAGAGTTGTCTGCTATTCCTATTGGAATAGTCGGCCAGCTGCCTCCTAAACTGGCCATGGCATGGCGGGGGGTAAGCTGCGACCCCACAGCAAACCCTTCTCCCGCCATCGGAAGGGCGTGGGACAAGTACAAAATGCCCGACCTACCTGATGCAGGTTTTTATAGGGTTTGTCCTGCATTACTTTTAGGCGAATGCCGGGTAGGATCCTTAAACTATAGCCGGGGGACGCTAGTAACCCTGGGCTACCTTCCTCTACCCTTCCGCATCCCCCCTTTCAAATCCCTTCCTATGCAATTAAAGGGGAGTTGCCCAAAGTGGATTACCCTCATGTAGCCTGTTGCCCTAAAAAACATCGGTCGAATGGTACGCTATCTAAACACTAGAATCAATAAACATAAAAATAATTTGAAATTGAACGTGCAAAATTATTCAGATGTGTCCAAACATATTTATTAAAAAATCATTTTGATTGGCACAATGTAGAGGTTTTTGATGAATAATGTAAATTTTATTCTAGATTGATGACTGAAATGTTAAATACTAGATCCGATATTTCGGCTATTAATGTAAAAAATGACACCAATTATTTAAATAAAATTTATGAAGTCTTATTATTATTATATATTTTTGTACTATATAAATTTATTATTTCGGTTGACATTTTAAAATTCAATAATATACTTAACAGCTATGTCACCAATTCACTTCGGCCACAACGTGCGTACAACGCCGGTGTTAGAAATTTATTCTTATCGAAATTAATTAATTGTATTTGTAGTAAAAAGTATAATGTCTCTTATATTCTGTTACCTTAAACGTTTTAAATAGCTGAATGTAATTGAATTTGTATACCGTAAGAGGCCCCAATTAGGGATATTCGTTGTGTTTGTTAAATATAATGTTTTAAATTTGATAATATTTTTTTCTAATAGGCTGGTGTTTTTTACATTTATTTAAAAAGCAGTCAGATTATTATAGTTGTTTAACTATATTTTTTATATTTTATGATTTGTAAGAATACAATTCTAAATTATCATTTTGAGGATTTGTCAGAACTTAAATTTAATCCGGTCAGTTAATTTCTGGTACTATCCAACTATGCATAAACCATGTATTTCTCTGTGCAAGATGAAAATATGTTCCAAACAGAGGCTGTTGTAAGTTACAGTTCTCTTCGCCTCTGCATCCTACAAACCTCATTTTTCTTCATACGAGCTAATGAAATAAGATGCCGGCGCGGAACTAAGAGATAAATAACTGAGCGGCATGAAAAGACGACTCCCCTACACAGAGCAAGTATCCAGTAACAACTAATTTACTCCGGTGTTTACATAATGCATTATATAATGAAACAATTGTAGAGAACAAATTTTATGACATCTTTAATAACTTATGTAAGCAGTCTAAATACGTCATTTTCCACGGGTGTAATATAAATATAGAACTATAGTTATTGCCTGGCAAACTTTGCGAAAATACATTATTATTCACTAATATATTATGTTTTTTTCAAATATTTTTGTAGAATATTGTAAAATCACCCGTTTGGAATTTTATTATTTCAATTGAATTTTATATATAATCCGATGCAAACCCCAGGTTTAATCAGTCGTAAATTAAACACTTTTATTTTCTAAGTATGTTTTCAAAACTAAATATAAAATTATATAGTTGATCAATCAGACTTTATATATAAAATAGATATTTGTGACAAGTTATATTCGTCTTACAAACTATGATTTAACGTAGTATCATAAAAAAATTCTAAAGCTTGTACTAAACCGAACAGTATCGTATCTGATCACATTCTAAATTTAAAAGAAATGTTGAAACATATGTATAAAGATGAAAGATTGAATTGGCGAAAAGAAATCGCAGAAAGAGCGAAACATTCAAAATATAATTGTGGGGTTTCATCACGGGTCAATAAATTATACAACGTTTCGACGTCATTGTCACCAGGTTGACAGTGAACGGAACTTTTATGAATCAAACATTGGCCCCGGTTAAGCCGGAGAATTTCATTTGGAACAAATTCACCGGAAAAGTTTTCGCACTCTAATAGCGAGAGCTAAATTTTTAAAACTAACAGCCATTAACATAAAATAATAAATTTTGTATAATTTTGTTATATCGTATAACTTCCATAACGTCACTCCTGACTTCGATAACTGTCGATATTTTAAGTTGATATATTTTAGAAACAAACGAGGTACGCGCACACTCACACACAGACACACACACACACACACACACACACACACATATATATATATATATATATATATATATATATATGCAAAAATCAATATAAGTAAATTATGACGAGGTAATATAAAAAATATTATGACTAAACATAAAATACCAGGTTAGTTCGGAATATTTTTAATTGTAGACGTAGCTTCTGAGTTTTGCGGACATTTTTATCATTCAAGAATATCCCAATGAGTTGCGTTGAATCTTTCATCGGTAATTCCGATGGATCAACTGCTTTATCATATCTATATGATCAGGAACAAAAAACTATTATATGTTGCTGCATATACAATATATGTCGTGGTAATGAAAAATAAACTTAATTAGTTAAGGAACAAGATTTTGGAACTTTGAATTTTTGGCGGCGTACACATACGATTTGTGTACAATAATATGGGTCTATAATTCTTGCTTGCTGTGTTTATTGTCGTGTAACACTGCTGGACGAGCGGAGCTTTAGTGTGTGTGTTTGGGAGGCAGAAGAGTACAGTACAGAAATGCAGATAGTGTGTGTTCTTGGGAGGCAAAGCAGTAAATAGTCAGAAAACTTAGATATTCAGAACGAGTGAGTTTTTCGGAGAACATAGGAGAATATGTTATGAAAAGCTGGAGTGTGTTAGGAGTCGCCGGTTTCCAGTTTTTGGCAAACAACCTGCGACGATACTATGCCGACTGTTTATTTCCCTGATGCAGAATAATTTCGGAGTCTAGCAAACGCTCACGAATCATACGATTCGTCAGTTCTTGGGCGCCAGGTTATTTTATCAAGTGAATAACCAAACTTTGATGATTTTAATAATTTATTTATCGAGAGAAAAGCAAAACAATTAGTATGGTCGAATACAGGAAGCAGGAAGTGTTGTATGTGCAAATAATAGCCACAAGTAAATTCTGTGTAAAACGTGGCCTGTATATAAAAAGTGTTAAGCAATAATCGAGTGTGTACGAGCCCCTTCTTTTTCGCACAGCAAAACTATAAGGTAAATTAAAGAATTTATTATAGGTAAACCCAACAGTAAATGATATTTTATCGTCATATTTAAGATTTCAATATTTCACTGATTGTTTAAAGTAAGAATTTTCTCATTTTTTAAATATTAATTGCTTGTCGTAAATATTCTTTATTGGAGGCCCGATAGTCGGCCCTGAGATCATCAAGCCGTGGCATATTATCAAGTTTTTACCAACATGTAATATAATTTCATTGATTATAATAATTTGATGTTAATAAATCAACTTTGATGTATATTTTAAACTCTGATCTTTTTAATTAAAATGCCATAATTTAATTTTAATTTGCTTATTTCAATCATATAATGGTAAATACTACATTTTGGCGTCTTCAACGTGTGGCACGTATTAACATAGAATTATTTCAATCATATAATTGCATATACTATATTTTGACACTCCAACGTGCATTTTATTTTTCTTTGAATAAATGAATTCATTACAATATATATATATATATATATATATATATATATATATATATATATATATATATAATATTAAAATAAAATTTAAGCTTTCAACTGGAATAGTTAATTTTGATTCAAAAGAAAAGTATTGCGTATAACCGACAGCTATATCGACAACAAAAAATTGAAGAACGGCTTGAAGGAAATAAAACTAAAATTTGTGACTGATTTAGATTAGTATTTTGTATTGGATCAATAAAATTGTATAAATATCCGTCTCAATTAAATTAAAATTTTTAGATGTTTATTGAATTTTATTGCAACTAACTTAATTTTAAGATTAAGAAAATTGTCCTACGACTTTTTCTTACCGTTTGAGAGATATGTATTAACCAAAATTTTCTTCTGAAAGGAAAATTTTCCTCACTTTGACGGAAAAATGACGAAATAAAAGTTACACTCATGAAGGCACGTTACCAGATCAATACCATGTACATCTTGTGCTATATTGTTAGTTATCTTCTGGATGAATTTATAATTCTAGTTTCTCTAATTTTCCTTACAAATATTACTTGTCATACAGTTACATAACTTTTTCTATTATATTCTTCGAATTATATATTATTATTTTATTCGTAGAGAATTTAACTGCGTAGTAGATGGGAAGCTATCCAGGCGGGAACGGATGTGGGATGACTAGGAGAGAAGATCTGCTTTCAGGGCAAGTTCAACAGTTCTCAATCCGTTTCAGGTTGCAGTGCTAGGGAGTATAAATACAGAGTACACTGTTTAGATGGAGCCCCACCACCGACCACGAGAGACAATATGAATTATTTTATTGGTTCCTTACTGCGTGTGGCGGCGCCTAGACGCTAGGGATGGAGAATTTTCTCCATTGGAATAAAGTCACTCTGCATTCAGTATTTTTACAGTCTTGTGGTTGTGAAGGTACCTGGGCTTGCAACAGTTCAGTATTTATATAAAATTTTAACTGTTAACTTTTTTTGCTTCTTCTACTTTGTTTAAGTCTAGGACCTACGCGTTATCGATTTTCATATCTCCTATACTAGTTTTCTTGGTATCGACACAGAAGAGGAAACGGCACTAGATTTTCCTATGACCCACTCCAACACTATCTGATCATTTCCGTTCCTTAACTAAAAACTACAAAGTTAGTAAAATACTTCTTATTAGATTTGCGAGCTATGATTATGGAGTCCTTTTTACATATTTAATAATTGTCTATGAAGACATTCATTGAGGGCTATTATATCTTATTTTGAGAAAAAATCATTCATACATTAGTAATAGACTATATATTGTTTCTAAATTTTTAATCGTGCAAAATGTGAGAAAGTATTAATATTAAGTAGTTTCAAGTCTTCTATAATTGCTTGTGGATGGTGCACTGGGCCTGTTAATAGGGAAGGAACGAATAATCAAAATGGTATTCAAATCGGATTCAAGTACTTCGAAATTTTAGTTTAATGTTGTTTATCGAATTTATGAAACTAACAAGTATTTGAAGTTATTACTACTAATTCCAAATAATAAAAGTTATTTCTGTGAACAAATATATATTTTTTGACGATGGAAGCATCACTGCACCCTGGTAGCACATCAAAGGATATTTATTCCTTAACTGTTGACAATTCGCCGCAGAACCATTATTTTATTCCAAATTTTAAGATTTAGTCGTGATTTAATTGCTTTAAACATATTTCTTTTAGTGCTATTATTCCTCCATTTCTACCGCTATTTTTTATTTTATTGTTAAAAACTATAATTGGGCATATGTTCTGCGGTGGATATAGAATGCACATACACACAAACACCAATAAATATATATTCGTACAATGTAAATGAATTCACATTTAAACAGTGTTCAATTAAAAGTTTTTAGACATAAATCTTACCCATACCTAATACTAATAACAATTCACTGGCGCTTCAGTTTCACTAAGAAACGGTTTGTGATATATAGTGCTTATATATTTGTAAGGTTGAAGGTAATTTACTCCAATAACTAATAATTCAATTTATAAAATAATATTTTATTGCATCGTTTTTTTATTTGATTTATTTTTGAATTTATGATATCCCTTTCCCCTTTCACTATCCATCAAGGCCTTCTGTATTCATTTATCAGACGATCAAAAAACCACCCTCTCGACACCGTCTCGTTTTACTTCCTGCTTCGACTATTATTTAATAACAGTAAGTTTTATCCTGACCATTACAATTCTTCACTGTCTTTTCATTTTAGAGAGAAAGGTTTTCACGATTTTTTGTATGATTTCTAACGTTTATTTTATACATTTTTCAATATTGACGAATATGACTTGCAAAAATGCATTACATCAAATTTTAATCCGAAGCAATTAAGTTCCATAAATATAACGGAGCCTTACTTAATATGCGCTTTCGCAGTCGAGTGAATTCAGTATATATTGCAAACAACAAACCTGTTTGAGAAGCTGCTGCAGTGAGGCTTGTGTAGAAGGTGGTAACATAATTAATATTCCTCGGGTTTCCAGACGGGCGAACTTATTTCCATACAGAATTTCAATGGTTTACACCAACGTCGCAGTGAGGAGAAGAGTCAAATTCCGTCTGTGGTGAGGTCTTTATCGACGTTATCTGCTTTCTTATAATTAGAAGCCCCTTCGAAAACCATTTCATGTTCCGGTGATGGTTAATTTTCAGATTTTTTGTTAATTACAGCCGTGTATTTTAATTTTAATAAAATCATATATTTTAAAAGTATATAAAAATGAGTTCATTTCTATTTCAACTCTTATATGTTAGAACTGATTCTCTTTATCTTCATTATGCATTAAACATAAGGAATTCCCTTGGAGATCGACTGAAGTTTCGACAAGGTTTTTCTACCTGTTATAAAAATTTATTTTAGTTTTATAGAATGTAATTGTTAGATAATATCCTACTTAATATTCTTCTTTAGTTATCATCCCTAAGACCGTTATGATGAAATTTCTCTTTTGAGAACCTTTTTTCTTTTCTTGGAAAATTATTAAAGATTTCCCTTGCCTTACGGTAAGATGATGGGAGCGAACACATGCAAACGTGGCAGCGGGAGCTCTGAAATGGGTTTTGGTGATTACGCTGAAAATGAGATAGACTCAAACATCCATGAACATTCGCCGGGATTCCAACCCCGGACCTCTGTGATGAGAGGCAATGGCGCTACCGGCTTCACCATAGCAGGCCATTAACAACTAATTCCTGCCTTACCAAACATAGCTGACGTTGTGATAATTTGGATAGCTATAATTACCTGTACTTATAAAACGTTTTTACAACCATTTATTTAACATTTACTTGAGAGATGAATTTATAGTACCTCATAAATTGTCCTTCGCTGGTTTGTTACAGCCTCCATAATTTAATTTGTTATTTTCCGGCTTATGTTCAAGATATTCAATTAAATTTTCGAATGGTTAGTTTGTGCTAAATGTGCATCACCCGTATTGTAATAAGAGGAACAATTTTCTTTCATAGCCGGTAAGAGTAGAACATACAAACTTTTATTGCTTGATGTATTCAGAAAGGTATGCTCAACTTTTCCGATGATATTTTGACGTCGAAATGCTAGAATTTCGAGTATTAACAATTATGAACCTTTCTTTTAATGACTTTCGATAAAATAGTTGTATCTTAGATAATTTAAAACTATTAGAAATTGATTTAGATGTGTCGATATTCTATAATTTTTGGAACTAGGCTTCAGAACATGTAAATTTGTTTGATTTTCTAACGAGGCACTGCAAATCTAATCTGCTTCTTAGTCATGTGATGTCATTTATTTAGAAACATTTTAATAAACGCTGTATTGAAGCACTTTACTGTAAACCAATTGGCAGACACCTTGTAAGACAAACAGATACTTTCCTTAAAACTTAAATTTAAAATTTTTAATTTCACGTCTGTTTTGAATTAATAAAACAATTAATGATCTCATACAGACACTTTTTATTTATATTGTAACGACGTTTCAATACCTTTTTGCATCTTCAGGTATTTTCCAAATTAATATAAGAAACTATCACAACTAAACGATTAACAAGTTATTAAATTCACAGTTTTGAAAGAGGGTCCGAGGCACACAATTCACTGAACGCTGTGTCTTCTTCAGGTATTTTCCTAATTAATATAATAAACTCGCATAAGTTGTTAATCGTTTAGTTGTGCTAGTTAATTATATTAATTTGGAAAATACCTGCAGAAGATACAATATCGTTCCAATATAAATAAAATAATAAAGTGTCTGAATAAGGCAATCAATTGTTTTATTAAATTTTAAATTGTTTTAGCAAGACAAAACGTTACAGTTTGGTGGATGAATGTGCATAATATAATTTAAAATATCTCTGGTTTTTAATTAAGGTTTACATAAGCCGAAACACTGAGGTTTGTTTTGAGAGGTGTATGCTCTGAGTTGCTAGCGTTGTTCACTTTTCCCGTTGGAACGATTTTGCCATCTGCCTTCAAACATGATCGAGGCATTGAGACAGGAATGCTGAATCTTCACAAACCTCAATTTCAGTAATCGGAAATGCGTGGGATAAGTATCGAGAGCCCGATCTACTCCATGTAGCTTTTTCTATTATTTCCCTCGAATCTCGTAAAAGTCGAGTGCCGGGTAGTATTCTTAAACGGGAAACGTGTAACCCTTGAGTAACCTTTCTATCACATTCTATACTATGAAATGGGACAGATCTAAACGTGGGTGGCTCTCAGGTAGCCATGTTTGTAATAAAAATACCTCTAATAGCATATCGGCAGATGTAGAATGAAATACTACACTAATCGATTTGAAATTTGACTGACAGTAAATCCAGAATTTATAATTTCAGACTAAATTTACAGGTAATGGCACAACATTTTTATGTAATTCCTGTTTGGGAAATAATAATTAAATATCTGCAGGGTGTCTAAAATTTTCGATGCAAGCAAATGCCCTAGTAATACAGCCAGAGAATGGCACACCGCAACAATGCAAGGGCGATGGTCGAATTCCTGCAACAGAAATACGTACGTAGCTTGTGAACAATGTAGAGGACATAATGGATAGTCCATGTGTTGCGGCCGATGAGTGGGAGAGAGCAGATGTGGGTATAATGGAGGCACTGCAATTACAAGACAGCAAGAACAAGTGCTGCGGTGGGCATTCTCTGACGGTTACATGAAAAGGGCTACTCACGGGGGCAGACAGACGTTCCATTAGCATAGATACTGCTTCGATCACGGTAAAGCTACGAAACGTTACAATTCCAATTGTATTGTTTCTAAAACATTAATATTTCTCCATTCGCGAATTTTTCATTCAACAATAAATTGATAATAATGGTGCAATATGAAGACACTAGCTGTAAGGTGTATCTAGCAGCGGAGAACGATAACTGCTATAATTGCAAAAGTCCTGGCCATATCGCTATAAATTGTCCTAATAGAGACGCAATAATGAAGAATAATCTGACTGAAAATGAAAATTATGACCAAATTCAGTGTAAGAACCCGGCACCCGCAATTCATATAATTAACCCTCAAAAAACGGACAACTAACAAACAAAAAAAGAACTGCATCTACGTCCTCGACAAGCCAAGCTGATAAGAAAGACGTCAGTAATCCTGAACAGAAGACAAGCACTAATACACCCAAGAAAACAAAACAAAACATTCGGGAAAATAAATATAAGACGCTTAGTCAATCATTAGGTCCGATAAAAATATTATATGAAGAAGAAAACAGTGATCCACCTATCCCTTTGGAACAGTTAAAGACTCTTATACTAAATGCTATGTACTCAAAGAACCCAAGGACCATTATTAGAGATTACCAAATATCATTCATAAATATATTGGAATCTTTTTACCTACACTTAAATGATAAAACGGTAAAAAATAGAATAAAAAGGCTCATAAATTTAGTTAAGAAACAAGAGAATGATACATATTCAGAATCAGACGCGTCCTCCTAATAAAAAAAGACTATGACTACAGTACAGTGGAATTTGCAACAGTCGCAGATTCAAACAAGTGATTATAATGAATTATCCAATTATTATGATAAATGATTAACAAATGCGAATTGTAAAATGTTAATGGAAGAAACCCACATTGTATAATTATTCTTTCCACTGTTCAGTTGTATGTTTATTATTATAATCAATGTGAATCACAGGAAAACTTATGTAAATAACCATTATTTGTAATTTATTTATGGGTCGCCAATGACCAAGTTGCTAACGCGATCATTATAAACCTTTAATTAAAAAAGTCGATAGTTGTCTCCTATATTTCCAGTTGTATTCTAGACGGTTTTTTTTCTATTTCAATCAAAACCCCATTTAAGATATTTTCGTGTACTGAGGCATTTCCCCTAAGCCTTTCCTTGAATTTCGCTTCCCCTTGTCTCATTTATATGGCAAGGGGTATTTTTAACTGCAATCGTCAGAATGGATCATATTTTTATTCATTTGAACAACTGGGTAGGATATCCGAGCTAGTGTTCATTACCTGCTGACAGTATGTAACTTTGATCTACTGTAAAATGCGACTGTACGCCGAACCACAATCAACTCTCGTCGCATTCAATAATTCACGTACATGAGTGTGAATTACGCGTGCCCTACACAAAATTCCCATTAAACATAGTCAGGGTGACTTTACAGTAGAGTTCTACTACTAAAAATTCCACTTCCCATCCTCCTGGAAAGTACAGGGTTGACCGAGAATACTAGGAGGTTCATGAGATGGCGTCTCACATTGTGGAATCGAAATGTCTCATATTCATTTGATACGCATTAGTTTTGGCCATAGAAATATCACTTTTGTACTTAATGATGTAGTTAAAGAATACCAATAGATTCCTAGTTTCAAACTAAAATTAAACAATCTAAAATGAAATGAAGATAGGATTGCCTTTTATTTCGTGTAAAAAATAGTTAGATACGCTAATTTGAGCAATTTATTCCTTACGACGATTTTATTATTAGTATATGTCCACATATTGACAGAGAGATTTCTTTAATAGAAGTGTGGGTGGCATCATTACAGAGTTACCTACTTTTCAAAACTAAGGCACGCACGACCTGTATATGCGACAGGCTTCCAAAACCTCAGCAGACAATAGCTGTCTCCACTATCACGTCTCCAACTGCGTCCCTTCCCAGTTGTCTTCCTATTAAACTCTATCCTATCCTCACCACTTACAGGTAGTATATATACAGTGTTAGCCTAAAAAAGTAATCAGGATTTCAACAACTATAATCAGTACTATGAGACATACATTGATGGTCCATACATGAAAAAGTGCAGAAAATCGCAAAACTTCCAAGCGATAATCCAATTTGGACCTTACCTTCAGCAGAATTTGCCTATCAATGTTCTTCACAGCAACGGTACTGCTTTCCTTCAGTTTTTGTAGTGTTGTTGGAAGTGGTGGTACATAAATGATGCCCTTCACAAATTCCCACAGGAAAAAAACACGTGGTGTGAGCTCTGTTGTTTGAATAAGATGAATCTTTTAGGCTAACCCTGTATATAACTGAAAATATACTACTGTGTATTTTACATCTGTGTTATGACTGTTAAAACCACCAAACCTCCGGTTCCTCCCGGATAAGCACCAGGCGAAGCCTTGAAGTTCACTCCTAGATCTCCTTTCCTATCTAAGTCCTAAATGAGTAATCAGATCACGGCCAGATCTAACGATATGAAAAACTGACCAAGACTCTACAATTTATTAGAACGGCTCTCCGTCTAACTTAATCGAAGGGCGAACATGTTGCATAAAAATCAATAAAAATAGTTTTGGAAAAAGATCAACCAAACTTTGGTCATACGTTAGTTACTATCAGGGAATAAACAGTTTGATTATGAAACCATTGGTCTAAATAAATATTTTTCGGATTATCTGAGATTAATACTGTCACTTTCAACGTCGTTGGTGTTCAATTATCACCCTTAAAGATATGGAGGTGAGCACCACTAGGGGTAGGGGTAAAAAGAGGTGACATAAAAATTATACGAAAGAAATCGAGATTTATGTCGAATACAGCAGTGTATGACATTAACTATATCGGTTAAGTTGACGTTCAGCTATTACGTGGGGTTGGAAAATGATAATACAAAAATAATGCAAAACTATCCAGATTGACGTCGAGTAAACGGTTTTAAATTCACTGAATGGCATTCACTATGCCAGTTAACTTCGTGTTCCCCCTCAACATGACACGTTAATTATAAAATGTACAAATAGTTCAAAATTAGTGTCAAATTCTGGACTTTAGGATTGGCTGAGTTGGATAGTGATATTTATCCCGACAGTTAAATTGACGTTAACTATCGGCATAGATGGAGGGGACTGAATGAGTATTTGTGTTTAATCCATAGTTACCGGTGGCGTTTTTGAGATTAAGTAATGATTCCGACTCCAGTTAAATCAGGTGGTGACCAAGAGATTAGACCCGAATTAATTAATTTTCCGGGAAATACCGGGCACTCAGCTAGTGTAAAATAAAAATATACACCTCGAGCCCAAGGTGTAAACAGCGAAAAGCTCTCCCAGCTGAGCCTGGAGGGCGCATGACGTCTACCGGAGCCAGAATGGCCGGCGAGGCCATGTGAGAGTTTGAGGAGGCCTTTGTTTGCATAAAATATTGCTAAACTATCTTTATGTACACATTATTTCCATTTTAATATATTCTGTTATGATTACACGGTAAATGATTAATATAAAAGGGAAAAATTATAAAATGGTAGAAATTATATTCCGTGTTTAAAGGTTAGGAACGGTAAGCATTTTGTAATATGCACAAAATAGTTTATTATACAAAAATCTTCTCCGATTAAGAAATAACCGATAATAATTTTTTAAACAATAGTAGTAAGTTAATTGTTCAGACAAAATGTTGGATGTGTGGTATTTGAGAATGGCTTATGAAATACGAAATTAGTAGGTGATTGCAACCACTGCCAATTGATTTTCAGGCATAAGTGGGCTTTTAGATACGTTATAGACTGCATTACGAATGTCAATAGAAAGGCTGAGCGGCTCCATACTGATTTGAAGTGGTGCGTAACAACACTAGTACGCGCCCTCAACTGAAACGTATTTTACAAATAGAGTGCTACTATCAAAATACGTAAATGACACACAACGTTAAACAATTATCTCAGTTGAATAATTGATTGGTCTTCCTACCAATCAAATGTTAATTAAGACTTAATAACGAATTATTTGAATATCAAATGAGCAATTAGTATTTAGCACAAACGAGCAATTAAATGACAAATAATACGCCTGAGCTGTGGAGCAACTTCCCACCACAATAGAAGCGAGCGAATGGGCAGGACTGGATAATTGTGTTACGTATGCCAGATATTGCTTATTGCTGCGAAGCGCTAAGATTGGATTACATTTGTGTCGTTCTCAGGATAAATAAGGACCTCTCCGCCTGCTATAAGCACCTCTGCGAGGGCACAATTACAAGTGCTGCAGAAACAGGGAAGTTGTTTTGACTTTAGTCGTTAAAGTACAAAGAAATATTTTTCTGAACTATTTCCGTAGTTGTAGAAAAATGTTCTCGGGTATTCTGAGATAAGTACGTTACTCTTTATAAGCATATTAAACTTTGGTTAATCGTAATACGAAATTACTGTCAATTCCATTATTATTACCGCTTTGCCCAACCTTACTCTATATCCTGAAGGGAATTGTTGTTTATTCTGGGAAATTTTACCTTAAAATTTTATTAATATATAAAATGTAGTTTACGACTAGTAACAGACATTTAATTTTTTTTAAAAAAAAACAGTTTAAAATAAAAATAACGTTTCGGGATATATTTGTTATATTTAGGTTGTGACTGTGTGAAATTACATCAGTTAATAATTTTATCACAAATAATTAGTATTTTACAATAATACAATTGAGTAATATCAATCAATGAAAAATCTTCAAAATGTTACAAAAAATTTAAAATATTAATTAGAACTAATAAACAAGTAAAATCATCATTCTCATTCCACAACGTCGCTCTGAAGCCGCCGTGTCACGACGGAAACACAAATAATAAAACAACGGGATTAATCCCAGCCATGTGGTTAAGGGATCGAAAAATATATTATTTCGTCATCTCAGATTCAGATTATATCAAAAAAAATAATGTGTTAGTAAAATAATTGTATTTATATCACCAAACTTAATGTCATGGCTCAAGTAGATTATTTGCTTTGGTTCTTTCAAAGAGAAATTAACAAAATACACGTTTCCAATTTGAACTATTTTCTGTGCTGGTGGCCACAAGCGGCTTTCTCGTGATTTTCGTGATACCAATATATTAATGATTAACGTTTTTCTTATTTATATATACATTTACAATTCGAAAAGTCATTTTCTATTATATGTTATATAATCTGTAAAGCTAAAATTTTGACAGTTATAGATTTAAATAAATGTTTCACTCTTTCAATTATTTATCCACTGACCGGCATCAGACTTTTTTTTCTCGAAGACTATATGATATCGGTTGTTCACAAAAATTAACTTTGATATTTTTAATGGAGGCATAGGTTATTTGATAATACTTTTAAAGTAATAAACATTTACTGAAAACATTTATTCGAAAGTGTTATTGTTAAATTTCAAAGTTTATATTTCCACTTGTGGTTTTTTCCAGAAAATTGAAATACCATCAATCAATTAGGTTTCCTTTAATTTTTTCTTTGTGAACGAGTATCTTATAGCTTTCGAGGGAAAGTGTTGGTACGGGTGGTCGGATGCATCTTGTACTCTCAGGAGTAAATAATAAAACTACACTACTTAGAGATTAATGGCGTGAAGGAAGTCCAAATAAAGCCCCAGTGTTAACTAAAATATTTCAATGAAAACTGAAGACGAATAAACTTTAACTATCCATTCCGACGTAATATGGTTCCCATTCCAAATAAATGGTGAGAATAAATAACCTGTGATACTCGGATTATTATGAAAACGTGGTAAAGTTTCATAAACACGCTCCATTATTTGGGGGAACTCAAGGAGTCTAAATTGTGATTGCTAGACGTTATACGTTGCAGTTGCTACAACACGAGCGAGATAAGGATATTACAATTGTGCCTTCGTCAGTGTAAGAATTTCAGTGGTTCTTTCTATCTTCACAGTCCTGAGACGTTGAAGAAGCTTTTGAGACCGGAACTCCAGATCTGCGAAATTGCGTGCGATTTAAATAATGTTTTAAGTAATCTACAGGAATGGTCGTGAGGGATATTTTCTCAGTATGTTGCAATTTTTTTTAAATGAAGCCTCCTTAATTATTTTTTTAGATTAGCCTCTATTTTAATATTAAGAAAACATTCGAAATGTATGAATGCTATTTTTGTTTTGATAATATAAACAATTTTAAAGTAAATTTTTTAATTATGGTTCAAATGGTATTTTTATTTTGATAATATAAACAATTTTAAAGTAAATTTTTTAATTATGATTCAAATGGTATTTTTATTTAGCTTCTTAAGACGCCTCTTTTCATCATAGCTTTGCGGGCCCTGTCTACAGGAAAACTCCACACAAATCCCACTGAAATTAGTTCTTGTTGGATGCAACCGGAACATTTATGTTGCAAAAACTCTCTGACCTAACTTTACATACATACCCTCATTTTATTTAAACTGTGATGCATTCATGGACGACTACATCATCGGGACAGAAAAAAAGACTTCCTACGTGTTGCACTCGCGTTTGCAATTATTTGGAGAAAATGACAAGAGTGGCACTTAGCTATTCATAAATATGTAGTTCCTTTACATGCTATAGAAATTGATTCTCTTCTGTCGTTCTCCGTGCTTAGGGTGATCTAGAACAACTGGTGGTGTCGCCAGCTGCGGATGCAGTTAATCAGCAGTGCTCAACGGGTAAAGTGTCCGTTAACGAGTCCATTCCAAACTCCCTGACTCTGGAGAGACGTGGGCGCCGAACCAAGGCGCGTAAGGCAGCGGAATTCCATCCGGTTCCTCAATCGAACCTCCTGGACGACTCCTTTGAGGGCAGTGGCTTTGATGACGACTCCGAAGATTATCACTACGGTAAGACATACAGAGAAATTGTGTACATTTCTAAATTATTACAGCAACTCATTAAGCGTGACAGATTATGGGACACTCAAATACGAGGCATGTTCAGAAAGTAAGTGTACTATATTTTTATATATTTTTTAGAAAAAGTGTATTTGAAACAAAATATTTTTGGAAATTTTGGACAATTTTTCCAGATAATCGCTATCTCGTTCAATGCATGCGGTGAGTCGCGGCACAAGCTTCTTGATGCCCTCCTCACATAACTCTTCCTCCAGCTCCTTCTAACGATTCAGAACCAGTTTCTGCGCCTGCTCGTCATTTGAAAATTTTATTACACCTATGTGTACCTTCAGAGAGGTGTAAAGATGATAATCTCAAGGCGCCAAGTCAGGCGAATACGGGTAGTGGTTCAAAACATCCCAATCAAATGAGTCCAAGCGGGCTTGGCGGCTAAGGCTGTGTGAGGATGGGCGTGTTCGTACAACAAGCACACTCCTCTTGTCAGAATTCCCTCCCTTTTGTTTTAAATGCTCCTTTTGATCCTTTCAATGGTCTCATAATATCGTTGTACATTGATGGTCTCCCCCTGAGACAGAAATTCGACAAAAATTATTCATTTTAGATTCCAAAACAATGAGGTTTGATTTTTTTGCCCGAAATTGTAATTTTGAATTTTTTAGCAGATGAGGAATTTGTGTGACGACTGTCTTTTTGACTCAGACGTGTATTAGCCACCCACGTTTCATCACCACTCACAATAGAGGTCTGAAAATCCTCACCTTCCAATTCAAGCCGCTCAACAAACTAGCGGGTGCTATTGACCCGATTTTTCTATTGCTACTCTGTCAGTTGTTTTGGGGCCCATCATGCGCACAGTTTCCGGCATCCCAGAGTTTCTGTTAGTATCTCGTATAAGAAAGTTGTGGATAGTTGTGGAAACATCGCAGGCATTTCATCCACTGTCAATTGGCGGTCTTCAGAAACAGTTAAATAGGATTTTTGCACTAACACCGCAGTCAAACTGGAAGGTTTTCCACTCTTCTGTTCGTCATGAAGATTTGTTCTGCCTCCACTAAACTCCCTGCACCTCTTTAACACACTCGTTCTGTTCATAACATCGCAGCAGTAAATCGCTTTTATTCACGACAAAGTTTCCGTGTACCACTGTTACCAACCCTCAAAAAAAGAAAATCGCAGACCGTTATGGTCAAATTACACTTACTTTAGGATCATACCTCGTATATTTCCTATGCTGAACCTTTAGAATCGTGCGCAGTGTAACAATTGTAACATTTTTCAAACGTGGTTAAGAAAAGTAACATTATTGCTTTCACTTGAATATTTTGAACACTGAGGTTTTATTATTGCCTGATATGTTACATCATACTGAAGGCCTTAAGCTTTATATTATAAATCTTAACTCCTATTACTTTTATTTTCAATTCCATTAAACTTAGAAATAATTACATTTATAAGGATAAAAATACTGTTGTCCGCCAAAAAATTTGTACCTGAAATTTAATTATTTTACAATATTATGATTTATGATCTACAAAATTTAGAATTCTATTTTTAAAAAAAATATTTTTTGCAATTTTCAAATCTGTTAATTCTTTTACAAATTTTGATAAAAAGACAAAGTTTGTCTTAATATTTTGGATTCTTATAATGTTGTTTACAAAATTAGTTGAAATAATTTTTACTTTGTTATATTGGCCAAACCGAACGATCTTTGTTAACTAGAATTATAAAAGATAAATTTAATGTTAAATTTCCAAATTGTAAAAACGTTCTTCTATTACAAAACACTTTTTGGATCTTAATCATCCTTCAATTTTGAAAATACTGTTATTCTAGATAAATAAGTTAATTTATAAAAAAGTTTAATCTCAGAAATGCTCCATATTACTCAACAAATTTCATTTAAATGTTAAACAATAAACTTCGATTATAAATATATGTATGATGTTTTATGAATTAATATTTGTTAGTTTACATCTTGTTACATTATTTGTATTGTTTTGTTTATCTTTGGCCATATCATTTAAGTCTGGCTCTATTATTGATAAAAATCAAAACAGTTGATCGAATAATCTACTCAATTCTATATTTATGCATTGTTCAAAATTAATTTCTGTTATTGTCTGTTATGGGTGGTTAATTACTCGTGTTATTATTATTATTATTCTAGAAACGATCGTTATTATGAATTAAAGTTCCATCAGTTATCAGCTATAGTATATTGGTTCTATTTAATACGTTTCCTGTAATTACGCGTTGCTTTCCCTTGACTCTTTGCTCCTCTGTGGTAATCAGTGATGATCCCTTGCCGTTGTTGTCGTGTATTATTTACAGAAATTATTTAAAATTACAGAGATGAAAAAAACAAGATTTTTAAAAAATAAAATAATCCGCTTCCTTCAACAGAAACTAGAAAAATGTAGACAATGAACGTTTCTCATTTAATAATAATCTATGATTATAGACTATCATGACCTGCAGCTGAATAGAGAAGAATTTAGTTATGGTAAAGTATTTTCACGCTAGCTGACGATAAAAAGCTCACTAATCTGTTCCACGATCATTTAAAAAACACATTATTATTATTGCTATTAAGGTCGTGTGTCATACATAAACATATTCGACGTCTTTGAATTTTAGTTTAGTATAATTCTTTTAAATACATTTTTGTAAATAAAGAGTATTGTTCCTCATGAATCCTAATAAGGCTTTAAGTCAAATTAACATTATTAGTTGTGTGAAATTTCTGTGCAAATCTTATATCTAAAATAATTTTCTGCGTATTCCAGCCTCCCACTTTCCGCGCCCAATCGGTGGGAGCACTCGTTTGAATCGTTTCTCCGGCGTACAATACTACTACAATGATCAATGGGACCTTCTAATTTATCGTAATTACATTGCGGCGAAAACATTGGGTCATAGTTGCATCTGTTGGCACCGTTTTTAACGATATGAACACCACAGGAAAATGGAGATTAAAATATAACTTTGACACAGACTAAAATCTTCAGTTTTTATAAAGTCATATAGTCATAAAATCTTATACTAGAAAAGCAATAAATAGTGGCTCAAACCCGAACAATTGTATACCACTGTGATCAAAAAGTAAGTGAAATTGTCATTTAAAACTCCCGTATATTAGGAAGGCAGGTAATTTTTTTTTCCTAGATTGGTAGGACTGTCTATAATATTTGCCAAGCGTCTGTTTGTTAAAAGGTTTAATTATCTCCGAGTTACACGTGTTTATGTAAACAACCAAAACTGAATTTTTCGATTTTTGCAATGGGTGATTTTGTTGAGCAAAGAACTTGCATCAAATTTTGTTTTCGGAGCGAATATTCTTGTGCGGACACGTTGAAAATGTTGCGGACGGCCTTTGGTGATCAAACTATGGCACAAAAAAAGTTTATAAGTGGTACCACGAGTTCAAAGACGAACCGCGTTCTGGACGACCATCAACGTCTACCGACGAGGGCAACGTCCAAAAAATAAAAGATTTGGTGCTTGAAAATCGTCGATGGACAATTAGAGATCTCGCTGATAGTTTTGGAATATCATTTGGCTCAGCCCAAACCATTTTGAAGAATGTTTTGTGTCTCAAATGCGTCAAGTCTCGATTGGTGCCAAAATCGCTCAATATTTTTGAAAAAAAAAAAGCGTCGCGTTGATGTGTGTGAAACTTTGCTGTCTGACTATCAGGATCACTAGAAATGCATCATTACTAGAGACGAGACTTGGATTTACGCATACGACCCTGAAACCACCGACCAATCCAGCGATTACCGTGCAAAAGGTGAAGCAAGACCGAAAAGACCACGGCAAAGTCGATCGAAAATCAAGGTCATGTTGACAGTTTTCTTTGATTATCGTGGTGTGGTGCACTATGAATTCCTTCCGCCGGGCCAAACGGTCAACTAAAAATATTATTTGAGCGTTATTCGTCATTTGCGTGAAGATATTCGTCTGAAACGGCCGGAATTATGGGCGAACAACTCTTGGTTCCTTCATCACGATAATGCACCATGTCATACTGAATTGGTTCTACGCGACTTTTTTGCCAAAAACTAGACTAATATCGTTCCGCAACCACCGTATTCGCCTGACTTGGCTCCGCGCGACTTCTGGCTACTCAGAAAACTCAAAAGGCCAATGCGGGGACGCCGTTTTGACATGATTGAGTAGATAAAAACCGAATCGAAGAAGGTCTTGAAGGTCATACGGGAAAAAGACTATTCCGAATGTTTCGAGGACTGGAAAAAGCGTTGGAAAAAGTGCGTTTTATCGGACGGGGATTGTTTTGAAGGGGATGAAATTGATTTGGAAGAATAAATAAAGAATTTATATTTTATAAATAAATTTACCTTACTTTTTGTTCACAGTCGTATATTAATTCAGCCCTTTATAAGGCTCAGGTTTGCAGTCTTCCTCATTTATGTCCTAAATTCCTCCTGTTGCTCTATTAAACTTATATTTCTACATTTTGAGAGAACTTAAGTTCCGTCCAGTGCTAAAATGTATAAATTGAATGAGTCATCGAAAACACACCCGCCGAACTATCAAAATTTCCGTCTAAAAGTCTATTAATACGTTAAGGATAAAAATGTATCTAAAATGTTAACGTAAGGAAAAATTAAAGCAATAATAGCACGGGATGATCAATAAAAGTATAATTAACTGATAGTTACTGTAAACTATTTTCAACATAGAGTACGATTATTTCTCCAGCTTGTATATACTTTATTAGCTACTATAACCGAATGTACGCAAGAAAATTTATTGGTGGATGTATAACTGGGTGAAACCCAAGCTTCTTAGGTCTCTATGATGTGGCCTTTTCGGGGAGTTTTTTTTTTATAAATCCTCGACAGAGTAGTATAGGAATTTTTACGTACATAATATGGCATTCAAATTATCACCAGGCTAATACGAAAATGATATTAAGTATCAGAGGATTTTATGTTTTATATTTTTTTTATTAAATTAAGAAATTATCTACAGAAAACGATTGCTGTTGAATCTAACATCCTCTGCTTATTTCCTCTAAGATTTGAAAGTTTCCCGTAATGTTGCATTTTGAAGTTCGTTTCCTTTAAGTCAGAACTTCTGACAAGTTAATACAATTATGTAAACCCGCAAAGTAATGCAGTACGTTTATATGATTTATGAAGCGAGGCCTAGATCCACACAATTATCTCCAAATATTAAATCAACGTTTATTGAATTTTAATTCCATTAATGTACTCTTTATTTATGTGGGAATTTAAACAGGTTAATTAAAAATTAAATATCACAATTTAATGGATTAAATTAATTATAATCAAATATTAAACAATATAATTAACTCCTAAATTAACTTTTAATATTACATGCGATAATTAGGATTTTTTTTACTTTTCAGGGGTTTATTCTGTATCAGTGGTATTTAATAAGGATTACATGTTTACATTATTAGTAAATTTGATTTCCGTCGGGTTTACATTTGTTTCGTTAAGGCTTATGTTTTTTGGAACTGTGTCAATATACTTCAACATAGAATCGTAATTGACAAAGAACGAGTATAAAAAATTATTTAATTATTGTGGATAAGTGTACATTCAAAATACTACAGAAGAGAATACATCTGTACTACATAAAGGAGAAAATTATTTTAGAAACCTAAAAAAATCTTACGACTTTCGAGAATTTAAAATAAAAGTATATAAATTAATCTTTACAGTAAAATAATGAGAAAAAATTCCCCATTCTAGGTTTAATTAGCCTGTTAGAAGTTGCTCCCCACGTTCGCTTCTCAGAAGCACTCACCACCGTGATCACATTATTCTATTATGAGTTGTTCCAGGAAAGGCACTAAAGATATGAAAAGAACGGAAGCAGAAATACATTGTGAATACTAACAAGATTTCCAGAAATTCGATTCTGATTATGTTGTGCCAAACCTTCTCTTACTTCTATTAATCCCACCACTTTTAGCTGATTTACAGAAAAGCAACATTTTAACATTATTTCTAAATTCATTTTATGTTATTCCACGTACGAGTGGAAGAATAATATTGACATTCCGCGTTTTCTGAAACACCTTTAATTCTCAGAAAATTTAACAAATTATAATTAATATTAAAAAAAAATTAAGTTCACTTATTGGTTCCATTTCCACAGACGCTTAATAAACGACACTTTATTTCAACTTCACAGAGTGCGCATTTTAAAAATTTTTATTATCTTAAAATACTTTCTTTGGATAACACTAATTTTAAACACAATTACATTTTGGTTTTTATAATATTCTTGATATCTTGAATACTGTTAAGATATCTATCTGAAAACTCGCTTATAATGTTCTTTCTCTCCAGTTACATAGGCATTCGATTTCTTTTAACCTTCATACGTAGGTTTTATTCAAAACTACGCATTATATCACAAATCAGTAGAGATATCTAAGTAAAACATACATTATTTATTCAAAATTAAATTTTAAACGATGATTCTGATCTTTTTAACTACATATAACGAGTAATTTTTTCCCAAAATTCCCTATATCTCAAGTACCGATAAAGAAATTGATTTCAAATAGTTTTCGTCGTATTCAAAATACAGGTTTCCATAAAATATTTACTCATTTTACCTACTTTTACAGGTTTGTCGGTGAATATTCCAAATATTTTTCAACTCGTTACTGATAAATAACTGAAATGTTAAATTTAAGTCCAAATTATAAATATGTATCAAGTCGTAAGTTAAAATTATGAAACAAAAGTAATGTGGGGTAATAGAACGATTTCAAAGGCTGTAGAAATATTCAAAGCTTCAATAATTTTAAGAGTTATCCAACTTGTACGTTGGTTTTAATATTTTGACGAACTTATTTTACATTAACCATTTCCTTCCTTCTATTGTTTTCTATTACAAAGCATATCTCTAAATTGAATAAGCTGTTGTAGCGTCGCTTTCAAATCTCTTCCTTTGATATTAAATGTGAGTTACCACCACGTGGATTACCCTCATGTGGTCTGATACTCCAGAAAAAAATATGTGGTGATATTATTTTTACATAACGTCTTGATTCCCTTGCCGTAGACCCTCTCAGCATGAGATTTATGATGGAGCCTCTTCATTATTTTTATGGGTAAATGAAAAGCCCAGATGTTTCTAACTACTTTTTTATATTTACGAAGTGATTGTAAAAGGCTTTTTTTATTGTTTTGGGAGGGGAAAAGTAATTCAGACAAACGGAACGTTTCTGGGGTAGGGTTTAATTGGTATTTTGATTAATTGGTTACCTCGTGTTTTTTTACTGACAAAAGAGTCTTATGCTCTTTGAGATACTTTTTTCAAGTGAATATCGTCTTTTTTCAACTCGGACGCTTATAGTGTGGTACGAAATACGGGAGATGTAATTAGTATTTTGGATTTAAGTTATGAAAGATGATATCCGGGGAGATAGGCTAGTTCCGTTTTTTGTGTGTCGAGGGCTCCGTGTATTTTTAAAGTACTTTTTGGGAGGATACGAATTTTGAGCGTTGTTAGTGATTTAATTTCTTCACATACTAGTGACACATCACGGCCGCGGAGCGGGTGTCGGAAAAAATCTCCACAGACTCGTGGGTGGCTTTCAGTATATCTATAATTGTAGCAAATCAAGATAATTAAGAAAAACAAGATAAAATTATAACGTTGTGTATGACTTCTACAGACCATTACATATTTTACCGGCTAAATTTGGAGGAATATTATTGAATATAAATTTGATTAGAAATGAGATAATAGGATTCGCCAAAATATATAAATACAATACGTGGTAATATATAATTACACGTCACAGGTGATTGGTCCGATTATCCGTCTCCAGTTCTTAATGAGTTAGTTAATATTTATAATTATTGATTTTACTTTTACATGTTTTTTAAATATTACTTCGACAATTAACAGGGTATGTTTTATAATTATATTTGATTTGAAATGACAACGTTTCGGTACTGATTAATAACATGGTCGGGTCGTAATTTTTGGCATGAATTAAAAATTATTTATGACGTTTAAATTGTCGAATCAACATTATCGAATAGTAAATATTATAGGATTGTGAAATTAATATGTTTAATTTAACAATGATCCTAGTTTATTACACAACTAAGATTATAAAAGTAATACTTTTCCCCTTCACCGATCCACTTGTCCCGATCGGGCTCCGTTTTCCCGCAGCAAGTTGAGGGTCATAAAACTCACGCATACAACTAAAATATAGCCCGGGAGCCCTAGATAACCCTCGGCTGCCTTCCTCTACCCTTCTGCATCCCCCTTTCAAATCCCTTCCTATGTTGTTAAAAGGAGTTGCCGCCATGTGGAAAACCCTCATGTAGCCTGTTACCCTAAAAAAAAAACGCGATGTGTCATGTCCGATTTAAGTATATGTTTCGTACGCTCTACCTTTCAGCATCCCCTCTTTCCGTCCGTTTCCTATGGGGAAACTAAGATACCTGCTGTATCTGGCCTCGCTCTGGTTTTGAACTAAGGTTCCCAACAGCCAAGGCACCTCAGTTAATTTTGAGTGGTGTATGTTCCGGAGTCGTAGATCTTAGACACACGATAAAAGTCGTCTGCTGTTCTTATGAGGAAAATCGGCCAGCTGCCTCCTAAATTTGTCGAGGAATGTAGAAGGGAACGCTGTGGCTCCACAGAAAATACCACTCTAGTCATGGAAAGGGCGTGGGACAATGACATAGAGTCTGACCTACCTTATTCTGGTATTCTAGGTTTTGCCCTACATCACCTTTAGGCAAATTCCGGGTAGGAACCTCAGTCTATGGCTCGGGGGCCCTAGTTAATCCTTGGATACCTTCCTCTAGTCTTCATACTTTCAAATTCCCTTGCTATACAATTAGAAGGGTGTGGCCACCACATGTATTACCTGTCAGTTTCTAAAAACAATGACCTGCTGCGGACACGCACCAGCACTTCACCTGCGATGTGTCACTACTAAGTTTTTTCACAAAAGAGTTTGGTTTATTGTCTCAGTTATTCTCGCATTATACGTTACTCGTTCGTCATTTAATTTTACTCGTACTTCTATGCCTGGATTGACACGTTTAAATGTATTTTGATATTGTATATTCCAAAATAAGCGCTCTGAAGCCCTGCGGGAGAATTCTCTCGAAGGTAACCTGGGAGGTATATTCTATCGCAGGTCGAACCTTTTAGGAGAGATACGAAGGGGCTACCTTTGGGGATGCCTTTTCCTCTCCATTTTTGAACTAAGGTTCCCACAAGCCGAGGCACCTCGGCCTGTTTTGAGAGGTGTATGTTCCGGGGTCACAGACCTTGGGCATACGGTAAGAGTTGTGCGCTATTCCCATTGGAATAGTCGGCCAGCTGCCTCCTAAACTGGTCGAGGCACGGAGAAGGGAATGCTGCGTCCCCACAGAAAACTCCTCTCCCGCTATCGGAAGACAAGTACACAATGCCCGACCTACCCGATGCTGGTTTTCCTAGGGTTTTCCCTGCATTTCTTTAGGCGAATGCTGGGTAGGATCCTTAAAATATAGCCCATGGGCCCTAGTTAACCCTTGGCTACCTTCCTCCACCCTTCCGCATCCCCCCTTTCAAATCCCTTCCTATGCTATTAAAGGGGAGTTGCCCAATGTGGATCACCCTCATGTAGCCTGTTGCCCTAAAAAAATAAAAATAAATAGTATATTCCGAAAATAACCTTATATAACGCATGGAAATGGGAAATTCAGCGCCGATGAGAATTAGTGAGAAGTATTCTTTCGTGTGTTTATAAAGATACTATTGATAACAATAGGAGAGATGTATATGGTTAATCATCAAGGAAGCCTGCGAGAGGATTCTCTCGCAGGTAAACCTTCCCAGTACTCTGGCGGGGGCTACCTTTGGGGATGCTAAAACAAATCTTTGGTTTTCTTCGCACATGCCGAGGGACAATCTTTAGAGAGTTATAAGTTCCGGGGTCGCAGACCTTGGTAAGTGTTGTCCGCTATATCCACTGGAATAGTCGGCCAGCTGCCTCCTAAACTGGCCAAGGCATGGTGAGGGGTAAGCTGCGACCCGACAGCAAACCGCTCTCCCGCCATCGGAAGGGCGTGGGACAAGTACCAAATGCCCGACCTACCTGATGCAGGTTTTTATAGGGTTTGTCCTGCATTACTTTTAGGCGAATGTTGGGTAGGATCCTTAAACTATACCCCGGGGTCCCTAGTTAACCCTTGACTACCTTCCTCCACCCTTCCGCATCCCCACTTTCAAATCCCTTTCCTATGCTATAATAGGGGAGTTGCCACTATGTGAATTACCCTATACATAGCCTGTTTACACCCAAAAAAGAGGTTAATCGGATTAATGGACATTATTTTTTGTATGCGTTCTTCTAACACAATTAAGCTTTTTTTCATTTATGTTTTTTCATGTCTTGTACATCATTTTTGTTTTTCTGATCAAAGTATGTAATAATTCTTTGACTTGACCTATTTCCTCAGTAGAGCATGTTTTTACATTAATATCTTCTATTTTATCAATGACCTTAGTAGCTCTCGCAAGAGAACCCTGCGCTGTACACCATATAACCAGCCCACATTGCCCCAATGGCTAAGCAAATATTCTGGTATTGAGCGATCTAACAGTTTACTTGCCACTCACGAGAGACGGGAGACCGAAGTTCTGGCTTGCAGTCCTACAGATTGTCAGACGTCGAAATGTATATACTGTTTCACGTTTCATCAGTGCGCCAAGTAAGACGAAAAAAAAAGGTGAAAACCTGTAGAAGCCCGTGAACAGCCGCTGAGGAAACGAAATTTTTATTACAAACAAAAAAAATAATAAAATAAAGGCTTGTGTAACAATTTTCTCTTCCCGTTTATGTATAAATTCTTTTCACATATCTATTATCATTTTTTTATCTTATTTCAAATTTTTATGCATTTATTATTTATCTATTTATTCGTCATTTGTGTAGGCCTATTCTCATGTCATGTACATTATTTTTGTGTTTGTTACCGATGTATGTGACCATTCTTTTACTTTTCTTATGTCTTCAGTAAAGGAATAGGGAAATAAGTAAATAAAACTAAACAAAATATAAATATCACCATAAAGATTCCTTCCTCTACGGAAAATGAAATATTTTAGGAAATAATAATTAATGAAAATTGTAAAATAATGTAATAATGTATTAAGTCGATTATCGTAAATGAAAGAGAGTGATAAAATTAAAGTATGAGAAATTCACTAACCAGATACAGGGATAGACGTAAACATATATTATGGTTTAAACGAGGAAAAATATGACGTAATGCACTTGATAAACGTTATTGAAGACTTGCTACAGTAGATGACAAGTATGAATATACTAATAAAATGTATTGTAAAGTAATGTAAAAAATAATAATATTATATGTTGTATGTAAAAGTATGTCTGAATGATGTTTTTTTAAAAAAGATTATTATGGCAAAGACGCCGAAAGCTCATGTGGTTTAAATATTTAAGAAAATAAAGAGATGAAGACAAATTATATATATCAAAGATTCAAGCATTTCCCGGTGTAGTTGTTCAATATATTGTTCTCGGAGTTTAACCGGGTTTTGCATAATTATATTAGAACGCAACGTTTCTACGACTAAAAGCTCTGTGTTCATCTTCTAGAATTCTAGAATCTTCGCCTAGAAGATGACGACAGAGCTTTTAGTCGTCGAAACGTTGCGTTCTAATATAATTATGCAAAACCCGGTTGAACTCCGAGAACAATATATTGAAAGTATATATAGTTTGATACATTACAAATATATATATATATATATATATATATTGTAATGCCAATTAATTAGGCCATTAATTGTTTGGACATAAGATTTGAATTGCTTGATAAATCCATTATAACGGTCTGATCGAACAAAGCAACAATGGAGAAGCGAGCTCGCTTGCTTTGTCGAAAAGTCAAAAATGGCGTATGCGCGCTCAAACTCGAGAGCACTAGGATAGTTAGTTGGCGGAGAAACATCGCGAGGAGCAGAACATGTAATAAAACTGTTAGTTAGCGGAAAAACATCGTGAGGAGCAGAACAAGTAATAAAACTGTTAATTGGCGGAAAAACATCGTGAGGAGCAGAACAAGTAATAAAACTGTTAGTTGGCGGAGAAACATTTCGAGGATCAGAACAAGTAATATAACTTAAGGAGAGACTAGACATCGTCAATGTATAACTAATTAAAGTTGTAAATTAATACAAAGAAAACATTCACGCAAGTATTGCAGCGTAAATATTGGAAAGTAAGAGCAGAATAGAACTTTACAAAATCTGCATGGAGAAATTAATCCAGGAGAACATTGGCAAATTATTGTGGAGCGGAGCAATCAACGGAATACAGCCAATCTTGCCAAATTTTAAAGTGAATTGTAGAATCAGTGAAAACCAAGGCCTAATATTAATTAATTAAAGAGTGTAAAAGTGTCCGAACAAGGTAAAATTGATTGTTCTGGTACCAGACCGACGGTCCGTAAGTAACATAAAAGATTTTAAATCAATTTTTTTTGTGTTTATTATCAAACTCAGTAAAGGCCCTAAGAGGACAGATTTCAAATTTTGTTTGCAATTAACTTTTATTGCCACAAAATAAAATAAATATTTTTATTTGTTAATTTTTGATTATCATTTCCTTTAATGTAATTAAAGCCAATATGTTGATTATTACAATATATATACCCAAAAACGTTTTTGTTATTTCACAGGAACCTTTTAGGAGAGACGAGGTACTTCGGCCTGTTTTGACAGGTGTATGTCTCCGGGGCACAGACCTTGGGCATACGTTAAGAGTCGCTAATCCCATTGGAACAGTCGGCTAACTGACTCCTAAACTGGTCTAGACACGGAGAAGGGAATTATGTGTCCCCCCACGCTATGGAAAGGGCGCGGAACAATACCTAATGCATGTTTTCTAGGGTTTGTCCTTCATCACTTTTAGGTGAATGCCTGGTAGGATCCTTAACTATAGCCAGAAGTCCTAGTTAACCCTTGATTACCTTCCTCTACCATTCCATATCCCCCCTTTAAATTCCCTTCCTATACTATTCAAGGGGAGTTGCCATCATGTGGATTAATCTCATGTAACCTACTACCCTAAAAAAATATTGTTACTTCACAGGGGTTAAAAAAATGAAATTTTAATGTAATGTAAAGTCGAGAAAATGATGAAGGTATAGGGAAACTAAACAAACTTCTCTCAAATTACTTTTCTCTTTATTTTTATGGTTTTTTCTCGTCTATTACGTTGCAAGGTCGTGAAATAAGTTTACTTTCTCTCCAAGACCAGATTTTTATACTAAGTAAATATGCATCAATTTCTAAAATTTCCTGAAATATGAACACTTCAGCTGCACACAGGGTTAGTTTTCAAAAATTATGAGCATGAACTGATATTGTCATCGTGAGTAATTTCGAGAGACGGAAAGCATAAAACTAGGTGTCATATCAGGAATGTTGTAATGCCTACTAACTTAACCTTTACTAGGTTTACAACATTATTCACTAATTATTATACTACGTGGAAGAAATATAATCAAAATTAATAATTATATGCAATTTTGAGAGCTCAGTAGAGTAAGCAAATTAACTCTTAATCTCATTAGTGGGATGGGAGCATAGTTGGAGTATTCTGAAACCATATTATACCTGTCCCGTAGCTTGATTAGGTGTACTCTGCTTCCAGCGCTGTACAACTCCTGGCTTTTTGCGTAGAAACTCAGGTAGCGAGTTCTCCGACCAGCGTCCTAGAGAATAAATAACTGGTACGCAGTGGCCCACATACCTGGTACTGTTTTGGGGGTAGGCCGGACCTCAGTTTAATACTAACCTTTGTTATAGAAACTTAGTCGTATAAAAACTATACTGAAAACATTAACGCGAGAAAATACATTGTTCAGTTCAGGATAGGTAGTACACCAAAAACAAACTTAATTGTAAAAGTTAAGAGATGATAGGACAAAATCACCTTGCCGGTGTCTGTATATACCGTTCGTTTGAAATGTAATGAATGTTTTTTTTTATGAACGATACTGGCGTAGCTCCAGAATTTCCGCATGGAGGATTTCCCCACCCACTCTTTTTTTATATTGTTTTATTTACAGTCGCATCAACAGCTCCGGTTATTAGCGACACATTACGGGAACTTTTTTTTGCCTTCTCGGAAGCCTGCTTTGACGAGAGTTTCTTTAACGCACTGAAACATCCTTGCCCTCGCCGGTATTCAAACTCCGGACTTCTGTGATGCGAAGCAGTCACGTTGACCCCTACACCACAGGAGGTTGGCACCTTCCACTCTTCTTTTGCGCACCTGATACTAATCCATTTATCTCACGACCTCATCGCCTTTCCCCTTAAACGGTTGCTGAAAAATTACGTGCTCACCATCAACAAAAATAACAGTTTAACAACATTTTTTTACTTTTCGCCTTTTCCGGTTAAGTTCTTATTTATATGTCTGTCCATCTCGTAGCTCTAGATTCCATTTTTAATACTTCAGAAACAAGGAAACAACTACTCCAAACTCGAAAATAACGAGTATGACAGATTTATTACTTCCCACCTTCTCCCATTTGATTTTTATTTATATATTTGTCCATCTCGTCGATCCATAATCCATTTTTAATACCTCAACAACGCGGAAGCAACTCCTCAAAACTTCACCCTCTCTCGTAATATATATCGAATCGGAGTTTACAATGGGCAAAAAATTACGCCTGAAAATTCAAATTTATTTTTAATTGGTACCCACACGCCAACTTTCAAGTAAGCTATTTGCTGACTACTTTATCTAATTAGTATTATAAATTAATTGTTAAACACGAAATTATAATATAAAATTCATCATATTAATATGAGTTTTATTAATCTCAGAGTGTATCAGTGATACAATAACATTTGTCTCGAAATTCTGAAGTTTTCATTGGATCAGACTCGGAACACGGAATACAATTTAAAGTTTAAAACGAGAGAGAATGGCAAGTTTTTGACCTTGGCCATGTGACTTATTAAATTGTAAGAGTTACGGACCGCATCAAAACTGCGGAGCTACGACTGAAATCCATTAGGTTGGCCATGTGAGAAATGACTTGCATCGACGCTGTATCTCTCTCAGCCATCAGACTGTGAACTGTTCTCTCAACAAACTGCAACACTGGGAATACCTCCTTTCCCACATAACTGCCATAACGTGTCGTCATATTCTGCCGTCTCACGTATACGTGTCACTGGCTTCCCTCTTTTTGTATACGGTGTGTGTTTTGCCACCCACGTTCGCATAGCTGTCTTTTATCAAGACAAAAGTTGTTGTAATCCTGCTTTACTTATTCGTCGTGAGAAGAGGTCCAAACGAAGACTCGTAACGATTCTCCACGGTCATAAATTTGTACGAGACCTTTACAGATCCTCGAGTGGGATATTATTGAGTATAAGTTAGCTCGTTCACCTCCAATAGCCGTTTTAAGAAAATTTATAAAATACTGGAGGACCGTAATTAATGAATTATAGAACGAGAAATACAGCAAGTAGGAGAAGGGAGAAGATGGAGGGGAGTATTGTCGTCAGGGGGAACTACCGCTTGGAAACGAGTTGTACCAACGCCATTATCATTATTAAAAACAATAAGTACTTCATTTATTAATTAAGCATTAATTATATTATTGCATACATCAGCCCGTTTTTTAATACGCACTGTACGTATTAGCTCTTAACTTTTAAAGATGATATTTTTGACGTGTAACATATCCTGAACTGAACACAGTATACCATCTCTTAAGTTGCCGTAACAAAGGTTCATATTAAAATAATGTACTGCCTACCCCTACTACAACCCCAGGCCAGTGGATGACTGCGCATCGTATTTTGACACGACTAGTCATTTCTCTCCACTTATACAAACTGCCATCGGGATCTATCATAATCTCATAAAATCAAATAAAAAATGGGCCGCATAAAACTCAAATGTTAAATTTATCGCGATATGTATGCATATGTTCATCAGGAAAGATTCTGGACGAGAGTTAAATCACAACTGAACTGTTACTCATAATAAGAAAGAGAAATTAAGTGATAATATAAATACCACACAACGTTTCTGGGATCCTTGTTACTTTCTGCCGAGCAAAGAAGAGCCTAGAACGACACAACTGCACTCGTCAGCTGACAAATCTCAAAATCCTAACGAAAACCCAACGACAATGGGAGAGCTGCATGTTTACAGAAATAATAATGGATCGTAGTAATTTTTGAGTTTCATAGTGTCTGTTTGTACATTAATTGCTGTGATGTTTGATTTAATGTGAAGCATCTCTGATATGAGTCTGGAATTGTACCTGGTGTCAATTTCTAAAATCATAGCATTTTCCCAATCAAATGTGTGTCCGAATTGATTATATGGTTGGAAATTACAGATTGTTTATCGCTGGGAATTTTTATATTAGACATATTTTCCTTGATACGGGTATTAAGGGAACGTTTTGTTTGCCCTGTGTAGCAGGAATTACAATTAGAGCAAGAGATTTTGTAAACGACACAATGTTTGATGTGTCAAGTGGGTCCTTGTGAGTTTTAATCAAGTAGGAAAGATTATTAGTGGATCTGTAACTGATGGAAAAAATGAAATTATTTTAAAATTTGGGCGAAATTGTGATGTAGAAATTTGTAGTAATGTAGTTCGAGAAAAAAATTGTATTGAGGTGTTTGGGGACGAGCGACAGTAGGATATTGGATTTTGTTCAATCTAATGTTTGTGTGTTTAATATTACTCTCAGCGTATTCTTGCGACGGTAATAGTGTGCCTGTTACTCAGAGGTGGAGTGGTCCGAGTGGAGCGAGTGCAGCGTGAGCTGTGGCACGGGAGCGCAGTCGAGGTTCTCCCGCTGCGTGGACGACGGCAGGCGCCTGGAGCTGTGCGTCGAGGCTGGAGGCGAGCGCACGGAGACGCGGGCTTGCAGTCGTCAGCCCTGCGCACCCACCAACCACTCAGGTGTGTACAATCTGCATCTCCAAGCCGCTGTTCAGGCCGTCGGGGAGAAACCGAAAATTCTCTCGTACATCGAATAGGCTCGAACGGCACACGGGTCGACCATTCAGATCAGAAAGAAAATGGTTCTATCCGATTCTTACTATACTATTATATATCGTGGATATGTACATTTATCAAGATTCAAGACAGATTTCAAAATTTTTGCAGCAGACTTTGAATTTTTATTAAATAGATTTTTACAACTTATTTACATTCATTTCCCTATGTGCTGATCTATAATAAGGAAATGATATAACAAACGTTGATTCAATTTTTTATGCGATCTATAAAGCCAATTGGACACAATTGTTGCAGTCACAATTTCCTGTAGCGTGTAAGGGATAACAAAAATTAATTTTTTTTGGCCTTCTAGGAAGACAAGTTAATATTTCAGTGTTGATATATGTCAGGAAACGATATTGTGATAAATTTAGGAGTAATTTACCAATTTCCTTATCACTAAAATAATTTTTTTTCCCAAAAGCTTTCGGACCCTGGTCATTTTTAATTGAAGAAAATAAAATTAAACACTCCTCCAGAAATTTTTACATACACTGTGATAAAACAAAATTAATATAGTCGCCCGTGACGTACCTGTATGACTGTCCTAAACTACACCAATAACGTTGTGTCAACCACAAAATGAGTACTTGAATAAGTCCTCTTTAATTTAATAGAAAACTATTACTGTAAAATATAAAGAAAGGGTAGCAATAAAGAGGAAAATAATAGAAAGAGTATTGACACGTCTAAATTTGGAGAGAGTTATGAATAAAAGGATTGAGACTGGCGCTGAAGGAACTTGTTACGCTAACTTATTGAATTGTGTAGGAAGATATCAATTTTAGTACTAGGAGATAGCTGACAGTATAGAGGAAGTAGTGGGGGAAAGGTTTGCTAAGATTGTTGACATTCCTGGATTGAACTTTAATATAACATGACCTATTCTCCCGTACATGTTTCAAAATTGACTAGGGAAGATAGTTTTGGCCTGATTTAGAAGTGCAATGAAGTTAGTTGCATGTGGAAATTGATGAGGATTCATTCTGGTTTTATTTAAATACTCATTTTATGGTCTACACAACTTTCTTGGTGTAGTTAAGGACAACCGTACAGGTACTTCCCGGTTAACTCCATTAATATGGATTTATCACAGTGCAATAAAAGAATTCTTGAAATTTGTTTTATTTTATTTTGTTAGACTTGAAAATAGCGCCGAAAGCTTTTAGAATGAGTATTATTTATTTGAAAGATAAGGAAATTCGTAAATCACTCCTAAAGTTAATATTTCAATAAACAACGACGATTCCTGTTCCTTTCACCTTCTTTAAAATTACGTGAACGAGCATTCGTCATGATTTTCTATTAATGTCTCAGTTAATGCAAGAAGATACATGTATGACGTCATTACGTTGATTCGTTAAACGCATTTGTTTGAGAGTGTACACACATTTAGAAGTGTCCTTTCCCATTGTTTACCTGTTATGGTTTTTATTTAAACGAACCACTAAATGAAGAATGTTATCAATGGTAATAATTAATAGAAAATTGTTTGAATTCCCCTATACCACATACCAACGCCGATACTCATTCCGAACTGACAGGTTTACCGGAATACCTTTGGCAGAATTTAGAGGGAAATTCAATAAATGTACAAACTAGAATGAATAGGACAGGTGAGTTTTTCTGACTAACAATTGATGGAAATGTATGATAAAAGTTTGTTATTATGACGGGTTTTATAAGGAGCAGTAGTGGATCTTCAATCTAACAAAAAAATAGCGTTTATTCTCTACCGTCAGAAAACACGGCAAAAAATTGTATTCACTGAGTCTCAACGCGTTTACGCTATTTGGCTGGTCGTTCAACAAATATCATATCATAGATTTTGTCGGTCATTTCTGCCGTAATCACTTGCAGTTGACGACCCGAAAGATCTTCAGCTCAATGGATGACAGAACTCGTTCAAATTCATTAACCTAATTAGAAGTTGTTTCAAACAGTGAGACTCATTTCCCATAAGCTTCATTCAATTCACTAAAGATTTCTTTGAGCGTTTTCCCTTTCACATAGAAGTGTTTTGACACTACCCGAAACTCATTTTTACGTTTCTTACAAATTAAACAAATTCTTTGATTTGACCGATCCTAAAAACGATACGACGTGTTAGGATTAAAAATTTACTCTGGAGTATTGATAGACCTTATTTATCATTTATCAAAAAAAATTGTTTATGCACAACCAATCCTGTCTTTTAGATGTAATATGAATTCTTCTTTTTATCTTTCTTGAAGGCCATAAATAATTTGAGTATAGGAAAGTTGCTTGACACAAGAGATTGTGTATTTATAGTAATTGTGGATTTTTTGTTATAAATGAAAGGTAAATGATATAAAATTTATTTATTAACAAATTAATTTAATTACAATTAAAAAATTACTTAATAGATTTTTTCGCAAGCCACCGTTCCGTTCCGTTTTAAAACAACTTAGAAAACGTTAAATGAATTCCATTATATTCTAAATGTAATTAAGAAATAAATTGTGAGTTGATATGATTGTTTACATATTTTCTGGTGATTGGGGCTTTCAAGAAAATAATAAGCGGCTTCCTCTGCTTCTGCTTTCATCGTCTCGTAGCCCGTTTTCCTTGTTGCGGCCACCCTTTCTATTTTCCCTGTGTCTTTACGTTGTGTTACTAAACGTAGAACAAAATAAAAATGCTAACATCTCAAAATATTTGAGAAGATGCAGCTCCCTGCGCCCTTTTCTATTGATTTATATACCTTGTTACCCCACCTGGGAAAACTTCTCCCCCATACCTATGTTGAATAGGCAGTAAAAATATTTTTGACCAGCTTGCCCAGAAATCCAAAATTTTGGGTCGGCAGAGCCTTTGATTATCAAATAAATAACTAGTTAGTAATTTCTATTTGCTATTTTCCCTGTGCCTTTCCGTTGTGTTACTAAACGTGAAACAAAATAAAAATGCCAACATCTCAAAATAATTGAGAAGAAGCAGCTCCCTGCGCTCTTTTCTATAGATTTATATACCTTGTTACCCCACCTGGGGAAACGTCTCCCCCATACCTATGTTGAATAGTTAAAATATTTTTGACCAGCTTGCCCAGAAATCCAAAACTTTGGGTCGGCAGAGCCTTTGATTATCAAATAAATAACTAGTTAGTAATTTCTGTGGTATTTAAGGATGCTGGGCAGGTCGCATCTGATTTTAAGTCTACTTTGTACAAATTATAAATCATTAAGGGATGCTCCTCGAACGTACCAAATAAGTTCCAGCATGAATACTGTCCCTGTGGATCAATAATGAGTTCATTCCTACAGATTTTGGTGGGAAGAGGACTTTTCACATTTTGGAACTTCAGTCGACATCAAGCATTTATTATTTTGCCTAATACAGGATTGCCCTTCAAATTTAAAAAATTGCTTATTCAAGATTATTCTTGAGTTTTCAAAGTGTTTTAAAAATATTTCCTTTATCCTCAAGCTTTCTTTATTGTGTTATTTTCGCGGTAATGTGTAAGAAAAATACTTTCATAACAAATACCCTATTACAACATGCATTTCATTTTCCTTGGGTACATTGGTATGTCTGTGGCTCAGGTTCTGGCAGCAAGCAGTGTCCATGTCTGAACGGGGGCGTGTGCCACCAACGTCCTTCGGGTCGGCGGAGTTTTTGCCGCTGCGCTCCCGGATACACAGGGCGCCATTGCCAGCGCCCCGTCTGCGTCCCCGAGTGCCAGAACGGCGGCCGCTGCACCAAGCCCGACGAATGCCTCTGCCCCCCGGGCTTCCTGGGGGATCGTTGTCAGCAACGTGAGTAGCGGGAAATATTCAATTAATTAAATTTTTTACATTATTGTTATATGTGTCAATAAATGTCTCATGGGTGTGAGCAATTGCTAAGGTGTCTAATTTAAGTGCTAAATTTCGTAACGTTATATAGAATTCAAATATCTTACCAACAAATAACAGATACCTCAGTACAAGTATATTAAACAAAAAATTTGAAATAAACCCTGTCTGGATTATTGTACTCTATACGCAGAAATTTCGGCAGTACGTATTTCAAATTATTTTATTATCAATTGAATAATATATAAAAAGAAAGCTTTACACAAGTCTCAGGACATAAAGGCCGTGGTTAAATTGAATTATATATCAGGATGGAAAAATTACCGGGCGAGGAATCGAACCAGAGACCTCCCGGTGAAAAATTCCAATAATTACCGTTCCGGTCGACATTTTTCCATCCAGATACTTTAATTCAATTTAACCGTGGCCTTTATGGCCTGAAGATTGTGAAAACTTTTCTATCTTTATATCCTTGAACTGAAAATTCTAAAACCATTGATCAATTAACATGACTTAATTGAGATCCTAAAATTTAGGCCATGAAGAATTGTGATTGTAACCAACTGTAGGTGAACCTGAATCAGCTGTAATGGTTGAGAAATTTCGCACCGGATCTGGAGTTGCAGCCCGGTTATCGGGAGGTCTCGGGTTCGATTCCTGGTCTGGTCGACATTTTTCTAACCAGATACTTTAATTATTGTTTTAGGTCCAGAAAAATGGCCACGTAATTTATTATTGTATTTAATGTATATAAAACATATAATGTTCATTATAATTACTAGGAAATAATTAATTGAACATAAAAATATGTGCTTAACTAATTATAATTGAGATTAAAAATATTCGCCTAGACTAGCCTCATAATAACGTGGTAAATGTTCACCACACGTTAGGAATTTAAATATTTTGGTCAGAGTTGAGGTATCATAATGAACGGTACCGGATAAACGTGTTTAATTTAAACCAACTTGACGTTGCGGGAGTTATAATAATGTGCTGTGTTGGCGGGTAGTGATGGATTCATAACGTAATTGAGAGAGTAATAGTATTAACAACACTGACGCCAAATAATATAACAAACATGCTAACTTAGTTTATGTAACTCTGTTTAACTGCTTTGAACATTGTAAAGGTAATAATTACAGGCATGGAAAAGAGAAATATAAGAAATATAACTTCCTTGCGTGACGGAACAGTTTTTAATTCCGAATCTAAATAATGCCTATTCTATATGGATAATTAATGTGTGCATTTTTGTCATTGACATGGTTTGTGAATGTTTATTTGGAGGAATTGCGTTTTCCTTCTAAGTAATTGGAGTTAAAAATTTAAAATGTCATATACATTCAGTAGTAATGGGGCCCTAGTTAACTCTTGGCTATCTTGCTCTACCCTTCCGCATCCCCATTTTCAGATCCCTTCCTATTCTATTAAAGGGCAGTTGCCACCATGTGAATTACCCTCATGTAGCCTGTTACCATAAAAATAAAAAATAAAAATAAATTGTTAAGGCTATTGAAAGTCTGGTATTCATCATTTTTAAGAGACGTTGCTTGTTGTCTACAGTATAGTGTATAATATATTAGATACGTGGTTAATTTGTGAATTCTGGTATATTAGGATCGGCGCTAAGTTTTTATACGGAAGGCTTAAGACACTATTAAATTTTGTCTATAACAAACAGCTGTTTAATATACTCAAATTCAGGGTTGTTTCTATGGGAAAAGATTATTTGATATATTGTAATCGCCTACCCGCTCCCTCGGATCCTTATAATGGACTAATGCCGACCCGGGCGCCACTGCAAGTGCAGAAAAGTTTTATTTTAAATTATATAAACGACAATCGTCTCATTAATTAATATTCGCGATCCGCGCGATCCACACCAGGGAGCCGATAAACGATTTGCCAGGACTCGTGAGTACTTGAGTCGAGCATGAGACTCTCAATAACTGTATCTCAGGGGTCCTGGCTTTGATAAATTCCGTAAAGGAAGGATTCACTGAATAAAACAAAATATGAACAAAAAATTCAGTTTAATAACAAATTAGGGTTACTACAAACACTCGGCACGACTCCTCAATCGCTAAATGTTGCCACTCTTATTGATAAACTTACATCGAACAATTATCTGTAGATTTACTATTTTGGCCAAATTTAATATGTCCTTTAAGTACACAGCCGGTCATTGGACCCACAACTCTCAATTCGCAGTAACTTCACACGATTCAGGGAAAGGGAGGAAAGTTTGCTTACTGTGCTGCGACGCGTCGTCTTCTGATGATAACCAGGGTCAGGTTCAGGTGCCCGGCCGCACACAGAAAAGCGGCTAAAACCACACAGACGTGACGTCCCACGCTTGCTCCGCAACTCCCGGTCCTCTCCTCCAAGAACCTCCGCACCAGGATCTCCAACGCGTTCGTCCCTTGAACCGACGACGTCCGCTCTCCTGCCTTCCAGGACGCGACTCGTCTCCACCACACCACTCCGGTCAAAAACGACGGCTCTCCTTGCCGACGAGCCGAAAGTTGGATAACAACTGTCCCGTCTCCTGGCCCAAAGCTTCTCCTTCGCCGTCCAGGACCCGACTCCCTTTTTCTATATCCGCCACAGCTGTGACCAGCCACGGTCACCTTTGTCCGAGCACATTCACCCCTATGGTCAGAAAATGACCTTACCAGGCGTCCCTCGCAAAACCCACTTCCTGTTGACGTAACTGGGTCCCAAAAACCGGCCGTGTGCAAATGTTACCTCCAACATTCCCACGACAAGACAAATAGTATAAATGTAAAACTCACTTATTACAATATAGTTATTATATATGAAAATGTATCTATACAATTCACGACTCACCTACCGTTCTATGGGTTTAATTATTATATGTAAATAAAAACACTTGGGAAAAGCGATTTTAAGATACTTCACATAGTATTTTCCACTGGGATTCTTAATTATAAAGAGAAATCAGTATTAAAAATTCAGAGGCCCTTAGTAGAAACCAATTAACCTAATAAGGGAAAATAATGTCATTAAATTATCTTATATGAATGAAATGATTGTTCAATACTTAATTAAAGAACAGAATTAAGTATTTAACTACGAAATGCGTATTTACAAAATAAATTTTATGGATTAGTACTCGTCTGGGTGAAGGCATCGACATCAGCATTTACAGGTTCCGCTTGATCTCTTTGGAAAGTGTAAATTCTTTCACTCTTAATATTTAAATTATGGTTTAATGTTGTTCCAATATCTTAACTTTAAAAACTTCACTTCCCACTTCAAATTAATATTCAAGGCTCCTTCTTTTGCAAGTGATAATCCGTAAGAAGTTCCGCTCAGTACTTCGTTAATTTTTTTACCATTTTCTCCTTCTCTCCCAGCATCATTTTGGCTCCACGTAAACCTTTTTTCAACCAATCAATTTTGTATCGGCCCATTCCATCCAGTGCCACAGTACCACCCAGCGGTTCCGGAATTTTTCGCCTTTTGTGAACAAACTTTCTTTGCAAAAGTCTCACGTTCTAATGTCGTCAGTTTAGCGGGTTCCAAGCTAATTAACCATTCTTCTATTGTCGCGGGCACACCCGTACCTCACGAACGACGGCGTGGTATTTCTGACACTGGCATAACCTAAAGGTAATATTTTGCATATTATTCATAATTAATTTTCATCATTAAAATCCGCGTCTGGTTACTTTGGAGGTCTGTTAGACAATAATTTTCTCTAAAATATAAAGCTTTTCTTCGATAACTTTGATTAGGTCGCTAAACTTGAGGTATTTGGGCATCCCGCAAAACGATTTTCTAAGTTAACCCTTATTCTGATGGTCCCTTCTTCCTTCTCATTATCATCGTAGGTGTCACTGAAACGACCAGACACACTAAGCATCAGGTCCATTGTGCAGACTTTTGGTCGGTCTGCTAGTTGTATGATACGTGTCAGGGTGTTGGTTTAATACATCATTCTGATTGTGCATACAGGCCTTATTAGTAACAGCCTCACTTTTTTACGCTTTAAAATGAATTAAAATATTTGTTTGTAGTGCTTACGTTCTAGAAAATATTTATAAATCCAGACTTCATCGTATCGAGCGTTCAATGTAGTAATAGCCCTGTTTGATTATTCCATGCAGTAACATTTAAAAATTTCGTACATAACAAACCGGCCGAAATTAGTAACACAGACTTGTAACTGGCCCGCAGGAATAACGGTTGCCGGTTGTCGATTCTAGAGACTGAATACTTTCTATTTTGTTTTATAGGTTCCAGAAACATGAAAAAGCGTCACTCATACCATAAAATTTCATACAGGTGAGCATTATTACGAGTCGGATTTTAGACGCATATATTACAAATGACGTTTATAAATGACCAATTAATTTTACAGTAATTGATAGTGCGAACGTAACTCGGTCAAATAAATATGTGGCAAACTGATGCATTGTAAAGTAAAATAATAGATATTTAAGTTTTTGAATGTTTCAGTTCTTATTTTTAAAATTACCATTTTCTTTCAGTAAAGTGAATCTATACTAATACATATATGTCGATAATGCATACGCATCTGTAGTTTACTTTTCGAATAATATCCCGGTGGTTTTCAGCGGGTTATTGTTAATAGTATGAGGAAACATACCTCAATGCGAGATGGTAATGATATAATTATTTAAAATTAATTTATTTTAAAATTCCCAGATTATCAAAAAATGTAAATAAGTCGCTCAAAATATGAATATAATGAGATTATATAAGCAACTGCGTTAAAAATTTTGATTAAAAAAATAATTTCTTCAAGAATGTTGAAATATATTAAACAATAGTGCAGGGTTCAGCGAGACTGGCTCGCTTCACAGAGGTGCCGGGTACGAATCCCGGCTATGGTATGAATGTTGTCTGCTTGCGGATCCATACACCCACTCATTAGTTTCCAAATCAAAGAAAGTCAACACAGTACTAAGTCGCTAATGACATTAGCTGCTGAGGCGAAAATAAAATTAATTTAAAAAAAATAGTAAAGTAATGATAGTCCATCTCCTTCAAAATAATGATTTTTTTCTAACTACGCGTACTCTTGACAAAATGTTTGTTAGGCAAAAATAATTATAATTGAATGAAAATTCACCCGTGGTTATTATTTTTGACATGTTACTTGACCTTTCGGAAATGATAGTTTCTTTGTAAGAAGACAAATATAATAGACGCAATCTGTTGCTGATTCACGAATGCTGGCTACAGTTCCGCCCTTGCCTTATTATTGCATGAATAAGGTTCCATTAGGATTGCGGACAGCGTAGTGTAGCCACTCTCATCTTATTCAATTGCTTCCGGCTTCAGATCGTAATTCAGATATGTATAGAACTGTTATTATTACGCAAGATTTCAATACTAGCCGCAGATGAGGGAAGGGATGGACTATTCATACCAGCATTTCCTCTAGTCTTACTCAATTATTCATATGCGATTGTTATTCCGCTGTGATAGAATTGATGAGGCTGTTTCTGTAGGAAGTATTCTAATAATCAATAAGGAATTAACAGGATCAAGCTCCTAATTAGTTCTTAAGAAAGGAACTATTCCAATAGGATTGTCATTTCGCCTCAGAATTTACGTTGTACTATCGAAAACATAAAAGAATAATGTTTCATCAGGGATTATACTCCTACAGTTTCCATTACCTTTGCTTAACGATTATCAGAGTGTAATTGGAATATATCACTGTTTATTTAAAAGAGCATCCTAAAAAAATTCAACTCATATAATCGTCACAGTTTTTCCAAAAACAGAATTTATCAAGTCGGAAAAATTGACATTACCAAAAGCAATGCGATGATGAAACAATCAAATATTTTTATATATTAATAATATTTATATAGGACTGTTATTTATTTAAATTACGATTATAGATTTTGAGAGATAATTAAACGAGTATTTATTAATGGTACCTATTGGCTAAGCTATTATCATCTTTATGATCAATTGTTTTGGAAATAATCATAGGTGGAGCCTACACGTTGCTATAATTACTTGGCTAATTAATACCAATCTGTCTTAATATAAGTAATTCTTGGTATTTTGAAATCTTGAATGATTAGATAACGGCCATACTGGTCTTAGTTATGTAGAAACATCGCCCTAAAATTAATTTCACAATAATCAGGAAAGCATACGTTTAGTAACGTTTAAAGATTAAATTTATAGTTACATCATAATTGACTTATATCGATAGAATTAATCATGAATAAATCCTTATCGAAAAGTAATTTATCGCTGATTAAAAGGGGTGAAATAATTTTAGTAATCTAAATAATATTTAGAAGTAGTTTTTAAATATAAGTACTAAGTGGTTGTAACTGTTGGCCATAAACTGTACATCAGTTTCACTCACTGCGACCCGAATAATTTGCCCTCACACAGCACAACGAACTCAGGTTTATCTTCCGCTCTATCTGCATTTTGTTTGTTTGTTTTCGTAATTAGTAATTGGGTCTTACAGAGGGAACCAAACAGTGTATGACAAGCAAATATTTCAGCAATGAAAACAATCAAAATCAAAATCACAATAGTTTCCGTTAAATAAGCATTTCCAGTTGGCGATTATAGCTTCTGCCCAAACACAACTTATTTTTAGGTCCTGCTGCAACGCTTTTTTTTTTTGCTCGCCGTGCTATGGCAACTAATTGCAAGCTTTAAATCGAGTCTCTACGTATTTTTTCAATACTTGCGTCACATCAATGTTGAAATGTTTTTAATATTAAATATAAGTCAAATAATATTTATGTTCTACTAACCGCCATAGTCTGAAAGTCAGAAGTTTCATTTAATTAACACAGGAATAAAAAGAGCCGATTGACTTTAGTTATATTTTTATATATGGTAATAGTAGAATTTTTAAATAATTATCGCGGTTTTATTTAGAAATAATAAATCAGTAATCGGTAGCAGTAGACATCACGGAAAGTAACGGTGGTATAGCGCAAAAAAAATTAGAAAGATATTTGGGATTCCGAGGGGAGGAAGGCGCTGATGATACGTTGCTGAGAACACTACACGTGATCGCAAAGGCACTTGGTTTACAGTTCACTGCAACAGTAGAATACAGTGCATCGTTCAGCAACTCTTCTTGTCCAAACCATTCATTTTAAATGTTCCCATTGGTGGATTCAAGGTCAAGTTCGTCGCGCCAAGTGCCTTCTAATTTTAATCGCCCTATAATATATTATAATTGTCATATATAAAACATAACAAATATAAATTGAAAAATTTATTGAAAAATAATAAAATCATGAACTTAATTGAATGTTTTAATGTTTAAACATATTTTCAAACATTGTTGCAATACTCTACGTCAAACCTGCGTGTCAATTTTTTTTCCTTATTTCTCAAATCAATGGAATTTCATATGTTTAATTCGGATAATTTTGGTTTCCGTTAGCTCTGATTTCTGAAAGGAATTGTTACGGTTAGTTTAAGAAATACACGCGGATTGAAGAATTAAACTATCCTAATTAATCAGATTTTTGTTGCAAAATGGATAATACCCTAATCGATGCGCACCGTCATGTTATAAGGAAAGAACGACAAAGCCGGCGATGGCGCAAAAGGCAAGAGAATGAAAAAGGAAGTATTGATCGACAATAATAGGCTTATCTTTTTGTTTACTTTTCGTACTTTATTTTCTATTTGTCTTCCAGATTTGGAAAAAAGGTTAATTTGCTTTAAAGGAAAAGTAGTGTTTCGTTCAACACAAATTAAATCAAAATGGTCATAAATTTCTTCACGCTCGTTTGAGGCTCCCATTAAATTTTAATTCTATAACTATCAGCATAAAAAATATTACCATTATTGACAGGTGTAAAGTGTGATGTCTGTGTGTAAATAATATACTCAAAAATTCATATATATGTATATGTATATATATATATATATACACATATTTGTAATGAAAGAATTTTATAAATTATTTAATATTTGTTTTGTCAGCGTAATATTGTGTTCCACGTATTGTAGGCAACAGTCAGACTTGCATAAGAATGTGGAGTTTTCAGACGGTATTATTATAAGAAACGGATAGTCTGCGACAGGATCTAACCCGTTAGCAGCGGCTAGAGTCTGCAATACGAGCTGAAATGGTGATGGTGAGTCTATGATAGAGGTGGATCTGAAAAAGTTATTGTATGTGACACTCAGACCGTGAGGACTGTTTTTGTTAGGATTGCTTAAAAACTAAGTTTTTGAGTCTGCAAGTAAGAGTCGACGAATGCAAAGACAGTTAGGAAGATTATTAGCTTTATAATTTGAAGGAGTCACGTGTAAATTGTAGGAGAAGTTGTACTGGCTGTTATTGAACTGATATCATTGGAATAATTGATAGTGAGTTGTATCGAACTGTTATTTGGAAAGTGTGATTCCTATTTACTTGCTGTCAACATTTTTACTGTTTGCCGAAATATTTGGAGATCAACAGAGGTTTGTCTGTGGTATGTTAGGCATTTAATCACATATGCTGACTTAGTTTGTGTAGAAAGTGTGATACTATGGCCTATTTAATTAAAGTCCTTTAAATTATTTGTGAAAAGATAAAATAATTGGTGAAATGTATGAAGAGTGTGATACGAGAGCTACTCCGATGTCTAATATGTACAAAAATTTATAGTAAATTTGGTGTAATATTCCGTACCGTCAGATTTATACAGATATACAGATGTTAGTAACACTCAAGTAAATTCAGTTCAATACTTTGTAATATTTTTTTTATAAATTTGATTGTATCATTAGCGGGTTAATATTACTGTTAGAGGGCTGATAAGAAAACCTGAAGGTTAAAAGAATTTCAATAAAGCCGTGGCTTTTATGTAAAATTTTTTGAATAAAAACTATTTAAATTGAAATAAAAACAATTAAAAATTGTAATAAATGTTTCTGTATTTAAAGTTTAATTGGTTAATAGTTATTTAATTATTAAATAAATTCGATTCTCACAAATTTGAATATAACATTAATTGGCACCATATAGTGGGGTTTTGATTTTATGATACTTTGTTTATTACAATATATATTGGTGTTTAATTTTCTCAATAGATCTCTACATACAATTGCTTCCTTTCTTGTACGAAACATTTTTGTCCTATTTAGTTTATTACGACCACGTATGTCCATGATAGTTAGAGGAGAGATTCTTTACTTAGAGTAAAATGTAGTATTATAACCGGCTGCAGACTCGCTTTCCTTTGAAATCGTTTTGGGCAAACTAGTTGGTGCAGTGATGAGACGCTAATCTCATAATCTTTGTACAAATTGTGGAATTAATTCTTCTTACAGTTCTATAAATACTTCCTTCCTTTTTATCTACATGTTGTGAAGTAATCCAAGGGATGGGACCGAGAACTAGAACACAATTTGGAATCTGCCAGTATTTCCGTTGGTTCTTTAATTACAGCTGAAGAAAAATTAGGTTTATTTCCCAACAATGCCTCCATTAACTCACGTTTTTCTTATTCATGTAGCTTAAATGAGAATTTAACTAGAAATGATGGGTACCTCACAACATTGCTATTATGTGCATTTAGAAAACCAATGATTCTACTGTACCTGGTCATTTTTGGGGGTTAAAAGCGTTTGAACTCGTGTATTTCCCACTAGCACCTGACGTTTTAAACTCAATTGTCGTTAACTAGGATGGGGGAGGCAATTCTGAGCCGGTAGCAGACGTGAAACGCGGAATAGGCGGAGCGGCCTATCGCCCCGATCACTGGCACGTTCCACAGCAGCGATGTCGTTCTTGTCTCAGGTAATGAGCTCCTAAGAGATAATGAGGGCATAATTGAAGACGCCCGAGTGGAGTCTGGGATAACACGCAAGTGGATTCGTAATTAGGTTATCTGTGAATGGCTAAACGCGTGCTTTGAAATACGTTTACTTACATTACATTCCAGCGATGGTAAGGAACAAAGCTGTTGAATCAAAGGAGTTATTAAAAATGCATTACAGAAACCTCTTAATCCCATTAATTGAATATGTGACTAAGAAATTTCTGAAGTTGTGTGTATCGTAGTGTGTCTATTACAGTGAAATATAAAAACAAATCTAATACAACATAATATGTTATTGAGCAATGATGGAGTCAAATTAATGGATGAATTAAGGAAAGAAAGTCTTTATATATATAGTAGTAATTAAAAAGCAATTAATAATTAATAAATAAAAAACATTGTGGACTTGAATTATCGGAAAACAAACACAAATCACACACAAGAATGGACAATAATAACAGGTCTAAGGCATTGTAGGACTGTTAGTGTGCTGAGAACGTATAGGGTAGTTGGCGATCAAGAACGGCAGTAAGCGGTCGTAATAGAAAGAGACGAGACGTTTTCATAGTATTGAAATGTAAAGTTGTTAAGTAGAGGCAGAGTGCAGCATTCACCCGGATAGTGCTGCGGAAAGATTTTGGAGTGTTCCCGTTTAAGCCAAATAATTTTGAAAAGTCTACGTGGAGGAATTACCGCAAATTGGCATAATTGCGGAATAGGTCGTCTTCGAGATACAGCCAACACTTGCTAATGTTACAGTGAAGTGTAAAGTCAGGGAAAAGAATGGCCTGTTTTTATGAAATTGAGTGTGTGTAAGTATTGCAGAAAGAGTTAAATTGTCCTGGTGCCAGAGAAACTGTAAGTCATACCTCGATTAAATTATTATTATGAACCTTCGATTAAAGATAAAATCGTCTGATTTCGATTATTTTTGAATATTTTAAATATTTGTGTATAGGAATAACTTTAAACTGATTTTATTGCTTAAACAGAGTAATACTTTTCTTTATTTAAAGGCCCAGATAAAGACCCTGAGATTAAGAGTAAAAATTTTGTTTGTACGTAATAAATGTTGTAAAAGGTCTTCCAATATTTATTTGTAATTTGAAATCTGTGGGCATCGAATAAATTAATTGCTTGGTTAGTTTAAATAATTTTCTTATTTATGATACTTTCATTTAAAATTTTCATTATTTAAATTGATGCATTAACGTGGGCATTATTTCATTTTAAATTGTTTCATATTTGATAACTACAATTTTGGCGTCATCAACGTGTGGCTAACCATCATATTTAATTTTTTTTAAAAAATTTATATATTACAATATATATATATATATATATATATATATATATATATATATATTTGTGGATAAATCTGACTCATAAGCTTGTTGATAATAGATAGTGCCACTGAGGTTGCTCGCTAAAATAAGCTAATTATCTTCAGTGCACACCTACAGCTTGATCTCGTTAGAAATATTCATCCTATCGTCACCAAATGGTACTTTATCGAGATTCTTTTAAAATGAATCGATTCTGCACGTTTGATAAATTTTAAATACTTAATTATTTTTTTAATTTATTGCTGGAGAAATGCATATTAAAAATATTTAATAAATTAGTACTGTGCATTTGGTTTTCATAAATCATAATTCCAAAACTAAGACTAATGATAGTTTTGTATGTATGATTCATAAAAGCCTTAATGTATTACATCAATTTTCTAATGTATTATTATAAATATATTCAGATTGTAATTACATAAACGTGAATATTGTTTTTGTTTTCTTCCGCTTATGAGATAGTGATATTAGAAGAAAACAAAAATTCTTTAAGTCTAAACGCGATAAGCTTTATACACAGAACCTTACGAAGAAGAGGAGAAGATTTACCAATGTTTATATAACCTTATGTATAAATTAAATATATATTGAAAATATTGTTAGGTATTACATAACTGTTCCTGAATAAAAACATTGGCAGATATTTCGTCTTCCAGCACAAATTTGTCAAAATTGACTTTCCCTTCATAAAGTAAATGCGACTATATAGTTCTCATTAAATTTATTTTGAATGATTTAGTTTTCTCTGTTAGAGTGTACTGTGAAAGTTTATCGACAGAGTTGAATTACTACGCTCTCAACCCAGATTGACTTCAGTCTTATACTCAGTTTTTCTTTTGCCCTTTTGAGGGCTGCACAGAATTGAGTGGGCTGCATACTTGCGCGTATTAGGAAGTCATCCCAGAAGTTGGCCGAATAATTTGGACAGGCCAGGAAAGTAAGGGTGCCGGAGGGGGATTTGAACCCCAATATTCCCCGTAACGAGTCTTGCGGTTTTTCCGCTGAACTACCTTGTTCAGTTAAAAGAACAATAATGATCAATATAAGTCCTGTAGCTGCCCGTTTTAAAGACTTCCTTCCCGACAGAAAAATAATTACACAAGTGTGAAAAATAAATTTTTATAACTATCTTGAGCAAGCTGTGATAACAGTTTCTGAAAGCACAACCCTGTTAAATTTCGGTTGACCAGTTGATTTACCAAGACATACCACCTCTCTGGGAGTAACTTTGTTACCGTCCAGCAATAAAATTCTCAACGTACTTTCGTCAGGTATTGCAACATGTGGCGAATAGAATTCCCGTAGTTGTGTGCGTGACAGAGTTCTGTTTGAGGCCGATTCAGGTTTCTATAGGTGTTGTCGTCATCAGATTTATAAGAATACCGGGAAAGAAGCTTTAACTATATGTTTGGGGCCCGATTTATCCCTCAGCTACCTTGCTGTTCCTTCTTCATAAACCTTTTCATAATTTCCTATGCTAATATACGGAAGTTGCCGGAATGTGGAGTACCATGAATTAGCCTATTCCTAAAAATGTAATAAATGAGAAATGGAGAGGAAAAGGCTGCATACGAATATGTTTCTCTTCTCTCTCCAGCTCTATATTAAGGTAACGAAAAGTACAGACAACTGCTACAGTTTCGAGAGACGAGTGCTCCAGGATCGGAAAAGCTGGACATATGGAAAGATTTGTCCGCTGTTTTCATTGGAGCACTCGGCAGCTGTCTCCAAATCTGGTCACGGCTCAGAATCAGGAATGTTATACCCCACAGCTAACCCCGACTCCAGTCATCGGAAGGGCTTAATACAACGACCAAGAGCCCGACTTACCGAATGGAGGCTCCTTTATGGTTTATCCTGCATCACTTTCCTATAATTGCATGGGACCCCAGGACTATAGTTTAAGTAAACTACGCTGTATTCGTATATATGTGACCACAACGTTGATGACCCTCAATTAGCCAGTAACTGAAACATGTTACAATCCCTACACGAGTCAAATTACGGTTTTACCTGTATGATCGTTAGTATTGTCCAATGCCGGTGTTCAGGAATACATTTGCATCAGGAAAAACTGTTCTGGAGATTTTGCCCCATAAATATAATAAATTGTGTATAATTATGTTAAAATTTCAAATATGTATATATTACATGCAAATTGACAATATATCTGAAAATAATATATGTGTTATTAATAGTATTTCTTGAATCATTGAACTGAGAAAAGAAATTCTGAATCATCGGAAGACGTGATTCAAATTTAGATTTCTCAAAGTTCCCAAGTTGGAACATAAAGTAGTAAGTCTTAAGAGTTTGAAACTCGAATCGACTTTCTGTCTGCAGGACAGGCTTGAAATTCTTCAGTTATTTTTTAATGCACATATAAGTGAGAAACACGTTAAATGCATTTCAGTTGGAGTTAAATTTCACCGAGTTGTTTGCATTTCCATTTCCTACAATACTTATCAAAGTGATAAGTTTTGATAAAACCCTCTTCAACAAGATTTCTTATGGTTATCAATTCATAATAAATATATATTCATTTTTTATATTATTTTATTTATATGACTTTAAAAATTATGTATAAACTTCACAACAGTGAATCAGTTAGTAGATCACATTAATCCAAGTCTACTGCTTAACTATATTGAATCTTTATTATTGTAGATACGGACAAATTCATGTAAACTAATGCAATTGAACTCCAATCATGTTCCTTTAATAGACTGAAGCACCTGATTGGTTTATTTACTTTAAATTTTCTTGGCTTCTTATAAAACTATGCCATTTACATGTAATTATTTATTTAGTCTATGCACGTATATTTCTAATATATTACGAGCATTACGTAACAATTTAGATGAGGAGACACAAAACACTCAGTTACATGATATATATATATATATATATATATATATATATATGTATATATATGTTGAAATACCTAGTTAAGGCCATTATGTTGTCTAAATTTCATAATATTTGTTTCACGGCACAGACTATATTTAAAATCTGTTTACCAACTCAGACTGGGGATCTTGGGTGGCTCGTATAAAAAATGATGATTGACAGCGGATAAAGGTACACAAAAGGGAGAACTATAATTGGGGGTCTTTAGCGGCTCTTAGATCTAATGTCTGACGGACATCGTAACAAGACCCCAAAGAAACGATGACAACAGCATTTTGTTGACATCCAATTATAAGATAAGGGAATGTTTACCTAACAATATTGAGTGAGAAAGCCGGATGGGGTCCGAACGTGGGAAATCAAAACTGTGGGAAAAATGAATATTCTGGAGGGGGGAAGCTGATAGGAAAGGTAGTTGGAAGCCAGAGAGCGAATAAGTTAGTTCGATGTCAGAGAGCAAGGGACGAGGACGTGGATGAAAGTTAGTTGGAAGCTAGAGAGTGAACAAGGTAGTTGGAAGCCAGAGAGCGAACAAAGTAGACGTGTTTGCAGAGAGCAGAGTTTTGGTCATCATAAGAGATGTAGGCATAAAGTGAGCTGGTTTTGGCAGTAAATAAAGCCAAAGTAATGAAGAATTTAGAAGTTGGTGCTAGAATTGAATAATGTTTGAGTAAGAGATTTTAGAGGAGAAAGACATAGAACTTGATGTCATAGCTGGAAGGAGAAAGGAGTGTTAGGTTGAACACCAGATTTGAACTCTGTCTTGGTGAAGGTTCAGAGATCCAGAACATTTTAAGTAAGACAAAACGCATTGGAATTGTCAATCATACTAGACAAATTGATTGGTGGCCGCGGGCGAAACATTCATACGAGTTGTCGGAAGTCTGCAGTCTGGAGTTTGAATACTGAAAGGATAGTGTGTTGTGAAACGTGTGTCCGTAAATTGTCTGTGTAAATTTTATGCACAGAGTGGCCATTATTAAAGTAAAGTGTGTTCCCGAACCCAAAAGCATAAAACTTGTAAGTAGCGATTTAAAATAAATAAGTTTGTAAACCGTAAATTAAAGGTGAAAGGTCAGATTTCGTTTATAGTAACTTCAATAAATTGAATTTCTATATTCTGTAAAATTCTTTCAAGTATAATTGGATTTTGTTCTTTCTATCAGGCCTAGTGGAGACCCTGAGATTTTGAGTTTCATTCTTTGTAAAAAAAAAAGGTATAAATTTTCTTAAATGCCACATATGATAAAATTAAATGTTAGTAAAATTTGATCTAAATGTGGAAAAATAGAGTAGAGATTTAAATTGTATTTTGTGTGAATAAATTTGTTTTGTTTGTTGAATTTAAGTATTTTGTTTAATTTAAATTTCCTTTCATTAAATAATTAAAAGTTGGTTATTGCAATATATATGTTGCTTACGACATATGGACGTGCATAACTGTTCCTTTCACATGTTTAAATTCTTAGGAAAAACGTCCATCTTGTGAAAAAGTTCGTTAAAACAATGAAAAATAAGAAACTACATCATCGGACATATCATATATAATTATTAATATTGGATTTCTTTGATCTTTGTTATGACACTCATTCATATTTTTAGTTTTTCACATCGAAACGGATCTTCAATTATATTTCTCTTTATATTGTTATAGTCCATAAATGTAATATACACTAAAAGGGATTTACGTTTAAATGGAAAAATACGATAGAACTTGAAGGTAATTTTAAGCCAAATTTTTTATTAAACCTTATTGTACCTGACAATGGGTAAGGCTTAAAATATGTTTAATATTACTTTTTTATGTTCTCTTTTATATAGCGTCTAGTAAAATTAAGGTAAATTGAATTTTCTAAAGTTTACTTTTTACCATTTTTATAGCTAGCGGTATAAATTTAGTAGTTTAAATAAACTTTTTTTAAGTAAAACATTTTTCTAAACGTCGGAGTGAGATAAATGAATTTCTTTCTTAAGTAAATGTTAACTCTCCATTCATAAACGTCAGTTGCAGGATTTCCTACAGTTTTCATTCATTTTTATCGTGGGCAACACTGCAACTTTTGTCCATCATTTACTGAAAGTTTTTGAATATTGGGAATAACTCTGGCTTACATTACGGTGCTAATTGCAATTAAAGGAGTCATATAATTAATCAAACGTTCAAAAATAACTGCTGGTATAAAAACAGATTAATGTTAGAGACTACTGAAATGTTTTTAACTCGTAACCGTTATACAACCATTGAGTGACTACGAAGGGGACGGACCAATAACGTACGGAATGAATGTTATTGCTTTCATCACTCTCCTAGCGAATACTATAAAGGCAAAAACAACGGAAATGTGTGGGCAAAGATCATGATTAATTAAAGGAAAAAATTGTGAAGAGATAAAGCGATATAGCGATATAGCGATGCACTCTACGGAAACTTTGGGTAAAGTTAAGTGTGAATTGAAGAATTACTCCAGCAAATGTGAGGTATTACAAAACAAATTTTCTCGCCATGTTTTTGTCTGAAACGTATTCTTACATTGTTTAAACAATACAAAAATCCATAAGAAAGTAACGTGGGTCTATAACGTTAACTTAACCTTGAACAACAAAATACGCAAAATTAAAAATTTGACATTTATTTAATCATGAATATGTTTCTTATAACCAGTATGGTATAATATAGGTATATATTTTATGTAATTATCAGTGCAGCAAATTGTGTCTAAGCGAAACTTGTCAGAACGGTGGATGGATGTCAACTTTTTGTCAGGTCATAGGTTTCTTAATAGCAATTTTAAACAGGTCGTCATCACGTGCTTGTAATGAAATCAGAAGAACCAAGAATCTGTTGTTAGCTATTGAATTGAATCTCTATCAATTTACAGTAATTGCAGAATTTTCGAATTACATAGAAATCCGAAAATTCCAAGGGATGCGTCTAAATTTTATGAACAGCTTCTGACGTTTATAAACAGCATTTAGGCGAAATTAATCTCGTATTAAATTTACGATGAGTCCGTCGCTAGTAATAAACGTAAATATAAATAATCGCCGATGTAGATAAGATGCAAAATGTTATTTTCCGAATTTTTCGTAATTATTTCAACATAGTGTATAAAGTGTACTTAATACAGTCAATGAAGAAGAAATATTTGTCTTCGTGTAAATGTGAACAATCATGTGAAACCCACTACTAAATTAAATTGGTTCAATGGAGTTATCTGTTTTTTCTAGCGTAACAGGCTACATGGTGGCAATTCCCCTTTAATAGCATAGGTAGGATAGAGGAAGGTAGCCAAGGGTTAACTAGGGCCTCCGGGCTATAGTTTAAAGATCCTACCCAACATTCGCCTGAAAGTAATGCAGGGAAATCCCTAGAAAAACCTGCATTAGGTAGGTCGGGCATTGGGTACTTGTCCCACGCCCTTCCGATAGCGGGAGAAGAGTTTGCTGTGGGGACGCAGCATTCCCTTCTCCGTACCTCGACCAGTTTAGGAGGCAGATGGCCGACTGTTCCAGTGGGAACAGCGAACAACTCTTACCGTATGCCCAAGGTCTGTGACCCCGGAACATACACCTCTCAAAACAGGCCGAGGTGCCTCGGCTTGTGGGAACCTTACTTCAAAAACGGAGAGGAAAAAGTATCCCCAAAGGTAGCCCTCGCAGACGTTAATGGAGTTATCAGTTCACCAGTGATATATATGAAGCTTATAACGACTTCCGGCTGAATATTTAAAAGAAAAGAATGACATGAGTTTACAATTAATACGAAAAAAATAATTTAAAACAACTTATAATACTAATTAAGAAATTGCCATAGTCATACTGAAAAACCGAATAAATTGTTTTATCAAAATACAGTACATGATCTTAAAAATAAATATTTTAATAAAATGTACTTGAACTTATTCTCATCTTAACACAACTTAATTTTAACTTTTATAATATATTAATGATGAAAGGAACTTGTCTGCAAAATTAGCTGAAATTTACTCCACGCGTGTACATTTACAGGCGAAAAATACACACAAACAGTCAGTTTTATCTATTAGATTAGAAAATTCATATATTTCTTTGGCATGTTACTATCGTGTGTCTAGCTCTAAGTAGTGGGAGTCGTACCAGGATCCAAAGGTCTTCCTCTCTCGGTTCTACCGCACGTCAGCAGTTTGCAATACAACATAAGGAACGTAATCTTCATTGAACACCCAACGACAGGTCCAACATCCAAACAGTACTGCCAAGATTACAACTAGTACTACTCTTGCTAGCTTAGGGATAAAAATGTATACATACCTGCTTCAACCCATACGAGGCACAAGTCCCAAAAACAACAATTATTTTTAGTATTCCATCAACTATTTCCTACACTTGCACAAAAATAAGGCATAACTGGATCCTTCAGTACCCCAGTGTCAACAAAGCTCAAGTGAGATTCAAAGCAATCTTCCAGAAATACCACAATTCGTCTTATTAGTTGGTCAGACAAAACGCAGCCTTCTCAATGTGCATCATATGTGTCGACGCAATATTATTTATTACAGGAACCAGAAATTAAGACCGCAAAAATAAAAATAAAATGTACCTCAGTGTATTTACGCATTTGATATATATAGAAAACCTGCCAATTTTATTTATTTTAATATCTACTTCAACGATAAATGGGCCAACCTGTTACTGTCCTAATGGTAAATTTCTGATCTGAGTGCCAATGTTAAAAGTTTTCATTGTAAATTTTATTGCCCTCATGAGAGTATATGTACATTGTGCCTAACCGTCAGTACGTCTCGAGCGACACAACTGCCTTACTTTTGAGATTTGTCAACTGAAGAGTGCAGTTGTGTCGCTCTATGCTCTTCTAAGCACATGAAGAAATGGACAAGGATCTCAGAAATGTTGTGTGGTATTTATATTGTCACTTATTTGTGGTGTAATTGGCAATCTTTCTTATTATTTATTTTAGATTAGACGTATTTTTCTTCATTTCATCTGTATGTTTGTTTGCAAATCAACTTACGGAGCCAGTAATGAGGTATTGTTTCTTTTCTCTCCTCCTTTCCCGTATTCCACCGGATGATGATTGTAGATATTTTAACAAATAAAAAATATATATCATCCAGGGAAACCCGGAAGAAAAATAATTACATTCAAGTTTTCAGAACGTCACGCGCGGAATCAGAATTCGCTTCACTCAAACTTTTTGGTTTCTATTAATGGAGGTCTCAGAGAGAAAGTCGTGTAATTTTTTATTGATCAATGCATTGTTTCGTTGCCAGCCGAGTGTCCTGAGAGCTGCGGCCAAGGTACGTGCGTGGGTCCGGAAGTGTGCGCGTGTCCTCCGGGCTTCGGGGGCGAACGATGTCGCGACGCTCTCTGTGGCGACGTCGCCTGCCGCAACGGCGGCCGCTGCGTCCAAGGCACCTGCACCTGCGCCACTGGCTGGAGCGGCTCCGACTGCAACTCACGTGAGTGCACGTTCTGCATACTTCAAAACTGATGGTTACAATACGTATAACCTTATCTTCATTACTGTTGTATAAGCGCCCAATCTTCCTTCCTTCCTTCTCATGAAGAACTTATTTATTACTCATAAATAAATTAAACTGTAATGTGACTTGTTAATTTTGACTTAATTTTCATGACATTAAAGACCAAAGAATCAATACAAATATTTTCTACATAAAATGTATTAATACGAAGTGCGTTTTGAAATAAGGGCCCATAAGTCATGAATTGTTTCAATTGATATGTTTCAAATTTAATAAAACATTCAAAAATTTAAATATTTAAAAATAAATTGTGGTCAAATGTCAGTCATAATAAATTTATTATTCATAATATTAGTAGTAGTAGTAATCAAGAGTTCTGTTAAACAGTTAATTAATTCCAGTTTACAATTAAACTTAAAGCTAAACAGCGTTTATTTCCTATGTTCTGAAACTCATGACATGTTATATATTGTAAATAAAAAGTTAGAATTTATTAAAAATACCTTAAATACCAAAAAATCGATTATTTTATGTGAAAAGTATAATTTAGACAATCTAAAATAACTTCATTTTACATATATTCTTCATTTCTCTGCATAGCCATGTCGAACGATGTCGCGACGCTCTCTGTGGCGACGTCGCCGGCCTGCATAGCCATGTCGTTCCGTTTAAATCCATGAATTTTCAGTTCTGATCAGTTCCACAGTTGGTTGGATTTATATAGCGATAATTAAATTAATGTTTATAGTAAAAAGTGAAGTGCAGAGTTTATTCATAAATTGTTTTAATGTCGGTCAGAAAATGTAATTGGTAGTCTAACGTTACCGCAGCGTCAACTTATGGTTGAAAAAAGTTTTTTCCCTGGAGGAATTTGCATAAATCGCCCTCGTAAAAAAATCTAAATGGTAAAAGCAGTAATGAACATATCGAGCATAGAAGCTTGGTGTATGCTTCATGGGAATTTTTTAAGTGAAACATCCACGTGGTGGATGAGACTTAATAGTCTTCATATAGTTGGAACTTTTGCGTGGATGAATAAAATCCATAAGTTTAAAAGGAATAATTTTTTACACGACTGTGAAATAATTCAAGTGTTTTCGGACAATGTACTGCGCGGAGGTAAGTGGAATTTTTTTTCAGTTACTTTGGTGAAACAGCTTTCAAAGTAGAATTTGATAGGCATGTCAAAATCCTGTTATAATTTTTTAACGGAATTTGAAAGTTTTTGAAGGAATATAGGCAAATAAATGCAGTATTTTATTAGCAAAGTCTTCGATATATAATCAAATCCGTGAACACATATGCCTGAATTAACCCTCAATTGTCCGTGAATTTCAAATCACAAAAAATAATTCTGGTCTCCAATAATTACTTTAACGATAACAAATACAAAAATTGGTATTGGTATTGACCATGAAGTCTGAGTATTAAGTATCTTTCTGATATAAAAATTGAAATGTAAATTTTACTATAACTTTAATTGTTTCTTTTTAATTTTAACAATATTATCCGACAACTATTATATTTTAAAATTAACATTCCAAAATTTATATTATTCTGGGATTGTTTACGTAATAGCGCCTACGAATCTTTTTCTAATAATAATACATCATGCTATCATATCGCTAGTTCATTGGTTTTTTTATAGCTGATTGTTTGTAATATCAATTCAAAATAAATTAATATGCGAATAGACTCTGTCATTGTGTCTTTCAAATTCTCATTTTTAGAATCTTGTTCATAGCTTTAGACACGGCTTTACAGTCTTCCTCTAAATGACATGCAAATCATTCAGAGCATTACGTAAAAGAAACTAAAGACAAATCAATGTCAGAGGTGTTAATAGAAATGATAGAATGTTACTTAAGGATGGTTATGGCCGAAATCTTCCAATAAACTATATGTATTTTAGCAAGTGGCCGTATTAAAGGTTACAGGAACTTTTCATCTATCAACAACTAACGGTCGGATTAACCTAATGTAGGGTAGCATAATTATTATTCTTTGCAATCAAAGAATTCCTACTTCACCCGACCAATAGAAGCAATGATATATGCGGACGACATTGTCCTACTCACAAGGGGCTACAATGCAAAGGAATCTGCAAAAAAGATGCAATCAGCTATAGACAACACTACAGACTGGCTCAAAAAATAGAATTTTCCTTCACACCGGACAAAGTCAGAGCTATACTGTTCTCAAAAAGATACAAATTTATCCTCCAAGAGTCAACGACCAAACCATAACAAGGACAAAAATTCACAAGATTCCATGAATAATATGGGATAGTAAGCTAAGATTCCATAACCATATAGATCAACTAATAACAAAAACTAAGAAACGAATAAATATACTAAGAATAATAGCAGCTAGAAACTGGGAGGCCAACCACAATACGCTGCAACTTACATATAAAGCCATAATCCTCGCGAAAATCGAATATGGAGCTCACCTTTACCAGTCCGCGAATAAAGCAATATTAGGGAAACTAAATAAAACTCAGAAAGACGCATTAATAATCATATCGGGATGCATAAGATGCACCCCAATAACGAGACTAAGGACAGAAACAAAATAATTATCTGTGTCATTCAGAAGAAAAATGTTATAAATGAAGTACGCCATAAAATCTCTTGAGTCAAGTAACCTCCAAATCAGACAACAAACAGAGCCTTTAAATTACCACCACAGTGGGGAAGTATTAGAAGCAATACCGTTCTATAAAATGCTGGAAAAACACCTGAGGACAGCAAGAATAACACTGCCACAAAGTGAACAAAACACATTCGCAAGAACCCCACCGTTGAAAATCTTAGACATTCCAGTAAACCTAACCCTCCTAAACGAAGTAAAAGATAACTTCGTCAAGGAACACGATGAATTAATTAAGAAACACGATTATCCCAGATCAGTGTATGCAGGTGGATCTCAGTCCGCGTCAGGAGTAGCGAGCGCAATCTACAGCAGCTTTGACCAGCGCACTCGAACACTAAATAACCAGTCATCGGCCCTGGCGGATGGAGTGAAAGCTATCTACATGGCCACTCAACTCTGCATAAACATCCCGGATAACAATAACCTCATTCTAACAGACTCATCCCAAGCAATCAAAGATATCATAAACCCCCCAAAATGGAACGAAACATTGAACCTCATTAGGGACAATATCACGAAGTTAAGGAATAGGAAACAAAACATCTGTCTAGCATGGATCCCTGCGCATAGAGGAATTCCTGGAAACCTCAGGACCGACAAGTTGGCAAAAGTAGCATCAAGAACCATACACAACGGAGAAAACGAATTCCAGTGCAACAGGAAGGAAACGAAGAAGGTCTGTAAAGAAAAACTCGAAAACAGGTGGAACGAAAAAAGGAGAAGGAGAACAACGGAATAATTCACAGTGAACTTGTACACTACAAAGATATAACAGTTCTCAAAACCATAAACCGAAAAAAACAGGTGATGCAATCTAAAGTAAGAACACTCCACTGAAGTTTATTTTTATGCGTTCCTATTTCCCAGATCTACCCAACCTACCTGTGAAGAATGCAGTCACCCACTAACTATTCCCCATATACTATTCTATTGCAGCAGATACAACGACATAAGAAGAAATACAATCCCGAAACACCACATCTCAGACCTCAATACTTCAACGACAGCTGCCTTGGACATCATCAAATTTATCGAGGAAACAAACTTAAGTGAAGAAATATAGAAACCCAAACTGCTAATAAAGTTAAGATTGTATGTAAATAATAGCGCTTCAATTTTAAAAAATCATACCGGAACACTTTCGTTTGGAGTAAATTTGCATATTGAAATGAAAATTTAACTTATAAGTTTGTGTTTGACAATACTTAACTTAATAATTCAAATAATTTGATTCGGGTTCACAATAATTAATTAAACATCATCTGTCGGGTTCAGTTAACATGTGTATTTTGCATATAAATAAATATTTTTCAATTATAATATGGTTCGATAATGCTGCTTTTCAACAATGATTTTTCTTTAATTCGGGGAAAAATATGAAGGCGGTACAATTAAACCTGCGAACTCGAGACTGACTCCCTGTAAGCACAGTATAAATTTCCAAGTTTCAGCTACAAAATTCTTTTATCTGGTATAGTTTGCAATATTTTGGAATTATATTTAGCATGCAAATCTGTAAAATAAAAACAAGGGCGGCAGTCGCAGATACGAATTGATAAACTGTGCGATATGTGAATTATTCTTTACTGTGCTATATTGTTTTACAGCCAATCAAATTCGAATAAACCTTACGAATAAAAGTGTTGTACGTGCTTGAAGTGGCGGCCATTTTGATTTGTAACTAACTTGTATTGAGCTTAGGAAAGTAAATCAAGTTGTTTTTCGAAGAAATCTTCCCAAATAAAATAACATTAAGTAAGAAATATTACGCAGTTAATAGAAAAATTCTGTCACTAATATTGAATTTTGCCAACGGGATCATTAATAATGTTTGGCGATGGGAAACTGAAGTATATGTATATCTACAGCTACATCAAAAGCATTGACATTAGGCGTCGGTTCTTTCAGGCAAGGCTCGTATGTGTTTGCACTTTCTGCCGCGTCAAGAGGAAATACTCCCCAGGCAATCGCAGACCAATTAACCATATCGGATACACCTCTACAAAGAGAAGCGCCAATGCTAATGCATAGGGATATTACTGAACCTTTGTCGGCGCCTAAAATTCAGCAGAAATGTTAAGCCGCTGTTTTATGTCATGGCGGAAATTAAGCGATAATCTTCCATACGGAAATTAGAATTCTTCAGAAGGTTGTTAAATCGTTACAACGATGTGTATAAATAGTTACGTTACAAACTAGTCGTTTCAGAAACAACATTTTATCGAATAAATGTCCCATTTTACTAATCTTTAACTTAATCTCGTTAGGACAGAAAAAATTTACTGACTTTGGAGGCCTACAGACGCCTACAGATTTTATACAAACTAGAACTGAGATTTCAAACATCGTTAGTAAACAAATAAAACTATAATCGTATCTAAAGTTGGAATAAAACGACGACGTTTAATTGAAAACGATTATCCTTTTATTCAGAACATAAACTTATTATGAGACTCTTATTAAATAATTAAAAATATTACCTAAACCTCTGTATATTAATACTGTATGAGTTGAGATTTTCTTTCCGGGAAGATTAAATTTTGTTTAACGTCTAACTGACCAATATATTTTAGTGTATAATTTTTTATTAAGATTTACTATGAATTTTTTTTCGTAACTACAATACAGTTTATAATTACGTTCAGTAATAAATTAATTTATGTATATTGTAAAATATAAGCAAATTGGTAACATAAAATAACTTTGAAGCGGTAAATAAAGGAAAATTTAGCACGGAGAACGTGCTAGAAAATATTTTAAAACACAGAAATATTTATTTGTGAAATAGAATTTCCGTCGTCTATGATAAGTTAATAATATTTATTTTTATAACTGCAAAAAGTCAGAAATGTATTCTAACTCTATTTCCGACCTTCAAAAAGTTCATAACGTTACGTTTGGCTTTTAACCCAAAAATTTGTCTCTGATGAATCCTATGAACGAGTTTCCTTATACTTATTGAATCAGTATCAATTTTTTATTTAATACTATTTGTTACTTCTTCTACAACATTATTGTACGACTACTCTCGCCTACCCTTGGCAACAAATATTTTTTACCTACATATACACCTTATTTTAAAAGAGAAAAGTAAATTTGGCAGCCTCTATTTAAAATTAAAATTTTTTCAAATCGTTGACGAAAATTGAAGATGGATCTCGAAAGTATTTACCATTTCATAGAAAAAATGTTCAAATGTTATTCTGTCAAGAGAACTAAATACCTGACCAATAAATTTATAAAAAATGAACATTGGTACGTTCGTCATTTTGTTTGAATATGGCATATAGCATATGTTTGATATAAACCCTTGTTACAGCTCAATATAAAAACAATATAAACTTTCATCTACATCAATTTTACAGTTTTATTGCCAAAAGCGAAGAATTTCAGTGCGTCAGTCTGACTAAAATACAGAAATTTAGAACATATCAGTTTGAAATTCACTCATAAAGGAAACGTAAAAATATACTAAAACGTGTCGATAAGCAATGCAGAGTCAGAAGTATCATTTATGTATATATAACTTGTCGTATTTGTTCAAACGCAGATACCCCATGAAAGAACCATTGTGGTTGAAATATATTCTAGGTCTGGGGATAACAATGATATACATTTTAACTTGGCAACATTAGTTCGTAAAAGCAGGATCCAGGGGAAAACTTTTAATGAAGCATATTTATTTTGATTTACACGTTGTGTTACGATTTATAAATATTTCCCATTATTATACAAAAATAATTTTCTCCCTATATGTTCATTAACGTTGATAAAACTCGGAATACTACCATTAATCCAACGTTAAAGTCGAGAAAGTAAAGAAGATATTTTCAGTTGTGAACAAAGACACCATGAAATGATTTAATTTTGTGGGAAATTAGCCTTTTCAAAGTCGAGAACACGAATTACATGAAGAGGATGGGAAATTGTCGACCGGACCGGGAATTGTACCTGGGACCTCCATTACTACGTGGTCGCTCGCTATTTCCCTTGAGCTATCTGAGTAGACTCCCCGCCATGGACGAGCTTTCTCCATCCATTTTTAGACCTGAGCACTGAATCACCTACAATTTACTAGATTACATCAGTCACGGCCTAATTTTAGGACTTCAACGAAGAATGATCGAAGGTGAAATGAATTGATTCAAGAACAGAGTTCAGCCATGAATGTCATGAAATTGAATTAAATGGTTATGATATAATTCAAAAGGAAGGTCCCGGGTTCGATTCCCATCCCGGTAGATATTTTTAAACCTTCGTCATTCAATTCAGTTTTCATGGCCGAGCTCCGTTTGAAAACAGTTTTTCTGTTCTTAGATTTTAAACCTAATTATCCTATTACTTTATTTCTACACACAGTTTTTCTGGTCTTAGATTTTAAAACTAATTATCCTATTACTTTATTTCTACACACAGAGGTTTGAATTTTTTGAGTACTTGAACATCGTTTCTGGAAATATTAGAATTGTAGATAATAAACAATGATTTTTTAGGTATATAAATAGTAGAATTTATTAATTTGCGTGATAGTTGTTTATTTCTTAGTATGTTTAACGGTGGTAGTCTTTGACTGAAGCAGCGTTTTCCATTTCAGCTGTGTGTGATCCCATGTGTCGTCACGGAGGGACTTGCATGAGACCATACAATTGTCACTGTCCGCCAGGAACAAGTGGATCTTACTGTCAAGAATGTAAGTAACGGCGCAATACCTGTAATTGTAATTTCCATTATCCTGTGACTCAATGCATATTTTTGTTGAACTGAAATTTTTACGATATCTAGTATGAATCATGTATGTAAAGGGAATCAATGATGACTATTCAAAATACTGAATTTTGAAACAAAAAGAATGATATAATATATATTAAATAATAAATTACTTTGCACTCCAATCGACGATACATATTTTATTTTAATATTTTAATCATGTAAGGCATGTGTATCGTAATATCTTAAAATTACATCTGAGCAGTAAGGATTTTGATATATTCGAAAAAAATAATAGAATTAATTTTATTTTTAGGTGATGTATTCGTCAGTAATTATTTCAACTAGAACGGAGGGAAAACTCTTCAGGCTATTACAGAAGTAAACGATACATTCTATGGTTTTATTTTCAAGGTAGCTTCATCATTTGACAATTATAGATGGACGGTACCTGCCTGAACTCAGTGTCCGAGGCGATGAATATATAACTAAAAGCTTTTTAATTTTTACTCTAGTATTATAGTTTATTGAGCTGTAAGTCCCCAATTTGAGTTTCAATACTTTAAAAGCCAATAATTATAAATTTAACAATTAATTTCTTTCGCACGATTTTTTTAAAACAGTTCAATAAATTCACTGGTCTATGTTAATATATGCTTAGAAAACTTTTGTTATACAAGGCCAAGCCCAAAACAGTTTTCGGTGAATTTCAGCTATTACTGCATTTCCCAGTGTAAATGTCAAAAAACATATCATGAATAGTTCGCTTACTTGTGCCAAAATATTCCACAATATCAGCTTATAATTGCTACCTATACATTACGCTTTCTGTTATTACTTTTAGTTGGATAATATTACTTATTTAATATTTGTCATTTGTCGAAAATTATAGATGTATTATTCAATTAAAAAAAAGTAATTGCAATATTGAGACGTTTGGTCCACTGCTTTAGGACTTCATCAGCTAATAGACAGTTTTGAATATATATATATATATATATATATATATATATATATATATATGTGTGTGTGTGTGTGTGTGTGTGTTTTAAATTAATTAATTAGATGTCCAAATATAAATTTCATGTCATTGACGGTGTCTTATGATGGTTATAACCAAAGAAAGTTCGCAAATGTTGTAATTATTTTTGTTTTAGGTGAATAAGGCAACTTACATTTTCTGAAAAATTGGTGTTTATTTATTAATGTTACTTATTGCTTGACGTCTTTTCGGTAATTTCAAAGGTGAAACCATGAACGTGCAGAATAATTATTATAGGACAAAGTTTCACCTCTTATATTTATTTTAAACTTCAATAATGATGGTTAAAGTTTTCTCGGGATCCCAAACGGAAACGTTTTTCGGCATAACGTTTCGATTGCTGGCACCGCCATCTTCACATGAATAAACGTGACATACAAACGTCGTTATCCGGTTGGAATCCCGAGAAAACTTTATCCAGCCACCGAAACAACCTACGTTCCCTATTCAATAATAATTTTTAAGTCTACAGCATAATTTATTTACTTATTAGAATTGTTGTTTTCACAATAAAAGTAGTAATTGAAATTATAGTCTTTTCAATCGTTTGCAATATCACAACATCGCAATCGCAACATCGCAATCGCTTCCGCGAATGATTCTGGGCGATCACGATTGGTGTTTATCCTTTCGAAAGAACGAAAACCCCAAGTGAAGGTGTGAGGAAATTTGTGTTATTTAAAAAGAAATACTTTGCCATACGGTTCATAAAATATCCTGTAGATTTCTTTAATAGTCGTAAGAGTCTTATACTTGGTTATATATTTTAAATGTAATAATGTCATGAATTTAATAAAATCCATCACAGTTTTGTTTATAAAACCAATCTATATTTCATAATTTCAATAATGAATTATTCTTATATTCCGATTAAGTTAAAATAATAAAACTGCCCAATGTACTGCAACCCTACTGTATTTATTCAGTTTGGAAGTACAGATACGAAAAAGTATAATACATATAATCTCACATTTTGCTGTGTGTGTCCCTGATATTCCAAAAATATTTGTCATTGTGTAATGTTTTTATTAGTAATTTGAAAAAAAAAACAAATTTAATAAAAAGATGAGAAAAACTAATGAGAAAAGCTGAAGAAAGCAAGGGATTAACTTTGTTACTGTTAAAATAATCATAATTTATAAATAGGTAGTTTGTGAAACCAATTCTTTTTCTAACAGGCAGTGTTGGTATCGACGTTAATATTTTGTTAGAAATAATTTATACTATTATAAACGTCTTTACTATTTGATCAAGGTAGTAAAGTGGTCTGAGTACCAAAATCAAATAATTGTCTTAATCATTAAAAATCTTTTCAAATACAACTTTGAAAATTTTGACTTTGGAATCTGTTTCTGGAAAACATTTGAGACGTTTTTGCTTTAGTATCGAGTAATAACCATAATCTACATATGATTAACACATATATAAAATATTAATTTGAATCTAGTTTCGTCGATTTCTCTGTTCTTGTAAACGACGAGATGTTACAAGGTAAAGGATCCGTCTCCTTTAAACTCCATTCTCATGTCGTTGTACTTTAAACCGCGTGCTTATGAATGGATAAAGAAGAAGAACAAGAAACTTCAACTTTTAGTTGGCGTTTATTCTCTTATTTAAGAGTTTTAAGGGGAAAATAACATTGCTCTTAATTCTTAAATATTTCAAATGTCACTGAGAACTAAGAAATAGTTTTATAAAGGATAAAAACATAGTAAATTGGTGGTTCATAATTCTGTCTGTGATTTGACAGACATATATTGTGAATTGTTGTTGAGGTTGAGCGGGGCTGTGTTTATTAATGTACAACACTAGATGATTATGTTCGAAAGAAGAAAAGCTCCTGAGTTTTTAAATGACATGTGAAAGTTGTTTCATAAATAAAAGTTGACGAATAAATAAGGTTTTGTTTTATTTAAGAACTGTATTTATTCGTCTGCCATACAACTGAAGGGTTTAGTTGTCAGGGGGTGAGAACAGATCACAGAAACGAAACTGTATCGGTTGTCAGTAAAATGACCTTATAGCTGAAATATGGAGACGGAGCTATTAAAAGAGGTTTTATCGCTTTAGAGTTAGTTGATTCGTTATTGTTTATAGCTATGACGACGAGGATAAAGAAATTAGTGAGAGAAAGAAGTAAATAAAACTCGTGACATTTATAGTCAGTTAGAAAGAGCAATAAAGTAGTGATAGGGATCAGTGTTTGAAGATGGTCAACCAAGATTAATAAAACTTATCTGGAGATATAAGAGAGTTATTACGTCGCAAAGCGTATTCCACATGCTACCTTATTGCTATTAAAACGAGTAAAAAACATTTAATTTAATCGCGCAAAAATACGCGTGTTACAGTTTCTTTTTTCCTAATTTTCAAAACACGCCAGATAATAGTAATTATCTGCTTCTTTATATTTTAACAACAACAATATCATTTTATGGTTAGTGACAATGGTATATACACGGACAACCAAGGTTATTATGGCAACCCAATCATTAATATGTTGAGCCAAGTTTTGCCTAAATACTTCGGTGATTCTTTTATTTTTTTAAAAAACAAATATTTGTTTATAGTTGCATCCAGAGCTTTGGTTATTAGCGACTCGTTATGGGAACTCATTTTGCTTTGTCATGGGACTGTTTTGACGAGAGTTTCTTTCACACACAAGCATCCCTATTCTGGCCGAGATTCGAACCCGGAACCTCCGTTATGTGAGGCAGTCATGCTGACCCATACACAACAGGAGGTCGATGATTCTTCTTGGCATTTATTCCACGAGATCTCGGAAGTTTATTTCAAGAATCTAACACCATGCCTGATGTGTACCACTGTTCAGTTGTGTAAGATTTGATGGTCGTTGATCCAGGTACCGGATTACTCTTTCAACTTCGTACCACAAATAGTCAATTGTATTAAGATCTAGCGAGTTTGGGGTCACCTAAACATAATAAAGTCAGCCTCATGTTACTGATACCGTTCCTGCTCAATACGAGTAGCGTGGCATGACGCATTGTCTTGTTGAAAGTTGACATACCGATCTGGATATGACATAATCACGAAAGGATGAACTTGCTCATTAAAGAGCTCAAATGATGCTGCAAGCTATAATAGTCTCCCCACAAGCTTGAAGGGTTGAACTCATTTACGGGTATCTGGGCTTGATCAGTTTGCCATTTGCATCATGTAACTAGAAACGTTAATTTTTGCCAATAGGCAAATGTACAATCCTTGTGTTAATGTGCGCATTGGAGACGTTTTTTTACATTAACTCAAGACAGTGTGGTGTTAGAACAGGCCTTCGACTTCCATATTCCATACGATACACTGTTGAGTGCATTCAGAGATCATTTCACAGGTTCTACTATAAAGATCTACAGAAACTTCATGCACTGTTGTCCTTCTTTTGTCTTTTTCTGTCAGAGCATTGCCAAGTCGCTGAAGACCACAACTCACACTTTCATTCCAAAATTTTCCGTCTCTAAACACTTCAATAACAGGTACTCGGCTTCGAGCGCCATCAGTCATCTGGCAAATCATAAATTACTGAGACAATCAGTATGATTGCAATTTTTTTGCTCGAACAGCAGACTCATTCAAACATGGTTCACGCAATTTTATCTATTTCAGTTATCACTTCTATAGCAACCTTTAATATAATTTCCTAAAGATACATCATTTACTGTTCTTTTGCTGTATTATTTCTCAACAACGCCAGTTACTGTTAGAAGGTAATTGATACGTGAAATAATGAATGGGTTTCCAAATTAATAAAATTTTAAATAAAGATTTAACTTACTCATTATTAAATTTAATTTTCTTTGGTAAAAGTTACAGACATTTCAATAATTTTGGTTGTTGGTCTACGTTCATTACACGAGTTGTTGGGATGTGAATCCCATAATCTGACACCCGCCTGATGAATATCACTGTTCAGTTGTGTAAGATTTGATGGTCGTGGACCCAGCTACCGGATGTAACTTTCAACTTTGTACCACAATAGCTCAATTGTATTGAGATCCAGAAATTTTGTGGTTATCTAAGCAAAGTTTTACTCGCGAATTCTGACAAATTCTAGGTTGAGTCCAGAAAGTCTTTGGTCTCCAAACTTCCTGAATAATGAGCAGAGTGGCTTGGCAAACTTGTCGTTAACGAACAAGGTCCAACGATTAATGATTATTACTGAACTTTCTATGACTACGAAAACAATTATATGCATTAGATAACGTTCACCTCGATAGATGTTGATGGATGGTACACATGGCACATGGCAAAACGAAGAAAATTGTCGTGAATCTTGTTAATCAAACGTCACATAACGGATTTGTTGCAGTTTCCTGCCGTCATGCTTGTCTGAACGGAGGCGCATGCGTGGGTCCGGATCAGTGCGAGTGTCCACACAACTCCAGCGGCCCCACGTGCGCCATCCCCGTGTGTGATCCTCCATGTGAGAACGGAGCCACGTGCGAGGCGGGAAACACTTGCCTCTGCGACCAGATTTCCACGGGCACCCGCTGCGAGAAAAGGTACGTTTATACAGCTCCTGACATTCCTGTGATTTCTAAAATCATGAACGTTGTTTCAAATTACATATATTTTTTTGGAAAGTACAATGTTTGTTTTTTAAACTTTGAAATTATAGTAATTTATTATTTTCTTGTAATCTTATATTACCACGTATCATATTTCCTAGACTGAGGACTAAATCATGTAACTGAGGTAAAGAAGAATCCCAAGAAAATTCAAGGAGAAACGCATGTCAAGTACTCAGTTATAAGTGATGTTAAAATACCAAATCTTCACATAACATTGTATAAGTTGTGATAGGTGTTAATGCCGCATCAATGTTTTTAAGATATAGAAGTTTTCAGCAAAAATTAATTTACAAGACACAGTTACATCATTTTATATGTTTTACGCTAATGTCTTGCCAAATTCATTATTTAAAACAACACGTGTAATGAGCAATATAAATTTACAGTGAATCTGTATTGTCGGTGGACGCAAATTTTATCAAAACACCAAATGTAACATGTAACACCAAATGTAACATAGTAACACATAGTAAATATGTGAATAAACATAACATTGACCAATGATCGAACAAGATATCACCACATTATTTTTTTAAATATATTAATATGAACAGGAAACAGAGATAGAGCAATTAATTTGCCTTGAAGTGAGAGTTGGCTTGCCAGGTTGGGTAATTAGGAGCAAGTCAAATTAACAGAGGCCTAAGCTTTTAGGTACGATTTTATACGAAAGCGATGGCACGCTCTAGCGGCCGTAATGTAACGGCGGATGACGCCACTAAAATGAAAGAACAATCAATAATGTGAAGTTAGATTGCTTTGATTTCCTAGGAAGTGATGGCTAGATAATAGCAGGACTGTCAGTTGTATGACTACCGTCATAGCATTGAGAAACATTTGTCCAACGTTTTATCCGGTGTTCATTTTATTAAAGAGATATCTATGGAAACAGTACAAACGTAATTTGTACCGGCGAAGATGACGAAATATTCGTATTTAGGCAGAAATAATTAAGCTTTACGATAATGTAAAGAACAAAGACAATAGAACAGTGAAGTTACCTAGGGTAAAAATAAATTGTAACGAACGCGAAATAACCTTTTAAAAATTAAATTACAATAAGACATGTTTCATCACGCACAAAAATTAAAATAGACACTATTGCTGGAATTTTTTTTAAAAAAAAAGAGACGCAGTGTGTTCATAATTACGATACGTAATACGAAAAAAGCTTTTAATGTATTATTAACGATAGATATTACTGTAATAACGCACGATAATTCTTCGTTATATTGAAAAATGACGCATCCTCACGCGACAACTAATGCCCCATACAAGCACGCGACTGCTTTAAGATTACATCTCTGTACAGCAGTTTTATTAATGCCGCATCACGTTGTATATACCGATGATATAAAGCAGAACTGCTTTCCTAGGAAACCTTAGCTTAAGCGCTTTTCCTCAAGACAGAAACAGGACTGAACCTCGTGGCGGTTTTGAATCACAGTGTCGAATTCAAAATCCAACAAAGCCAACACCTTTCTCTCAGTCTCTATTCCATGGAAAGCTCACAACAATGGAAAATTTATGAGAAACTAGCTGAGTACTCGGCGTTGCTCAGGGATTTATTTAAAGTAAGCCCAAGTAGGAATTGATTCGACACTGGCCTCTTGTTAAACATTTCATTTAAGCAGGATCAGTGGTTGGAGCATTTACGCATTTACATTCCTCTCCCCGACATAACCCTAGACATCTAACTTCAAATAAACCATAATGATGACTGACGGTATTCGAGAATTCTCATATTAAATAAAATAACAACAAAACATACTCGCAAACTTAAAATAGTTGAAAACTACTCCCGGTACTTTAAAGGAGTAAAGAAATACAACCTTAAAATGAATAGAGTCCAAAATATAGCTGGAGCATTAAGAAATCAAATCTTTAACCGGTAAATACTCAACCGCGTCCACCTACACGTCGTGGAATAAATTTTTATTAACCACCATGGTGAATGCGAGTATTAAACTCAGCGACTCCTATAACCTCGGAACCGACACTAATATAAAACTTTTCTGCATTACTTAATATAAACCTCATCCACCAACACCCATACGGTAAGGGCGGCTCCCTCCCTTGGATTTTGAAAATAATTAGACACTTAAACTAGTCATTTAAATATTCTATACAGACACTATCAAATCAAGCGACTCGAAAACGTTTTATTCGACGCTAATAATGGCCGTTTATGAATATTTTTAAATTCCACACCCTTCCCCACCACCCCCTAGAGGCTGTAGGTGTGTCTTAACCGCTCATTTATAGTTCCTGGATAGTAAGAAACATGTGTATAAAGTTTTGTAGAAATTGGTCTACGTATTTAAAATTGTAAACAGAAATTTGTGTCAACCCTTCGCCCCCACTCCATGGGGCTGAACTACAACTTAACCTGTATGTTAAGTGTCAGAATTAATCTCATTGACTTCCATAATCCCAGATTCAATACCAGTCTCCGTTCTTTACTCATTTCCTTTACGTAAATGCCTTTCACCTACTTCCTCACCCACGCCCACACCTAGGGGCTGAACTACTGAATGTCAGAATTAAAAACATTAACATCTATAACCATGGATTTGACACTAGTATGGATTTTTAGTTTTATTATTATTTAACACTCCTCAACCCCTCCCTTATTGGCGTTTAATTGGGTTGACTAAAAATATCTGAATAGAAACAATTAATCACATAGACCCCGAAAAGTAATTAATCGACGCTAATACCGGCCGTTTTAGCATGTTTTGAAATCTCAGCCTCGTTTGCTTCTTGGAAGCGGCCTAACGCTTCGAAAGGTCGGCAGAAATCTTTGCGAGGGTGCGCACATCATCTCATCAAAGGTTTCATCGCAATCGGATGAATGGTTTAGGAGCTTTTAGCCGACACAAAGACTAAAATACATTCGGTAGAGTCTTTTAAGGTTTTTTGGGTTCACACAATTAATAGCGTGTACCTCTTTATCTAAATTTTAAATAAAATCCAAATTAATATTTTCAAACCAAAACATCTTAATTGATCTAGTTTATACAATTACGTAGCTGACACAAAGAAGTTTAAGGTAAAGACTTGAAATATTTTTGTTTATAGGATGTTTTGATTAATTCTTATATTTCGTTTTATTAAGTACTTTCTCGGAAGTTTTAATACACGCACAATATGAACAATTAAATAAACGTACTTTAAAGGTTCATGATCAAGCTGATACCAATGAAAAATAATTATGGGTCACTTTTATTTACATTGAAACAAAGAAAATATTATGTTTATTATCAGAGCACGATCCGGTCCAGTCACTTTAATTCACAATAGACAAAAAGGTTTTACAACATAATCACTTTATTATTTCTGCACTTGATCCCAGCGATCTGTAGAAATCTGTAGCAATTGATACCGCTATCACAATATGGATATTGAACTGGCCTCCGGATAAGTTTCCAGCTTCCGTGCTGTATGTTCCGAAGACACAGATAGTGGCCAAATCACTGAGGAAGGAACTGGTGTTGGTAATAAATTGAGTCTGAGCGGAGCTTAATTGTTTACCGAAGTATTTGTGCGGTAATGGTTTCTTACACGATTATCCATACGCCTCTAACTTCGAAAATAATCCTTTATTCTATTATCGCGATCGGGAATCTTCCTACGTTTTTCACGTAAGGAAAACAACTTTTTATGGTATCGGCAACAAAATTTCAGAACTTTGAGAACTGAGATCCTGTAGGTTCCGTGCAATTATCTCTCCAACAACATATCTCGCAATCGGATCAAACATACCATCTCCCGATGGAGAGATACGAAGGGGCTACCTTTGGGTATGTATACCTTTTCATCTCCATTTTTGAACTAAGGTTCCCACAAGCCGAGGCACCTCGGCCTGTTTTGAGAGGTGTATGTTCCGGGATCGCAGACCTTGGGCATACGGTAAGAGTTGTTCGCTATTCCCATTGGAATAGTCGGCCAGCTGCCTCCTAAACCGGTCGAGGCACGGAGAAGGGAATTTTGCGTCCCCACAGCAAACTCCTCTCCCGCTATCGGAATGGCGTGGGACAAGTACCCAATGCCCGATCTACCCGATGCAGGTTTTTCTAAGGTTTTCCCTGCATTTCTTTAGGCGAATGCCGGGTAGGATCCTTAAACTATAGCCCGGGGGCCCTAGTAACCCTTGGCTACCTTCCTCTACCCTTCCGCATCCCCCCTTTCAAATCCGTTCCTATGCTAGTAAAGGGGAGTTGCCCAATGTGGATCACCCTCATGTAGCCTGTTGCCCTAAAAAAAAAAAAAATAAAATAAAATAAAACACAAATTATTTTAAATTAGGAGAAAAATATTTAAAAAATTAATCAATATGTAATTGGGTCATTACAATATATACATACCAAAACACACTCAAACAATTCCCAAAACCATAAACAGGATAAAACAGGTTATGCTATTTAGAGTAAGAACCCTCCACTCAGTTTGTACTCATGCGTTAGTATTTTCCAGATCTACCCAACCAACCTGTGAAGAATGCAGTCAACCACTAGCTATTCCCCATACAATATTCTATTGCAGCAGGTACAACGACATCAGAAGAAATACAATTGAAAAACACCTAATTGGAGACCTCAGTACTTCAACGACAGCTGCCTTGGACATCATCAAATTTATCGAGGAAGCAAACATAAGCGAACAAATATAGAAACCCGATTGCAATTAGTATTAAGAATGTATGTAAACAGTAACGCTATGTAATCTATGGTAAATAACATACGGGTCGACAATGACCAAGATGTGGACGCGACCGTTATAAACTTTTATTAAAAAAGACACTCTCGTGCGTGTAGAGGTGAATAGTAAAGTGTTAGGTTAGAGTATATTGAGTCCAGGACTGTAGGATGTGTTGGAGGAAGTGTCACAAAATATAAAATTAAAGATCTGATGAATCATTTAAGGTGTGAAGCACTCACTAGTTGAAATTATTGTCGCAGTGGCTCTGCTCGTGATGAGCTATTAGGTTTTGTGTTTTCAATAGTGTTGCGAGGGTAGAAAAGTATTCAGGAAGAGGTCCTTTTGTTTGGCTGATGTAGAAATCAGACCAGAGTTTGCAGTTAATCTGATGAATGATGTGGTCGAGAGGCAGATAGCGTTTTGTGATTATTTAGAGAATCATAAACATGCAGAAAGAGTTCTCGGGCTACACGTGGGTACGAACAGCCATTATACCACGACATTTCGACGCCAGCAAGCTTTATCGTCACTGCCTAAAAGATGTTGTTACCCGTGTGACTCCCGAGAACTCTTTCTGCAGCAACTACACCGGGAAAATATTCGATCATTAATTACAAGCATATTCGTTTTTGTATGTGTTTCAGGATTGGAAATGTGGGTTAAAATAACAAAAGCATAAATTCGATGCTGAATTTGTTTTATATCGTTACAGAAAGTGCGAGTACCGGCCGTACCAGGAGCCGTACACACGCGGCTTCCGGCGCCTAGTGAGCAGGTACCAGTGCGAGACGTGGGAGTGTTCGCGTACCAAGCCGCAGTACCAGACGCTGTACAAGACGTTCTACCGCACTGTGTACCGCTGCGCCGACGGCATCCACTAACACCACTCACCGTTAGACACCCTCTACTTGGATCCTGTTTGTAGATGTTAGCACTGTCTCCCTACCATTGTACATCACAAATTTTTATCGAGCTCATTACGAATTTTAAGTAGATCATACGTTCTCATTCTCTGAAAAGATATGAGAGGAAACGAAGACGGATGTAAGGTTTCCTTCGTAGAATCTTACGCCTTTCCAGAAACCATTACTTACAAATTTGAAATATTTCAAAACTAAAGTTAAAATTTCCTCAAAATTATCCCCATTGGGAATAAACCATACCCAAGTTTTAATAAAATTAAAATTTGAAATATTTCGCGATATTTTGTCGATTTCAATGTCACAGTGAATCTTTTTTCTATTTCGTTCATAAAACATTGTTCTTGTAGGCATATAAGGATCATGATGAACTAAAACAATTGTTTTACCTTGCAAAATTAAATAAAAATAACAAAGAATGCAAATGTAAAAGTTGAAACAGCTTCGACGGTGTCAGGGAAAATACGGAGGAGACTGATTTTTTTTCTAAAAAAAAAGTCTTTTTCTAGTTCCATTGTTTCCTTGATAAGTTATAACTCGACATATCATAAAATATTTTAATAATTTTTATGTGGATTGGCTCCTCAAAAGGAAATGAATACTTCTCCTGTGATTGTTGACAATGCGAAGATCAATAATTTTAACACATCAAATCACTAACTTCCGTATAGAGTAGTATTATCTATTGGTCTAAGAACTAGAAATAAAATAAGCAAGAAATTTTGAAACAATTCGAAAATGTCTTATAAAACCGTGAATAACTTTCGTATTACAAAATAAAGTTTTTAAACGTTGTGATAAAATACTTAGTACAACCTCCAAACAAAAATATTAATTCTATATTGCCTAATGTTCCAACTACGAAGTCCAAATTTTCATATACGTATAAATACAATTTAATTGTATTCGTACGGATACTTTTGATAATTACTTTAATACTACAAATCATTTTATACTGTTTATAATTGAGTTTTAATTCTTTGATATACATTGATGTGTGACTATAGCTGAAAATAATTACAAACCAGTATTAATGTATATATGCAATTAGAAAACTGTGTATTGCAATAGAATTGTAAAATTTATTATTGATTAAGTGGTATAAAGTGTTCTATAGTTTTGTTAAATAAATATTTCATAACTGTAAAGTATAATATCCTTGTCGATTTCTATCCACCTTGGGCGCAAGTGGCTTTTATAAATAAAGTAGAGGAAATATCGACGCACATTTATTTTAACATATGAATGATATGATAATTAAAATGAGGTATAATTTATTTTGGATGTGAAAAATTTTAAATTCATTTATCTATTTTCATCAGTAATGATAAGAAGCTACAGTACCAGAGCTTTATATCACATATTAATACTTTATTTTTATTGGGCTTCTATTTCAGAGTTAGTAATCAATTTTAAAACGAAACATATTTATTTGGACTCTAAATAATGTGGAAGTAATTACTACCAAAATTATCAAATTTTATGGATATAAACAACGTATTTGAACAAGAAAAACTAATTAAATAGCAAAATTTCAAATATTAAGTGTAAGTAAAACTTTCTTTTGTAGAAGTCTACATGGTCAATTATTCGATTGATGGCAGTTACGATAGTTCCTTACTAATAGCATCAGCAAACGTTAATTTATTCATAAAGGTTTAGAAATAAAATATTGAAAACCGTAGTACTAAGATCAATTGTAGTTCATTTACATATAAATTTAAATATCGATTTATAAATCTGAAAATTAATAACAGGGACAGAACTGTGGTGTAAGTGTACAACTGATTTGTATAGTTTAAGCGACATATATTTCATATACCATATCGTTAATCACATCGTAGGAATGGGATGATTTATTCTTCTATACCAGCGTGATTTGCATTTAATTACACTTTTTTCTAGAATCAGAAATTGTAATCATTTGGAGAATCAATTTAAACTTTACCCGTATCCAATAGTTGACGTCGATCTTTGAAGGGGAGAATCAGAAGTTCGACACTTGCCATGACGTGGTGGCAGGTGCTTCTGAGACGTGGCTCGACAAAATTAATCCGCAGTAGGAGTTCCGAATTTCGGCAGGTAAAGTTACAGTAGAACTTTTCAGATATATCTCTTTCACAAACTGATACACAAAAGAAGTATTCTTCATTTATTATTGAACTGGAGAGGGCACTGTAATTATTGGATATAATCTTCCAATAAATTTAAAGTTTACGAAGCACAATAAAATCAACTTCGAAGTACTAAAGGCAATAATAATGTTTAGAATAATTCTTCTGTGTCAATAAAAACAGGAAACGAAATTATTTTATTTGAAATTGAACTTGATATCGTTAGAAGTTTCGTTTATATGAAGCACAAACAAACTTTGAAAACTTTCCTGAAGCTCTTCCAGATGCACTGATTATTATTATTATTATTACTATTTTGTTTATAATTTATAGTCGCATTAACCTTTTGATCATTAGTGACTTACATCTGTTGAGTTCTACTTTTGTATAACATTTAAATTACTTTATATAACTCAGTTTTCATAGTAAAATCTATGAGGTTGTTTATTGCCCGGTGGTGAGTTGCAAATCTCCATCATTGAATGGGCGGCTATGGTTGATCTTCTTATGTCGCTATATTTGGGGCAGTCGAAGAGGACATGAGGGATTGTTGTGGCCTCCTTGCATGAGCTGCATACATTATACATATTTACATTATACATTATTTTTATTTATTACTATTCTTGACTTTAACATTTTAACTTCCTCTATTATTCCACTATCATGGGGATCACTGTTGACACCTTCGTATTAACTATATTAATACGCCGTATCTAGTAAATTCAAATATATCTCAAGCTTTACTTCTAGACAACCAAATTTTAGCGCGTTATGCTCACGGAGCGCCAATCTGCAACTGCGTTTAACTCCGCGAGCCTCAAATATACAGTTTCAAATTTTTAACAGTGTTAAATTTACAGAGTTTTCACTTATTCTAAGTATTAAATATTTTAAATAAATAATTTTACGACATCGTCTGGTTCAAATTTAAAAAAAGTCTGATAGACGGGTCACATTCTATGCTGACTGCCGTAGCCGAAATGTACAATTTAAAATGATTATTAAATGTTTTAAAGTCTACATTTCGGCCACGGCAGTCAGCATAGACTGACCTATCAATTTGTGTTTTTAAACTTGAACCTGATGATGTCACAAAATAAGCGATGAAACGTTTAATTTTACATTTTTTTTCTGACTTAAAATTAGCTTATTGCATATTTATTAGTTTTCTCAATAGTCAGAATATATATTTATCATTATTAAACATTTGAACCCAATTATTAATATTATTTTAATCTTTTATAATTCAATAAAATAGCCCAATTTCCATAATTCTAAACAACTTTACCCCCCACTCCCGGCGATATTTCTTCCTCCTGCCATCAAGTATTGGCATCTGTCCGTGATCCTCGAGACTAAAATTTTGTGTGTTAAATATTAACATCAATAGGGACTTCACTTTTCCATGCCACAATAGAAAAGTGTTCATTAATTTTTTTTGTTTCATTTTGCGATGGGCGATGGCCATCTATGTACTTCTAATTTCAAATACCTGCATTTAGCTATGGGTTTTATAATTTCAAATTTATCGTTTCTGATATAATTCCGATCTTTTATAATATATATATATATATATATATATATATATATATATATATATATATATATTTATTTATAATAAAATACAGCTTATTTAATGTAAAGATAGCGGGTGGCTAATAATGTAAATAAGGAATATATTAGTCTTTTGAAGCTTATAATTTATGGTAATTTGGAATCTTTAAAAGGATAATTATTTGTAATATAATTAAGCAAAGTTTAGAATATTATTTTGGCTACTCATAAAAATGAGTACCTCTGGTCTGTATCATCCACTTTGGCTGGTGTCAATTAATTGCCCGACATCATAACGTTTTCGGCGTGTAGGGAATCTGAAAGGCCACTTCACCGAGGTTCAAGGGACACAGCTGTTGCAATCCGTCAACAAGAGTTTCGTATTCGATGCGCCGAGGGCTCAGTGTCCATGTTTGCAGATCAGTGCTAGAGCAGAGTTTGATCTGTACAGCAAACAGAACCGTGTGTGGCTTACCTGCAGCTTGTCACAGGAACACTTGCAAGCTCTGTCCAAAAGCAATTTAACTATTAACTTTGATGTGCAAGGTTTATGTATCTGTATATTTGGGGATATTTGCGACTATCTGGCTGATAGCGGCAGCATATGCTTTCACCTCCGTGAGAGTGAATAGGTATGTCTAAGTTTTTCTGAGTTACATACATAATATTGTACATCATAAACGTATGCATTTAAATTGAATTTAATGATTTATTATAAACTAGCTTAGTGCCCGGCGTTGCCCGAGTATTTATTTAAATTAACCCAGAGTAGGAATTGATTCGACACTAACCTCTTGGTGAACATTTCATTTAACCGGCGCCAATAGCGCCAGAGTTTGGAACATTTCCCTATTTACGGTCCCCTTCCCGACCTAACCCCTCGACATCTAATTTCAAATAAACCACGACGATTACTGACGTTAATCGTAAACTGACCTACTGCAAAAACCACGACGAATTAAAATAGTAAAAAATACTCGATAACTTAAGAAAGTTTAAAGATACTCCCGGTACCTTAAAGGAGTAACGAAATACAACCTTTACTACATAGAGACCAAAATATAGCTCGTACCCTAAGGTGTCCTCTACGACACATTCCGACTATATATCCCCAGTTTTCATGACCATCGTTTATTATAATAAGAAGGGATTAATACCAAGATCGGTGTTAAATTGATTTGGGGGTCGCTAAGATGATTGGTAACACCTTCCAAGAAAGAGAGAAGATAAAACATTTTTTATCCGTCAGACACACCATTCCAAAGGAACAATCAAGAAGTCACAAAACAATAAAGAAGTCACAAAATAGGCTTTTTAAGTATTTTGTGGTTAATTTGAGTTCTCCGTGTGAAATTTCAAGATTTTTGGTCTCAAAGTGGATTTTCCCGAGAATTTATGTAATATTGCACTTAAAGTTGAAAATAATCATGTTTGAAGCAATTTTGCATCATAGAATTTTTTTTCTGTTTAATATACTGCAAGTATTGGAGTAAAAAATACCCGATCTACGCTGGGCTATCAACTATTTAATGAAATTTTAATCTGTAGAAAATATATATATACAAAAACAAATATACTTTTTGATATGTTGATAACTATTTTTAACAAACTTATAAACATATTTTTTTGAAACAAGGTGTGAAAACATTTGGCTTGCATAACTGTGCAGGAATAAGAATGCGTAAACAAAGAAATTCAGTTGGAAATATTATTTCTGTAACGAAAATGTTAAAATATAATACAATAAATCAAAGAAAGTAAATAAGTAAAAAATGAATAGCATGTTTTGAGCAAGAAAAGAATATTTTATTCGTGGTTTGGGAAATGTATATAGAGTTATTGTTCATTCACACATATGTAAACACATTTAATTCAGTCAAACCACAGAAAAACACAATTACAGCTTTTGGAACCGAATTATCGGACAAATGCTTACGCGGAAACAGCGACAGCGGTTTTGGGACGGAAGGGAATGGAGGATGCGGTTGACGCGGCGCTAAGAGAGGAACTGCAAATTCTGTATGTGGCATGGTAGAGGTTTGTTAATCCATTATTATAAGGAATTATAAATATTTTGCCGGTGAGTCGGTATACAGTCCGGTTAAGTTTTACTTTCATAGTTTATTTTTTTTACGTATATTGTCGTAGTGTGCATGATTTTGTCTAAAAAAATTAGAAGTCATAGTCCGTAAATATATAATTGCAAGCTATCAATGATATAAAACTTCAATGACTTCCGTTTACTATAATTTAAACAGTCCTCTTTAATAAAACCGTGTAATATGCTGAAGTTCTCGGTGTTCTGTCACCTCTTAATACGGGACGGGCAAATCGGAAGCGGAGCGGTAAAGTTTATAGCGGCCATTTTCTCATAAACAAGATTATTAAGCGTAAAGAGCTTAGCGCAGGCAAATGTTAAGGATATATTTTACCACGATGACCTGGAAACATACTGATAGCTTAACAAGCTGAGTTACTCAGCAGTTCAGTAATAGCGTGAGATACGAATTTATGAGAGACTGGAATTGATAATATTTGGCTATACTATCGATACTGCTGTCATTATATATATATATATATATATATATATATATATATATATATATATTGTAACATAACGGGTATGTACGTTGATAGATGTGTAATTTTGATATTGTTAAGTATTTTGTGTTTTGTTAAATTTGTCCTTTGGCAGCTACAACCTCAACAATTGGGTCTGTTGCGCGAGTGGTTATTGTTTGTGTTTGTAAAACCATTCCGCGTTTCGACTCCTCAGTTATCGGGTGGTTGGTGAGACGCGTAAATCTCAAAACATGTGCTTGCTCGCGATGCACGGAGAGGGTAAAAAATGTGTAACGCAAAAAGTGTACTTTAATGCCGCATGTCTTGTAAGTCAAAACCACGACTGAGTAATTTGTCGCTATGGAAGCTCCTGCAGCAATAATAGATTTCTCAAACAATTTAAATTTTTATGTTCAAACAATTAATGCCCTAATTAATTGGCATTTCAATATATATGTACATATATATTCGAGGTATATATGGATAAACAATATTTATTTTCCCGGGCCTAGCTGTCTGTGACGGCGATTCTCTCGCAGGCAGTACCTGCGACGCTAGGAGAGACAGGAAGGAACCATCTTTGGGAATGCCTTTTCCACTCTCCGTTTTGGAACTAAAAGGCACTCGGCCTGTTTTGAGAGGTGTATGTTCCGGAGTCACAGACCTTGGGCATACGGTAAGAGTTTTCTGTTCCCATTGGAACAGTCGGCCAGCTGCCTCTTAAAGTGGTCGAAGTACGGAGATGGGAATGTTGCGACCTTACAGCAAACTCTTCTCCCGCTATCGGAAGGGCGTGGGACAAGTACCCAATGCCCGACCTACCTGATGTAGGTTTTTCTAGGGTTTTACTGCATTACTTTTAGGGTAGGATCCTTAAACTATTGTCCGGGGGCCCTAGTTAACCCTTGGCTACCTTCTTCTACCCTTCCGCACCCCCTTTCAAATCCCTTCCTATGCTATTAAAAGGGAGTTGCCACTATGTGGATTACCCTCATGTAGCCTGTAAAAAAATATATTTATTTTCCCAATTAAGGTTATGAAACAAACTTAGTTTCAAATTACAAAATTTGCTAAAGGTCGTTTTAGGTTCTCCAACGAAAGCAAACAAAATATTACAATGTATGAAGCCAAACTCAAACCATTTAACTGGGAGTTTTAATTTCGACAACATAAAATACAAACAGTGGTATTTGGTCGCATGTGTCATGCATATAAATCTGAAAACGGCAATTAAATTAAGTAGTATAGTGCAGCTTTCATATTCGTTAACGTGCCTTTTTTTTCATGACAACTATTTAATTAATTACAATTACCATGTTCCGTCAGCCAAATATGTATTACTACCAGAAGCTCTCTCTGAACCGATTGCCTCAATTTATTCTCCTCCGTTGACCACGGCTCTTAGAAAATAATACACCGGCACGGAACGCAATATCTTCTTAAGAGACGACAAACATGATATCATATTTACAACTTCTGTGCATTTGAAACATTTCCGCATGTGGGAGTGGGCTGAAAACTCAGAACCACTTAGAGTTGTAAATTGATCAGACCAGAGTCTGGGGCGTGAAATGACAAAAAGACCTTCACTAACTTGAGAAACGACATTATACTAAAAGTATTCGTTTATATCATTTTATTATAGACGACCTATTACATTAATTCCATTCTACTATGTGAACAATATGGTATTCGATACAATTGTAATATCATATCGTGTATCTAAAAAAAGTCGAATAAAATCAATCATCTCCATTTGAGTGCGATTGGCCAGTCCAGTTAGCGGCATGTACGATGATGGCCCAGTTTCGTGTCATTATTCACAGATGCGCAGATAATAAGGTTCAGTGAGCGCCTAGAGCTTCACCTCTGTAGATCTATGTAGTGTGTGTGTATTCCTCGCACATCGTGGCAACGTTGGTCCTGCCTCCACTCCCTTATTGTACACCGCCCGCTCTCCTTCCTGACTCGTGTTATATAAAGAAATGAGCTGTAGCTGAAGTCTGGGAAAGAATTACCTTACAATCAATGGAAACTAATGCGTAATCGTTCCCTGGCAAATTATGAGCAACTTCTCAGTTCTGTCATATTTTAAGGCTTAGGTTAATGAATATACATTCTACGTAATAATTAGTTTCTGAATCTTAAAAAATTGAAGTTAAATAAGAATTTAAAATATAAAGGGTTACCAAGTGTATCATGACAATTTAGTTTATAACAAATTACAATATGAGAGATTTTTATGCAAATGTTTGACTCATGGCTTGATTACTTTTATTCGAATATGTCTGAATTTAAAGTAGGCACGTTCAAATAATGTGGGGTAATAGTTTCATTTCACGCTATAACCTATGACGTATATTTTGCGTTTTTTATTTTATTTCAATAATTTTTATTCATTGCAATTTGAAGTTATAATCGATACTTTCCTGTAAACCGTTAAGTCTATTTATGTAAGAAAAGTTCACTGAAGAATGACCGTGCCCCGTCCGACTACTTTTACACAACCTTCCTAGTCTCTACTCTTCTAGTAATTTCTCTCAGTTTAAACAGCATTAAAACTTTCGCTAATGATGCTGTGAAACAAGACGGGTTTGTCGTTTCTTCATGCGCTCCAACAAAGTTTGAGAGTCGAAACGTTCATAAAAGGCCTATACTTTGTGGGGAGCTTCGTGGCTCTTAATTTACTCGAAGTAGAAAAATCCAATGAAACCTCTAACATAAAACATCTAGTTCTTAATTATATCCATACTTTGGCATTAGGTGCTTAGTAATTTCGTAAAGTAGAAATAAATAAAAATATTGATCAAAAACGTAAAATATAGCGAAAATGCACAAACTATAATTGACTTTACTTTTTTAAGTAAAGAAGGAATTTTATGTTCTTTTTATCGAATTACTAATAACATTTTTCTGATAAACACAGTTTTATTGATTTATATGCAAAAATTAAATTTAATGTATTTGTGATAAACAGTTAAATGTATTTCATAGACCAAATTGTTTTTAGATTCACGCTCAGCTCTCGACTAAATAACAAACCGTTCGTATGTTGGAGAATACTTCTAATTTAGTCGGGAGACTTTTGTTTGAAAGTTACACACCGCTATACGTAATTCTGGCTAAGTGCTTCGTGTAAATAGTGTAGGAGTATTATTGGGATGCAGCGGGAATCACTATACACACAGTGCACCTGAATTCCATTTTAAACAGTGTTTAATTTTGCTCAGAGATTAACGTAACGGTATCGAATCAGCAATTCTTATGTAAAACGCTGGCCATTTATATTTAGAAAACATATTTAGTAAATAAACTTTTACAACTGAAACTGTATCCTATGACGTTAAACGAAATTAATTGTCTACTAATAATAGTGCCACGTTATAAACAACCGGCCGAAGCCCAATTAGCGGTTATTTGACTTTGGGATAAATCATGAGAGTGCAGGACCAATGTTGACTCTGCAAACTACTAAAACCCACCTTTTCCACATCGAACAGTTTTAAACTCTACAGTATTATAGAGGGTGATTCTACGGTCATGGGACAAACTTTGACGGGTGGTACGACTTACCATAATATTTTTTTTTGCATAGCAATGTATGGTTATAAGTGACGCGTTGAGACACGATCACGAATTATTGATAAATTAAAAGAATGACATTGTTTATTTACATAATCACAAAGTGCTTCTTTCCAGTAAAGTTTACAATAAATGTTCAATATTGCGACCACCAACATGCTTGGTAACTTCGATGGAATGATTGGAGAACAGTTCCAAAGATGCCACGCATTTCACGCACACATGCAACCGCAATAGGTAGTCGATTAACAGGATACACAATATAGTCAACTGGAGTCTCTTAAATTATAGTCTTCAGATGTCCCCATAAGACGAAATCGATGCTCGATAAATCTGGCGATCGGCGTCCTCATCGGACTGGATCACCAAGTGCAATCTATCGTGATGATGTTGTAAACTAACAATGATTATTTTTCATGTCTCTTTTATTTATATTTTTATTTATTATTCATTGCATTAGTCCTCGGTCGAGGAAATAGGATACGTCAATATAAGATTACAAGAAAGAAAGAAATTATTACAATTACAAAGTTTAAAAAACAAACTGTACTTTACAATATATATATATATTGTAATACTAATTAAGAAGGCCATTAATTGTTTAAATTACAATGTTTTGTTTGGCGGCACAAATCTAAAATAACGGAGTGAAGGCGGTCTCTTAATAATATTGAGTTAGGGATTATAATATTGATTGACAGCGGCACCGATCTCAAAGAACGGAGCGACGGCGGGCTCTTAGTGATGTTAAATTTGAGCGACCATGGATTGTTGATTTATAATATTTTGAGTGACGGCGGGCTCTTTGTTTCCGAGATTCGTGGGAACTGCGAGCGTGGGAACTGTAAGAGGAAGTCACGGAAGGTGGAGCCACTCCAGAGAAGCGAATAGTTAGTTGGCTGCCAGATCTCGAGGGAGAAGGATGTGGACGGATAGTTAGTTGGGTGCCAGATCTCGAGGGAGAAAGATGTTTTAAATCAGATCGCCAGATTCTGGTGGAGAAAGAGTTGGTCAGCAGAGTTAAATAGGAGACGTCGACGTGACGTTTGGCCGATGATACACAAAAAAATCTCATGATCTATTCATTGTTATGAACACTGTAACACAGACCAGTTTCCCTGTTAACACATCTTGGGTGTCTGCGGGCGATAGTGACTGATTGACTTGTGGCTGCGGGTGAAACAGCGGTTGTCCATAGGCGAGGAGTCTGGAGTTCTGAAAGGATTGAAGTGTGTGTGTTTGTGAAAGTGAATGTGCAAGTTTATGCACTTAATGGCCTTTTAGTGAAGTGTGTTCCCAAGCTTTGAAATCATTTAGTCTGGTCCCAAAAGGACAGTTGTAAGTACGAACTAAAATAATAAATGTTTGTAAACAGTAATTAAAGGTAGAGTCAGATTTAGTTTCATTTAATTTCATATTCTGTGTGCTTCAAAATGTTTAAATTGTAAATTCTTTAATTGTAATCTTTATTTGTTTCTTACCATCAAACCCAGTAAAGACCCTGAGAAAAAGAGTAATTAGGCGTAATTGTTTGTAAAAAAATATAAAAGTTGTATTTTCTTCGAATGCCACAAATTCACAATTATAAAAATAAATAAATTTGTTTTAATAATTGTTAATTTTTTTAAAATTCACTAATCTTTTAATCATTACAATATATATATATATATATATATATTATACAAAGTTGTGTGTTTTAGTAAGCTGTATCACCCCTTAAAGTGATCCGCAACAAACCACCTTCAAACATCCTTAAACCTCATCTCAATCTTAGCCAACGTGCCGTGTCCGGCCGTTCTATGAGCGGATAACCTACCCAACTACCCGACCCCTTTCTTAATCCTGACCGCTGAGCGAGCAGATATTAAGTTTTCCGAAGAACCCAATGTTAAAACGAAGGCTGATTCATTAAGCAATAAAGTGAATGTAATACAATTTTAATGTATAACATTTCTGAAACTTATCTGGATTTCTCATTTCTATCTCTAGAATTATGAAACTGTTCCAATTGGTAGTCATTCGTTTAATAAATATGCTTAGAAATGATCAATTAAGATACAAATCTTTTAACAGTTATATTTATCTGACGTCATTAAATAAATGGAAACATAAACCTGTTTAGTTATCATATACTTATTAATTTAACTTTTTAAACATTTTAATACAAAAAACATTCTCAAAGTTTCATCCCTAATATAGTAGGTCCTCTTCAGGTGTTATAAAGTCAATTAAATGATCTAATTTCAATATCCGTGTTTCTAAAAATTCCAGGAAAGTAATATTTTACAAACATGATAATTTATAATACAATTTATTAAAAATCTATTGAACATTACTTACAATTAATACATAAAATGTAGTGGATATAATTTACTTAGATACGATTTGCCTAAACATTGCAGGCGAAAATTCTGTTATGTTTACAACTTATCGGTCAGGATTAAGGAAGGGGTTGGGGGATGGATTGTCCACTCATGGCATGGACGCTCAAAATACGGCATCCCGTCATCTATCTCCTCTATCTCCATCTGCGTTTCGGTCACTACCACAACCACCACCATATAAATAAAATCCAAATGCCCCAAAACAAAATCTTCCGCTTTAACTGCCCTGGGTAAGTTGCCAACACTAGAATCCACAAAACCCTAAATATTCCCTCAAACCAAAAAACCACAATTATAACTGCCCTATTCCAACGTAATAGAAATATCCCCCACCTGGATCCCATTATCAATAGTAAAAGATAATGCCCTTCTCCACCAAAACCTCTCAGAAGACTAAAAATAAAACGCCAAATAGACCTCTCAACCACAGCCAAATAAATTTTCAAACTAGTCTGTTAAGGATGTAACTGACTTTCCTCGAGATATTTTCAAAATGTTAATTTAACTACGTAAAACAATTATAAAATCTTCGAGTTATAAAATTTTCTGTATATTAAAAACACCTTCAGAGTTTGTTCCATGACCCTGTATAGGCCTATACTTATCTACTTATAAATTACTGTGAAATGTATTCCACATTTACTAAAGGTACCGCAGGCGTGGACTTCATTTATGTCATTTACCAAAATTTCCTTATGGTCGATATTTCGCATAAAGACGATCTGTGTATGGGTGCAGAAAATACTAACTTTACCAGAAACTGTCCTCGTCTCAAAAAAAGCCTTTTAAAGGCGCTTTGTTAATTATGGAAATTAGTGATGCATGACCTTACGCAGATATAGTAACTCCTTGAGCATCTATCACATGGTTTCTTAGCTCTGTAACTCTTCATTTTGTAGCAATGAACAGACCTCCAGATATTTATTATTATTTACTAATATAGATTGTTGTAAGTCTTCTGCACCTAAACGATGTAATCCCGCGCCAAATCGAATATATCTGAATGCATAACTCACACGAACCGCTTAATATATTATAGATCTGCATAATTAATACAAAATAACACCTGAAAATTTTAAAATGGACGTGTCGCTTAAATACTTAGTCCCTCATTACTCGGTAATGATAGAATTATAAATTTATTGTGTTGAGAAACTTACATTTAAACCTATAGCTTCATTTATAGCTAGCTATATTATAGGTATATAGGCGTAATATTTTGTATTATACCTTCTGACAAATTGGGTGAATTAATGGCTGTATTTGATTGTTATTGTTCAAATATTGAATTCCATTATGAATTGGAAATTTATTGTGGTCTGAATTTTTTGTGTCTATTTCCCATCAAAATAATTGTTTAACTTTTAATTGGTATCGTAAATATTTACTCAGGTAGAATTTTAAATTTTTATCTAATCATACAATTCATCAGACAAGGGCTACGTTTTTTAATTTTTATGACAAAGGTTTGTTGTCTGATATTTCACATCTTACTGACAATCTTAACTATTTATTTAAAATGCTTATTGCTATTTATTATCCTATTGATTTATTGTCAAATTCATTAATCTCAGAATTAATTTCATTTATAATAATAAAAATCTGTTGTCCGTCAAAAAACCTATACTAAAATTTTATCGTTTTATCTTATTATGATTGTTTACATACTAAATTTAAAATTTTATTCAAAAAACTAAACATCTCTGTAATTTTTAAATCTGTTAATTACTTGTCGTATTATATTAAAAACATAAAGATTATATTAATACTTTTGCCTTCAATTATTAGTTACAATAATTGCTCGTTTTGTTATATCGGCCAGACCAAACGATCTTTGTTAACTAGCATTAAGGGACATAAAACCAATGTAAAATTTCCTCCTTACAAACATTCTCCGATTTCAAAACATTGTTTGGATCTTAATCATTCTTTCAATTTTCATAATACTATTATTATAGAAAAGGAAACTATTTTTAATAAAAGTTAATCTCATTAATTACGAATAGCGTATTAAGACGAAAAAATTATCATTAAATATTAAACACTCCTCATTTAAATTGTATAGATGATCTTTGTTAATTTATATCTTTTATTCACATTATTCATTAAGTGTTGTAACATCTCTTCAGTCTTGCGATAGTATTGACAAGGATCACAACAATTTAAAATTATATGTTTAAAAATAATTTTTGGTTTTTTGTCTTTATACGGGTCGTTAATTTCTGGTGTTACTATTACTCCACCTACAATCCGAAAATTACATTGCTGTATTCTCAGGAAACTCCAAACAATATTCTCAAGTGAAATTGAAATACTTTTGAGTACTGTGAACAAGTTGGCAGAACTTCGACGAACCGATGAGAGCTGAAGAAAAAGTTCAGTCATTACATTGAAAAACTTAGGTACCGAAAGACGAATGAGAAACATGAATGACTAATTATACGATTGAATTTATCGCCATGTTTTATGGAACGAACAATACAGTTGTGATAACTGAGAAGCAGAATACAGACGTAGTAAAAAGAATATTGTATTTATAATGGAAGAAGGTAAATTAAGAGTTATGAATTGGAACCATGAGAGTGAGACTACTACGATTGGGACAGGAATATTTACACTATTACGGGGGCCAAATGGATAAAAGAAAACAAAAATAGATAATGTTAGATAAAAATAAATCGTAATATCAGGCGTTTTCTGTAAGACTGTATACGGGTAGGAATACTTGCTCCGGCTTTGATGGCTGTGAGGTTGAATATAACCAATATATATTGGTTAATTTTAATAAAAGCGTGAGATACATTTTAATTTTAGTCAATTAATTGAAAGCATTGTTATATATTATTAACGTTCGAAGAACACGAAGAACTTTCGGAATATGCAGAGGTGATCATTACGTCACAATTCCCAACAGAAAACTTTAATGACGACTGGTGCGTCTCGCAGCAATCGAATTAATGACGTCGGATTTTAAGTCAACGTTTGATTTTATTAATGTTTCTGAATGCTTATTGGTTTCTTACAATTGAATACAAAATTTACAATAACAGAATTTACAGTTTTATTGTGCATTTAAAAACACCACGTAGCTCGCCAATTATTAAATATTTTTGTGTCCACAATTTTAGAAACTCTACGAAAATATGAAACATTTTCTTTGATGATCTGTTTATTTTATTACACATTCGCGTAGCGTAAAATTTTGCACCTTATGAAATAACACGTTGCTTTGATGAGTGAACGCTTTTATTCAATTTTGTTAAAATTGATGTACAATCCACTTTTAGGCGCTTGCTAATAGAAAAATGTTCCACTATTCCTTTTCTTTCTTCCGCCGCAAGGCGATAACTTGTTAAGAGAATATTATAAAAGTCTCCAATATATATTCATAGAAAGAAACGCTGTTACGTGTTAAGGACAGATTCATAGTTAACATATTCATTTCACTAATGTGTTGAAGAAGAACAGGAAGAATTGTAAAACTCACAGTCTGAGAATAGAGTTATCAAAATATAATTACTATAATATCTTTATCACATTATTTATTATTACAAAATATTCAGCAATTGATAAATTAGGAAATTTTTGCAGACAGATTCACCAAATGTAACTAAGAATAAACTTTGTCATTCACTTTACCAATATAGAAATTTTAGAATAAACATAATTATCACATGTGGCGAAATTACTGTAATTTTTTAACATTAGATACACATGTAAGTGGAAGTAAATTCCAGAAAATTCCACACGAAACACAAATACAAATTAATATAGGCCGGAAGTTTTGAGATTTGACCAATCAAAGCACCCAATGAAAAGAAGGAAAGTCAGAGCAATAGCATTATTATATAACATTTTACCTTTCATATAATGACGTTCATTTCCTCAACTGAGAACTAATTAAACTATTTAATAATCTATTATAATGAACGGAACAATACTCACCTGCCTCAAATATAGACAACTTTGTCAATTTTACTAATTAATTAATTTAAAATAAGGTATTAAAGCAAATTCAAATATATTTTACAGGAATTTCTCATTACTGTGTGTCAAATTACTTATGTGTCGTTTTATACTTTAATGACGTTTTAAGTGTTCTCGATTTGCACGCTGTTTTTCCCATCGTTATGAGGAGCTAAATAAAGTTTATTTTTCCTGTTAAACCTTGTCTCATTTCATGTCCGTGCGGTAAAAATAAACTCTTTTGCTGCCGGCGACTGGCGGACAAACCACGTTTCCAGCAAATGGATTTTAGGTGACACGCAGGCACACGGAAATTTCATTTCCATATCTCTAAAATGCAAAGCTTCAAGGTATATAACCTTACTGCTACCTGACACAAGAAATGTTCTTTTTATTTTGGTAACGGTCACACAGTGGGAAAAATATATAAATAGTTCCGTTACGAAGCTTATGTAAAGCTGCATTTAGCAAATAAAATTACTTTCTGTATACACATAAATTAATTGTAGTTGAGTCACACCTTTGTGTTACTTGCATATTAATTTGAATCAATTAGCAATTCTAAGTACGCGGACGATTTTAAATGCTGCAAAACTTTAAATGATGTTTTAAATTCATTTGGTATGAGAATGGAAGCTTAAAATGAGATGTTTCGTTTGCGGATGAGCCTTAAAATATTTTTATTTTAATCTATTTAAAAGACAATGTACTTCTAAATTTTTGTTTGCAAAAGGTCTTGCCACACGTACATTTTGAAATGTTCACCGAGCCATGCAAACTGTCCACAAGCAAACCATTCAACTCTCAATGGACTGCTGCTGTCAGTAGCGATAGCGGGCGGGCACTGCTTTCACATGTTATTTTGTAACTTCTCCGATGGAATTTAATAACAGATATTCCAGTTTCGATGAGTGAAACAATTTGCCAGCGGGTTGAATCGCTATTAAAATTCATCACGGGAAAAATATCCGCACATATTGAAGGAAATATGCATTTCAATATTGGGCATCGGTCCATTCGAGTTCATCTATGAAAAAATATTAACTTCCTGCATGGAATGTGCCAGAAACGTTTGTTACAAATCCATTACTGCACTTTCGAGAGAATTTTTTTAGTCGTTCATTTTACATGTTCTCATTTAAATTTAGTAATCATGTCGGTTCGAGTTTCTCATTTTATTAATTTGTTAAAGAAAGTTATACACTGATCTCAGAAAATATTTATCAAATTTTTAATCTCCTTCAGGAATCTCATAAAGAATATTACATATTTTTTCCGGAACAATACGGAAATTCTAACACGTGTCTCATTCCTTCGTCTGATAATCGAAGCAGTTTCTCATTTTTCCCAGTTAAATTACAAAACAAAAATAAAAGGCAAACAAAAAACCTATATTTTTGGGAGACATCTCCAGGTAAAGTTGACTCCATCATATTTTGCTGCATTACGCCCCAAGGGCAATATGGACTTATGCATTTTTGTTCACCAAAGAAGAACGAAGACCAGTCATAAACTAACCAAATAGCCGAACTTCACTAAAGAAGATGAATGTAAAATATTCCCTAATACAGTGACGTTACATGCGTTGGTTGACAAATAACAGTAACAGAGTTTGTGCACAAGAACTATTTTATCAAGGTTTCAGGTTTTAATTTTAGCTGTTTATTAATGTCTTAAATCACACAATAAGCATGTAAATAACAGACAATAAACCAAAGAGATCAATTGTACATTGTCTAGGTGTGTGACATCCAACAGAAAACTCGCGATAAGCATTATGTTCTGTAATCCGGGTTTCATAAAGCACTAGTGGTTCGTAGAACTAAGGTCTTCTTGGTGTATAAACTGAATAATGACTTCTCGGAATCTTCTCCGGGTAAACTTGGGTAGCACGCGAAGTTTCGAAGACTGTAATCATCATCTTCTGACGAAGCTCTGTGAATGGGCAGTCATCGAAACGTCTCGTGCTATCGACGAGTTTTTACCCTCCTGCAATCCCTAAAAGATTTTAGGCACTCATGGTTTGTGCAATATAACACTGAAAACGTTTAATTTTTAAACTACATTACGTGCTCGCCATTTATCCTGCGTGTTTATGACAACTGTACGACGCATTGACGTAATTAGTCGTGAAGTCCCATTCCGTGGTAATATATATACCCCGCAATACATGTAAAGCTAAACAGTGATTGATGTTACTGCAGAACATTGCGTTTGTTTAGTCTTCATTATTTTTATAATTTTTTTTTACAAATCCGTAATATGATTCTAGGCATAAAAACGCTTAAAGAGAATACTTTTTGTACTTATTTTTTTAAATGTTCCTTCATTCCCAAATTATTCTATTTACATTTAATACTGAAACAAAGTTCTTTATTGGATACGTGCAATGCAATAAAAATCTGTACTCCATTTCTATTTCTATCTACAGTAGGTTTGTAATAAACATATAGTAGCAATAATTAATTAGGCCATTAATTGTTTCGACATAAAATTTGAATTGTTTGATAAATCCATTATAGGGGTCATATCGAACAAAGCAACAATGGAGAAGCGAGCTCGCTCGCGATGTGGAAAAGGCAAAAATGGCGTATGCGCGCTCAAACTCGAGAGCACTGGGATAGTTAGTTGGCGGAGAAACATTACGAGGTGCAGAACAAGTAGTATAACTTCAGCAAAGACTAGACATCGTCAATGTATAACTAGTTAAAGTTGTAAATTAATACAAAGAAAACATTCACGGAAGTATTTCAGCATAATATTGGAAAGCATAATATTGGAAAGCATAATATTGGAAAGTAAGAGCAGTTTTCGTCAGAATAGAACTTTCCAAAATCTTCGTGGAGAAATTAATCCAGGAGAACATTGGTAAATTATTCTGGAGCAAAGCAATCAAAGAAATACAGACAATCTTGCCAAATTTTAAAGTGAAGTGTAGAATCAGTGAAAACCAAGGCCTGATATTAAATAATTAAAGAGTGTAAAAGTGTCCGAACGAGGTAAAATTGATTGTTCTGGTACCAGACCGACGGTCCATAAGTAACATAATTTTGAATAATATTGTAAACGCAAATTAAAGGATAAAGTCAGATTTCGTTCTCTTTTAATTGTCAATCAAACTTAATTTCTTTACTTTTCAATTTCTTTCATTCTATCGACATATTGTTTAGGTAAATTGTAAACTGTGTTGTTAATAAGATTTTAAATTTTTTTTGTGTGTGTTCATTATCAAACCCAGTAAAGGCCCTGAGAGAACAGATCTCAAATTTGGTTGGTAATTATCTTATATTGCCACAAAATAAAATAAATAATTTTGTTTGTTAATTTTTGATAATTATTTCCTTTAATTAACGCCTTACATTTGAATACTACAATATATATTTATGAAAGTTGTAAACCGTTTAAAAATGACGGCTTAATTTATTGTTTTGAAGGAACGGGGCTATGTATTTGCGGAGTCGTGAATTTTTATTGTATCGATTTTCTATGACCCCATCAATGAGATAGAATCCGATTGGTTCTTTAAAGCGAGCTGGAAGAAATAGACTCGAAAAATTAATTCATGGTGGAACCACTTGGGAGCAGGGGCAGGGTCGGAAGAACTCCAAATATTGGACTGCGTATTTCATAGTCGATGACGTCGATGGCGCCGATATGTCGCAGTCGGCAGAAATAATAGTGTCGAAAAATAGAGTCGATTATTATTCATATTTAAAATATTAAATGCACATTTTTGTGCTTGATCATGCTGCGACGTAGAATTCAAATATCTATTGTTAAAAAAAAAATTCGTTGGCCACGAAAACCATTAGTTATTTCACAATTAAATGTGAATTTTTTTGAATATTTCAAACAATTCTAAACAATTTTTGTTCAACAATCAATCAGCAACTTTTCAGAAAACAGAATAAAAAGGTTGACTCGCCTCACAAAAAAATGTCATTCTTGAGAAGTTTGTTCCGGGACCGCAGGCCTTGGGCATACGGTAAGAGTTTTCTCTATTCTTATTGGAGCAGTCGGCCAGCCGCCTCCTAAACTGGTCGAGGCAAGGAGAAGGGAATGCTGCGTCCCCACAGAAAACCTCTCTCTCGCCATCGGGAGAGAGTAGGACAAGTACCAAGAGTCCTACCTACCTGTTGTACACTTTCAGGCGAAGGCAGTGACTAGTGCCCTTGTCTACCTTGCTCGACCGTTCGGAATCCTTCCTATTAAAAAAGTGCCACCACGTGGATAACCCTCATGTAGCCTGCAACTCTAGAAAAATCTCCAACAAGTTATATATAGTGACATGCAGTGAAATATTGTCAATACAATTAAATTTGTGTCAGGTGGGTCTGTCATAATTATTTAACAAAGTTTTTTTAACTAGTACCAAAAATAATTATATAACAAATATGCTTTATACTGAAAATTAATATGAAAATATAAGCGTATGTTCAATATACGCTGACATTTTTTAATGGAATTTAGTGCTAATGAAAATAAAAATGTCCCGAAATAATTGGATTTTTTTTGCATTTGTGTCTAAAACAAAAATTAAAACAGTTTTGAAAATTAACTCATATATTAACAACTCCATATATTAATTTAAGGTTTCAAAACCACGCTGGTAATGATAACTCAAAAAACTAACTGAAAGACATTTTTTGATTGTTATCTGTTTTTAAATATTTTAATAATAATTAACGGAAAATGGAAGATTTAAGTTTAACAGTGCTCCTTAAAATATATTATGTTTACGCGATGAAATATTTAATTCATTTTGGAATATAAAGCCCGATTCTGATTGTAATAAAACTTCTGAATTCATAATTTGAATCATTTCAAAATAGTTCAACAATTTTATTCATTCAATAACCTGAAGTGGTTTATTATCAAAAGCAGCCAAACAGCAAGAAATTAATTTAATTCTACATATATTTCGACGACAGTTCATTGGGAATATCGGAATATCGTATTACAGACTACTAAATATTTAATGGTGACATAGTTCTGTATAATGAAAAAGTAATCCCTATGCCCTTTTGTTCTTTAGAAATTCGTTTTCCTAGACCATTTATTTTTTATACTTGACGTCATTGTCTCGACTACTTTTAATCATGTCTGCTGATTCCGCTAAGTCTGGAACAATGATTAAATATTCATTTGCCTCTAATTAAAACCTCTCATCTCTGACAAGGAGCCTTCATTTAAAAGTGTGATATTTCTGTTGCATAATGCAATTTACTTAGCTTTTGTTTTTGAGCTGAATGATTTCAGGAGTTTGCGTTTGTTTTGCGCATTCTGAAAATTTAATATATGAAGACAATGAATGTGTAAATTAAAATATTATCAAATTTGTGCTAAATGACTATTTATAATTATAAGTTTATCTGTGTTTGAAACTCAATACGCCCAATAAAAAGTGTATTCTTAATAATTGAACCTCACGGAAAGTATTTTGTCGTACAATATTACTTTTTTTTTACAAACACGAACTCATGATGTACTTACACAAGTTTCCGAAACTATTCTTTTGCCAATGATTTTGCTTTGCTCATCTCAAATACTTTTAGTCCAGGCATAAGGCGTCCATGGATATGTAGGGTAAATTTCAAATAACGTATATTATTTCAGTAACGAAAAATAACAATTCCGTTAACTACGCTAAAATAAATACTTATTTTACGAGCATTGTAGGAAAATTTCTTGGCCTGAAGAAATATAAAAGGGTTCCAACCAATTGAATTTTTATTTGCCATGTAGAGAGGTGATTTCTGTGCCCCCTCTGCAAACCCCTCTCCCGTCATAGTAAAGGCGTGGGACAAGTACCTATTGCCCGACCTAGCTGATGCAGGTCTTCTAGGGTTTGCCCTGCTTTACGTATAGGCGAATTCCGAGTAGGATCCTTAAACTATATCCACGGTTGTCACTAGTTAGCATTTACCTAACTTGCTCTACCATTCCTTAGCTTCCCCTTCAAATACTTTCCTGTGATATTAAAGGGGAGTTGTCACCACTTGGATTACTCTCATATAGCCTGTTACTATAAAAATTATTCGTTTTTAACAAATGCGACAGCTGATTGATTTGGTATATCCAAATGATAACGAAAAATTTTGTACAGGCGGTATACGATAATATTTCATTTTCACATGTGTTCCTATGAATGAGATATATTTAACGACTATTTAAAGCTATTATCTTTCTTACAATTCAAATTATTTTTATTAATCACAAAATATTAACTGAACATCGTTTCTGTACATATTTGAACCCTTAACTGTTATATCAAAATTTTGTTACTGTTCATAAAAGGAAGAATACCATGAATTTGGTTGAAATTAAGACATTGAACATAATTAATGAAAAGATATTTTATCACAAATTTTACATATTGAAACAATCGTAAACTTATAAGGAACGTAGGTTTTCCCGGTGTAGTTGCTGGATGTAGTTCTCTCGGGATTCCAACCGGGTAGCGTAGTTTTGTAAACACAACGTTTCGATGGCTTGCACCGCCATCTTCTTCAGGTGAAGTGAAGAAGATGGCGGTGCAAGCCATCGAAACGTTGTGTTTACAAAACTACGCTACCCGGTTGGAATCCCGCGAGAACTACATCCAATCGTAAACTTACTCAATTAAAAGTTACTACATAAATTAAGAAATATTTATAATACATTACTTTTAACGTTTGATATATTTGATTGTATAAATATGTGATTTGGAAAATTATAATGTTTCCTATTAATTTATTTGAATTTAAATATTGTATTGTTGATAATTCACTTCTTGCTCATAACATTTAGGTCGTAAAAATACTTTTGTTTTTCGTTCAAAAATTTTTATTAGAAAAATAAAAAAATTGTATATATTTGCGATTTTAAAAATTTGATTGTTTTTTAAGCCTCCTGACAACAAATATACTGTCATTTTATCTTTTTTATATATTTTTTATTTTTAAAATTATTATTTATTTCATTAATTTTTAATATTATATTGTTTTTACATTTTTATTTATCTAATTTATTATGCTAAATAAAATCATAATACGTATAAAAAGTAAAAACAATCATAGAAATGTCAGATGTTCTATTATTAGATACCAAACCAGTAATATTTCTAGCAAACCTGAAAAAACATTTATGACATCAAAGTGAGAAACAGCCTGAAGAGTATACAAATATGTACAGAAACATTCTTGAGTTGTTAATTTAAAATTTTATGATTAATATATTTTTTTAGTTATTAAAAATGTTAATGGACTGTTATTGGTCGTTAAATATATGTGGCGATCTCAGATAGTTTGTACGATTTTAATCCGCGATTACTTATTACTTCACTGTGGATTACTATAATTATTTCTTAGGCCACAACGTATGTTGATCGTCGTGAACACCTATCGCCCCAAATATATGATTGACCACATCTTTACCGTTCAAAACGATGCTGAAGGAGGTCTAAGCTTGATTATAACTTTTTTATAGGACTCGGTGGTAACAAAGTAACTTATAACTGCTCGTGTAACTCTCAATGTAAAAAAAAGAAAACAATTGAAGAAAGATGAGTGAAACTTCATAATATTCAATCCAACTGGCAAATCATGCACCATTGCACCATTGCTCCGAAAGTGAGCAGCATTCATTTTCCTGCTCATATTTTCAGGGTTACAATTTTACTTTTATTTAGTGTAACAGGCTGCATGAGTGTAATCCACATGGTGGAAACTCCTATTTAATAGCTTAGAAAGGGATTTGAAAGGGGAAATGTGGAAGGGTAGAGGAAGGTAGCCAAGGGTTAACTAGGGCCCCCGGGCTATATTTTAAGGATCCTACCCGGCATTCGCCTAAAGAAATGCAGGGAAAACCTTAGGAAAACCTGCATCGGGTAGGTCGGGCATTGTGTACTTGTCCCACGCCCTTCCGATAGCGGAGGAAGGTAGCTAAGGGTAACTAGGGCTCCCGGGCTATGGTTTAAGGATCCTACCCGGCATTCGCCTAAATAAAATGCAGGACAATCCCTAGAAAAACCTGCATCAGGTAGGTCGGGCATTTGGTACTTGTCCCACGCCCTTCCGATAGCGGGAGAGGAGTTTGATGTGGGGACGCAGAACTCCCTTCTCCGTGCCGCGACCAGTTTAGGAGGAAGCTGGCCGACTATTCCAATGGGAATAGAGGACAACTCTTACCGTATGCCCAAGGTCTGCGACCCCGGAACATTCACCTCTCGAAACAGGCCGAGGTGCCTCGGCTTGTGGGAACCTTAGTTCAAAAACGGAGAGGAAAAGGCATATATTTTTTTTTAGGGCAATAGGCTACATGAGGGTGATCCACTTAGGGCAACTCCCCTTTAATAGCATAGGAAGGGATTTGAAAGGGGGGATGCGGAAGGGTAGAGGAAGGTAGCCAAGGGTTAACTAGGGCCCCCGGGCTATATTTTAAGGATCCTACCCGGCATTCGCCTAAAGGAATGCAGGGAAAACCTTAGAAAAACCTGCATCGGGTAGGTCGGGCATTGGGTACTTGTCCCACGCCCTTCCGATAGCGGGAGAGGAGTTTGCTGTGGGGGACACAGCTTACCCCTCGCCATGCCTTGGCCTGTTTAGGAGGCAGCTGGCCGACTATTCCAATAGGAATAGCGGACAACTCTTGCCGTATGCCCAAGGTCTGCGACCCCGGAACATACACCTCTCAAAACAGACCGAGGTGCCTCGGCATGTGGGAACTGTGCGACTCCATTTTTTTTTTTTTTTTAGGGCAACAGGCTACATGAGGGTGATCCACATTGGGCAACTCCCCTTTAATAGCATAGGAAGGGATTTGAAAGGGGGGATGCGGAAGGGTACAGGAAGGTAGCCAAGGGTTAACTAGGGCCCCCGGGCTATGGTTTAAGGATCCTACCCGGCATTCGCCTAAAGAAATGCAGGGAAAACCCTAGGAAAACCTGCATCGGGTAGGTCGGGCATTGGGTACTTGTCCCACGCCCTTCCGATAGCGGGAGAGGAGTTTGCTGTGGGGACGCAGCTTACCCCTCGCCATGCCTTGGCCTGTTTAGGAGGCAGCTGGCCGACTATTCTAATAGGAATAGCGGACAAGTCTTGTCGTATGCCCAAGGTCTGCGACCCCGGAAACCCAAAGGTAGCCCTTTCGTATCTCTCCTACAAGATACTACCTGCGAGAGAATAGCCCCCGCAGGTCTTGAAATATAGACGAAGGTTACACTCAAAATTATTTACACAAATAGTTTTAACGTTCCACATGTTAGTATATATGCGTACAAATATCGTTTTATGTATTGTGTTATATTTGAGAGATCTCTACATTTGAATTATCATAGGCTTAATATTATTAAAAAAATTACTTCGAAAGGAATTTGAGAGTGAAGACAACAATTGCAAATATGCATACTTCAGATCAATTAAACAATAGTAATAATTAATTTTTATTAGACTTTTCAAGGGCATAAAAATTCATTTTCTATAATCTTATACATATTAATAAGTGCCAATGTTTAAAAAATATGAAAAATGTATCATAGAGATTGACACTCAGTAAAAAGTCTAAACTGCTAACAGAAGTAGCAACTTTTGAAGAAACGTGCCCTAATAATAACTTGTAACCATTTAATTACTTCGTTTTGTTGACTGCTTTGAGTTGAATAAATATTTACATGCTGAAAAATTTAATGTTATCAAACGTTATTTTTCTATGGACACAAGATATTGTTCTAACTTTTTAAATAATTTTAATAAATACGCTATTGGTGCGAACTTTTAAAATTACATCGGCGTCGTGGAACGAAAATAAATTCTTAATTATTCGTATCAGAAAAATTTGTCTGACATAATTAAATTCGTTGACGGTGTAGCAGAATTTATCGTTTATTTTATGCAAGCAGGTCGCGTAACGTTGCTCGGTAATAAAACAGCTCCCTTGCGTCCTTTAGCTCGGCTACACGGTCCGGACCAAATAGATTTCTCGTGTAGGCTCTCTATCTTCATCACGTGTCAAGACGGCGGTCGGCGTTTTCCTACAAACCACAGGCGAGTAGCGCGAACATTGTAATATCAGCGGAGTTGGCTTTTACGGACATCTGACGAGATGAAACCATTTGGAACAGTAAAGCCTGCAATTTTGCTATCACAAACAAGACATGAGAATCTATTGCTCTGAAAATGTAATCTGCTTTGTTAATATATTTGTTCACCAGAGTAGGACACTGGCGCATCAAATAGCATCATATACAACAATAATGTTCTTCAAGCTGCATACAATATAAGCTAGAGACATAATTATTCGCTCATTCTACATTGTATGAAAATATTAATATTTCTTTGGCCGATCACTCGAGTTTTAAAACTTCATCATACTGTTCAAGGCTGTAAGGCACATCCTAAATAATGTAACGCGTGTATTTTGGGTTAGTTTTGCTTTGTCTCGGAAGTGTTGTTTGCTGTGGTTTGGAGAATTCGAAATCGTTCACGTGCATGGGGGTGGAGGAGATAAATACTTCCATCCAAGTAATTTTCGTGCCCTGTCTCGATTGTTGGCCTCAACATGACAGAATAGTTGGCCATTGTTGACTACGGAACTGCAGCTGCGTGCTGTAACTCTTACAACAATGGAAGAATCAGTGAAACCGACATTTCGACGAAGTTTTCTAATAATGAAAAAAAGTAAATGAATAAGAGGCTATAATGGAGGGAACGGAGATGAGCTTTTGAAACTGAACAGTTGTTCTGCGCTCACCGCAGCTGGTGGATGTGACTATGAGAGGCTCCGTATTGCGTTACGTGTATACGTTTTAAGTGTCACCGATCTATAAATCTCATGAGTTCTGCTGTAAACTTTTCCAAGATATAGTCCGAGGCAGAATCGTCGTGAGAAAGGGGCCACAATTTGTTCGTGAAGAGTTCATCGAAGCCACACAATTTAGTACGACGGCTTTCCAGCAATCAATCCCGGAGCCGTCGCCTTAGCCAGTGATCAACCCCTGAGTCGACGCCTTGCAATGGCCCTGACTAAAGTCATCACTGCACTTAACTCGTTCTGCCGGCTGTGAGATACGGAGACGTCGGTACGAGAGCTACAGCAAGCAACACAACACAGAATAGCAGTACGTATTTGGTACGGGCAGCAGATCTCTTCTATGTAAAAACCAAAGGTGCCTGAGATAAGAGTTTTTCATGCTTAACTGTAATAAACTTATATAAAATTCCTTTAATGGTCAAATAATTTTTTGATTTAACGTAAAAACCCAGCCCACAAAAATAAGTTCTTTACAATAAAAACAATCTAAACCATTTTTATTTTCTAGTCATATATGCCACAGAAAATTATTTAGATATTGGGCCGAATTACTTAATCATATAATTATTTTAAATAACCATGTTGTAGTGAAAACAGATTTTTTTATTATATTGTATTGACTTTTAAATTATAAGACAAAGATTACATCTAAAGTTATATTACCCAGACAAGGCTCCAAAAGAAATTACCGTAATATTTATATAGCATAGTACCTCATATTAAATTAATTGGTTCCACCTACTCACTCTTCTACACATGTGGTTAGTTGTTTGCGAGAGCATACAGGACGGAACGTCAGTAAGTGGACACTTTCAGTTGTTTTCTGCAAGAAGATCACGTCTGTCGCATAAATGAACTTCCGAATCGCTGGTCAGTGTTCACTCTTCCTCTCCGACAACTGCACAAATACTCTGAGGCAGCCACGCATCAACTTCTTTCTACACAGGCTTTCTCTTGTCCTCTCAGCTTTTTCATGTAATATCTCAAACATTTTACTTTTTCTATCATACAACAACCATAATTTTAATTAGCTCCTTCCAACTTTTTTACCCAACTTATCTGATAAATCGTTGTCACCGAATTTGCAGGATCGGTTTCTTTGTTCGCGATCTATGTTCACTGGTTTCTCTCATGGCACAAGCACGTCTGTGGATCAATCTTCGTTTCTCTCCTGAAAACACGTCCCGAACCGTCCGCTACGATGGACTGACGCCTCAAATACCAGGGAATTCCTTTCGTCGAGTGCTCTGCCACAAATCTAATTTCCCCAATTTACATAAATTTATTTTACAAAGTCTTCTCTGGCAGTCAACTGGGTTGAATCATCCACGACGTTTCGGCAACTGTCACCATTGCCATCTTCACCTGAACAATTACGCCGGGAGAACCTCCGATCATTACATCAATTTAAACGAAAGAAATATTATTTTAATCGACCAAATATTCTGCGTTACGATGTAGCTGTATGATAATTTCTAGTATTAGCTACGCCTAAACGCATCTCAATATTACTTCATAAAAGTTCTCATATTCTCTCCATTTTTCATTGGGTAGCGTTGTTCTTTTCATTTCCCTATTTAACTATTCTAATAATATAATCAAAACCACAAAGATATTAAAATTGATTGAACATGAATATTATGTTCTCAATGTAAATTTTAAGTGTTTATATAGCAAAATCGGCTGTTTGTTTATATATACATATATTACGTTTCATTAGTATATTTAAAATTCATATAGTTGATTGAGAAAATGAAGTGTATAATAATTGATTTTTACATAATTAATATATTTAAATATTCAAAATTCATTTAATATAGATCAAGGAAAAATTGGAAAAAAATTATTTTTTAATTGTCTGTCTATGAAGGACACACTTAAAGAGAAACTTTCTACTAAATAATGTGTATTATTCATGCATAAAATATCATAAACAAATAAAGAAAGAAATAATTACCGAGGGAAATAAAATGTGGCGTATGCTAAAAATACTAATTCAATTTGAGATTCATTAAAGTTATTATGCTAAGTTTTTGTATTAATTAGCTCTCCAAATATTTGCTTTCGAATTTCGTTGTGAACCTATATTTTACTGCACAGCAATACTTGAAAAATTTCATGTATCAAACCTTACGAATGCTGAACGAAAACTGAATTGTTATATTTGTCAGGAAAGAAAGAGAAGAATTTTTTTTTAGGGCAACAGGCTACATGAGGGTGATCCACATTGGGCAACTCCCCTTTAATAGCATAGGAAGGGATTTGAAAGGGGGGATGCGGAAGGGTGGAGGAAGGTAGCCAAGGGTTAACTAGGGTCCCCGGGCTATGGTTTAAGGATCCTACCCGGCATTCGCCTAAAGAAATGCAGGAAAACCCTAGAAAAACCTGCATCAGGTAGGTTGGGCATTTGGTACTTCCGATAGCGGGAGAGAAGTTTGCTGTGGGGACGCAGCATTCCCTTCTCCGTGTCTCGACCAGTTTAGGAGGCAGCTGGCCGCCTATTCCAATAGGAATAGCAGAAAGAGAAGAAATTTTCTGCAAGCTCTAATATCAATTTATTATCCGAAAACTATTAGTTTCTTTACGTTTTTTAAAAAATTAGTTTTAGAGAAAATATTTTATGTATCTAATACGTAAATGCGTTACTGTTTCGCCCGCGATCTATACTTCAAAAAATTTCAAGGATAGGAAGATAAAAATTTCCGTTTCATAAGAATTTTTATTATATAAGCCTGAACAAATAGCATGGATATTGTAGAATGAACAGTATTTTGAAGACGACGTATTACAGTCAACTGCAAACGGAATGTAATTTTAGCTGAAGGATGTCACTTTATCTTCCTCCCCGGCAAACAGATATTAATAGCGTTTTCATTGTCAAGTCTCGGCTACGGAATTTCATATTTAATGTGTAATAATTTATAATTAAATGTATGAACGTTCTTCCAGCGATGTATAACATTTCCGTGGGTAACTGTGTGGAAATTAAGCACAGTATAAATAATGAAAATTATTTTCGCGTTAAATAATTCTCATTCTCATTATATAGGTAGATATTATTTATAATCATTTTATTTTAAAGCTCGACCATAAGGAACTTTTATTCGCCGAAATTATTACCCTTGCTCTCTTGCCGAATATAGAAGGTCTTAATTCGCGCACAAGATTATTTTTTGTAAAATAACCTATTACATAATTTTCTTCTGTGTCTGTTTCTTATACGGGTTGGAGATATTACTGAAGGTCTTATTTTTCGTCGCTCAGCTCTGTGAAGTGAGTTTACGTCGATTGTCTGTGCTTCTTAATATGTGTCGCGTTTTAAATTTTTTTGGTGAACTATTTTTTGTATGATGTAGATCCATATTTACTCGACCAGTACTCGGCGAGTATTTTATTTGACTTTAAGTAATTACTTAATAGTAGCCTACGAATTGCATTCATTATCATAAAATATTAAATTGAACTCTTGACTGTGTTAAATATGATTTTTACATTCCTACCTATTTAATAACATATTTATTAAGATTATTAATTGATTTGAAAAACATTTATTTTGTTGTAATGTACCATAGGAAAGGTAAATTTACGTGCCGTTTAATAGTTATGTAATCGTAAATTTTTAGAAGTTTTTAAATGAAGTTTCAAATAATTATTTGTAATTAAATGTATTTTCGCTTTTATTTTTCAGCCGACGACTAATATAATTGAATAATGAATAGAAAAATATATCATAAATAATTGTAAATCGTTTTGTATCATGGTATAATTTTTATGGGTCTATACTGAGCAAATGTACTGGGAAGGAAAACGTTGAAGTTATTAGAAATTTTCGGACTGGCAGAACCAATTGATACTTGTTTAGTCAGCTTGTAAATCAAGTGAAAATATATTTTTTCTATATTCATTTATTTTTAGTTTATTCAGTTTCAACCATATATTTTTAGGCTATACATCTCGAAGATTTTTAATTCCTGTATTTTTAATTAGTCACGCTTCGGAGGGTCAAAAGTTATTTAACTATTTGACCAATATTATTTTATTATTTACTAACTGAAAGTTCTACGATTAAATACAATTCTTGTTAAACAAGCCAAAAGTAATTGTAGGTTGATTTTTTATAAATATTCACTTCTATATATCAAATCACTTTCACACATTTAATTTTCGAGTAATTATAATGACTTCATGAGTTTATAACATGTTTTAGTAAAGACACTCGTTTGGTATTCTGGTCCTCATGCTCTACTAATGCCGCACAACGCGATCAAAGGAAATAATACGAACGGTAGGGGGTATTCCATTAGTTCCCACTAATGATGTATCATAGGTAGTCTACACGGGAGTATTCTGCGGGTTAGGGGATATTAAAGAAGAACATCTCACACATTTGGTGGCTAAAATCGATATTATAAATTAATAAAAAAAAATAATACAACATTCTCTGGTTTATAATCGGGTTAAATTGTTATTATTAAACAACGTTTCGTACCAAGCCATCATCGTCAGGTTAATATCGGTAACTGTGTTAAAGTTAACATCTATTTGCGTATTCAGTTTTAAATTTCATAAATTGAAATATGTAATCGTAAATTTTGGGAACTGAAACACAGTAACTTCTATTATACTAACAACGACAGAGTGCGCCTTCTAAAAATGGTGACCCTGTAGGAAGCCAGAGAATAATTTATTCATAATTTACGCTGGGAAAGTCTCTGCTCCTTATAATACCGCAATTGTCACAAAGGCTATTTCGACTGACTGTTAACCTATTTCAAAACAGTGGTCCTATTTCTGCATCAGTTAAACAATAGAAGTGTTAATGAATCTTGTCAATTTTTTTATAATTTGAAAAGTAAAACGGATTCCGAGAGAATTAAACTAATCAATTTTTCTATAATGACTAATGCCAAAGTAAAACGGATTCTGAGAGCATTAAACGAATAATTTATCTATACTGACTAATGTCATACTTAATAAATTAAAGATAAGTAATTCAATTGAGGACTTCTAACAGTTATTTTCACAACAAACTCTTAATACCAATAACTCCAGATATTATTCACCATTTTAACCTTGCCACCAAACCCCTAACACCACCATTACCAATAGTGGCTGAATTTCATCTTCATCGCCTTTATGAATTTGATTTGATATTAAATTTAATGTTCAAAATTAAATATATTTTGTTCAGTAAACAACCAAAATTCCCAAATAAAAAGTCGACTAAATTAAATATAATTCTTTTAGAGTAACTGGCTACATGAAGGTAATAAACGTGGTGGCAACTCACCTTTAGTAGCATAGGAAGGGAGGTGTTGGGAAAGATAGCCAAAGGTTAACTAGTACCCTAGGGCTGTACTTTAAGGATCCTACCCGGAATTCTTCTAAAAGTGTTGTAGGACAAACCCTAGAACACCTGCATCAGGTATGTCGGGTAGTAGGTACTTGTCTCCCACTCTTCCGATGGCGGGAGAGGGGACGCAGCTTCCATTATCCGTGGCTAGACCAGTTTATGAGGCAGTTGGCCGACTCTACCAATGGGAACAGCGGACAAGTCTTACCGTATGCCCAAGGTCTGCGACCCCGGAACATACACTTCTGAAGACAGGCCAAGTCCCACAAAAAACTATCATTTACTGAAAGCTTACAGGGGGAATATGTACCGATTCAGCTTTAGTTTCTCTTATATTATGTTAAGGTGTTAGTTACGGAGTTGAATTAAATTGAGACATATTGCGCATTAAAATAATAGTGACTGATATTATGCAGCATCCTGGCAAGTTGAAAGTGAAAAAACATGGTGTATCAATCATTACGATGTGTGAATTAGTTCCGTTAGGCGTTCCAAAGACCCATTATGAAACTTTAAATGTATTCTTAATAGTTGATGTCTGAGACTATTCAGCGATTTCTTCTACTATTAAAATACATTAAACAAAATTAAAACTACTTTCTTCTGCAATAACTTTTTTTTAAAAAAACTGTAAATTATAAACTAATTTTGGTAACTATAGTAAATTATCAAACGTTTTAATTTTGACCTAATAATATCTTAACTACTTGAATTATTTGTACAGTTTCATCGTTAGAACCATTTTGGAGCAATTTAAAAAAAACAATATAATTTAGGGACAGTTTAAAATTCCTACTCAGTGACGTTAAATTTAAATGACTATTTAGCGATTCCTGGCCTTTATATTCAATACTTTTTATGCTTATTATTTTACAGACAAAAAATTCACAATATTAAAAAATTTGGAACGGTTAATAAACTTTTTAAATTCGTCGCACTAAATTATATCCAGTAATATTATTCCGTTTACATTTATTGCTTGATTAAATTGTTTGGTTAATAATATATCTAGAATTTTACAAAATTATACATGGTTAGTTCGTATTGATTATCTTATATAAAAATCCAGTTTCAGAAATACGTCCACTTTGCAATTCTTCTACAAATTATTCGCAGATATTGGGTCATTATAATATAAATATAAATATGAAAAAAGAATAGAAAAATATATATTCGAACTTATGCTGTATTTAAAAGAACATCTTTGATGTATCCTTTTCGCGCATATGCTGGAAATTCTTGTGTCTCGTAAAGTTATCCATTATTTTAAGGCACTAGCGAAAGTTGAGCAGCATGTTTGTGAGAGTCGATATTACGCGACTCAAACACAAGGTCTTGTTTGCGAAGCACTCCATTAGTTGGCTGCGAAGTCTTGGAAGAGAAACCAAACTGTATGTGCAGCAGCGACAAAGTTGTGGAACATTATTATGTTTGAATAAGCATTACGGACAAAATATTTCACGGAGAAATTACGATTTTTTAATTTACATACGGGGAGTATGTAATTACAGAATACGAAAGTCATAATTCCCTACTGACAGAATCCGGCACTTGAATTATAAATTCGTTTCTTATTTCACTGCTTTAAACCGGTTTCTAATTAAATTAATACTTCGTTAATCAAATATTAAAACGACTTTTAACAACCACCCTGAAATTATGATTTAATTTTTTTTGACCAATATTAGTTATTAAAGAATCTGTGTTCAAAATTGAGACACGAATTAACATTGAAATATTCACTAAAACACGACATGTTGTATCGTTTAAATATTCTCGGTGTGAAAACACGATATTTTAATTTAATGTAGGCATAGATTCAGATACAAAAAGGACGTATAGTTCTTGGACTCACTGTAAACACACGCATGAGTTTTATTTGAGCTTCTGTGAATACATTGAAAATAAAAGTTCGTTTCACTGCCATTTTAGAAACGAAAAAGTGTAAAAAGTAAGAAAAACCGCTTGAAGACGCGACGAAGCAAGAAGAAATGAAAAGCAAACACAAGTACAGATAAAACAAATGTCCTGAATAACGTTCGTTGAGTTCTGCGGGTTATAAGATCAACAAGACTCACTATTCTATGCAAGAAAATTAATTAATTGTCTCTAAAGCGCGGTCCTTGCATTAAAGATACAGGATACATTTATTTAGAAAAGACAGACAATTTTCGTAACATACTACTGCGGGAAAAAATGTAACCAACATTGAAATGGTCTTCATTATTGCAAGGGTAAATATTTTGAAATTTTATATTAGACAGGAGTCGTTTATATATATATATATATATATATATATATATATATTGTAATAATTTATAATGACTGATGGCTGTGTCTAAATAAAAAGATTTATTTAAAACAATTAATCAAATTTATTAAAGAAGTTATATACAATAATATTTGGCACAATAATATTTAGAATCTCAGGGTCTTTACTGGGTTTGATAAATGGGTGAATTGAATTTACAATAATTTATAATTACATTTAGCCTTTATTGAAGTTAATTCGTCTAAACCTCGACGAATTTTGTTGCGGATGAAAATAAGATTACAGATTGAATTTTAAATTAACTAACTAAACAATTAAAGAAATGAGTAATTAAAGAAAAGAAATAATTGAAGAACGATCTGACGTATCTTAAAAAAATGGTTTACAAATAAATTTTAGAGTTTTTTTACTTACGGCCGACAAGGTCTCAATTTTGGGGCTTTCTGTGCACACGTTTTTGGGGATATCACTGAATTTAAATTGGTTACAAAACACTGTCGAAACTGTAGGTTCTCTCAGCTGGAAACGGCTACTCCTTCCGAATTAATGGTCAGGCAGATTATTACCAACTTTCTCTCGGTGACATTGGTGACGGTCTCTTTACTTATTGAGTTTTTACTGCGGCATGACTTATTAAGGTACTGTTTGTGGCAGATGAACCACTGAGTGAAAACCTTTTACTTGGTTTCAACCTGCAGCGTCTCTAGATGGATATCTGCCCGCATCTGACTTCCAACTAACTTCGTCTCTCTCCTCTGTTTCACTGTTCGTCTCGTAGATTTTGAATGCGTACGTCTCAACAATGGTTCTCTGTGTCGCCGCCTGTGTTGCGGTGCACGCTTTATATACTCTAAAAATGAGTCCTTTACTTTGCAATTATAACAATGGATTAATTACCAATTACTACAATATATATATATATATATATATATATATATATATATATATATATATATATTGGATCGATCCTTATTTGAACTCATTACTCTTATGTGGGAACAGGAAAGGCTACCAGATGGGTGGAATGAAGGGATAATATGTCCGTGCATAGCGAATTTAAGTTTTATTAATCATGAATGAATATGAAAGTTAGCCAATGCAAAAAAAAAGGATTAATATAAGTACCACAACAATGTTTCTGATATCCTTGCCCCTTTCGTTTTAGTCGCTTCTGAGGAGTGTTGCGTCCCCACAGCAAACTCCTCTCCCGCTATCGGAAGGGCGTGGGACAAGTACCCAATGCCCGACCTACCTGATGCAGGCTTTCTAGGTTATGTCCTGCATTACTTTTAGGCAAATGCTGGGTTGGATCCTTAAACTATAGCCCGGGGACCCTAGTTAACCCTTTGCTACTTTCCTCTTCACTTCCGCAACACCCCTTTCAAATCCCTTCCTTTGCTATTAAAGGGGAGTTTCCACCATGTGAATTACCCTAATGTAGACTGTCACCCTAAAAAAAAATCTTCGATATTTAGAACGTATGATAAATACTTTGTACGACCTTTCGTTCTATCTGATAAAGATAGCTGCACCAGCCTGTTCAGTCGAAAGAGCATAGAAACATGTAGGTTTGTTGGGGTTGACAAAAACAAAACAAAAACAATGTACCATCAATTTTCAATTTAAAGTATTTATTTTTTAACAATTTGACCCATTCACAAAAAACACGAATAGAACATATCATCTCAGTAATGAAATTTAAATTTGTTTGGGCTCCACCAAAAACCTATAATCGGTTTTGGAAATAAGTTGTGCGGCAGACGCTGTTTGCCAACCGCACACACCAACACTATTAAACACATTTAAAAAACAGAATATTATTTGTTTTTATTTTTGGTTGGCATTACCTGTGTAATGAAAATAATTGTTTGTAAATGGCGGTCGAATGATGGCAAGGGACGTCATTAACTACATTAACTAATAACAAGAAAACAAAACAAAAAAACAAGCAAAACCATCAACAAATAGTACGTCCAACTGGATTCTTATTCAAATAATTCTAATATTGTAAGTTAATGTTTTCACCGGACCACTTCACTTTATTAATCGAATCTCGTGTTTTAAAGTCACCGTTCAGTACCTCAATACATCTGCAATCAGTTCTGGCTATGATGACCCGGAAGAACTGTAGGTTGATACAGATCAGCTTCCGTGATCGGGTAATTGGAGTACCAGAATGTCCTGCTGATGTCCTCCCGGAAACTTGTTGAATGATACCGTTCCTGGACACTTCGTGGCTTGATCTTAGTTTTCGTGCCGTTTGATAACTTTTGGATGATTTTTATTATTCTTTCTAAAAAAATCGAATGATTCCGTTGGGAGCGCGCTTATCCATAAATTTATGGAAGGTCACCAGAAAGCACGTCCTAACGTTTCAGAAGTTGCATTCAGAAAAAGAAAAACGTTTTTTTAAAAAGAAGACAAAGATGGCAAAATTTAATATGTCACTTGTTTCATTCTCCAAAGAGCTAATTTATTAGTAAAAAGATGTAGAATTAATTACGTTTATTTAAATAAATAAAATAAAATAAATTACATAATTTTTTTTCATGCGTGAATAAGGTTGAAAAATTTTATTTATATTTATATTTATATTTATATTCTGTATTATTGTTTGAGAACCTTTGAAACTCGACGTGCAACAATGTCACGTCGCGTATTGTTGAACAAAAATTAGAGATTAAGCACTAGCATCTTCAGAGAAAAATCTGAAAGCAGATGGAATCTCACAATATATATATATATATATATAGATAGATAGATAGATAGATAGATAGATAGAAAGAATAAACAGTTTAAATAAATCGTCAAGGAGATACGTTGCAGTTTACGTCCAATTCAGTAAAAGACTAATAAATTACGAATCATAGGATTCCGGTAAGGCAAGCAGACATCAGGTAGCTGATATTCAGGAGAATCATCCGAGTTCCTGTGAGCCTATCAATTTTGGCTTTAATAGTGTAAAATCTGTGAGTCGACATTTTAGAATCAGTGTAAATGTTTCCCATAGTGTACTTCCGAAACCAAAAATAATGCTGGTACCAGCTGCACAGATGTAAGTAACAAAACCAAAACTAATGATTAATTGTAAACGCTAATTAGAGAATAAGGTCAGATTTCGTTCTCTTTTAATTGTCAATCGGAGTTAATTTATTTACTTTTAAATTTCTTTCTATCGACATATTGTTTAGGTAAATTGTGAACTGTTTGTTAATAATATTTTTAAATCAATTTGTTGTGTCCATTACCAAAATCAGTGAAGGCCCTGAGAAATTAATATTTTAAATTGTAATTGTGTTTGAGTTAAATTTACGAAGTGGAAATAAATAAATGATTTTATGTTTTAAATTCTTGTTGATTATTTCATTTAATTAACGCCATTTTTTTGTTTATTACAATATATATATATATATATATAACTAGTTCTAATAATGACAAAATAGAATATATTACAAGTTAATATGGTTTCTTGTAAATATAAGTGAAATTTTTTTACAGATTTCAGATTACTAATTTTTCATATAGTTTAATAGATTCACGGAATAAGATCTTAAGTAATTTTTGTTTCTTTTTAAATATAATAAAATAACTATTTTCCTCGGTTTTATTTTTATGAAAACTAAAACTAAATAGTTTCAAAACCGCAGTCTGTGGGTGAAATATCGGCCGAAATTATTTTTCTTCGTTTTATTTTCGCGATACTTGCGATAAATTTATAGGAGGAGGGGAAACTTAACTCAGTTAAAGCGTTCGTAATTTAGGAATGCAGGTCATTAAGACCGCGCAGGCAGTTCCATTGGTCCAATTCGCAGATGGCAGACAAGGGAAACGCCGTATTCTCTTGGGAAAGCGAGCTCATTTCGGAACAATGCTCCAGTCAACAGAGCAGACCTGCAGAGATGGCGTTCTATCTCATGGGGATTCCTCAGAGCGACTAATTCAAGCCCGGTGTCGAAACCACAACTAACACGGGTAACGATAAACAAATCGATACTAACTTCATAAATTCAATTAAATGCCCTTTAAAAATTTATAATATTAAATTGAGCAAGACTAAAACATATCACCTGAAATACATGAGCGCGATGTCCTTGTGCCAACCAGTAATAACTTACTTTCAAGTATTTTTTGGGTATTAATTATTCCGTATGTAAACTTCTATGTAATAATTTAATCGTGGTATAAACTGCTTTATGCTAATCATCGTCAATAAACACATTACATTTTTGTCATCAGAATCGAATGTCCAATAAAAATACCAGATCTGTTTTCACATTTATATTGCAACACATTGAAAAGTTATTAGTCACAAAAAATATATATGCATTTCGGAAATAAAGACGGGAAATTTATTGGTCGTGCGTAATTATCATTAACAATCTGAAATGTTAAAGATTAAAGAAATTTTTTTGAATAAACTAAATAATTCTATATTTCTTGACAGTTAAATCTCTAATGATTAATTTTTTACTAGTACGAATTTTTTAAGTAGTGTAAATATTATAGTATACCCTTAGTATAGTTAAATAATTTTTATTACTATGTAGTTCTTTTACTTATGTTGAGAAATTTGTGTTCCCGAATTTCAGTATTTTTATGTTAACTTCTAATTATTTATAATTGTAGAATCCAATTTTTATATTGTACTTTTATGTAATGACGTATCCTATTTCCTCATACGAGGACTAATGGAATGAAAAAAATCAAATCAAATGAAATTAATATGGATTTTATAAATAAAATATGGATTAATTTTTTAAGTATATGGAAAAAGAATTGAAAATGGATGTTGCAGTAATAAAAATGTTAACAGTAAATGGGAGATGAGAAGTTGTTTTATGGTATTACAACATTTATTAATTTGTACTAAGATTATTATTATGGAAAAATTGTATTCCAAAAAACAATCTAGGCCAATAAAATTTATCCTTGTATTTTTTCGTATGTATTGTTAATTACAAACAAGAAAGCAGGTTTTTAGCCCCATTGAAGAAATAGAGAATAGTAAATTAGTTAACTTATTATCATGGAAAAGGTAAATCACCGCACTATATAACGAACCCAACGTTTTAACTAACTTTGTCGGTTAGAGTATTGGTCTTTTGACAAAGCTCCCCAACAAAGGAGAAACTTAAATGGCTCCTTTTCTTTTTCTCAGCTCATTTCCAAGTATGTTATTCACATCGTCATAATATGAACGTATGTTTCAAATTTTATGAAAACTATTGAAACGATAGCATAGTCATGCCTTCGAAAAACTCACGTTATCCAAATTAAGTTTTTCTTTACACAAAAATGGAGTCGCTATATATTGACACTAAAGATTGGTTGCCTGGTTTTAGTTTTTAGCATAGATTTAGATTTATTGAATCCATTGGTTTTCAGTGAGGAATTAGGAAAAGTCAAGTCATTGTTACATACTTATATACATAATTAAAATTGTGAAAAATGGATAACTAAGTTGTTGCAAAACTAAAAATAAACAGATTATCTATATAAAATAAGAAGCGGGTAGGTGAAAAAATAGATTTTCAGTTCATAATTCGCAAGTACTAATACATAGAATTCAAAAGAATAATAAAATTATTAATACAGTTGCGCTCCAGGAGACATTTACATGATTATAGAAATATGGCCTAAATAATAGATAATATTTTTTTGGTTCTTCCCATTATTCTTCGAGTGAGAAGATGGGATACATCCAAGCTTACGTACGGAAATTTTAGAAATTAAATTAAGCTTAATATTAGCATATTTAATAAAGCACTAAACACAGAGTTTCTCTTAATTAAACGCTTTATGAACAAAGCGCAGAACAACACTGATCTTGATGAGAGATGTCGCGTTCTGCAGCAGAAAATCACGCACCGATCGACATCCAGCGAAATTAAGACCGCAGCATAATTCTGAAAAATAAAGTAATGATTTTATAAGTACAACATTATTACAGTATTTCAAGAAAACTCTCACAACAATAGAAGTTCGTATTTTGGTATTTCTAAGATTTCTTTGAATGAATTTCTTTCCTTTTATTATGACGACAATAAGGTACTACGTGATTTGAAGATAACAATCATATAGATTAAATTATTTTCAAAGTGAACCGTCAGAATACATAGAAGTTAATACTTCAAAATGTCCATCAATAAAATTTTACAATCCTTTACGAATAGATTTAGTATTTTCTTTATACCATCAGGGAGACTATTATAAATATAGAACCCCGAAATAACAAATACTAGTTTATAATAGGCTATGCCGATGTTATAAATCACCAAACATTGTATACAATTTAATCACAGTTTCAATTTTGACAACTCCATTTTAGACAGAGAACCATATTATTAGAAAATATTAATTTCCTAAATGCTAATGTTAATATTAAACATGACACAGAAAGTCTCAACAAGTTACATGATATTTTTTTAAGTTCTTTGGAAGTTAGTTTTATCTTTCATTTCAGTTTATTGTACCTACAGTCTTAAGTTATTCACCGTTAGAAAAAGACGCTAATCCGCGTCAGTTTTAATTCAAAACTCAAGAATTTGACCCAGCGAGTATCCTCATATCTTTATTGAAAAATCCTTGCACTGACAAAAAATTGGAGTTTAGTGTATCGTATCACATCGTCCAATGGTTGGCCCTATTTTCTTTCAAACTACTATGAATAGTATTGTTTAGTATTAACTCGTAGTTGGGAACAATGTCTAGTTTCATGCAAATATACACAATACGTTATATGGTCATTTACTACTGAACAAGGATAAGCTTGTACGTAAACTATATATATATATATATATATATATATATATATTCTGGTAATTAAAGAGCAATTAATAATTAATAATTAAAAATATTTTGGACTTGAATTTTTAGCGGGAAAAACACACAAATTACACACAAGAATGGACAATAATATAACAGGTCCAAAGTATTGTTGGCGCGCTGAATGGAACATATAAATATGTCTGCGTTGAACCCCACAGCAAACCCTTCCCCGCCATCGGAATGGCGTGGGACAAGTACCAAATGCCCGACCTACCTGATTCAGGTTTTTATAGGGTTTGACCTGCATTACTTTTAGACGAATGCCGGGTAGGATGCTTAAACTATAGTCCGGGGACCCTAGTTAACCCTTGGCTACCTTCCACCACCCTTCCGCATCCCCCCTTTCACTCCCTTTCCTATGCTATAAGAGAGGAGTTACCACTATGTGGATTACCCTATATATAGCCTGTCTACACAAAAAAAGGCCAGCAGAAAGCGGTCGTTATAGAAAGAGACCAGACGTCGTCAAAGTATTATAAAGTAAAGTTGTTGAATCAAAGCAGAGTGTAACATTCTTCGGGATATTGCAGCGTAAAGATTTAGGAGTTTTGCCAATATATAACTGTGAACAGTCGTCTCGGATGAATTATTTGAATTACCGCAAATTGATATAATTACCAGAGAAACTGTAAGTCATATATCCATCAAATTATCACTGTAAACCATTAATTAAAGATAAATCGTCAGATTTCGGGTTTTTGAATATCGTTGATAGTTTATATTGCATTATAAAAATATTTTGAAGTTGAGAATAGTTTTATTTTTTTTTTTTTAGGGCAACAGGCTACATGAGGGTAATCCACTATGGGCAACTCCCCTTTAATAGCATAGGAAGGGATTTGAAAGGGGGGATGCGGAAGGGTAGTGGAAGGTAGCCAAGGGTTAACTAGGGCCCCCGGGCTATGGTTTAAGGATCCTACCCGGCATTCGCCTAAAGAAATGCAGGGAAAACCCTAGAAAAACCTGCATCGGGTAGGTCGGGCATTTGGTACTTGTCCCACGCCCTTCCGATGACGGGAGAGGAGTTTGCTGTGGGGACGCAGCTTACCCCTCGCCATGCCTTGGCCTGTTTAGGAGGCAGCTGGCCGACTATTCCAATAGGAATAGCGGACAACTCTTGCCGTATGCCCAAGGTCTGTGACCCCGGAACATACACCTCTCAAAACAGACCAAGGTGCCTCGGCATGTGGGAACCTTAGTTCCAAAAAAACCAGAGAGATGTGAGAGCATCCCCAAAGGTAGCCCCCGCCAGAGCTCTCTGGGAAGGTTCACCTGCGAGAAATCCTCTCGCAGGCTTCCGTTCTGTGTGAATAGTTTTATAAAATTTAATAGATTTCTTTATTAAAAGGCCTAGTGAAGCCCCTGAGAGAGAGAGTAGAATTTTATTGTGCGTGATAACTATTTGTAAATTTAAATCTTTGTGAAAGTAATAAATTAATGTGTTTGTTTCAGTTAAAATTGCTTATTTATTAAATATCCTTTCATTTAAAAGTTAAATTATTTAAATTGATGCAATCTCTGTTATTTAACTTGTTTTAATTTGTAAATTACTACAACATTATATATATATATTATATATATATATATATATATATATATATCCTCGGATGAGTAGAAAACTGTAATGGAGTAGCAGGCTGTTGTGGCTTCACTTTCCTTCTTGACGATGGTCAATCTAAGATGATGTGGGGGACTGTTAGGATGGCATTGCATAGGGGACATCTTGACTGAGGAGATCTGGAGAACAGATAAGAATGCGTTTATCTAAACTTAGATAATACCACATGCTGACGTCTCGCAAATTTCATGGGAAGGTGGATATTATAGCAGGTTTCCTTTCCCTTGAGAAATATGCTGCGTTTCTCCTGTTTTATTTATCTAAACCATATATCTTCCAGTTTCTTCAGTATTCCTGCTTTGAAGTCCTGCCATCACTAGATGGAAATTTTGTGTGTATGTGTGTGTACTTGCTTGTTTTACGTAGACAGAATACATAGGCTGAATTACTTCTTTTTAGAGTAAAAGGCTACATGAGGGTAACCCACATAGTGGCAACTCCCCTTTAATAGCATAGGAAGGGATTTGAAATGGGGGATGCAGAAGGGTAGAGGAAGGAAGCGAAGAGTTAGCAGGAGCCCCCGGGTTATGGCTTAAGGATCCTGCCCGGCATTCGCTCAAAAGTGATGCAGAAAACCTGCATCAGGTAGGTCGGGCATTTGGTACTTGCCCCACGCCCTTCCAATGGAGGAAGAGGGGTTTTCTATGGGGTTGCAGAATTACTATCTATTGTGCAGAACAATGGAACGACAGTGAGAAAACATCTGCACGATTTCATATGAATTACATTGTTCACAAATAATGGAAGAAGAAATAAAAATTTTCATGTATACCATTGCTTTACTTACGTGTATTTTGTTTCATATTCATTGAAACAAAATAATGCAATTATTACAGTTGTTAATTGTAGATATATAATTCGTATTTCAAGTGATAAAATTATATTCGCGATATTTTAAATGATTTCTAATTATATGAAACCTATACAAATGACAACATATGCTATACTGGCATAATAAAAAATAATTGGACACAAGGTGATATAATTTTAACACAATGTTTTTTAAGCTTTAAATCGAATTAGTTTAGAGTAATGGTTAAAATTTCATTTTATAAAACAAGATACATATTAACGTTGGATTTCAATTATGTCACATGATTCCTTTATATTGGCTATGATATTATATATTAAGAAAATTCTTGACTAAGGAAATTCCGCAAATAAGTATATGATTATTTGAATTTTATATATATTAGTATGGCATAGTTGTAAAAGTCCTCAGAATTCTCACATATAAAAAAACATATCAGTACATTATTCAGAGAACTGATTCTGAATGTGAGGCTAGGAACGAAAAAGTAATTATGTTTGTTAGAAGACACCCAAGATAACGTAAGGCACGTTTCGCATTTCGCTTTGCACATTAACAAATGGACTAATTCCCCACGACGCCAACAGACATGGAGTTTGGTCGTTGCCCAGCATAATGAATTTTCCGAGGAAACAGCAAATCTAATTAATTTGCAGACGCATACATATTCAGTGACGTAAGCATCCGGCGTCCATCACCAGCTTCAATTAATCTGCTGTATGATGCAACCGACAGAAGCAACAGCGTCGAGTTTGCATTCATAAATACACATAGGCTGGTCGATATGTGATTTTGCGGTTGTATCTACGGCAGAGAGTAATAAAATTATTAGAAAATCATATGGATTGTCAGCGTTCGACAATCTAGCTGCGATGAATGGACTCAAGGGAGTGAAATGTAATCAGCGCAGTGTGGGACAACGAAGCAATTCAGATGCTGTCGATAATCACATTTTCAATTGCGTGTGGCCACATAATTCGATATTCTTAAATAAGCTTCTGAATTTATCCCATCCAGTGAAATATCAAATTGAACTATGTACATGTATTTTAATTCTATGATATAATACGATTTAGAGTTATTTTCTATTAGTTATCGATTGAGGAAATTGGATACAAAACTGGTACATAAATAAACATGTTAAATGTATTATCAGAAACATTCAAACAAAATATACTTTTAACAGCTTAATATAATCTAAAATCACAGCCACATTTTAAAAACAAATGAAAACCGCGTGAATAACATTTCTTTTACACGTTTATATTTGAGGTTAAACGTGTACAACATAAAGGTCAATAGTTAAGAAGTATGATTAATATAACCCGATATTATAATCATCAGGCCCAGTAGACAAATATTCAAGGAAATAACGTACATAAAAATATTAAAAAAACTTATATTCAGTTGTTCTACTACAATACTTTAATGATTAATAAATCGTTATTTACTTGTTTAACGCTTGGAGCAATTAATAAGTTCATGAAAATAATAATAGGACGCATATAAGAATACGTTCTATAGACTTTCATAAATATAATACAACGGTTTGTATTAAAAAATCCTGTTGGAATCCCGAGGCAATTTAATCTGCTATCTACACTAGGAAAACCTTCGGTATACATATGAATACTACATTCCCCAAATTAAAACTTTGAATATAGAAACACGTTCAAATGATACGTGTTTTTAAAAGATATTTGCAAAGGGTCCTACAATTCTTTAAACTCATTTGTTGTTGGAAATCTTCATAAAATAAAACAATAATACATCTCTATGGATGTGTATCGAAATTGATTTTCAATATATGCATTTTTTCAGTTAAAAAGTTTTCATTGGTTCGTTATTTTAGAGTAAACGATAATAAACAAATTCCTGGAATGGGTTGAATAAGAAATATACTTTTACATGTAACTAAAAATATACGCTCTAATTGTAATGTATGTAATGGAGGTTTTCTCGGTCAAGGGATTTAATTTTAATTTCAAAGTTTGTCAGAAGAAGCTTAATTATATGCTCTAAACGGAGCAAATCATTTATACAACACTAGAAATCGCTCTGAACTCCCCATTGAAAAACATCGCGTAAGCATATTTGAATCAAGCATACGTTATTCCTGGATAAATCTATCTTCCAGGCGAATTTAGCTATAAAGAATTGTAAATCATTGTTAATTAATGGAGCATATTACTTGCTGAAAGAGTTCGTAGGTAGGAAGAACAGATTGGACTCTCTTTAATAATATAATAAGAAATATAGTCAAATACAGACAAAATAAGTTATAATATAAATACCACATAACGTTTCTATCTAAACCTTTGAGTTTTGTAAACAGAATAGTGCAGTTTTGCCGCTCTAGGCTCTTCTTAGCAGCTGAAGAAAGAGATAAGGATCCCATAAACGTTGTGTGGTATTTATATTATCACTTGTTTTGTCTGTATTTGGCTATCTTACTTATTATTATTTTTAAATCAGACGTAATTTTTTTCACCTTTTACATCCTATTTAATAAAATAATTTTAGACATTTTCCGAACTTCTAGACGATCTTTCACGCCGTCACTTTAACCTAACTTGCTTCTTGTACACTGCCTCTTTCTTACGGTTTTTTCCTTTTTCACTTTTCTGTCTTTTTCTTGCTCACCTTTCTTTTCCCTTACCCAGCTAATGGACTATCTGCAAAATCTATATAATAATATTTGTTTGATATTCAAAACACAAACTTGTTGAAATTGGATTATAATTACAAAAAATTCGATCCATTTACAAAGTGTACCTACTTTATTTCTAATCCTTTTGTTGGTAATGCAGTAGTCCATATTTTAGATTATTCGGTAAATATTTTATAAATTTTGACACCGTAATAGTTCATTTAACTTTTCCTTGAGGATTTAGCGATTATGAAATTCCTAGGAGATAAATTTGTTACACAATTTGCAGGACTTCAGTAACTTGCGTTGAATTAGTACTTAAGGTTGTAACGAAACCAAGAGGAAGAGTAAGACGGAGAATGAGTACAAATTTACCAATAAAAGAACATGAAGCTGTAACCTTATATTCATTAAATGACAACGCTAGATTTCGACAGGAGAAACAATACATTATGAATATTTGAACTCAAATATGTGCTATGGTATTATGCATTTGGAACTATAATCTCGCTCTTCGAAAATTTTGAAATTACTGAAACGTAGCAAAAAATAAAGAGAAAGTTGTAAACCTCTTATAAATCTTGTAATTTTAACAATACCTAGTACATACATTTAAGAAATTATTAAAACGTAATAAGTGTGTATTCGTAAGCGATGAAAACCTCCACAAACTTACTAGAAATCGTATGCTCTTAAGAACGGACACTTTAAGAAAAATATACATATTAATCAAGAATAAAACTCTTTAATTCTCTTCTTCTAAGCATTAGGAACATAAGTAGCTTCAACGTATTTCTAAATAAATGTAAAACTATTCTCATTAATGTCGCGTTCACCATTTCCTAAACATGTATAAACCTAATGCAAATTATCTCCAAAGAAAGTACTAGTTATTACGCTCATTTCACATCGTAATTGTTTTTTATGTACATCTGTCGCTTCACTTTTATTTCATACACATCGTTGGCATCTGACGAGACCTCCAGCAGCAGCAAGATGAAGTCTTCTTGAGACAAGAACTTTGTGAAATTCTCAAGTGTTGACGGTTACTTTGTATATTATATTAACATTCTCATGGGCAGACATATAAAAGTTAACTTTATATTTTATTTGACGTATCATAATTCCTCATTCGAGGATTAATGGAAATAAATATCAACTCTGTTATATAACGTGATCAGAAATTAGGATCTGTGTATTTTTTGGCAAGGTCTCAAGCTATCAGTATCATTCTTGTGTTCGAAAAAAAGAGTAAAACATGGCCTAGGGACCTGATCATTGTTTCTAGCACATTTTGTTCCTTAGTATGTTCGAATCTCGTTAATTACACACGATATTTAAGATCAAGAAAGACAGCAAGGCATTCCCCCAAAAATCGCGTTATTTATTGGCTAACTTTAAAATTAGTCATGTTAACAGTTGATAATTTTATTATGATCGTAGTTATAACGCGAAAGAAGTGGTACAAAACAAGATCAATGACAGTAATTTCGAACAGTTCCTCTCCGTTTTTGAACTAAGGTACCCACAAGCTGAGGCACCTCGATCTGTTCTGAGAGGTGTGTGTTCCGGGGTCACAGACATTGGGCATACGGTAAGAGTTGTCCCTTATTCCCATTGGAATAGTCGGCCAGCTGCCTCCTAAACTGGTCGAGGCAGGGAGAAGGGAATGCTGCGTCCCCACAGCAAACTCCTCTCCCGCTATCGGAAGGGCGTGGGACAAGTACCCAATATACGACATACCAGATGCAGGTTTTTCTAGGGTTTTCCCTGCATTTCTTTAGGCGAATGCCAGGTAGGATCCTTAAAATATAGCCAGGGGGCCCTAGTTACCCTTGGCTACCTTCCTCTACCCTTACGCATCCCCCCTTTCAAATCCCTTCCTATGCTAATAAAGGGGAGTTGCCCAACGTGGATTACCCTCATGTTGCCTGTTGCTCTAAAAGAAAAAGAAGTAATTTCGAACCTTTTCGGACATCGGAAAACTCTAATATATTAACTGAACAGGTCTGATTTCAGATTTAAGATTTCCACAACAAGGAATGTAGGGGATAAAAGTTTCCATATTATTGAAGAACATGAATGGTTTCACTTCCGTTTTTTGAATTTAGTCATGTGGATGGACTCGAGGTGATGGGTTCGAAAAGGTTTTGCATATATATTCACAGTTTGAAGCGACTCTTCCTGTCGCGATTGGCGGTCACGTTTAACTTAACTTCATGCCCCATTTGCGGACACGAGTCGGAGTTAACGGTTGACAGAGCGGAGATGATGTACCTTTTGTATAAAATATGTTTCCATAGAACATCTACCATAACACTGGAAGAGGTGAAGCTTGTAGTTTCTAAAGACAGATAAAATGACAATTAACTTAATTGGAAACAAATTATATTATGTAGCATGCACAAGGAGAAGCTATTCCAATTCCAAGTAATCAAATAATCTAGAGTCATTTTGGCATAACTATATCCCAAGGAAATAAAATGAACAATAATTGCTAACTGTACGCATGTAACTGTAACTCGCGTTACGTTAATTGCATCTAGAAAGTTCCGATGCTGGAGGGTGACGTTCATTCTGCCAGAGTGCTGTGTCATCTGGTGCGAATACGTGAACCAAGAACATCTGACGCGATGAGAAAGATTACGGATGACGATATCACATTGAAGAATAAATTCATGTTCATTTTGACGACCGATTCCAATGAGCCCATCCATTTCCGTTCAACGTATGCAATGGTGCAGTTACTGGTAGGTTTCGGAAGGTATGCGAAACTTCTTATTCGACGTATGAAACTTTGTCAGATTGATGTTGCAAGAGTATGTAAAGTAGTAATCGTATATAGGATCTTCCAGAAGCTGGCCTCTAAAGATCCTTAGGTAGGACTTGCCGACACACGTTACCAATGCGTCAGTGTGAACAAACTGCAACTAACGAAAAAGAAATGTGAAAGTTTTTTTTTCTGTTGTGTTCATGAGAAAATAATTGGCTCAACTACCTTTCCATTGCGGAGTGGAAAAACATCTTACCCCGTTATAATCGCAGCAATTTCGTCGACCAAAGCTTGGATAGAAAAAGATCCGAATTGAGGACCAAGTTCTTGAGTTAAAGGTTTACCAGGAATATGTTTCCAGTGAAGTGCTTTCGATCAATGAAGATAAAATATCTCAGGAAGATGTCAGTTGCAAGTGATACGAAACAAAATGATTCTGTTTCTTCTTGACGCTGAAAATTTAAACGTCCTAATAGAAACACATCAGCAATTACCATGTCCCATAACAGAATTCAATGCTCGTCTAACTTAATATATACCGGAATTGAGTAAAAGAAATCAGAATTTTTATAAATTTGAGAATTAAAGTAAAATAAATTACATGATAATAGAACTGTTAGTGCAAAAGTGACAATAATATCTATCAAATCTTAAATTTCTCTCTGATTCTACTAATATAAAAGCTTTATTAAATTGTAAAATACTCTCGTAAAGCTCAGGAAATAAATTCTCGTAGATGCTTTGTAGTCAGCTATCGCTTTCATATAAATAAATGTCATTTCCCCGGCAACGGATCACATTGTTTCTTTCAGAGAACCGCGTTACTCATTGTTGGTGGAGGATCCCGTGATTAATTATTTACGTTATTGCACACGCTTCATTTGTCATACATTCGTGATGAAACTAAGTCTTCGAAAAAATTAAATTGCCTGGTTAATTAATTCGGCACGTGAATGTCACCATTTATTTATTTGCTTCGTGTGTCTCATAAGACAATATTTATAATAACAAGATATGCTCGACATTACAGAAAAGCTACAATAAAATATATTTGTATTTCATTTTGACTTGTCGGCTTTTATTGATTTCAAGAAACATTTAAAATCAATTTTCCGGCGTTTCAGAATGTGTGTTGCTTATTGAAGGTCGTCAGGACATCCTCTTACAATAACCACTGAAGTTTGTACAGAAGTCAGAAATTCCTTTTCTGTTCTTCAAATAATTTTCAGATACAATTTTTGAGAATTAACGTGAATTACTATATTAAATTTCTTGAAAATAGGTCGTATTGTTGCAACAGTATATTTCGTTTACTAAAGTGTATTGATCACACATTCACATCGAATTATTGTTCACAATTACTGTTAGTATGACGTAGAATATTGAACTTCTGTTCAGGGAGATCTCGAAAAGAACATATTATAAAAAGTATATTATACACGGAAATTGATGGATGTAAATAGATAGGGTGTATTATTCTGTACTTTTTAAATAAATTTAGTATTCTTAATTTTTTATTATCAGAAACAACCTAAGACAAATTAATACGTATATTCTAGAAGTTTTAAAGTTTGTCTGGAGAAATATCAATTTGTATGCCCTAAACGGAGGAAATAAATTTATATAACACTAGAAATCGCTCACCATTTCGCATTGAAAAACATCGCCTAAGTATTTTTGAATAAAGTATTCGTTATTCCGGGATAAATCTGTACTACAGTCTTCCGGACACAGAATTAATTTATAAAGACTTGTAAATCATTAATGAAGCATATTACTAGTTGAAATAGTTCGTAGATAGGAAAGACAGATTACATCCTCATTAATAAAACAGTTTGCTGGTATTCTATCAAGTTATGCAATTATTTTACATGTAGAATTTAACTATCAACTTCTTTTCTTTTTTATGTTCGACGGGAATCAAAGTAAGATTTCCTGTTGGAAACTCCGCAGAATGAATATTAAATATTAATATAGTTACCATTTCTTAAATTAATGATATTTTAGTATCTTTACCAAAATGACGAAATAATGAGAAATTAACGTTAAAAGTTTCGCGGCAGAAGAACACCGACCATGTCCTAGATAGGTTAAGAGTTTGCCAAACAATAGCGTATCGTTAGGAATGGAAGGAATAATTCAGATGATAATTGAAATAACCTCGTGTGAGACTAGTTTTGAATATGTTTACAATGTATACGAAACAGGTAATACAGGAACTATTTCAATTAGAGGTGGTCTATGATCTGTCAAGAATGTGAACAAAGACAAACTTGCTAGCTTGAATTGAGGAATTGGGTACAGATTATAAAACATCCCGAGCAAGCAATCTTCTGGGGCTTCTAACAGAGTGTGTATGCGCGACGTTTCGATTACGCTCACTCTCATCGTCTTCTTTGCTAGAAGAATTATCTATTCTAAATACGCCAGCTCCATGCAAACCAACTGTCGTGGCATTTATATTATAAGACAGTGAACGTAACTGAAACGATGCCCATACATCTTTTCACTTGCTTAGAATCCAGAAAAGATTTTATTCATTCTTTACACCGAGAAAGACTGCAAGGAAGGATATCGATTTTCATTGTTTTTCTATAGCAGTTAGTCTTATGAATTTTGTTTCTAAACAGAAACTACTTCAGAGAAATTTACCTTGTGGCCATTTCCCTATATTAGCATAGGAAGGGATAGAAAAGGAGTACAGAAGGGACAGCAAGGTCTCCGTGAGTATAGGTAAAGGATCTTATCCGACATTCGCCATTATTAGATCCAAGGAAAACCAAAATGTTACACGAGTGCCGTTTTGCGGCCGTCCGCTGCCGCCACTGCAAGCCACGGCGTCCAGACGGTGTCCGATAACTCAGAAATACAACCTTTCATATAAGACAAATTTAAAACGGTCAGTTGCCCTCGCTCAAACGTAGTTTCCTCTAGATTATGTATTTTTTTAAATTATTTGCAAAAACTCTTTTTTAAGCAATGGGAGATATTAATGCCTAAGTTTTTATTTCTCTTGTACAATCCGGACCTGTTCTTTAGTTCATATTGCTTGACGCGTAACAAAGATATAAATGCCACGAAAGTTGACGAGAATGAAATAGACGTAGAACTAATACCCAGTATTTAATATAGATAATTCACACAGAGGGAATACAAATGATTTTTCTATTAAATTAATAATTTAAAATTTGTGCGTAATTAATTCATGTTTTATAGTGTTAACATTTAAAACACCTTAAATTATTGATTGGTATATTAATTAATTTTTAAATCAAACAACATTTAACATTAACATCCAATTAAATGTAGCGTCTTTTCAATTTAATAACAATATTTTCCCAAACGAACAAGTTAATTACAATTTATGATCCAACCAGAGTGGTGCTTAATTAAAAAATGTTATTAAAATTCTTTAATTTCCGCAGACATTGAACGATTTTAATAAAAATATTATTGCAGAGGTTTTTATGATATTTAATAATCGTTGTTGAATTACATCTTATTTTTCAAATATGTTAAGTTGATAAGTACAAACTCTTCCATTAATATATTCTACGTGGATCGTACAAACTTATATATGTTGAATAAATAAGAAAAAAATTTCCTTCGAACTCCACAAACATTACGTATACAAAAGTATCCAATTTTACTTTTTGATTATGTATTTCTGTAGCTTTGTACATTATATCTCATGCATTCTGGAATAATAATATGGATTAAAAGTCACGCGGATGCGTATTAAGTCTGTTTTTTTGCGCCAAAAAATTAATAATTCATAAAAATTTCATAACTCGTAGACAAGGTAGGTAATGATCGCCCAAAAATATTTAATTCTAGACGTTAATTGCACGAAATTATATTAAAGCCAGTTTAAATTAATTTTGTTCAAAGATAACGAAGAAAGTTTAAGCCTCAAGCTATAATATAAGTAATATGGATGGAATGTGAAAGTATATAAATACCGATAATCAATATACGCACTTTATCTCAATTCCTTTGTGACATATTCAGGATCTAATAAAGTAAATTGAAGGTGAGCCACTTGGGGTTTATGGTGGAGGAATGTTGTACGAGGACAGGAGTTTACTACAAAAAGATCAGTGGCCTGAGAACTAGCCCAGGAAGATGAAGGTCCTGGGCTCGATTCCCGATCCGATAGACATTTTTCCGTCCATGTTCCTTAATTTAATTTTGTTGACTACCAAAGAAGAATCGCGTTTACAATATTAATTGTAAATAGAACAATAATGTATTTCTGAATTTTTATTCTTTTTCTATAAATTAAATTAATAGTTTTTAAAGCATAACTGCTAGAAAATAAAGAAAATCCGAAGATTTCTTTGTAATATGCTTCCTATCATTAACTTAAATCACCAAATTTTCAGGTATGATTTTGTTGCTTCATGTTACATAAGCATAATGATTAACAGTCAACGCCTGTACAGAATGTATGAATAATTCTTATTTTCCAGAAATGTACTTTTCTCTGTAAATTCCTGTAATTTTAGCATATCTTTACCTGTTATGCATCAGAAACCGAATTTTTTTTCATTAAAATAAAGGTGCTTATAAATGAGGAACGTTTTTCAAAACCTGATTTTAACTGTTTGGACACGGAATTTGATCGCTGTCCAGAGGCAAGACTGAACTGTTTTTTTGAAATTGAAAATAAATTTATTAATAAATGATATATTATTATTCACCTTTTGAAAATGTTAAAACTTTTAAATGAGTCAGAACAATTTACTTTTCGTTGTGCAGGACATGTTATTCTTAGGTAAGCAAATCTTTATTGTGACGAGTAGACCAGAAGATAGACATACTAAAACACCAAAATATATTAAATAACAAAATTACTGAGAGCAATAAGTAAAAAAAAATAGTTAAAACGATAGACGCAAGTTCTATCCAGCATGAGTTGCAGACAAATATTTTAGGCTAACGTTAATAACCGTACGCAATACTTTAATTGGAAGACAAGCACTCAGCAAATTCATCTAAAGCGCATAGCACCCGTTGTTGAAGTTTCCATAATACTTTATCAACTTTATATATACAGATCGTGTCTTTCAAATGATTTAATTTCATATTACATATAATGGAGCCCTTTTAGTTTATTAAATATGAAAGGATACGATATAATACATTTTCCAGTTGGTCTCTGGTTAAAGTTTGACGCAAAGCAATTCGCGGTTTCCATTACACAGCTTCGTCACTTCAGGTCGACTGCGTATCTCTTTGATCTCCAATTCATTGTTCTGTCTGTTACCAGAATCGGAAATAATTCGGTCTAAAAAATTTTTGAAGCACTGACTTCAATTGCGTTTAGCTTTGAGACTCGAACATGTTTTCCCTTCTGTCTCTAATACAGAATTTAAGTTGCAGTCGTAATAAAGTTTTGTAAACGTAGAGCATCAACTGTTTTGTCAACTTTTGAGGTGAGTAGTTTTTATTGGTTTCCAAAAATTGAAACGCGTAGTTTAGTGTCGATTGCACACTAGTGTCTGATTTACAGACGACAGATCAGTTGTTCAAACTATAAAAGAAATATCTGGAGCATTAATGAAAAACCAATAACAGTCTGATAAGCTAAATTGACTTAAACTTTCTGTTGATTGCCGTATTCATTTCAACATTTGTCTACAACTTCTTTGCCCGATGCAGGTTTTTCTAGAGTTTTCCCTGCATTATTTTTAGGCGAATGCCGGGTAGGATCCTTAAACTATATCCCGCGGGCCCTAGTTAACCATTGTCTACCTTCCTCTACCCTTCCGCATCCCCCCTTTTCTAATCCCTTCCTATGCTATTAAAGGGGAGTTGCCACCATGTGGATTACCCTCATGTAGCCTGTTACCCTAAAAAAATTAGATTAGAAGAATAGAACCTTTCTCGAGAGACGGAGAGTGCTACCTTTGGGGATGCGTTTTCCTATATCTGATTTTGAACTAAGGTTCCCACAAGCCGAGGCACCTCGCCCTGTTTTGGGAGGTGTATGTTTCGGGGTCGCAGAGCTTGGGAATACGGTAACAGTTGTTAACTGTTCCCATTGGAACAGTCGGCCAGCTGCCTCCTAAACTGGTCGAGGCACGGAGAATGGAAGCTGCGATCCCACATTACACCCCTCTCCCGCCATCGGAAGAGTGGGACACAAGTATCTACTAGCCGACATACCTGATGCAGTTTTTCTAGGACTTGTCCTGCTTCACGTTTAGGTGAATGCCGGGTAGGATCCTTAAACCACAGCCCGGAGGATCGTGTTAACTCTTGGCTACCTTCTTGTACCCTTCCGAATCCTTCCTTTCAAATCCCACCCTATGCTCTTAAATCCCACCCTATTCTCTTAAAGGGGAGATGCCACCACGTGGATTACCTTCTTGCGGCCTGTTAACGTAAAACAATTATAATAGAAATGATACTTCAGTTGTTCATTAAATTTACTTCCATATAAGTGTATTAGAATAATAGGTAAATCTTACGCAATAGATATATTATAATGGTTCAGAATTATGTAGAACAATCCTTAGTATTACTAAATCTCATATTATTATGTAGACGGTAAACTCCCACTCTTTCGGTAACATAAGTTATCTATTTCAAAATTGAGGATCTGTATTCCAAAAAAAATTTCAGGAAACTGAAAAATATATAGAAATTTGTTTCCATCGTACCTACGAATGTAACTTGGGGCCTGAGATCAATAGTAGTCACATTATATGAGATTTATTAATTTATACCGTAGATTTATTAACAAGAGGGGGATAATTTAAAAGATAACACCGCTTTTTTCCTGTATCATTTCAGCGGCGAGAACAAAACTAAGGTTCTGATTATCCTTTCCAAAAATTTATTATAAACAATATATCTAAAAAATATTTATGCTGCCTTTCGAATATATTCATCAATAAGACTAGAAGCGCAGTTTGAAATATTTCTTAAATGAAAATTATTTAAGTTCAGGAGAATAACCATCACCTCCCAACTTAATAAGTAGTGGCTTAAGCCGGTGGTTAAAATATATAAGTTGAATTCTGGGCCCTGACTCAAAATTTAAGTCAGAAATCGGTTTGACGTTGCACGTAAACAATCTGCCCCACCTTATGGCAAACTTAAATCTGTTTCGTTCTCTATTTTACCAAGAGGAAAGTGGTAGGCATTTTTCAGTGACAATTGTGACCAAATAAAGTGTCTCTGTTTCAAATAGGAATCAGAAAACTCACCTCAAAGCAGTTTTGTTATACAAGTGAAACTTGGTTCCAGTTGCTTAGATAAGTTTTATAAGAGGGTTCGGAAATTATACAATAACTATAAATAAATGGAGAATACGCACTGTTATTGCGGATGCATCAAGTCTTAAATAAATATAATGTGCGTTGCGTGACTGTGTGGACTGAAAAATACGACAATATTTCTGAGACAGAATTGGCCACCAGTATAGTGGAAAGTGGCTGAGGGGTAAAAGTTGAGCGTCATAATCTCTTTTCCTATCAAACTGAGCTTAATTAAGCAGCTTCTAGAAATAATTGATTAACTGGTTAATTATGCATTCTTCGATCCCAAATTAAAGTACTTCAAAGGTGTGGTGTAAACAATACCTAAATATTAATATAAGTTACAGATAAATGCTGATGAATATGGTCGAGTGAGAGGACGAAAGCTACAGGCTGTGTAGATTCAAAATAAAGTATATTGTAACTGTTAAAAGTTATAATTTATATAAGACAAATTACATTCATACAGTCAATTCTTATTATGCACATAAATGTTTTGAACAGGTAAAGAAAAAAGATCCGAAGAAATTGTAAAACTTCACCAGAAGTTTTACTTAGAAAAAAAATCGCACAACTACAGAAATTAATTAATGCAATGATTTGTAATATAACAAGTCTCTTAAGGTACATTTATTTAATTACCATCTGAACATAATATAATATAGTTTCGTAATGTTACTGTATGATGTTAAGGACGAACATGATGAAAGTATTTATAAAGACATATAGATCATTGATTTGTCATTCTAAGTTTTGTGTGTTTTGAGCCGAAGTAGTAAAAAATTTCTAGTATTTTTATGTTTTTCAGAATGAATATATTATAAGTAATTATTTCACACCATACTCGTATCTGTAATGATATACCACGGATCGTTCAATCCAGCCATTCTTCCAGGATACTCATTTCTATACTACAATTTAAAAATTTAAAATTACAATACTTTCTGTTATTTATGTTGTTCCATATTGTTTAAGGAATTCGGGTTAAAATTACCTGTGAATTAAGTTTAATTCGCGGTTAAAAAAAGTAGAATAAGAAATTAAATTTTTCTTTCAGTGGCGGTAATCGATTACATTAAAATAAGTCGCAAATAAACTATTATTGACTTAAATTAACCAAAATCTGTTAAATTTATTCATGAAATGGTAACTAATAAATGTCATAGTGTTCAAACAAAGCAGTGAAGAAGTATTATGAGTACAATAACAATTTTGGAAAGATTTGCATATAGTAACTTTACAAGCACATTTAAAATTTTGTATACAATGTATTATCCGCAAAATATATTTAAGTGGGGAGTGGTTTTTAATTCCTATCTGAATTTTAACGAATTTAATTAATCAAATTCATAATGGCAAACAAATTAATAATCGTAGGGAAGTAGATAATAAAAAAAGACATAAAATTCCAATAAATTGGCCTACAGACACCACATACAAAATTATCCGCAGTAATTTTTCGACACTACAGTTTTAAAATTAAAAATTTCCTTTTCCAAAAAAAAGACATGGTCAATCAAACAGTAATATGAAGCAGATATTTTGACATTGTTTGTTTAAACTGAATTTCATTATTAGTGCCATGAAGATATTCGTAGTAGAATGTTTAGGAAATTTGAGACAGAGGAACACTTGTAAAAACTATTAAGTTTGAAACAAATGTCAGTCACTTAAAAAAATTTAAAGGTTGAACTTCAATGTTCAATTAAACAAGGCATTTATTATGTGTCTTATTTGCGGTTGTAACTCGTCACCTTTGGACGTAGGGTAACTTTCAACAGATACGTATACGAAAGATTAATATGAAAATAATTATGCACTATCCAACAAAATTAAAATGTGGAAATAATTAATATTAGTCTTATAAGTACAGTATCGTATGCACGATAATCGTAAGTACGACACTGAATAGTTTTCTGTTTTAAAGGAAATAGGAACATTATCTTTCATGCACAAGTAAAAAATGTTTTCAGCTTCATGAAGGTATAACTTTTAAACTTCATCTCAACGTCACGAGTATAATAAATCATGTTTCCAGAACATTCAAATGAATATATATTAATTGCTTACGGAATAGTTGCTAGGAATGAAATTATATTACCGGAATAAAAACTTTATTGGTCTATTTAACGTCTGACGTAATTTTTGTGAACTCGAGTTTATATCGTTCCTGTTGTTCCTTATTTGACGTCGGCGAAGCCGGAACGTGCTCGACGCCAGCTGCTTACGTTCCCACTCCAAGCATGTTTTTCCGACCAAGGTTTCGAGTCAGTAAAAAGTTATTTTAACTCTCATTATCATTCGCATAATATACGTCTAATGCTGTGCTAGAGCGTAAATATCGTGAAGAGTTGCTTTTAGAATACAGAAAAACCAATTAAACTGTAAATTTAGTCAATAATTTTCTACTACAAAGTTATAAAATATAAATTAAAATTTTTATAGAAATTCAACTGTTAGTTACCAATAATATTCTCATTACTCCTGATGAAATTAATTTTTATCTATATAATTTTTCTAAGTAAGAGATATCAGTTCCACTAACCACTTGTTTCTATATATTTGCATTAGGAATTAAGGTGAATATTATAAATAAATAAATAGACAGCTTTGAGTCAGAAAAGTAATTATAATGTTTATTAACAAAAAAATATTAACTTCACACGTTTCGTCCTCTTACCGGACCTTATCAAGTTCTAAAGCTACCATTTAGAAATTAATGGAATAAGTATTTATAAAAATCAAGAATAATTACAAATAATTTTAACTTAACTTACAATTGGTGTATATAAACGATGAGTGAAATTTAGAGGCAAGTTTCTCCTGCCTTGGACGTTGTAACCGAAATGAAACTCTTAGGTGAAAATTAAATACGGTTGAAAACAATGTATTCTTACCTGTATATCCTAATAATACTAAATCATTTTAAACTTAATTACTATATAATGTTACCAAAATATATAAAATATTAAATTAACACAGTATCATTTGTTTTTAAATTATTAGTATCAGATTTTACATTTAAAACAGCTCATTCATAACTCTAGGAAATTACAATAATTATTCATCTAAAATTATTACTTTCTTCCTAATCAAATATGTGCAATTTTGACTATTTAATTTACACTTATGTTTTATGTTCATTAATGCGAGTTATAAGCGATCTCTTTGTTTGGCCTGTATAACAGGAATTTATATTAGTACAATTAATTTTTATTTACTATTTTATGGGCGTTTTTCATAGATTAATTCAGAAATCTGTTTTAGCCTCCTAAATATCTCAATGTTGTTGATTTAAAGCATTTCGCACAAACAAGAATCTACTTATGGCCTATGAAAATATAAAGATAGATTTGTTTTGATGAATATGATAATTTTCACGATCATAGCTTTATATTTCAACGACTGGGTCGGTATAAATGGAATATTTATTAATCATTTTTCACATAATTTTATTGAACTTGAAATAATTCGAAAAATCGTGTAAGATTACGCTAACATGAATTACAGTAATCATTTTTAAATTTGTCTGACTACAAAAACTTTCTATGTAAGGATTCAACTGAAATATAGTCTGTATAAGAACTGACAAGTTGAAATATCAAATTACATTCTTTATGATCAAACCATAAATCCTATACAGTAATTATTTAAAAATAACTTGAATGAACTGACGTTTAATATCCGTGGTGGTTGTGTATTTGAAAGGGAAATTTCCTGATTCCCAATTAAATATACCACATAAAGATCAATATTCATAATCTGATAAAATTATTTCCGCTCTAAATCATGGTACGAAGAGAATTTCTCTAAATAAGACAGTGAAATAAAGTTGTTAGAAACTATCGATTCCGAATTATCTATAATGCGTTAATACGTTAAAAAGTAAAGCTTTCAATTTAAATTTATTATTATTTACTCATTATTATAAAATGACGGTAGCCTAAATTTGTTAATACAAACGTTAAGTTTGATATGAATATAAATTTATATTGGTAAAAAAACTGAGAAAATTTCTGGAAGAATAATATGGCAGTTTTTAATCGATCCCCGTTCCTTGATTTTACAGAAAGTAGAGAAACGTATTTCCTTGTTTTCAAACCACATAATCTGAGCAGAAAATTTTTGTGAAAAAGATATGTCGAGACTATGTGTTGAGAGGTGCATTAGGAAAAAAACCTGCACAGCAATTAGTGACTCTTAAATGTAGCGGTTGATGCATTAACAGAGCTGCGTTTACAAGTTGAATGAATAATGCACCGTTCGCCGTCAGCTTCCACGTAGCTATATCTGAAAGAAAATGGAAATTGTTTTCTTTCCTCAACGCGCTCTAAATATTTAGTAAGAATGAATTCGTATATTTTTTTGACAGCTGAATACGCAAATAAACGAATAACAATTTAAACAAATATTAAAATTTACCTATTTTTTTAAGGGCGACAGGCTACATGAGCGTAATCCACGTTGGGCAACTCCCCTTTAATAGCATAGGAAGGGATTTGAAAGGGGGGATGCGGAAGGGTAGAGGAAGGTAGCCAAGGGTTAACTAGGGCCCCCGGGCTATATTTTAAGGACCCTACCTGGCATTCGCCTAAAGAAATGCAGTAAAAACCCTAGAAAAACCTGCATCAGGTAGGTCGGGCATTGGGTACTTGTCCCACGCCCTTCCGATAGCGGGAGAGGAGTTTGCTGTGGGGACGCAGCATTCCCTTCTCCGTGCCTCGCCCAGTTTAGGAGGCAGGTGGCCGACTATTCCAATGGGAATAGCGAACAACTCTTACCGTATGCCCAACGTCTGTGACCCCGGAACATACACCTCTCAAAACAGGCCGAGGTGACACGGCTCGTGAGAACCTTAGTTCAAAAACGGAGAGGAAAAGACATACCCAAAGGTAGCCCCTTCGTATCTCTCCTAAAAGGTTCTGCCTGCGAGAGAACATCCCTCGCAGGCATTGCCTGCGAGAGAATAGCCCTCGCAGGCTTAGAATTTTTTCTTATTTCACGTTTTACTTCATATTATCTCATTACTACTCTCAAAAAAAAAACAAGTGCGAGTACTGGCTTCAAGTCGTCCAACTGCCAGTGAAAAGAAAGATAACAGTGAATCTAAGTTTATCTTCAATTTCACTACACTTCTTATTAAGTAAATTTATTTCTTCGCCAAGACGGCGTAATGTTTATGGATTAAAATATTTATGAATCGATTTTTACTTTTTATTTTATTAAAAAAAAATTTTCCTCGCGTATTTCCTCATTTTATTTTATCTTCTCACTTATCAATTTAGTTTTTTCTTATTACTAATTTGTTTATTAATTATTTTCTTTAATATATTCATATTATTCGTTTGCTTTTACTGATTTTAACTACGGAAAATACTTACATTGATCCATAAGAATGATAGTGTTTCTCTATCCGGAGAAACAATGCGTCATGGATTGAGAAACTTGGCAGTTACCTTTCTTGCATCTGACGTAGTCATGTTGCGTCCGTTGATCAGCCGACCTCACAGAAGTCTATATCCGACGACAACACGATGAAGAATGAAGGCCTTTCACTGCGCTAAAGTTCGCATCGTACCGAAATTTTTGGTCGACCTTCCTGGATTACAACATATCATTGCTCCATGCATTCTCGTTTGCTATAAAATTTTAAATTTCTGGAGACATCTCGTCATCCCCTTTACAGGTATGGATCCTTACATCGGGTAAAACCAGGTGTCTGTCTGCTTCGTGCTTCAGCAAGGATTATCTCCCGACAAATTGGCGCCATCATTAAGCAAATTCTAATTTCTGAAGTTCTCAACTGTTTATAACATCTCTGATACAATAAAATTGAGTAAAGTATATTAAGTAATTATTAAATTATCGTGATACGTTTTTCTTGTATGTATTTTACGTATTGTTCTGATTTGTGTTTGATCTCTTTGCTCCTCATTGATGATTTCTAATAGTTATTTATACTTCATTGTATTTTGTTATCTATGTACTAAACAGTGTGCCTTGGCTTGTCAAATTTGTAAGTAGAAGACTAATACACGCAATAAATCTAAATATTGGATCCACAGTACCTGTAAGCAAGGTCTGATTTCTAAATCGTCGCAGTCTGTCGGGCGCTGATATTCCTTACACGAAATAATTTCTATTTGAGAGATTTTTAAACGAAATTAGCCTCGTTATTATAATTTTGGTTTGTTTAAAGATAAAAGATTTAAACGTCAAAGTGCAGTGCGCAATGAAAAGGCAACACAGGGTTGGTTAATTGAAGGTTTTTGCTTTAATAGAACATTTTCTCTTTGTTACGGAATAAAATGTAAGGCACACGAAGCTTTCTTCGAAAATATCTTTTTTACTAACGAGAATATTATTTTCCAAATGATGTGTTTAATAATGGGTTCAGTAAAATTCATTTGAATCTTCAAATTAAATTTTCAAGCGATAAAAAGAAATGAAAACCAGACTGGCAGCATACATTACTATAGGTATATTTCGTGTGTAACATTATATGCCATTATATAGATATCTAAATGCGTAACACAGAGGCTACACAGCGACGACATGTAGATTAAAATACGCATCAAGATAAATACTTTGTAAAAAAAATTGTATTTGTACTTCGGAAAATACGGAGTTTTAATGTTCCTATTTAATTATATTCATCAAAACCTATTGTCGCAAAAGCGTAGTACGTGTTACATCACCATTTTTTTTATCAATCACACAGTTGCACGTGTCATATTGTTGTAATAAAAGCAACGATAGAACGTTTTGTGGGTTGTACGGAATATTGCAGCTTCTTAAAAGACTATTTCTCAGACAGTGGCAACAATAGTATATTATTGTGATACTGGTGTTGAACATATTTATTTTGGATTGTCAGACGATCGATAACAAATATAAACGAGTAATTTAAGAATTATGACCTAAAAATTTGGTTCATTTGCCTAATTGTGGATAAAAAGTTAAATTAACGTCAGTAGTTTTTACTTCAGGCAGATTGTAGAGCAAATTCACATCTGATTTCAGTTACATGTGATCGGGAAATTGAGGATGTTAACTGTGTCATTATTGTTTGAATACTAGAAATAAACCAGAGATAGAGAGTAAGAGTGAGAAAAATGTTACCAATCGAAAAAAGGATATCCGAAACAGTTCCTGAACAAATTATATAGGGATATCTTAAATTAATATATTTACGGAATATATATTATATATCCATTTTAATATATAAATATAACATATTATTTAGTATAATCTACTGAAGTTCACGTTTCTCATAATGTCGTTTAACTCATTCCAGAAATATTTTTAAGCTCAAATTATTGAGCTTAAATCACGAACACAACTGACTCCCACATCTGATCGTGAAATTTTTACACATTTTAATATTAAGTATAGAAGAGGATTGTTACTATATAACACATTACTACACACTTCAAACTTTTTACAACAATTACTTTAAAAATTACTTTAAAAAACAATAGGTACATTAATTCAAGAAATTCTGTTCGGTGGCAATAATTTAATTATAATTTTGATTACTTTAGTGAAAGTTACACCTCCGGCATAGGTGAGAATCATTTATCCCTAGGAATTGTGTCTTTAATTTTGAAGTTATTAAAAAATTAGTGCTTTATGATTGTACCATGCGTAAAACTGACTAAATGAAACTATTTCACAGCGAATAATTAGAAAATTATTCAGTCTCACTGATTTTCCGTAATTGCCCCTGACACTCCATTTTTGATCTGTCATGCATGACCCCTGGAACCAAACAAAGAATTCTGGCTCATGCTCCACTGTCATTTACACTGCTATGTCCCCGTACTATATCTCGCATTACCAAATTCGGACCAGGAAATTAAAATACAGCGTCTCAGTAGTTCTCGTATACGGTTCCGCTTACACAACAGAACGGTCGCAGTAGCTTGCTTCTCCTCAAACAAAGAATTTTTCTTGCACATGAGAAAGTTCAGTCTGGCCCACGCAACCTGCGACTAAAAACTTTATTCAACTTCAAGTATTGCCGCTTTAATAAGTCGAAAGAAAAACCGGTTCCTTATTTCTAAATGATTCTTCCCATAACATGCGCTGAGCTGTTAGGACGTAACGAACGTGCCTTATCTCCGTCAAGTCCAACGACTGACTAAAAATCTCCCTCCGCCATCTCAGCTGTTTCTGTCCTACTGAAAGGTCCATCAACAACAAGTCGGAATTAAATAACATATTGTCAATCGCAAACTTCCTCTTGAATATTAAACTTTTTCATTTGATTGGTTGTCTTATTTTGTGTTACCATAACAATACGCTAATTTTGTATGTAAGCTTAAGGGCTTCTCAGATTTAAAATAAATATTAAAACTTAGAAAAATAAATGGGAACTAATTGTTTTATTTTTCAGTTCATTTATTTCAATTCTTAATATTTCTGGCAGTAGTTCACAGCACTCATGAATATACCGATTCGTTACTCTCGCAAGCGGGCAAACGTTAGTGAAGCGAATAGATCCCTTTCTGTGCTATTAAAGGAGTGTAGCGCGATAGTTTTATAATTGGTATATATATTTATTTAATATAATTAGATATTAGCAAGGATTGAGAGCTTTGCTATTTGGAATTTTCCCAGGCGCCACCGCGGCGAAGAGATAATCCGTTCAGGCTGGACGTAGGCTCGTAGATTGTTGACCCTCAGAGGTGACCTGGAGTGTCGCACTTTGGGAAATGATGTCTCCAAAAATCCTAAAAATTAAATAAACTCGTGACTGCCTGAACCAATTATATTTCTTAGTTAAGGAAATATCGTCCTAAAATAGTCAGAATATCGACATTTTATATGCAGCGAAGGGTCTGTGGAGAGAGCATAGAAGGATTCCTCGGCGAACCGTCCCTAGAGACGACGTAAATTCTGAAACGTGCCAGATCCAGAGGACTCGGAGAGTACGAGGGTGCAACAAGACCACGACGAGATATACACGCAAGGAAACTGCCAAGTGTCTCAAACCTTAGTCGCGCCTGGGGTAATTACCGTAGTACACGGTTAAACTTTAAATTTAAGGGATCTGATTGTTTTGCCCCGCTATGAATATGAATAATTTGTATATTTTCGTGTAAATATTTGCCTATTTTCAATTTAATAATTAATAAATCCTTGAAACGATCCCTTTATATTTTTAACAATTATAAACTCACCCGTTACAGGAGAGATATTACAGTGTGGATGACCCTCAATTAATTATACTCTTTAAGTTGCCAAACCGCTTTTTCTGACTAGAACAATTTCAGTGAATGAGTGGCAGAGACAACGAAAACGGACTACGAGACTGGACGAACATTGAAGCATATGAAGACTCTTGCTATTTTCCTGAAGGCTCCACTACCGAAAAATATGTTAAGTAATTTTGAATTGTTATTTAAAATAATTTGTGAATTTCTTATATAATTCAATTCTCATTTATATCAATACAACAACGAAACTATAATATTAACACAAAATACTGTATATCATTAATTATAATACTTAACCTCGTGATTAATTGGCCACATATATGTTCCTTTAATGATGCAGTTGAAATTAATTAGTTTAAATAAATATGGATGGATGCAGATTGAAAGCCTAATATTCAATATTATTCTACCATTTTAAATAATTGAGTAAAATTGAATTGGTGTCGTAATTTTATGTTTTATGCAGTTAGAATTTCTCAACGAGGCTAAAATTTATATTTCTTTTTTTGTGTGAAAAAAAAAGGTTCTTGTATTAAGGACGATAAAACCGGGTCGTAGCTATATTGATTCCCGAAGCTTTTGCACATAAATAACGAAGAAGAAATTCCTTTATGTTTATGAATGGCCGAGCTTCAGTGTCAGCTCTCAAGTCACTTCGTTCTCGTTACAGGAAGATTAAAGTAATAAGTTTAGCGGAGCAGCGAAGCCAGTCAAAAAGAGCCGTATTTTACAAGAGCATTATTGAAGGTCTCCACCTTAAGGACTATATTGCTGCGAACGCCACTTGAGTATTGTTCCGAGAGGCGTATTTAATATCCAGGCTCAACGCTTTTAACCTTTAGACACGTAATACCTCGTCGGAATTTCCAGAACAATAAATTTAAATTACGAAGATGGCAAATTACATTTTATACAGTATTTTATTAATGCAGTTGCCATATTCCGTGGTCTGGTATATTTCGATAATTATTTACTAAAAATGTAGGCGAGTTCTCGCTGTAATTAGGTTATTTGTGAAGGACAATCAACAGTTAGTCGTCAGAAAACATATATTGCTGTATAAGTTTCTAATTCTGCACATGTTATCGGATCATAGCATTATTATGCATCAACTTTTCTGTTGTTGAATTACCGGAGCAATAAAGAAAAATGGAAGCATGTTTCGTATAGTCTTAAACGCATGGAGCAATTTAACAAAACTTTTATTTTGATTTGATTTATTCTATACCGTTAGTCCTCGTATGAGGAAATAGGTTACGTCAATGCATAAAATTACAATATAATAATTGGATGGTACAGTTATAAATAATTAGAAGTTAACATAAACATACTACAATTTGGGAACACAAATTTATCTGTCCAACATAAGTAAAATATTTTAATAATAAAAAAAATAATAATTCTTTAACTATACTAAGGGTATAATATAATATTTACAGTTCTAATAAAAAATTTAATACGTACTAAGAAATAATTTTTGGACATATTGTCAATATAAGAACAATGTAGTGTGTAGAAAAGGCACCCTTTGCAGCTCTGTGTGTATGAGAGGAATTAAAAAACGAACCAGATAATTTTTCGAATCCACGGTTATGCGAGTCGCTGAGTTGATAATTGACATTCAACACACTGGTTAAGTTGAAATTCAGTCTCCAACGCCACCGAAATACTGGAAATAATTTACAAACTGGCTTAAATTAGTACGGAATCGTTTTCGGTGTTGCTGACATGAACAATGACACACCCTGATGCTGGTTAAGACACGTGTTTAGCTCCTGTTGGAATGCATCGGGATGATTGAGTGTTAAGACATTAGTGTCAAACTAATTAAATTTCCAGGCTAATACTGGGGTTGTTCGGAAGTCTGGTAATTTTTTATGAAAGAGCGGGAAATTGTTAACTTTAGCGCCATTGTTGGTAAACATGATCCTTTTAAACATATTCCTTAAAAGATTGAAACATATAGTACTATTAATTTATTGTTGGCAGCCTTCTGTAGTGTTAGATGTGTAGTCAGGATGAGACAATAGAGAAAAAACGAATTTCACGCTGTCATTAAATATTTATGTTTGAAGGGTTCTACAGCTGCAAAACTATAATGAATTAAGTTAATGCGGACTCTGCAACAGCATTGAATACCCGTTCACTTCTGGATTAATGACTTTAAACGAGGTAGCAGAATCACAGAAGATGGAACTATTGAGGCCACCACTCAAGAAAACATCAAAAAAGTTGAAAATATCGTAATGGAATATCGAAGAATAAAAATACATGAAGTAGCTGATACCGTAGGCTTCTGAATTGTGCGAGTGAATTTCTCCTCCATGAAACTCTGGGTATGAAAAAGCTTTGAGAGCGACTGTTGAAATTGGACCACAAGCAGATTGGGAAAAATTTTAAACTCAGAGTCCGACAATGTTAAGTCGTAACTCCCTTTTTTGCGCGGATTCGTAACCGTGGATGAAATCACTACACACCAGAGACCAAAAAACCAATCAAAATGATGGAAACAAGCTGGTGAAAGTGTGCCGAGAAAGGTGATGAAGACCTTTTTTTTCAGCTGGAAAGGTGATGGCCACTGTTGTTTTTTGGGATTCTCAGGGTATGATCATAGATTTCGCGGTAAAGGGCACAACCATAACTGGGCTCTATTATGCTGCTCTGTTGGATAGTTTGAAACGGGTGCTGATTAAGAAACGACCAAGATTGGCACGCAATAGTGTTGTTTCACCAGGAAAATGCACCAGCACACACACAGTAGTAGTCACAATACGAAAGTATTCTCATCCACCGGATTCTCCAGACATAAGACCAAGTTACTTCTTCTAGTTCGCGTACTTGAAAATTTGGCTTGGTGGGAATAATTTTTTTTATCCATAAAACCTTTCATCTTTGTATTATACAGTTTTGTTCATAAGTTTACAAGTATGTACAATAACAATGGAAAATAATTCCTATGCTGGTTTGGGTTGGTGGAGAGTCCAGTGATTTTCCACCCCTGAAGTTCTTAATTTGTTGTACTGAGGGATTTGGGTGGAAGATGAGATGGTTGTTTGGTGTTTACTGTGAAGATTTGAGGTGTTGGGTAGAGAATAGATTAGACGGGTTATCATAAAGGGGCGTTAAATTGGAGGTGATAGGACGAGGATTTGTCAGGAAGTGGCGGATTGTTGACGGGGAAGTATGAGATCTATTGGGAGTTTGCGTTTCAGACGGCGGTTTGAGGGCGGAGGGGGGCGATGGATATGTATGTATTCTATGGTCCCGGTTTGGATGATTTAAGGAACTTTTTATTAGAGATGATATGAATTCGTTGATTATTGTGTTGATGGTAGGGATTAGGATGTATTTGTGGATTGTGGAGCTTTTTAGGAACCATGGAGCATTGGTAATGAGGCGAAGGATTTTGTTTTGGTAATTTGGAGCTTTTGCGAATGGGTTTTGACAGTGGAGTCCCAGATAGGACAGGTGCAGGACCAGATGGGTTGGATTAGGGAGAAATTGATGAGTCGTTTAGTATTGATTGAGAGTAGGAAGATTTTGTTGAATGTGGGCATAGTGTTTTGAATTTATTGTTAATTTTGGGGATGAGGTCATTAATATGGGATTGCTAGGATAGTTTTTGGTCAAGTGTGAGACCTAGGTAAGTTACTTCATATATATATACACTGTGGTAATTAATAACATGTAATTATTTAATTATCCAAATTTTGCGATTTTCATTGTCGGCGGCGTAAATAAAAGAATATGGGGCCTATAATGCTTGCTTGCTACGAGCATTGTCGCGTAGGCATGGCTGGACGCGCGGAACTATTGTTTGTTAAGACACGGTGGAGCGATGTTGTAAGGGGTGTGTGTTCGGAGTCGGCGGAGAGAGATAGAGAGAGAGAACAGAGTATGTTTTAGAAAGCTGCAGAGAGTGTTTTGGGATGCTGACTGGTTTTTTTGTGCGAACTTGTAAAAGTTCCGGTTTACGAATTATGAGTCGACAATCTGAATAATCAGCATATTTATGCAAGCATCAAAGATTTAAAACAACGTTATCAACTGTAAATAGTAGGAAGTGTTGTGTTTGAAAATTTCAAACACATTAAATTCAGTGAAATATGGCCTGTCTGTGAAGTGTTTAATAATAATCGAGTGAGATCGAGCCCCCGACGAACAGCCAATGGTAATGTAAACTAAAATGAAAATTTATTAATTGAAAACCTAATGTAAATAATAATTATCGTCAGATTTCGCATTTCAATACTTGTTTAAGTTAAGAGTTTTTCACATTATAAGTTTTTAATTGTCTTGTCGTAACATTCTTTATTAGAGGCCCGATAGTCGGCCCTGAAATTAAACCGTGGCACTTTACCAACTTGTAACAAAATTTTAAATAATGATAAGAATTTGTTTTTAATAAATTAACTTTGTTTTATATTTTAAATTATAATTTTTCATTAAAAACCCTATAATTTCAACTATCAATTGTGATCATTTTAAAATCTAATTAAATTGTATTATTACAAATGTGCTCCAATGTGGGCTTATTTAAATTGAATAATTAAATTAATATTGTTTACTACAGTTTGACGCTCCAACGTGGCGATTTATGGATGATTATTACAATATATATATACAAATATATATACATATATATATATATATATGACGAATAAACGCCATGTAAAGCAAAGTGCTTCCATCAGAGAAAAAACAACAAACGACCTGGGTCAAGCATTAATAAAGATTTAATTGCACTTTCCATGGCTGCGAACCACTCCCATTAAACCCTTTCTTGCAAAAGGCAAGAAATTTAAGTTATTAGGGCTGTGTTGAAGTTTGCACGCAGCAGATTCATTTCCATATTCGGAGAGTAAAACGCAATTAGTAGGAGCAGCGGTGGTTTGGGGGCGGTGCATTAGCTCTAATTATAACCGCCCCCGGACCGCAAAGCCTGAATAATGAATTCGAGCGGCGGAAAAATTGTGACAACAGGCCGTCGAGCAACGTAAACGGGAACACACCTTGCAATCAACTGCTTTCATTGTTTCTGTCGCCGGGGCGTTGGAGAAAGAAATCCGCAGGCACTCGTGCCGACTTCACGGGACGCAGTTTACTTAATTCCATGACGACGATTAGCTGACATTAGGGTCTTATGAATAACAAGAGCGATAAGTGGCGATGAGAATAACTGAACACTTGCTTGATTCATTGTTTCAAGGATCAGTTTAGTCATACCCGAAAATCTAAGCAGATGATAACACCAGCAAATGAATTCTAGCAACAAGAAGATATTTTATTAATGCATCGTTAGTACGACCCCCAAAAAATTATAAAGCATCATACACAGAACTCTATCCACGCAGTGGAAAAATTATTTGGCATTATTGGATAAATATGCCGTCACGTACGACGATTTAGTCAATACCAAACAATCAGAATTTAAGAGGAAACAGTCCCTACTTTTTAAAACGTTCAAACTCAATGTACTATCAAATATTCTGACGAGTTATACATTAATTTACATTCCCTCGCTTGCATTCTAAAATAATTTTTGATTGAACTGTGCCAAGCGGCGCGTTATGACTATTTAGGGTCTTGCGAAAAGTAAAATTTCGGGATCCCTAACCCAAAATAAGTTAGTTTCACATTTAAAAAATTAAGAAATTTTAAAAACGCCTACGTATTATTTAATATATAAAGTAAAGTACTCAAAATATTCGATGAAAAATTGGAATAAACAAGTGTAGAGTTCATAGCGTCACCATAAATTAACCCGTCCATCGCACTAGTCACCTTTTCTCCTTGGTGCTACTGCCCATTTAAGGGACTGCCGGACAGCCATCTTTCATGAAACAATCTGAGTGTTTTGTAGAGTCAATTTGGTCAATGTAGCAATGTTTTTAGTGAGAAAAACATAAATTTAGATCTTTAATTTTGTTTGTAATCGAGACCCTCGTGTGTTTATTATTACATATCTACAAACGCGACGTTTGATGAAGCATTTTCGGGAAAAAATTCAGAAAATTTTTTAATAACGATTTTTTATCGTAGAAACTCCGTTAATATTTCTAATGGTTTAAAAATTTCCAAACTTTTGTGGTACGCATTTTCCGGATAAAACTCTTATTATTTTGATGCGTAGATAGGCAACGAATAATAATAAGTAAACTCGTACAGCGTATTCCACATAATATTAGTCTTTTGAACATTTAGAAACAACATAAAATGACACTAAATGTATTATATTTCTGTTACTTTACCGCCTATTATTTTCCTTGAAAATAGAAATTTCATTCACGTTTTACGAATGTTGGAAACCTTTGTTGCGTTCAATTTAAGAATATAAGAAAACATGTGTTCAGTTTTAAATTTCACGCCTCTAAATCTTATACTTGTTTGAATACTTTCAATATTTAAACAATTATTCCTATAGAAGACAACTATAAATAAATATATGCAATACATTTGTTAAGTGTTGTTTAGTCGTAAGCAATGAAGTAATTAAATGTATTGCACTGCACTACAGTTACATATCGTAATTAAATTAAAAGGTTATGTTATCGACTTGTAGGCTGAGTTAATACGAATGTGATTATATAATAGCACTGTAGAATAATTATTCTATTCGTTCGAAAAAATTATTCATAATTTTTTAACAACGATAATGGTTGCCAGTAAATGGCACTATGATTCAGTTTTTTGGAAAATAAATCGGTTGGCAACTTTATAGACGTGGCTTGTGTTGATGATCGTTAGCTTCTTGGGAGAATAAACATGCCTCTTGTTGATTAACAGTCACAAAACAAAATTTTCAGAGTAAAACTGGGAGTGGTAAAAGTGAAATATAATGTTAAGACAAAATAGGAAAGAATTATAAATATACATTTTGCCAAATTATCATAAATAGTCCAACGTGATACATCATGCATATTTTTTTCAGATTTTCAAACAACATTATTTTAATTGAACGTGGAGAAAGTACAGAGTTGAATTACTTAAATTTAATGTGAACCTTTTTTTAACTGCGCTTAATTAAGCTGCTAATACATGCTAATCCCAGAATTATACGCCATCTTCATGGCCACGGAACTGTGTCTGGAAACACCGGAGGCCAACAATATCATCTTAACAGATTCCCAGGAAGCAATACACAGAATAACTAGTACAGTGCACAGAAATGGTTGCATAAATCGAATTACAGAGAATATATTGAAAATACAAGAAAAAGGAAACCGGATCACTATAGCCTGGCTCCCGGCGCATAAGGACATAGTAGGACACGACAGGGCAGATCTCCTAGCGAAGATGGAAGCTGATCATCAAGGAAGATCCAGCAACCTGCCAATCTGCACCAGCAGGGACTGCAGAGTAAGGCTCTACAAGGAACTGGAAGAAAAGTGGAGTAGACCTGTGAAACCAAAGGAATGCGGAGTCATCCTCAGAAATGTCAGCAGCATCAGAGAAATATCGCACCCGAAAGAACTATCTCGAAGGCAACAGGTTGTTGTAACCAGAATAAGAACATTGCACTCCAGTTCCACTCAATCATTCTTGATTTCCAGATCTCCGCAGCCGGTATGCAGCTCATGCAAGGAGCCCACAACAACTCCTCATGTCCTCTTTGACTGCCCCAAATATAGCGAGATAAGAAGATCAACCATAGCCAAATCTCCAATGATGGAGATTTGCAACTCATCAGCAACAATAAACAACCTCATAGACTTTACGATGAAATCTGATTTCTTTAAAGTAATTTAAATGTTATACAAATGTAGAACTTAATAGATGTAAGTCGCTAATGACCAAAAGGTTAATGCGACGTTAAATTGTAATTTAAAAAACAAAAAAAAAAACATACTAATCCCTTATGTCTAACAATTCACTCACATTCTATTATACTGAGATTGGGAAAAGAAATTCTCCTTTACATACAAAATGCATAGAAGAGTTCAAACTTTATTATTGGTCATTAGAATAATAGAATTGTGACGAAAACTGCATGCACGTTCACTAACATTTCACTTGTAGTTGACAGTACAATGCTGTACTTTCCGAAATTAGTTCATATGTTCACGTAAAAACAGGGCTAACCGAGTGTCTTGTGTAAATTGCATCGTAGACAATAATATTGTACAAAGAATTTAGCGAAGGTCATTGAATAAACATACAAGCTTCAGGAAACAGACGTGATTTGGCACACAACACAAATAAAACAACTGAGCTTAATTACTATTTAACTCATAACCTTGGACCATTTATGCGACTTAAGACACTTCAAGAGATGAAAGAAAATTTCACACGTTCTTGTCCTAAAAATTATAAAACGCCAAAGCACAGGCGCATAAGCGAGTTAATTAAACGATAATTGCTTAAATACAGCATCGTACATCACACAACATCCCGTAAATGCAAAGTTCAACAAATATTCATGCCTTCAATATTTTTTCCTTGAATTTTCTTTCTGTTTTTGGATATTTGAGGGCGTTGTTCACGTGTGACAACAAGCAACTCTATCATGTTCCGTAATTAATTTTCGCACTAATTCTAATTAAAACTTTAACCAAGGCCCGTCACCTGTGAATCCTTACTGTTTTCGCTGTAAACGCTGTAATACGTGATTGGTATTTGTGGAGCTTCATGTGTGAGGCGAACCCCACACGAGCTGTTTGTCGAACATGTTGTACCAATTAATTAACACTATTCGCAAATGAAATAACAGAACGCCCCAGGGAAAAACCATCAATTTGATTTGAAACTCGGATAATATTCTATAAATTTTATACTGTACGTAGGAAAACGGCAGATTTTTTATTTGCAATTTTATTCGGTGAAATAGATTTAATTTATTTTAATTGAGCATATTTTTTTTCATTTTTTTAAAATTATTTAAGGGAGATAAACATATAAGTGATACACATTACCACGTTGCACAAACGTATAGTGTGTGTAGGATACTTTTGTTTTTAAGATATTGTCTGCACTTATAATAATTATTTTTGACAGATTAATGTGACAAAAAATAATTAAAACCATAGTCTTCAATAATTATTTTTAATGTATTGAAACTAAAACAATTTTACATTGTGATTGAAGAAATGATTTTACTACATATTCAGTTCAGCTATCTTAATTAAAGTACAAAAAATACTTCAAATATAACTTAACAATCAAGGGTAAACAGTTGTGAATCATTCATTTTGCAAACCCTTAAGTTTACAAAATAAATTCACAGCCTACCTGAAAAAAATTAACTGCTGTTTTCTCTCTCTCTATCTCTCTTCACACACACACACACATGTACAAGATATATATATATATATATGATACGAAGACATTTTCTTAAATGTCTACCAATATACTTAATTTAATTATCAATCAAATAAAAAGATGCATATTCTAGTCATTATTACAATTAATGTATTAACTTTTATTAAAAAGAAACACATATTCCCTATTGATTCTACTTTTTCTTCCTTTAATGCCTTTTAATATATCTCAATTATGTTTGTGGGTTATAAAGGAGTCATCTTCATCATCACTAGTTGTCGACATTGTAGAATATTGTGAATTATTTTTAAACTCATGCGACATTTGACAATTTCTTATCGTTTAGTAATTATTATTGATTGGGTGATAAATAGCAACATAAATATACGGCCTAGATTCAAATTACGTTTATTAACAAAATTTATTATACGAAGTTATTTTTTTTTGGAAACAAATTCAGGTTGGACGGTAATAAAACTTTTGTATATAAATCAAACATTAAAATTAGACGCAAGATCCTACTTTGCCTGTTATAACCGAAAATAAATTTTCAAAATTATTGAAACTTTCCAACCTGAAGACATCTTAAAAATGAACGAAACGTCGTTTAATAATTTTTTTTTAATAAAAATAGCTTCCTGTCGATATGACGCATATTTCTTTATTAATAATATTATAAATGTCGGTAATAGTTAGTTATTCTATGACATTAGTTGATTTGCAGATTGTCGTAGATATTGTAATACCTCATAAAATAAAACTACCAATTTAAATAAAACAATTATTGTTTATTAAGACCCAAATTTACAATTACAACAAAAAATCTAATGAAATTTTATAAAATCAAAACAATTTTATTTATCTTGAATACAGTTGATAAATTAAACTCAGTACCCTAGGGTCTTTACTGGTTTGATAAGGAAGCGGAACACAATTTTTACAATTAAACAAAACAGTTAAAATAAATTAAAAACGAAATGAAATGATTGAAACGAATGAAACGATTGAAACGAATGAAACGAAATCTGACTTTTTACCCTTATTTAACAATTTACAATTATGAATTCAGAAAAATAATCTTTCAAGGTCTCTGGTCCACACACTCACTGCATATAGGCATAAAAGGCACCAGGTGGCGCTCACACTCTGCTTTCACCGCCACCTCTTCTTGATGACGTAACCCTCACGACGAATTCAAACAACTCTGCTGGCAGACAGATTTCCACGACAAACTCCTACCGACTTTTGATGACTGATGTTTAACTGATTACTCTCGACCATCTAGCTTGGCGTACCATCCGATGATCTCTCCTGACTGCTGACTCGAACTTCACTCTTCTAGGACTTTCTCGTACCGATTCTGCTACTACACTCCACGTCCATCACCTTACAATTCTCACGTCTAACTCGTCTGAGGTCTCCTGTCTAACTGTGCTTTTTATTCCGTAGAGCTGCTCTCTTATTTATATCCCGGCTCCAGATTATTCCCTTGTTTTCACAGTTTTTTTTGGATTTCCATGTTTGCCACACAAACACCATCTGTTAACTTTCTCCCGCTCTGAGAGCCACTCAATCAATTAAATTAAATTATTTCCGTATAATCTAATTGCATCGTCCAACAATCTTCTGTCATTTATGCCATTAGGATTCCGTCGTCCAGATGTCGGTCAAACTATTAGCCCTAATTATAGTCCTTCCCTTCTCTAAAAGTCACTTATCCATAATTTATTATTATCTTATATATGTACAAACCACTCAAGGATCCCCAGTCTGAGTTTGTAAACAAATCTGATAAAAATAGGAACAGAATTCAAGTCCTTCTTTACTGGTTATTACAATTTATTTGAGATACTGATTGGTTTGTTAGTTCTGATGAAATAAAATGAAATTTTGTGAGTTTGCTCTTGTGTAAAATTAGGCTGTTACATCATTTTTTTGCATTAGGTCTTATTATTTGTTTCTTTCACTCAAATAGTAAATGTAAGGCGACCTCTGTGTCGCGTTATCCTTCGGATACAAACTCACAATACTGATATTGCCGAATCCAGTTCTGGAACACCGGTTGAGCAGTCAGCTAGGGACAGCACAGTTCCATGTCACGTTTGTAAACACTAGGAGTTCACTAAATACGTCAGCACTTCTGGAGGAGTGGAACGAGACTAAGGTCAGTAAATCAGAAATAATTATTCCGTATGCCATTATCAAGTTATATTTTTTCCGGTTTTCTTGTAATTGGAATCAAAATTTTTGGACGCATAAGAGTACATTCTTACATCACTTTCTGTAATTATATAATACTATTTGTCAGAGAATTGCCATTTTCATTCCTGCCACGTGCTTTGCTGTTTCTTATTCACTTTTTGTCAAGCTGCTTTTATAATTTCTTTATTTTTTCCTGTTTTGTATCATTACAGTTCAGCAATTATTATTCTGTTTAAACAAAGTTGAGAGGTTTGAAGCTATGATTAGAGATTATGGTTTAACGTTGATTATCATTATTTTTTTACTATGGTTAAAAGTGGGAGTCACAGAACATTCGGTACTTCTGGTTAATTTTGGATTTCAACTAACTAATGACGCAAAACCCTTTCTGTGTGACGGTTGGTAGGTTTATTCGGTCAGTAATTAATGCCTTCGTTCGAGGTTGTCGATTTTATGGGTCTACGGAGTCACTTGACGCAAGTGGATTTATGCTTTGTCTTGGTTCCCTGGCACTCACACATTTCCTGGTATATTTGGCCGTATTTAATATATTTCTTAAGAATACCAATGCACAAAAGTTGCATAAATTATTAAGAAAAAGAATGTCAAGCGGTATTTTGAATTGGTTAATAAACATAAAATCGGAAGTAATTTCTGCAAATGTAGTCAGAAATAATAAAAGTTATTTCATAATTAGAAATATATTCAAATAAAAGCAAAATAAGTAACGATATAAATACCACACAACGTTTCTGGAAGCCTTGTTCCTTTCTTCAGGAGCAGAAGAAACGCAAGAGCCTTTTGAGTTTTGTCAACTGAGTTTTAAATACAGACGGTAATGTTTCTTTTTAAAATATATTTCAATTAAATAGTGCGATTCATTGTAATCTGGCGGGATGTATCTCATCTTTATATAATGACTTTAAGCCACCGTAAATGCTGATACTGACCGTTTACACAAAATAATTAAGACGTTATAAATATTTTTTGAATCTAAGGCATTATAAACGTTGGTTCTCTTTTGAAAATTGAATTCATTTCACTATTTCCCATAAAACAAAACAATTTTTTTTCTCCATATTTAAAACAGAACTCGATAATAAAAACCCGTTTTTTATCCTTTAATACCTTGGGCAAGAAATATTAGTAGTAGTTATGTGCTGCAGTCTGTGCAAACAAGTATGTGATCCTTACAACAGCCACTAACAAGCTGGCAAGTTTATACTGCGACGGCCCTTGGGCACGTTCACTGCTGCCCTGAAAACTTAAGAGAGATTTAAGTCCGTTACGAGAGTCTATGTAGCTCTACAATTGTAGCACAAATTAAACAGAACGGGTTAAGATAATTTTTGTTTACAAAATAATACAAATTTTTAAAAACCTTAAACATCGCGTTCCAATTGTAGACTTATGGTAGTGAGAATAATTATAATGAAATTATCTGGACACGATTTTGTTTAGTTGCACTAATATAAGTTTCTATATTATTTAAGTTTATTAGTACACACACTCCGGTTTGTATATTTACAGTAACTAACAAAATAAACAAATATTCTAAAGAATTGAATCATTTTCTATTACGTCTTGTCTCACTTTCAACTATAAAAATTCAATCAATGGGTAGTTTTGCGTCTTTTTCAAACAGAAATTTAGTAAGATTGTTTTATATTTTCCTACATAAAAATTAACTTCACATATAAAATATGACGACTTGCATCTGCATGTTTTAAGGCATGCTTTTTCAGGAGTCTGAGACTAGTTTAATCTATTCAAAACGCCTATCTCCGTTCCAGCATTTGATATCATTAGTGGACCACATCCACAAACGTCCGTGCTTCACCCGAATATATAACACAGGCACATAGTTACCATGCAATTTGAAAATTCAAGCTACGAACATGTACTCGAACCATCCGTCTGTCTGTCTGTTCAGAGATAATTAAATTGTTCCTCAATAACTTGCCCTGTTTGAGACAAATTGATATTTTTTATAGCCCACTTTATTTTATAAGTTAAATTACAGGCTACATATCACTTATATTTAAAATAATAACGAGGAAGGCAAGTAAACGGTGTCGCCTGGTGCATATATAGCACCTAAATTAATTTACGATTAGTTTTCTTAATTTTAAGAACTTTTATTATATTTGTGTTTTAACTGTGCAAATTCCTGCTTAGATTTCAAAGACTTTAAATTGCCGTGCAAGCGACGCACTCGTCTCTCTTCCGTTAATGGAGCCAATCTTGGTGCTGAACACAGAAAATCTTTCTGGAATCAAAAATGCGCATGCCCAGTTTTCCGTTTGAATCTCATGCACTGCCCGTAAAGCTACCAAAACTGCCTCATTTTTGTGGTAAACGGCAATGAACACACACAATAATACAAACATGCGTAAATTGTTCCTAAATTTAACTTTATTTAAAATATGTCGGAAGAAAAACAATTTTGTGTGACAATAGTATGTCAACTTGGTTTTATATTTTCCGCTTATTAGAATTTAGACACTATTCATAATATTATGCATTTATATATTATGGTAATTTAAGGTTTTTATAGAAGAGCAGGTAGGCTGGTTTTCAGGCAACGAAATTTTTTGTTGGCAACAGGGGTATAATATTTTGAGAGAGTGAGCAGATTGAAAATTATAATACATGTGATTTAATGTAATTTAAAGTCCTGGAGAAATTAAAAATTATCGGTTTCACGATCGTTTTAATTGTAATTTATCTGCCACCAAATCAATTAGTTCAATATTTATTCGGGAATGTTTATTTCAATTCCCACTATTATTTGGTTTCTATTTTACAAATCGTTTGAAATTAATTGCAAGATAATTATAATCTTATCAGAAGAATTCATACCCTTACCTACCTTTTTTCACGATTTACCAGGAACTTTGTAACCTGTTTTGTGTCCTACGGTTACGCGTTTCTTTAAATTAGACAAATCTGCGGTTTAATGTTCCTCTGACCTTTATTTTTTCCATGCGCAGACTATCCGAAAAACAGCCATAGACATGCCGATCAGATAAGCCTCCAAAAGTTGGCTATCTAATATTCCGCAGTGCGATTTTACGAGCGACTTTGTGAGGGCGTAGCTTTATGTGTGGAAAGCTTCCAGGGTATAGAGTTTAAAGCGGTTCTCTGATAATCCTAGTATGCAAATGATCAAAGTCAGGTGCGATTATATTCTTTGCAGAAACGAAAGAACGGCGTACGGTCTACTGAAAACAGAATGAGCTCCTCATGTTAACCTAAAAAATTCTGTAAAGAACGTTCGTTTGAATTTATCCGATACATCGCGGACAGAAATAAATTATGTTAATGCGGATTTACAATTCTCATCAGATGTATTTTTTTATGTCGAATATCAATGTACGAGTCAATGATGATTGTAAAGGTATTAGATCGAAAGTTAATGTGAGTCATTTTAAGTGTTTATGAATTGTATGGAGACTGGATACGAGGGTTTCATTTCACTTTTATATATTGAGTTTTAGACCGTCTCTTCGTCCGTTATTTATTAGACGCCATTTACTTTAAGTTCTGACATAAATTACATACTTCAGGTTTAGACAATCTTCTGCAATTTCGCTCAGTGTGTAGGTTTTTATCGCCTTTAATGTTTTAATATTATATGCATTTTAAGTAAGTATAAATAAATAATTATGTTTAATTATGTTATGTATAACAAACACAAATGCGTGCCGAATCCAATAAAATATTAAACATATTTTATTTTTCGATGGTGTTTCTATTATTAGTAATTATTATTATTATAATTTATTACGCGTGTTTCCAAGAGAATTAAATTTATTGAAATATTGGTCATTTATTAAATTTAGGATATATATTGTTGAACGTGTCATAATTTTCGTACTATCCGACGTAACCTTTCCTTTGCCATGATATTTCCGATAATGAATGCAATTGTATTTTATATTCAACCACTATTTTTTTTAGTTTGTTACAACTAATTCCAACTAATTTCACAACATTTGAGTCTTTTGTTTCAAATAAGATTATTGGGTTGGTAAAAGAAATATGCAATTAATAAATAATTTTTATAAAACGTTCTACGTATGTTATTTGTTGGAATCCAATGTGTGTCCGCTATTGGTTAGACGCCATCGATTTGCGTTGCTAACGAAAGATGAAAAGAAATCCGCACTATAATTCAATGAAGACAGATTTTTATGGAATTCCAATAAACTATCAGCATATACAAGGTTACACTTATGCGTTTCGAATAACTTTTTAACTGTATAAATAAAAAGTTCCATTAATTCACAAATATTTTCGAAGTTTTAAGAATAAATTATGAATTTTATGTTTTATATATATTATTTGGATCACTTATATGGGCTTATGTCGGAATTGCGGGTGTCTGATTCAAAGAAACAAGCACAATTCTTAGTTCGGAACGATGTTTCGTGCCGTGCCGATGTTTGGTGTCGTATTTTACACATGTACGGATATTACGACATATTTCGAGTACATAGAGTCTGGACAATATTGAAGTACGTATGGTTTGGAATAAAAGCATACAACTTGCATTCCAATCGCCAAAAGTTAATCTCACGGCTCGCTGTTTTCAACGCGTGACTACGTCGACCCCAGTTTGTTAATCCATAGAATATTGCCGAATGGAAATAAGCGAAGTGTAATATTTACGATATAATAATCAAGAAATCAGTTAAGTATTAATTATAAAAAAAATTACACATTAATATATTAACAAAGATTTCTAATTCACTACGTACCTCCCCCAATACGCGGACCTCTACAGGTGTGCACTATACTGTAACAACGATATAAAATATAATTGTTATGAGGTATTACTAAAATCTTATTAATTTTTCTTACAATTTATTTGTAGTGCACATCCGATGAGGTCCACGGATTTTGGAAGAAACGTAATGGGTTAGAAAGTTTTGGTTATATAATAATGTGATAGTAATTTAGGGTTTAGAAATAAAATGTCTATTTTCCGCCAAACTCATTGTTTAACTTCAAATTGGTTTCTTAAATCTAATTACTCTTGAATAGTTTTAAATTTTTACCTAATCAATTAAGGGTTGCGGTTTTTAATTTTGTTGGCAAAGCTTTGTTTTTGCCTGATATTTCACATCACACTGATAATCTAAACTATTTTTTTAAAATATTAAAAGCTGCTTATTATCCTAATGATTGTGTCAAATTCATTAATCTCAAAATTAATTTCGTTTATAATCATAAACAACTGTTGTTCATAAAAAAACAATACTAACAATGTTTTTGTTTTAAGTTATGATTGTTCATATATTAATTTTAAAATAATATTAAAAAACTAAACATCTCTTTAATATTTACATCTGTTAATTCCTTGTCTTATTTTGTTAAAAAACAAAAATTATCATAATAATTTGGACTTACATAATATTGTGTATAAAATTATGTGTGTATGTATTTATTCAATCTATAATAGGACAGTTTACCCGGTATTAGATGCATGAAATTACAATTTAATTACATTTTAAATAAATGAAATTACAATAAAGGAAATGAGATTTGCAATAGTTTCTCATCTTGTTATATCTGCCAGACCAAACGATCAATGTTATCTAGAATTAAGGAACATAAATCCAATGTAAAATTTCCCCCTTATAAACATTCTCGTATAACAAAACATTGTTTGGATCTTAATCATTCTTTCTATTTTGATAATACTATTATTCTATATTTGGAAACTAATTTTAATAAAAGGTCAATCTCAGAAATGTTACATATTCAGAGCAACAAATTTTCTTTAAATGTTAAACAGGGCACTTCTCCTTTAATCTTTATTTATGATGGCTTATTTATCGATCTTTGATAACTTATTCATTGCATTTATAAATTTGGAAAATTTTGTAACTTCGGCTATATCTCTTATTTCTGGCGATAGTTTCGACAACGACCACAACAGTTGATCAAATCGTCTACAGATTTCAAATTATATTTTTCAAAATAAATTTCTACTTTTTGTGTGTTACGCAGGTCGGTAATTTTTTATGTTAATTATTTACTGACATATTGTTCTACATTTATTATGTTTCAATGTCAGACATAACATTGCAAATTATTTACGGAATTAATGAAGCTCTCCTGCACTTATATTCTTTATGTATAGTAGATTGAGCTATGTTTTTTTTCGAAAATTTAATTAAATGTTGGTCCCATTAAACATCGAAACCGTCTTTGATATATATATAGTTAAAAATTTTACAATTTAATTCTATTGGTAGCATGTATAAATACAAAACTACCTTTGAATTCTCCTAGGTAATCTTTACCAGAAAAAGTTGTACTACTACTACTCCTTGGCTCGACAGCCCATTGAGAACCTTGGTCTACCGAGACGACTTCCAGACAGTCTTCTTACATAACACATTTTTGATTTAGGAGTGAGACATGGTCAGTGGGTCGGAAAAAGTTGTACACGGTACTAAATTCTTGTAACGGACGTAAGAAGTGTGAGGTGCGCAGAAGAAGAAAGAGGCGAACGGGAGTATCGACGTCAAATGAAAAGCTTGCATAGGTTACTATCATTCTTAAAAACACTCACATAATTCTTACGAACGGAGTTATTTGGCGTACAACATATGAACTAAACACAATATTGAGCCTTACAAACATTTTTTCAGAATAGTTTCTACAAATCCAAGTTGCCATAACGAAGCTCCTTGTTAATGTGAGTAACATCGTACCCCCAATAAAATTCTACGCTCGTGGACCACTGCGCATCGTATTTTGACACGACCAGCCATAATTCACTTTATATACTTTTTGCATTTCATATTGTAATCGCTGTTATGCAAATATTTTCCTTACTTTTAATCTATAATTGTTTATTATAGGAACCTTATTTTCCAAAAACAAAGTATATTCAAGATCCTTTGACGGTATTTTGTCATATTACAGTTACAAATCTTCCTCTTTTGAATTCCTTCCAATAGAAATTATTCTGTAGTCATGCCAAAATATCACTCCATACGACGTTAATAGCGGCGAAACGTATTGCCTTCCTATCAATGACAACGTAATCGTCAGATTCCCATCAAGCACTAACCTTTTGATAAATCCCAAATACTTTATTACAATATTGAAGCATGCAAACATGACAAACTGCAAACAATTGATGAAGCAAAGTTCCATTTAAAGAAATGAAAGCGTTTGATGCCGGAGTTTAGGTTTGCGGGGGCTGTTATCTGGCGAGCCTGTGTTCCGGTTCGTGGATCTGTGCTCCGCTAATCCTCTTATCGTGGCGTAGAACGCCAACCTGCCAGGCCCGGCGACAAACGACAAGTTAAGCAGCACACGTGACGTACGGAGAAATAATCTGGCCACACAGGCGCCAGATTGGGCCTTTTCACAAAGACGCCTGATAGATATGAGTTCAGCTTAAAATATGGTGGCGTCATATTCCCAGGTTATAGGTTGCTCGAGGCAAAGATCCAGATGTAGGCTAGAAAGTCGTAAATTACGAGCGCTGAAATTGTTACAAAAATAAAATAATAGTTTTCTGTAAATTTCAAAGAATCTAATTATTTAAATTTTTGTTTCCGTTTCAAGCAAACCGACATAACTTAAACTTTAAATGCATTTCACAGAAATATTTGATTAAGATAAAATAAAAAATCGTGCATTTATGGGTTAAATCTGTCAAGATTATTTTGTTTCCTTTTCACTAGTAAACCGTCGGCCCGATTGACATTAAATTATCTTCGTTCTACTAAAACTTTTATTTTGAAAGCGTTCCAAACGGAAAGATTTCGAAAAAACGTTTTTTTTGTGAATATATATATATATATATATATATATATATATATATATTGTAATGCATTGAGGGAATGCATTGTTTCGGGACACGCGCGGGTGGCCGGTCGCAAGATGTATCGGTTTAGGAAAGGCATTGTGTCTGGTTAATGGGCTTGACCGTCGGCTTGTTGACTTGGGATCAAAGCGATCAGAAGAATTTCCGAGCAGCGCACATGTGGGGGTTAGAATACAAGTGCAAAGTAATTACGGCTCCTGTCTCAATGTGACAAGACAGAACGGCTAGATATTTTCTAAGCGGGGAGCATCTGCATAGTGTGAATATCGGAGTAATGGAGAAACTGTCAATGCAATTGCGACGTAGTCTTGGAACAAAGCAGAAGATAGAAGGGGCGGTCATATATATAAAGGGAGGATAGGAATTTGTTGGTCAGCCGAGGAATTAGTTAGTTGGAGTTGAGTGTCAGAGCGGAGGGAGAGCTGAGAGCACGCAATATGGAGAAAGAATGCAGCTTGCGAGTGAAATAGAAAATTATTCAACTATAAACATTTTCATGTGCAGAAGTTCAATCTGTAGTAATATCAAAATTTGACCACTGTCTTCGATGGTAGGATATCAGGACACAGCATCCAGCGTCGAGTAGTTTCAGCAAGAGCAACTGGGATGTCCTTCACCGAGTATGGAGAATCAGCTATCGTCAAACCAATAATATGTGTTAGAGTCAGTGTGTGTAAACATCCAGGCTATAAAGTGTGTGTGTAAGGATCGAGCCAAATGTTCCTGAGTAATCGTGAGTTGAAATTTATGGTATTACTATGCGTAAACGGAATTAAAAGATACAGTCAGATATAGTTCTCTTCTTTTGATAATAAAATAAACTCTTTTAAATTTAGAAGCAATCTGGTAATTCTAAGTTCGTTAATAAGTTTCGTCGATGTCTAGACGATTAAATATTTATGGTTAACTTAAAGATAAATGTTGGGTTCTTTGATTATTTAAGTGTTCTGTCCGTTATCAAACCCAGTAAAGACCCATGAGAGAGATATATGTTTTTAATTAAATTGTATAATGTTTCAAGAATTGTTTAAATAAAATTTGTTTGTTTTAAAGTCAATAATTTTTCATTCAAAAGCCCGTCAAAATAAATTGTAGCGTGTGTTTATTACAATATATATATATATATACAGATAGATAGATAGATAGATAGATAGACAGAAGTAAACAGTATGTAAATTACCTCTAATTCACGAGTATAAAATTACAAGCCCCATTTTTGGCGCCAAATTATAATAAACCCTAAAGAAATTAACTCTACTAGAGATAGAAAAATTACAAGCTCCACATTGAGGTGCCAAATAATGTGGTAAACTCTTAATATCTCATATCTATCGGGGTCACCTACGGTTTTCAGTAAAATATAGGAATTTACAAAATGCAAACAGAAAATTATAGAACGTTTTACAGCATACATCTAACGCTTAGTTATTATACTCAACTAAAAAAATACCTTGGCACGTCAAATGAGTTTCTGAAGTGACCCAGAATACCTTAACGCATGCTTGTTACTTCGTGGTTTCTTAATTCTCGGATCAGACTTCGGAGTTCTGGAAATTGATTGAATCAATCCAATGAATCGGCTAGACGGCGAGCACAATGTAGCTCAACTCGCCTATTTTTAAATAACCAATCTCAAAACCTTAAATTAAACACCCTTCTCCACTTTGCTACAGCAAGCTGTATTGCCCAGTGCCACCATAGCAAGTGTGGAGATAGGATTTGTTGGCATAGTTATCATAGATAGCATGTCACAGGATTACCATCTCCCGTGGCCTTTTACCAACCTTTGACAATTTTATCTGAACCTCGAGTGAGATTAGTTATACTAAATCCGCATACAAACACAACGTCCCTCAAAAAATACAAGTTGGATCCACAATAACACAGAAAAAATGCTTAGAATCAGAATTATTTCACATTCGTATAAAAACAACAATCAAAAACCAAAGACGCAACGTCCGACTCCAGTCCACTCGGCCAAAGAACAGTCAGTCAACCGAGATTTTCCAGACACAACATAAATAAATACCAACAGCCACTCGGCTGACACTGCCCTCGAGCTAGCCTTCTCCTCTACGGATTCTGGTACTGATTGATGTGTGTTTACTTCCCAAGGCTTTTATACCTTTCCCTCGAGACACATTTTGACCCAGGGTTAAATGTTCGTAAACATTGCCTTTATTGCCGAATTGAAGATCTTAAATAAACTAAATTCCTTAGTAATCTCTACAATATATATATATATATATATATATATATATATATATATATCCACGGGCGCTGATCTTTGACACCACGTAAATCGTGTGAATGTATTCAGTTATTAATAACTATAACTTAAACCTACGCTCCACATGAGAATGTTCGAGACAGTTATTAATGAGCTCGTCGTGAGCGCCAACTGCAGAACGTGTCTTTAACAATAGCAAATACATCCAGGGTGGCAACTGCTGAAACGCATATAATTTTAGGACAAAGTAATTTCATCCATGGCGTAAATCATCAAACTACATTCGTCATTCAGAAGCGAGATGTCATATGTGGGGGAATCGAATTTAATAAAAAGCAAATTGTTTGAAATACATCATGTATGGCACGTTAATGCTCCTAAGACAGTTTGATATGAGAAGCCAGAAGTAACCCAGGTAGATCAATTATAATTTTTTTTAAGTCGAAGTAAATAATTGATCTTGGAGCGTGAAGTGAATTTGCAAATATGAGTTTGAAAAGGTAGCGTAAAAGTAAATACAGTAATTTTGGAGTCTAGTTATTCGAGACGGAAGTATGAGTTAGAAAGTAGAGCCTGAAATGAGAGAGGAGAAAGGAAGTTTCCGACACAGTTCCTGTGAGATCTGGTTGAATCTGCGAAGACGCGAACTGATGCCTTGCGGTAGACACAAAACAAAATACCGAAATATTTGAGGCCACACGCATATTCCTGTAGTCTGAAGGTCTAAAGAAATTTATTTGTGTGTGCTGCGATAAAAATCGCCTATTTTCAAAATTCAAAGTTTGTGTAACGTTTGTGGTTTTGTAAATCCAGTGAAAGTGTAATTGAAGATCAATAAAAAAACTTATTGTAAAAGAGCTTATTTTAAATGTGGTAAATTTCTTTTAAAAAATGCGTTATTCTTGTACCGTCAAATTTCATTTGATTTTGTTTGTATTTTGGGGGAATATTTTTAAGTACAACATTTTGTGACTTAATCTGAATAACTTTTCTTCTAAATTTCATATTTCATTTTAATTCTATACCGTTAAAACTTCCTGAGTTAAAGTAAGAGACTCATTTTAAATAAAAAACCCGTGAAAATTTCATGAAAAACTTGAGTAAAATAAATTTTCTGTTTTTAATAAATTCTTTGTTTTATATTAATTAAATTTCAGTTTTATCATCTGAAGCGTTTCATTATTTGTTAAGAATTGCTATTAAAATTTGATAAATTTATATATATATATATAAACAAAATAATAAAAAAGGATGTATATTTGTATGTATGTATGTATGTATGTATTTATGTTTGTATGTATGTATGTATTTACGTTGTTCTTTATACAAATTTTATCGCGTGGACAGAATGCAACAAAAATTGGTACACATATTCTTCAAAATACGAGAAACGGTACTGTGAGGGTGAGAAACGCCTAGCATACATGTGGAAAGAATTATAATTAAAAACCGTGATCATTAAATATTAAATTACTGCGCGCCAAGAGACAATGACGTCACGCGAGAGAGAGACGTTACTGCACAACGAACAAAGGAAATATTTCCTTTATTAGGAATGAAATAAAGCAGAAATATGTTCTTTAAGTAAAAAGTATAATTTTATACAGCAATACTGCATCGAATGGTAATAAAGAAGAATACGAATTACTTTACCATCCTTGCGGAAAATGTAAGTTAATTTTCGCGCTATATTAGTTGTGAGTCTAGCTAACAATTTCATCAATGTAATATTTCGTAATGTATGAAGACTGAGTGACAATTGGCAATTATATCCTGAAATACTCAAGGAATATATTCAAGTATTCAATTAAATACTTTTACGAGTTTATATAAATAAGTACACGAGCAACGCCGGGCACCCAGCTAGTAAACAATAAAATATCATTTTCATTCACCATACATTAATTCAGCGTGCTGTTAGTTTTTTACAAACATGTTGTCCTCTCGTTGTATCACATCCAATAGTATCGATAACGGTCACACCAAAATATCCGTACCGCAATAGGTATGTAATATTTATTTTGTTTCGTTTTATGACATTGAACGCATGTAGAGTTTCACTGCTTCATTGTCTGCGCGGATTGTTTCAACGGCAAATATTGGATTTTGTTAGAGTTACTGGTTGTCACAAAACAAATTTTCAACGTTGTATACTATCGATAGGATAGACGTAAAATAGTTTGCTAAGCATATAGTCATGAACTGTTAGAGAGATTACTGCACTCTTGTCGTCATGGCAAATATTTGTATGTAGCATACGTCACAGTAGTAGAGCTTTACCTTCCTACACAGATTTAATTTTTTCGTTATTTTAAATTTGTATTAAACTTACAGTTTATATTAGCTTTTTACTGTTTTTGAATAGATCCTTTACAATGTGTAGTGAGGGTAATTTCACATCAATTTCTATGATTTGAGTAATTAGTTATGATTTATCTCTGTTTTCATAATCAATTCGTTTCTCCCTTCGAGCAAACCGCGTGCAGGGGTTTACGAGCCTCTTCTAATTTTTCTTTCCAGACACAATAATTGTTCCATCTTCTTGTTGCAGTCAGCGACACGTTTCGAAATATTTTGAAAATTTATCTATCCCAGCATTTGTGGGTCGTTTAGCAGTTATGGCTTTTTAAATATTATGCCCTTGGTGTTCGACAAAGGGACATTATTCTCATATGGACAAACCATCGTAATTGGGTTACTTCTAAGATTTTAAAGAGGCTTCCGTCCAATCCAAGTTGTTGCTGGATGTCTACAATCCTTCCTTATTGTGTCTTCTGGTGGCAAGCACGAAGGAATTTCATTTCATTTGTCTGTAAGCTATTTTTTTCTGGCTGAGCCACTGTCGCCACTTACAGCCCGTGAGCTAAAATTGATATCAAATAAGTTTGCACAGTGAGATCATAGAAGCTATTTGTTTCTTGTATGTTGTTGTTGAACAATGTAGCGGGGTAATAGACTTGCTAATTGTTAGGAGCTGCGATAATGGAACGGTAGAGACAACAAAAGTCTTTTTATCGTGAGCTCCGAGCGTGTGAAGCGAGGATTGATTGAGACAATGAACATAATTGGTGCACGTGTGGATCCCCGGTAAGATGGACTTACTGATACGGAAATGGAAAAGAACAGTTCCCGGGGGTCAATCGGATCGGGGACGTACTGTGCATAATTCTATTTGTGTGATAGAATACTTGTGTCCGGCATTTTGGACTAAGTAAATTTTGTTCCCTGAGATCCAAGGGGTTGCTAGACTGGGAGACACTGGAAGTGCTGGATTATTGGCGAGCTAATGCCAGTTGTAAGTAAGCTGGGATTTGTTCGCAGGTGCGGAGTATTCTGGTAATGGTGAGGCGGTGCATGAGTGGGAAACGTTTGTTTCAATTGTGCATTATGGAGTTACGATGCACAAAATTTAGACTAACGGTCGATAGTAAATGTAACGGTAATGTCCGGGTTAAAAAAATAAGCTCAGCCACCTACGATGTAAGGTTTCAGTTATCTAAAAAAAAGAGAAGCAGTTTATTATGCACACTTTCATACTTTATCGTTGTGCAGGATCGTTTACTGGAGTTTTTCGTATAAAAAGAGAGAATTTTATGATTTTTAGAAACGGTACATGATGAAATGAATTCTAATTGGATTCTTTAAACAATGAAATAATGTTTTCTCGATAATTCCTCTGTAATTATCAATTGAGATTGCGTTACAAATTTTGCTAATGCCATAATTTGTAGGTTAATAGAAAATTCAATTCAATTTAACATAGACTACATGAGGGTAATCTAAGTTGCTTTAATAGGATAGGAAGGGATTTGAAAGGCGAATGTGGAAGGGAGTGAAAGCTAGCCATGCAGTTTATAGTTTAGGGTTCCTGCCCGGTATAAACCTAAAGCTGATACAATACAAACGCTATAAAACTTGCATCAGGTATATATTTGGTACTGTGACAACAAATTGTCCCACTTGTGTAATACATATAGTTATGTAACACGTTTGGGCGACTCATGGGGCGGAATATTGTTGTCCTTTGTGTTTGTTCGCTGATTTTATAGGGAAAACTTTATATAATAATAGAATTTGATTGACATTGGGTCAGAAAATAATTAGAAAGTTAATTAATGTAATAACAACACATTAGTTTTTTAAAGAAATAATTTATTAAAATGACGTTTCGTCCTTCGATTATTATCTCTTCAGTCTATAAGAACTTTCATCAAGAACGTCTAAAAAATTATTGATAAACTAACTAATGGCAACAAATATTCAAAATACCAAAACAAAAACAAGTTAAAGAAACGGGCAATTAACTTACATTTAATCACACAAAAGCTTTATTATAACTCAGAAATCTTCATTACTATTTAAACATTTCCTTTACAGATTATGTTAATACTGTTGTCTTAATTTTAATTTGTTGTCTTTAAAGATATTACTGAGGGGAAAATAATTGCCACGTGGGAATGAAAAATGTTATCATAGAAAACGTTTATTGTTCTTACCTGTATCGCGACCTTAGTTACCTTATCGGTTTCACTTCCCGATTCACCGAAATTATTTACTTTAATATCACTATGCTCTTCTTTTAACACACTTCACTGTTCTCCTTAGCCTTCAATTATAACCTCTATCACAACTAATCTGCTGCACTATATTTAATAGAATTACCTAGAAATTATCTTGAAATCACTTATATTTTCTTTAGCATCAATTTTTAATGTTGATTCCCAATGCAAAATTTTTCGTGTTGTATTGAACGAGCGCCAACTGCATCTAAAACTTACAATTTTCGTGTTCCGTTAAGCAAGCTTGTCTACAATGGTGTATTAATTCCCAATTTTACAATGGTTTTAATTAAAATTAAACATTTCAATTTTAAATATTACTAGTATAATTTCAATTATAAGTTACTGAAACAGCATAATTTCAGTAATTATAAACAATGCTCTACATCAATACTTCTAACACTTTCTACAACTGTCAGCGAACATCAGAACTATAATTTTTCACGTTAAATATGAATTTTATTAGGCTTGTGAGAACCTTTGTTCTGAGCTATAGAGTGAAGAAGATAAACCCGAAGGCAGACCCCCTCCGACTCTCTCCCGGAAGGTTCCACTTGCGACAGCTGACACGAGCTCCCACAGGCTGCTTTTAATGTGTGTGTGTGTTTGTATAGATTGAATATGTATTGGGTAATCCATGGTAGGAACACTCCACTCTTATAGCATACGAAAGGAACTGAAAATGGGGATGCGTAAAAGTAGAGCACGGTAGCCAAGGGTTTACTAGAATCCTGGGATGTAGAGTAAAGATACTACCCGGCAATATAAGAGATGCTTGGAAATTCCTATGACAACCTGCATGGGGTAGGACGGGCTCTTGGTACTTTTCCCGCGCAAATCCGATGACGAGACTGGGGTTTGCTGTGAGGACGCTGCATTTCCTTCTACATGCCTCAACCAGTTTAGGTGGCAGCTGGCCGATTATTTCAACAGGGAATAGTGGACAACTCTTACTGTGACCCCGAAACACACTTCTTAAAACTGACCGAAGTGTCTTAGTTCAAAGCCGGAGAAGAAGTGTTCCTAGATTAGTATTTAAGTTTAATAATAGTAACATTTAGTATAATCTTTGAATAGTGATTAGAGAGGCAGCATATCCCATGACTAAAGCTATATGTAATTCCGATATTATCGGTATCAGGACAAAGTATATTTTATATTATTATAGTGCCAATTTTAATAACCCTCAGAAACTATAAAAGAATTTCAACCTGGTAAACACTATTTTATACAACATAATTTTATTTACGAACAATATTTCCTTTTATTAAATTATTCGTAGCATAATGCCTCTTCTTGTAATAAGTGTTATTTTAAATGTTGTAATATTATCATATTCGCATATTCTACTGCGTAAAAAATATTTTTAATTATAAAAATTTCAACGTTTTGCTCTGCCTTTCAAAATTGAAGTCGGATACCGTCCCTTTCAGCCTGATACAGAGTAGAGCGAGCATATTAAGTTGGTTGTGGCTTTGCTTCAAGCTTCAAGCCTTGTTTAAGCCAGCCGAAATTATAATTTGCAGAATTCTCTTCTAATCTACGGAGAGGCATTACTAAGTATTTTCTGGAGAATAAAAATGTAGTGTATTACATCTAAAATTATTCAGAGGTAATTATTTTTTACTATTAGAAGATGAATTAATAATCAGCTGTTTTCTTTCTCAAAATTATTATCACTTATTTAAAGTATTTAATTATTCAACTGTAAAATATCAAAATTACATTAACATTATTATATCAAGGTAAATATTTGCGCTCTCCAGGATCGTAACTAAGTTACTTTTAGTTAATTAAAAACATATGACGTTTTAATTTTATTATCTCAGGCTAGATACTGTTAGTTTACTTCAACTGTGTTGGATTTGAATTTAAGAAAATAAATAGAACATATATTTAAAAACCACAGTAGTGACATTATTTGATAGTAAAAATTATACAATAAAATCTCATTGCAACATTTTCTCAAGGATTACGCTGTTGGCACAAATTTGGAAAAATAAGTTCAATAGCTTATGGTGCGCTTTTCGTTATTGATTTGTACAAAATATTTTTTTATAACTGTTAATTACTGCCTGGAAGCATGGGAATGTGGCTTGCCGGGGTCGAGCAGCAGACACAAGACAATGGCGGGGTGGGTTGGAAAATCCGCAAGTCCCGCAAGCAAGGTCAGGGTCGGCCAAGGAAGGGGTAGATGACCGGAAGGCTATGGCCCTAAAATAGATGGAAGAGGGTCACGTATGCACAAGGACCAACCAGGAGAGAGGGTTTTGAGGAGGGAGAGAAAGAAGTCTGCGAACAAGAGAGTGGTCGGGGAGATGAATGTGGACCGTTGATGAGAGTGGACAAAGAGATGAATGTGGACCGTTGATGAGAGTGAACAAAGAGATGAGTTTGGACCGTCGTTGAGAGTGGTCAGGGAAAGTTGATCCTGAAAGATTTTGGTTCTGCACGTGGGTCTCCGGTCATCTTCTGTGAATGCTGATGAGACAGATAGCCGCCAACGGGAGTCGACCCTGTCTGAGCTGCAGACCTGGTAAGTCGCGTTCCATTCTTCCGGGTATCGCGTCGGTTTGCCACGAGAAAAACCACGGTTAATCTTGAGAAAGGGAGGGGGTTACATGCATCCCTGGCAGGCTGGAGAGCTTTTCGTTTTGTATAAATTCTGAGAAAATGAATTATTGTTTTTTTAATAACTAAATATTGCATTTCCCTTTCCTGCAAGAACAATTCTTGCAGGTGGCGCCCAACAAATAGTTAATTTAACCGTAAGCTCACCACATATAAAATGTCGTCCAACGTTTGGGGCACGAAGAAGTGGCAAACTGGAGCGATACTACGGGGACAGGATTAGCGGATTATATACACTTGCTAGTCAGCCATTCAAGCAGAAATTCAGGACTTGATTATTTTAACGTGTATTTTGGGGGAATAATTTTGTAATATGTATTTTGCGGGAATTTAGTTTTCGGGCAATACGTTCCAGGCTGGAGATGCAGGTGTTTAGACGCGGACCATATATTTTAATTTCTAGCGTTGAGTAGAGCAGGAGTTTTTTTTTCATAGGATAAGCGTTAATTCGATAAATTTTGGGATTTCTTTTGTTATCTAATGTGGATTGGAGCCTGAGGTCTATATGTTTAATGTTAAGTTGTGTGAATTTTGAGCTGTTTTCTTTATCGTTTATGTTAGTGTGTTAGAGAAATTGTTCGTGTAAAATAGAAACGGAGTTCTTCTGATTATTTCGTCTGGTTGTTCATGAAGCTTAGGAGCGGAATGGATACGGTACAAAGGGAATTAAGCACGGATGAGCAGACGGAGGGTAGTTCCGAGAATTTAGGGAGCCAGGCAAGCAGTGGTTTTCCTGGAACCAATGGTACAAAAGAAAACCAGTTTTTATTCGAATCTACGATGGCACAATTGATGCAAGCCATTCAAAATAGTCAGGAACAGATTCAAAATAGTCAGGCTAATTTACAGGAACAGATTCAAAGAAAGAATGACGAAAATAACAAGTTGATTCAAAATAGTCAGGCTAATTTACAGGAACAGATTCGAAATAGTCAGGCTAATTTACAGGAACAGATTCAAAGGATTAATGACGAAAATAACAAGGGGTTTAACATATTGCAGGCCCAGATTAAAGGCTGTCAAGAAGCAACTGAGAATAAGTTTAGGGAGATCCGCAGTGAGATTCAGGAGCATGTCCAAATAATCACGGAGTGTAGCAAAGTTCAATGGGATCAGATTCAGAACCAAATTGGTGCCACAAATGATAAACTCACAAGTATAGGCCAAGAATTGCAGGACAGAGCAGAAGCTGTTGATAAAAGGGTAGATACTGAATTAGGCGCAATACGAGAGCACGTGGCAGCACAGAAACGGGAGGTAACCGATTTGGTTAATAAAGAACATCAAAGTATGGCAGACAGATTTGATGTAGTTGTGGAGTCTTTTAGATCTGAAACAGAAATTAGGCGCGAAGAAACTGGGCAGGTGATTAATCGGCTAGCCAGCGACGCCGAGGCCATTAGGACAGAAATGCGTGAAGGGACAATGGCGGTGCAGTCGCATATTGCGAATATCGAAGGGGATTTACGAAAACAGCTGAGTTCAGAGGCAGCCCGTTTAGATATCAGAATTTCTGAAGCCAATGAATTGGGTGTTCGGGGAGAAAACATAACCCAGGGGCTAGAGATTACCCTCCCATCATTTCAAGAACGTGGCCATCAGAACGCACGTGCATTCCTGAACGGTCTAGAGTCCTATTTTTCATTAAAACGAACGCCGGAGCGTTTTAAATTAACTTTATTTAAGCAAGCAGTGGGGCCACGGATTGCGGAAAGGCTGGAAGCCGCCGGTTACTCGGAAGGTTACGAACAGGTCCGGGAACACTTCCTAAATAAGTATTGGAGTGTTGCTAGGCAGTTGGAGGTAGTGCAAGGATTCTACAATGATAGATTTATGCCGGGCGGATCTCAGACGATGGAAGGTTATCTCGTGAAAGCAATAACCGAGAACAGGCTTTTGCAACAGCCGATAGCTGAGAGTACGCTTGTTCAATTAATTAGCAGGCAGTTTCGGAGTGACGTAGCCCTACATTTTGAGGCGGCCCGTATAAATACGTTTGAAGCGGCGCTGAATTTCCTGAGCCAAGTTGACGCGTTACACCGAGGCAGCGGCCACGCAGCTTCAGGTAGAGATGGTCGCTGGGCAGGCGAAAGAAACTTTTCGGGTAATCGGGCAAATATGCAAGGAGGACCATCTAGACCTAATCAGGGCCGGTTTGATCGGGGAACGTGGAGAAGATTCGATCCGCGCGCAGATAGACAGCACAGAACAGGTGGCTTTAAGCCGGAAGTTCGTCCTGAAATCGAGCAGAGTGGAAATACGGTTCAGAATCATTTAAACCAATAAAGGGCGAGGGGGATCGATTGAGGTCGCATGCTACTCTCACAGGCCCAACGACACGATCTACGAGAATAGAAAATATTGTAACTAATAGTGATTACCTAGCCGGTAGAGAGGATTTACTTTGGGATACTGAAGGTGATGAAAACCGTAGTAAGAATTCCAGATTGAAGGGAGAGTTGGTAAAAATTAAACTTAACTTGGGCAATGGAAGCAGTAAGGAAGCACTGGTAGATACTGGTGCAGAGCTAAGCTGTTTAAATTGGGCGATGTTTCAAGAACTAGAGGAGGAAAAATTGGTTGTAGCGAAGTTGGGCGTGGCAGGTCTGAAGGCATACGGTGCATTGGGACGCCGACACGAGAAGGTTGAATGGCAGGTTTTGTTCAAAGTCAAGTTACCCGGGGGAGAACATCTGGTTATTAGGGCCGTTGTACTGAAAACTCTGGGAACAGAGATTATTTTAGGGGCAGCTTGGTTACGTGAGATTAGTGCAGTCATTAACTTGCAGTCTAGGAAGCTAACTGGGGAAGGGATGGATGCAGATAATGGAAGTAAAATAACTTTACAGTGGGATATTTTGGATAGCACGATAATAGGCGCCAAGGGCTTGGTTTCTTATATTTATGGCACCGAAGAGGAAGAGGTTGCGAGAGACGGCCGTAAGAGGAAGGAAGAGGAAGGGTCAAGGTATTTTGGTAGGAAGGGGAGTGAGGTAGACAGGAGTGAAGGGGAAATAGAATCTACGGGAGATGACGGATTTGAAGAAGTATTAGATCAAATATGTATAGATATGCGTAATGTTAGTGACGAGGAATGTTTTGATTTTAAGGAGATGTTGAGGAGGAATAGGAAAGTATTTAATGAGGCTCCAGGATGTCTAAAGGGATACATACATAGGATAGAGACCAGTGAACATGCGCCATATAAATTAAAGTCCTACCCCACCCCGTTTGCTTTGAGAGATAGGATTAGGGAGACGATACGGCAGATGGAGAAAGATGGTATAATTGCCAGAAAACCAAGTCCATATAATAATCCGATCACCTTTGTGCGAAAAAAGGATAATCAGATCCGCGTATGCTTAGATGCCAGGAAATTAAATACAGTTATCATAGATGAATTAGAACGACCTGTACTAATAGCGGAAGCCCTTCAGAAATTTCAAGGTAAGCCGTTCCTGAGTACCGTAGACCTGACGAAGGGATTTTATCAAATTCGACTCGACGAAGAATCGAGCAGGTTGACATCATTCACTGTCGATGGCAGGCAGTACTGTTGGATGAGACTCCCATTCGGTTTGAAGACCTCATGTCAGACATTCATAAGGCGGCTAGATTTGGCATTAGGAGAGGAATATAGGGAAAATTTGACAGTATACGTGGATGACGTCATAATTGCGAGCGAGACATTTAGAGACCATGTGATACATGTAGACAGTTTGTTCACGAGACTTCGCGAAAATGGTCTCACCATTAATCTGAAAAAGACCGCTTTCGGTCGGCAGGAGGTCGAATTTCTAGGACATCTCGTTTCAGCGGGAGGAGTAAGGCCCTTGCAGACAAGGCTTCAGGCTACAAACGACTTACCAGCTCCTAAAAATGTGAAACATCTTCGACAACTGGTCGGGTTTATAACCTTCTATAAGAAATTCGTTCTTAATTTCGCTGAACTGCTGAGACCTATGTACAATCTATTGAAGAAGGGTGTGAAATGGAAATGGGATGGTGCGATGGATGACGCGCTCGCGCGGGTGAAGAGGGCATTTACACAGTGTGTAGTCCTAGAACATCCTATACTAACAAAACCCTTTATTGTTAGGTGTGATGCGTCGCTTTTGGGCATATCCGCTGTGTTAAGTCAGTTAGACGACGAGGGGGCTGAAAGAGTAATCTCTTTGTGTAACAGGGGACTCCGCGAACCTGAGCTCGTATATACAATAACGGAGTTGGAATTACTGGCGATCGTCTATGCCGTGCAAAAGTTTCGCACATATATATACGGAAATCGGGTAGTGTTGTATACGGACCACCAGGCTTTGACATTTCTACGTATGTGCGACCACCTAAGCTCAAGGTTGAAGCGCTGGGCTATCGCGATTGATGAGTTTGATTTGCGAATAATACACGTCAAAGGTAGTAATAACGTTGCTGCAGACTTTTTGAGTCGGCACGTTAGACAGACGGCGGGCGAAGTATCTACGTCTAAGGAAAGAGAGATGGTGATTGCAGCTGTCGAATTCAGCAATTCACGGAATTACGCACGGTTCAGGCGGTTTGTTAAAGAGGCACAGGATGAGGACGAGGAATGTAGGCAAATCACGAGGCGGGTGAACGCGGTAGCGGCTCCAGATGTTGTAAACCAAGGGGCGAAAGCATACAGGTTAGAAGCAGGCATTCTGTTTAAAAGCAACCCTCGGGCTAGGCACTTATGGGTGCTATATGTACCTAAACCAGCTAGGAAACATGTTCTCCAATTGGTGCACGATGAGAGTGGTCACCCAGGAGGATACAAAACGATTGAAATGCTTAAAGCGTTGGTATATTGGCGTGGGCTGGCAAGAGACGCAAAGAAATATATTAAAACGTGCAGGGCGTGCCAGATGTGTAAGTTCCCTAATCGCACTTTTCAGGCTCCATACCAGTCCGTAATTCCAGAGTGCACAGGCGATTTGGTTATGGTGGATATTTACGGCCCCTTAATCAAAAGTCGCTACGGGATGACGTATGTATTTATTATTGTAGACACATTCAGTAAATTTGTGAAGTTGTACGGTTTAAGACGTGCTACAGCTAAGGCATGCGTTGGGAAAATTCTGAAGTATTGCGAGGAAGAGGGCAAACCCAAAGTCGTACTGAGTGATCACGGGACACAATTTTACTGCGAATTATGGCGGAAGACCTTGTGGGATAGAGATGTTAAAACGGTGTTTTCTAGTATACGTCACCCGGAATCGAACGCAGCCGAGCGTTATCTAAGGAGTGTGGGCACCATCTTAAGAACGTTATGTCACGCCAAACACCAAAGCTGGGCGTCGTATCTACAGCAAGTAGAGGACCATTTGAATCACAATTGGAGCGCAGCTATAGGTTTTATACCGGCGGAAGTGCATTATGGCAGAAGGGTGGACTTACCATTAGAAAGAATCATAAAGTTTCCCGCTCCGGTAAAGGATCTAGAAATGGAGCAGGTGCTAGAAAAGGCAAGGGATAGAATGCAGCGGCGCGCAGCTCAGAGGCTAAAGCAGCAAAGGCCTCGACCAATAAAATTCGCAGTGGGCGATTTGGTTCTAGTAAAAGCAATGCGACAATCCGACGCCGACAAGAAGATCTCCGCTAAGCTGATGTTAGTGTACAAGGGTCCGTACATCGTTAGAGAACGCTTAGGGGAAGGTGTATACAAGATACAACTTCGAGAAGGCAATCCGGAGATCAAAGTATTCAATATAACTAATTTAATTCCATACTATGAGAGAGAGGCAGATTAGGTAAACCCAGAGGTAGGGCCAGGTCAAGGATTGTGTGCTTGTTTGGTTGAATAATGAGTGTACCAGTAGCTGGAGCCTCGGACAGGAACCCGGAAGAGGCACTGTCGGCGGATAATCCTTTGCCTCCAGACATTGTTACAGGTTAGGCTCGCCAGAAGGATCCAACCATCAAAGCATCGTCAGCGGCCGGCAGGATAATCCCAGGGCATGTGACTAATGCATGTTGGGCTTTGCGGACCCAGGAACCCGAGCTGTACGTGGTATCTGTTACCACGTTCTACTTTTCTTCAATTCGGCCTTGCTTGGTCAAAACCACCTGTAAAACTGTCACTAAGGCTTTCTTGGCCAACCCTTGATTTTTCGACCCCAACAATGGTTATTAGGTTTCGAGGACTGAGGGTGTCTTTCATCTATTCTCTTCTTTCTTCTTATTTTCGCACCTTATGTAAAAGGAAGACGTGGCGGACCAACGACCAGATGCGCACAAGTGGAACGGGCGGACAACCACGACTACGCGATGCGGTTGCAACGGCGCGAAGTGGTACAGAAGCTAATGTGAGGTGTTTGTACATATAATGCAAGTGTCCGATGACCACAGACACAATAAAAGGGGGACGAGAAGTGACAAGGTTATAATTACGACAGACGCTAAAAAAAAAAAGGTGATGTGTCGTGTTATCAAAAGACGCTCACAGGAGTGATTTTAAGGTTTAATTTAAGAAGAAAAAAAAAAGGTGGATTAAATATTGAAAATGACATTCATAGTAATTAAAGGACGATTATGGAGGTTAATTAAAATTAAGTACTTATATTTAGGATGCGCTCAATTGTTAAAATTAAGGGTTAGGCATTACGGACCGGTGCGCATATAATTAAAAGTAGTATGTGTAGGATACGAACAGTAATATGTGTAGATGTAAAATAATATAAAAGATCTAATATCAGGTTAGGAGAAAAGATATCGATAAGTAAATGCATATCATTTTGCTATGGTTAGTTGTAAGTTAGTTATAGATTTTATTTAATTATTCTCTTCGGTTTTAGTTAGTTATAAGTTAGTGTTACAGATGTATATATTCCTACCTTTCGCTATTAAGTTAGCTATAAGTTACTCTTAGATTTGTATATGATTCATCATTTCGTTGTTGAGTTAGTTGTAATTTTGTTTCAAATCTGAATATAATATCTAATTAATTTGTTTGTGAATGTAATGCTGTACTGTTTTCCACTGTCATGGAAACTACTTAGAATTATAAGAAATTGGACTATCTGCTAATTAAGTATCACATAGAAAAAAAATTAAATTGTATCACAGGATTGTATTTTGCCAGATGCGAGGGAGCATGCGCGAACTTCAAGCGAATTATTTTGAAATCGTTCCAATGGATCCTCCATTCATCCAATTTCAAAGGGGGAATATTATATGGTGCGCTTTTCGTTATTGATTTGTACAAAATATTTTTTTATAACTGTTAATTACTGCCTGGAAGCATGGGAATGTGGCTTGCCGGGGTCGAGCAGCAGACACAAGACAATGGCGGGGTGGGTTGGAAAATCCGCAAGTCCCGCAAGCAAGGTCAGGGTCGGCCAAGGAAGGGGTAGATGACCGGAAGGCTATGGCCCTAAAATAGATGGAAGAGGGTCACGTGTGCACAAGGACCAACCAGGAGAGAGGGTTTTGAGGAGGGAGAGAAAGAAGTCTGCGAACAAGAGAGTGGTCGGGGAGATGAATGTGGACCGTTGATGAGAGTGGACAAAGAGATGAATGTGGACCGTTGATGAGAGTGGACAAAGAGATGAGTTTGGACCGTCGTTGAGAGTGGTCAGGGAAAGTTGATCCTGAAAGATTTTGGTTCTGCACGTGGGTCTCCGGTCATCTTCTGTGAATGCTGATGAGACAGATAGCCGCCAACGGGAGTCGACCCTGTCTGAGCTGCAGACCTGGTAAGTCGCGTTCCATTCTTCCGGGTATCGCGTCGGTTTGCCACGAGAAAAACCAAGGTTAATCTTGAGAAAGGGAGGGGGTTACATGCATCCCTGGCAGGCTGGAGAGCTTTTCGTTTTGTATAAATTCTGAGAAAATGAATTATTGTTTTTTTAATAACTAAATATTGCATTTCCCTTTCCTGCAAGAACAATTCTTGCAGGTGGCGCCCAACAAATAGTTAATTTAACCGTAAGCTCACCACAAGCTGATACTTAAATACATGATTATGGAGAAAAAATGACCTTGAATGTGAGTTGATATTTATTTAATAACTGACAGGTATCTTTGTCTGTGTGTGGTGACCTATCAAATAATTCTGCTCCCTCCCTCGAAGATAATTTCTAGCAACTCTCAACTGATTATACGATCACTCCAAACTGTGTATATCCATTTGTTAAATTAATAACTTACTACGAGTTATTTTTTTCAATAAAGGTAATGTAGATCGTTTCTAACGGTTAATTCTATACACTGCTACAGTCCAGATAATCAAAAGCAGCAGGATTTACTCTATTGACCCACGTGGGGTCAGATTCATAGAGAGTTTAAGATTCAATAGATTCGTGTTCAAAGGGAAACATTGTTTGGTTTAATAAACATATTTTAGGGTGACTTACAGACAATTTATTGCGATTAAAGGTAGATGGTTAAATATGGACAAACAATTTACATAGGAATAGTTAATAAAGATATATTGTATGTTATAATATGAATGTAAATAATTTTTTTAAAAATTCTAGTTGCCTTGAATGTAAAGGTATCGTGTATCCAAGCGATGGTTGTGAGTAAACTTCTCAATTCGTCTAGATTACCTTTCATGTAAATTGGCTGTCCGCCTCATAATGTATGGCACAGAATAATCGGGTAAGTGATAAATGTGTCTGTCCCTGCAGCTCGAAGAAGATCTCGCAATAAGCGTCAACGAAGTACCAAAACTAAATTGTCTTTCCCAGACGTTAAATCGTTACTTTTAAACATAACATTGATCTGTAGTTGTTGCTTAATAATTTTGCTTATTTGTACTAAAATTAACTGCTTTAATTAAGCGTTCTTGAAACCTATGGTACAGTTAACTGTATTTTTTATATCTGTCATGTTTCTAAAAAGAAGCTACAGTAAAATTAATAATCTTCAACAAACTCTTATTATAAATCTAGACTAAAAAACAGTTACCATGGATTTTTATGACTCAATAATGTTATTATTCACAACCATCCTATAAAAATAATTCTGCAACAAAAGTATAAGGATGGAAAAATTACGACCGGACCAGGAATCTAACCCGCGTCTCTCACTTAAAATGTTTCTTTACCAATTAGGACTCCCAAGTGAACTCCATGCCCCGTACTAGACTTCCCTCATACATTGAACAAGGTGGTCAGCTCGAATGTCCATAATTACAACTACATTTGACGGGTAAACGGTTGAGGTTAAAAACTTACAACAACGTTCATAATCCTGTATCTATATGATGCAAAAAAAGCGGTTTCGCCATTCATTTATCAAAATGGCGACACGGTAGATTAATGCTCAAACTGTTTTGTGGTATGTGGAGTTTAAATCAATTATTACAGTTCTAAGGTAGTTCGGCGGGTCTTTAACCAAGATGCTCCAACTGCTAAAAGTATAAAGAAGTGGCACGGTATACTTTCAGCTACTGGAAATTTTTTAAATAAACATAGTGGTGGTCGCAAAACATCAGACGAAATGGGTGAAAATGTTCCAACCGTTTGTGAGCGAAGCCCCCGGAAGTCATTGAGCATCGCGGGAACTTCGAATACCGAAATCAACATTGCATAGAATTGTCCACAAAAGATACTGCAACATCTTGAGCCGAGTGACAGGTCAAATACGATTGAATTGAATTCGACAATCCGATTCATGACCCTCACAGCGCTGATCCTGATTACATGTTTAGGATTTTCTACCCAGCCGATGCTACTTTACATGTATCTCGGAAGATAAACCAGCATAATGTGCGGATCTGGGGATCGAAGATTCTTCACACTACACAAGAGTACGTTCCGGATAGTCCGAAGTTGAATGTTTGATACAGTTCGTCTCAGAAGAAAGTCATTGGACCGTTTTTCTTTGCCGAGAAAACTGATTGTTGTACCACATATCTCGACATGCTGGAGCACTTCTTTTTTATACAAATTGAACAACTGAACGCTAACATCATTTTCCAACCAGATGGCGATCTTCTACCTGGTTCAATTAAGTTCGTACGACGTTGGACAACATTTTCTCTGGCCGTTGGATTTTTAGGGGTTCGGGGTACGGACGGCCTGGCCTCCGACAACTCCCGAATTAACACCGCTCGATTTCTTTCTCTGAGGATACGTCAAAGATAAAGTTTACGCCACCTCTATAAGAAACCTTCGTTATCTTTGTGAGCGTATCAAAGATGCTATTCAGATCATTTCAGAAGACATGCTCCAACGTACTTGGCAAGAAATTGTTATCTACCATATATAGTCACTGTAACTGCTTGACCTCACATAGAGATGTGATGATGTGCATATCAAAACAACTCGGTGAGTTTTCCTTACATATAAACTTCGTTGTAAGTTTACACGACACTTACAATTGAAATTAGGGGCATTTGATTGTTTATCTAGTCCCGGCTTCACCTAAAATTTACTAGATCACAATCTTCATAGCCTATATTTAGGATAGGATATAAATAGATATTGATGTGAATTTATCATCAGTGCAATTAACTAATTCTGAAAGAACACAAGAAACTTCAAAGTTAAGCATTAAAACTATTTTTTACTCCTAAGTAGGTTATACTAACTCCAGTACTCCAAAAAATCACAAAATAAATTTATGTTTAAATTGTAAAGCTAATTGGATAACGTTGAATTCAAGAATGTTAAGTACGAAACAAGAGCTTTGGACGTTTCATAAGTTAATCACAGAAAGTTTCTAATTGCAATTTAACTCCACAACATGTTGAGAAGGTACTTGTATTTTATAATAATAATAATTTATTAATCATTTAACAAAAGATTACGAATGACGAAACATGTTTTAAGAACTATCAATATTTTGCTGTTCATATGAAGACTGCATTGTTTCGTCATTTTTATCATGTATTTGTTTCATTTAATTTTTCTCATGTCTAAACTATAAATCCTAGTGTGATAAAATATTATCAGCTTGATATATATAACATTCATTGTATGAATATTACGCGTTTAAAGTGTAATAAATATTAAGTGTTTCCCTCGATTATTTTTCCATTAAAAATAAATTTACACGTATATTTTAATTAATACACGATATGTATTTAGATTGGTGGTACATAAAAATATACTTATGACAAACTTCAAATAATTATGCTCCGTTACATTGCTTAAGTATTAATTGTTAAATGCTAAAACCTTTTGCAGTATATTTTTTTAACTTACTAACGACGATACTGGCCGTATCGTAGCGATTAATTAAAACTATATTGAACTCGAACTGTGCGATTCGCCTTTCCACGGGGTCGGGCTGATCCTTGAAATGATGATTGCCGTGAATTGGCCGGAGAGAGACCAACATGACGATTAAATCCTGTTGCAAATCCTCACAAGTTTGATCTGTGTATAGGTTACAAACATCCGGGGGAAGCGATATAAATCTGTCTGAAAAAGAAAAAAAGACCGAAAATTTCTATTATTTATCATGTACTTTTATACTTTCTACGAGTAATAAATATGTATAAATATTATACATATATATCTTTAGAAATTATTTATTATTTATTCAAATAGCCTATGACGAATACATACGCTCACACTGTCATATATAACAACTGGGTGGAGGATTATGGGTAAGGTTTCTGTTTGATACCAAATATAAAAAGACAAATTTAATTGTTTTAAAATATAATTTAATGACTAAGGAACAAAATTTAAAATTAAATTCAATATAAAAATTGGAATTATTCAATTAATAAAAACTTCCTCGTCCTCTCAGGATTCTTACGAATATCGTAGGGTGAAACACAACGTGGCAAATTCAATTTAATATAATTTAAATAACAAATGTTGACTGGCATTATGATAATTGAAAATACAAAATATTCACAAAATTGTGCCGGCGGATGTCTATTTGTTGTGGCTTATGGCTGTTTTGCGGTGGCATCGGAAGGCGTCGTGGACTTCTGATGACGCTGTCGAGTCCATCAATTGTCGGCTTCGGACAGAGGAGTCGCTAAAAAAAAGAGTTGGACCGTGACTGTGACTGTTCTTTACGGTCTCTTTGTTCCAGATTTCGACTCCTTAGATATAAAAATTCCCAAGTTGAACAGTTACTAATAATTTTGCTTGGATGTCATTGGTTAGTCTCAGCCAAGTTGTCAGCCAATGAAATGCATGGTTTTCCCCTCTAAAATAAATTCTTCCAGGAGTGTAAAATTTTGCTGTGTCCGTCTACGAAACAGATGATACGGGGTTTCAATTTGTTTTGTCTACTAATTTTGGTCGTCACAAGATGCTATCAGAAACCCTTTTTAATTCGGGTCCATTTATCGTTTTCCACGCAGGCCACGTTCGAGTCCAGTATTCCGCATCCTAACCAAACCGAAATAACTTGCTATACTTTATCATTCAAAAATGAGGTTTACAAAATATTTGTTAGATATTAATTTTTAAAAATTTATTCGACATTGAAAAACTGTTTCATGGAAATGTGCCAAAAATGTTTTCTTGTGATAAGCGAACAAAATACGTGTGAAAAACCGTAATTCTGATGATATTTGTTTCGGATCTCCTTATTCAATAAACATGAAGATAAACAAAAAGATTGCAGAAACATTGTGTAGTATTTATTTTGCCTATTATTTCGCTATTACTTTACCTAATTATAGACGTATCATTAATTATTTATTATATTATTACTATGAAATATTTATCGTTTTTTATTAGGAACTTGTTACTGTTACTCGCCGAGATTTACACATCTTAGTTTACATGTGTATCAGAAAGTGGATATCTCCGTAATTGAGAAAAGCTTCTTGAAAAAGATGATCAATTCGAAAAACAATTTTGAATTTTTAATATGAGGCAAAAAATGCCTATAAATATTTTAATAATTTATGGATACCAGTCCTTTTGAAATAGATTACTACTAAAAAAGGAAAATCCAATATCAATTTCCTACTCAACAAAATACTAAAGACTATCAAATATCAAAGACTTTCCCGGTGTATTTGTTGAAGAGAAAGTTCTCGGGTTTCCACCTGGGTAACGCAACGATTGTAACGCGTCGTTTCGACGACCAAAGACACTGCCGCCATCTTCTAGGCGAATGACGGCAGTGCATTTGGTCGTCGAAACGTCGCGTTACAATCGTTGTGTTACCCGAGTGGAAACCCGAGAACTTTTTCTTTAATGAAGACTTGTTTTCAAATTATCCCATTAAAAATGTATGAAAAGCTAAATAAAATAAAAATTTCGGTCCGAAATAAGTAAAGTTGGTACTTGGTTATCAAGGTTTACTGAGTAAACTAGGGCAAGCTTCTTCACATTCGCATAGTTTTACACAAAATGAAACACTTGTCAATATCACTGGCCGTATAACTAAAACAACGTTAACAAAGTAATTAAATTGCTGGTCCTGTATAGAAACCAAATAATCAGTTTGCTGACAAAAGTTTCAACTCGCGAAATGAGATTTTCTGTAATTAATGTTTGGTGATGACGTCGCGATGCAGTGAATACATGCAAGCTTTAGAAGTGATTACAAGTCCCAATCACACTAATAAACAGCCTTTGGCACAGATTACATGAGCTAATATACGTTCGACGTTTCTCCACTGTGGAATTTTTGAAGCTGTGTTCTATTAAAAACGCACACAGTACTTTGTAGAATATTGGGAAATTATATTTAACTATCCTCGAGTTTCAAAGATTACTTTTGGCAAAAACATTTAATCCTGATTTTAAACAAAGAAGCTTACGTTGAGCTGCGTTTTTAATACAAGTTTTATGCGTTACAAAAGTTAACGAGAGCACATTATATCATTAAGTTACTTTCGAATTAAACTATTTTTTAATTTAATTCATCCATAGACCTCTTGTGTATTTTTAATAATTCAGATTTGCATTTTATATTTTAATTCTACATTATTGACTTTTGAGATATAATGACAATTAATTATATTCCTAAAGGTGTTTTGTTTGTCTAATGCTTAATTAGGTACCACGTGAGTGCCTTTCAAATCCCTTCCTATGCTATTACAGGATAGTTACCACCACGTCGATTACCCTCATGTAGCCTGTTACTAAACAAAGAGAGCATGGAAATCTTTTCTTGGCAGATCTATGGGGGATGCCTTTTCCTCTCAGTTTTTGAACTAACGTTCTCACAATACGAGGCACCTCGGCCTGTTTTATGTGGTTATGTTCCGGGGTCGCAGACCTTCGGAATACGGTAAGAGTTGTCCGCTATTCCCATTGGAATAGTCGGTCATCTGCTTCCTAAACTAGTTGAGACACGGAGAAGGGAATGCAGCGTCATCGAAAGGGCGTGGGACAAGTATCAATGCCCGACCTACCTGATGCAGGTTTTATAGGGTTTGTCCTGCATCACTTTCAGGTGGATGGCTGGTTGGATCACTAAATTATAGGTTCTACTTAACCCTTGACTACCTTACTTTACCCTTCCGCATTCCCCCTTTCAAAACCCATCCTATGCTATTAAAGGGGAGTTGCCACCACGTGGATTACCCGCATGTAGCCTGTTACTTTAAAAAAAGTAGGGGTAGGTATGACTAAATACAGAGTAGGCGTGTACAAGTTCAACTACACAGATGGTTCACCACAACGTAGATTTAGATTATTCGCTCTGGAACAGGGTACACTCTAGATATCGAAGGACCTATACCTAACTGCCGTTCTGTTGCCGAAGGTTTGAATTGAGATGGGGAAGTTCTGATCTGCAGTGAATAAATCATTTTTCAGGTAAAACGAGTAGGAAATATATGTACAAATAGAATAATGATTTGTTTCAATTTGCGCATAAGCCGAATGCATGAAACGCTAAAACATATGATATGATTAGTGAAAAGAAATTTCTATTGGATTGCAAGGAAACTGTAGAGAAGTGATGAAAAATAATTAGTTTAGAGCAGATGTTGAATATCGGTGAGAGGAAGAGAGACCATCAGATTTTTTCCTGTGTCAGTTTTCAAGTGCGCTAGTAAAACGTGTTCAGGAACTGAGTAAGATCAAGCGGAGAACCAGTTTCCAGCCTCTAGTTAATCTGCACTTAAGCAGACCAACTCAGCTAATGCCACAGAAAAAGCTTCTAGTATCGTGTGACCCAAATCCTGGACAGACAGGGAGTCTGTATAATAAGAATTGAATTAATCAATTTGAAACGCCAATATTTGGCTAGTTACGGTCGCATAATACGATCCATATAAGATGGATTATTTTCATTCATAAGATTTAAAAAAATTATTTTTCATTTATTACATTTTTAATTTATAAATTTTTTAAAGTGATTTTTAATGTACTGCAATCATACAGTTCTAAACATATGGCATAATTATTATTTTTCATTCCAAGAAAATAAACAGTATAATTAATAAGCTACTTTTGATTAAATAACTCAATTTACATTTTGCAGTACGTAATAGCAGAATGAATGAAACGTTTTCAACCATGGCTTTACTCCGGAGAGTATAAAGTAATTACTTCGTAACGTCTAAATAGCCACTCTCAGGGAACATGGGCGGAAATAAAACAGTTAAACTTAAAATGCGAATCGACACGCTTGGACGAGAATTTTGTTTACGTCCAATGTATTGGATACACCATTCACCGTCTGTCAGCTTCGTGACGTCCATTGTGTGGGCAGGAGTACCCATGCACTGGATGAACTTGCAGACTCTGAATGGCGGCGTGAGGGAGACTCCGGCACGGACCAAACTCGAAACGGATCTTCACGCAGAAAATCACTTTCATACAAACCATTATTGTTTAAAGATTCATTACCATTCTAAGTTTTTAAGTTTCCCGGAGTGCGTATTCAAGGATATTATTTTACTTTTGTTTCAATGTAAAATGTTTTTGGTTTTGTACTAATTTCCGTTATTCCTCTAGCAAATTTTATGTCTTATTCCATCTGCGCAGCAACGTAAAAATTATCTTCTTCTGGGTAATGTGTTGCGGCAGCGAAATAATTCAACAGGTGAATCACAAGAATTGTACTACCAGACTCGATATCAACCGTCCCTCAACAATTTCCCCGAATGGATGAGCAACCATATGTATTTTATTTAATGTCGCATATCCTTTTTCTTTTTTCAATAACTGTACTATAAAAATTACTTTTATAGTCACTAGAGATCATAATAAACATTAGTCGTTATCTCAATGATAGAACATTTGATACAAGAATAAAATAAATAAAATCAAAATAAATCCAATCAGGAGCTGACACGAGAAATATTAATTAAATACATTTTTATTTATTATTTATTACAACTTCTAGTCAAATGACTTTACAGTTTTGCTAATTGAACTATACTATTTACATAGTAAATAATTAATCTGTTTACATACGGTCTTGGAAATGTCCTGTGTCAGTGCAAGTATTAAAATTCAACATCACCAATATTGTAACAACAGACATATGTGGAAATAATACAGCCGTGAATAAATAATTAAAGCATAATAATTGTATCAAATTCATTATACTTTTGGAACTCCCTTACTGGAATAAATAACATCTGCAATATTAATAGCAAAATGGAAACGATCAACACCTTACATGAACTGCACCGTGATAATCAATACCTATCACTGTTAATAATCTAGTATTGCTATGGGTCCCAGCACATACAACCGTAATTAAAAAAACATAGTAAAATTGAACACAAATAAGGCAACTTTTCATGACTGCAATATAACATAAGTTCAAAAATATGTTGAATCTCATGTTGTTGTTTTTTTAGGGCAACAGGCTACGTGAGGGTAATCCACGTTGGGCAACTCCCCTTTAATAGCATAGGAAGGGATTCCAAAGGGGGTATGCGGAGGGGTAGAGGAAGGTAGCCAACGGTTAACTAGGGCCCCCGGGCTATAATTTACGGATCCTACCCGGCATTCGCCTAAAAGTAATGCAGGGAAAACCCTAGAAAAACCTGCATCAGGTAGGTCGTGCATTGGGTACTTGTCCCACGCCCTTCCGATAGCGGGAGAGGAGTTTGCTGTGGGGACGCAGCATTCCCTTCCCCGTACCTCGACCAGTTTAAGAGGCAGCTGGCCGAATATTCCAATGTGAATAGAGGACAACTCTTACCGTATTCCCAAGGTCTGTGACCCCGAAACGTACACCTCTCAGAACAGGCCGAGGTGCCTCGGCTTGTTGGAACAGTAGTTCAAAAATGGAGAGGTAAAGGCATCTTTTTTTTTTTTTAGGGCAATAGGCTACATGAGGGTAATCCACTTAGGGCAACTCCCCTTTAATAGCATAGGAAGGGATTTGAAAGGGGGGATGCGGAAGGGTAGAGGAAGGTAGCCAAGGGTTAACTAGGGCCCCCGGGCTATATTTTAAGGATCCTACCCGGCTTTCGCCTAAAGGAATGCAGGGAAAACCTTAGAAAAACCTGCATCGGGTAGGTCGGGCATTGGGTACTTGTCCCACGCCCTTCCGATAGCGGGAGAGGAGTTTGCTGTGGGGACGCAGCTTACCCCTCGCCATGCCTTGGCCTGTTTAGGAGGCAGCTGGCCGACTATTCCAATAGGAATAGCGGACAACTCTTGCCGTATGCCCAAGGTCTGCGACCCCGGAACATACACCTCTCAAAACAGACCGAGGTGCCTCGGCATGTGGGAACCTTAGTTCAAAAAAACCAGAGAGATGTGAGAGCATCCCCAAAGGTAGCCCCCGCCAGAGCTCTCTGGGGCAGTTTGCTGTATGTAGCCTGTTACCCTAAAAAAAATCCAGATCCCCTGTTCGACTAAGAGAAATAAATACATTCCTGATCAGAAAAACGCAACGCAAAGATCTTGTAAGTTTCTCAGACGGAAAGTTGGCTGTTTTGTTTGTAACTCGAACATATAGGAATCATCTGTCTTACATTTTTGTGATATGCAGTTGTTGATTTCGTGATTGATTACTCCGGTCAACTCGCCATTCAGTTCTAACGCCTGCCATCAAACGGTCTGTTATTTTTTGAAAACCTCTTCGTACATATATTTATGTACGATATTCTATCGCTAATGACCAAAAGGTTAATGCGACGTTAAATGGTAATTTAAAAAAAGGATTTGGATTTTACTATATCTAACACTCACTAAATACCCAAATGTATGAATTTCAATCCCGAAGAAAGAAAGGACTGACAACAATTACTGCAACAGAACAATATTTATCATATTAAGAATATGTATTTTATTTTTATAAATAAAATGTGCACAGATAAATTCTGTAAACAACAGCAGGAGAAATTACTCCATAATGCACTCCATTCTAAGTTATATAGGATAAATAAATCAATTGATTACCCCACGTTTTTGAAGCCAAAATGTAATCATTAAAAAAAATATTATACAATTTATTTAAAAAAAGATTATTTCAATGAATTTAGTTCACTAGTTGTTTTATGAATAAATTATAATTATTTTTATTTAAAGCGAAGGATTTCAAAATAATTACGACATTCTTTAAAACTTTACAAGATAATTACTTTTATTCAGGTGAAATTACAATATTTTGAATGAGATTATTTAAATTTAAAGATTTTCAATTTTATAAATTTTACAACTCTTTTCACAAGGTCATTTATGTTGGCCTTTTAAGTAAAGAAACAACATTTATATTTACGTTAAAAAATCAAATTCCTTTAAGACCTATGAAGTTAAACAATCAAATAAACGTGAAATCGAAATCTGACGACTTTATCTTTAGTTATCGTTTACAAAACTTGATCAAATTGTACTTACAAAACATCTGCTGCTACCAGGCTTAAACTCTTGGATTCGGGCTCACCTCATAATTCACATTAAGGCCATGAAAGCAGTGAATTTACATTTGATTAAACAAAAACACGGTTCCTCATTGATGATTTCTAATAGTTATGTATACTTCTTTGTATTTTGTTATCTATGTACGTAATATTGTGCATTGGCTTGTCCAATTTCCTAAGTAGAGGACTAATGTACGCAAGAAATCTAAATATTGAATCCACACTATCTGTAAGCAAGGTCTGATTTCTAAAACGTCGCAGTCTGTCGGGCGCTGATATTCCTTACACGAAACATTTCTATATTAAAACTTTTTAAACGAAATTAGCCTCGTTTTATAATTTTGGTTTGTTTAAAGATAAAAGATTTGACGTCAAAGAGCAGTGCGCACTGAGAAGGCAACACAGGTTTGGTTAATTGAAGGTTTTTGCTTTAATAGAACATTTTCCCTTTGTTACGGAAGCTTTCTTCGAAAATATCTTTTTTACTAACGAGAATATTATTTTGCAAGTGATGTGTTTAATAATGCGTTCAAAAAAACTATTTGAATCTACAAATTAAATTTTCAAGCGACAGAAAAAAATAAATGAGAACCGGACTGGCAGCATACATTACTATAGGTATATTTCATGTGTAATATTATATACCATTATATAGATATCTAAATGCGTAACACAGAGGCTACAGAGCGACGACATCAGATTAAAATACGCATCAAGATAAATAGTTTGTAAAAAAAATGTATTTGTACTTCGTAAAATACCGAGTTTAATGTTCATATTTAAATATATTCGTCGAAACATATTGTCGCAAAAGCGTAGTATGTTTTATATCATCATTTTTTGAGCAATGACACAGTTTCACGTGTCATATTGCTGTAATAAAATAAAAGATAGTTTATAAGAACGTTTTGTGGGTTGTACAGAATATTGCAGCTTCTTAAAAGACTATTTCTCAGTCAGTGGTAACAATAGTATATTATTGAGACATAACTTTGGAAATCCTCTGGAAATCCTTCTGGATTATTGGTTGGACAGATTTTTACAAATTGTCTCTCTGTGGAATTGATGACGGTCACGGTACTCATAGATGTTTATTGTGGCGTGATTTATTAGGTTACTCCTTGTAACTTTATCGTTGATATTTGCTGTCCAAAACTTTATTACTCAATTTCAAAACATTTAACCTTTCTGGCTAAGTCTGTATGCCTGCCACGCAGGTCGTTTTTCGACTTCCTACACCCGACTGTTCTGTAAACTCCGCGAAACAGCACAACAAAACCCCGCCTGTCCATTGTCGCCTTTGAAATTTGTACCGCTAACAATCCATCATAATTATCTAATTATCAAATCATTAATGGCCTCTAATTAATATTACAATATATATATATATATATTGTAACGACCACCAATATAGGCAATGAAATGATTTTATAAAATATTTAATATTTGTATTGTAATATAGTGGCCCGGGTATTGTGGGCAACAGCCATTATTGCGTAACAATGTGGAGTGTTCAAGAGTATTATTGTCGGCGGGGTGTAATATTGAAAGCTTTGAAGAAATGTACAGTCTGAGATACAAACTGACCGGAGAAGTCTAGTTTGAGTCTCTAATAAGCTATGTGTGGTTATTCACATCGTATAGCAATATTGAACGAGAAAAATGTTGGTGGATTTATTTCAATGATATTATCACTATTCGTCGAAATATTTGGAAATCAACTGTTGATTTTCTGTGGTGTGATAGGGATTTAATTGCGTATGCTGACTTATGTTATGCAGAAAGTGTAATACTATGGCCTGTTTAAAGACATCTAAATAATCTCAAAGGCTTAAATAATTGGTGAAGTGAAAGATTTAGCGTGATATGAGAACTGCTTTGATGCCTGGTATGTACAAAAATCCATTGAAAACCTTGTATAATATTCCTGACCGTTAGATTTATTATGTCAGTTTCGTAGTGTAATATTAAAGTAAATTAATTTCAATCTTTTGTAATATTTTATTATTTTGCTATTCCACGTTGGGTTCCTATTACTGTTTGAGCCCCTATTAGTCCTGATAGTTTAGTACAATATATATGTATGTGTTTGAATTCGTAAAGTCTTTAAGAGAATGTACGCTATATAAATATAGTTTTTAAAATACAAGTTATATCATTATATTTTGAAAATAGTAACTGGTGCACAGAATTAAAAGTATCGTAACCTTAGCAAACATGCATCTTCCACTTTGCATTGTTGGCCTAAGTGGCAATTCACTTTGCAAGTCAACAACATTTATCCACAATACATTTTACTGTCAGTTTATCTGGTACAAACTGATTCACGGAACTAAATTTGAAATCATTGGATATGTTACGAGTTATTTATTTAGCCTTTTACAAAAAATAGCAAATAACCTTCCAAAATTCGGAATATAAATCATGATTTAATTTCCAAAGCTGTTTTATAATTCATTTTCTATCCGACGTTCTCGTCATAACATTCATGAATATTCCCTGTAAAAACATACAAATTAAATATTTAATATGTTGTAGAAACGTGCTTGAGCGAATTAATCATCCGAGCGTTTCCCTTTCGAATAAAAAAGCAAACTTGCAGTTAAAGTGAATATTTAATTTACAAACTAACAAGTTCATCCTCATTTTGTAAGTGACTTTTAATTTGATTACGTAATAAAATGGAGCAAACACGGGAATACATAATTACCTATTGACACTGTATATTCTATTTCGTTAAATATTCTATATAAATTATTTTCTAGTTATCATACGTCCATAAAATATAACTAATAATATATTTTAGATTACAGAAATGTATACATAAGAAAACATAGTCTAAGGCATGAAACATATATACTTGGAACACTGAGATCTAAAATGCTTTACTGTTTTGAATCAATAATTATAAGTATATAATAAATTGATACTAATATATAAATGGAAAATTAAGTACGTCGGAATATTTTCAAGCTTATGTTGGTTATAAAAAATATGGTTTTGTATTAGTTTCATTTAAATATATTTTCTCTATTGTTTTATTGTTTCGTTCTTTCTATAAATTGGTTGACTTAATTATTTTTATTAATTATGTACTGTTTTAACACTGAAAGATGAACTGAGGTTAACAAATATTGGTTCTGTTAAATTAACTGGTATATCTTTTCTTTCAAAGAAAAAAAACAACGATTTGCAGAAATTGTTTTAGCACATTTCATGATTCTTAGTCACATTTCCGAATACATTTCCCTTTCTTCTGTAAGTATTCCCCCGTGTAACTATGGTAGACACTGGTTTCGAATTTGCAGAATCTCAATCTTACCATTCAATCGGAGGAACGTTTCACCATTTCCTTTCACCCTGTTGATAAATATATTGAGTTTATTATTTACTCGCCTATGATTGCCAGTGGATAGTAAAGTCATTGTGTCATAAATGTATTTATTTTCAAATGTTGTCACTCAAAAGTTTTTGAATTGATGGTTTCAATTATCGCTGGACGGAAGTTATCAGTTATGTAAGGACAATGTTTCATCAAATTCGCTTACAATGTTTCACACATGGGGACACTGTTTCAGCTATCAAAGGTGACAACTTCCAAGAAATAATATAATACCGTATCGCAGAGAATCGGAACCACGAAATTTTAAATGAAATTACAGAAATCATTGTTGACGGCTTCTCCTTCAACTCGAATACGAATTTGTTTTCGTTCAAAAGATGAAGTCTGAAATTTACAAGTAATTATCACAACAATGTTACTGGCATCTGAAATTAATCAGGGAGAACGTAGCGTTTCTCATAAATTTCAATGTTTTTTTTTTTACAAAAACACGTAAAACTGATTATATTTCTTATGACTAATGTTTTTCTACGCACCCTTGATTTAAAATAGTTCGAACAGTAAGAAAACGTAGTACCCTCATATTTATAGTTTGGATAATGATGTCCGTGCTTAATTTGCTTATACCTCTCCTTATTACAAACTGAAGTTTGCCGATGAAGTACAAAATTAGGTTGTAAACACATTGAACAATAATAAAAAATAATTTATTAAACCATATTTTAGTACTGGAATATCTTCTTAGAGAATATATATATATATATATATATTTATATATATATATGTATATATATTTATATATATATTTATATATATATTTATATTTGTAGTTTGATCTCACAATCTCGTTAAATATTATTCCAGTTTTAATAATTTCTTATCATACGTTATAGAGGAATAAAATTACCGTAGTTTTCTTAATTTTTTTTTCATTAAATTCAAAGCCCCGATTTTTTTTTTTAAAAAAAGGGACAATATATTGTTAGTCAAAATAACATCAAGTAACCAAATAATAAAGGCTTTCCCGAAGTATTGATTTAATAAAACAATTCTCGGTTTATCAAAGACTATGGTGATGAATTTCACAGAAAAGTGTTTTAATAAACAATTTACCCGGATTATGAGCCGAGAATCGTTTATTAACGCCAATTAATTCAGAAAGTAAGAATAGAAACAATTAATTGAGCCTTGTTATTATATTATAATCAACTGATTAATTTCCCATTAATATAAAATCATTCATTGTATCTCTTAAGATACTCTTGTGTTAATTCTTAAAAAAATTCTTAAAATACCTGGGATCCATACACGCTTCGAGAAAACCATATTACTGCAATGACATCTACTTATATTTTGCTTAATACAAATAATTTTAAAATTACCCATATTAAGTTGATTAATTAAATGTGATAACGAAGCATACATGACATAAAAAGTTTTTAAAAAATGATAGAATTATGACTAATATTTTAGTTACTGAATTTGTTACGATTGTGGTTCATTACTTCATTTTTTAAGGGGATAAAATAACCAATTTTTCAGTCACAATTATTTTGATGTTTCGGATCCATTATCGTTTATAATTTTTGTTCAGACATTTTGTCTCCATTTTCTATTCGAGTATTGACATGTTTCATTCAATATTTTTCCTTTCATGTTGTTATAAGCTTTTCCTTGTTCGCAGCTGTGAAGTGTGTGAAGGGTTTTCTGTACTGAGTTGATCATTCGGTTGATTTAAATCTGTATCTTAAAAATTAGTTTAATGTATATTGTAGTTTATTACTATTTTGTAAGGCTATAGATTAATATAAATTAAAAATTTACACACACAATATCATATATATATATATATATAATACGAGGTGTATTGAATTAATAAAATATTCTCTGTTTATAATAGACGGTGGTGATGAATTTCACACAAACGTATAATACGAGTGTAGTACAAGAAAAACCAGAACTGACGGGTTGTGGTCTAAATATAAATATGAAATTAGAAATGTAAAGACGTGACATTGTTTAGTGTTTGATAGCGGTCAATAGTGAATGCTCTCAGTGAATTTGTGAACATGGGAAAGTTTGTGCATCGTTATGTGATACAATACTTTCATTTTTTCAACCAATATCAAAGTCAAATTATATTCTACTCTTTGTGAATCTGCTCCTTCGTGTACAACATTAAAATATTAAATGGGAGAATTTGAACTAGGCCGTAAGAGCTGCTAAAGCGAACATCTCAGAGGTCGACCAAACCACGCAAGAAATTATGACTAAAATCAACTGAAAGTTCGTGAGTTAACAGACAAGGTAGGCATTTTAAAAAAGTGCTGTAATCTACATATTGAATGAAATTTCAGACATGAGAAAACTGTGAGTTAGATGGGTGCGGCTTTTTCTCACAACGGAACAATAACAGAATCGTGAGGATGTTTCAAACCTCTGTTTGGTAATGTTTCTCAGCAATAAAGCTGCGTTTTTAGCGTAGTTTCATAACGTGGGTGAAACTTCAGACCTGAGACGAAGGAAGAGTCAAATCATTATGCTTAAATAGAGAATCAGCTCCAAAGAAGGCGAAGACAATTTAATCTTCGGCACAGTCATGGCGTCAGTTTTTTGGGGTGCGCGTGGAATAATTTTCATTAATTTACTTGAAACAGGAAAAAGAATCAACGGTGAGTATTAAGCGAAATTATAGAAGCGTTTAAGTGAAGAAATCCAGGAAAAAACTGCCGCACTGAACGAAAAAGAAAGTGTTGTTTCATCACGACTAAGAACAAGTTCACTCATACATTATCGAAATGGCCAAAATAAGCAAGTTAAAGTCATAATGGCTTCCTCACGCACCGTATTCGTTAGAATTAGTTTCCTAGGATTATTCCAAACTTGAAAAAAATGACTCTGTTTTAAAGGAATTGCTACAATGAAGAAGTGGAGTCTGCGGTTGATGGCTATGTTGAGGAGCTCGATGATTCTCACTTTGAACATGGCTTCGAAGCTGTGTATCGAGCCTTTTATGTTAATTAAATGGCTTATTTGTTAGCTCATGTACTTCTCGAACTTCCCTCGTATATACTGTCACGTATCGAGAGGTTTAAGTGAACCAGTAACACATGCTGTTAGCGGCTGTTGGCTTAATTTAACGGTAGAGCACTGTACAGAAACACGCACTGTGAAAAGAATACCTCTCAAATACTATCTAAACTATGTATGCAATCGTGGAATATTCTAGTACAGAACATTCCACTTACAGAAACTTCAAATAAAACAAAAGTAAACAAAATGAATAAATAAAGAAAAATTGTGTTGAGTGGGACTCAAATCTGAGTGAGCAATTCTGCAGGCGCTCACGCTAGCATTATATTTAATCAACGTGTATCACCGATATAAACAAATACTCGTTTCTATTAATTAATTAAGTATTTAATTTCTTTTTATATGGTAATGTTTTATGACATTGTAAGCATACATAGCTAAGTATTGTTTCGGCGACAGTGCAACATCGATTAATAATGACAACTTAATATTGATGGATTTGCGCTAATTCTGAATACTTGCATTTCGAGAAACAGACATTTTTATTGCAAATGTTTTAGTGCCTCAGAATGATAGAAGTAATATGATTGACGAAATTATAATAATCTTGTAACCTACACGATACGAACACACAGGAGATTCACTAGTCGAGTCGTTAACCTCCGATACCATCTCAATGAAGCAGCAATATCAGCATTGTAAACAGTTGCTTATTAATCAATATAACCTATAAGGTCAGATTTCGTAGATAGTACGGACGAAAAATTTTCTACGGTGTGAAGTGAGTTTTTTCGGAGCCGTTTAATCTGAACCGGGACAAACACAGAGACATTCCCGAGAGCTGCTTGGGGGAAACAGCTCTACTTTGCTGTTGTTGGAACAGCAAAACTACACGTTCTACCTGTCGCAGAGAGACAGTTCCAGATATATTTCGGGTGTACTTGCCGTTTGGAAATTGCGTTGAAACGTTTGTGGTGTTGAGGACATTCAATAAACTGTCAAATCCAAAAATTCAGAATTTTTACTTATGTTAGGTACTTAAATTTATCTAAATTTTACACAGTCAAATCAGAACTCTGTTTTAGAAGCAGTGAAACCTTCATTCACAACACCCAGTAATAAAGAGATCTCATAAATTTTTATTGAAGTCCGTGTTAATATTCGTTTCTTTTGTGAAATTTTACAATCTGCTGACGGCTAATCCTTTAAAGTTAATTGCGTCGAAAACAATCAAATACAATATTACATGTGATACTTGTGATAATTAATGCTTTTGTGATTGAATCTGTGAGTACTAAAACCTTGATTTTTGTCATATAATTCACGTTAATGTAAATCAGATGTTTGACACTGTACGTGTTCGGCGGGCAAGTATCACAGCACACAAGTAGACGGAAACAGATGACGTCGAATTTGATTTAATCGTAAAAATATCTCATTTTTATATATTACTACATATATATATATATATATATATATATGTCTGAGGTAGATGAATACTGCTTAGATAAAGATAAAATTAATTTATTATAAAAAGTATTTATACCTTGATATTTTTCTCTTATTTTTACTGTTAATTAGCTACTTCTTTAATCCTTCACAAAACTTCACTCTTGTTTAAATGAGTTCTTGTCCAGAAGAACTTGAGCATCGAATTTAAAGTGTTTCAAAATCTCTAAAAAGTAATCACAAAAATCACAGTAAACATTGGCAAAATTGGTTCATTGTAGAAAATGCGCCGTGAAAAGAGTTTTAGATGTTCGTGTGAAATTCATTTAGTAAACTTTAATAACTTAGACTGAATTGATAAGAGAAGAATATAACCAATAGTAATCGATTGTTCCTCACAATTTCCCTCATGAATGATGTAAAATACTTGGGTATCGTTAGCATACTGCAACGTTGGATAAATGTCCATAGTTCGGATAAATCAGGAGCTTTCTTCATCAGAATAAATTTCATATAAAAGTATTACATAATGTGACATTTTTTCACAACAGAGGTGGAGACGAAGTGCAACGAATTAATATTAGTTTCAGAACTGTGTATATCTGGAAGAAGCAGGATCGAATTGGTCTCTAAAAGAAGTTGAACACAACAAATATTCCAAGGTGACGATAGACCGGAAGCTCCAACTCAACAGACGTGGTATAAAATGTGGCAGTTAAAGTCAAATAATTTTATAACGAATTTAATTAAATGTTTTCGACCTATCAGAAACGAGGAAATCATAGTAGAGTAGAATATCAATTGAAAAAAGAGAGCCTCGGAGAAGAGCTTATAAGTATAAGATTCAGGAAGTTTAGATGTTAGTAAGAGATTTATGATTCAGTATCACTAAGCCAACTAAAGACGAAAGTGCAGATACAGGTTACAGGGTAATCAGTTATGAAAAAACGTCACTGCTGATATTCTTCAGATAATCCAAAGAAGTCAGTTTGTATTATCTGTAAATATTAAGTTGTAATGAATATATCGTAACATTGTTTAGAATCAAATATCTTATCACTTAATGTATCACAAAACGCTTTAGTTATTAAAGAGCTTATTTCCATTTTAGAATTGTGTCGTAGTGAATGATTTCATTTTAATAATCCAGCGACATTAATGTCGGCGTATTACAGGACGTCAACATTAATTCCCACCACGAACCTTTCTGCTTTTACCATCCATAATAATGTTTAGATCTAATCTGCTGTAGTTGGAAGCCGTGTATACCGGAATATTCTGTTCACAAATTTGCATGTACTGGAACAAAAATTTTCCGTTGGGGGAGAATCTGTAAAAAGAATTATAGCGGCCGTAACACAAAAGAGGGCCTGTGATATATTTAGAACAGCGCGATGGCGTGCGACCAGCATAGACGCTAATTCGTGACGTGCCATTATGCGGTGGGAGAGGTTTTTGCAGCTAAACTCATTACGGATGTGAGCGCGGCTGGTCCTGGGGGCGCGGTAATTTGCGGGTGGCCTACAAATGGCTCCGATGAGGCTTGGTCCCAATGGCCGCCGCGCTTAAGACGTTTCGGTAATTCGATTGCCTTGCAAAGCTATCGCTCGCTTCCCTCACCTCCCTTCCCAACCCTACTCTTCGAGAGTTGTTCGAGTATCGATTTCCATTGTTCTCGGAAGCGGAAAGGTACGGAGGCCAACAATTTCTGATCCCGGACTCTGATATTGCACCAAGATCTTTGTCAAATGTATTACAATAAAAATATAGTAACAAATATTTTCATTAGTATATTGTAATGAATTTATTTAATACCGGAATTATGGATAGTACGGGGTCAATTAAACCTCACATTTTCAATCATTTTAATTATAGGAAAAAATCAAGAAAAATTAAGACAAAAATAAACAAATAAGTGCGATGATTTTAAATTTGACAATAAAATGATTTTTGTAAACGACAGAACGTATGTGGAATTTACTTTAATATAGGTTTTAATGACCGTTTTATACTTAAAAAAATTTTAGGTTTTCTAAATGGACTTTTTTCAATGGCTCAAAACACAGAAACGAAATCAACGCTACTTATAGATTTATGCAGAAACACTCATAAATACTCACATGAGCCAAAATCGATGCTAGAACTTTTCTGATTCTCTTCTGTTCTTGACGTCCAGTTTTCATTATTGATGAATGGTAAAGGCCTAAATTTAAAATGAAAAATATACGTCTGTTTTGAAAATGACAAATAAGAAAAATAGTCAAATACAGACAAAATAAGTGGTGATATAAATACCACTCAAAGTTTCTGGATACCTTGTTTCTTTCTTCAGCTACTAGTAAAAACTAAAAACACAGGAGCATAGAGCGACACAACCGCACAATAAAGTTGACAAATTTAAATTCTTTTGACACGAAAAATGGATTTCACTGCATTCATCTAATGTCAAAGACAGACATTGTTAATAGACGTTTAATAGAGATATCAATTTGCATTTTTTTAGCAGTAAATGAATTAAATTACTGAGAAAAGCCCGAATGGAATAAGATTGAAATTCAATCAATATAATAAGTATATTAAAGGACACTATGCACAATACTGGTCTCTCGGTTCTCCTCGTGGAAACGGGATCTCACTAGGAGAACGAAAAGCCTAGTCCCCTTCACCAAACGAGACCTACGTCTGGCAAGTTATGGCTAGGCAAAAATAAGATAATTTAGTAAAGGAAACAGGAAAGTTTTTTCGGGTTCGAGAGTGCCCTAGCACTCAGGCTCAGGGAAGGGAATTTTATTTCGAACACAACACTTGTAGTTTGAGAGAAAAGTTTTAATAATGGAAAATAAGCAAGACCTAGGGCGTCCGCTTTCGTTGAGCGTCTAAGAGTGTCTCTCTTGATTTCTTAGAGCTTCTCGAGGTGCGGAAATTCATTCAATATATCAAATCCAAAGTGAGGATCCTATAGTAATTAATAAATGGCCGCCAAAAGGTAGAACATAGACAGTTTTTTTTGGTGCCTTGTATTTTCACGCCTGAAGCAAAATGTAAGGAGACACTTCTTGCGATTTTATATGACTTAAGGCAAACATTGTCTATTCTTCATCCGGTTTCGTCTTAAACTCATCCTCGCCGAAGTACAAATTTGTAATACAATTTAATGATCTCAAAATATCATTACACTGGAAACGCTCAAGAATTCATTTTAATTGAGGGTGCATAAATAGTAAAAACACATTAAGTTAAATTTACAGCCGTTCAGGAAGACACTCTGTATAAAAAGTAACGCATCAATTTGTTCAGTTATGATACTAGGTAAAATAGTAAAGACACGAGTTCTTTCAGACAAGGGACGTTCTCAAAACGTGAAAGCAGGAATAATCCAGATTTACAAGCCCCATGTTAATGTGAAATAATATCAAACCAAAGGTTAAAATAATTTCTAGAAGCGCAAATTTTCTGCGCTAGTCGCGACTTGAGACAAGACTGATTCGACTATTTCAAACTTGCGACTTCCTGGATCACGGGAGTTAATAAGAGTCAGTCACGAGGTGGAGTACGAGCGGTGCAGTAGGACATGATAGTCGGCGAGGACACGTAGTTAGAGAGAGGTGATAGCGATGAGTAAGCATAAGGAGAGTATTACCACCTCATCCCTGCAGCCGACCACGTCATAAGAGCATCACTACATCCAAATATCGGAGCGGAGAATTTTCCCATCAGACATCAAACAAGGTTATAGAGTAAATACACGAAAATTATCATTATAAAATGACATTTTCAGTCTTCCATTAAAATATTTATTTACGTTTCCTTTCTTTTATGGGCCAAAAACTTTCCCTGATATAAGAGTCTCGCGTTTGTTTTTATTTTTGTTTGTAATTTATATATTTTTTAAAAAATTATACAATTTTCAATTATCTACACGACTTGTCTTTTATTTATTACACGTTTATGGCCTAAGTGGGTCTTGTTATAATTAATATAATTTATTTATCACATAACAAAATCAATTATTTCTGAGAAAAACAAGACTGAGTTATGGTAGACATTCTAAACCTACCTCTCGAAGGATTCTCAAAACTACTACAGAAAATATGAACAAAATGCTAACAAATGTCATAAGGTGATTTTTAACAATGTAATACGTCATTTAGTGACTAATGAATCAGAAATAGGAATGAAAAATTCAATTCGTACAATAAATATATCCGGCGACATTAAGTTTAGAACGTGACATATGCAAAAAGACTAGAAGTAATTTATGTAGGCATGACTTTATTATAAATGAGACGAGAACTACAGTAATAGCAGGTCTATTACTGTAGTGTTGTTAAATTAATTTATTGATATAATAAACGTCCAATGAGAAACTGCAGATGTAAAGAGGTAGAACATAGTGCAAAGAAATAAATATTGGAGAAGACTGAGTCGACAGTGAGGAACCCCTCCAAAAGGAACTAAACTTTTAAAATAACACCTGGATGAAATTCAAGTCTAGATGGGAAAACGCAATAGCGCTTTCTGAATCACCTGACTGAAGCAACAATGATTGCACAAACGTCGTGTGTTTTTAATTTTAACATTTTATACAGCTATTTATTTATACAATTAAAATCTTCTTGCACTAAATAGAGCTTTTCGAAATGAAATATCATTATGAACGGCTCTGTCATTGTAATAGATGTCATAATTTTAATCATGTATGCTGAAATAAATCTATATCTCCAGCAGCGCTAATCCCCTTTAAGAGCAACATGTATAAATGCCGCATTTTTCTGTTTGAAAGTGACAAAACAAACACAATTCTCGATATATAATGTTTTCACGATCGTGATAAATGAGAGATCATATTTAATAAATAATACAGAAAACGGAGCCTGAAAAAATTGGTTCTCAATGTAATATAACTTCCTAAATACATCAGCGATATTCTAAAATGCTGTATTCGAAATATACCATGAAAGAATTTAAACATTATTTCACAAATGTGTGTGTCTTGAACACAATGAGATATCTTCCAAATACATTGCACCGAGCGATTAACTGACTTAATACAACCGATTTCATCAGTTAATAAACTGAGAAACGGCGTTCTATTAATACTTTAAAGGTAAAATAATATGAGAAATAACATTAAAATGTATCTAAGACTTACGTAAATTATAATATATGGTGAAAAATTACCTATAGATGCCTTTGTAATCCCATTAAGTCCCTATTGTATGTGTCAGATAATAATAATTGGAGTATAAATTCACATTATGAACATTTAAAAGTGGACAGTGGCAGAGTGTCTTCCATAAATTCCTTTAATCAAATAAGAAAGAACATAAATGTAGATCAACAGTCATAAGGCTAATAAAAAAAACTTCTCATTGGAGAATACTCTACAAATTTTCTTAAACATACATATTACAAAAGAACTTTCTACATCGGAATAGTCGGCAAGCTGCCTGCTAATCCGGTCAAGGCACGGCGAGGGCAAAGCTGCGATCCCACAGCTAATCCCTCTCCCACCATCGGAAGGGCGTGGGACAAGTACCAAATCCCCGACCTATCTGATGCAGGTTTTTATAGGGTTTTCCCTGCTTCACTTTTAGGCGAATTGCCGGGTAGGATCCTCAAACCATAGCCGGGTACCCTAGTTAACCCTTGGCTACCTTACACTACCCTCGCGCATCCCCCCTTTCTAATCCATTCCTATGCTATTAAAGGAGAGTTACCACCACGTGAATTACCCTGAAATGACCAAAAAAAGAATCAAATGAAAAGTGTCTGCGAGGGCTATTCTCTCGGCGGCAGAACCTTGTAGGAGATACGGAAGGGGCTACCTTTGGGGATACCTTTTCCTCTCTCCGTTTTTAAACTAAGGTTCCCACAAGCCGAGGCATCTCGGCCTGTTTTGAGAGGTGTATATTCCGGGGCCGCAGATATTGGGAATACGGTAAGAGTTGATCTTTGTTCCCATTGGAACAGTCGGCCACCTGCCTCCTAAACTGATCGAGGCGCGGAGAAGATAATGTTGCGACCCCACAGCAAACCCCTCTGTCGCTATCGAAAGGGCGTGGGACAAGTACCCAATGTCCGACCTACCTGATTCAGGTTTTTCTAGGGTTTTCCCTGCATTTCTTTAGGCGAATGCCGGGTAGTATCCTTAAAGTATAGCCCGGGGGACCTAGTTAATCCTTGACTACCTTCCTCTACCATTCCGCATCCCCCATTTCAAATCCCTTCCTATGCTATTAAAGGGGAGTTGCCACCATGTGGATTACCCTCATGTAGCCTGTTACCCTGAAAAAAATGCAAATACGTTATGGCGAAACGAAACATTGAGAAGTTTTAAAACTGATGGGAATATCCCTTTAAAACTGTCATAACTGGAGTGATGTATTTTTATTTACGTTGTGTGTGCAAAAATGGCCAAATGAATTTGAATTCTGTTTTTCAGAAAGGTCGGAGTTGCGAAATACAGCCCGCCGAGTAAACGCAGTTTCATGGAATTATTTTACATGGCATAAAAAGTAGTCTGTCGAATACGTATGTACAAGTAGGATGTGTGACGAATTAAATATCGGCTTCAGTACCAATAAGGCAACGTTATTTTAAATATTTAGTTTTTACCTTGTATGAGACAAGTTTGTTATATATAAATTGGAGTATTCAAACATTTTCAGAATAAATAAGGCACAATGACGGAATATATCAATGTAAAAATATAAATATTATCGTAGACTGCTTAAATTTTTATTTATACAAAGCACTTTCCAAAAATTCCAATACTATACGAATCCAATGGTTATATATCACAACTTATTTGGTATATAAAATATAAAAAAATTGTTAGTTTTATTAATGAGTGATATAAGTTGAGATTTGAAACAGTTGTAATTAAAAATATTCTTTAATAAGTAAACATAAAGTTTCGTTTTAAAAAAAATAAGAGTTGACAACTAAATTATTTGTTAAATCTGCACACATACTGCTATTGCACGTACAACAAACACGTGTAAGACGTTCAAATCACAAGCAAGGGCGTTGTAGAGTTATATACTGTGTTCGTTGTATCCAGTTACTGCAGCGCTTTTGCGTTGAGCCCCGAATAGGTGCAGATGATTGATCTCCGATTTTCAATCTTCGAAATAATTCGCAAATATCTCACTCCTGTTATCACATATGACTATCAGCCCTCTTAAGTCTGTGATCTAGTGGGAGGAGTATGTTAACAATACATCTAGGAAAGGTTTTGAAGTCTCTAAATGAGAATCATGAGAATATTATAATGGGTGCTCATAATCAAAAGAAATAGTCTGTAAATATTTCATATGAAACGGTACCATCGGCACAATAGGAAGTTTTTATCTTTTGCTATTAAAATTTTGTTCAATCTATACAAAACTTTTAATTTTTTTTTAATTAAAGATTTTTTTTAAAAAAATTTTCATGTTCCGGTATATAATTAGAAAATAACATATGTATCCTACTGACAAAACAAATTGTCTCAATATGTGAATACAATTAATAAATTCAATATATAAAGGAATAATTATTTGCATTATTTGATATGTCTGTGACAATTAATGAAGGCTCCTACCAAATGCAAAATCAAAAAATATTCCTGAAGAAATTTATTAAAAATTTTACTTATTCTTGGTGGCTGATAGGAGAAAAGTCGAGTACAATAAAAATATAATCCTTATTTACTTCAGAAGATTTAGAAGTTCGATACATACAGAATAATGCATTGTGTTTCAACGTGTTCAATCGACTGTAGTGAATGGCAGTTATTGGGACTGTGACAGGTGCTGACAGAAAACTTCACTCTACATTTGGTATGTGTGTTTATTTCTCCTGGGGGCTGAAATGATGCCGCGACGGAACGCAAAATGTCAAGTCTCGCTCAGAGAATTGGTTCAGAGAAGGTTTACTATCCCCTGCAGGTATCTATCATCAGAAGACCTTTGCCGCAGCAAGTGTTGACTCTTTTATTATTATTTATTCATCCTCGTGGTGTCATCTACACTTTAACAGAATAGATAGGGAATTGATAGGGGAATGCGGGATGAAGATCAAGGAAGCCAAGTGTTAACTAGAGCCTAATCTTAAGGGATCGTACCCTAAAAGAGATGGAAGTAAATCTGAGAACACCTGCATCAGGTAGGCTTGGCTCTTGGTACGTGTGCCTCGAACAGTTTAGGAGCAAGCTGGCCGATTGGCTTAAAAGAAACAGTGAACAACTCATACTGCATGCCCAAGGTCTGCGATCAAAACAGACCGAGGTACGTCAGAACTTTAGTTCAAAATTATGCAGAAAAGAAGGCATCCTCAGATGTAGCTGGATCGTGCTCTTCAGGGAGATTCCACCTTCGAAAGCTGAAACCAGCTCCCACAGGCTTCCCCTTTTTTGACAACGCATTTATGACAAATATTTACTACTAGCTGGGTGCCCGGCGTTGCCCGAGATGTCATTTACCTATAACCAGCCATAAGACTCCAATTTTGGTTACTTTTGCGCTATTTTTATGTAAAGCTCCTCGAACCCTATCCCTAAATGTGCTAACCTCCCATGCCGAAGGGGGATGAAGTCATTGACTAAATATATCGGCCGTTTTTACATGTTAGAAGATGACCACCCCCACAAATATGGGATAATGAAAATGAATGTATTCGACGCAAAAATCGGCCGATTACATTGTCTGAAAATTTATTCCCCCGCCCAACACCTCCCAAACCCGTCGCGTTACCCCCCCAGGATTGTCACAATTAGATTCAGCGACATTCATAGTCTCGGAATTGATTCGAATCTCGGTTGTTTTTGCGGGATTTTATTTAACGTACCTCCACCCCACCCCTAAGCTTGCTCCTCTCCCAGGGGTTAAATTATACACAAACAACATCGGTATAAATACTTTCAAAGTAATTAACCCCAGGAAATAATTATCGCAAATATCGACCGTTTAACATGTTTGAAATTTTTCACCCCCGACCACTCCCGCTTCGGGGACTAAAACGGTCAAGTTTAATGTCGTAATTAAACTCAGTGACAATCCTGATAGTTTCTGGCTTATTTTTATCTAATGCTACTTCCACGCCAACTCTTAAGGGTGCACCCTTCCGAGTCCGAAAGGGGTTGAAATTATACACAGAGAACATGTAGGGAAATTTTATTAATCTAATTCATCCCGAAATATATTTAATCGACGCAAAAAACAGCCGGTAACTCATCCCAACCCATCCGATACCCAAGCGTTGTCCAGATTGTCCTAAATAAATTCAGGGACATCCATGACCTTCGATTTGACTCGAATCTCGGTTGTTTTCCCGTTATTTTCAAGGAAATTAATTAAACTCAGTGACAATCCCGATAGTTTCTGGTTTCTATTTATGTAATGCTACTTCACGCCCACCCTTAAGGGTGCACCCTTATGAGTCCGAAAGGGGTTGAAATTAAACACAGAGAACATGTAGGGAAATTTTATTAATCTAATTCATCCCGAAATATATTTAATTGACGCAAAAAACAGCCGGTCAACTCATCCCAACCCAGCCGATACCCGCGCGTTGTCCAGATTGTCATAAATAAATTCAGGGACATCCATGACCTTCGATTTGACTCGAATCTCGGTTGTTTTCCCGTTATTTTCAAGGAAATTAATTAAACTCAGTGGCAATCCCGATACTTTCTGGTTTCTTTTTATGTAATGCTACTTCACGCCCACCCTTAAATGTGCACCCTTATGAGTCCGAAAGGGGTTGAAATTATACACAGAGAACATGTAGGGAAATTTTATTAATGTAATTCATCCCGAAATATCTTTAATCGACGCAAAACACAGCCGGTCAACTCATCCCAACCCAGCCGATACCCGCGCGCTGTCCAGATTGTCATAAATAAATTCAGGGACATCCATTACCTTCGATTTGACTCGAATCTCGGTTGTTTTCCCGTTATTTTCAAGGAAATCCCCTCCAGCTCCACCCCTATCATGCCTACAAACAACATCGGTAGAAATACTATCAACGTCAATGGTCCAGGCATTTATTTATTCCACGCTAATATCGATGATTTAATATGTTATGAAATTTCCACTCCCGCCTCTCGGGGCTAAATGGGCAATTTGATGCTATAATTGAACTGGACAACATCCATAACCTTGGATTTTACTCCAATCTCGGTTGTATTCGCGTTATTTTATTGCAGCGTTCCTCCACCCAACACCTAAAAGTGCTCTACTGATAATCCCGACCCGCTTCTGGGGTTGGTAGACGCGTCTCAGCCCAACAGACGGTAGAAACACTATCAATATTTGTGACCCCTAATAATATTTATCCGACGAAAATATCGACTGTTTTAGCATGTTTAAATATTTCAACCCCCGTCCGTCCCCGATTCTGGAGGTGGTAGACGCGTCTCACCCCGACAGTGTTTGTTTCCTGGTCGCAAAGAACACGTGTACGAAATTATGTGAAATTTTCTCCAGCGGTGTAGATTTGTATAACGAACATACAAATATACAAATATACAAACATACAAATATACAAACATACAAACATACATACATACATACACTCATTATTTATAAAATTAAACGTCGTTATTAATTGATACAACATCGGTTAAAATAGTATGAACAACACCACCCCTAAATCTTCCCTTTTCCCGTGGTGGATGGGTTGAATTTTTACTCATATCACATCGGTAGAAACACTATAAATCTAGTTTACCCATAAACACATAACATTTTGGCAGTTTTAGAATAATAGACAATTCTCACCCCCAGCCCTAAGCAAGCTCACCACTAATGTCTAAAGGGATTTATATTTTCAACAACATCCGTTGAAATAGTATTCACGTAATTCTCCTCCAAGAACGCGCAAGAACTGACTATTTATCTTCCCTTCCAACCCCCACCCTTTCGGGTTAAATGGGCAATTAAAAATATTTATCCGAAATAAACTCACTGGCATCCATAACCTTCGATTTGACTCCAAACTCGGTTGTATTCGCGTTATTTTTCTGTAAAGCAACTCCACCCCAAACCATATGGGTGCCCTTTTCTCAGGGCGTAGGAGATGAATATTATATTCAGATAACATCGGTAGAAACACAATCAATATCTTTGACCCCGAAAATATTTATCCAAATCTAATACCTGCAGTTTCAGCATGTTTAAGTATTTCAACCACCGTCCACCCCCGCTTCTAGGGTTGGTAGACGCGTCTCACCCCGACAGTGTTGTTTTCCTGGTCGCAAAGAACCCGTGTACGAAATTTGGTGAAATTTGCTCCAGCGGTGTAGATTTGTACTCTCCACCCCAAACGCTAGGGGTGCTCTTTCCCTAGGGTGTAGAGGTTGAAAATTATATTCAGATATCATTAGTGGAAAGACTATAAATACCTTTGACCCCTAAAAATATTTATCCGACTGAAATATCGACTGTTTTAGCATGTTCAAATATTTCCACCCCCGTCCACCCCCGCTTTTGGGGGTGGTAGGCGCGTCTCACCCCGACAGTGTTGTTTTCCTGGTCGCAAGGAACACGTGTACGAAATTTGGTGAAATTTGATCCACCGGTATAGATTTGTATTCTCCACCCCAAACTCTAAGGGTGCCCTTTTCCCAGGGTGTAGGGGATGAAAATTATATTCAGGAAACATCGGTAGAAACACCATCAATATCTTGGACCCCTAAAAATTATTATCCGACTAAAATATCGGCTGATTTAGCATGTTTAAATATTTCAACCCCCGTGCACCCCCGCTTCTGGGGGTGGTAGACATGTCTCACCCCGACAGTGTTTGTTTCCTGGTCGTAAAGAACACGTGTACGAAATTTGGTGAAATTTGCTCTAACGGTGTAGATTTGTATATCGAACATACAAATATACAAACATACAAACATACAAACATACAAACATACAAACATACAAACATACAAACAAACATACAAACAAACATACATACACTCTTTTTTATTTATAAGATTACCTACAAATAATATATTTTTCAGCAATGTTTTATAGTATGCAAGTAATAAACTAAAACTGGAACTGTGATTAATTGAGATTTGAATAAATTCCTATTTCATGGCTCATTATGCGTTCTCAAATAAGTATTTAAATTATAATTAAAATGTGAGTGCGAATTTTATTTTAAAAATATATTTAAATGTGGCGTTGTGCCATATATTTAAAAATGTCTCCTTTACTATACACATGTACGTATACCACTGTGAACAAAAAGTAAGGTCAATTTATTTATAAAATATAAATTCTTCATTTATTCTTCAACATCAATTTCACCCCCGTAAAAGTAATCCCCGTCCGATAAAACGCACTTTTTCCAACCCTTGATACAGTCGGAATAGTCTTTTTCCGGTATAGCCTTCAAGACCTTCTTCAATTCGGTTTTTATCTCATCAATCGTGTCAAAACGGCATTCCCGCATTGGTCTTTTGAGTTCGCTGAATAGTCAGAAGTCGCACGGAGCCAAATCAGGCGAATACGGTGGTTGCGGAACGATATGAGTCGAGTTTTTGGCAAAAAAGTCGCGAAGAATCAATGCAGTATGACATGGTGCATTATCGTGATGAAGGAACCAAGAATTGTTCGCCCATAATTCCGGCCGTTTCAGACGAATAGCTTAACGCAAACGACGCATAACGCTCATATAATATTCTTCGTTGACAGTTTGGCCCGGCGGAAGGAATTCATAGTGCACCACACCACGATAATCAAAGAAAACTGTCAACATGACCTTGATTTTCGATCGACTTTGCCGTGGTCTTTTCGGTCTTGCTTCACCTTTTGCACGATATTCGCTGGATTGGTCGGCGGTTTGAGGGTCGTATGCGTAAATCCAAGTCTCGTTTCCAGTAATGATGCATTTCAAGTGGTCCTGATAGTCATACAGCAAAGTTTCACACACATAAACGCGACGCTTTTTTTCCAAAAGTTGAGCGATTTTGTCACCAATCGAGAATTGACGTGTTTGAGACACAAAACATTCTTCAAAATGGGTTGGGCTGAGCCAAATGATATTCCAACACTATCAGCGAGATCTCTAATTGTCCACCGACGATTTTCAAGCACCAAATCTGAGATATTTTGAACGTGGCCCTCGTCGGTAGACGTTGATGGTCGTCCAGAGCGCGGTTCGTCTTCAACGCGTTCTCGGCCCTCTTTGACCTCGTTGTACCTCTTATAAACGTATTTTTGTGCCATAGTTTGATCACGAAAGGCTTTCCGCAACATTTTCAAATTGTCGGCACAAGAATATTCGTTCCGCAAACAAAATTTGATCCAAGTTGCTCAAAAAAATCACCAATTGCAAAAATCTAAAAAATCACTATATGTTGTTTACAAAAACACGTGTAACTCGGAGATAATTAAACCTTCTAACAAAAAGACGCTTGCCAAATATTATAGACAGTCCTACCAACCTAGGAAAAAAATTACCTGCCTTCCTAATACCCGGGAGTTTTTAAATCACAATTTCACCTTACTTTCTGATCACAGTGGTATATATATATATATATATATATATATATATAATATTTGGGGAATACATTAAGGAATTGGAACTAATTTGGTGACAAAGTCACATTCCAACTTGGATAGTGAGGAAGGATAGAAATATATAGGAGGATTACGCTTCATGTGAAATCATAAGCTCAGGCGTAGAATCACGCTCCTAATACTTCATTCACTCTACTCTATCCATTTCTCCACTAAACAACTATTTATCCATAATAAGACTGGCTATATTTGCGTTGTCAGAAACTTGTACCGGTGGCCGCGATGGTAAAGGTGTCTGTGTACTGAGCAGATCACGCAGGTTCAAATCCTGCCTGGGTCAAATATTTTCAGTCTTCCCTCCTTCTTCCATCATTCTCCCTGCTTTGAACATATGTTTTTCTAGATGCGTGATTCGACGCCTGAGCATATAAATTCATATCAAGCGTAATCCTCCTATTTCTTCTATTTATTTCTATCCTTCCTCACTATCCAAGTTCGAATCACTATATATATATATATATATATATATATTTATAAATAATTTCTTATCATCAGATACTCGGAAAGTCAGACTGTGTTTGAGAGCAGAATGTGCCCAGTTACTCGGACAATCAGTGTGTGTGTGTTTGGAGTCTTGACGAAACGGACAAAGTATAGATGGTCAGCGAGCGGTATAAAGTCATCAAACATATTGATATTCAGTGAAGCAGAAAAGCGCCGAAAATGTTTCAAAGAAGAGAATAGAATCCGTGCTATGGTCTGCCAGTGAAATAGTGTTCTACATAAAAATTAAAAGAAATCACTTGTGCACGAACCAGAGCAGCTCAAACTAAAATGTATGTAAGAAAAAACAAACTTTCATCTGTAAACCTTTACGCAAATATCGTTTACTGCCAGATTTCTATAACTTTGCTAGATTTATCTAACTTTTCAGATTTTTAATAGTTTTTTGTTATTGTTAATATAAATTCATTTTTATTGAATTTATTAGAGGCCCGATAAGCGGCCCTGAAATTAAGATTTCCCATAAAAACTGAGGCATTAACTTAAAATGTAAAATCATCGAAATCCAAATTTGTCAAATAAATAATTTTTGTTATATTTTTAAATATTTGGTTTAATTTCGATTTACTTCCTTTATTCATTTAATTAATTTTGTGTATACCACATAATTAATTTGTCTCTAACGTGGTGACTTGTTTCATTTTAATATTTTGAATATTACATAATTTGGCTGCATCGTGTTGGCATTTTATTATTAAAATACTTTTGATTATTACAATATATATATATATATATATATATATATATATATATATGTATATATATATATATTAAATCAGAGTTTTTAATACTTGTAAATTTAATTACAATATACTTATTAACAAAAAAAACTGTCGTTTTTCTTTGGGCTGCAGTGGATTTAATCTACAACTTTGTATAATGAAATGTGTTTCATTCCAGCATGTGTAATTATAAAATGAGATATTCTGTCTGCTCAACGTTATGTGGGCAAAAGTACTATTGAAAATTATAATAAAACACAGAGCTGCTAATTTTTCTGTTCATGACGTGCTTATTGGAATTATTGAACATAAAATTTGATAGTTGGACATAGAACCCGGGGTAACGATGTTACCGCAACATCGAGGGCCCAACTCCGCTTGGCTTCAAATACTCTAAGATACTGCGTGGCAATTCTCGTACGAATAAAAACGGACTCATCCAGAAAATTCAGTCCATCAAAAAACCTGTAACATAAAACTCAGCTCAAAAACTTCAATTAAAATTGAGCAATACTAAGTGCTCGTATCCTATCAATACGCATACTATCTATGTGTCCTATATGACCGATCTCTGTCAAACCCAGCTCTCTCCCCTATGTTTAAACAGTTTTGTCTCTCCTCTTCTGAAAATCCACACAATCACTAAAATTTTATTTGTTGAGGAATAACAAATTTTCCCATCAGAAAAGTATCAGTATCAACCATTTTTCATAACTGACGTCCATCAATTCCTGATTACTTTTTATTATTATAATATTATAAATTTTTCAATAGAACCTAATTCAATATTCCGTTATTTAAACGCCAATTAATTAGAAACCTATATATATAAACTCAAACATTGAATGCAATTTTCACACTGCTTCTCAATTCGTATATTCATTTTTCTGCTATTGTTCTACTTTTAAAGAGATACATCAACAATTCCCGAAAAACACTAAATTTACGATCTAAAGTAATGTAGACTGTAACAAAATAGGTCGCGCGATTCGCTAACTGGGTAATTCATAACATTTTAACTGTCAACCAACAGGTTGGTCTCACAGCTGCGTTGTGGCACGAAACGCTCATGTTCGGATGTTCTATTTATGTTTACGTGAAAATCACGGAAATAAATTATCATCTTACGTAAGTCTTTCAGTCTAAAGTGTACGGGTGATCACATTCGTATTTACAGAATAATATGAAAGTTAGGTGTAAAATATTTACAGGTGAATATAAATGCCAACAATTTACTTTTTATCAATAGTTTTCTTTATTGGTGATAGAAAACTTTGTTGTGTACATATTTTTCGTCTTAACTGATCATAGTTTAATTAATAAATTATTGAACGTGTTATAGAAAGGCGGAAAGAAGAGAAACATCAGCCTATTTATTCCATTAAAAACTCATGAGTCTATAACAGCGGTATTCCAAATGAATAATCAACCACAATTCTTCTCAATTCCCTCCGATTTTAGAAACATAACTGTTACACTGGACCTGCCTGTAGATATTTATCAAACGCGTAAATAAGAATAAATGAGGACCGAAAGCATACATGAGAACCAAATATATAAAAACCAAAATATATATGCTTTATATGCTTAGTTCATCTATTTCTTGTGTTTTATTAATACCTACAGGTAGGTCGAAAATGTAGCACTTAAGGTTTAAAAATATTTTCAGTTACTCTGGTATGTAATCTAGGAACAAAAATTTAAAATATTGAACTACAGTCATGATTTATACTGGAATTTTCTCTAGAATATTAATTCATTTATTCAAGCATTAGAGTCAATGGAACAGAAGAATTAATGTATTATTATAGTACTGATTTAAATATAAGATAACCTATATATTTATAGCGAGTCAAATAGCGGAACATAATAATAAAGTTTGAGCCGCTAACAAATAACAATTTGGGAAATACTTTGGGCGTTTCTAGAAAGAAAAATCAAAAGTTAAGAATAAATAAAGACAAAAAATTGATAGCTTTCTAGATTGAGTAGAAAATATATTTCAAGTTTTGACTGTACTCATAATCCCAATATCCAGGATAATTTACGAGCATCAATAGCAAGAAACAAAATTTTTCCGGGATTATTAGAAGGTATTTAAGGACGTATCCGCTATAAAACGAGGCAATTAGGAGTCCATTCAGAGAGAAAGACGCAATTCAGAGTTCTTTCAGGAAGAGACTGTAAGGGACATTACTATTCAGAGTTGATACAGCGAGGGAGTGCAAGGCTTTCATACAGAGTGATAGTTTTAGTGCGCATATGGAATAGAGGCTACGAGTGAGTTTCCTTTTGCTCTATGAGAATAGACCCTCTTTAGACACTATGCCAAGCATAATTTAAACCAAAAAGTTTAGAGAAGAAATGACTTGAACATTATTCTGATTAACAATGGTTCATAACCCACGCAACGGGTTAAAAAATATTATTTTATTCATAATTTTCATTAATTAAGCAATATTATTGCTGTTACTCAATTGTAAATTCATAGTCAATGTGTTTTATATAAATTAATAAATATTATTTCCATTCCATACACAAAATTAGTAAAATTGAAAGGAACTGACATTTCTGGAACAGATAATATTCCATTATATTGATGATAATTTAAAATGGAACCACAGTTAATAGTCTCATTTCAAAATGCTTGAAATATTGAATCTACCTACCACTTACGTAATAAACCCTTGAAACGTTGTACACTTGTTTGCAACCAACAGTCAAAATTAATTATACGAAACCAGAAAACATTATGATCTTAGAATTAATCTGTTTGACTGTAGACTGTTGCTTTCATTAGTAACTTATATAAATGAAGAAAAAGTTTCCACCCGGGTAAAACAGCGATTGTAACGCGGCGCTTCGACGACCAAATGCACTGTCTAGAAAATGCATTGGTCGTCGAAACGTCTCTTTATAATCGCTGTTTTACCCGGGTGGAAACCCGAGAACTTTTTATTCAAGAAATACACCGGGAAAGCCTTCAATCATATATAAATGACTTACGTGTAAATGTAAAGAATATTAATAACTTTGATGTAGTTGTCAAACAATGTAAAATGTTTACTTGTCACCAACTCTATTTATAGATTTTTAAAACGGTTTGTATTCGACATATGAACAATAAAATCTCTCGTTTTTATTCGTGACACTATATTTGTGTCCTGTTGAACTTTATATTTAACAGTTTTGGTATAAAATATATAAATCAATAAAATAATTATTTTTATATGTACTCAAAGGAGTAAAAATCCTGGGAGTAATTGAAAGGGGATAAGTATGAGTTAAAGAAGTTTCAGCACCAAAGGGAATATCCCAAACACTGCCGAATATTTCTCCCTGTGAAACAGCATTGAAATTTTTACAAATGGAAATAAAAATGCCAGAGAATGTAAAAATAATTTTAGTACGTGAATAAACTTGAAAATATTTAGCTACGCCTAACGAGTTATTTCAATTGGTGTCAAAATTTGAATAGGAATCTAGTCAAAGACAAGTACATGAGTTAATGTGGAGGGTATAGCGACGATGGAGGCGAGGTGACATATTTTAAAAGATATTGCACAAGCAAGGAAGAAATTATTAAGCAGACATTAATACAGTAATTCAAATATTGATTAATTAAGTAATTAAATTCTCTCTATTCTGTTAGATTCGATTATGTTTCGAATTCTTGTTTTACTTTTATTGAATCTTATTATTTCTAAGTATGATTTTCACAGTGATTGATGATCTGATAACAAAGTTTTATTGTGGTTTTTTTTCAAGAATATAAGTGCTCAAAAGAGCCTGTGAGCGATAGTAATTCATTAAAAATCCGGTTGGTTTCTTGTTTCCGAGACATGCAACTGACCGCTGTAACTACAATTTTATTTTGATTTGTTTAGGTTCCGACATCTAACTAAACATCTAATGTCTAGGCAGCTAATGGCACGTAACCCGCAATACACTATGTAAAAAAAAATGCTTTATAGTTTTAAAACTTGAGTAAACATTCGAACAAATTAGTTATTTTGAGAATCCCGTGATCCAGTGTAATTATTTACATAATTGTAGAAGATGTGATGCATTTCCGGCTCATTTACAAAATTAAATAATAGGTTTATTATTTTCTTTCTTCAATTCGAACTTTCATCCAAATACATTAACAAAATTAAATTCTTACAGTTATGCAATTTAAATTAAAAAATTAAAGGAATTCATTCATACATTTTTCATGAATATACGTCTGCGAGGGCTATTCTCTGGCTTGCAGAACCTTGTAGGAGAGACAGGAAGGAACTACCTTTGGGGATGTCTTTTCCTCTCTCCGTTTTTGAACTAAGGTTCCCACAATCCGAGGTACCTCGGCCTGTTTTGAGAGGTGTATGTTCCGGGGTCACAGACCTTGGGCATACGGTAAGAGTTGTTCACTGTTCCCATTGGAACAGTCGCCAGCTGCCACCTAAACTGGCCGAGGTACGGAGAAGGGAATGCTGCGTTCCCACAACAAACTCTTCTCCCACTATCGGAAGGACGTGGGGCAAGTACCCAATGCCCGATCTACCTGATGCAGGTTTTGTAGGGTTTGTCCTGCATTACTTTTAGGCGAATTCCGGGTAGGATTCTTAAACTATAGCCCGGGGGCCCTAGTTAACCCTTGGCTGCCTTGCTCTACCCTTCCGCATCCCCCCTTTCAAATCCCTTCCTATGTTATTAAAGGGGAGTTGCCACCAAGTGGATTACCCTCATGTAGCCTGTTGTCCTAAAAAAAACATTTTTCATTAACTAAATAACTTATTTTCCATGAGAAAGTTATAACAATAATGATGCCTACCAGCATTTGTAATAAATTTTCCTTTCACCAATCCTCTCGTATAATCACATATCATTTGCGCCTACAATCTGCTTAATTTAATGAGTTTGATTTCCTATTTAACAGAACGTTTTCCAAAAACCCTACACACAACAAGTTTTTAGCTTTGATTTTTTCAGTTATTCACCCGTTTCTTGTGTTCTTTTAGAGTAACAGGCAGGCTACATGAGGTTAATCCACTTGGTGGCAACTACCCTTTAATAGTATAGGAAGGGATTTGAATGGGGGATGCGGAAATTTAGAGGAACGTAGCCAAGGGTTAACTAGGGCCCCCGGGCTGTAGATCAAAGTTCCTACCCGATATATGCCTAAAAGTGATGGAGGACAAACCCTAGAATATCTGCAGCAGGTAGGTCGGTCAGTAGGTACTAGTCCCACGTTATTCCGATGGCGTGAGAGGGGTTAACTTTGGGGACACAGCATTCCTTTCCCCGAACCTCGAACAGTTTAGGAGGCAGCTGGCCGACTGTTCCAATGGTAGGAGCGAACACTTCATTTCTTTTGTCCAAGGTCTGCGACCCCTGAACATACACCTCTCAAAACAGGTCGACGTTCCTCGGCTTGTAGGAACCTTAGTTCAAAAGCAGAGGAGAAGGCATCCCAAATATAGTCCTCTCCGTCTCTCCTGAAAGATTCTGCGTGCGAGAGTTAACAACAGCTCTCACAGGCTTTTCACGTCTTCAGTCACCTGGTTTTTCGGTGTGTCGTTCTTATGGCTCTTGCGGTTTTAATAACCTGACGAAATCAACAAAAATTGCGGTAACAACGTGGTCAGTCTATTATTTGGCCATTTATTTATCTAAGTAGAAAAACAATTCAACTTCCTGACATTTTGTACCAACTGTTTCTTAACTTGTTTTATTTAATAAAGTTTTACTTTATATGTAAATAACCTTAAAACTAGTTTATTAATAATTTTTTTAATTTAATTTATTTACAACGTTCGTATTTGTTGTTGCAATTTTCAATTATGTGCTTCGTTTCTGAGTTGCAGTCCGTCTTGATTAAATTTAACCGTTGACGTACAACAGTGCGAACATGGGATACATCAAACCAATTTGTAACCTGGCGAGCATCTCTTAGAGGCCATGAACTAGCACGTAAGGCGAATTCTTGATGCAGTGATGCATCCCCATTGCCCTGTCTGACAAAAGCCAATATCCTTCGAACTCCGTCCAGTCATTCAATTCCCTTTTACTGTGGATATCTGCCTCCATAGGCCCTCAAGAAGAAAAGCCTTGTCGATAGGCGGAGCTCTGTGTGCGCTGAAGGGACGAGCTCTTCGAAGCTGCTTCGCGTTGGAATTTCTGTCTGATACGTGACCTGCACTCGGAAGCCCCAAATCTTGTCTGGCATGAATTTCAAATGTGCCATATCGCAAATAAATATATATCACCCCAAACGTATCACGTTTTCTATGGATATTTCAATTCCTCAACAATACCTTTGACGGAACCGAAAGTTTATCTTTCTAGGCCATAAAGAAACTTTCAACTGTCTTCATACTTAACCAATTATTCTTTTTACGTATTTTCAACAACACACAACGTCTGTACTTTCCGATGTACAACAAAAATGAATACGTAATCACTAAATGACTTAAATCTTATAACTCTGGCCTGGTTATGGAATTACAGTTGTAATTTTAAAAAAATAAACGTGGTTTATCTCTTTGTAAATACAAATACTAGTATTTATATATTGTTAATCGGTATGATATATATGATACAATTATTATCTCAAACAATTATTAATTTCAAATTACAAGACCAGAAAAATCTGCGGCAGTGTCCGTCGGAATGCTTTCTAATACAATATTTCCTCAAATAATAATATGGTCATTTCGCAGTAGCTGATCTTAGGTTTTATTTCCATGATACTTAGATAAGTAGAAAATATTTTTTCGTTTTGCATTAATACTTCAGATGTAATTAATTTCACAACAATAATTTACGAATAAACTTTTTCTCATGGAATGTTAATTTCGTTTCCAATTTGAATTTCACTTTTACTAACATAACTCAGACATTGCTTATGAAGAATGATCTTTATTTACATTACTGATAGTCAGAAACATCACACGTAGAAAAACAAAATAGAACTATCAATAAAAAATAAAATTTGCATTTCAAGAGTTGCGTATCAAACGTCTTAAATTAGAATAGATACAGTGATTTATCTTCGTCTCGGATAAATAAAATTATATGTATGTGTGTACGTTACGCATACAAATTTAAACGTGTGGAGAAATTTTGACCAAAATTTGTAGACATGTTTGTTACCGCCGGGAAACAAACACTGTGGAAGTAAGGCACGCCTACAATCCCTAAGGGCGGGGATTGACGGTGGTGAAAACTTTAAATTGAGCAAAACTGCCGATATTTTTGTAGAATTTGTATTATTTAGAGGATGAGATTGATAGTGTTTCTCACAGTGTTTATTCATAATATCATACTTTTTCGTAAGGAAGCATGCTTACGCGTAAACAACTGAGATTGTTGTCGAATACAGCTATGGAAGTCGCTGAATTTCATTCCAATATTCAACGTGACTGTTAAGTTGTAGTTCAACCCCTGAGAGTGGAGTTTGTACGTATTTGAAATAGCTCCGAGTACACTCTGAAACGCGAGGAGCAATTTTTACTACACAAAGTAAATATCTAACTTACGATTCAGGAACAAACGCTGACGGGTAAAAAAAAATCCTAGCACGTGTATGTGTGGTGTTTGAAGGGATTTAACTTTAAAAATATTCTATATATAATGAAAAGTTTTCGGGGTCGCAGAGTTTGATAGTGTCATTTTCGTAGCTGTCAATGCCTAATTTCAACTATTAATGACAATGAAAGAGAGAAATTTTAGGCAACGGGTCGGTATGTTAGTACATAAAAATACTGCAAGCACTATCGATAATGGGTCTATTCCGGAGTGGTACCAGTCGCGGGGTTTAATTCTGGCATTTTACAATCCGGGTCAAATTGTTGTTTAGGCTTCATGTAAGGGGTGAATCATCGTTACATAATTATAATACGATAAAAGCATTATTAATGTCGAATCCGTCACTGAATTCAATTATGACGTTCAGCATGCAGGTGAAGTTGTAGATAAACCCCTATAAGTGGGTGTGAAACAATAGCCCTGGGGCCCTAGTTAAGCCTTGGCTACATTGCTCTACCTTTTCCGCATCCCCCTTTCACTCCCTTTCCTATGCTATAAGAGGGAAGTTGTCACTATGTAGATTGCCTTGTCTGCACCTTCTTCTTCTTCATTCCTGTGAACAATCTTAAACACGGTGAGGAATTTTTTTAAATCTTCGTACACTTCTCACATGCGATCGAGAAACTGACACGGAATGATTTAAACACCCATAGTACATTTAAGGATCTTTTAGGGTACTGGGAGTAATTTTGACTCTCTTAATGTATAACCCTTTTTTTAGACTCTCTCAAAGTCCGGTAGTATTAAATGTATCACAATTTTTTTAGACATTTAATGTTAATGTTTCCATTTAAGTTTCTTGACTCGATATACTGTGAATAATCATACTGGTAATGATTAAATTAAGATTACGTCAGCGTAGATAGGGTTAGGGGACACGAACAAGTAATGTTACAAAAAGTTAAGTTCTCGAAACTGTTTAAATCACGTTCTGACTAAGAAATTAGTATCTAAACAAATACTTTTCTGGGTTAATATATACATACCCGTGAAACGCCGGGCACCAACCTAGTATCAAATTAAATTTAGCGTAACATAAAAAATGTAATACGTATTTTCAGTAAATTACCATACTCCCAGTAATTCTGTGAAATTTTCTTAATGCTTTTGGTGTTTGATGTACTGGCCTAAGAAACAATTATTTATATTAACTCAGGTAGTGTCTACTTTTTTTAAAAAAAAAATTCTACACTGCAATCTGTCAGCACTATTTAACTCTCCGTTAGTCGTGACCCCTAAAGTAACGCGGTTAGTCGCAGGGGACCTAAGTTAACTATTTCGTTGTTAATCACTTTTCTGGAACAATTAATTTGAATATTTTCACAAAAATTCAACTTACGCATTTATACATAATTAATACATACAATTACAGTCTCCTTTAAGTAAAACTTGCCATTTATTCGAAATAGTAGTTAAAGAAAATTTACTTTATTATCTAATTTTCTAATATCACAATATAATATAGAATTATGATCATAAAATACTGAGACTCTAATTTTGTAAGGCAAACAACAGTTAAATGCTAGATAGATAAACATTTCCAGAATTCATGAAATATAATTGTTTAAAAACGCAGTTAGTTATTTATATGACTAATTTTTAATGATTTTTTTAAAGTATTCTACTTTTGTGAAAATGATGACGAAATTCTGATAAATAATATTTGTATATATAATATCAAATTCTAAATAATTACATTTTCGTTGAAATCAATACATGAATAAAATCTGATAAATTTTTTTTTTACTTTTTGACAAGGAATTCTTGGATATATTATTTTTGTGTACATATATTAACACAAAAAACTTTCACACTTTTCACAACAATATTGTGTTTTACATAGTTTTTTGTTTTATTGAAACATGGCCCAAAGTATTTTCAAAGTCTAGTTCGCCAATTTCAAGATCTGTATATTAGTCATCAGTCCTAGTTCCTAAAATAGCTTCAGTTTCCGATTCATCTTATGATACTTAAATATCGTCGTCTGGTACATTTTGTGTCATAATTATCTTCATCTATATGAAGACGACGAATGTCAGCTGAGGATTATTCAAGTTGTATATATTTTTACTCATTTTCCACATTTGTTTACAAATAGAACAACTGAAAGTTGTAATTAAAAAACCACTTATGGCAATAAAAGATTTCAGTATCATTAGAGAAAAATGTGATATTAAAACTAAATAATCGTCAGTGATTTTGACGAAAATAAAGTACGATTGCGGCAACGACGAGAAAAATACTGACGCGAGTTGTCGCGTTAGGTCACCTGGACCGCTACTTCCTTATTTAAACATCATTTTCAGAGAAACTACAGTAGGTTACTTGGTAGAATATTGTTAACAAATTGCTCTGAGATGTCATGAACGTTAATCTCTGTATCTGACATGGCTCCGGAGATAACAAAGAAAATAAATTGCGTTGGTCTATTTCGTCGAAAGGTGTAATTAAATAACATTTATTTTTTTCTCTATTTGAAATTTAATATTCACAATAATCACTTGTGAGTCTGGGTTAGTAGCGTTGAATGGTTTAATCGAAATAGCTTAATAGATAATTTTAGTATGCAGAACAATGTGTTCGGAAACAATCACCATTTAGGGTTCTAATTCACTTATCACAGGTTAATCATAACGGAGTGACACTGGTCAAGTCCCCTGCGAACCATAGAATCGTAATTGTGGTCATGCGTCTCTAGAGCAATGAACATGGTCGTTAGTGTAATTGCTTCCACGATATACGCGAACTGGAAACTAGAATTTAAGTAGTTGGTGTGTAATATTTATGTAAAGAGATAACGTTTCAAACCTGTCATGAATTATGTCCGTCGTTATTATGTTCCTTGCAATTGTATCAAGAAAGGAATCAGCTTGGCTCGAACTATTCCTTACCTCCATTACGCACAAAGCCATAAATATAAAATTAGTCACCTAATTTCCAAGTAACATGAAACTGAAATTAAAATTTGAAACGTGATAAAAGTAAAAAATAAAAATGTAATACGTATTTTCAGTAACTTACCATACTTTCAGAAAAGAAACCTATTGTTGCTAATGTTTACTGTTGTCTGAAATAGAATGTAAATGTGACTGGTCGGACACTCAGACTTCCAACATTCTTTAACTTTTTGCTTTTACATAAACAAATGGCTACCAAAATATTTCTCTTTAATATTGTCCGTTTTTGTTACAACGCACATGCCTTTGAACGTAAACTACGATTTTTCTGCAATATATAGGAAATAAAATTATTTCACGTGCAAAATAGTTGAAACTGCGAATTATGTTTCCGCTTTTCTGGCTGTCTTCAACCATGCAATTACTGAAACAACCAGTCGGTTGAAAATTCAATTTTTAGGTCTTCTTGTTTCCAGTATATTCCTTTGTAGCGTCACAAATCCCGATTAGAAAACTTGAGACAAAAAAGGATAACCTGGAAGGTATTACCGTTTTCAGCTAAAATACCACAGCCTAAAATGAAATGTAAAAATATATGTAATTTAATAACCCAAATTATAAAGGTTTCAAAAAATTAACCCAATTTTTGAAAGTGGTGCTTCATCAAAACTGTATTCTGTTATGATACAAATTGATTGGAGAGGAATCCGTGACACGAACGTGGGTCAAGAAAAAAACCATTAAAATAATTAACTATATAATTTATTTCCAAACTATCACATGAAAATATAGTTAAAATAACAAAATAATGAAGGCAAACCGAATACCTGTGTTTCATAAAAATTTATTTCTCAACTATCACATGAAAATATAGTTAAAATAACAAAATAATGAAGGAAAACCGAATACCTGTGTTTCATAAAACTCTGACTTTACTCAACACCGGAATCGGGTTTTCACTCAGATAAATTCTCGCCTTCCCCATAACCTTGGCACGCTTAACACTAATTAAATCATATATACTTACACGATAAATTAAATTCATGAAAAATACTTAAAATTTACAGTATTTTGTTTAGAATAAAAATCAGTATTCTACTCGAAAAGTGACTTGGTCGCATTGTTATTTTTCTGTACGTTGACAGTATTAATACATAAAACATTATGGCACCATTAGTAATTCTGAGATATGTTCAAAACCTCATTAGAGCATTTTGGACTTCTAGAGATAAGGTTGACCGCGCCGAGTGGTTGCAATCGTGTGTACCGAATTTAAAAATTGTAAATTAATGTCAGTAGGATACTGTCAAAGCCTGTTTTTTATGTTATGAAAACTAGTGTGATTGTATAGCCTATACAGGTAGTTTTTTTATTTTTTCCCGGCATTAGGCATTAGGCCGATGTTTGCTGAAGGTGTCCGCAGTTTTGTTCTGTAGCTGAGTAATTTCTTATTGTAAACCCAAGTTTATTATTTGCAAAGAAAAAGCACACACTTTGAAAAAATATATATTGACAATTTACATGTGAAGCATTATTTGTGCTTAAAATAAGAAAAAGTATCGTTTTAGATGTTAGCCAAATAGTAGGATTCTAGTTTCAAAAATAACTGACCTGACGTATTGATGATAGATTGTTGTCTTAAGTACCAACGTAATAAAACTTAAGTTTCAAGATACTAATTAATGTTAGTTATCGGTATTGAGACTGGTTTGATGAAAGTTGTGCATAGCGAACAATTTTTCTGTAGTAGGTAAATTATTTCCGGTGTTGGTTTCCCATTATCCGCCGGTTTGATAATGAGAGAGATTAAACTATTCCAGTACTCTACCGAGCGAACGAGGCAACGGGAGATACGTAATGGGTTTGGTAATTATGCTGAATATGAGATATACACAAACAAACATCTATGACCTCGCCGCCGGGATTCAAACCCGTGGTCTCAGTGAGGTAAGGCAGTGACGCTAAACCCTACACCACAGAAGGTCTTCTTGACCTTCAATAGTGAACGATCTCAGTAAAATGGTAACCATAGGAAAAAAATATACATCGTTATGTGAAGCAACACTTTCCTTTGAAAGGTCTCAGACCAACCAATATCAGAGTCAAGCTATATTCAAATCTGGGAGAATCTGATCCTTCGTTTACAATAATAAAACATTGAGTGACAGAGTTTAAACAAGGCCGTACGAGCTGCCAACGCTAACATCACTGTGGTCGACCAAAAGAAGTGACCACGTCATAAGTTGGTATTGGACGACTGTTGACTGAAAGTACGCAAACTATCAATTAAGGTAGGCATTAAAAAAATATCTGACATTGAAATGGGGACATGAAAAAGCTGTGCACAAGATGGGTTCAATGGAACAAAAACAGCATTATGAGGATGTTTGAATACCGGCCGAGTAGCTCACCAAATGATTGATAAGAAAATGTTGCTTCTTCACGAAAATGCGCCAGTTCACACATCCATTATCGCGATATGCAAAATCAATGAGATTAAGTTGTAATTGCTTCCTCACGCACTCTACTCGCCAGATTATTTTGTTTCCAAACTTGAAAAAATGGCTCGGTGGTAATAGATTTGCCAAACAGTGACGAAATTTCTGCGGTTGATGGAAATTTTGGAGATATCGATGCTTCTCAGTCATGAAAGGCGATAATAGACGGGAAGTCAGGGATCAATTGAGAATATTATGTGTAAGAAATATTGTGAAGGGTATGGTGAAGAACACAATAGAGATCTGCATCATACTTGTCAATAGTATGATGACCTGAAAGGAAGCCTTTAAGCTTGAGGTAATTTTACAGAATAAATTTAGCAATACATTCCGCAGATGAATCATACAGTCCAAGAAACAGTGCGGTAGAGCATATCTTAAGTCCAAACTCTTTTATATTTAGTTCTGCTAGGTATTCAGCACGTGTATGACAAATCCTCACTCTTATACGAACGCAGACTTTCAATGCAGTTCTATTCTAGACAGAGACAGCTTGCTATCACACTATGAATAATTCTGGTACCCAAAATATGTAAGATTTACTCGTTTGTTGGTTAGTAAGAGTGAAGAATATGAAGTCGTATGTGTGTTGGTAAGCAGATTTTTCACGTGTAGGATGTATTGTGAATAAATGTTAACGATTGAATCATCAATTTGTAAAATGATACTAAGGAAAACGAAAGTACTTTGACACATTTATGATACGGTTTGCGACATTAGGTTATTTTCGTTAGATCGAAAGTGTTAAAATGTTAGGCGACATCTATTGTCCAACAAGGAAAAAAGAGTAATTGATATTAAGGACAATGATATGAAGTTGGAGGTTAAAAAAATTTTAGATAATTTTTTTATGTACTCATGGAAAATCTATTAATTGGGGTTTTTTCTTATTTTTTTTTGCCATTATATTTTACTTAATAAATTCGAGCAATTAATAATCTCTCGTCCGGACTGGCCAGGTCCTTGTAGGAACTCGAATAGTGAACGGAAGATAACAACCATCAAAGGCCTTCATTAACGGTAGTTAAGAAGGCGCCTTGAAAGCATAAACATCTGGTACAAACAAAAATTGTTTTAGTGCGTACACGCAAAATATTCGCAGGAATCTTTGAGCCTTGAAGAAAGTGAGCTCCCCGGGGACTTGGAATTAGCTGTTAACCCCATAAATCTAGGGGAAGTTAACAACAAAAATATTGTAACAGATTCCATGCTTATTGGCTCGTATCAAGATTTCAAAATCGTGTGAGTGGAACATTTGCTCATCGAGGCGTCGAGATGATTAAAGAAGCAAGCAGTAAATCAGTGACAGAGTTGACGAGTCGTTGATTCGTTCCGTCATAGAGAATGAAGAAGTAAAGGTTACGTCAGGGAGTTGTGAAGTAGTGAAGTAGTTAAGTAATGGAGTTGTGGTTAGTGGAGAGAAGGAGAAATTGGATAGTGAAGTGGAAGTTGGTAATAGAAAAGAAGTGAATAGTGATTCATGAGATAGTAGTGTAGAAAGAGCAAACAATTTATTCTAATTGAGAGTTTTAAGAGAAAATTTGAATTGCACGAACCCGTGATTCCGAATATATAAGTAAAAAAGACAAATTTTCTGTGCCACCATCTTCTTACACAGCAAATTTTTTGCGGAACAGTGTCGCCGCTTTAAACCCACACATCCTCTCTAGCCCGAGTTCAAAGAAATTTTAGGAGTTGTCCGCTATTCCTATTTTAATAGCCGACCAGCTGCCTCCTAAACTGGTCAAGGCACGGTGACGGGAAAGCTGCGACCCCACAACAAACCCCTCTCCCGCCATCGGAAGGACGTGGGACAAGTACCAAATGCCAGAACTATTGATGCAGGTTTTCTAGAGTTTTGTCTGCATCACTTTTAGGCGAATTGTGTCTAAGAAGATAAGAGATTGCGGCGTTTGGGCTGCCTGAGGAGCCTGATTATCTTCCAGAACAACATGGAAGCGTTTAAGTATTGAGACAATATACCCCGTCAAAATCAATTAAGATTTATTACCACTGTATGTTAAGTTCGCAATACTCCGAGAAAAGTATTAAATATATTTTAATGTACATATTGTATATAGGCGGTAGTTTGACCATTTTTAATTAATCAGGAAGTTATTAAAATAAAAGTGGATAACGGTTGTACTATTAACTTGTAACCTGCTCAATAATTAAATAATTAATTAGAGTTATATTAGTAATAAATATTCAATATTGTAGCTTCTGGTAGAGAGATAAAAGCAAATAAATCAAAGAGTAATAAATCATTACAGATTTAACCGTCCCTTGGATATAATAATTCTGGACTTCCAAATCAGTTTTCCGAATTACAAAAACATTTGATATTTTGTACTGAGTTCACTGATGACCAGTTGAGAACGAATAATCATCACTCTACTTTTTGTCACGCAATTACATGATCCACTCGTAATATAAATTAGAAATTCTTCGAAGCCAGCGTTTTTATGTATTTAAAACACGTGTTTTTCAAGTCTGCCTAGACTCTAGAGTATCTTAAGAACTTTTCCATATTCCGTCCATAATTTCACATATTTTTTTATATTTTCTTTCATATCAAACTTGCACGATATAAAATAAATCTCAGAATCCAGCACACTATGCATATATTGCAATTTAAATCTGTAATTCAAATTATTTAGGACGCGATGATATGACGTGTAGTGAGGGTAAACAAAATTTATTATTTTGGAGTAATATTGAAAGTGCAAATTATTAATATTCCAATGTGTGAAAAAAAATATTTATCATCTACAGATTCCGGTGTCATTGGACGTTTTCCGTTTAAAATATAACATTTATGAATTTTAAATTGGTTATTTATGTGCTCAACGAACTTTGTTTAACGAATTTTTTACGTATTTATTTTTTTCCATAATGTCAGTGCCATAATATTATAAAGGCCGCAGGACAAAATCGCTTTTGTTATCTCTCATTACGTAATTCTGAGCGAATATTTTGGTGGTAAAGCACGTCAAAATTCGTGTTTGTTGGAGAACAAAATGCTATAAATATCTCTGGATTGCACGAGATTGTAGGCTATCATAGGCGAAATATTCTTAATCGCATAAACTTTGTAACTACTGTATTACGATTCTCCTTATAAAAACAGTTGTCCCGTTTTCGTGGAATAGGAACTGTTTTTAACAGTAAATTTACTAGAAGGGTGGGATGAATTTCATTCCACCTTTTTAGAAAATTTACTAAGAAACGCACTAAACTAAATGTTAGCGTAACTTCCTCGTACTCGTTAAGGTTGGTCGTTGTAGACGTTTGTAGTTGTTCTGGAGAGCGAATTGAGAACGTGTGGACAACTGCAAAAAAATATTTCGTTCATAAAAGCATACAGAGATTTTTGGCCAATGGTAATAGAAGAAACAGCTTTACGGTACTTAGACCTCAGAGTGATAACTTTACTTTTTACAAACATTTTAATCGTGAACTCTATAATTATACATTATAATCAAACTTTTATTAGGATCAGCGTAGTAAAAAATAACGTATTTTTGTACTTTTTTGTTCTCTGTTACATTACTTTTTCTTTTTTAGATGACTATGCTTGGCCTATTGAATTCGTTTATAACAGACTGTACTACAGAGCCGATATATGCAGACGTTTAGATGTTACTGAAGTCATAATGAGAAAAATATAACTTGATTGAAGATTTACTAGAGAAATCTTGATTATTTTGTACAGAATATATGCGTTTAAGCAATGACATAATAACTGGAATCGTTCAGTTTTCAGGCTGAACAAACACTGCCTTTGTCTCCACGGCGAGTTTGCAATCCATCGGAGTAAACTAATTGGAGCCCAATCTTTTATTCTTTTGAGTATTTTTCAGATGGATTCCGTGCGAAAAGGGTTCAGTACTGTTTAAATTGTAAGTTATTAATGCAAGAAAAACATTTTAAAACACAATAAGGTACGAAAATATTTGTATAGCGACGAACGTTGGATAACGCATCAACAGGATATCCTTGATTACTACGTAATAAATTTTTGAAATCATTCCCAGAAATACGTTGTATACGATTTGATTAGTGCTCCTTTTTCTAGCGATATAAACCTATGGAATTATTTTAGATTCACTACAACGGCTTCAGTCCGATCAGCAGACGCGACCACCACTGTTGTTGATTGGGCTGCTGATCATTGGTCACTACCCCAGTAACCTTGTTCCTGGGAAGACTTGACGCACAATTGGTTCTCATACTCATCAAGTGCAACACATTTTATAATGAAATAATTCTTCTCTGCCATGGACTCGAATAACGCTAATATAGTATTTTCTAATAGGATTATAAATCAAGTTTTTTTCCCTATATTTTTTAATTGACAATCAGAATTTGAATATTCTATAAGTCAACGTGCTGGCTTAGGAACAGAGGTGTCCTTTATTTTATTTTACTGACGTTGGGAGTGAGAGGTTCTCTGTTGATTACGGTGGAGGCACAAACACAACATACAAGCTCTCGCCGGGATTCGAACCCGGGACCTCTGTGACGCGAGGCAGTGACGCTCACTAGTGCACCACAACAGGTCGGCATAAATATAGTTGAAACCGTTTTTCAAAAGTTTGCGTATATTAACTCTACCCAGTGTGTTTATTCACGGAATTTTAAATTTCGTTAAGAGGAACATGATTTGATTTATTTTATTCCATTAGTCCTCGTATGAGGAAATACGATACGTCAATACATAAAATTATAATATAATAATTGGGTGCTACAATTATAAATAATTATAAGTTAACATAAAATTACTAAAAATCGGGAACACAAATTTCACTGTCCAACATAAGTAAAATAAATTAATAATAACAAAAATAATAATTATTTAACTATACTAAGAATATAATTCAATATTTACAGTTCTAATAACTGAATAATTAAATATTAGAGAATTAACTATCATAATATATAGATTTTTGTTGTGTAGACAGGCTATGTATAGTGTAATCCACATAGTGGCAACTCCCCTCTTATAGCATAGGAAAGGGATTTGAAAGGGGGGATGCGGAAGGGTGAAGGAAGGTAGCCAAGGGTAGGTAGGGCCCCCGGGCTATGGTTTAAGGATCCTACCCGGCATTCGCCTAAAAGAAATGCAGGACAAACCCTAGAAAAACCTGCATCAGGTAGGTCGGGCATTGGGTACTTGTCCCACGCCCTTCCGATAGCGGGAGACGAGTTTGCTGTGGGGACGCAGCATTCCCTTCTCCGTGCCTCGACCAGTTTAGGAGGCAGCTGGCCGACTATTCCAATGAGAATAGCGGAAAACTCTTACTGTATGCCCAAGGTCTGTGACCCCAGAACATACACCTCTCAGAACAGGCCGAGGTGCCTCGGCTTGTGGGAACCTTAGTTCAAAATACGGAGAGGAAAAGGCATCCCCAAAGGTAGCCCCTTCGTATTTCTCCTACCAAATTTAGAATTACACAGCACACAATAATAAACACAAAACTTGACACCCGCACAGTAAGAAGAAACACAAACGACGGACAAGTCATTTCACGAAATAGAGCGACGAGGAATTTGCCTTTCGTAGAAACTCCAGACCGTACATGCAACAAACAATTGAACAGAAAAGACCTACAGAGACTAAGCAAGTTAAGAAATAAGTAGTTATTATTAGCAACATATTGAACGCTTTTGCAATGGTTTAAATTAATTATTATGGAACGATCAAGAAACTCCTGTACTCAGTATAACGCACGTTTCAGTAGAATATTTTTACATAGAATCCCAAAACTTTTGTAGTTATTATTGTTCTTTACATCCGGAGGAAGACTATTGTATAAACCATCCCTGAATGGCGAGACTGAATCTGTTTCAAAGAAATGGCGAGTTTCGCCATTATGAGACTAGAAATCGCTCAGGTCTAAGATCGGACAAGCGTCTCCTTGTTCTCTACTACAGAAATATTCACCATTCAGGAATAGTGTTATACACTCTGTAGGTTCTATAGTGTTATACACTCTGCTCTTTTCTTTGTTTGTGTCATGTACGACCTGGAGTTTCTGCGAAAGGACAAATTCTTCGTCGTTCAGTTTCGTGAAGTGTCTTGTCCGTCGTTTGTGATTTTGCCTCTTCCTAGTGTTCGTGTGTCAGGATTTGTGTCCATTCTCGTGTGATGTGTAATTCCATAGTTTTTTATAGTTAATTTTCTGAATATTTATTTTTTAGCTATTGCGTTTTTTGATTGCTGTAAATATTATAGTAACATTAAGGTTTTATTATTATTATTAATTTATAGCAGTTTTAGTTATGTTGGACAGAGAAATTTGTGTTCCCGATTTTTAGTTATGTGCGTGTTAACTTCTAATTCTTATTAATTGTAACTTCTAATAATTATATTGTAATTTTATGTACTGCCGTATCCTATTTCCTCATTAGAGGACTAACGGAATAAATAATCAAGTCAAATCAAAATTGAACGAAAAGTTATTTGTTCCGGAACAACGCTCGATATTATTAAACGATTTGACAAGAGCGAAAGAAAAGAAAACAAAGGGCACTAGGATTTGGTGAGTCAGGTGTTCAGGCCATAATGAAGAAGGACAGAAAATATTAGGGAGGGGGGGGAAGGGAGGTGGCATCTTCGTCTTTAAGTATACGATTCACTTGACACTGAAGCATATTGATGATGACTTATGGAAGATTTTACCAAAACTAAAATTTAAATCACTCTTTCTAATATGTATATGCCTTAATAATTCAAGAATTATGTATTACAGTAAATCTGGGTGCATTTTAGTAAGGTAGTTTTAAAAGCAGTTTTCGCAATTCATCATAATAGTTTACATGGCTTATTAAGTTAGATTTCTGTGGTTTTAATTATGTGGTGTATTTCAAGGATCAATTAACCGTACTTATCTATTCCATATTAAAATTCTGAAGACAGCTTATACATGAGAAATTGAAGGCGACAGGTTAAGAATGATGGAGATAATAGTGGCAATGTGAGTGAAATAAAATTCTTGACAATGATGAATATTAGGAAATTTTATAGCAGAAAAGTGAAAGTAATTTAAAAATCTTAAGTAGTAAAACTAGAGTAAGGCTGATTTTTCCTTGCCTAATATTTTAACCAACCTGATGATCTGTTCCTGCCATTGCCAAGAAAATGTATGCAGGTTAAATTCCGACGTTGAAAAGTTACCACTATCTAAATTTGTATCATATACCAATAACAGATAATTAGGTCCCGAAATTCCACTCTAAAATAGTTATTTTTGAAGCATTTGACATTTAATATTTAAATTTTAGATGTAGTTTCGTATATATATGACTTTTATATTTTTGTTTGAATCAATTGAATAAAACAGTTTAAATTTTTATTGTTTCACAATCACTAACTTTTATCATTACCCCATTATTCTGCAATAACCTTAATTGTCAACCTCCCTGTAAACGTAAATTACACAAAAACTGACATAAACACTGTACAAGTATAATTATTAACGTTTCTTATTCCGTTCTAGAATTTGTACATTGTCTTTCATAGTTATGAATTGTCTTTCCAATATAATTTTTTTTTAGGGCAACAGGCTACATGAGGGTGATTCACATTGGGCAACTCCCCTTTAATAGCATAGGAAGGGATTTGAAAGGGGGGATGCGGAAGGGTAGAGGAAGGTAGCCAAGGGTTAACTAGGGCCCCCGGGCTTTATTTTAAGTATCCTACCCGGCATTCGCCTAAAGAAATGCAGGAAAAACCCTAGAAAAACCTGCATCGGGTAGGTCCGGCATTTTTAGGTGCTTGTCCCACGCCCTTCCGATAGCGGGAGAGAAGTTTGCTGTGGGGGTAATTTTATTGTAACGGGACTTTTGTAAGAAGTTGGCTTAATCTTGGCTGTAACAAAGATTGAGCAAAGATGCAAGAAAAATGTTTATATAAAAATATATAGATACTAGACAAATGAGTTATAAGTTAGACGTTAAAGAAAAACGGTATCAATGCGTAATGTTAATTAACAACCGTGCTTAATATTGTCATAGACCGGACACCCGGTTAGTAATTCATACAATAATACTTTAATTTTATTGTTTTCTTATATCAGTTCGAACAATATTCTAGTACCATGAGCAGTGGTTGAAAATAAACAGGTCGAAAACTAGAACTGACAGATAATAATAGATTGGAATAAACCCGGTAACAGTACGGACATTTGTGTTTCAGTGATATTTGTTGTAATTTTATAGCAGGCTCTTCATTGAATTACATGCACAGAAAGTGAAATGGTTGTGCAGTTTCTCTGAGATTTAGGTACTGGAAGACATTCTGTCAGCAAAATTGTGTGGATAATGAGGCGAGCCGTCCCGGTTGCAGAGCGTTAGTGTCTCTGGCAGCCGTTAGCGCAAGTTTACGCCATTAGCATAATGCACTTCCTCCTCAGTACAGAAGTGCGAAATTCGATTACGGGAGCTGCGCGTTAGGCTAGGCGATCTACAAACACGCAGCATAGTAGTGAAAATACTTTGCTGGGAAGCTATGGAATAAATGGGAAAGAAGATCAAAATGCATAACACCGGGCTCCAAATGAAATCCTACTTTTCATTTCCTTTTTCCTTCAATAAGAAAACTAATGACAGCACATAAGTAAATGTTCCTATTATTTCATAGCACGTTAGATCACTCAAGCTAATGTCCTCTTTCCTATTGTTCTGCCGTACATGTTGTCAATGATTATTACGTTTTACAATTTCACTTCATTTTTCCAAGCAGTATTTACTAATTTACTACTAGAATATACAAGTAGTACGGCCGTAATTATAACTTATTTTTTCAATGAAGAAAGAATTTTTGTAAATTCTTTAATATTTGTATTGTCAACGTAATATTATGGCCCAGGTATTGTTGGCAACAGTCTGCGTTGCATAAGAATGTGGAGTTTTCAAACGTATTATTGTGGGTAATGCTTGAGGTGGAAAGTTTTGACGAGAGCACAGTTTAGTCGGCGATATATATGTGAATATATATATATATATATATGTGAATATATATATATATATATATATATATATATATATATTTATATATATATTTATATATATATATTTATATATATATATATATATATATATATATATATATATATGTGGATATATATATATATATATGTATATATTTAGGTAACAGGCTACATGAGGGTAATCCACATGGTGACAACTCCCCTTTAATAGCATAGGACGGAATTTGAAAGGGGGGATGCGAAACTATAGGGGAAGGTAGCCAAGGGTTAACTAGAGCCCCCGGGTATGGTTTAAAGATCCTACCCGGCAATTTGCCTCAGAGTGATGCAGGGAAAACACTAGAAAAACCTGCATCAGGTAGGTCTGGCATTTGGTACTTGTCCTACTCCCTTTCAATGGTGGGAGAGGGGTTCGCTTTGGGGTCGCAGCTTTCCCCTTGCCATGCCTTGACCAGTTTAGGAGGCAGCTGACAAGTCTTACCGTATGCACAAGGTCTGCGACCCCGGAACATACACCTCACAAAACAGGCCGAGGTAGCTCGGCTTGTGGAAATCTTAGTTCAAAAACGGAGAGGAAAAGGCATCCCTAAATGTTGCCCCTTCGCGTCTCTCCTACAAGGTTCTGCCTGCGAGGGAACACCCCTCGCAGGTACTGCCTGCGAGAGAATAACCCTCGCAGACGATTGAGCCAAGTTTTTTTTTTAGGGCAACAGGCTACATGAGGGTAATCCACGTTGGGCAACTCCCCTGTAATAGCATTGGAAGGGATTTGAAAGGGGGGATGCGGAAGGGTAGAGGAAGGTAGCGAAGTGTTAACTAGGGCCGCCGGGCTATATTTTAAGGATCCTACCCGGCATTCGCCTAAATGTAATGCAGGGAAAGCCCTAGAAAAACCTGCATCAGGTAGGTCGGGCATTGGGTACTTGTCCCACGCCCTTCTGATAGCGGGAGAGGAGTTTGCTGTGGGGACGCAGCATGGCCTCCGTTAAGTTCAATCCGCGCTGGGAAATGACGGAGAGCGGTCATGAGTTTTTCATGTGGACTTAAATCTAGGCATCGAAGACTTTGCTGGTACATCTTGGACGAAAAGGTTGTAGAAGGAACTTTGGAGACGTCTCTCTCTCTCTCTCTCTCTCTCAGGGTCTTTACTAGGCCTTTAAATAAAGTAAAGTATTTTTTTTAACAATCAAATCTCTATGAAGCTATTATCGACTTCAATGTATTATTCACAATGCCTATAGAAAATATTAACGATATTCTAAAACACGAAATCTGTCGATAATTTATCTTTAATTAATGGTTTACAATAATATTTTAGTAAATATGTGGCTTACAGTTCCCTGGTACCAGGGCAATTCTGAGTTCGTACACGACACTTACACACACATTACTCTCTATAACAGGCCATTCTTATCACTGACTCTACACATCACTTTTGGTAGGGCAAAGTTGGTTATATCTCGACGACTACTTTATTCTGCAATAATTCACCAACTTTATTCTGCAATAATTCCTCCACGAAGACTTTACACAGTTATATTTTGACGAAAACTGGTATTCTCTGCAAACTTTACGCTGCAATATCTGGATGAATGTTACACTCTGCTTTAATTCAACAACTTTTCTTTTGCAATACTTTGATGACGTCTGGTCTCTTTCTATAACAACCGCTCTATGCTGTATTTCATCGACGACTGCCCTACACATTCCATTCAGCGCGCCAACAGTCTACCATACTTTAGTCCTGTTACATTATTGTTCATTCTTGTGTGTAATTTGTGTGTTTTGCCGCTAACAATTCAAGTCCAAAATTTCTTTTAATTATTAATTACTAATTGCCTTTTAATTACACAATATATATTAATAATAAAGATTGCCAATTCAGACAAAATAAGTGATAATATAAATACCACACAACGTTTTTGGGATACTTGTCCCTTTACTTATTTTGTCTGAATTGGATATCTATATTATTAATTATTATTAATCAGACGTAAATTTTTTCATGTCTTTTTTATTTAATTGTTTTGCATATTTACAATTTACTGCTATATTACTTAAATCAGTAATAAGTAAATAGTGTAACGTAGTTATATTATGGGGAAGTCATCCGTTGATTTTACTCCCAAATAAAGGACTTAGGCATGGTTGGACCCAGAAATTTGGCCACTGCCGATTTAATTTCCTTAGTTCGACTGGTTCTTGGGTTAGCTGATGTACGAGATCGTTTTCGTGACCCACAAGAGTGCGGTAGTAGGTAGTTGGTAATCTTACAATTTCGCTGGTTACATATGGAACCCTCAGGTCTGCGTGGAGGGTTTAATTGTTCACGTACCAATGAGCGTTTGTCAACATATGGAGCGTCTTCGACTGGAAACGATGAAGGATTTTAGTGTAGGACGGATTTGTGCAACCCCATAATTGAATGCCGAAAGTACAAATTAGCTTAAAAATGGCTTTATACAACACAAGTTTATTTTCTAGGTACAACTGTGATTTCAATCAAATTAGTCAACCCATTTCTCTGACTTCAATGTTCTGATGTTTTATTTTGGTCTTTGTGTGTCTTCCATGTGAGTCTCTGAGCGTGGTACATTCATTGACTTCTGATTTTACTGTGTTGTTACAAAATCATTCTTCCTTATATTGATATATATATATATATATATATATATATAACAATATAAGGAAGGATAAAATAAAAACTTTGGCATATCCTTAGAACTTTTCAATATTTAACAAATAATTACAGATTATTAGTGTCAATACCAGTCAATAATTAAAAATCTGGATTCTGAAATTGTGATCATACATTTATAAATTAACGCTCCGTTTTTATAATAATAAACTAGTTACTTTTCTGTAATCATGGTTTTTAAATCACTTTTGGATTTTGCAATAACTCACTCTGATAAATCCTTACATTTAATGTTAGTAATGAATAAGAATAAAAAAATCTTGACAGAAACGGGAATCGAACACAGAACCACCACTCAGTACAGGATCATTCCAACCATTGCCCTTCCTCTGTCGACTCCCGGTCCCACAGAAGCTTTTCATATTTGTTGTATAGACCTAAACACAAACTCAACTAAAATTTACCGAATTTAATTATTTACGGTCTAATTTTACTAGCGTCAAGAATGTTTAGAGTGTGTCTATTTTTCCCCCTCACCTGGTTCTTGGTTTGTGTTTCTGGATCATACCTCGCTGACCAATTACGTGGCACCCACCTCCCCAGTCTTCGATTCTTCAGTTCGTCTTCTCTCGCTGACGGCTGTTAAGGAAATGATATCTGTACTTATCGACCACTATGCAAACAATTCTAATTTTTGCGAGTATTTTTTCGATCTTCCTAGACCATGAAATTCCATTAGTTCAGAAAATTACGAGACTGACGATAATTTCAATATTTTTTATGTCCTTTACGCACCATTCCAAAATTTTCGGCAACCATAAATTCAACATCTGAAAATGACGGTCATAAACCATAACTTTATGATTGTATTTTTAATGAAAATTCAACTGCTTAGTTTCCTGATGCGCCAATCCGCCGTCAATAAACACACGCAGGAACTTGTCAAATTGTCAACACATGTTAAAATCTATTTTTAAATAGAACACACTGTAAAACCGAATTTCTTTCTATCGCGCAACAGTGGGTAAATTTTATTTAGAGTTATAAAAAACTAAAACGAACTTAAACGCAAAGACAATTAAAAACCAAATATATAAACTGACGTACATAGATATTTTGTTCCAATCTGCAGTTTTAATCCTTTATCGGAAGAAAATAAAACTACATATTCCAAGTATTGGAATAGGCAAAATTTGGCACCATTTTTCCTCTTTTAAACAAAAAATGTAATCGAGTGGATTAAATAATTTTTGATTAACTATAGTTGTTCAATTTTTCCATTTAAAGATGGAAGCGAACGCTGAGGGGATAAAACGTTCTGTAATAAATAGTTCAATTTAATATCGAATAATAGGAAATCTGCAGATTTTGTACGGATTTGTCGGATTTAATAAGTGTGATACAGTTTTTGTTATATTATAATCAGTAATCTTCGTATTACGAATAATATCTTCCGTTAGAACAAATTTTACGTTCAAATTTCATATAAGAGACATTTTTATGTTTTTAATTCCATAATTACTAATGGAAGAGGTAAGCTCTACTTAAAGAAATCAGGACTAAGGCTAACGAAACTTATTAAATGAATACGATATCTTACTACTAGATGTAGGACCCCATATTTCTGTTTTTAAATGTACAGAATTTCTACTGCTAAACAGTCAAACAAATAAATATGACAGAATATGCGTAACAGTTATCAGCCTAGATACAATATTTAGTTTACAATCTCTTAGATCATAAAAAAATGCTTTCAGTTATTCCCATTGTGCACGAAAGTATTTCCCGAACTTAAAAATGCTATGGTACGCATATTTTTCTGTTATAACTGCTCCCTTGGGTCATTTGTTAATTCTGTGGTTTTTCTTATTCAGCATTATCGCTGGTGGGGAAGCCAAATGCCTGAGCCTATAACTTAGCTTTGCAAGAAACAAGCTGTATTTAAAGGCCAAACCCATTAGACTTAGCATGGAGAAAGCCTCTGGGAAACAAGATAATAATAATTCATACGCCTTATCTCGAGGGGACCTTGTTGAAGGCAAGAACTAAGCATTCAGATAATACATATAATTCCTACATAGTTTGTATTGTGGTTACATGCCACTATGAACACTTTCAGGTAGACATTAGTTCGGGTTATCTTTATTTCTTTTCTCAAAGTTTGGTCGTTAAATGTTGTGTTTACTTCAGTGAACTTGGATATATTGTAAGTGTATGAATGAAAACATGGAAGATGAACTACAGAAATTTTACTAATTTCGAAAGTAAGGTCTTTATTTCTTCCTCAGAATGTAGCTTAGAGTAGCCCATCAAATATTGGTAAAAATAAAATAACAGAGCAAATAAAACATTAAAGTTTTTATCATATTACATATTTAACGTCAAATGCAATATTTAAGAACTTTTATCTTAATTAAATAATATAAATATTGATATTTTAAATTTATAGCTTGAAAAACAAAAGTTCTAGATGGAAAGGTCAGAGAGCAATTTTCAGATACGAAGATATAAAAACAAAGATGACACGTGTCAGAAATTCTGAGATAAAAATTCATACGTTAAATACAATCGTATCCTGTTTGATATTTATTGAATTAAAATAGCTTTTTATGTACGACATTTCAGATCTAATTTGTTTTTATAAAATAATTAACTGAATTAGTTTTTTCCAAAGATAAACATATGATTTAATTCTAAGCATTATATAGTCATGTAGCTATGTTTGTAATTTGGAAACATAAAAATTGCTTTTCTTACATTTTATTCTAGTAACCAAAGACCTTTTAGCTTGGCCAATATAAAACTAGGCACGAACTTTCAATTAACTTTATAAACAGCATTATGCTGATTAAATATGTTGATGTATATAAATATGTCTGATATTTATGGCCTTTTATAAATTTTGATAAAGGATGTTTGGAAGTTGTAGTAATTGATATAACTTATTTTTAAATAATTTCAGAAATGTGATATACATGAAACCAAAAAAGGGAAGTATAATAAAAAGGTCTGATCAAAAACACTATATGACATTATTGCAAAAATTTATATGCAAAATAGATTTTAATAAATATATTGAACTAAAATGGATGGATAGTAGTTATATAAGAGAATATTCATTACATATTTCAGATTTTTATTGTTATCAATTTATTAGATAACAAAATATCTTTATTTACAATATTGAACATTATGGCCATTAATAAAGAGCGCAGTCTTTCTATGTGTAAAGAATTAATCAGATCTTCTCGGGCTTCTAACAGACTGAAAAATTGAATCCGTGACGTTTCTTCTAGAAAATTGAACGAGAACGACATCGAACCGTCGCGGATACCATTTTGAACTCGAAGATTTCATCATGGCCATTGTTTGTGAAGAAGTGTGTTGCGAAAGACAGTTTAGCATTCTAACAGAGTAGGTCGATTTATGAAACCAATTATTTAATATGTACGGTTGACTGCGGATAGATTTTGTTCGACTTCATAATTGAACTGAAAATATTAGAGTTGCACTCATTAAAAACGGAGACAAGTTCATGAAATTTGTTAAAAGGAATAATAAAAAATAAATCAGCAGCCTGTCTGTGATAAATAACGGGATTCAAAACTAAATTTTCCATGACAACAATTTTCCAGATCCTCATAACAATTTCTGAAAGAAACTGAGAAACATTAGATCCCATCTGTAGCGGAATTCGCATGGTGTCAATATCACATCCTAGGTATGACAGAGGAATTAAAGATATGTTCGAACTTGAGGGAAATATTCAGACTTGGAACCTGGAGCATCACACTTGAACAAGTAATTAAAAATGACTTAAGAAATTATAGTGGAATTTATGTACTAGACGTTCAGTACCAAATATTAAAAGTATAATTTCAAATAATACCATCTCTCTTAAGCTAATAAAAGACAGTACTTTAAATGAGGGTTATTTAAAATATTTGTTTTAAGAATTTCAACAAATTTTCATATTAATAATTTTATTTATTGGTGTAAATTTGTACATATATTTTGTCGTCAGAACCTTAATTAATACTGCATAGTTATATAGATATGAAACTTGATGCGTGACTGACTTCTCACACACATTTATTCATATTGCGGATATAATTAAATACAGTAATAATGGTACTTAAACCAAGCATATAATACCCGTAAAGTTATTCTTTAAAATCATATTCTGCTAGTTCTCTCAGTGACAAGAATTGTAAGTGGATTCGTCGCATCTTTTTGCTTTTGCTGGAGATATGAATATGTTGGTCCACTGCATACAGAAATGGCTTTAAAATATAAACTGAATAGGCAGGCTGTACTAACACAAATCCTGAAGACGCTTTCTCCTAGAAACATTTTGAAACTGCAAGAAGTACTCGCGTTCCTAAATGTCTGATTGAGAATGCTATCATTTTTATTATTTCTTGTTCTCATCCTTTGAAGACCAGTCGAAATTCCTTGTTGATATCATGTAAACGGGTAGGGTTCTTCCCTGTCATACTGCAGACTCTACCGTATTTTGGAGAAACCGAAAATCACATTATGTAAACGTGGGTGGGCTGAGTTTCATTTCTACCTCAAAATAACTCATCATCCTTTAACTTGGAAAATGTAGGTCATCCGCTTTTTCCCTACAACCCTCATGGTTGCCAACTATCTCTATATTTAGTTCTGTTACCCGTGTGGTTGCTAATAAACACACTGGGTCGGAAACTTCTATTGGAAGTGAAATACAACCATGAATAATGGAATACATATATTATAAAATATAAATAAAGTGTAGCATATTGCAGTAAAGTAGTCAGTGGGTCAGTGGTGTAAATAGAATTATTCTAATATGTGTCGACAAAGCAATATTCAACCCCAATATTTAAATCTAATTTAGATCACAGATATCAAGGTTTTGAAAACGTATTTGCGGAGTTAAGAAGCATATAGGAGGTTCCAATCGGAATGGAAAGATTAAAAGGAGTACGAGAACTGGATAAGTTGTAATAAAGCTTTAATGACAGTTAACTGGGCAAATTCTGATGACATCACCAAGACAAAAATTATAACTATTGAACAGTGATGTTTATTAGACGCCGAAGAATAATGGTATGAAACCAACCTTATGTATGCATGAAAAAATTGTTTTCTTATTTTATATTTCGTATATATAACCATATCAGTGTAAGAAAGATTGGGTACATCATAAAAGAAGTTCTAAAATACGCCATTTCAATGAGTACATGTAATTATATGTCTGTATTTGTCCTACAATAATTATTGCAGCTTTTTAAAATGAAAATGTCTGTGGTGTCAAAGAGGCAATCAGTGGAATGACGTGAAATTATAGCCCGGCGTTGAAGAACCATGGCCATTTCTGTTTTATCCTATTAAAATTGCATAGTGGGGCTAAAATATCGCTGGAGGTTGCGTCCGTTTTGGCTTTAACCAACGTATGAATAATGATGTATATCCTAGTTCCCGAAGCGTGTGAATGCATATTGAAGGAGTAAAGCCAATTCGCGAATCCTTTGTTTATGAGAGTTGTGAATTATTTATTGGGAACCGCTCGCTTGGGCATTCACAAACGACGTCAGTGTTGCGAATGACTGAAGCACCGACCCGTTCAATAGATCTATTTGAATATTTGATCGTCTGATAAATATAAGTCCTTAAATTGATGCATTTATCTTTTACGTAGACATTTACTTTGCATCCAATTCAATGAATTTATATGAATTTGTTTATTAATTAACAATCTCTAGATAATTTGCGTCCCAAAGACGTCGTTCAACTGAATAAAATTATTTACAAAAAAAGGTCGAAATTTAATGAAAGTGTGATATTTACGGATGGTATGCTGCAGTTACAGTTTTCAATACCATTAACATGTAAAAGAAACGTAGTCTAGTTGTAAACATAAAAATTATTGTTTCAGAAGTTATCTTAAAATGTTTTCACATGACGTGTCTTAGTATTTAAACGTCAGGAAATCGTTCGAATACACATCTCTGGTAGAACATCAAGAATTTCCAATTGATTGTCGCAGAACCATGTATAACTTAACACGGATCATAACCTTGTTAAAAAAAATCATCGACCTCAATTATCAACACGAGTTCATCCACAGTTTTATCTGTAGAACTGCACTTTCAGATTTGAGAAACCTTGTAAAGAATACTAATTTAAATAGTTATAAATGAACGCGATTTTAATCAATTAGTCCGTGTTGCTGAATCGAGGGAATCAGTTAAACAGACGTCTTTGAAGGTAACTTGCAATTAACATTTGATGTGAAGAATATACATTTTTACAACGTAGCATAGAACATGAGACTTCAAAATGTAAGTAGAAAAAATATGTAATTATAAATTCCTTAAAGCCCAGTACGCACTTGGATTCATTGTTCGGACCCTTTGTTGCAGTCTCCAGATTCTTTGTCGCGGACTCGTTACCTTCCAACATCGTAGCACTAGCAATCGTGTCCTCATATGAATCTGAGTTATGAGACTCATTTCCTCATTCTGTCAACAAACTGGTAGATTCGTGAATTAATATAAAAATATAAAATCTCCTTACAGTTATTCTAAAAATGGAGGATTGAATGTCTTTTCGTCAATTTAAAAAAATGCAAAAATGATGTGACTTTTTTTAAGGAAGCGACCTTGCTTAACACGAATCCGCTGTTTTTAGCCCTCTATCTCTTACGGTTTAGGAGTTGCAGGCGTTTTGATTATTTTTCGTCATTTGTAAATAATTGTAAAATTTAAGTGAGTTTTCTTAAGGAAGCGACCGTGCTTAACACGAATCTGCTGTTTTTAGCTCTCTATCTCTTACGGTTTAGGCCTTTTGATGTTTTTTCGTCAATTGTAAAAAATAAAACTTTATGAGGATGAACCGATAGATTTTGTGTACATTCTGGAAAAAGTTTGACCTCATATTTCTAAGCAAGAGATCCACTTTAATCATCCAGTTTCCACTACCAACAGGTTAGCAATCGCCATCCGTTTTCTCGTCAGTAGAGATTCATTCACAAGCCTTGAATATTCTTTCGTTTCCAAACAGATTGAATCCGATTTCATCCTTGAAATTTGTGAGGCCATCGTCATTGCTCTGGACACTTGTGCGCAATTGCACAATTTTCTTAGAAGAAATGTTGCTTCGAGGAATAATTACACTCTTCTGATTCGAAAGATCGTGATGGAAATATCCCTGAGGCAGGGATATCAGAGGTTCTACAACAGAAGACAATGATAAACCTACAACGTTCTCCGAGGATAACACCAAGAGATTCAAAGCGAATCCGATACGAATTTCGTGATTATTGCATATGGCTAGAAGGTTGAGTTCCTTGATTAATAGTAGCGATGTTGTGAACTTGTAACTATGTAAATATTTATTTCAATATTTTGTTGTATTATTAAGCTGTTACGAAGTATTATAAATTTGTAAATTCTATAAATATATAATATTGATTTCCTAATGTTACTCAATTTCAAATTTGTGACAGTAAACCGTATAATACACACCTCAGCATGATGTTGTAAATGGTGCACAATTAGCGTAAAAAGCCCTATCCATCAATACAATGTACAAGGTTGACAAATCGGAGTGAGTAGTCTTGCTGCCTCGGGATTCTGTGACCTAAAGTAACAAGGTAAAAGTTGATATCCATTCGGATGTTTTGGGTGTAGCACCAAATTTTTCTTACAAAATGAGCTTTTTTTCCTCCCTCCGAAAGTGACCTTATAATCAGCAGAATAAACATGCATATAAACCAGAGAACTAAATAAATAGAATAGGTAAACAGAACAGAATTCAAATGTAAATTAAAAATTTACGTCTGATTGAAAATTAATAATAATAAATATAGCCAAATACAGACAAAACAAGTAGTAATATAAATACCACTCAACGTTTCTAGAAAACTTGTTCCTTTTTTCGGGTGTAGAAGAAACGCAGGAGGCTAGATAGACACAATTTCACTAGTCAGTTGACGAAACCCAGAAAACAAGGCTTCCAGATAATTTGTGTGGTATTTATATTATCACTTCTTTTAATTTGTATTTGGCTATCTTTCTTATTATTAAGAACAGAATACATTCTTTACAATTTAAGAATTTTTTATCCATTTCCGAAATCGTCACGTCAAATTTATTTTATAACTCGGCCATAACTTCTCCTTTGTTTTAGATCTATGTTTTTACGTGTCCGATAAGACATACCATAATCTATTGGTTTCAAGATCCTCAATTAATTTTAAGGTGGAAACGCAGTTCCTATTTTCTAATAATAAAACGAAGAAAACTGGAACAGAATACAAGCCGAGATGGCGGGAATGCGCACCTACGAGTCTGATTCACGTCCACACTAAGAATGTTGCGAAACATTGAGTCCGAGTACCCCATTTCGAGAGGGATGCAAAACCCCTTCTAAATACTAACCCGCAATACCTGGATTCACATACTCAATGTCGCTGGGACTCACAATCGCAGCTCAGACTCAGCTCCGCGGCAATGAGTCCATATCATTGAGCCAAAGTTCGTACTAGGCTTAAAAGAACCTGGAGGAAAATCGTATAAATGGTACCATTTTTACAACAATTAAAAATTCACGAAGTATCTACTATACGAACAGAATAGCTGCTTGGATGCTACAATATCAAAAAGCAACATCCACGATGTCCAAAAGATGACTAGATACCTTGTGGGCAGGGCATAATATCAGGAGCAGGATATCACCAAACATTAAAGAATTACCTTTCACACTTTTAATTCACCTCACGTCTTGACTAATCACCCTTACGAATCCTGATACCGATTAAATATAATACGTGTCGCTTTGTATAATTAATCGGTCATACACTTTCTGATCAGGTTAACTGACGAACTGGCTTCCTAGCCGCCGAGCTACTAGCGTGCATCCTGTTCATGATCTTCTCTCACTCCAAACCACAAAATATACAGTCTTTGTATGTGTTTCGTTTCGCATGGCTGATGGATCTAGAACATTTCAGCGGGTTCACGTTCTGCATGAGGCCAACAGTTGCATTGGCCTTTTTGCCTTAATAGATTCGGTTCATTACAGCCTCGTTGATTTGATACTTTGTCAACTAATGTTTAATCAGACTACAATCAATCAACGCTGCCACCAACATCTTGTAATTACATTTATGTATCAGCTTTGGTTTGTGATCTCGATAAACAACGCGAATTAAAGTTTTTAGATTGATATATTGCAACGCTTTATCATTGAATCAACAGAGAACAAATAATTGGTTTAACGTGGTGGAATATTATCGTCCGTACAAAGGAAAAGTCAGTAGCTATTCGTTCACGTACCGTTACGTTAGATCAACTTTAGCAGTCCATTCTCTTAAATATATGAATTCATAAACATGGAAGCTAGTAACAATTTTTTACACATATTCTATTTTTAAATATATAAAAAACATTTTGAATATAAATAATTAGTCTGAACACTGCGCCTAGATTTACACAAACTTTAAACGCATCAGAATGCGTATAGAGATTCGTAATGCCATACAACGTCTCTTTTATTCTAGTCTAGCATGAATAATCTGAAAAATTATTTCAACGAACTTATTGGCCGTTAATATATTAATTATCTAATTAAATTAAAAAAATTAGTATCTACAAAATTCAAATTAAAAATATGTATTATATTTTTTAAACATAAGTGTTTCCGTTTCTAACTGCCTGTAGGTCTTTGTCGACAGAAGAATTTCATCTATATCTTGTGTTTGTCAAAGACCTAAAGGCTGAAACGGTAACCCTCAAGAATCAAAAATATTACCAGTAATCTGGGTCAATTATATTAAAAAGAATTAGCAAACAGACGTTAATTATGCCTTAAAATTATTATAAATTAATGAATCTAGGTTTTATTAATGAAAGATATTTTCCTATTTCCTTACTATGCTTCCATATTCCACCAACACACTTGTTACGTCATATTTGATAAAAGTATCTCAAATTCAAAAAGTGAATCAACACAGATTTTGTGCCACACGCATAAATGACAGTAATTTACAATCTTCTCGAAAGATAGCGATAAAATATGATTCACCTGAGGTTGTGAATAACTCGTAATCGAAAAGCAAACTGTATGAATATCTTATAATTACTTAGTTCTATAATTGCGGAGAGATACGAAGGGGCTACCTTTGGAGATGCCTTTTCCTCTCCGTTTTTGAGGTTCCCACAAGCCGAGGCACCTCAGCCTGTTTTGAGAGGTGTATGTTCCGGGGTCACAGACCTTGGGCATTCCTATTGGAATAGTCGGCCAGCTGCCGCCTAAACTGGTCGAGGCACGGAGAAATGAATGCTGAGTCCCCAAAGAAAACTCCTCTCCCGCTATCGGAAGGGCGTGGGACAAGTACCCAATGCCCGACGTACCTGATTCAGGTTTTTCTAGGGTTTTCCCTGCATTTCTTTACGCGAACGCCGGGTAGGATTCTTAAAATGTAGCCCGGAGGCCCTAGTTAACCCTTGGCTACCTTCCTCTACCCTTCCGCATCCCCCCTTTCAAATCCTTTCCTATGCTATTAAAGGGGAATTGCCCAACCTGGATTACCTTCATGTATCCTGTTGTCCTAAAAAAAATATCTATAACTGCTTGTTTTACTACTTTAATCACGCAATGAGACCTTATTCATTGCAATAGTTACATATTATAAAAGGATTATGTCAAATATTGAATATATATATATATATATATATATATATACAAATGATTCCTTTACTTTAATACGCATGGACTCTTGCCAATATCGGCCTCTAGACATTTTATTTCTTATTAACACCATAACTTCTCATTTACAGACTTCTTCACGACAATATTACCTCATGGTGTTAAAACTCAAAGTCCTGCGCGTGCTTCCGTGATAATTAGTGGCGTAAGTCTGAATTACATGACAAAATTACCATAAATGTCCTCAAACGGGTTTTAAATTCAAGATTGCCTGTGAGTTACGAGCTTTTGTGTAACTGAACAAAGTATTTTAATTGGCTAGTATTTTAAAGTGTTCTCGTGGGAATGCACATATTAAAGCTATAATTCTTTGTGTTATTCAAGTATGTGATAACGCACTTTGGGCAACCGGCTAACGCAATTAGCGTGGGACCGGGGCCCGGCCATTATGCACGCGCAAATTGTCCGCTCGCTTCCCAAGGTTTTGTCTGTGCTGAACATTTTGCGTCGCAGCTTTATCACACTATATGAAAAAATGAAAATTACTTCGTGGCTCCCAGTGCATACTGAATTCGTGAAAAATATAGTTTCAAGCTGTATGGAAATTTTTACTTTTAAAGGATTTTGCAATTAATGGTAATTTATGTGCAGAGAAAGATAATTATACGTCAGCACTGTGGAAGTCGAAGTTTTCTGTCTAATATTACATTATAGAGGCGGATTACTGATAAATTTTCTTAATAAATTTAAATATGTTACCTAGATAAATTTGCAAATATTAATGAGGTTGTAGGGATCAATAATGAACTATATCTCAGAAATAGTTATATTTACTTCAATTAAACCATAAGTAAATAAACCAGCCATATTATCAGAAACATTTTAATAAAATAAAAACAAGCACATTTTAATACAATGAAATTTAGCAGTACATGTCGTTCCTTTGTTTTGGAACCTCGACATGTACAAATATAAAAAAATTGCTAAGTTATTTTTACAGATCTGAATACTAAATATCTTCGAATAAAAAATTACAAGTAAAATGTTGTGGGGAAATTTATTACAGAAAATTATTACAAGAAATAAAATGTAAAAATCAATTTACCAAATTTTTTTTTGCACCTGTAGACGTTCTGAAACAAAGGATCGATACGTAGCAATAATTTTCATTCTTATTAAAAGTTTTATCTTCTTAAAAAGTTTCTTACATGTTGACTGGTACATCGGAGAAATGCTGACTTTAATAATGTATACGAAAATAATATGTGATTATTATTCACTTAAGATAATAGAACTGAAAAATAAACTCCCTAGATATAAGTAATCTATTCGTAAACGTTGTGCTTTAATATTACCTGGGTAGGAAACCGAGATTTTTTATTCGTATTAAAAATTGTTTAATATGTTCTTTAAAGATTACTGAAGGCAATTTGTTAAACATTTTATTGATAAATTTGAAAGTGAGAATTTAAATTCGTTCATTTATATCCGATTTTTTAGCCCCTCCAGACTTTTTTTGATACCGTATTCATTTCGTATGCACGATTCAAGTACAGTTTAAGTTATATCGTTGAGTCTTCTGCTTGTAATTATTTTCACCTTATTAGTTATTAATTATTAATGCATGAACACATCAACACCGCCAAAATGGTTTATTATGCACATTTGCACTCCAATTCGTGTTACACAATAATATAAGAATATTATACACCATCGAATGTTGGGAACATTGTAAACTTCTCTTTGCCTTCGAATCTTACGACTTCTCTGCATCCACACTTTAGAAATTTTAAAATTTGTGAAACGTAATATTTCAGCCTAATACAAATATGTTCAATAGCGAATATTGTAAACATGGATGTAGTTATCAGCAGGAATACCAAATCCTCATTCTCTCCTGCCACAATAGTCCTGTTACTGTGGTCCTTAGTTCATTATCCGCTATGTAATTAATTAGTCTAATATCTGCAATTGTGCTAAATCAGTTATGAATAATTTAATTTTTAATGTAAAGTTAATTTTTTTACACATAGTTATACGAAACTAATATTGAGAGTTTCATTGTTTTTGTTATCTTGTGAAGCAATCCTGTTAAGAAAAAGGCTCCTTTGTGATATTTATTGTGTTGTGCAGTCTTATGTTTTGTAAAATTACGCTTATTTTTTTAGGTATTAAAAGTTCACGCTTTTATTCGCAACGCACGGACACATTTAAAAAAATGTAATACATCTCTGGTATCTTCTTTCCCAACTATACAATTTTTTATATTTATATATTAGTTTACCTCAACTATTCATTGTTCTAAAATCTATTTTTAGTTCCGGTGTTTTGTAATTCATAATTTTATTTATAATTTAGAGAATTTTATTTTTCTGTATGATTTGCATCACTTTTATTACATTTGTGTGTTATGTTTGTAACGTACGTTTATTTCGAAATACATAATTTTTTAGTTATTTTTCATTATTATTATTATCATGTATTTATTTATCCGAAATACATTTTAAATTTTATATTACACTCAGGGGTTCATTAGGTGACCTGCATTCTCTGAAATTCCAATTAAATATTGCGCGTCCCAAAAAATGTTAATCGAAATATTTAACCGGACTAATATTGCAAAAAAAAATATGGCTGAAATTTTAGATTTCCTCGTCGACGTGCTCCGATAAACAAGTTTGGCAAATCGTGTATAATGACGTTGTCGACAGGTTTGTGTGGGATAATGACGACTGCTGCTGTTTTATATCCCTTAAGACTGAACAATCAGATGTGTTTTTAACCACATACAAACATTGAGATTTTTTCCACGAGCATCCCATGGCGGACTATAACGCGTGATCGTTACGCGGTTAATTTGTTGAATTTCAAACGTTGAATGCTATTTGTGGAAAGGATTAGAGGCTATTTTCGTAACCCTCGATCGACACGGCGGTCGGTCCTGAAAAGCCACAGCAGATAAGACGAATTACAATTGAAAGGCCGGCGTCACGTTGACTCTAGACACAGGAGTTTACTTTTCACAAAACAAGAACATTGACCGGGCTGAAACACGCGGTAACAACGCCCAGAACTTTCTATAAGCACAATTTAGCAAGATCTGGTGGAAACGTCAAAAGAAAATAGATTGGACTAATAGGAACAAGTGGTGATCTAGAAGGTAGTTTCGGATGGCCGTCCCGTTTGTAGAGGATATAGGTCCATGACAAATTTGGCAAAAGTTCAATTACAATGCAGTTACATAAGTAGACAGTTGAAATAGGTAAGAGAAGGTGTTAAAGCAGCCAAGAAACAGCTATTGGAATAGTCGGCCAGCTGCCTCCTAAACTGGTCGAGACACGGAGAAGGGAATGCTGCGTCCCCACAGCAAACTCCTCTCCCGCTATCGGAAGGGAGTGGGACAAGTTCCCAATGCCCGACCTACCTGATGCAGGTTTTCCTAGGGTTTTCCCTGCATTACTTTTAGGTGAATGCCGGGTAGGATTCTTAAACCATAGGCAGAGGGCCCTAGTTAACTCTTGGCTACCTTCCCCTAGCCTTCTGCATCCCCCCTTTCAAATCCCTTCCTATGCTATTATAGGGGAGTTGCCATTATGTTGATTACCTTCATGTAACCTGTTACCATAAAAATAAAATAAAGTAATGTTAGCTTACTCACATACACAGGATTATCAATTGTAATTTTTGTATCTTGACCGTATTAGATTTTCTAGCATACCCCTATAATTCAATTTAGAATCAGTTTGATGATGGCTTTATACATAATTATTTCATTTTATACAGACACTTTAGAACTTTTACCAAGCAAGCAATAAAGCTCAGGTGGCGTACGACCATTTGTTTCTTTTTCTTTCATATGAGTACTTTCCAAGTTAGTTTTAAGTCTAGATGCATTTCAAGATATTTTACCGGGAGTTGTTTGTTGTTGACGGGTATTGGTGAGTATTGTTGTTTCCGTAGAGTAAATGTATGGATTTTCATTGGTTATTTTGATTTTCCATTTATCTACCCTGAAATAGATAAGGTGGTATCGTAGTCGTTTTGCTTGCTGTTATGAGGTCTTCATTCATAATAACTGTATCATCTGCCAATGCCCCTGTGACTGTAGTTGGAGAAAGATCGCAAGTATATTTGAAGTATAACAAAAGATTATTCATATCTCATTGGCAGGTTTGACTTTGTAAATTAATTATACGGGACCTTAAGGATATGAAACGAAAGTGTTCTCAACATTTCCTCCTTAATTTTTACAGTTTAGTTCAACGTTAAACCGAAAATATATACTCCAGTTTATAGCTAGAAGAATAGAGTGAATATTTATATTGCAATGAGGCAAAATTTGGAATGCTCCTAGCTTTTGAAACTATTTGGAAAAATTAAATGTTTTTGTCGCCTACTTCTGAGCACTTGAACCAGACGGAAAGCAGTGCAGGATTTCCAATAAATATATGTTTTCCGACTTAAAATTGGATGCTCTTCATTTATAAGTTGTCTCAGTAGTCAGAATATCAACACTCAATTATTTCATATTTATAATTAATAACTAAAATCAACAATAGTTTGTGGCACTCCTTTCCCTACCAGCCGTAGAATGTCTCCTACGGTCCAATTCCTAGAACGACTTACCTGTGGTAGGAGGAAGTAACTTTGGGAAAACAACAGCCCTTTCCATAATAACTAATTTATAAAATTTATTAAAGATATGTACAATTAAAATTTTTCTCCCCCCCCCCCACCCCCCGACTAGCCAGTTATGAAAACTCAGGGATTGTTGTGGCAAGCTAGGCCCGAGAAACGATTTATAAAAAGTGCTTTACGCAACCATGAAATATGCAATATTGGTTACCAGACTGGGGTCTCTGGAACACAGCGACGTTCCTCGCAGCTGGTCATCGATGTCTGTCTCGTGGAGTCTCGCTGGTAAATTCTCAAAAAACCCAATAGCAACCGCTCACTGCAACTTCTCCAGTCAGAATCCTCTCCAGACATCCCTTTCCACCGACCTGTGAGACCAACTGTTTTTCTATTGGTCCATTTAATTTATTATGGTGGACCAATCACAGGTCTTAGGCAAACCGACGTAGAGCATTCCAACAGCGAGACCCTCTGCACCTGCTGTTTGCTAACGGGAAAACCCCCCGATGGAGGTACAGTTACAATCCCCAGCCTGATTGGCACCAAACGGTACTTTTTGCTGATGTTGGATAAACATGGTTGCTCACGCGTTTAAACAAACTGACTAAAATATCAGTATAATCAATGAAAAGACGCCTATTCTAAATAACGCTCTATTAGTTATGATAAAGTAATTTGTCGATTTAAACAATGTAATATCGGTTTGTAAAAATGAAAGATTAATTATTTTACATGTTTAAAATTAAAAATTAAACAAAATTTTGTTATTTAACTATTGGTCATCATTGCGATGGGAGGTATTTCGTTCAAACTTAACAAGTGAATTTTTATATCCAAACTCAGTAATTTTCAAAGTATTACCGGTAGTATTAACTTTGGCGTAACTGATTGCGGCTATTATTGGAATTTATCTCTGTGACTAATTCCACCATGGTGCTTCCTGCCGCCTCGTAAAAAGCTGGGCTCGGCTCTGGACAAATAACATTGAAGAGATAAACACTATCGTCGTATTGAACATGGAACAGTAAATAGCAAGCAGCGCGACGGGGCGAAGCTATCAGCTATATCGCACAAAAGCAATACGTCGGCCGTGAGTGCTATTGAACTGAACAATGCACACTGGAGGCGTTGCGTTTCTCCCCCATTGTAGGTCACTACAGTGTTTTAAATACAATAAGCCGCAACTATCAGTCTGCACGCGGCTCCCGTTCTAGCTTCGAATTTAATCGCATTAAAACATCAACGCCACTTCGCTGTTCATATATTTCGCAATCCAGATTTGAGACCGCCTCCGTACGAATATATATTCATGAGTGTATCTGAAAGAGGGATTGAATCACAACATATCCCCCTCAAATGGCAAAAAGAGAAAACGGTACGTCACAATATGAATAGATTTCGGAAATGCGGGAAAATCCACGAGAACGTCAAGAAGTAAAATAGTTCGACAAAATTCTCCGTCATTTATCTGACCCGTTTAATGTCAACTGGTTTGTATTTCCCAACAAAACATTCAAATGTACAACTGAAATCTGCACGTTGCAGAAAGAATAACAAAAAATCCGTTTCAGTACTTGCATGAAAATTGTAAAGCGCGTTTGTACCTAGCGTGAAAAACATTTGAGAATGTTACCAAACGTTTGCAAATGATATACTTGAATTTGAAAACGTTTTTAAGTATCTGTTTTTCGGGTGTTGTCGGTATATCAAAAGACATTCGCAGTTCGTGCAAGTAAAGAAGAAACTATTGTTTATTTTGGTGTGTTGAACTCATTCAATTTTCAATCAAACGTTTTATTGGAAATTAATTTATTTTGAAAAATTTAAAACATAATAAAAAAGACTTGACGTTTCTTCTCTAATTTTTGTGATCTCTTCAGATGAGGTAAATTTTCTGTCTGTTTTATTAAAATTAATTTAGAATAGATTTGTAATAACTCTTACTTTTACAGGAAAAAAGTTTTATTATATTACCTCAAGAGGTCCCAAAAATTAAGGATAAAACGTCGTTTCTATTTTATAATAATTAATTTACAACAGAGATGTAATAACTGTTCCACTTTTACAGAAGAAATAAATGTTGTATGTATAATAAATGTACCTTAATAGGTCCCAAGAAAAATAGGGATGAAACGTCCTGTGTGTTGTAATTAATTTACAAAAAAGATGTAATAAGTCGGCTATTTTTACAGAAAGAGAAAAAATGTTTTATTATACCTCAAGAGGTGCCAAAAATTAGGGATCTAACGTCGTGTGTCTGTTTTAGTATAATATAATTAAAACACCTGAAGAGATCGTGTATAATGTTTTGAATTATTAATGAGAAATATACGACCAACAGGCTGATAATTTTTCATTTATTTTAAGAAGTCGGATAGATATAACTGTTAATTACATTATTATTACAAAATATTGTAATTATAAAGTGTTTCATTATATTCTTTTATTTAATATTACTTATTAGTGTAATGAACTTTGTAAGTAAACCTTAAAAGTGAATATTTTTTTTATTAGGTGTTTTAAAAATTTATATTCCACACGCATCGTCAGCATGTTGCCTAGATTCGCTGGGGCTCTTTTTTTTCATATTATAGCTCACCAGCACCCAAAGAAATAAATCCTCTGCTAAGTAGTGAAGTATTGTTGGAAGCGTAACTATACTATAAATTAGATACTACCCACATTCAATCATTGTAATAAGTATTTTAAAAATTTACGTTTGGCACTCAAAACGTCAAAAACAAGGCCTGCGAGGGCTATTCTCTCGCAGGTAGAAACTTGTAGGAGAGATTTTTTTTTTTTCGGGCAACAGGCTACATGAGGGTAATCCACTATGGGCAACTCCCCTTTAATAGCATAGGAAGGGACTTGAAAGGGGGGATGCGGAAGGGTAGTGGAAGGTAGCCAAGGGTTAACTAGGGCCCCCGGACTATGGTTTAAGGATCCTACCCGGCATTCGCCTAAAGAAATGCAGGGAAAACCCTAGAAAAACCTGCATCGGGTAGGTCGGGCATTTGGTACTTGTCCCACGCCCTTCCGATGACGGGAGAGGAGTTTGCTGTGGGGACGCAGCTTACCCCTCGCCATGCCTTGGCCTGTTTAGGAGGCAGCTGCCCGACTATTCCAATAGAAATAGCGGACAACTCTTGCCGTATGCCCAAGGTCTGCGACCCCGGAACATACACCTCTCAAAACAGACCAAGGTGCCTCGGCATGTGGGTACCTTAGTTCAAAAAAAAAAACCCGAGAGATGTGAGAGCATCCCCAAAGGTAGCCCCCGCCAGAGCTCTCTGGGAAGGTTCACCTGCGAGAAATACGAAGGGGCTTCCTTTGATGATGCCTTTTCCAAAGGAAGCCTGCGAGAGGATGTCTCGCAGGTGAACCTTCCCAGAGAGCTCTGGCGGGGGCTACCTTTGGAGATGCTCTCACATCTCTCTGGCTTTTTTGAACTAAGGTTCCCACATGCCGAGGCACCTCGGTCTGTTTTGAGAGGTGTATGTTCCGGGGTCGCAGACCTTGGGCATACGGCAAGAGTTGTCCGCTATTCCCATTGGAATAGTCGGCCAGCTGCCTCCTAAACAGGCCAAGGCATGGCGAGGGGTAAGCTGCGTCCCCACAGCAAACTCCTCTCCCGCTATCGGAAGGGCGTGGGACAAGTACCCAATGCCCGACCTACCCGATGCAGGTTTTTCTAGGGTTTTCCCTGCATTTCTTTAGGCGAATGCCGGGTAGGATCCTTAAACCATAGTCCGGGGGCCCTAGTTAACCCTTGGCTACCTTCCTCCACCCTTCCACATCCCCCCTTTCAAATCCCTTCCTATGCTATTAAAGGGGAGTTGCCCAATGTGGATCACCCTCATGTAGCCTGTTGCCCTAAAAAAAAAAAAAGATGCCTTTTCCTCTCCGTTTTTGAACTAAGGTTCCCACAAGCCGAGGCACCTCGGCCTGTTTTGAGAAATTAATATAAAAAATCTAAAAAGATACATTAGATTGCTGCAGTAATCTCCTATAGTCATAAACCTCTTGAAGTGATTCGCCAAAATAGAAATTGAAAATCTTCTGATGACATGCGCAATATCACTTGTCACTTAGATGTTGTATGGAATTTTTGCATTTTTAAAAAAACAAGTGGATAACCGAAATAACTTATATTTAGATTTTGTTATTCAATTCAAGAATATTAAGTCGAATTGTGGGACTAACGATAATTTTTCCTCCCGATTTCATTTCAATCCTTTGTAAAAGTGCAGCTGTTTACATAACTTTGATCAAGGAAGCCTGCAAGAGAATTCTCTCGCAGGTGAACCTTCCCAGAGACCTCTGGAGGAGGTTACCTTTGGGGATACCTTCTCTTCTCTATGATTTTTTGAATTAAGGTTCCCGCAAGACGAGGCACCTCGGCCTGATTTGAGATGTTCCGTGGTCGAATACCTTGGGCATAGTGTAAGAGTTGTACACTATTCCTATTGGAATAGTCGGTCAGTTGCCTCCTAAACTGGTTAAGGCTCGGAGAGAGGATTGCTGCAACCCCACAGCAAACCCCTCTCCCGCCATCGGAAGAGCGTGGGATGAGTACCTACCTGATGCATGTTTTCATAGGGTTTTCCCTGCATCACATTTAGGCGAATTGCCGGGTAGGATCCTTAAACTACAGCTCGGGGGGCCCTAGTTAGCCCTTGGCTAACTTGCCTTCCTTTTTCGCATCCCCCCTTTCAGTCCCTTTCCTATACTATAAGAGGGGAGTTGCCACTATGTGGATTACCCTATACATAGCCTGTCTACACCTTATTCTTCTTCATACATTTGATCGGAGGAGACAATATGTCAAAATATTGCTCGCAAACGTTTTAAATCATTCACAAACATCTGACGGAAACGTACCTTAATAAAACGGGGAAATTTGTTCCAGGGCAGCTGGCCTAATGCAATCAGCTCCACGCATAACTAACTTCTGACTAATCTTCTATCGTGATTTAATTTAAAATATTTACCGGGATAAAATATATGATTTAAAAGTATTGGCTATCTTATTCACTACATTGAGTTTTTTAAGTTTGTAATTGTAACATTTTATTAATTTATAGTAATATTATATTATGACTTTTCGACCGAGGAATAACGGAATGATAAGACTAAATATACCTAAGATTGATCGTGAATCATACTCTCTTCTGTTGTGTTTTAAATTTGTAATTGTATTTTCAATGAGCGGATTTCCTCTTCAAGAGACATGAAAAGTTTACTTTACTATTTAAATAAGTATATTTTATTTGGAAAAAGCAGCAAGATAATTTAATAAGACCTCTGATAATTAATTTAATGTATCGTAAGTATTGATTATTGATACGGTTAAGGGTGAGTACGAGTTAATGAAAATAAAACAATATTCAAATATTAAGGATTATTCGACTGAGCTATAGTTAATAACTTTCTAACACTGCATCTAAATTTTTACATTAAATTATTTTAATATAAGTAATTCAAGCGTTTGTTAAATAAATAATGTACTGATAAAATCTCTTCATATCTTGAAAAAATTAACTGCGCGTTCATTGTAAATCTTATCGGATTTTGGAACACATGGATTTCTTTGTTTAACTTATTGTTGCCTACATCGATGATGTAGAATAAATTAAATATGCATTTCCTATGGTGCCCGGCCGATATCGACGAAGAAAAAATTCGTGGGAGTAAATAACAGATTATATGTTAAAAAGAGGTTGGAAGGAATTCCATGAGATGATGATTTGTCATCTGCTTCATTGTTGAGTAGAAAGATTCACGGGAACATGTTTGTAGCAAAAATTGAAAATTACGCGACAATCTTGGACAGTGCATATTTATATTAAATTACTAAAGTAGATTTTGTAATGATATCTGTAATGTTTCATCTCAAAATTCACCATGTTTCCCTGCCGCATTTTTAACAACTATTATTTCAGAAGTCTGAAACTTATTCTAAATAAATAAACCAAAATCAACAATCTTCATTCAGCTCTGTAATATGATTCTTCCAGTTTTAATTATATTCTCTTGACTTTTCTCCATATCAATTATATTTGCTTACACTCTTGTTCTTAAAAAAAAGTATACAAAAATGTTATTTTATGACTTAAGGGGTTCCACAAAACCGCTTGAAAATTTCAATTGACAGCCATATTACGTAACACTATACCTGGAAAATTAATGCTTCGTTATTAATTCGTAATTATTTATTAAAAACCAGTAATAATTTATTATACTGACTTTGTTATTTTGTCGATGTTACTCATGTAATTAAACAATTTTTAGTGGTGTACATTACAAATATTACATACTGGAGTTTAATTTTCAATGGGCGCCACAATTTGAATAAATATGGGTCACGTACGGTTCTGCGAACCTCATTCTCCCACTCTTGACATCTATTATAATTTTACAATGGTGCATTCGACAATCGTTGTTAAATGCTTCATGTCTTACGGATTTAAATTGGGTTTGGATTACGTTTAACATATTGTTTTATTGTAGACTAGTTGACTAATAAATTGGGTTAAAAGAGTTTCATAGTTATATGCCTCATAAAATGTAGTTAATAATTATTTTGCTGTTAGAATTACATTTGTTGCGATATGGACTCCATAAAGACGATGTGGTCGTTTTGGTAGGGTTGTTATTTTGCCTGTAAGTTGTTATTAAATATTTTCCTAATTATAATCCTTAACTTATTGAGACTGCCAGAACAGAGAGGTTCTATATCAGAATATTCAAAATTTAGTTATTACGTAGTCATTACAGTAAATTGACAAATGCATTCCATGTTAAAATACTTGGAACTGAACTGTAAATAATATATATATTTGAGCGAGGGCAATTTTCGAAGGTAAATAATTTGTTTAAGACATGCAGCGTTCCTTTAAAATAACTTTATAAATTCAAAATATTTTACAACAGTTTTCTCCAAGCTATTCTTTTTAACAATACCCATCATTCCACAGATATTCTCCCCACCAAAGTCAAAACATAATTTCTTTTACATAAAAGATAATATACCATTTTTGTATATATTTCACAGATATAATTTATTAGCCGACCAACGTCATCATATCTCCCAGCGAGTAGCAGTCTCCCGCTGCCAACTGAATACACTAAGTTTTGGGGACCGAAATATATTTGTTTTCGGTTCAGAACCACTAAGACGACATATGAAGTCTTAATTATTTAGTGAACAGGAAGAACATTAAGTTACTCTCTTTGAAAGACACATTAAAAGATTGAAAAATTACTTGAAAGATATAAAAAAATATTACATAATATCTGTTGAAAATATGTCAGAGTCTATCGAATTAGCTTTCGTAGAGCAATCCAAGGGAAGAAATGCTCCGTTTCTACAGATGAAAATTATTTCATAGCTCGAATTACTATTTTCTAATATACGCAAAGTGTGGAATAGGAAATTCTAAACGCTACTCAAAAGTCTCCTAATTTTTAATTATTATAATATTATAATTTTAGACCCTGGGAAATATAACATGAATTTACTACTTTTTAGTAAATACGTCATCATACGTTTATTAGTCCGCAAGCGGAATAAGCATGTAATGCACTTTTAAAAAGGACGGTAATAATAAACAATAATATCTAGAAGTAACGCACTAAATTCTGATGTTTGCGTAACTAGTTACGACTTCTCATAAACTATTCTCAAGGGAGTCTTACGTTTACATACACGACCCGTGCAGAATTCTTCATAAGCAGAGATGCGGACGCAGTTTGAGTTTAATGGGCGGCTCGGGTAGGCAATACCTGGCCTTGTTGTGTGTCTAAAGGTCCTCCACGTTGTTATGACATGAAAGCCAGATACAGCCTTTGTGCATTGAGCTTGTGAATAATGAATGCCACGTTACGCCGATGAAACCCGCATGGAGACTTGGAACGCTGCAGCAGGCCATGAACACTTAATTGGCTTTTGCAAATATGCAGACGTGTGAACAAGCATAATATATCAGACGTAACCAGGTCTTTCAATTACTTGACAATTCATTCATTTACAGTTAATACCTACTTCAATCACTGACATATATACTTATTTTGTATAATATTAGAATCAAATTTTATAATCATAAAAATAACTACGCAAACCACTAGAATATTAATTTGCAATGCTTTCGGACATAAGTACTGTTTACCCTTAGCCCGTTGACAATAAACCATGAACTATTGATCTTTTAATAGAAAGTATATTATTACAAAAATATATTTACTCCTGTAAAAGTACAATTAAAAAATAAAATAGCCAAAAAAAACAATGCAACTATTTGAATGAAAAATCATCTAAATATGTTTCAAAACTTCTTCAGAAGTGAATAAATAAACTAGTTAAGTAACAACGAAAACAAAGATATTAACAATGACAGAGAAGTTAATAATTATATTTATCTGACATTTTTAATAAATTAAATAACATCAGATAATTAGATAAAACGACAGACAAAATGATATGATGGTATAAATACCACACAACGTCTCTGGAAACTTTGTGCCTTTCATCACGTGATTAAAAACACAAGAGCCGGGAGTGACATAACCGAACAGTCCCGTTAACAAACCCAAAAGCGAACCTAAACGCAAAGACAATGGCAAAGCAGAGAGGTATGAAATAACATCAGTCATTTAGATATAAAATAGAGCAATTTAAAAAATTATAAAAACACTACTTTCCGTCCCTAAATTTCTGGGCATCTGTAAAATTTAAATTAAAATATAAATTATTAATAAGCAATTACATGACATTAGTAAACATAAATTTCAAATGTTAGATTTTCACAAAAGTTGCGGCCTTTGAAATTCATATTCATCATTTGTCATGTAATTAATTATTTTGAATTAATATTTTAATTGATATGTTAGGCCTGAAGAAGACTCAAAATTTGAGGACGAAAAGTAGTGTTTTTATAATGTTTACAATTGTTCTGTATAAATCTGACTAATTGACTGATATTATTTCATCGACAAAGAAGTTAGCTTAGTACTAAAGTAACGTAGTTTTTGTTGAGTTTCAATGTACCAGTTAATACAATAATTTCAGTAATGTTAAATTTAACACAAAGTTTTTTTTCTAAATAATTATATAATTGTACTTTCTGTATATCTATAAATTTATTTCGCAGAAGTAATTAATAAAGGATAAAATATAGAATGATCAATAAACACCGTCTGTTACCACTTCTTAAGTGTAGCTTTTAGTTTCTCAACAACTGAATTGAATTATTGGAGTTGACAACATATTTGGAGACGTAAGATGGTTTACCAAATAGGACCTTTATATTAGTTATGTGGTATCAGGTGTGGGATTGCGTTGTTCGCTGTTCCCATTGGAACAGTCGGCCAGCTGCCTCCTAAACTGGTCAAGGTACGGAGAAGGGAATGCTGTGTCCCCACAGCAAACTCTTCTCCTACTATCGGAAGGGCGTGGGACAAGTACCCAATGCCCGACCTACCTGATGCAGGTTTTTCTATGGTTTTCCCAGCATTACTTTTAGGCGAATGCCGGATAGGATCATTAAACTATAGCCCGGGGGCCGTAGATAACCCTTGGCTACCTTGCACGTTTCGTGCAACACACATTGGCAACTTAAATAACATTTATTTTAAAAAGAACGTTCTGATGCTGAAAGATTTCTTGTAATACGCAACCATATGTTTCTCCATTTAATTTACCAACCAGGTTTCGGTCACATAACTCTGATTTTATTAACTCAATACGATATATTCAAAATTGTGCGCTGTAAATACATTTATATCACATTTCATTATGAAATTTAAATGAATATTATGTTTGTGAATTTTGTCGTTCATTATTAAAGGGGGTTGGGTATACAATTTTTTTAAAAGTGTTATTTCGTGTTAATTAATTTCCGATATTGCAATGTTTGGGACGATTTTAAAGAATGTGTACGTCAATTTCAATTGGTGTGTTAAGTGGCTTGTTGACGGGTAAGCCTTGAAATTGCAGATCACAAAAAGAAGAAAAGTGAGTGCGTGGGTTCAAAGTGAGTAATGGTTGCAAAAGGTATAGCTAAACTCAATTACCACTATCTCTTGAAAGGAAGTGTGTAATAATGATAGCTTTTGTAATTATTAAATCTGATCTGAACGAGCCAAGGTAGAATATATGTAATAATTAGACGCAATATTATGTATTTTTATTATTTTTTTTTACATTAATACATTTAAACGAAAGTGGAACGACAATGACCTAAGGCGAAAGATAATAAAGTATTCATCACATTTAGAAAGACGTGACAGAAATATTAAAACGTGCCAGTGCTGGTTTTCCATTTACCTGTCACAAGTGAATTCGCAGAAGAAAACGAGCAAGCCAAGCATTTAGGAGGCAGTTGTCATTATTCAGGGTGCGCGTCCTGTATCCAGGCTAAACGCTTCCCATCCCCCGTTCTGCTTGTTTATAAGGACGGAAGCTCTCGTTCCCACTTGGTAGTCCCACCGTGCCTGCTCCAGATATTCGCATCCGAAACGTGACGCACAGGTTGCTGCTTCACAATACAGGCTTAGGTAATCGCCAAACAAGAGTGATGGGGTCTCATTCGAAACCGTCACACGTACAACCTTTAACGGAACTAAGCTACATGGGGAAATTCGAGCTTTTCTGCAAACCATTCTGTACACAGGTATACACACGTTAAGAACGAATTCCCCGTGAAATATGCAAAACCTGTTGCTTACATCAGAGTGTCTAGGAGACCGTACGTTTCTCTTAATTTTTAGGGAGTAAATGAAGGTATTTATCCTATTTATAAAAGAATATTACCTAAATAAAAGATTGTATAGTAATAATAAGATCAAATGAGCATTTACAACTAAAATATTGAAGATGGTGTAACTGGGTCTCCTTGTGTTTAAAATTGAAGAATAAGTGCATTTTTGTTTTCTATCTATTTCAAATATGTCGCCTTTAAAGTGCCATACTTTTTACGATTCTATCTTGCTTCTAAGAACTTTAAATAATTTTTTAAAAGGGCGCTGACCAATAAGAAGTGGATTTACACACGTCACATTTGAGTTATGTGTAACTGCGATAATTTGTGTATTAAACCTCCTAGTTGTTCGAATTATTGTAAAATTGTCATCTACGTTTCCCACAATCACTATCTTTACTCTATAATTTTTTTTGGAACTGAAACAAGTGTAGATAGTGCTAAAGTATAGATGCTGTATGAACATGTCTTTATACGAGAAGTATCATAAACTAAGATTACCACGCATGCAGTGAAACGTGTAAATTTTATTTCGTACAATAAATACTGCCACTCGATACTACATATACAGTAGTATATTTTTCGCCATAATCTTCATAGTTTAGGCACTTGTTGTTTCGTAGGATGAATTTAAATATTCCCTTGTGGTAAAAATCCTTCATTGCGTATTCAGAAACGTTGTCGCGAAGTGTCGGCCACCTAGTTGCTCCTTCAAGTGAGGAAAAGGGTGAAACAATTAGGAATGTCCGGGCTGTAGGGATGGTGATCGATGATATCCCAGCGTAACTCCTTCAACAGCGTGGTGGTCTTCTGGGCTGTATGAGGTCGCGCGTTGTCGTGAATGACGATGACACCCTTGGAGATTCTTTTGTGTTTTTCCTCACTTGAAGGCGTACCTAGGATGCCGATAATTCGCTTCAGACGAGGAGATGTAACGTATCGCGACAACTAAATGAACACGCAAGTGCGGCAGCTGTTTAATAAATACTCTTTTGTTTACTTGATATTACGTGTCATGAATACACCCACGATGCGTATACAAATTCGCAACGATTTTACAAACACATAAAATATAAATCCCGTACTCACTGCGATCCTCTGAACATTGAATTTGAAATGTTAACTCGACGATTTCTCACAACTCTTAATCTCATGGTTCCGTGGGATAATGTTTTTCTTATTAAATCGTTGAGCCAATAGTTTCGCCACATGCACTAATAAAAGTCACAATACCGCTTATGAAGACTTGGTGACGGCAGGCTCAGCGGGATCCAGAGACGGGTTTGAGTTGGGCTGATGAAGTCACCTATGACACCCGGGTTTGTCACACAACCAGATAATCTCTCAGTTACATGAAAAAGTATGAAAGGACAATTAATCTCAGTACTTAAAAAACCCATATGTTTCTGGTCAAATGTCTAGCCCCGATGTTTGTACTTTGCCCCGATTATTTGCTCATGTATTTAACCGAAAGAAATCTCTTACCAGAAATTTAACAGGTAAGCTGCATCCTTAAGTGGCAGTAATTTAAATTTATTAAACGAATTATTCACGTCGTCATATTAAAAAACACTAATTACAGCGGCATATGGGCCTAATGTCCGTTCGCGGTCCACAATATCAATATTCCAATGAGGTTAGTATCCCAGACATATTTGTTTGCGGCGCGATAGAACACGATAAGAAAAAAATTATTTCAACAGACAAAGAAAAGTAAATTCAGAAAACGGTGACTGGCGTAAAATAACATGTCACACGAGGACAATATTTGTACCAGGAAGGTATATTCAAACTCATCCCAAGGAGCGACAAGTTCATAAACCAAATTGGAGACTATGTCGAAAAATAATCTATTGTAATGTAATGAATTATTTTATTGGGCTGGGTATTTTATATTAAAGAAAAAAAAATTATTGCCCATTTAAAATTGTTTTATTAGTATAGCACGAAAAAAACTCTTATCACAGGCACCTGTGGATTACGTAGCAGAGATTAGCTGCCTATACCAAATACGTACTGCGTATTCCTGTTTCCTGTCCGCTGTAGTTGGAAATCCCGGATTTTCCCTTACTGAATCCTGCAGCTGGATGGAGAGTCTCGGTCCTTGTTCTCCAACATTCGGCGTACAACCAGTTGATGGGCAGGTGTATTTACTATATGTTTTTCCCCTACTCGGATAAGCATACACTTCGGGATCCTATCACCAAACGTTATCCCCTTTTTTCTGCCAACTCTTTCCACTTACTTCCAACCTCTCTCCACAACTGCTCTCAACGTCCTTCTTCCAACTGTTTCCACGTCTTTCCAACCACTCTCGTCATCGTCTTTATTCCAACTGTCCTAAAATCTCTCCTCCTACCCGGAGATGGACGTTTTCCCGCCCTTAGCGTCACGGGCTTTTGTTGTTTTTTAGCCGCATGGGATTTTACCATGGGTCGATGTACACTATCTTGGTATTAAAATAGCCATGTGCGGCTACCTGAGACGCGACAGGTCGGCGTCTCGAGTTGGGAAACATTTCCGAAAATAAAACAAATTAAAATTAATATACGCGCGTTACATTATCGGGTGTCTATTAATGGTATGAAAAAAACTGCACACGTTTCTATGCAGGCTTTGTAACCTTAGTTTCTGACCAACGCATCGTATAATTTAATATAAATAGCATTGATTCAGGAGGCACTTTCATGAATAATTATCAGATCATATAAATAATAAAAATGTCTCTTTTTGAGTAAATCGTCCTGAAATTTAAATCTATAGTTTCAAAGCATTTTAATCAAGTCAACTATAAATTAATACTGCACACTTTATATGCGAATTATGTACGTAAAAGAAAGAAAATAAAACTAACGAACTAAAATATAATTAACATGTTTATTTCACAAATTTACTTAAATCGTCTTGCTGCCGAAAGACTGTTCTGAAACAGCGTAGGAAGTAATAAGTTCGAATCGTTTATTGATCTACTTAATAATGAACATTTACTTACATCCGTTTATTTCAGTCTACATTTGTTTTAAGTTTATTTTCAAATCTTGTAAAGTATGTATATAGCTTTCATGTATATAGCTTATCAATTAGGACTTTTCTCCTTTTGTTTACTATGTTTGGTAACTGAGAAAATTTTTTATAATGGACAAAAATTCTGTCTTCATTCACTGCATGTTGTAACTTAGAAGTTCGCATTTATATAAGGTATAAATTAACCAGAAAACGTAAAAGTGAAAGAGAGGATTAAGGATAGGAAATAGGAAAGAATTAGGGTCTAAGAATACCTTATCACTAAATACCTACATAGTAACTTATCGTTTTTATTGTCGATACTTAAAAGCCTGAGGTTAACGAATGCGCTCCACACAATCTACATTCTGGAAAGCTTCTAGTTTGGAATGACAACATTTCCCCCTTTGCATTTCAGCACCTTTCAAATACTGCTTTTCATACACTTCCCAGATAAAAACGTTTGCGGAACCTACTTCAAAGAATAAATCCGAAACCTTTTAACTGTTTCCTCCGTTCCTGCTCATTATAAACGGATTAAAGAGTAGAGCAGTTTCTCCTCAAATTCTCCAAGTCATGCTGCTCTCGAGTGAACTGGAATACAGGCGTATGTGTGGAAACATTATATATATATATATATATATATATATATATATATATTGTAATTTCAATTAATTAGGCCATTAATTGGTTTTAATAGCGGCAGGAGCTTCCAAAGCGACAATAGCGCCGAGCTCTGTTGATTTGTTGAAAGCCGAAATGGGAAATGCGCGCTAAAACTCGGTATACACTAGAAGACCAGTTGGCAGCGAAACATTGCAAGGGGCAGAACCAATAAAACTTGAGCAGAGACTAGACGTCGTTAATGTATTACCAGTTAAAGTTGTGAATTAATACAAAGTAAAACATTCACGGAAGTATTGCATCGAAAATATTGGAAAGTAATAGCAGTTTTTGTCAGAATAGAACTTTCCAAAATCTTCGTGGAGGAATTGTTCCAGGAGAACATTGGTAAATTATTGTGGAGCGGAGCAGTTAACGAAATACAGCCAATCTTGCCAAATTTTAAAGTGAAATGTAGAATCAGTGAAAACCAAGGCCTGATATTAAAAATTAAAGCGTGTAAAAGTGTCCGAACGAGGTAAAATTAATTGTTCTGGTACCAGACCGACGGTCTGCAAGTAACAAAAGTTTGATAAATTTGTAAACGATAATTAAATTGATAGAGTCAGATTTAGTTCAGAGTGCATTTCGTTCAGCTTTCTTTCCACTTATATTTCATATTGTTTCAGGTTAATTTTTTTATATTTTGAATTGCTAATAGTCAAATTATACATTGATTGTCTTCAAATTATCAAACCCAGTAGTGACCATGAGATTAAGAGATTTTCAACATATTGAAGTGTATTCGCTAGAACAACATCAATTGTAAATAATTAAAGTAAAGTTTTGTAAATTTTGATCAAAGACCGGCGTACAAAGATGGGCTAATAATATGTATTTTTAAAAACTGAAAAAACTTTAAATATTAATTATTTTATTAATCATTTCTTTTAATTAACCCTAACCTGTTGTTTATTACAATATATATATATATATATATATATATATATATATATATATTGTAGAGATTACCAATGTGTAAAGTAAGTTATTTAATAATGTTTTCTTTAATTGTCGGCGTAACTTCGAGACCAAAGCATTGTAAAGATCAGTCAATGTGGTGCATGAATACTGAGACTGTAAATGTTGATACGTGGATTATTGTCGAAAAGCGTTTGTAAGACACTTTGCGGAGAACAGTCAGAGTGTCTTGGGGGACTGACCGGAGTGGACACGACAGTGTAGTGAGGGCTTGACCAGAGTGAATATAGTTTGGATACCAGCCGAGGATTCTCGTAAATAATTAGTAATTCAACAAAGTCTATGCTCAACAAAGACTGAATATATCACATTTGGCATTAACGTACTTCTACTGCAAATCGGAGTGTGACAATATCTACGGTAACGTAATGTTTGTTTAATTTGAACTTAATTTCAATGTTAACATTATTCCTGTTAAAAGTTCGAATACCACATAATTTGGCTCTCTAACGTAGAGCTTATAAGTTTAATAGTATTTATATATAGTATATATATATATATATATATATATATATATATATATATATATATATTGTAATAATTAAAAGGTGGCCTTCATTAAAAGAATTAATTAACAAAATTATTAAGATTAAAAATTTATTCTTTAAAGGTACAAATTGTAATCCCTACGTTATACGCCGTTTTTCATCAAGTTAACAACAAATATTTTATTTCAGTTTTTCAATTCGCGACGTTCTAGGAAAAGTACAACTTTATATTTTACATTCAAATACGTCGAAATTCTCTTTATCTCAGGGTCATTACTGGGTTTGATAGTAAGAACAATCCAATTTAATCAACTAACATTAACAATTCAAACTCATTGAAGCTAACTTAATACAATATGAAAATAAACGAAATGAAAGAAACTAAATGAAAAGAAAAACGAACGAAATATGACTTCTACCTTTAATCCTCGTTTACAGATTTTAAATAATTGTTTTGTATTCACGAATGTCTTTCTGGTATCAGATCTGATTCTTGGAGCTTGAGAACAACACTCACTAAAATGGCCATTATTCACTGACTCTACACATTAAATTTTTAATACACACGGTCGATGTTCTCGTTCTCTGCCACCTGGAACTTTGCATCAGCCGCCTCTCATTCAGCCCTCGGACATAGGTCTCCTTGATGCCTCTATGCGAAATTTAGTTCAGTCTGTGTGAAGCAAAACCTTTTGCTTCCAACTTTGCGATTATTATTTGAGTCTTTCCGTAAAAACTGTTTACTCGCGTTTTATGTAAACTAATAGATCTTGCAGTTGGACTTTTTGGACCGCGCTATTCATACTTTTATATCAGCATCCACATTCTCCCGTAACGTTCGCCGGATTCCTTTAACGTTTCAGTTCTCGACGGACTGACTTCCTACTCGCGCGCATTTCCCGGCAACATTAGCCGACAAAGAGCCGTGAATGTTACTTTCAAAACTCGTGCCGCTAACAATCCAATTATATTAAAACAATTAATGGCCTCTTTAATTGGTACAATATATATATATATAAATATATATATATATATATATATATATATATATATATATATATATATGAATTCTTTCTTAATTACGTAATTTAATTATTTATTTCTTCATTTTTAATTTATAAGTCAACAGTGACATATGGTAAAATACTAGACTGGATATACCAAAGTTAGTTACGAAAGAAACGAAGATTAAAATTAATAACTATTGCATCGAATGTAGTTCGAAAAATGTCTCTGGATATGAATGTCATGCATAAGGCAAAATTACAATCCACTCCAATGCTCAATTTGATGTTTTAGTCGCCACCAGAGTTCTATGAGAAACTCCATTCTTACCATCACAGTTTAAACTGGACAAGGGCAGCTGATAGTGTTGTTTGTACAAGCCTGAGTTTCCCGCCTAAGAGAATTTGTAAGCCAGCTGAGTGACCATCTTCCGGTAAACGCCCCACAACAATCGAGAGACTGCAGAGTCCGTCCCAGCTAACTCATAAGGCTACTTACCTGTCAGATCCTCATTAAGTGGTTAACTACTGTGGTTATAATTCCCTCCAAGTCGGTTTAGGAAAGACGTAAGACCACAGAATTATAGACTCACAACTCCCTTCGAGAAAGGTGTCTGTGTTTTACGCTTTTTATGAATGTAAATAGCCGGTGGAAATTTCAAATTAATAATTAGTGCAGGAAGGTAATGTTTTTAAATGTTTCGTTTTTGCGTGTTATTAAAAATATATGTTATTAATTATTGTATTTATTTTTATCCAGCCATTCTATTAAATATATTGAGAGATAAATAATTAAGTGAATAAATTTAAATATATTAAAATATACGTAAAGAAACCCACAACCAAACAATAAAAGATTAAGAGACAGAGAGAGTGGAATAGACTCTTGATCCAAGTCGCAAGAAAATTAAAGAAGATATTTTATTACAAACAAAAAAGCAATTTAATGGACAGCTTTAATATATTATTATACCGGTGAAATTGTAAGTTGAAGCAATGGTTCTCTACTTGTATACCTTAAAACTACGACATAAAAATTCTTGAATTGATTTAACTTGAATCGTATAAAATGAGGAAGAGCACCAATACAACTCTTTCTGGCAACATGATATTGGTGCAGAAGATTCACTCACCCCGCAAGAGTTTTTCTCGACCTCCTGCGCAAAAAGGACGCAAAAATTTCCACCTCACTCTGGGAAAGAAACCAAGGCGAGCCGAACGAAACGCCGTCGTTTTTCTGGAGCTTCAGCGACGCAGAAAGCGGGAAACCTTTTTGTGTCCCTAATGGAGCGCGTAATATTTCTTTTCAAATTAAGGATTCGAAAGTAACTGCGTTCTACTGATATTTCATTTGAAATCGAATAGATTTTCAATTGTGCTCCACGATTATAAATTAATAGTTTGAAGACTGCAACAAAATAATACGTATCGTTGTTATAACAAATAAATTAATGTTTTATTTAAGACGTGAAAATTAAATTATAAAATACGGCTCACGAACCTTTTCTTTCATTCAAAACTTATGTGTAACTTCTTTTTATAAGGGTAACAGGCTACATGAGGGTAATTCACATTGTGGCAACTGCCCTTTAATAGCATAGGAAGGGATTTGAAAGGGGGGATGCGGAAGGGTAGAGGAAGGTAACCAAGGGTTAACTAGTGCCCCCGGGCTATTGGATTAACGATCCTACCCGGAAATTCGCCTAAAAGTAATGAAGGGAAAACCCTAGAAAATCCCTAGAAAAACCTGCATCAGGAAGGTCGGGCATTTGGTACTTGTCCTACGCCCTTCCGATGACGGGAAAGGGGTTTTCTGTGGGGTCGCAGCTTTCCCCTCGCCGTGCCTTGACAGGTTTAGGAGGCAGCTGGCCGACTATTCCAATAGGAATAGCTGACAACTCTTACCGTATGCCCAAGGTTTGCGACCCCGAAACATACACCTCTCAAGACAGACCGAGGTGCCTCTTCTTCTTCTCTTTATATATATATAGGGTAACAGGCTACATGAGGGTAATTCACATGGTGGCAACTCCCCTGTAATAAGATAGGAAGAGGTTTGAAAGGGGGATGCGGAAAGGTAGAGGAAGGTAGCCAAGGGTTAACTAGATCCCCCGGGCTATAGTTTAAGGATCCTACCCGGCATTAGCCTAATAGCAATGCAGGGAAGACCCTAGAAAAACCTGCATCAGGTAGGTCGGGCAAAACCCCTATCTAAGCAGCGAGAATTTTCCTGTATGTCAAAATCGTACGAACTACTTAAGCACGTAAATCATGAACATTAAACAGTGACACTGGTTTTTCTTTACCTTATAAATAATTTTGAGAAGCAAATTATAAATGAGTGGTGATTGGGAAACGTAAGGTATAAACTTGTTTTAAAATGAATGGTTCATTTATAATGATAAAGAAAAATAACTGTTAGTTTGTTATTAATTAACTGTTAATCTGAAATTACAACAATAGTCACAATTTTAACGATATCTTCACAAGATGGAAAGTCATCGAAGATTATGAACAACGTATATTTGAGTGTCTCGCTGAAAATAAAATACGTGTTCGCGGATGAATTTTTATGAGTAATGTGGATTAGTTCATACGCTAAATGTCCGTGTCTATTTTAGTTCATTGATGTAATCTAACTTTATTGAGCGGAACTTAGTTTTCCCCGGTATATACAGGTCTACGATGTCGTCGTTATTTGCTTCGTAAATGAAAACTATCATTATAAAATACTATGGTAAAGAAAGAAGGTAATGTTCCATGTGTGAAACCGTTGTGGTACTAAGATGACGTCACCCAACATCAGAGTTGTTTTCACACTCTACTGAAGTCTCGCCTTCTCCATTAACTCGACATTGTAAACAGTATTATATTTCTTAATAGTATTATTAATTCTTTTAAGTGGTCAGTGTACATTTGAATTTAATCAAAATTAATCACATATTTTCAACGACAGGAAGTTGAAATAAGTATTCGAAGTACCAGTAATCATTACGAATGAAAGTAGAAATAAATCGAAACAATTGTGGAGTAAAAAGAGAAATATAACTGTTTCGAGTTTCCAAGAGGCTCACTTACTGTCGAAGTTGATTTAACCGACGGGAAATAATCTATTTGGTGATTCGCAGCATCCCTGAAGCTTCGTTATTTCTTTGCAAAGGAAAGGATGAATGATAGGAAACGCCTCTTGACATGGAGTGGATTCCGGCGATGGGGAGAGCTGAATTCATGTGAATGGACACGGCCCCAATCTTTGTAACAATATCGCAATGGAACTTCAGAAAATTCCCAATCCAAACATCCAATTTCGTTTATTTTTTTTCCAGATTAAACATCTACAGGATTTGACTATTCCCTCGACTTCACAGAAGTTAGGACACCCCTAAATATAACACTACAACATTGAAAACCACGAATGTAAATGCAAGTTTGTGCTTAGGGATATTTGAATGTATTTTATAAAAAATTAAATAAACATAATGTGTGCGATTATAGCACAGCCGTGGTCAGTTTTCATTCTGACAGAAATTTTGCATCAATATTAACGTCACAGACCTTGCTTTATCAATATCACACGACTAGACTATAATCTGCCCTGCGATAGATCCTAACATATCCGTTGAATAAATATGATAAAATTCTCACCTCCGGGTCTTAAGTAGTACGATTTCGAGGAATAAGGAAGCCTGCGAGAGAATTTCTCGCAGGTGAACCTTCCCAGAGAGCTCTGGCGGGGGCTACCTTTGGGGATGCTCTCACATCTCTCTGTTTTTTTTTGAACTAAGGTTCCCACATGCCGAGGCACCTCGGTCTGTTTTGAGAGGTGTATGTTCCGGGGTCGCAGACCTTGGGCATACGGCAAGAGTTGTCCGCTATTCCTATTGGAATAGTCGGCCAGCTGCCTCCTAAACAGGCCAAGGCATGGCGAGGGGTAAGCTGCGTCCCCACAGCAAACTCCTCTCCCGCTATCGGAAGGGCGTGGGACAAGTACCCAATGCCCGACCTACCCGATGCAGGTTTTTCTAAGGTTTTCCCTGCATTCCTTTAGGCGAATGCCGGGTAGGATCCTTAAAATATAGCCCGGGGGTCCTAGTTAACCCTTGGCTACCTTCCTCTACCCTTCCACATCCCCCCTTTCAAATCCCTTCCTATGCTATTAAAGGGGAGTTGCCCAAAGTGGATTACCCTGTTTCCCTAAAAAAAAAACCGCATCCCCCAGATGCGATCGAAGGAAGTCTGTGAGGGCTACTCTCTCGCAGGTAATATCTGCGAGAGATTTTCTCTCGCAGGTAGAAACTTTTAGGAGAGATACGAAGGGGCTACCTTTGGGTATGCCTATTCCTCTCCGTTTTTGAACTAAGGTTCCCACAAGCCGAGGCACCTCGGCCTGTTCTGAGAGGTGTATGTTCCGGGGTCACAGACCTTGGACATACGGTAAGTGGTCCGCTATTCCCATTGGAATAGTCGGCCAGCTGCCTCCTAAACTGGTCGAGGCACGGAGAAGGGAATGCTGTGTCCCCACAGAAAACTCCTCTCCCGCTATCTGAAGGGCGTGGAACAAGTACCCAATGCCCAATCTACCTGATTTATTTACGCGAATGCCGGGTAGGATCCTTAAAATATATCCAGTACGCCCTATTTAACCCTTGGCTACCTTCCTCTACCCTTCCGCATCCCCCCTTTCAAATCCCTTCCTATGCTATTAAAGCGGAGTTGCCACCATGTGGGTTATCCTCATGTAGCCTGTTACCCTAAAAAAAGTTAACCCTTGGTCTACCTTTCCTTGTACTCCTTTTCCTATGCTATATGAGGGAAGTTGCCACTATGTAGATTACCCTATACATAGCCTGTCTACACCTTTAAAAAACATTCAAAATTCATAAGTAAAAAAAATAGTAATGGTTTATGTAGCGGGATGGGTATAATGTAAACAATATGAGGAATTTGGAGGAAACTGAGAAACAAACTTGTTGAAAGTTATCTATGTATAACAACGCGTTGAGTGAAATTCATTTTGAAAGCCTGTCATGTTTTTGTCGCTGTTAAGGGATTTTTTATTTTATATATTTTGAAAAATAATTATAATTAAATCTTTTTTAAAGGAGCAGAGTAAACTTAAATAGTTCAAATATTGATCATTTATATTTTTATTACCGAAAAATAAATTATCTCCCTGCTGTACCAAGTTTTAATTTCTGCGGGCTATATAATACATAAAACAATACACTGATACTTCTTCTCAGGGGTTTGTGAGTACAAAATACTGTGGTCATAAATGTCTGCCATGGTTGGCTGTTGTGGCTTTCATAAGCTGACTTGGCAGGTGTGTCATCTCTTAAAGAGGATCTGACAGGTAAGTAGACTTCTCAGGTAGCCCCAAACGCCGAAATTTCTTGTACTATGTTCGACCTAGCGGGAAGAGAGTCACACGTTTGTTTTACAGGTTCCTCCAGTCGGCAGACATTTATGAAACTTGCTAAAAGCTTCTCCACGATTTGTCCATCACCTCTCCAAAATTTAATTATTAAAAATCTCTCAAAAACTTAAACTTTTTAAAAACCTATTAAAAACCAAACTCATTTTTAAAAACTGCCTTTCTTCTTGCGCTGCAAGTCCCCCCAGAACCTCAATTAGCTGAAATTCCGCTCACAAGATATTGGAATTCGCTGATCATCTCCAATTAGAATATGTTTTTGTCCCGACCGATCTCTATATTCTTGATTGCTTTACGGGAGTCACACACATAATTTCAATGGCCTGGGAACACACATTAATATCGCTGTCAAATTGGCGGAAAGTCGTCTTTGAACTTGCTATGATGTTGCGACGAGAATTTTGTTGTGCCTGATCTAATCCCTATAAATAATCCCCATAAATAACTGTTTTCCTTTACATTCTTCCATCCATTCCTTACAAACTTAATACAAATACCTGAGTTGGTGCATTTACCTAGCCAGACCGAACACGAGAATATTAATTGAACACAATTTTCTTGAATAATATAATATATAAATAAAAAATACCCCCAATTAATTGATCCCGCCTTTGTACACTACAATGCGAATTCTCAACTTGCCGTGGGAATTTTTATTCTGCCAAAAATAATAACAATGCTACTTATCTCGCAGAATATTTTTTTATTATTTTCTGCTGCTTACACGAGAGCTTCTTTTCATATTTTTGATCTCCCAGCATGCAGTATTTAATTCACAAAAGCACAAAGTAATAATTAGTCCGCTGAAACTGTGTTAACTTTAAGTAAGGTAAAGCAATGCGATTATGTTTAAATATTTACTTTTCAAACGAAATTAACAATACGATGTAAGAACTTCAATGATTATTTATAAGTTGTGTATTAAAACATCTAGTATTGATCATATAATTTCCGTACACGTTTCCTTTTGATTACTATCTGATTTTGAATATTTATGAGAATATACTGGAATTATCCTAAAAATATTGTGTTATTGCTTGACTTACACTGCGGCTCCACCTAGATGTACAGAATGTTCTATTTTAAAACAATGAATTATTCACAAACAAAACAACGCAGAAGGATAGCTCACTTGAAACGGCACAAATTTAAATTGTATTTCTTTTATGATTTTGCTTCGTATGGTTTCAAATAATTAATTTGAAACTGAAGTCGGCGTAGGTCAGAAATAAGTTTAGGAATGATTTTGAAAATTATTTATTGTTCTTAGTAAAGACGTGTGTCCGAATAAAGTTCAATAACGATAATTTGCCAAATGATGAAATTAATGTATTTCATTGATACGATTAAATTGATCACGATTGTCATTAAAAATTTAAATCCTTTATCAATAATTATGTTAATAATTTTTTCGCGGTTGAGCACCAGGTTCAGATTTTTCGATGTTGACGTTTCTGCGGTCATTATCTACCGCTGTCTTCAGACTAGTCTGAACACTGGGAAAGCTTACTTTCATTAATAATTACATTAATTGTAAGTTACATAAAATCACGATTTTTCTCACAAAATTATTAATAATTATACATGTGTTTCTGGGCAAAATGCATTTATTTGATCCACAATTGTATATTAACTGTTTTTAATTCTAGCAATTTAACTTTTTTATTGGTCCACATCTCGCTCCTAATGATGGTTAAAAGGTTATATGCATTAATACGCTATTGTTAGTTTATAATATTCAGATAACATAAGTTTTTCCTGAATCATGAAACGAGAACCTCTGAAGGGTGTCATTTTAAAAACATATCATTTTATTAAATATATGTTTTGCGTGTTTTTTATAGTTTCTTCACTATAAGAATAGTTTACTGATGCTTTATTGCCTCAGTCAGGATGTAATGTAGTTCTATATTCAGCCCTGTATTTTCATAAAGCCCATCTCTCCTCATAAAAATTTAATTTAAATATTTTCATAACCTTCTACTTCTTCCAGCTTCAGTCATCCGTTTGTTTCTTCATTAAAGTATAATAAATATTTAAGATTCAAGTTAATGAGAAGAAACAAAATTTCTTTGTCGATTCGTTGCACCGTGATTTTAATAATAAAAGTATTCCTCATCTTTATGAAAAATACCGGAATATCTGGAATATTTTAGATATCATAGATTGAGTTTAACGAAACAAAATATTTTTTTCAGACAAATATAATTTTATTTATTAAGGGCAGCTTATATATATAGCTTACGAAAATGCCATTAGCATTTTATGGATTGTTGTAAGATAGATTGGAACGGGTTATTAGTAAAAGATAATGTCACTATCAAAATATTTTCACAAATTTACAAATATGAGTATGAAATTAACCGTAATCATAAGCAAACTATTCATTTCTTTAGAACCAAAAATTAGAGATTTTCAAAATATTTTTTATATACACAACTGCAGAACTGCAGAACTCACAATAACTTTGTACTGATTAGTTATAAACAGTAACACATGTTCATGTCAAAAATTTGTTTCTATATATTTTTGTAGAATATTTTTTCTTGTAACGAATTATGGTTACTAACCGCGGGTGGGGAGGGGGGGGAGGAATATCTGTGATACTCTTTTTCTTCGGTATTGAAACAGATATTTAGTGTTAGTCGATATAAAGCAAATGTTTTCCTATTGCAAACATTGAGATTTAACAATCATAGTGGTAAGGTAACATTCGATATAATATATTTTGCACAAATAGTATTAATTAATCATGAATGACGAAGGACGTTTCTTTATGTTAAAAAAAATTGTCGATCCACTGTTTTATACGGAATTCCTAAGTAAATTTTAACTTTTTTTATTTACGCCTAAATATTCAAACAAGTATGCTGCCATTTCACAAATAATTTTGCCTTGTTTTGAAATGTTCACATGAGAGTCAGCAATACAGACCTCTGAGATGCGTTGGATACTGTGGAACTATGCAACAATTTCAATCTCGGAGGTTCTGCCAAACAAGCGGATCTAAATTTGACATAGCTTCCAATCTTCTCTGCACACATTGTGAGAGACAAATTAAGAAATATCTCAGGGAATGCGCTACAGAGTTGTGCAGTGAATAAGATTTGTGTTTTATTATTACTGTACAAGCTTTTGTCTCGAATGAATTACTATTTCCAGGGAAAGAATAAATTATATTCCGCAGTGAAATGGCACATACAACTGTAATTATTTTTTGGCGCTTCATTTTGAATGAAATAACTCGGAAGTACGAAATATATGTGAGGAAAATTAAGCAGATTTCTGAAAAATCGCAATAACATATTTCATAAATGAAATGGTATGGGAAAGGTTTAATTATATTTGAAAGGACAAATTCGGTCGTCGATAACTCTAAGCGGTATTACATAACTTTGATTTACCCTAGCCGAAAAAAAATTGAAATCATAGTTTCATTTCTGATTATTCTTGATTTCTTGTTATTCATCTTATTCGTTAAAACGAAAATGTGGTGGCAATTATTCCACGGGAACCTATTTTAATTTTTATTGATATTACAGCTACAAATTTTCATTATAAATTATAGAATAGTATCGATTTCTTTCCCGTTAGTTCTAACAAGAAGAAATATGATTCCCCAATGTTATTTACATACACGAACTTGGAATACTGTTATAATAATAAAGCCATAAAACATAATTTCACATAGATGATTTTTTAAACTTTCAATGACTATAAAGACAAAGAATCTTATATTCTATAATAATATTTCTGCTTAAATTAGAGACGTCTATTCACTAAGGTCTTATTAATTAATTAATACAATCAGAAAAAGAGAACAGATACAATTTAATCATATTAATAAATATTTTTGTTTTTCTAGATTCAGATAATATGAATAAATGGAAACAGAAAATAAGAATTGAAAGGAAAGTTAAAAATATCTCAATCTATCTATCTTCTATATAATAAAAAAGGATATATATTTGTATGTATGTATGTATGTATTTACGTTGTTCTTTATACAAATTTTATCGCGTGGACAGAATTCAACAAAAAAAATTGGTATATATATTCTGTCAAAATCGAGAACCGGTACTGTGGGGGTGAGAAACCCGTAGAATAAACGTGGAAATAATTATAATTGAAATAAGTTACGAATTAGTGTTAAACTACTGCGCGAGACGATGACGTCATAAGTTTTCAAGACATTGACCCATCATAAAAATATAGTTCTGTATTTCGTAATGAACTAAAGCAGAAATATTTTTATTGAATAAAAAGTAAAATTTTTTCCAGTATCGAATAGTAATAAAAAAACTTTACCATCCTTGCGGAAAGTTAATTTGGAAAAGTTAATTATCGCCGCTGTATTTAATAAAGCCAATTTGGCGCCTTATAGTGCATTCAAATGTGTGTCGGCCGAGATTTTAAAATTTCATAATATAACGTACTATTGTATCGTGTATAATATTTCAGAAGATAATAAGATTTGTCTAAGGTAAGACTGCTGAATTATATGTTTGTAACTATAAAAGTATTGAAAATGACGTACGGAACTCCGAAAGTTTTTATGGTCGTTATTCAATTAATGCACTATCAGTCAAAGGTATGTACAGAAATAGGAACATTTAAATTGAATTAAAAGTACAATTAATTATACTTTACGCAACGTATTTCTATAAATTTGTATAAATGTAAACAAATTATTGCGTGCAATTTGTGTCGTGAAACAAAAATTTGAGGTTAGGATAGCAGTATTTGTTTTCCATTTTTGGAACGACGTTATTGATGTACAATTTATGAGAAATGAAGCTGAGCAAAAGTAGTTTGATTCAATAATAAGTATAATTAAATCTACCAATACCACATCGAGTGATAAAAAAAAATTTATTATGAAAGGTTATACAATCCATGGCATTAATTTTCTTTTAAATAACTTGACTTTTGACGTATTTAACGGGATCAGGGACCATTATGTTGCCTAATTAAATCTTGCAATACGCACTGGAAGATACATAGAATTATGATAAAAACAATACTTAAATGTTCAAAATTGATATTTTTCTATTGAAGACAGCGTATTTCGTAATGTTTTGCATTAATTTTATACAATGCTGCCAACTGCAGATTGCTAAAACCACCAAATAGTTTATTTTCAGATGGAAAAATTATATATCTACAAATTCAGTAATTGTTTTAAATAGTGTATATATATATAGCTTTTATTATATAAAATTGCCTTATGCGGGTATGTATGTGTGTATAAATGTATGTATATACATAGGTATATATATGGATGGGTATGTTCCGCTTACAAATCTACAACCTCGAAGAAATTTCACCAAATTTCGTACACGTGTTCTTTGCGACAGGGAAACAAACACTGTGTGGGTGTAACACGCCTACCACCCCCAGGAGCAAGGGTGGACGGTGTTGGAAATCTTCAAACATGCTAAAATGTCCGTTATTTGCGTTGCATAAATATTTTTCAGCGTTAATTACATTTATAGTATTTCTACTCATGTGATTTTTATTAATTTTAACCCATTGTGGCACGAGGGTTGAATACATTAAGGGGTGGCGGTGGAGGGGGGTTACCAGTAAATAACGCTAAAAATACCGAGATTCGAGTCAACTCAAAGGTAATGGATGTCTCTCAGTTCATTTATGACAATCTGGGCAACGCGCGGTTGTAGGATTGGGTAGGAAGGGTTGGGCGGAGGGTAGAACTTTTGAAATAAGTTAACCAACCGAATTTTGCATCAAATAAATATATTTCGGGAACAATGATATTCATAAAATTTCCCTACACGTTCTCCGTGTTTAATTTCAACCCATTTCGGGCTTGGGAGGGATGCGCCCTTAAGGGTAAGGGTGGATGAGCGTTACAAGAAAATAACGCGAATACAACCGAGATTAGATTCAATTCAAAGTATTATGGATGTCAATGATTTTAATTATGACATTAGAATTACCGTTTAACATTCCCAACGAGGGGTTGTAAATTTTCTAACATGTTAACCGGTTGATGATCGTGTGGAAATAATATTCGGCAGGCGTTAATGGAATTGATAGTATTTCTACTGGTGAAGTTTGTGTATAATTTCAACTCCTTTCAGTATGAGAGGGGAGGACGCCTAGGGGGGGGGGTAGAGGATCGAGGAGCGTTACATAAAAATAGCGCAAAAGCACCCGAAATTGGAGTGTATCGGGGGTTATGGATAAATGACATCTCGGGCAACGCCGGGCACCAGCTAGTAAGAAATAAAGGTGGCGAAGATTCAGCATTTTAGAATGACAGGGACAGATTTAAAAGCTAACGGATGGAATAATAATAATCTTCGACAAGTAAACTTTTTCAACGTTCGCTACAATATGTTGCAGTTACTGATGACAAATACATTAACATAAAGCCTTGTAACGTGCGTAATTTTTTGGGAGTATATTTTAGTTTAAACCGAAATTAGGAAGCACGTGGACTTAGCTTTGACACCGATGAAGTCAGGGGTTTTCCGAGATTGGAGAACGTCAGGAGACGATCCACAGACAGTAAAAATTATTGCCAGTCCGACGGAACAGATGCTTAGTTCGTGATCGCTAGAAAAACGGAGAGATAAACGCTCCCACAAGCATCAGGAACTGATCTCGAGAAAATACCGCTTGATTCAGAAATTTGGTGGCAACGATTGGTCGGGAATGGAAGAAGCAGAAGGAAGGCAGATTTAAACCCAAATAGAAATTGTTATTTGAGGAGAAAGACGAAGTTAAAATTTTGGACCTGGCCGGATTTTTAAGAAAGGCTGCAAAGAACCAGAGTGGACAGTTTTTAGCGACACACGGCTAGAGTTTTTAGATAGTTATTGTTGGAGAGTTCGTGAGGTGACAATTTTTAAAGACAATTTGGTGGATATAGAGATGAATGGGAGAAGTCTGCCGTATGTAGATGGAGGGGAAGAAGTTCACACACGCGCATTGTTCAACCTGCATTACGAGGACTACCTTGGCCGTTCCGTAACCGGCGTTTGTTCCGTCACAAGACCAAAAACCCCTATTGTAGATGTGGGCAGATTAAAGTATGTACTTTAGATCCAAATGATTAAAAAAGTGGTTCTGTCCAATACGGACCACGATATATTCCGTAAATTTCTGCTAGTCTCATCACCGTTTATATATTTTTATAAGTAAATATTTTATAGAAACTCAAACTGGGTTATATATTTTTATGATATTGGTTATATAAGGTTATTCAGTAATATTGAAATCTATACTCATACATAAGGTCGTGTTTCGCTGATCTGATAACAGAACGGTTTCTGGTTTTGTATTCATGATTGTGAAAACATTTGGTTTCAAATTAATTTGTATCACGTATTCAAGAATTTTAGGATTTATAGTGTTGCCTATATGTACTGGGTACAGTTCATATTTGAAGAATTTGTGAACACGTTTCCATATATGAATGTAATAGCACCTTTGTCAAAACGAGAGAAGTTTTTCTAGTTAGCGATACCATGACACATATTCAATTTATATTAAATAAATAATGTAATTTTCGCTGTTCTTGGATGTACCTGTTGCGTTATTAATCTTACCTATCAAGTCGAAATTAAATTTGTTAGAAATAAGAAGTAAATGGTGGTTCGAATTTAATTTAACATAATTCGTATTCCAAGGAAAACGTATGCATCTGCTACGATTATTTTCTGTTGTAAAGTGAAATAACTTGGACTTATTGTGGACTTTTGTGTCTTAGATTTCAGTTAATTTGCATTCAGTTTTTATAGTGCTGTCTCAACATAAGTATGAAAATATGTTTAATCCATATATGATATAGTCCATTTTTTAATTTACATTGTTTTATGTAGCATTAACGGTTAGATCAAATTAATTTTGTATCATCTGCGTATATGGGTTGCACATAACAGGTAGTCAATTACTTTATAAGAGAAATAGAAGTGGTACAGAAATTAATCTCTAGGGCTCACCTATAGCAGTCACTTCCTTTTTTGAGAAAAAAAACTTTACTGTCTTCATTTTGGATGACAACCTTCACTTATTTTATTTTTTAGATAACATCTTAATTTTATACCTTACCTTAGTTTATTTTTTTGGTAATATGTTGTGATCTTGATAATCAATTTCATTCAATAGTTCTGGCGAATGTAATTCCTTCTTTTTGTCCATATACATATTTTTGTATGATGTGAATAAATTATTTATTGTTGTTCATCTTTACAGTGTAAATTGACGAAATAATTAAATTATTTTATTTTACGTAGTGCAAATCATATTCTCGCATCCGGTCTGACCATGTCATTGTGTGGGACTCAAGTAGTGAAGGAAAAGAAAAGATACAACAGCGGCCTCCGATTAAGAGGATTGGAAGGCGCCCAAGAATTATAAACATATAGCAAAACAAATTTAAGTATATAAAACATTAATTAGACCCATAGTAACGTTTGAGGCAGAGACATGGACCCTAACTAATAAAGATATGGCGACTCTAAGGATATTTGAAAGGAAAATTATTAGAAGAATCTATGGAACTGTTAAAGATGGAGATTAAGATATAATGAAGAGATAAATAGCATCCTAGAAGGAGAATATATAGTTAGATTTATAAAATCACGTAGAATCTCATGGTTGGGACACATACAAAGAATGACTATAGAACAAACGCCAAAGAATATATTGTAATATTCACTAATGATGGGCCTTTTAAATGAAAGCTTAATTAAATTTACAAACAAAAGATTTTTTATTGTGGCAATAAATCAAACAATTACAAATTCATAATATTGACATTCTCAAGGTCTTTACTGGGTTTTATAATGGACGAATCAATAATATTTATAATCTTATCAACCACAAATTACAATTAAAAGAAAATAAGTTTACTCGACAATTAAATTAGAACATTTACAATGAGACCAAATTTAAAAGTGAAAAGATTGACTCTGATTAACAATTTTAATCAAAAAGAAGAGAACGAATTAACAATTTAAACGGAGAACGAAATCTGACTTCTATCTTTAAATTACGTTTACATAATTAATTGTTTCGTAAAATGTTACCCAGCATTCCATCGTACCTTTATTTTCGAGAACACTATTGTGGGTTTTACACTGCTTCTAAACTCACAGATTCTAAATCAAAAATTGTAGGATGTCTGGAACTCGGATGATCCTCCTTTCGTCAACTATCGGTTGACCGCTCGCCTTAGGTGAATTCTACGATTCGTCGATTGGGTAGTCTTTATTGTTCCGGACTTAAACCGAAACTTTTGCTATTTCTGGCCGGCTATGGACACAAAAACTGCCTTTTGTATGCAGGTTTCGACGTTATACTTTTATGAATGTTTTACTTTGTCCTGCTAATTGCCAACCCGGTTGAATTCTCCTTCCAAAACTGTTATACCTCGACAAGGTCTTTCCGTGAACAGTCTCTCAACAAATCTCCCTGCAAACTGTCACTTTCAATATCATACATAGTAGCTGTACTCCTCAATATCTTAATGCAAAACTGCACTCTCGTCTTACAATTTGAGCGCGCATACGCCATTTTGACTGACCTTCCGACAAAGGAACAGTGCTTGGCTTTTCTATGAGGTCTTTCCGTGAACAGTCTCTCAACAAATCTCCCTACGAACTGTCACTTTCAATATCATACTGCGAACTGTACTCCTCAATATCTTAATGCAAAACTGCACTCTCGTCTCACAATTTGAACGCGCATACGCCATTTTGACTGACCTTCCGACAAAGGAACAGTGCATGGCTTTTATATTGTTGTTTCAAAGCCTCCTGCCGCTACAAAGGATTTCTCAAACAATTTATATTTTCAATTTCACAATTAATGTCTTAATTAATTGGCATTTACAATATATAAAGGGAAAATATTTTATACTAAAAAAAGGGGATGACAAAGGAAAAGATGGATCCAAGATATGTTAGAAGACTTGAAGAAAATGAAGACAATCATAAAGTGGTAGGAAGCCGAGAGGAGAGATGATTGGAGGCAGATTGTGAAGTTAGCCAAAACCCACATCGGGCTGTAGAGCTTTGGAATAAAAAGAAAAACAAATGTCTGGTCACAACATTTTATCACGTTCGGGAAGTATTCACTGTCAAATTGTCGCTGGAATGAACGTGTATTCCCAGGACCATAAAAACAGCTATGAGACTCCGTAGGTGGAGTGTTTAACAACACCATTGAGATTTGTGGGGGCGCGGATCAGATTGTCATTGGCGAGTATCATCCAGATTTCAATATCTTGAGGGTGGAATTTTTGCTTACCGAGGTGACCTGCAGAGCAAGCAGAAGATCTGCTATATTTTAAGAAGTTATGAGGAATTTGTGAATCAGGCAGTGTTTCAGAAGTTGGGGAGTAGAGCAGATGAACAGTAGACATGAAGTTGTCCAGTAACAAAGGAAGTTGTACTCGTGGTGTTGATAGTTTTTCAGTAGTCCTTAATTAAGTCAGTTCTTATAAAGTTGTGTAGTTATTGACTATTCGTGAAGTTTTTAGTTATTCAAAGTCAATTTAGCGATTGATGAGAGACGGTAAAGTTAAGAGTTGTATGAGAAATTTTCATTCAACAAGCCCGTGATTACGACCCACGAGAAGAAGCAAGAGACTGTGCCACCCTCTTCCAGGAATGCGGAACATCAGAGGAAACCTTGGATTATATCAGTCCATATGGTCGACTTCCCTGCGAGTAACCAGAAGTAACCGCAAATATATTGAAAAAAATATGCCAGTCAAAATCGGTGTAATGAAAGCAGTCGCCAACATCCACAAAGATTTCTGACCATAGTAATTTGAGCCCACAACCCCCTAAGAAAATGTGTTATTGTTTTATTTTATGTAAGTACATGGCCGGCAGTAATAACAAATATTAATTAGAGTATGAAGTTCAGGATTTTTTATTAACGGTTAAACCTCGCCCTATTATTAAACATTTAATCAGTATTAATTAATTAATAAAAATTTCAATTTTGATGTTTACGGTAAAGAGATTTAGTAAAAATCGTCTTAACAGTAGTAAAACATTACAACTTTGATATCTAATAATTTATTATGTAAGATGTTTCTACTAGGGATATTTATCCATAATTCGAAATTTCGGAGAGTGAAACATTCCTGAAGTGGGTATTAACTTACCGATTTCAAGAGACTCTTGTATGGTGAAGGATGACAGAAGTGTAGAAATTTATAACACATTGCTTGAATGTTTTTTTATAATGCCATATCTATCAGAGGCTCTTTTTTCGCCATAACCTATTGTAAAACTATAGTATTTTGATATCTCTGAGCAAATTTTTACAGAAGTAAATAAGAAATAAGTTCATAAGCAATTACGCCATCTGCTGTCATGTAACGGGAAATTTTTCCAGAGACGTACGAATATTAAGAATTAATGTTTCAAAATTGGAAGATCGACCATTAATTTGTCTAGAACCAAGTACCACGCGAAATAAATCTTTAAAGTAAAAATGATTTTCTATTATTATTGCAATGCTTTAAAAAGATTTCTAAGTTCACGTTCCTTAGCTTTACAGATCAATTAAACCGTATCTTTGATAGGAAAAGAACATGTTCTGTTTTGGACATTTCATTTCAGAACGGATTTCCTCCTTAATCCTTCTATAACGCGCTAAGGCTAGCGTTTTTTTATACTTCCGAAAACGCCTCCCAATCAACGTCTGCCTTTCTATACAACCACAAAGCTTAGTTTTTTTTTAACTCTGTTAATTACGTCTGTGTACGGATCCAAAGTTACAGAATCGGCCGTACAAAACTGTCTACAAATAAATTAATTAATTTCTTTAATCCAAAATATGTAAAAGTTTTTGTACAAGGAAAACGATAATTTAAATATCTTTGGAGACGAAAAAGTTTTTTCAATTTTATAAATGGTTAACCTTAAAATAGATCCATTTAGAATGTGAAAATGAATATTATTTTTGGGAATCTTTGACTGTCCCCTCTCAGTTAATAAATACTTTTGTCGATTCGTACGAAGGTTAACTGTGTATTTTTATATTAATTTTGTTTAATGCGGCTTATTTATTAGAAAATTAATAATATATGCTAATTCACGAATATTATTAAAAATATGAAGCAGGAATTTTTATTCGATCAATTTCTTAATTATTAAAAGGAAAATTCACAGCTGATACTCAGAATACAGGGAAAACGACAATTTATCAAAGATAAAAATAATGCATTCCTACGTGCACGTAAAGGTGGACTCATTTGATATCTGTGAAGTGTATTTCCTTGCTGAAGTATGTTGAAGTTTACTAGCTTTGAAGCAATGTTCACTAGTTTCTTCTTTAAAAATTGCAGTCAACTTATTAACCGTGTTTTATACTGAAAAGAAATAAATTCAATATTCCCTGATTCAATTATTTTACCAACACTACTTTATTACTCTAACTAATTTTTATATATTAAAAAAGAGTGCAGTCTTTCTCGGTTTAAACAATTAATAATATAAAAATATATAACAAATTCATATATATTCAACGACCATTAACATTTTTTATAATTAAAAACATCTTATTAATCACAAAATCTTTAATTAACAACACGACAACGTTTCTGAGCATATTTGTACCCACGTTAGGCTTCTTTTGACTGAAAAAGTTTTAAAAAAACTTATTAATATTTTTTTAATTATAAAAAAAGTTAATGTATTTTCAATTACTTAAAAACAGAAAATAAAATATTATTAGAAATTAAGTCAATAACAGAATAAATAATTTGCAACGAAGCTTTGCCTTGTAGTCGTAATACGAATTCTTTATTGAATGTAGCCTACTAATTATGACCACAGTTCCGCTAAGAATCTCCGGAGACAGCAATATATTCTGAAAGCAGTGCACCTCAGAGATGAATACTCCGAGGACCTAATTTCTTGAAAATAACGAGCGTCTGCGTACGCCATCTCGTTTGACGAAAAAAGGAATCCCAAACAAGCCACACAATCAAGGGATATGTCCTTATCAATGCTAAATATTCAATAAATATGACTGACATAAAATCTAATCGTTAATAGTGCTTTTAAAAACCAGTGTAATTAAACAACTTTTTTCCTTTACGTGATACCTGAAAGGACATGAAATTTTATTTCATGGCCCACTCAAGCCTTTCCCCTGTAAGTAGCCAATTATCTAAATTGAACTCTGTGCTGGCTCTAACAAGGTGCTTCACGAACCTACGTTTCTTTCATTTTAAATACATTTGTCACTCGACTATCTTGGTTAAACAGACGAAGCCAAAAGTAAAGTTCCGCGTAATTTGATTAACTGTGCCAAGTTTTCACACAGCTAATTGTCTGCATCTATCCTAATTAAATCAAGGGCTACAGGTGTAACTGGCTATAAATCATTCCCTAATGAAATAATGCTCTAAAGGTGAGTTAAATAATCGGTTTGTTTCTCATGGCGCCTCTGTTCCCAGATCACTTTGTGAATATCCTTGCGCAATTATAAACAATCTCAGAAAATATAATTTGCGGATAATACAGATTAATTAGATAATATTAATAGAAAAAAAATTGTATAATTGTATACCATACTAGTTTGGAAATTTTGATAAGCAAAAAATTTATATAAATTAAATAGATAAGTTGCCTGTACCTTTCTTTTCTAATGTATCTTTACGTTTCATCAACCATGGGATCAGAATCTGAAATCATGCCACGCTGACTTTTCTCGCTTTTCAAAAGAAAACAGTCAACCTGATTTTATAAAAATATATATCGCTGAAATTGAGTAGTTCTCTTATTCTAGGAAGCGTCAGGTTCTGTTCCTTTTACACTTTGTTACTAGGTTCTATGCACGAAATGTCACAAATTTGGTACTTCTGAAAAATAAAAATTGTTTGCAATTTTTACATGCTCTTGAGAGAGTATGTGGAACAAACTGAGTACACATAAATTGAAAACGGTGACTGTTAGATCACCCCTATCAACGATAGCATTAAGGAGGTGGTAACCGGGTGGCATTTAAAAATAGTGTGGTAACGACCGATATGAGTGTAAATAGTTTTAGGGATTAATACTCAATCGCTTAAATATTTTTTAAACCTCTCATTTCATGCAATATTTAACACCCTCAGACCGAGATGGTAAGTAGTGTTATGAAATAATGCTATAAAAACCGGCTTTGACGTGATTAAGAAGGCCTGCGAGGGCTATTCTCTCGCAGGCAATACCTGCGAGGGATGTTCGCTCGCAGGCAGAACCTTTTAGGAGAGATACGAAGGGGTTACCTTTGGGTATGCCTTTTCCTCTCCGTTTTTGAACTAAGGTTCCCACAAGCCGAGGCACCTCGGCCTGTTCTGAGATGTGTATGTTCCGGGGTCTCAGACCTTGGACATACGGTAAGAGTTGTTCTCTATTCCCATTGGAATAGTCGGCCAGCTGCCTCCTAAACTGGTCGAGGCACGGAGAAGGGAATGCTGCGTCCCCAAAGCAAACTCCTCTTCCGCTATCGGAAGGGCGTGGTGGGACAAGTACCCAATGCCCGACCTACCCGATGCAAGTTTTCCTAGGGTTTTCCCTGCATTTCTTTAGGCGAATGCCGGGTAGGATCCTTAAACTATAGCCCGGGGGCCCTAGTAACCCTTTGCTACCTTCCTCCACCCTTACGCATTCCCCCTTTCAAATCCCATCCTACGCTATTAAAGGGGAGTTGCCCAAAGTGGATTACCCTCATGTAGCCTGTTGCACTAAAAAAAAACCGGCTTAGACACACGATCCCAGAGAGCTATGGAGGAGGCTACCTTTGGGGATGCCTTCACATCTATCTGGGGTTTTGAAGTAAAGCTCCCACATGCCGAGGCACCTCGGCCTGTTTTGAGAGGTGTATGTTCCGGGGTCGCTGACTTTGGGCATACGGTAAGAGTTATCCGCTATTCCTATTGGAATAGTCGGGCAGCTGCCTCCTAAATCGGTCACGTCACGGCGAGCGGAAAGCTACGACCCCACAGAAACCCCTCTCCCGTGGGACATGTACCAAATGCCCGACCGACCTGATGCAGGTTTTTATAGGGTTTTTCCTGCATCACTTATGGGCGAAATTCCGGGTAGGATCCTTAAATCACAGCCCGGAGACTATATTTAACCATAGGCTACCTTTATCTACTTTTCCGCATCACACCTTTCACTCTTTTTCCTATGCTATAAGAGGGGAGTTGCCACTATGTGGATTACCCTATACATAGACAGTCTACACCTCAAGAAACAACCAACTTTGATCTCCACCCAATAGTTTTGGGACCAATGGTAATAGTTTCAAAGGAATTGATATTCAATTTCCATCCGTTTCAAATGAAGGGGGTAATTAGAAAAACAAAATAATGTTCCAAATGATCGATAGTGAAGTCGACTTTTTTGTTTTGTGAGTTGATGGTAATAGTGCGGACATTATTTTCATCCCCATCGTAAAAATTATAATATATATCAGTTGACTGGTAAAAATCTTGACGTTACTTTCGTATCTAGAATGTGAAATAATTTATCCTTCAAATACCACTCATTCCGACTAATTATCGTTTTAACGGACCTTATCGATCGCAGGAAACGAGTCATAGGTTTTAAGTATTGTGAGGTTCTTTCTCCAATGGTGTAACTACATATATTCGCCTCAGAAATTATTTATCCGTGTTCCTGTAGCTGAATGTAAAAATATTGTTTATAATCAAGCCTGGAACGATTGTGTGGTCTAAGCATTGATCAAGCCTGTGAGAACTGTTCTTTTTGGAGACAGAACCTTGGAGAGACGGAGAGGGCTACCTTTCGGGCACCTCGACCTGTCCTGAGAGGTGTATGTTCCCGGGCCGCAAACTTTGGGAATACGGTAAAAGTTGTCCGCTCTTCCCATTGGAACAGAAGGCTAGCTGCCTCCTAAGCTGGTCGGGGCACGGAGAGGGGAATACTTTATCTCCACAGAAAACCCCTCTCCCACTAACGGAAAGGCGTGGGACAATTACCTACTGCCCGACCTATCTGATGAAAGTTTTTTGCATCACTTTTAGGCGAATGCCGGGTAGATTCCTTAAACTACAGTCCGGAGGCTACCTTTCCGCATCCACCTTCCAGTCCCATTCCTATGCTATGAGAGGGGAGTAGCCACTATGCTTATTACCCTTATTCTTCTCTTGTGTAGCCGAGATCAATTCCTTTACCTGTCTAAAGGTACTGGGATAAATAAATACTTGGGAAAAGTCGGACCATCAGATAAATATAAAACGATTTCATCAAGTTTTTACTGATTTCAAAAATATATTAAATTAAGGACCTCAACATTTATCTCTTGGTATTTATGTGCATTATTAATCTGAATATATTTGTTAAACTATATTAACAAAGTAAAAGTACGTGATAAACCTAATAATGTTTTAATGCGTCCCTGTCATTAACTCTGTTTGATCTCCTTGTGTCATATTTCGTCAGTCTTCTACGGACGTTTGAAACCTCAACTTCACATTTCTGCGTACTGAACTTACTCACCTCATCTCACCCCCCCCCCCCCCCTTCTCTCTCTCTGTCCTCTTTTAGGGGCAATTCCACAGAGGCAACAGTGAAAGTCATGAGAGGAATGTTACATGTTATCTAGAGTCGTTTGTTTCTAGTTGAGCGATCACGTGCCAAAAAATTTAAGTATGTCACATGTGGAATTTGTCTCCCTTCATCGCATGTACTTTGTCGTCTATGCTTGTAGTATGCGTCTAAAACGATTCCATTAAGGAAAGTTCCTTGTGATGCATCATGTCTTTACATGTCATCATGTCGCTGAATATTTGGTAATAGCTTTGAATCTTAGAAAAATCCCAATTTGGTGTAGAAGAGAAACTATAAATGATTTTCGACTGCTGTCGTTGAAGCATTATGTCGAAATTTTACACAAATAAAATACTTAAAAACCTCAATTTCAAACCAATTTTTCTTTTTTTCTAAGAGGTGAACTACTTTTTTTACATTAGTTTCTTTCGCTCCCTTGCCTTTTGGAGTTGAAATTAGACAGTTAAATATTCTATAAGTACACTATCAAATTAAGCGACCCCGACAACGTTTCTTTATACGTTAATAATGGCCATTTAGGAGTTTTTCTAAATTTCGTCCCAACCCTAGAGGCGGTAGGTGTATCTTAACCCCTCAGTGTTTCTTCCTGGATCGTAATGTATAAAGTTTTGTAGAAATTGGTCTACGCATTTAAATTTTAAAAGGAAATTTGTTTCTCGTCCTTCCACCCACACTCCTAGGAACTGAATTATATCTTAACCATATGGTAAATGTTATAATTCAATTCATTTACTTCCACAGCCCTTGATTCAACATCAGTCTCAGTTGTTTACTCATTACTTTTATGTAATGGCCTTTCACCCTCATCCTCTCCCACCTAGGGGATGAACTACACCTTAACTGCATAGTGAATACCAGAATTAAACTCACCGACTTCTACAACCCTGGATTTTACACAAATTTTGATTGTTTCGCGTTATTTTTATGTAACTCTCCTCCACCACCTCTCTTATTGGTGCTTTAAGGTGTTGAAATTATATACTAAAATCATCTGTATCGAAATAATTAATCACATTGACACAGAAAAGTAATTAATCAACGCTAATATCGGCAGTTTTAGCATGTTTTTAAATTTCAACCCTGTTCACCCTCTGGGAGTTGCCTAACGCTACATTCGCGCGGATGCGCACAACTCAGCAAAGTTTAATCGCAATCGGATGAATGTGTTTAGGGGACACATACATTCAATTATATATATATATATATATATATATATATATATATATATATATATAGAGAGAGAGAGAGAGAGAGAGAGAGAGAGAGAGATGTCCCTCAAAAAATCTGAGGGCATGTGCATCGCTTTCCGTAAAGACAATTCTTCCAATTTAGAAAAGGTTCTAGTTTGAATAACAAGCATTTACCATTTACGTTACACCTGAGGGCTCTATTTAGTGTCTTTCAAGGGAAGACTAATTTCTAAAATGGTTTGAATTCTTGCCTGGGCGGACTTGAAATTCCAGAAAGTTTTCTCCTCCCTGAGATGGCACTCGTCTCCATCTTAGACGACGATTGTTACTTTTTTAAATTATACAAGACGATAATTATGTAGATTTTTAGCCACTGTTATCCTTTTATAATTTTTTTCCTAATTTGTTTCCCTATTTCCGCTGCCTTGTTCAGCCATAACACCATAGGGTTTCGCAGAGTCGTTTATGCATTTATCAGTTATTTTATCATTTTTATCGGCTTATTATTGATACTATATCTGTTATTAACAATGGCGGTTCCTGGAAGTGCTGTTTTCAGAGAGATTTTCATACTTCACTCTTCTCTGATTAGTTTCTCCTACTGAGCCATTTCTAGCATTTAGAGTCTGTCGTGGACAATTGCTTTTTCAATACTGTATTTTACTATTCTGGAAACAAGTGGAATTGTAGTTACCAATCATGGTATCTGGGCCATCGAGCATTATTATGACTATCGATTACCAAAATAACCTGAACGCAATGAAAATCTGGCCCATTAAAACTGTGAAATGTGTAATTTAACAGGAGTAAGTTCCAACATTAAGGGGACTGATGTTCGTATTCCTGCCACGGAGTATATTCCTGAAACTTGCATTAGATCTCCTCTTTTAGGCAACCAGACACTTAAATCTGAAATTATTCCAGAAATCAATGCTAACTATAAAAAAATTATATATCTTGGATATAAGTTTTTAATCATTTAAAAAGTCAACTTTAGCTCCGGGATCAAATTTGGACACGACAATGACCTTCAATAATCATAAAACTTAATAATTGATAATAGTTGATGATTAATTATTAATATTAACACTGCGAAAAATACGTAAACTGTCTTTTTAATTCAATGGCTGCAATTTGATTCTCACAAAGATTCGTTAAGTTATCACGCAGAACTTAAAGGACAGGGAGACAAACAGCCACATTGAACGTGATAAATTAATGGTCTTGATGGTTTGTTCCGCAATGGAACTTGGAAAGCTTGCTCAATGGTTTATTCAGTAGTTTCCAAGTTCGGATAAATACTGCTTACATGCTGCAAACATCGTTAATGAGATTTTAAGAAGTTTGCTTTCAGTTTAATATTACTGCGATTCCGCCACCCAAATGATTAACGTAATTAAATATCTTTGAAAGTATGCAAAAAATTATATATATATATATATATATATATATATATATATATATTGTCGTAATAAAACAAGTCCTTAATCAAAATTAATTCTTAAACAAAAAAAATAATTAAAATTTGAATGATAGTTTCTCACACGTTGAAGACGCCATTTATGTAATGATTAAAAAGGTTTATTAAATTAAATTTACCCCACGTTGTTGGGCCATTTATGTAATGATTAATAAGGTGGTCTTAATTAATAGGAATAATTAACAAAATTATTACGTATTTAAAATTTATTGTTGATAATTACACATTATATGACCTGCTTTACACGCCGAATTCCGTCAATTTAACAAACAAATATCTCAATTTTATTTTATTAATTCGTGGCGTTCTATGGAAATATAGCTTTATAATTTTACAATCAATTACGTTGAATTTCTCTTTATCTCATGGTCACCACTGGGTTTGATGGGAAGAATGAATACAATGAACTAAAATATTAACAATCCAAACTCATTGTAGTTAACGGAATACAATATTAAATACAAAAGTAAAATAAAACGAATGAAAAGAAAAACGCGAACGAAATCTGACTATAGCCTTTAATTATCGTTTACAGTCATTAATAAATGTTTTGTGCTCACGACAGTGCTACTGGTACCAGTTCGGACTCTTCTATCTTGAAGTCAACACACACTAAACAGGCCGTTATACACTGATTATACTCTTTGGATTTTGAACCCACGGTAGTTGCTCTGGATGTCTGCTATACTGGAACCAGGATCATCTTACCCTCAGCCAGTTGCCAGACGTAGATCTCCTCAAAGTCTCTCTATGCGAAAATTTGTTCAGTTTGTGAAGCAAAACTTCTGCTTCCAAACTGCGATTTTATAAGTCTCTCCATCAAAACTGTTTACTTGCGTTTTATGTAAACTATTACCTCGCCGTTGGACTTACTAGATATCCCTATTCATAATTCTGGATCCGCAGACTTTTACTGTTTCTATTTCTCTATGTGGACCGAACTGCTATGTCCCAGTTCTCGACGCATATTTTTTTCTTTCGCGTCTTGCCGCTGACTGCGTTCCTCTAGGCGCGCGGTCTCCAGTCTCCAATTGTTAACAAAGAAAGACCCGCTGCGATTGTTGTCTTTAAGCACGCGTTCCGCCAACAATTAAATTATATTAAAAACAATTAATAGCCTGTTTAATCGGTATTACAATATATATATATATATATATATATATATATATATATATATATAACACAATGTGAATTAACAATTTAGAAGCCTTACCTAATAGTTGCAAAGTCCAAATTATTTTTTATATTTGAATTTATTTTTCAAATGTAACACTAGAACAAATACAGAAGATGACTATTTCTCCCGAGTAAAATTATTGTAAAATATTATTTTATCAAATTCTTTACGATAATATTTAATAAAAATTGAATTTTTTGGTAATTTCTGCAAATAATTGATTACACAATATAACGGAATTGTTAATATACTCCGCCTGCTTTTGCTTAAACCGAGTGAATCGGTCACGCAGAAGCTGGTTCAACACGGCAGAACGTTCCACAATCTCCTATCAAGGCTTTTATATTATTTGTTCGGGTGACGTCACAAAAGGACTTGCCGCTCTATCAGTGAAGTACTCTACCGCCGTCTCGCCTCGTTTTTCTCGTAACTGTAGCTTTACGATTCCTAAGATGTGACGTCACAGAAACACTGATAATACTCAATTAAATGTAAGTAATTTTTTATGAACAAAGATTTTTCAATCTATTTTTCAAATTTAATATTAGAATGTATTCGGAAGAAACGACTATTTTCACTTAACAAAATTGTTGTAAAATATTAGTAAAGCCATTTATTTACTCTATTACTTAATAAAAATATAATTTTTATAAATTTCAGTAAATAATCGATTACAAAATGAAACGGAATTGTTAATGTACTTCTCCTGATTTTGGTAATGTATGCTACTAGCCGAGAAGATCGGTCAAGCAGAGAAGCTGGCTCAACACGGCGAACCGCACTCACGCTACTATCAAGGCTTTTTTTATATTATTAGGTTCGTTTGACGTCACAAAATGACCGTCCGCTCTATCAGTTAGGTACTCTGCCGTTCGTCGCTCCCGGTTTCTTATTATGACTGGCGTCGTAGACTTATATATACTGTACTCACTATTTAATCTAAATTCGATGTTTTGGAGACCTCCGATGGAAGTCAGAGTTCGTTTTTAATCTTATATAGTACATAGCAAGAGTCTGTACCTGAAACGAAGGATTTTTTTTAGGATAAAATGAGTTTATTGTTATAATATCTATTTTCATTCTTCCTTTTTCACTACTAGTCACACCTTACAAGATGGCATAGTACGGCCCGCGCGAATTATTGTGTAGACTGCTCGTGTGCCGATCGTCCTTCGTAATATTAGCTTCTTCAGATTCCAACCTATAATTTTGAGATAAATTTCAGTAATTTATAGTGCATATTATTGATGCACGCTAATAAATGAAGCTTTTAAAATGTTTTAACAATAGTATCTGGGTGTTTTATGGTCATCATGTCGACTAACGACGAGCGTAACCCCGTTCGCTCATACACCCATTGCAGAACGACATCTCCTTAGACCTGCTCTTTAACGGATTCCAAGGCACAGCCGAATTCACTAATCACAAAATTTTTATTATAATGCTGATTTAAAAAAATTTCCTATAAAAATGTCAGTTTCACGTAACGTAAGAATTTAGTCGTCGAGCCATGCCAACAAGGCCAAACTGTCATAATTAACCGATGTTTTGAACTGTCGCCAAACAATGTCTAACTGTTAATGCTTACAATTTAAATAACATTTTCTATAAAATAAGTTAATATTCAAATAATTCAAAATAAATAAGTAATTATTTATATGAGGGATAACTGTCCGTTATAACACAATATAATTTTCTGTTAAACATATGCAGGAACCTGCAGAATGTAGTAGTATTTATTTCCTGTCTATTGCTGTTTATACGATATATTACCGTAATTAAATTTTTTATTATAATACATAATTATGTAATTTTGAGTAACACAAAATACTGGGACATCAAAGTAATGTGTCTCAGGGATAACGAACGACCAATAAACAATCATCTATACTATAATTTGATATTTTTAGACAGTTTTATTGTAGTAAATTTCTGTCGCTGATTAATTTTTTTGTTAAACTGTACTTGAACCGTCGCTTTTAACGTTGATTTAATTTTTTATTATTTCCAAATCATTTATAAATCCAAACTCAACAACTCTATCACTGAGCAATGAAATGGAATAGGTGTTTAACTTATATTAAATATATTAAAACTCCCAGGTTAAATCCATTTATGGAGATTTAATTTTAGTTAAGTACGGATTAAGGAAGGCAGTAAATACATATACGAAATAAGTACATTTAAAATTATTCAAAACGTTATTTTTATGTAAACTCAAATCATTTCACATTGTTTTTATTGTTCTCGTTTTCTAATAATCGGTACCGTGTTAGACTTGTAAATTAATGCAATGGTATAGAAATCACTGGAAGGGATAAAACGAAAACTTATATGAAATATCCTCTGCGAATATTTTACGACTGACGAAGGTTCTGGGGAGTAAAGCATAAAAATTAATACGCTGATTTAGGAATACTTACGTCGACCATAGAAATTGAGATTAAGCCCAATATCAGTAAAACAGCCATAAATATGTTTCACTTTATTACATCAATATAGGTCAGTAATAACTTGATAGTTAAAAGAATGCAAAAACTAAACGGTTTACGGTAATAGCTAAACTAATAAATAAAAAGTTGATATTGTCGTGGAGTAATATAAAATGTTCTCAGAGAGAATTAGAAATATTTTTGTTACGTGGTTTTGAAGCGTCGGAAGTTAACCGAAGTTTTTTGAATGTAGAATGGGATAACATTTGGAAACTACATTGTGAAAATAATTTTTTTTTGCACTTCAACTAGTTACGGTCTAAAAATATCAACAATATAACCGCATTGCAGAAAAACTTTCTATTTCAGACTGTTTGCTATGTCCGTTACGATGCCATGTCCTACAAAGTTATGAGAAATGTAGTTCACTTTACTGCCTAACAGATTCTTCCGATATGAAACACTTTTCATTTATTGAGATTTCCAATTACATTTCGTGAGTTGTTTATCAAATAATGAGAAATTTTAATGTATTTAATTTATAGTCTCTTAAGTGAAACACTTCAGTCAGAAACAGAATAGAGCGTTAAAGTAATACAACTTACTCAAAATTCACTGTTCCGCCAGTCTCAACTTGTTGAAAGGATTTCTCGTTGACAGAGTACTGATAAGTTGGCGTCAGGAGGCGCATAAATAATAATAATAAAATTAGTACAAATATTTAGTATGTATTTCACTTATTCATGTATTTAATTATTTAATAATATAAATCATCTGTTTCGGGAGCGATTAAAAATCCCATTAATTCAGAAGTACTCAACACAAATTGATTTTTTTTTCAATTTTTAAATAATGTTGTAAGGTATTTAGCTGATCGTATAATGGTCAGTGGACTGTTAACAATGATTTCTAGATTGACATAAACAGTTTAAGCCAATGTTTGTCTGTACCAAGACACAAACAGTTTCTTGTATCGTATTCGTGCTACTCTACATTAGTCAAAAAAAGAATTTCATTATATTTAATAAATTTTAAAATTTAATAATAAGGTGAAATAGCCAAATGACAGACAAAACGAAGTGATGATATGAATACCACACAATGTTTCTGGAAACGTTGTTCCTTTCTTGAGGTTGTTAAAAACAAGAGCCAGGAGTGACACAACCCGCACTATACAGTTCAGTCAAACTCAAAAGCGAAGAAAAGCGCAACGTCAATGGGAAAGTAGAAGTGTTAAGCTAATAATAAGGGATCGGAGCTATTAAACTGAGCTTTCGAGTTTTGTCAAGTGACTAGTGCAGCTGTGTCGTTCTAGGCATTTGCGTTTTTTATCCCCCTGAAGAAAGGAACAAGGTTTCCACAAACCTTGTGTAGTATGTGTTTTATAACTTCTTTTGTCTGTATTTGGCTATCTTTCTTATTATTGATCATAGCCATCGTTTTTATGTCAATTTCTGTGATATTGGATTTAATACTAAGCATTTCTGATGAACATTCATTTTATTGGCAAAATACTAATGTTTTTAGATGTTCCAGAATTATGTATGAAATGTTAAATCCAACGTCACAGAAATTTAGTTACAAACTTTCAACGTATTATATTTCCAATTAAAATTTTAAAATTTCTAAAATGTGAGTTCCCTATTTGTTTCACTTTTATGTTAGAATTTTCCTCTTAAATGAGTAAATCTATTTTCCTGGCGTTTGTTTCAACGAAGGAAGATCAAAAATATTTGGATGTAATTACATTGATTGGACAAGATCCACTTCATAGAAGACCAATTACCTAAAACTACTTAAGTGACCGGTAAATGTTTTGATATCGACGTAACTGAACACTTGAGGTAATCATAAATTAAAGTAGATTAAGTATAGTTATATATGATAGCTTTCGTATTGACAATAAACTGTATATTGAGAAGATTCACATTTCACAAATGTATATTGATATGTCATCTCTTTGGAAGCGAGATATTTGACGTTATGTGGCGACGAGGTTAATATAATAGCTGATCAACGACGAGAAAAATGGTGCCGTAAAGAAAAATTCTGCCATTTAATTACTTTCACCTTTTATGTTACAAAATATTATTGTAAATTAGCCTGAGATTATTTTCATTAAATTAATACAAATTTAATATTTTTTATGTAATTAATCATCTTAAAAATAATCCGTTATTAATGTTATTTACTGTTTGATTATGTACAGACGCCAATAACATTATAACTTTACAGAACTTTAAAACAACCTCCCAAAATAATTCTTAACTAACTGCTTGGACTTCACTGCCTGGACGTTTTATAAACCATCAAATTATAATTTTCCTCCAGTAATTTTATGACTATATTCCATTTCTATTGATTATAATTGAACAAGCTTTAACGTCATTTACCAATAATTAATTATCGTGAATTTACTATTATCAATAAGCTGTTTAACAGTTAAGTTAATAAAATACTTGTGTAAGTGAACATTTCGTAACGGCTTAATTTATGATTTAAGAATGATATTATAGAGGGTAACACGGCGGTGCGAAATATATTACGGCGTACGCGTTGTAAGTGGCAAAATGCAGGGTTGAGCCGGGAAGTCGTAACGCAGCAAGTTCTCCCTCTCAGGCGGCATTGATAGCAAACTACGGCACATTACACTCCACGTCTCCAAGTTGCCGCATTATGTTGCCCCAGACCGGAGTTGTGCGAGCAAGTTCTCAACCAGATGACGGAGTTACGACCGATCGCTGCAGGCAGCTTGATGACCACCCTCCATTACTGAATTTCTAGCTGTTGCGTCACTACGAACTGAAAGCTTTTCTTCGCATGCTGTCATGTTTATTAGTTAAAAACATTCTTAAATGTCAAACAGTATCACTAATTCGCCACACTCAATGTTCTATTAGGTCCAAAGCGACAGAAACACAATATAGACATTTTTAAACCAAGGAATCTCGGCGTAATTTTGACACTACCTTTTATCGAGAATATTTGTACAGGTTTTAATGCCTGACTTGTGATTTAAGTCACGTTCTGACCATTTCCATATATTATAGTATTTCTGGATTGTTTTTTTAATTTAGAGCCACCCGTAGGTTCATTTTTTATTGTGACATAGTGTAGTGAATTTCATCGCTATTCAAGCGAAATTGCAAGCCAAGAATATCAGAATAAAAATAATAAAAAGTAATCTCACCTTTAATATGACAAATGCAAAATTGAAAGTCAATGGTATAAAAATAAATACAATATAAAAGAATCCCACTTTTTTAAGAAAAATGAGAAAAGTTTTCAGCGCTCAATACAAAATTGGCTTTTATAAAATGCTAGAACTTTCAGGGAAAATCGCGTCACTTCATTAGCGCGAAAGGGTTCGTAGTCGTTTCATTTCATTGATACATTACTGAAAAATCATTAGCCTGTGCGGAATCTGCTCAACCCATCTTGGAATATAGAGAAATCTCTTATAATCCGCATCTCTGATAGAATCCTTTACACTATAAAAGCAAACGAATACAATAATTAAAGTAATTTTTTTTAACGATAAGGTAGATAACTTAATATAAATTTTGGTGGAATTACAAATTTTGTTATTCAGGGTCGTTCTCCGCTGATTTCTGTGGTCCAAATGCACAAATTAAACGGGAAAAACCAGTAAAAACTCAGTTACATTATTGACAGCTGTTTATAATAAAAAAATTAGAATTTAAAATTGTAACAATATATAAATTAAAAAATTACAAAATCAAAGTGTCAAAAATTTTCTTCAAATTATTAGTGACATTTTTTTAATATTTATGACCGTTTTATATGATCTAGTATATACCATTTCAGTCATGAGTCTTGAGAAGTAGTTCCTTTCATCATCCTAAATTGATAAATTACAATAATCTATTTTATGATTTTTTAAGTAAATATTTTTTAACAAAACAGAATAATTTTGAATATAACTTTATATTTTTATTGAGTTCATTTACTCTAGATTTTAATAAACCCTTAGTTTGACCTATATGTGGCTTTAGAATCAATACAATTAATTTTACAAATTACGTTGTGATTGTTTGTAATGTCAATTTAGTATTTTATATTTTTTAATAATTTTAAATAGTTCTGATATTTTTAAAAAATTCTAACAACATACATTTATAATAGTCTAATTAATTTATGTTGCAAGCAAGCAAGGTAAGGTAAGGTAAGGTAAAACTATGAAACTACATTTTTTATTAACATTTTTAATCTGTAAATTATTTCTGTTATTACGTACTTTATTCAATCCGACCATAATATACTTATTTATAACATTTAGAGGATATGCATTTAGTAACAGAATATTATTGATTTTAATTAAATTACCTTTATGGTACTTAATATCAGATAAATTAATAGCTATTCCAACCAGACTTAAAACCATTGCTTTCTTTTTTCCAAATCTGTCATAAAAATTAATTAAAATATTTTATTTGTTTGGTTATATTGTGTAGATCTGACTTCCTGAATAAGTCGCAATTAGCAAACGAAACAATGTATAATTCGCATTAAAAAAATTATCGGACGTTATAAGGCGGTTGTTTATTTATAATTTAATATTGAATATTTATGCTTACGATTAACATATTGAATTCAGAATTATACTAAAAACTAAATAGGTGAAATTTCAAAACTTTCCTTTCCATTCAAATTAATGGATACACATATAATTATGCAAATATTATTAATGTAGCATGTATAAATGCAGTTAATTGTTTATATCCATAAATTTTTCTAAACTCATAAATTATAAAATGTATTCGTTGCTGCAGTAATGAGGGTTTATCGTGGAATTCGAGCTTATCAAATCACAATAAATTGCACCAGATGTTACGCAATACTTATGGTGGGAAGGGTAGCATTTTAATGTATACAACATTATTATGGGTGTGAAATACAAGAATAAAGTCATCAAAACTATCGTGTAAAACTTCAAAATAATTATTTAGAAATCCGGCCTGTGAGAAAAGTTCTCTCGCAGGCAGAACCTTTCTGAAGAGACGGAGAGGGCTCCCTTTGGGGATGCATTTTCCTCTCTCCGATTTAGAACTACGATTCCCACAAGCCGAGGCGCCTTGACCTTCTTTGAGATGTGTACATTCCGAGGTCACAGACCTTGGGCATACGGTAAGAGTTGTTCGCTATTCCCATAGGAACAGTCGGTCAGCTGGCTCCTAAACTGTTCGAGGCACGATGAAGGGAATGCCGTGTCACCACAGAAAACTCGTCTCCCGCCAACGAAAGGGCGTCGGATAAGTATCTACTGCCCGACCTACCTGATGCAGGTTTTGTAGGGTTTGCCCTGCATCCCTTTAAGACGAATACCAGATAGGATAATTAAACTATATCGTGGGGGATCTAGTTAACCCTCGGCTACCTTCCTATACCTTTCCGAAGGCAGTGAAACGGATCATTTTAAGCATTTTGATGCTTCGAAAAAAAATGAATATGTTTCTCAGTCGAAACCTGCATCTTTATCTTTCGAAGAAAATTTAGTTATTAGATTATAATCGGAGCGAATTTTCTTTTCTGGTATGGAAGTGACGTCACAACTAACCATATTAATTAAAATATATGTGTTTCATCACATTTTAGTTAACACTAACGCACTGGATAAATGGTAATCTCATAAACTAATTTATAAAATGAATTGTTTAAACAGTGTTTTATTTCACAAAACACAACCAGCTTTAAGAAACAAGATTTAAAAGTATGTTGCCAAACACATACTTTTTTTGGCTACTGAACAGTTTGATAATGTTGATCATCTTACTTTATAATACCTTGTTAAAATGCCGCCAGGTACTGACCAACTGTAGCGATTACTGTAAACAATACATCTTTGGTTTTAATTGTAATATCAATTTTTTTATTCTGTGCTTAGGTTAGGATTCTTTACTATGTTTCAACATTGTTAAAAGGCCCAAATTAGGACTGAAACTACGCACTTATGAATTTGTTGATTTTTATCTCTGTAAAATAGTTGTCACTCCTCGATTATAAACTTGCCTATTCGTAACGCTCTTTGCCTGGCAAGCGTTAGTGAAGCAATATATTAGATAACACTTTGGCATTAGTTTCCTCTTGTTAGACAACATATCGGAGCACGACTACTCCAGATATCTTCAATAGATCATTAACCATTTCCGATTATACTTTCTCAGTTTTCACTGTTCAAGTGAGCATAGACGTAAGAAAGTGGAATCATAAAATTCAAACAAATATGTACGAGAAGAGAAACAAATAAAATAATCTTTTCAAACAATAAGTATAGTAGACGTAACTTGAGTTTTCACTGCGCAGTACCACGTGTGACGTCACTGAGCTGCCGAACTGTTGTAGTAACAGCATTACTGAAAACATTCGTTTCGTTTTGGTTGTATTGTCAGTTTGCAGTTATACCTAAAGTTTGCACATATTTATTTTTCTGCTTCTGTCGGAAATGTACCAGCTTGAATAATTGAAGTGTTCAGGCGAAAAACGCTCTATGTGAAATTTTAAAACATAAATTAAAAACATTTATTAATTGACACAAAAATAATTTTAAATTCAATAATCATAATTGCTCTGTTGTGTCCAAATATATGTACCTCCGTAATCATCCATTTGATTGGGATAAAGTAATAATATAAGACGTAGATTTAAGATATTTTCGTAGATTGCTGTTCCACTCCAACAGCTTTAAATATGAAATCTGATAATAATAATTTAAACAAAATTTACTAAGCTTTTATAATATCATATTTTAGACATTTTTTGTAGCATAATATGGTCATTAAATTTAAAACTTGAAAGTATTTCTAAGAAAGACAGGCAACAATACATTGTTTTCGGGCACACTTCATTGTCACTTATATTGGTTACAGCAGGAAAGGCAAAAAAAAATGTCTATATTTTTTTGTATGATTTATGTATCAAATTGTAATTAAAATTTATGAATATTTAACATACATTATATTAGCATCACCAACTTTATTAATGGACCGGGTAAATGTGCGATGGAAAATGTTATTGGGATGAGCAATACGCAGGCCCGAACACTTCGCGAGATCAGAGGTGCAGACTCTTCTTGCCCTACTATACATCTACAGTGGTTTTCAGCTTTAATAAGTCTAACTATTAAGATAATAAGTTTTAGTAGTTAAAGTACAAAGGGTATACAGACGTCTGCCGGACGTGACGTAACGAAATCCATAACAATATAATTAATATTGTTCTATGAGAAGCTGTTTCTTTTTAATTTTAAACTAGGGCAAATGAACTTCTTCCTGTAATTATTGTAAACAACATTTAGATTGTTAAAATAACAATAAACAATTTTTAATCAATATATCACACGCTGGTCCTTGTAAAAATGTCTGATAAGTCAGTGACATGAAATTACGTCGGATAATGGGAATAATAGTTGAAAGCATATAAAAATATTTGCTTTTAATATTGATGAATTGAAATTCAACGAAATTAAAAACTATAGCGAGTAACATAAAAATGAAACACCAAGGTCACGGAGTATTCGAGCTACGTTGGCAAGCAGTAGACCTGACAGCTAACAATAGGGAAACAGTGAAATTACATTTTCGTAGCGCGGAATATAGTTGAATTGTCCTGATTTTCCATAATTCCAATACCGACTTTTTCAAGCTATTGATTAATATTGTAATGAAATTTTATCTATAATTTACTCGAAAACTTAAAAAACTAAAGGAAAATGTAACTATATAACCCCAGATATTAATGGATTGGAAGGTAAACTTCGTTTAAAAGTAACTGGGTTTTTTTCTTGCTCTTATATTTCCGTTTCACTTTAAATTTGATATATTTTGTTTAAAAATTATCTGCTGAGCTACATTACAATACATTTCTCGGAGAAGGCAAACTTCAAGAAATCAACGGAATCATTTCATTAAATTACAATTTAATGGAATGTTAATTATAGTTAAATATTGTTATGATTGAAACGGATTAGTGTTTCTGAATTACGTATATAACTGAGCGAACCAATTCAAACTGATAAATACACCGTTTTGGTATGCATTAAACTCTAGTTGTCCGCTAAAATCGTAATAGCGATGAAACGAAGTTTCATGGTCCGTTTCCAATACCTTTTTAGACCCTGACTGTTCAAAGAATGGGCTTTGGTCTAATGAGAATTGATAACGTTATTAGTAACGGCGCGGAAAAGGAATTGTGGCAATTAATATCCACGTGAGTAGATAAATGGCCTGTTTACTGCAATAACGATTTTTTATCCCAACATAAAACCTAAATTTGTAGTGTTCTTTAAGCAGGTTCTGTGTTTATAAAAGACGTTAATGTAAAATAAGAAATGTTTTATGCTTTAATGCAGCTTACTATTTTTGGGGAAATTTCGATAATAGTAAAAAATGTGTACGAAGGAGAAGAATGAAATTACATTACCTAAGCTATTGCGGAACAGAGAGATAAATTCTTATAAATGTTGGCGAGTTTAATTTTCTGTTTGGAGGTATATATGTTTGAATATTTAAAAAGACGTGTCAGGGAACCAAGTTATATTTAAAGTTTTCACCTTTAAGCATTTTTATATTATTTTTTGTACGTCATTAAAAACATTGAACATTGAAGATGAGATATTTTTTCCACCTATTGGCTTACCATTTGCAGTTTTAAAATATATATATTAAACAATCAAGGTGTAAATTTTAGGGACGAATAAAGTAATACTAAATTTGTCATCCATTCGTATTTAATTGAGTAAATAGTACAATTTCTTGCATTAATTCAAAACAATTATAATAGGAGTGATATTCCAATAACACTAAAATTCACGGTTTTGTTGTTTTTAAGTAAATTAAAGGTTTTTTAGAAATTCCGCATCAGATAAGGTTTTTTTCTCAAATGACAGAAATACTAAAAAACAACTAAAAGATTATTTTATAATGACAACGATAAAGTTTTACGTTTATAACGTGTTAAAATGTTCTCCGGAGGGGCAAAATGATTGGTTAGGGAATAGAGAGACATAAATATGTATCTGGTAATGGAAATTATAAATATTGTAGTACCTTCTACACTTTGCATGATAAAATGATGAATAAGAAACGGTAACATTTACTAAACCCCCTGAGCCCCCCCCCCTCTCTCTCTCTCTCTCTCTATATATATATATATATATATATATATATATATATATTGTAATACTAATTATAGGCCAGTAATAATTTTAATAATTGGATTGATAACGGTACCAATTCTTCATAGACAACAATGTGTCGGCGGGCTTTGTTCGGCCGCAAAAGTTTTTTCTGAAGAGTCTGACTGATATTGTAGTAGGGAGCGGGAGGCAAAATTGGATAGAATCAACAGTGTGGCCTAAGTACAAAATTCAACCGAGAATGTTACAAGTTTTAAATCCAAATGAGATACTGCAAAGAATAATCAAATATTTAGCGCCACATTAATATTCCTACGCGTATTTAGACCAACATTTTACACATAAAGACAATGTGTAACAATATGTCTGGATGATGATCCAGAGGTGCAGAAGATCCAGTTCCCGGAGGAAAATTCAATAACTACGACCGTGTGTTTGACAATCAAGTGTAGAGTCAGTGATTCATAGCCTTTTTCGTGTAAATTGCGTGCCCGAGCCGAGGAAACTAAGTCTGGTATTTTTGTAAATAGAAACCAAGTTAAATAAGTTTGTAAACGATAGTTAAAGGTATTCGTCAGATTTCGTTCGTCTCATTTTAGTTTTGATTGTTAATTTCTTAATTTATAAATTCTATGATTGTTCTTTACTTATCAAGCCCAGGTAAACGGCCCTGAGAGAAGAGTTATAAAATTTCTAAACATTGAAACTTTAAATGTATTGAACCTCAGAGAAAATGTTGTAAATTTAGATTTAATAATAAATGGTATTTCCGGAGGGGATAGTTTAAAGTTTAAAGTAGTAATAATTTCTCGATCGTTCCTGTTAAATAAAATAAATTGTTTCAGAATTAATTATCAATTTGTTAAAACCGCAAATTAATTGTAACATTAATTAAATATACTTTTGTTAAATAATTTAGTTAATTAGATCGCCATTATTCATTACAATATATATATATATTGGAGAAATTATACATAAATCACAGTTAAATCGCCACATTGAAACGTCAATTAGTAGAGTAATCACTTAAAATGATTTAAACGTGTCACATGTTGTAGCAACAATTTGTAGTATTTAAAGATAAATGATAAGCAAATTAAAATTAAATGATCGGATGTTTTAATTAAAATATCAGAATTTAAAGTATACAAATACATTAATTTATTAAATCAAATTATTTAAATTATATTACATGTTAAAACTTGACAATATACCACGGCTAGATCTCAGGGTCGACCATCGGGCCTTCAATAAAGAATATTTAGGTCAAACAATTAATTTTACAAAGGAGCAAAAGAATTAATTTAACAATCAGTAAAATATTAACATATATAATATGAAATCTGAAATCGGAACTCCGAAATCTGACGATAAAATATCATTTACTGTGGGGTTTACATATAATAAGTTGTTCAGTTTACCTTAAAGTTTTGTTGTACCAAGAAATGAGCTCGTACGCACACACACGATTATTATTAACAAATTTATAAACAGGCCATAATTCACAGAATTTACTATGCAACACTTACTACTTGCTGAGTTTAATTCCACTAATTGTTTCATTGTTCTCTCGTTCAATTACTTATTAACATCATCAAAGTTTGATTATTCACTGGATACAATAACCTAATTGAAGACGTGTATGACTCGTGAATGTATGCTAGATTCCCGAATTGTTCTGCATCAGGGAAATAACAGTCAGAAAGGTATGGTCGCAGTTGTTTGCTCAAAAACTGGAAACTGTAGATTACTACTACATTCCAGGTCTACCAAGTACATATTCTCCGCTGTCTCCCAAAACACACTTTCTTAAATTTTGTCCGAACTGATATTCCTCTGCCTCCCGTCCACACATTTCCACTCTGCGCGTCTAGCAAAATGTTTTTCGACAATAACCTAGCAAGTAGGCATTATAGCCCCATATTCTTCTACACAACTCGTATGTTTACGCCAACAATGCAAGTCCAAAATTTTTGTTTATTAATTAATTATATTTCCTTTTAATTACTATAATATATATATATATATATATATATATATATATAAAGTAGGTATCGCTTGTTAAATATGTAATTCAAATAATTAAGTTTTATTGGAACGTTTATAATACTGTAAGAATAAGTAATCTACAGTAGTAATGTTCTTCGTCAGTTTGAGAAAACGTTCGATAATTTTTTTTTATTGAAAGGAGATTGAAGGGCTCATCCATGTATAATCAGAGTCAGATATTTCCATTAGTCTAATTTCAAGTACTGCAGCAATAAAAGATGAATGTGATTGGTGAATTTTAAGAATATCGGGGACAGCACGTGTGAAACATATCGGGGAGTCAGTTTGGTGGGTGGAGTCAACCGAAAAAGTGCGTGTTTGTTTTCGACAAGCATAATCATTGTAAAACCGCAGAAATTTCATTTGAAACAGGTTTGATATTCAGTATTGCACCAATATAGTTTAAGTCGCAATACGAGTTTTGAACACAATTTTTAAGTCTCGGTTTGAAAGTTGGAGTGATTTCCCCACGTGGTCGGAACGTACCAAAGGCTGTTTGGAGCGGTCGAGTGCGTCAAAGGGGTGGACCCTCCTGCCGTGGTGGATGTGCCGTGATTGGCCCTGCGCGTAGATCGGAGCAACTGCTGTGCAGATACGCGGTTTTGCAATGTTTATTTTTATCCTTCTTGCTGGTGCTGCTGTATCAGATCCCTGTCGGAACCAGTTTTGCTGCGTGGAGGTCATTTTAATTGCTGAGGAGATCCAACTGACTTCAATATTCTTTGTTGTGAGCAGTGGGCCAATATAAACGCAGATAATGTGCAAAGTACGTATTCGAAAACGCAAGATCAGACCAGCTTCATTATTTTACTCCCGTGAAAAAATTTCATTTAGCCACTTTATCCACATTAGAATTTTAAAGCACTATTCTTTCAAAATAGTGAAATTGGCCCATAATACCCTTTAGAGTGTATCTCCTCTTTATATATTAATTTAATGCCGGAGCTGAACATCTTTAACTTTACCAATTTGTATATTAAATGTATTGGCACCCCATCTAATTGACTTATTATAATGCAAATAAAATCAGTGCTCATAACTAAACTCAGCGACTTCCAAAACACTAAATTCGACTCCAATCTTCATATTTTTCGCAATTTTTTGTCACCCCCTTTTAACCTTATCTCATAGCGGATGAAACTCATACACTAAAAGTATCGAGAGTGACGCTATAAATCTGAGCGACCCCGTAAACCATTTATTTGGCGCCAATATAGGTAGTTATCGCATATTTTGTATTTAGAAATGCCAACCCCCATTCTACACCCATCCATATGGGTACTAGAGTTATCATAATTCCGCAGATTTTGTTCCTGGATCTTAAGTGCTACATGTAACTAGTTTCGTTGATTATGTTCCAAGCATTAATGAATAATTTAATTTACAAAGTGTTCTACAATATTATTATTATTATACTTTCGTAAAAACTCACCTTTAGCGAAAATGACCCATCGGGAAAATAACCTGTTGGGAAAACGTCAATCGAGATAATGTCCTGTCGGGAAAAAGTTTATCTGGAAAACGTCAATCAGGATATTGTTGTCAGGAAAATGTGTATCGGGATTTTTCACTAGACCCGTTTATTATTCACTGAGCAGCTATAATGGCATTTCATGGAAAGTGAAACTTTCGTTTAAACCCCGTCAAATGCCTTATTACTTGGTTGAGGTAAATATAAAGCAATTTTGCACAACAAGGATTTTTATTATATTTACATTAGGGTAATCCACGTAGTGGCAACTCCGCTTTAATAGAAAAGGTAGCCGAGGGTTAACTAGATCCCCCGCGATATAGTTTAAGGATCCTATCTGGTATTCGTCTTAAAGGGATGCAGGGAAAACCCTACAAAACCTGCATCAGGTAGGTCGGGCAGTAGATACTTGTCCGACGCCCTTTCGTTGGCGGGAGACGAGTTTTCTGTGGTGACACGGCATTCCCTTCTCCGTGCCTCGAACAGTTTAGGAGCCAGCTGACCGACTGTTCCAATGGGAATAGCAAACAACTCTTACCGTATGCCCAAGGTCTGTGACCTCGGAATATACACATCTCAAAGAAGGTCAAGGCGCCTCGGCTTGTGGGAATCGTAGTTCTAAATCGGAGAGAGGAAAATGCATCCCCAAAGGGAGCCCTCTCCGTCTCTTCAGAAAGTTTCTGCCTGCGAGAGAACTTTTCTCACAGGCCGGATTTCTAAATAATTATTTTGAAGTTATACACGATAGTTTTGATGACTTTATTCTTGTATTTCACACCCATAGTAATTTTTGTATACATTAAAATGTTACCCTTCCCACCATAAGTATTGCGTAACATCTGGTGCAATTTATTGTGATTTTATAAGCTCGAATTCCATGATAAACCCTCATTACTGCAGCAACGAATACATTTTATAATTTATGAGTTTAGAAAAAATTATGGATATAAACAATTAACTGCATTTATACATGCTACATTAATAATATTTGCATAATTATATGTGTATCCATTAATTTGAATGGAAAGGAAAGTTTTGAAATTTCACCTATTTAGTTTTTAGTATAATTCTGAATTCAATATGTTAATCGTAAGCATAAATATTCAATATTAAATTATAAATAAACAACCGCCTTATAACGTCCGATAATTTTTTTTAATGCGAATTATACATTGTTTCGTTTGCTAATTGCGACTTATTCAGGAATGCAGATCTACACAATATAACCAAACAAATAAAATATTTTAATTAATTTTTTATGACAGATTTGGAAAAAAGAAAGCAATGGTTTTAAGTCTGGTTGGAATAGCTATTAATTTATCTGATATTAAGTACCATAAAGGTAATTTAATTAAAATCAATAATATTCTGTTACTAAATGCATATCCTCTAAATGTTATAAATAAGTATATTATGGTCGGATTGAATAAAGTACGTAATAACAGAAATAATTTACAGATTAAAAATGTTAATAAAAAATGTAGTTTCATAGTTTTACCTTACCTTACCTTACCTTGCTTGCTTGCAACATAAATTAATTAGACTATTATAAATGTATGTTGTTAGAATTTTTTAAAAATATCAGAACTATTTAAAATTATTAAAAAATATAAAATACTAAATTGACATTACAGACAATCACAACGTAATTTGTAAAATTAATTGTATTGATTCTAAAGCCACATATAGGTCAAACTAAGGGTTTATTAAAATCTAGAGTAAATGAACTCAATAACAATATAAAGTTATATTCAAAATTATTCTGTTTTGTTAAAAAATATTTACTTAAAAAATCATAAAATAGATTATTGTAATTTATCAATTTAGGATTATGAAAGGAACTACTTTTCAAGACTCATGACTGAAATGGTATATACTAGATCGTATAAAATGGTCATAAATATTAAAAAAATGTCACTAATAATTTGAAGAAAATTTTTGACACTTTGATTTTGTAATTTTGTAATTTATATATTGTTACATTTTTAAATTCTAATTTTTTTATTATAAACAGCTATCAATAATGTAACTGAGTTTTTACTGGTTTTTCCCGTTTAATTTGTGCATTTGGGCCACAGCAATTAGCGGAGAACGACCCTGAATAACAAAATTTGTAAGTCCACCAAAATTTATATTAAGTTATCTACCTTATCGTTAAAAAAAATTACTTTAATTATTGTATTCGTTTGCTTTTATAGTGTAAAGCTGCATGCCTGAAGAGGTCGCAATTAGCGACTAAACGATGTATAATTCTTATTAAAAATATTTTTTCTGACTTTAAAAGGTTGTTGTTTATTTATAATTTATCTAAACAGTCAGAATATGTATATATATCACTACTTAATATTAATGTAAAATTTTCTTTTCTTTTTGCGTTAAATTTAAATTTACGTACAATATATGGGAGATATTGAACAGAATTATTATCAATCAAAATATTCTGAACACTGCATAAAACGCATATTTAACTAGTACGTATTATTGCATAAAAATGTGCGACGCGAAATATGTGACCTGGATGTGTAAATCACATTAATTCTTCACACAATACACACGCGACACAGAACGACTCGTTGGATGCAGCTTTATTTGGATTCATGTCCTCTGCTTGTTTACAAATTATTTCATAAACAGTGCTGAAATGTTACCAGTGAGAATAATCGGAATGATAATATATTACACGTTTAGAGTTTAATATTATATTTTTAACTAACGACTTTCCGACACTTCGAGAAAATGATTTGTTTGATTTCAGTTCTTTTAATAAAGATAAAATCAATTAGTAAACGCAGTTATAATAATATGTTTAGGGAAGTATTGCAAAAAAATATTATTAATAAGGCTGAAGAAATAAAAACTAATAAGCCGTTTTAAGTAACATATTGATGAAATAGTCACACAGACAAATATTTTAATGGAATAATATAACTAATTTTTAGTATCAAAATTTCTAATATTATCAGGAATACAATACATAAAACGTATTTAGTTCCTAGTGTTTATTCGACTCTGATCAAGTTTGGCAGAAAATTATCTTCTCATAGAAAGGAGTGCAATGAGTAATGAATTTATCACAAACTTTCTCAATTCAAATGTTCTGTAGTTCCCTTTGGATTTATTTTTAAGATATTCACAATAAACTGTCGAAAAATACTACAATTAACATCAAAATAATTTATCTAATACGAAAATAGCACTTTTCACGTTTGACTGGTCAATTTTCTAGTTCCAGCAACTTTCTCGGAATTGGGTAATATCTTTAGATGAAACCCCTACGTTCTAAATGTAGCAGTTCCTCTAAATGTCTGAACCTAATAAACTCCAGCCCACTACGAGGAATATACACGAAAGAAACCAATTTCGGGAGTGTCTCACCCTGATGAGAAAAGAAAATTGTTTGTTCTTTTTATTAAAATACGTTTCACTCAGACGATATTATTTATTTGTAAAACGTGAGTGTAATGAACATTAATTTTAAACACATACCTTCGACTGCTTTAACAAAATAATTTGTGGTAACAATGAATAAAAACTATTCATTGGGTTTCACTTACAATGTTTGTCTCATGTCTTTTCCCGTAAGCAAATATTATGCAAAGTAATTCCCTTTAATATTTATGTTAATGTTACAGAACATAAAATAAACAATTTGCTTCAATAAATTACATTTGCAATCATTTTCGGAGGCAGGAATTAAATCTTCTATAGGTTGGCTCCGGCCGTTAATTTTATAGTTATAATTTTTTTTAGAGTAACAGACTACATGAAGGTAATCCACATGGTGGCAACTCCCTTTTAATAGCATAGCAAGGGATTTGAAAGGGGGTGTGGAAGGGTACAGGAAGGTAGCCAAGGGTCAACTAGGGCCCCCAGGCTAAAGTTTAAGGATCCTACTAGGCATTCGCCTAAAAGTAATGCAGGGCGAATCCTAGAAAACCTGCATCAGGTAGGTTGGGTACTTCTTCCACGCCCTTCCGATTGCGGGAGAGCGGTTTTTTGTGGGGTCGCAGCATTCCCTTCTCCGTGTCTCGACCAGTTTAGGAGGCAGTTGGCCGTCAGTTTCAATGGGAACAGCGAACAACTCTTACCGTCTTCCCCTGGTCTGTAACCCGGGAACATACACCTCTCAAAACAGGCCGAGGTGCCTCGGCAGAGAGAGGAGAAGGAATCCCCAAAGGTAACCCTTTCCGTTCCTCCTGAAAGGTTCTGCCTGCGAAAGCTAACAACAGGCCTCACAGTATTTTCACCTCTTCAGTAACCTAGTTTTTTGCTTAACTTGAGGATAATCCACATGGTGGCAATTCTCCTTTAATAGCAAAGCAATAGATTTGAAAGGGGGGATGCGGAAGGGTAGAGGAAGGTAGCCAAGTGTTAACTAAGGCCTCCAGGCTATAGGTTAAGGATCCTACCTGACATTCGCCTAAAAGTGATGCAGGAAAACCCCTAGAAAACCTCTCTTGGTTTGGAGTTCAATAATACTCCATAAATGTCCAGTAAATTTTTTTAAACTATGTTTTTTGTCACATGCTGTACTAATTTGGGTGTTTAATTTAGTATTACCTTATTAAGTAACTTTAAATATCTTTAAAATGTGAATTACTCGCTAGTCACGCTGTGTTACGTGGAGCTATTTTACTTCATACGCAATCAGAGACGATTGACAATCTAAACCAAAGCTGGTTTGCGCGTTGCGTTTTGGTAGTATAACTCAATTATTGTTTACTAAATGTATATTGTTGGTGAATGAAGTTTTCATGCGTAAAAGTAGAGCACTAGGTGACAGTTGCCTTAGGAATAAAACCTAGTCAGTCACTTTGAGATACTATAATAGGCTTTGGCATGGGCACATAATATCTAAAATATTTGACTTCCTATAGTTTCAATAACGTTATAGACCTAACACTTTTTTTTCTAAATACAAGAATAATTTTTCTCTGATGTATTCAAAGAATGTTATGTGCTTCAGTATTACAAGCGAAAATATATACAAAACAGTTACAAAGGAGTATCATAGTGAGCGTAGTTTATGGGAAGGGAAAACGGCAGATGGGAAAGTATCATTTAGTATTATTAAGTTGTTTTTTATTTTATAAATAATTTTAAATTAAATTTAATTGCCATATAAGTAATTATAAAGGAAAATTTGAATTGAATAGAAGTTTGCTACCTTTCATAATTGTGTTTTTATAAATATATTTTTTTTAATTTACCGTATCATTTTGATGTTTGTGCACGCAAATGTAAGATAAATATTGACACACATGGAGGAAATATGGGCCTGTTGAGGTTGTGGCAAATTCATTACAAAAACATTAGTGCACGGAAGAATTTCATTAAATTATTGAGGGCAGCATTTGTTTTTCTTTAATACAGCATTGTATACACCAATTAGAATAATATAATCAAAATTTCATTGTTCACCACAATTTTAGTTTATTATGGAGTTTCCGTCAATTGAGGTAGCTCTTACAATACTTTGAACACTATATTTTTTTTACTACACGCCCTGGTCTGCCCAGCCTCATTGAACTTTACGCTGAATTCTAAATAAATAGATATTGATAACGAGGTAGAGGGCTTCCGACCCTATATGGAGCAGTTACGTTTATAACTCACGAAAAGTTATATTGCCGGAAACTGAAAAAGAAAGATTGAGAAGAAGTGAAAGCTCAAGATGTTCAAATGTATACGTGGTTACAGGCCGTTTTAAAGGTGACCGCCCTGGATGACTTCCACGCTGATGAATATCGCAATCACAAATTTGGCTCTTCGGTTTTATTCGTGACCTTTCTTGATCTGGTTTTTCATTGTAACTGTTAAACGTGACCAACGATTGAATTTTACCAATACTCGTACTGTATTTATCACGTTTTTTAATTTTAGTTCCATCCTATGTTTGTTATCGTTCATTATCGTATGATGCTTTGTGTTAACCAGCCGTTGAAAATAATTCCATCATAAAACTGTGTCTGCATAAGACTTCATAATTAGATTATAATATATACTGTAGAGATCAACAAATTGTAATGTAAGTTTTATATTATAATTTTTCTAGAATATTATTATTGGCGTAATTATTGAGGCTAGAGCGAGAGAATTCAGAGACTGAAAATGTTTCTACGGAATTATTGTCGGGAAAGCGTATGTAAAACGCTAAGAACTTTGGCGGAAACATTCAGTGTGTTTTGGGAGTCTGACCAGTGTGGTCTTGGGAGCACAAACGTTAATGTTTGCAGACAAGTCGGTCTTGGGACTTTAACCAATGATAGAGTTAATATAGTTTTAGAGTCCAGCAGAGGATACTCGTGGCTAAATAATTAGAAATTCAGCAAAGTCTATCACTTTTGGTATTAACGTACTTTTACAGTAAAGCTGTGTGACAATAAGTAGGACGACGTAAAGTTCGTGAACAGTTGTTAGACAGGCACCGGAATTTAGTCATATTGAAATAATATAATAATCAGTGTTATGGCCTGTTAATTAAATATTTTCTTTAAAATAAAATAACTGTGAAATGCACAGTACGATACCAGAACAGTTCTAAATAAAATGGATTATAGAAACTTTATTTTGTAAACTCTTATGTAAATATGATTTACCGTCAGATATTTCTCCAGTTTTTTGTAGACTCTTTTATACAATTTGTCATTGTAAAATTTAATTGGATAGTTCTTTTGTAACACTTTTGGTGCAAATTGTAAATCACTATAATTATTAAGAGGCCCAGTAAGCGGCTATGAGGTTATGAGTATTATTAAACCAGAGCCGTTTGTAAAAAAAAAATTAATGTAAAACAAAATTGTTAATTTTTTATTTTATTTTTTAAAAAAGTTTTGTTTAAATTCAAGAAAAATCCTATTAATTATCTTTTCCTTTTAAAATTAGTTTTTTTCAACGTTGGCTTTAATTTTCAGAGATTGATGAATTTTTATTTTTATAATATATAAAAAATACAGTGAAACAAAACAGATCATGGAATTTTAAAACTTTTTTGATATTGGATAATTGTGAATGAATAAATTGGACGGGACTAGCACTACTTTTTAACGTTCGATAACGAGGTATGTAAGGAAGATATATATAGCATATATTCCTGAAGAGACTCCAGGAGACGTGTTGGGAAAAATATTTCACGGCTAGTTGCAGATTGAAGCGTGTCTTTCTCTTTTCAGGGAATGTTGATCTTATTGATGATTCTGCAAACACATAAAATGAAAAATTAATTTGAAAGAAATTCATGTCAAACGAAAAAGTTTTTCTATCTTGTCTACAGTGTCTAAGGGAAAGGCAAAGTGAAATTGTTCATTGCACGATATCATTGAAGGGCACATTGGTGGAGTTCCAGGTCGTGGAAGAAGAAGAGCGCAGCTGGTAGACGCCTTGAAGGTAAAAAGAAGTAGATATTTACTGATGAAGAAAGAAACAAGCGTCGGGGGAATGTGGAGAAGAAAATTTACAAACCAAGTTCAAGGACCTGCTGTAGGTATAGTAATAAAAATAATATGCTCGTACTACGAACCCCAAAAAAATAGTTACCTTCCAATAATCAAATCCAGAAAATAGAAAAATAATATCTGTATTTACCTACAAGTTTCTGGCGTTGCAGCTCAACATCAATAATCTTCGATACTCGATGAACGCGAATACTGGTGGCGCCGATTTTATATTATTGGTTGAGAGATTCAAAGTTGCTTCAAAATTTATTGTTCAACGATTGAAGCTTTGTCAATAGATAGAGTTTAGTACTTGCATGCTATTGAACAATATTTAAAATGAGAAAAGGTAAGGGAGAAATTGCATGTTATAATTGAGAAACTGTAATAGGTCGAGCTATTTTATTTCAGAAATCAGAGTTGAATGAGCAGTCCGAGTCAAAGATGTTCTTTCATGTTGCGTTCAAGAAGGAGTGTTCGGCTGTTTTGACGATTAGTGTATTGAATGGAGATTACACAGATAAAAAAAAGGAAGCCTGCAAGGGATATTCACTCGCAGGTAAACCTTCCCAGAGAGCTCTGGAGGAGGTTACCTCTAGGGATGCCTTCTACTGTCTCTGTTTTTTTGAACTAATGTTCCCACAAGCCGAGACACCTCGACCTGTTTTGGAAGCTGTATGTTCCGGGGTAACAGACCTTGGGCATACGGTAAAAGTTGTTTGCTGTTTCAATTGGAACAACTGCCTCCTAAATTTCGAGGCACAGAGAAGGGAATGCTGCGTTCCCACAGAAAACCCCACTCCTGCCTGCGGAAGGACGTGGAACAAGTACCCAATGTCCGACCTACTTGATGAAGGTTTTCTAGGGTTTGTCCTGCATTCCTTTAGTCAAATGCCGAGTAGGATCCTTAAACTACAGCCCGGAGTCCCTAATTAATCATTCGCTACATTCCTCTGCCCTTCCGCATCCCCTCTTTCAAATCCCTTCCTATGCTATTAAAGGGGACTTGCCACCATTTTTTAAATTTTTTTTTTAAGTCGCATCAACTTTCAGGCCATAAGCGACTACTTAATGCACTTATTTATTTTACATTAATTATTATAGGTTCTTTATATTTCACAGTAAAGATTAATCATTTTCAGGTATTTAATTATTAGTCTTTGGTATTCTGTTGTGTGAAGCACTTCACTGATGTTTTTAATGTCCAGTAGCTGTTTTCATTCTTGATCGTATTTTGAACATTCACTTATTATTTGTTTAATAACTATTGGGGACTTGCATAGCTCACAATAAGGTGGAGGGCTATTGTTGATTATGTGGAGGTGTGTCATCTTTGAATGTTCAGTTATGATTCTTGATATTACTACCTGATGTCTTCGGGTGGCTGTGGGGTCGATTTTTATTGCTTGAAATTCTTTGATATTTTGGTGGATATTGCTAGCTTTAATTCCTCTCCATTTGTTGTTCCACTACTTTGGGCACTTTTCCACACATCTTTATAGGTGTTTGTTGGTCTTGGGGGTGGCTTTGAGCGTGGATGTGTGGCAAGCTTGGCCTTCAGGTCTGCAATATTGTTCCCATGGATACATTGAAGAGCTGGAATCCATACTACAATGACTGTTTTGCCATTTTTATGAATTTTGTGGTATATTTCTTTGAGTAACATTGGTAATTCAGATGATGTACCTTTTTTGGTGATTTCTTGAATAGCAGTCAGTGAATCGGTAAGAATGATATGTTTTTTGTTGTTGGATTGCCACCATTGTTACTCTAAATAAAACAGATTGAAATATTCAAATCTCCACAATGTTCCGACATTTTATCTGTTCACTTGTAAATGATCAACCCTGTTAATCACATTTACAGCCACACTAGGAGAACCTACAATCAGTATTTTTATTTGAAGATTACATTGCCATTTGCAAGTATTAGTTAAATGAATAAGATTTTATTTCAGTGTTTCATGTAAAGAACTTTATTTTTTCGCCTATAAACTAGTGACTTGCCAATTTATTATGCATGTAACTCCAGAGCTACAATTCAGTAGTTTACCTTGTGGTCTGATGTAAGAGTTTAATCCCATTCCAAGGAACCTGATATAAACCACTTTTAGAATTTGTTTATTTACTATTTCCAATATTTAAAGACGATCTCTAACCATTTCTTCATACTTGCTTCTTTACGATATAAAAGTGTTTATAAAGACTTTTGTACGAAATTACTTTATGATGCTTCATTTAAACTATTTTTAAACGCAGGATCGGATACTGATCTGCTTAACATTACTCTTTTCCTAATTTATTTTCCTTATTTTTTTGATAAAATATTCATTATGTATAATATTTTAAGCTTTAATCAGTTATTATTTTATTGAGAATTTTAGTATTACTAAAATTACTGACGTTGATATCAAGTCCATGTATAATGTTATATATACTTTTTAATTTAGCAAATAATAATTCACGTGAAACAAAATGGTAATACTACATACATCCAAGGAGGCAGTAAACAACATTTATTACTTACAATTCATTATATAAATATTTAGATTAGATATAAATTTTTGTTACTCTAAATTATCATATAAAAAATTGAAACTATTATTTATTATTATTTATATATTAACATAATTATATTAAAAATTATAATGTGTCAGATTGTTCTCTTAAAAACATGTTAGATAACTGAATTTAATTGAAATTATACACTTGATTGGGTCCCAATTAGGAATGAAACGGTGTTTGTTAAAATAATTTTGTAAATTTATTAATAATTTTTTCTGACTATAAGCTAATGGACTGGCCTAAGAACTAAATAGTTCTTCTTCAAAAATTCTTTATATCACTTGGTCATTTTCGTTTAAGCTTTCTTGCAGTCTGAATTCTGGAACTGTTTAGAAATGTGTTGGTGAGGTTTTCTGGGTTAACGTGGTGATTTATATTTTTTTTAGTAAACAGGAAAATTTAAATATATAAATAAGAAAATTTTAAGGAAAATAATAATATTCAATTTAAATTACTGTTGAAAAAATACTTAATGAATGTACAGTATTAGTATTTTGTCGGTATTTATAGGACCTATTTTTGTTGGTGGTCAAGGATATGCAGTTTGGAGCAACCCGCGTGTTCGGTCGCAGAAACGTGCATAAGCGGTTTTTGCTGTAAGTGTTAAACGCGAGTGTCGCGTTATCCCTCTGACTCACTAACTCGTCACTAATTCACTTCACATTCAGTAATTTCATAACCCTGGTAAGCACATTACGGGCAGCGATTGAACGGAGTTCATATCCCGGTGCTACCATTGCCAACCAGAACTTATACTAGTTCGAGCCCAAAATCGTAGTCTTCTTTCACTAACAATAACATTGCACGATCCATCTGCAATTATGTTCCAGTGTAGACCTTGTGGGTGTATACGTCCAATACCAAGATGGCTACTTTGAAAAATATTGAAGTAAAAAGTTTTACCACTGTGAAAAACAGTTAGGTGAATTTATTTATAAAATATAAATTCTTTATTTATTCTTCCAATTCAATTTCATCCCCTTCAAAGTAATCCCCGTCCAATAAAACGCACTTTTTCCAACGCTTTTTCCAGTCCTCGAAGCAGTCGGAATAGTCTTTTTCCGGTATATCCTTCAAGACCTTCTTAGATTCGGTTTTTATCTCCTCAATCGTGTCAAAACGGCGTCCCCGCATTGGCTTTTTGAGTTTGCTGAATAGCCAGAAGTCGCATACGGTGGTTACGGAACGATACGAGTCGAGTTTTTGGCAAAAAAATACCGAAGAACCAATGCAGCATGACATTATCGTGATGAAGGAACCAAGAGTTGTTCACCCATAATTCCGGCCGTTTCAGACGAATAGCTTCACGCAAACGACGCATAACGCTCAAATAACATTCTTTGTTGACAGTTTGACCACACCACGATAATCAAAGAAAACTGTCAACATGACTTTGATTTTCGGTCTTGCTTCACCATTTGCACTATATTTCCTGGATTGGTCGGTGGTTTCAGGGTCGTATGTGTAAATCCAAGTCTCGTCTCCAGTAATGATTCATTTCAAGTGGTCCTGATAGTCAGACAGCAAAGTTTCACACACATGAATGCGACGCTTTTTTTCCAAAAAATTGAGCGATTTTGGCACTAATCGAGACTTGACTCGTTTGAGACACAAAACATTCTTCAAAATGGTTTTGGATGAGCCAAATGATATTCCAACACCATCAGCGAGATCTCTAATTCTCCATCGACGATTTTCCATCACAAAATCTTAGATTTTTTGGACGTGGCCCTCGTCGGTAGACGTTGATGGTCGTCCAGAGCGCGGTTCGTCTTTGAACTCGTTGTACCACTTATAAACGTTTTTTTTGTGCCATAGTTTGATTACCAAAGGCCGTCCGCAAATTTTTCAACGTGTCCGCACAAGAATATTCGTTCCGCAAACAAAATTTGATGCAAGTTCTTTGCTCAACAAAATCACCCATTGCAAAAATCGAAAAATTCACTTTCAGTTGTTTACAAAAACACGTGTAACTCAGAGATAATTAACCCTTTTAACAAACAGACGCTTGGCAAATATTATTGACAGTCCTACCAACCTTGGAAAAACAATTACGTGCCTTCCTAAATGACAATTTCACCTTACTTTTTGATCACAGTGGTATAAGTAAATACATATATTTAGATGATTATGTTTAATGACAGACTAATACTACAAATTAAATCATAAACATAATCAGCGTCATTGCCTCGCATCACAGAGGTCCCGGGTTCGAATCCTGGAATGGCCAGGGATGTTGTCCTTGACCAGGTCACGACAACTGGGGTTAAGACAGAGAGAATCTACACTCTGACCATATTTCACTCATAAATCCAGAATGTGTCATGTAAGATGACAGTCTGGCAGTTGTCTCGGTAGGGTAAGGCCTTCAATGGGCCGTAAAGCCAAGGAGAGAAGTTGAACTTTGAAGGCATGGCAAATATATATTTCTTACACGTTAGTATTATAATTCTACTCGGTGAAATTCGCATATGGTATATTTTGTGTGTACAACAATTCTCGATTCATTCCACGCCGTGCCTTCTCTATAGAGACTTCGTAATATGACTGAGTTCTAATGAAACATTCCTAAGACTCAAAATTGCGCGCTAATATCGACCGCCTGAATTCACATGTAAAGCCGACAAAAGATACCCTTTGTGAATCTGATATATTATTCGCTGCCGGATTCACGCCTTAATTTTAATAAACGTTGTAAGTACTCGCCGCCCGGTGTTAAGGAAACCTTTGCAGGAAATTGAATGTCCATTCAGTTAGTAGTTGATTACTAGTAAATGGTGTTTCCAGATTCCTCTATGTTTCGTAAATTTATGAGTTGGGGCGCGGTACTTAATTCCAGTGTCGCAAAGGGCTTTAACGCATATCCGAGCCGGGTCCCTGCAGATTAATTCTCCTGCCTAACGGCGCGGGCTTACGCTGCATCCGCACGCGTCGTGAATTGCAACCAACAACCACATGAACTGTTTCCGTTGCCTAGCAACAGAACCGGAAGCGAGCGTGAAGGCGGGCTCTGGGCTCAATTTTCCGGATCAACAGTTTCAATCAGGACAAAAATTAACTACCGAGATTTTTATTTATTGCGTCCTATGCAGCGGAAAGCGTAGTTTCTGTGAAGGCAGTTAAGGCTAACTACGCTATAAAAACGTCATTGAAATATCAAATTGAACATCCTTCATGCGAAAGAAAAAGTTACTTATAATGATAAGCCAATTGAAAAGAAACTGAATGGCACACAAAAGTTACACACTCAAATATGTAAGAAGTATAGTCATTAAATTGCTACACGGAAAACGCATTTGTCGTAATATTAAAATTTATTGACGAATGAGTGCAGTTTGTTTTACTCAGTAAATGATTATGAAAAACCGTTGAAAACTTTGCAACAAAAAAAACCTTTTGTTGACGCCATTTTCATGTATTTTATCCCAATTTACGATCAAACTAATTTATTTAGTAATATAGGCTCAAGAATATAGAAATAAACACATTAAATAATACGTTATTACCCTTGCTATATATAATTTACACATACAGATTTATAAATTTTTCAAATTATTTATTTCAATGATGAATACCTCAAATACAGTAGAAATAGATTCAAACAAAAGGAATAATAAATTATTTTTTTTTGGTGTATAGGGTAATCCACATAGTGGCAACTCCCCTCTTATAGCATAGGAAAGGGATTTGAAAGGGGGGATGTGGAAGGGTGGAGGAAGGTACCCAAGGGTAACTACGGCCCCCGGGCAATGGTTTAAGGATCATACCCGGCAATCGCCTAAAAGAAATGCAGAACAAACCCTAGAAAACCTGCATCAGGTAGGTCGGACATTGGGTACTTGTCCCACGCCCTTCCGATAGCGGGAGAGGAGTTTGCTGTGTGGACGCAGTATTTCCTTCTCCGTGCCTCGACCAGTTAAGGAGGCAGCTGGCTGACTATTCTAATGGGAATAGCGGACATCTCTTACCGTATGCCCGAAGTCTGTGACCCCAGAACATACACTTTTCAGAACAGGCCGAGGTGCCTCGGCTTGTGGGAACCTTAGTTCAATAACGGAGAGGAAAAGGCATCCCCAAAGGTAGCCCCTTCGTATCTCTCCTACAAGGTTCTTCTTGCGAGAGAATATCCCTCGCAGGTACTGCCTGCGAGAGATAATAGGCGGAAGGGTAGAGGAAGGTAGCCAAGGGTTAACTAGGGCCGCCGGGCTATGGTTTAAGGATCCTACCTGGCATTCGCCTAAAGAAATGCAGGGAAAACCCTAGGAAAACATGCATCAGGTTGGTCGGGCATTGGGTACTTGTCCTACGCCCTTCCGATAGCGGGAGAGGAGTTTGCTGTGGGGACGCAGCATTCTCTTCTCCGTGCCTCGACCAGTTAGGGAGGCAGCTTGCCGACTATTCCAATGGGAATAGCGGACAACTCTTACCGTATGCCCAACTAGAACTTAATAACACCCTTAAAAAATACAATGTTAATATAGCTGTCATTACAGAAACCAAAGAAAACCTCAAAGGCACAAAGTAATTAGATTATTATGTGATAATATATAGTGGAGTGGATCAGAATAGAAGAGCTTTTTAGGGAGTGTTTTAATAGACAAAAGGTGGCAAAAAAGCATTAGGGAATACTTCTTCATAAATGTGAGAATAATTACTCTAAGGTTAAAATTTGACAGAGGCCACTTGACAATCTTTGGAGATATTCTACCAGAAATTACAGAAAGAACTAGGGAAAGTAAATAACAGAGATCATGTAATGCTAGCTGGCGACCTAAATGCTAGAGTTGGGAAAGAACCAATCCCAAAATTGATAGGAATATATGGAGAAGACCACCTAAACCAGAACGGGATCAAATTAAGAGAATTTATAAGTTTTAACGAATTAAAAGTGACAAACACTTTTTTCAAGAAAAAAGATATTAAAAAAATTACCTCCTGGTCAGCTAGATGTCACCGGTCTCTCTATATAGTTAATCAGACCCTAGCTGCAAGGATCACAGACGTTCATATATATAGAGGAGCAAATATCTACACAGATCATTTCCTTGTACAAACAAAAATACAATTATGGGCAAGATGGGAAAAAAGAAAACCTAAAAGAAAAACCGATAAATAAATAAAATAAGATTTTCAAAACATACCTTCTGAAGGAAGACAGTTTTAGTAATCTATATCAACGCAGACTAACAAAACTGCTCGAACAAACAAAAATAGACTACAATGGAAGGGAAAATATCAAGAATGCTGTAACACAAATATCAACGGAAGTTTTAGGGTCCAGAACCAAAAGTAAATGAAAAAGAGGTTTAAAAATCTGGGGCGAAGAGACAGCACATGCCATCGAAGAGAAGAACAAGGCATATAGAGAGCACTTACAAAAGAAAACACAGGAGACGAAGGAAAAGTACCATAGTATGCGGAACCGTACAAAATCACATTGCATCATGGAACATATTCATAAGTAGAATAGAAGATGACCTACATGGTAGACAGGAAATAGCATACAAGTTAATAAAACATATTAATAATACAGAGAAAGATACAACACGATTAAATCTTATACCGAAGTAAGATTGGATAAAACATTATAAAAGACTATGGTATGACCCAATGGTAAAAGAAACTTCTGATTCACCAGAAGGTACAATTGGTGTAGACTTTATCGATTTGGAAGAACTGGAATATGCTATGAATAGAACAAAGAACAGAAAAACCGTTGGCGTAGATGGAATTGGGTCGAAGCTAATAAAGTATGGAGGTAGAACTCTAAGAAGAAGAATTCTACATTTTTATAACATGTGCTGGATAAAACATGAAATCCTTGATGAGTGGAAGATTGTCAGGGTTATTTCGATGTTTAAAAAGAGAGAGAGGAATAACCCAGAGAACTACAGAAGCATAAGTCTCCTTAATACTGCATAAAAATTTATAGCAGAATAATTAATACCAGGCTACAGGCTATCTCTGATTGTATTTTATTAGAACAGGTTGGCTTCTTGAGAGAAAGATCATGTATTGACGATGTTTTATATTAAAACAAATGATACAGAAACGAATAAAATTTAACCTGGAGGCACATGTAGCGTTTGTGGACTATGAAAACGCATTCGATCGTGTTAATAGAGATATGTTTGGGACAATTATGGAAAGAAGAGGGTTTCCTAAACATTTAATAGAAGTTATTCAGAGCTTATATAGTAACACCAGGATTGTGATAGATACTGGAAAACAGATGACCCAAGAAATTACCATTAATCAAGGTGTAAGGGAAGGTTGCAGTATGTAACCAACACTGTTTAACTTATACATAATGATCTGGTAAGGAAATGGAAGGAAGATAATGTAGCACCAGGCATAAAACTGGGACACTCTGAATATATAAACACAATGCTATTCGCCGATGACCAAGTTATTATCCAAGATAATGAAGATAAACTACAAATGGCGGTTTATAAGTTACACTAACGGAGTAAAATATTGTAATGCCTATTAATTAATCAATTAATTGTTTTGAAATAAATTTGAATTGTTTAGCGAAAAGTTTGTATCCGAGTGACATGAGTGGTGAGCTCTGTTCCTGTTATTGAGAGCGTGGAAAGGCGTTTACGCGCGCTAAAGCCTAGTCAGTTGGTCGTTGTGGTCTGGATTGTACAGAGGTCAGACATCGTCGAGCATAGTACAATAAAGTTGGTGAATCATTGAAGAATAGAAGCGGCCGACGGTGAAAACGTTGCAGAGAACGGTCTTTATAAAATTGAGCAGAGTAAAACATTCACCGATACATTGCAACGTGAATATTGTAAAGTAATACCAGTTTCGTCAAAATAGAACTTTGTACAATCTTCGCGGAGGAATTGTTGCGGAATAACATTGGTAAATTATTGTGGAGCGGAGCAATCAACGGAATACAGCCAATCTTGCCGAATTTTAAAGTGAAGTGAAAAATAAGTGAAAACCAAGGCTTGATATTAAATAACTAAAGCGTGTAAAAGTGTCCGAACGAGGTAAAAGTGATTGTTCTGTTACCAGACCGACGGTCCGTAAGTAAAATAATTTTAAATAATATTGTAAACGCAAATTAAAGGATAAAGTCAGATTTTGTTCCCTTTTAATTGTCAATCAGAGTTAATTTCTTTACTTTTTAATTTATTTCATTCTATCGTTCTATAGGTAAATTGTGAACTGTTTTGTTAATAAGATTTTAAATCAATTTTTTGTGTGTTCATTATCAAACCCAGTAGAGGCCCTGAGAGGACAGATCTCAAATTTTCTTTGTAATTATATTTTATTGCCACAAAATGAAATAAATATTTTTATTTATAAATTTTTGATCATCATTTCCTTTAATTAATTAAAGCCAACCTGTTGATTATTACAATATATAACCTGAAAATTTCAATAAGTAAAACAAGAACCATGGCGTTCTTAGGAAACAATCCAATAAGGACAATCATTGTCATAGAAGGGAAAACACTCGAACAGGTATCCCATTTCCAATATTTAGGATGTGAAATAACATTTGAAGAGGATAAAGATATCACAAATAAAATATACCATTTTCAGAGGATATGTGGGACAATAAGAAGAACGTTAAAAGGTAAAACCAGAAAAGAAACACAAATTAAAATTTATAAGGTGATGGCAGTTCCTACAATGTTGTATGGGTCAGAATGCTGGCTAACAAAACATAAAGAGCTCAAACAAATAGAGGCAGCTGAAATGAAATTTCTTAGAGCAGTGAAGGGGTGTACAAGGATGTATGAAATAAGGAGTACTTCCATAAGGGAGGAACTAAGTGTTCAGGCTATTACAGATAAGTTAACAGGGTATAAAGAAAGGTGGAGGGAGCATGTATTGCGAATGCCTGGAGACAGATTTCCAAAACAAGTGCTGAAATATCAACCATTAGTCAAAAGGAGTGTTGGAAGACCAAGGTTGCGGTCAAGCCGGAACAGGCTAAAAGTCTAATCCTGGAAAGCAGAAGTAGAAGACTACCAAAGTTAAGAATTGTTGAATACATATATTTGCATTAATATTTTCTATTATATGCAATAACAATTTTAATGTTCCTTTAGAAATTGAAAATTAAATATTAATAACCTTTTACGTAATTATGTATTGGTTTTCATATTTTATATTTAGATTTACTGTTACCTAAATAATAAATAAGAACGTGCAGAAATAAATAAATAAGAGAAAGCGAAAATAACCAATTACATAAATTAAAACTATATTAATTGTGAGTATGGGAAAGCATTCGTTACATAAATGTGAAACTCTGAGAAGCACATAATTGTAAAAAATTGTTAGTTATGCAGCAATTGAAAATAATAATTGAATGTAATACATTTCGAAGAAATACGAACAAATTCATACTAAATAAAAAATACGTACAAATTACAATATAAAATGTCACTAAACATGTAATCAGATCATACTAAATCAAATGGGTTTTTCAATAACTTTAATTATTATTCTAAACAATCAAACTATTGTCATTTATATAGAATTAAATTAGTTGAATAATTAATATTTATAAATAAAAAGTAAATATATAAAATTATATTTACGCTGTTCTTCAAAAATATATGGATAAAAATTGATTTCACCATCACTTATTGACTAGCGATAAAGCGTCAGTTATTGCATGAAAAAAAGAAATGGAAAAGAAGTCAGACAAATACTCGCGATATTAGCAATTATTTTAAATTAAGTAATATAAAAAATAAAAGCATAAAAATTCCGGTCTTACATTATTGTTATTGCATATGGTTCAGTTCAATTAGTTTCTGAATTAATATAAATTCGTTAAAAATGGACGCCTCTAAAAGAATTTCTATAAATATTAGATGAAAGTCAAGTCCTTATTACATTGTATAGTTTATTGTATGTGTATAGTTTTACGTTTATTAAGGTATTTTAATTAAAACCTACCAGAATATGCGGGGAAATTATGAAGTCTTAAATTACTGCAGCAGTGCTTTGCTCCGAGAATAGATGTGGCCTTTAATTCGGATATTATCAAATATTAACATAAAAACCAAACTTTGGTCTCCCTTAAATGATATAATAACTAGAAATTTGGACTTGATGGTTATCACCAAAATTGATATATTCAATGTATTGGAGATAAGGCGTTGATGCATGAAAAAAAGAAATCAAAACCATGTCAGACAAATAATAGCGATATTAGCAATTATTTAAATTTACTAATAAAAAACAGTAAATTCTGGTCCTATATTATGGTTTAAGGATCCTACCCGGCATTCGCCTAAAGAAATGCAGGGAAAACCCTAGAAAAACCTGCATCAGGTAGGTCGGGCATTGGGTACTTATCTCACGCCATTCCGATAGCGGGAGAGGAGTTTGCTGTGGGGACGCAGCATTCCCTTCTCCGTGCCTCAATCAGTTTAGGAGCCAGCTGGCCGACTATTCCAATGGGAATAGCGGACAACGCTTATCGTATGCCCAAGGTCTGAGACCCCGGAACATACACCTCTCAGAACAGGCCGAGGAGCCTCGGCTTGTGGGAACCTTAGTTCAAAAACGGAGAGGGAAAGGCATACCTAAAGGTAGCCCCTTCCTATCTCTCCTAAAAGGTTCTGCCTGCGAGAGAACATCCCTCGCATCCCTCTATTCTGGAACCTTAGTTTGTAGCCAAGGACCCCCGGGTAAAATCAGTCGCAGAACTGACTGCGAGCGTGCGTGTAAACGGTCTGAGCGGACTCTCGAGAGTTGTCACTGCGAGTTGCTATCGGAGAATGAACTCGGCCGAATTTCACTCTCCCGTGTAAAGGGCTCTGTGAGTAATTCTCGAGAGTTCCGGCTGTGAGTTGCTTTCACGTGTAAACGCACCTTAAGTTCCAATTTCTTTACAAAAATCCTTTCAACCAAACCTCCTGTTTGAACATAAACAAAGATATTCCCTGAACATAAGTAATAAATAATTTCCACATAAAAGAAAATATACCACTTTTAAATATCGTTCAGAGATAATATTGCATCATCTGGCCAACGACATTACATCTCGCAGTAAGTAAAAGTCTCCTGCTGCTCACAGAAACGCAGGATTTGGCGACCAACAAATATTTTTCTGTTCACAAACATGGTGACTTTCTGGATAACATCTTATAAAATTATGAACGAGCTTTGTTCTGTATCTAAAAAGACAGAAGTATTTAAAAAATAGGAGGTGTACTAAAACTAAGTATTAGTAATAATTAGATTAAATCTGGAACACAAAAAAAAAATTTGGAAACACTCCGTACACAAATTAATAAAATTTAGTTTACGTATAGGAGATATTAAACATGAAAAACATTAATATATTTAGATTTAAAAAGTTTTTGTGTACAAAAGGGAACTCTACTGATAAATGAAAACTTTTCTTACGAGTGTTTTAGAAAATAGCCGGGCAAGTCTGGTAAAATAAAGGCTGGAAAATACTGCAAACAAAATATAATCATAAATCTTCTCAAATGCGAGGCGGATTTAAGAATTGTGTGTCTTAAATTTTAGAAAACAAAATACACTTAAATATACTGACATTTTCTGTACTTTCCTCGGACTGTAATTTTATAATTTCGAAAGTTAGAATAAAATTGCAAATAACCTTAAACTCAATAAATCAACATGTGACAGCACCACGAGGTAAATTATGAAATACGTGTATCGCACCCGTTTAATTTTTGAGAAAATAAATGTTGGCGTGTAATGGGTAGCGCAAGGCGTCAATTTTGCCGAAATTTCAATCAGGTTTCTGATCATGAATTGGTAATTGCTATTCCATTGTTTCTCATGAATAACGTGTGTAAGCAGTCGAGAAACCAATCACAGAATATCTCCATAAACTCTGGGATGACCGGAGATGTAAACGTACGCAGCGGACAGAATAGGTTTCGACCTGGATTTGCTAATGGGAATCAGTTAGTTACGGATTGGATTAAAGTGTTACACACTACAAACACGGCAGTAACTGATTTCGCTAAAGCGTTCTGTGCGATATCTCACTATCTGATATCAGATACTTTTTTAAGCAGATATATCGGTAACTATGATTTAGCTTGGATTCTTAATATTGTTAAAATCGGCGTTCGATTAAATGAGGAACTTAAGTAACATACGAAATTATTTTGATCATGCTCATAAAAAGTATAATCTGTTCACTTAGTTAACAACATTGCAATTATAAGATCCTGTGTATAGGGTCACACTCAGAAATTTACCAATGATTTCATTGACCAAAAAAAGATTAAGGTTATATAGGATATTATATTTTATTCGGAATGACTTGAAAAATATTCACGTTAGGTGAATTGAAGTGTACAAAAGGAAAGTTAATTATGTTGCAGTTAATTTCAAAGTTGGAATTATATATATTTATATATATTTTTTAAAAAAACCGTGTTTATTATCTTTGAAGATCGAGCAGGAGTTGATGGTTTGGGGGTGGAGTATTATTTTTGTCTTGGTCTTTTTATCGGAAGTAACTGCATATTGGAGAGAAAATTCATTAATGAAAAATAAAAAAGCTGTAATATAAAATATACTAATTAAATATATCGCGTAGTATTATTTTCGTTTTCTTTATTAATGAAAACATAAATAAAACCATATTCACGTATCACATTCTTATCTCCGGATAAATTATGAAACATTAGTGTAATATTTAAAGGCTGCATTAAGCAATTGGGATGAACTGGCAATAGCAATACGGCAGAGACCGGAATTAAAATTTGTGTTTAGTAGGATTTTCCAGAGTATGGTCCACCAAGGCCCTGAAAGAGAGATATTAGACTGCTGAGTAACAAAAATAAAGGATGCCTAAAAGTTGATATATAATAATAATATATTTAAAAGAATCAATTCAGAATACGAATTGGATTATACACAAATTTACAATTACAAAAATCTGATGAAATTTTATAAATCAAAACAATTTTATTTACCTAGATTACATTTTAAATAATCGGACTCGGTACCCTCAGGGTCTTTACTGGGTTGATAAGGAAACGGAACAAAATGTTACAATTAAACAAATACAGTTACAATAAATGAAAACGAAATGAAATAATTGAAACGAGTGAAACAAATGAAACGAAATCTGACTTTTTATCCTTTTTTAACAATTTACAATTATGAATTCAGAAAAATAAACTTACAAGCTCTCTGGTCCACACACTCACTTCATACAGGCTTAAAAGGCATCAGGCTGCGCCCACACTCTGCTTTCACAGTCACCTCTTCTTGATGACGTTACTCTCACGAAGAATTCAAACAACTCTGCTGGCAGACAGACCTCCACGATGAAACTCCCACCGACTGTTGACGACTGATTACTCTCGGCCCCCTAGCTTGGCCTACCATCAGATGATATCTCCTTAATGCAAACTCCCAACTGTTCATAACATTGTTTCGGCCACTTTACCTCGGCCCTGCGTCCGTCCTGCGGACCTGGACCGACGATCTCTCCCCGCTGACACGTCCGTCTCCTCTCCACACGAAATGATAATGAGCTCACTGTCCAACTGCCCTCTTATTTATATCCCGGCTCCAGAATATTCCCTTGTTTTTCACAGTTTTTTGCATTTCCTCGTTCGCCAAACACGAGCTGTTATCTTTCTCCCGCTCCGAGAGCCACTCAATCAATTAAATTAAATTATTTCCGTTTAATCTAATTGCATCGTCCAACAACCTTCTGTCATTTATGCCATTAGGATTCCGTCGTCCAGATGTCGGTCACACTATTAGCCCTAATTATAGTCCTTCCCCTCTCTAAAAGTCACTTATCCATCATTTTATCATTATCTTTTATATGTACAAACCACTCAAGGATCCCTAGTCTGAGTTTGTAAACAGATCTGATAAAAATAAGAACAGAATTCATGTCCTTCTTAGCTGGGTATTACAATATGTACACCACTGTAAACAAAAAGTAAGGTGAATTTATTTATAAAACATAAATATTTTATTTATTCTTCCAAATCAATTTCATCCCCTTCAAAGTAATCCCCGTCCAATAAAACGCACTTTTTACAACTGCAGATGTGTGATAAGTTCAGTTGTGTCGCTTTAGTCTCCTCTTTGTACTAGACGATAGGAACAACGATCCCAGAAACGTTGTTTGGTATTTATATTAAAAAATTTTTGTCTGAATTGGCTATCTTTCTTCTTCATTATTTTCAATTAGACGTAAATTCTTTCAATTTAACATGTTGAATAGTTAGTATTATTTTTATATGTAAAACCGAAAGAATAAGAAATACGGACTTCGGACTCGGGAAATTACAGCCAAATAGAAGACGCCTCCTATATCATCCGAAAAATCTTCCAATAGTATGTGTATGTTTATGTAAATAATCCTCGCAATTATTCTTTCGATTAAAATTTCTTCTAAAATGGAAATAAATTCATGTTTTTATTTTAGTTGTTTGAAAACCGTGATTTTTATTGAAAATTGAGATAATTATTCTTTTACAATAAAACAGTGGCTTGCACTTTGCGTATAAAACTTTTAAGAACTAATTTTTTAATTAATTTGTAATTGTACTTTATAACTACTTATTATTCATGGAGGTGCATAATTAATTTGTCAAGAAGTTTGGAAAAGTAATTTATATTAATTTGTTAATAAATTAAAATTTATATATAATTTAACACATTTTATATAGATAACACCAAATATGAAGAATTTTGAATACCGGTGTAATTAAATACAGTTCCAAAATTAGCCTTTCATCTTTATTTTTTCATACTTTCGAACGGAGCGACCTTCAAATGTAATGGCGTAACACATACTGAATCCAAAATGCGTAACGAAAATTATATTCAGCTAATGGAATTTCTAATAACTTGAGTTTTCCTATATCAAGATTGTTAATATACAGCCATTTGTATACGAAACGTAAAACTTATGGTATAATAATAATATACTAGAGAAAATTTTTGATTTAATAAAATGTATTCTCCTAACTCTCACAAAATTAATAATACTGAGATTCCCGTACAAATCAGAGGAATACTGATGAGTAGTTAACAAGGGCGCTTGATGAAGGCTGATGCAGAGTTTCTATCCCCAAGACTACAGAGATTTGAAATTTGTCTTGAGACTTCTCTTCGCCCGCAGCAAAATGCTGACGCTAAGCACAGTAAATGCAGACAGCCTTTAGGGGCAACTCCCCGAGCAGCTACCCTGTCACGCAAAAGAAGAAATATTGCTCCTACGCTCCGGCCAACGGAAAACAGCCACCCGCAAGACGCCGCCTTCGCAATTAGCTTTCATTAGCTTCATGTCGCTACTTTCCCGATGAAAAACTTTCCTGAATTTATTCCCTTCGGTACAATATAGATTTTAAAGAACACATAACTTTGAATATTTTTGTATTCATGTCAGAATTTTAAAATACATTTATATTACAAAACATTATTTCATACAATTATTATTTCTATCAGAATCACTATGAGAAATATTTATTTACTGCAAATATTCCTGATACCAGATAAATAAGGACATGGGAACAGCTAATGGTTATGATCAATATAGATGGAATGAATTTTTTTTATCCCCTATTTAAATAAGTGAAAAATTAATGTAATGATTCCAGTTATAGTATGAATGAAGCGATTGTAAATGGTATATAATTAAAAAATTTACCATGAAAACTTACATCCAGCTCTTGAGATGAATTTTTTTTTATAAATTAATGAAATTGTAAGGAACAATAATCAAATCTTTAAAAATTATTACGAATGTATTTAATAGCATCACCTTGTGGTTAGGCAAATTTAACATACAAATATTTAATCTTCTTTAATATTATTAATATATATATATATATATATATATATATATATATATACATGAGTTCTTGTTGCTGAATCAATTGAAACAGGCAATTTAACTAATTAATATTTAATAGTCCATGAATTGCTTAACCAAATTTTAAGACAACAATTTAAATTGAAGAAGATTATTTGATTGTTGAAGAGGTTCGTCTACACAGACGTCTTTGAATATTAACACTCATTTAACTTTTATTTACAACAATTCTCAAAACATGATACAGTATATATTGAAATAATCAGGCGATTTGAAGTAAAGAATATAAATTTTTCCGTCTTAAAATATAACATGAGCCTTTCTTATGCTATATTGTTGACCACCAATAACCAGATCATTAACTTTAAAATTGCCTAAAATAACACGATATCTGGCAGTAATAGTTAAAATGATACAATATTTTACAATAATTATAATTCACTAAGTCTCTACTTAAAAAAATACAGGTTGTCCCCCAGGATGTTCATATACCATGTGGAGAAGGACAACAATAAACATAAAAACTTTTACGACTATTTAGGGGAGTGGCCTCTACGTTTATTACCCTATATATAGCCTGCCTACACCTACTTCCTTCTTTCTTTACGTTTTAGGCTAATTTCCGGGTAGGATACTTCAAACTACTCCCGGGGACCTTAGCTAACCCTTGGCTACCTTGCTTTACCTTTCCGCTGTGCCTTTCCTTATGCTATATAAGGGGAGTGGCCAGTACGTGGATTACCCTGTATTGCCTTCTTCTTCTAATTTATTAACATGATCCAGCCTATGGGAACTGGTCTCAGCTCTCGCAACTAGAATCCCCTTGAGAGACGGAGGAGACTACATTCGGGGATGCCTTCTTCACTGCCTTGTTTTGACTCTCACAAGCCGAGGTAACATCAGTTTTGAGAGATGTATTCTCCGATAAGAGTTGCTCTCAGTTCCTATTAGAACAGACGGCCAGCTACCTCCTAAACTGATCGGCACGGAGAAGCGAATGCTGCGTCCCCACAGCAAACCGCAATCCAGTCATTGGAAGGGCGTGGAACCAACAGCGCGACGTATCACAATGCATCACTTTTAGGCGAATGCCAGGTAGGATCGTTAAACTACAGCCTAGGCCCTAGAAAACCCTTAGCTGCTTCCAACGTACATTCATTATTTAAATAAATTCCATTCTTTGTACAATATTAATTGAGCGTAATTTTAAAAAAAAACATTTTGAAAAATTCTAACTGGATATATATTATTTAAACATTTCACAATAAGTACATTTCAGATTAATAATCGCATTGATTATTTCATATGTGTTCATTACCGCTATATAAAGATTTAGATGATTACGAAAGAATGGTGCTGAATACGTATGTTATAATTATATATTCATGCTGTAAATATATAAAAATACAAGAAAATAGCATTTTAAATAAATTTTTGAACTGACACTCAGACCATAAATTTATATATCAATAACCTAAGAAGGGAAACTTTGAGGCTGCTACCGTAAGTTTTTATGAGAGCTTTTATGGTAAACAGAACTCGTGAAATGAAAATCAAAATTCAGTTCATATATTTTTATGACTTACGGTTTGCGATGGTTTACTACTGCTTATGAAACTTTTGTGCCGTTAAATACTGGCAATTATAATCTAACAAAACCGGATTGGCCCAAAGTGCAGAAATTTTAAATGGCACGTAAGAGTTTAATAAGGTTTGCATGGTGCCGTTGGGACCAATCCGGGGTGAAAACAGGAGTAATGCTGCGATATGCACGAAGCAGTTGGCTACTGCAGGGTATTTTACGAGTTGCCACGAGGGAGAGACGGCGAATCTGCGCATAACATTGCTACTTTAGTATCCAAGCCACCTGTGAAATTCAGCCCCTGGGAACGACAGCGGACGTACGTTTCCAAGGACCTGGACCAGCCGGACCAAAAGGTCTTACTACTGCACATTGACCCTGTTACTTGTACCAAATAAATCTCAATAGATGTAATACAATGCGTTAGCAACTTTCTAACTAAGTAGGCTTTCTTTTTACATATCCAATTTTATTCTATAATGTTTGAAATACAAGTAATTTTGAAAGAAAACAATGTGACAGAAAGGATTACCGATATTGTTCTTAACAGAGTTAAGCACTACCTACTGAAATTATAAGGATGTTATGGTTAAATATCATAAGTGCTCGATACTTTTCTGGGGACTAGACCTGCTGTAGTGTGTTAATAAGGATTTACACTGATTTTTAAGTCAGTTTTTCAATCGCGTGAGCAACCATGACGTACGAATGTTTTCGCTGATATTTCTACCACCAGCGGAAAATACCAGACTGACTTGGAATTATAATCCATTGCCTAGCCTAGGGTTTTTCTGTGTCGACAGACAGATATCTGCAGAACGGCTGAACCTCCAGCGCTGACATCGCCAAAATATCAGACGATAATAACGACGTTATACTGTCCAAGACTTGTGATTTTTCCAACAATTAAGAAAAACGCCAATAAGAAATCATTTGGACACGCTGGCCGCCAGAGTTTAAGGCCGGAGGAGCAAGCATTCAGTATTGACATGCGGTTGACTTGACAGTCGATCTTATGAGATTGCAGAGATGAATCTTCGACCGTCATCGCAAATGCGTCAATGACGAGGCTAGCTGAGATACATTCTGGTAAACCAAATTTCCACAATTATAACGATTGCGTAGACATTATTGTTTTCATAAAATCCGTTTCCCTGGGTGCAGTTTTGCCACAGTAACCTGAGATTCTCTTAACTAGTCGAGGCGTGATGAATAAAATTTATAATCATATCGGAACCATTTGTGTTGAATAAATTAATTTCTAATATTATAAAAGGGATACTGTTTTACCTGGTAAAGCTGCAGGTAAGAATTTCTGGTAACTCGAACAACTGGCGCTCAACAGTTCGTAGAAGCAGGCCACAAACCTTACAGAGATATAGAAATCTTAAATCAACGTTACCAGTCTAATATCCTGACCTTACATGAGAAAAATAATGAACCTTACTGAAGTAATTCCTATTCAGTAACAACAAGTTACAAATTTTAAGCGGCAGTAATACAAATTTGTGTTATTGATTTAAACTGCTTCAGGCCGCTCTAATACATTGTATGAATTACCGTTTTTGTGTTTATAATAGTTCCTCATATTGAATACAATTAGAACAATTTTAATATTTTGAGAAATGTTAAATAATACTCCCAGAAAAGATCCTCAAAATGGGTTATAATTCCATAACGTACGATATTAATATATATATATCCATTATACATGAATAAATGTAAAGTTTTGCCTGGGCTGGTCTGCAAATTAGCGGTCTCATTAATGTGACGTGGTTTTTGAGAGAGAGAGAGGCAGACTAAACGTGATCTGCGTATTTCCCAAGGGATCACATCCGTACCAGAGTAACGCTGCTGAGTGAGCCAATTATATGTTAAAGTTATTTTTCAACACTATATTTGTATATATAATCACAATAATAGTTGTCATTCACTCAATTATTCATACCTTGAGTCAGAGAATTTTATGAGAAACAGTTTTATATGGTTAGCAGTCTTTTTAATTACGTTAATAAAAATACTAATTAGGGTACGTTTACTACATCAATACGCAAATAAGACACACACACACACATATATTGTAATGATCAAAAGATTAGTTAATTAAATTTTGCCCCCCATTGTGGTAGCCATTTATGTAATAAATAAAATGATAGGCTTAATTAAATGAAAAGATAATCAAATTTTAACAAACAAATTTATTTATTAATTTGTGGCTTCTAAAATTTACAAACAATTACAATAAAATCTCTTAATATCTCAGGGTCTTTACTGGGTTTGATGAATTGCAGTGAAAATTATTGAATGATCTTATTAACAATACAGTTTAAAAATTTACTTCAAAATAATGTGCTGATAAATGAAAGAAAAGCTACAAGAAAAGCGAACGAAATCTGACTTTACCCTTTTAGTTAGCGTTTACAGATTTTAAAGTTTTGCTTACTTACGCATTGTTCGGCTGGTACCTGCATTCTTTTGTCGCTTCAAAAGTACACTATATTGAAAAAATTTTACACAGATTCTAAATTTTTCTCTCAGATTCTGCACTTAAGAAGTTGAAATGCGATTACTAGGCACCCAGGAACTCGGATGATCCTCCTAATTTGCCGGCTATCTGATGTTGTTTTCCTTCAGCACGAAAATTTTCAAGTTCTTTATAATGAAGCAAACCCTTGCTTCCGTTGGCTAATTGTTAGCACATCTACTCGGTCCAACTTAACTGCTTGCTTACAGGAATCTTATGAGTTGCAGATTTTTATCCTTTTACCGCTTTATTTATCGGTTTGGATTGAAAAATTCTAAGTAGCTCGGTGAAGATTTACTTTTACAATGTCTCTCCTTTCGTGGCAGACCGTAGACGCCGTAGACTCAAACTGTACTCTTTCGCTCCTCGCCGTAGACTAACTGCTTATGCTTTTACGCGCGTAATCCTCATTCCGAATCCTCAATAATAGGAACAGAGCTCGCTATTCATTGTCGCTTTTCTCGCTCTCGCTATAATTCAAATTGTTCTCTAACAATTCAAATTATTTAAAAACAATTAATGGCTTAATTAATTGGCATTACAATATATATATATATATATATATATATATATATATATATATTGTGGTAGACATCAATGTCTCTAATTGTATAAATTTCTAAATTGTTAAATTATTCCATTTGTTGAGTAATATTAATTCCATATCATTGTAAGGAATTTTGATTAGTCAGACTGTGGCGTAAGAGTGTTGAAATTAAAGTGTTCCCAGATAATTTGTTAATCATATTGGTTTGGTGACAGCGAGAATTTTAATAAAGGTAGCGGACAAAAAAGCGACTGGCGTGGTATTTTCAAAGTGAAGAAACTAACATTGTTTTGCTTATTAATTATTCATAGAGCTCTACTATTTTCAATGTTGTTGGTCGGAGAGAGTCGGCTGGTAGATGTTGGAAGAAAAGGTTGTAGATACGTGTCCGATAGTCAATTTGACCGGAAATATGGCAAAGTAAAAGAAAAGTTATGGAATATGGTTTTGAAAAGTCGTTATATGTTGACGAAAGAGATAATATAACTCGGCGGCGATTTCAAACTGACCGGTTTATCTGCTAAACTTTCTGAAAGACTTCATTGTTTGTTGTTACGTGGAACTTTGCGCAATTTGTGTGCAACTTAGTGCACATTATGTTTTTTTAAAAATAATAAGTGATATCAACATTATGTTTTTTTAAAAATAATAAGTGATATCAAGTATTTGTTTTAATTGTGTAGTGTGATAAATTTTTGACAATGTAAGGATTATTCACAAAACGATTTGTACAACCATTCAAATTTATAAACTAATTGTAAACATAGTATAATTGTTCTATACCGTCAAATTTCAGATTTATTGTTTATATTTTGGGGAGATATCGTTGTAAAACTTATAAAAATTAATGTAAATTTCCTTGTGTGTTTGATTATTTTATACATTTATTAATCAATGCAATTGTTTATAACTTTTTATGAGGACCAATAAATCGACCCTAGAGATATCAAGAGTCTCATAAATAAAATAGCCATGGCAAAATTTTTATTTAAAATTGTAAAACAATAATTTAATAAATTTGCTTAAATTATATTAACTGATTACAATCTCTTTTTTTGTCTAAACCAGTCAATAAATTAGATTTAAATTAAGTTTAAATGTAGATTCAAAGTGGTAAACCTCTCCAAAGATGTTCAGATGTCATTGTCTTTCTCTCTCGAGAACCAAGGACATAGGTTGAAAAATTAGAGTAAAACAGGACCAGAACAGACTAAGGAAATTGTAAAGATTCAAAACTTTCAAAAAGCAAAGGTTATTTCAAATTAAGGCATATGACTAACAAAGTTGCTATGATATAGAGGTCAGTATCACTGCCTTACATTACGGAGGTACCAGGGTTGAATCTGGCATGGGCATGGATGTTTTGCTCGTCATCGACATCCGATATTGAAATCGTTAAAAGGCCACAATGAAAGACAACTGTTATGACGATCATGAGGACGGAAACATATAACGTATTCCTGAATCAAGGATAGACAATTCAATTGCTCTTCAATGGGCCCAGGATTTGCCAAACTTTCTGCTTTCTGTTCATTGGTGTTTCGCAGATTGAGAGCAACCATCCGGAAGAAAGGTGCCATGTCACTTAACAAGAAGACAACATACTAATTTTCCTAAACATTTGTAGTTCATTTATTTATCTTCCTTTATTTTAGTGTACAGTATAATGGTATTTAATTTAATTATTTTCTTGTCACGGAATTAGGATATAAGTGATGTTAAATTTACAGGTAACTTCATCTATAAATCTACAATAGCTTATGTACCGGACTTCAGAAACTTTATAATGAAGAATATTGGCATGAAACATAACAGGAAAACTTAATTAGGGTTTTCTGGCGTTGAAAATTGACGATATTGATTTTATAGAATATATCTTGTTTGTAAATGTGCTTTGGTTTATGCGCTGTTTTTTTTTACTAATAGCTCCAATTCTCCCACCATTGCATTACCGCGGATAGTCAAGAGTCTACTATATATTTGATTACAAGATATTTACATTAGGCCTACATATTTTTTATACAATATTTCATCTAAAAGTCTGAGAAATTATATAGCGGTGTCCCAAGAAGATACTTAGAGTTTTTTTGTATAATACGACTCCTTTTATAAATGGGTCATTTTCAGTACGTTTTTTGGTTGTCCTAACTGAAAATAAATTTAGGTTGCCTCTTTCATATATAGCAACAGTATCTCTTTGCAGGTGCAGTTTATTTTTATTCTTTTTCATAAACATAATGACTTTAAAAGCTTGTAATGTTTAATTTTAAGTCTTCGATTTATATCAACGTTTTATCACAAAAATGCATTACATTACTTATCATCAGCAATCTACTCTACCTCTCAGGCTCCACGTGGCCTCGTGCTGATGTCTTCTAATGCCGGATCTCGCGTTGCTCTCGTCTATTCAAACTGATTAACATTACTTTTGAATAAAAGCACAATGAATAATTTATGCTACCAATTTATTATCCTCAACAAACTCTCTCACTACAAACTTCGACAAAACTACTATTCTCTCCTCTCCAACACACGGAGGAACAACCATTTCTCCTCTCCGCTTCTCAAAGATCACCTCTTCTCAAGAACTTCCACATCGCCAATCTACATGTCACAGATATAGAAAGATATACATGGTCATAAAATATATATAAAAAATATATAAAAATTAAGATTCTCTCTTTCTTAATCCTAAAATATATCTAATTAGTTTTTTTTGTCACCTTAAAAGTCAGTCCATAAATTTGACCACTGCAGCCTCCCACATTTCTATTCAATAGCTAAGTCACAGGTCCCTTCAAACAACTACAACGTAATTAAACAAATTCTCCTATCCATATAATCTCTGTATTATGAAAATAACTGTTTTATATCTCAACTCTTAATATGACCGGTTCCTTTGCATTTTATAACATGAAGTCCTTGACACGACATCTGCACAGTTCAGCGAACTCCAGCTTAAGTAGGCCACCCACAAAAATAATTTTTCGGCCGTATCGTGTTTATGCTGCACGCTGAAAGCCCAAATTTCGCTTAATAGCACCTAGCGGCCTTTTAGCTACTATAATTGGTCCCTAAAGCCGTATCTTCTCTCAAAAACCGCCGGTCTCTGCACGTAGAAATTTACAATTTCACAACACGTCAAGCAGTATACTCGCGTTATTAACAACTTTTTTTATAAATAATTAATTATATATCAGTGTAAATAATATATTATTTATCCATTGAAACAAAAATAATCAAGTTATGTGGCCATAATATTATCTGTTCATAGGACAACCAACATACTACAACACGTTTATTAAAATTCAAAGAAGAACAGAGAAACGATTGAGTAGATAGTGTAACACTTTTGTTTCAAATAAATGGATTGATTCAATAATAAAGATAAACTAATATAAACAACTGCTGTCAGCAAATTAATTTTTTTTTCGCATTGACAATTACATGTATATATGTATAATAATGTTAATATTGTCGTTTGTGAACCTCCTCCGGATAAATCTTAATTCCAAGCTCTTATTACTTTATCAGCATATAATTAAAAGTAAATATGAGACTACTTCTCAGAGGAGTTTTAGGTAGTTGGGGGAATCTAGTTGTAATCCCTCTGTTTTTTTAAACTAAGGTTCTCACAAGCCGAGGCACCTCTGTCAGCTTTGAGAAGTGTATGTTCCGAGGTCGCAGACCTTTGGCATACGGCAAGAGGTGTCCGCTATTCCTATTGGAATAGTCGGCCAGCTGCCTCCTAATCTGGTCGGGGCACGTCGAGGCAATGCTGTGTCCCCACATAAAAGCCCCTCCGATGTCGGAATGGCGTAGGACAAATACCAAATGCCCGACCTACCTGATGCAGGCTTTCTAAGGGTTGTTGTGCATCACTTTTAGGCGAATTCTAGAGCCCGGGGGCCCTAGTTAACTCTTGGTTACCCTTTCAAATTCCTTCCAATGCTGGATTACTCTCATGTAATTTTCCCTTAAAATTTAATTTACTAAATAAAATTTACTCTAAAAAACTAAAAATTAAATAAAATTAAATCCTACGTGACCTATGCGTCCAAAACATATAAAGGCAGAACAACTTACATCTGGCGTGAACTGACAACTGGAAACATAATTGGCTGCAACTTCCTATTTCCTGGAACGTGGAACCATGTCATGCTGGATGTGCCCGCTGAATCCAGGCTGCACCCGTACTCCGACAACTCGCCCAATTCACTTCTCTCTCTACAATCACTAAGTTTCTCTCTAAACGCTCGCCTCAGCCTCTACTCTCACGTCTCTCTCAAACAATTAACTCTGTCCCTTCTTTTACGGACCCCCGCCTCCTTTTAGGGTCTCTTAAACTGTCTGTTTACTGGGCCAATCTCTTTGCTTCGTCACTTAACGTGATCTCCTTTCCCAACCAGGAGAGTCCTCCCTCTCCCGACAGAACCACCACCATCCCTCATCCAGCTTTCTGGGATAACAGAATACCCGCAGAAAAAAAACCTTTAGACTTGGAAGAAAAACAAGAAATCTGTTCTAACAGCATATTTCCACGTGTGCATGCCACACCAAGGTATGGTGAAATAATATCATTTGATTTATTAAATAAAGTCGAACTCTACAATAGTATTTAAAAAACATATTGGACAATGAAATTCAAAACAATTATGCCATTAGAACTTAAAAACAAATTGTGTAAGGCCAGAATGATTCATTGCTTGTTGAATAATAATTTTCATTCTTATAATTTACCGTGTTTTTCATTCTCAATACAGCCCATATTTAGCACATAGTGACTTCTTCATGTTTTACAATCTGTGCGTAAACCTTTATGGAGAGCGTTGTTCATCACCAGAAACAGTCTGAAGGATGTGGAGGCTATTTCGATGAATCCTTATAATATGAATCTGTTTGTGGACAAAATACGGTGGGACTGCATGTAATAAGAATTTAAGACGACAAACAAAATTTGGTTTAGTTAGATAAAGTATAATGTTAAAAATATTAACAGAATGTTCAATTTCGTAAATATAATTCATTTGACGGTTCGAATTTTTTATTTAGATTTTTACTTTTTTATTTCTTAATTATATTTATTTTTAAAACCTATAATTTTTTATACGTAATATGTAATGTACAAGTAAGTTAATACTTGTAATGAGCAAATAATTTGGACGTTAAATGTCGGATCGAATATATACAGATACATAGTTGTCTATTACTTTTTTCTTTCGGTTGTAACAACTTTGTATTCCGAGAAATACAATTAATAACTTCTTTCAGCTGCTGTAGCGTGTTTGCATGGAGCATACGAACCGCACTCTGAATGTTAGCGCAGACACCACGCACAGTTTACGTAAACAGACTTACGTATTGGATTGTCCATTTTGAGGCCATTTGTGGCAAGTGTTGCTTGTGTATTGAGCGGTTGCTCTGCACAAAAGCAAACACATAGTTAGAATGGCACGTGAGGTCCAAGGAAAGTGTCCTTCTTATTGGAAAATTCATGAACCCACATCGAGCTTTCGTCTAGGGTAGTTAATATAAATTCAGAACACGCAGCTCTTCCAATGTCTTACTGTATTAGTAATATTGCCGGAGATGGAGGAGGGACTGAGCACATGCGCGTGTAGACTTATCCGATTTTACAAGAGTAAACCCAAGCTCTGTTGCTGTACAGTCAAAGGTAACAGCGTTAGCAATATATCAAATTATGATATAATTTCTGAGGGTCCAGAGATAACTTAGTCAACTATTCCAATTATGAATACGTTTACTGATATTCAGTGTTGGCTCTTCATATTTCGTATTGATAAACAAGTACGCTTTCAGAGATTAGCCAATAAATTTTTCTCTCTCTACATGTGGACCCATGTGTGTTCGGACTCGTCGAGACATCCCGCCTGGAGTTTGATATGCCATTTATAGTGTAGGTGAATTTGGCATACGGTTTGCCAGTTGACTGAGTTGCGTAGAGAGGAATTAAGCTTAATTAACTGCGTATGCAGATGATTCCTACGCGCGTCGTATCAGATTTAGTATTCCAGTGGATTCTTGCATAATTTCTTAGTAAATGCCAATAAATCCTGGCCGACTCTACCTTCGTCATTCTTGCCATTTTATTTCTGTGGATTGGGAAGTGTGTTCTCCAAAATGTTGCGTTAGAACACGATTTCGTTATCCACAACAAACTATTTTTCTATTAATAACAATATTTTCTACTAAGGTTACGTATATTACTTATACAGACAGACATAAAACATTTTCCTATACTGTAAAAATTTTTAATTAATTCCTGATAACCCAAAATTTTAATAACCATCGTAGTTTACTTATTAAATAAATGGAAAATTTTATTACGTCAAGAATCATTCTCTGTTATATTATTGAAAAAACCTAAAGATCTCTACTAATATCAGGTTGTAAAACTGTATGAACCTTTCGTTTTCATATCATCGATGCTTATGTATTCGAAATACGATTTTATGACAAAGTATAATTAAAAGTATTTACATATGTCTACTTCATGACTATAAATTAGGCAAAGTTACTTGAAAAATATACAGTTATACTGATAGCGAAAAGACTTTTTTTTTCTTACAAGGGTGAAATTCATAATTCGATAAAAAAGTAACCAAATAATAGACACAATTAAGAGACCAAATAAATTATAAGTAATAAGGATTACAAAAAAGTTGTGCGGTATAAATACATAAAGGAAGAAAATTATTAATTTTATTCATTAACATTAACAAAACTGGATAAGAAAGGATACAAACGGCTTACAATTAAGTTTTAGTGGACAATAAGCGAACTAATTATCCAAAGGAATTAATTTCGCATACCAAGGAAAAGAGTTTAGTATGAGTTTTTTAAAACGAGTACAACTCGGTATTGCACCTCATTTTAAGAAATTGTAAAATTCTTTAATAGTAAAGAAAAATATAGTTCTTTACGAATACTATAAATTAATACAAACATTTTTAAATTTTAGCTTTAATAATGTTGTATTCGGGAATATTAGAATAACAGTAATATGCTTACGAAATCGAATTGCTTTTAAATACTTAGTAATGAATATTATAATCAAATAATAATAATGTTTATGTGCACTAAAAAAGAATAATAATCAGTTTTTTCAAAAAGTAATAACATGATTTTTTGGCGTTCGTGATTATTTATTTTTTCGTGTAATTTTCATACATAATTTATGTGTGTATTTTTTTCTTGATTTTCAGTAAGAATCACAACTTTAACAATCGTCTAAAAATGCAGTAAAAACTCTTACATGTACAAACACTTTCGGAAATAAAACAATTCTAAGTTGTAATACGGATAAAACTAACCACTGTAAGAAACTTGTATTTATCATTTCTTACTTACTATAACTTTTTCCTGTTTTAATTACACCAACAAATGATTAATTAGGAAACAAAAACGTATATTTTCATCTGACAATTAAATAATACAGTTGAATTTGAAGATTTCTGTGATCTGCATGCTACTAATAACAGTTATGAAAGGCTTCAAGTATAATGACATTCCACAGACAAGTTGTGCCATTAAAATAACACGTCTCCTCCTAGTCACACTATTATGAGCGGAATAATGAAATTCATTGGTAGATTACGGAGTTAATTTACGGCGCTCTCAGCCCATATTACCTACTATAAATCAAGGGTTACAAGCTGGCGCGTCCAATTCATCTCACCCGAAAGAAAGATGATATTAGATAGCACACCGGCACGTGCTGCCGACAGGGCAGAGATTAAGTGGCTCCTCCTTGTCACCAGTTCTCTTACCCTGACGTTTGTCTCTAATGGCTCCTAATGCAGTCGTTAAACGGATCTGCCATGTCATCCAAATTAACCTCACATCTTTCCTCGGATCCCATAAACATAATTTACGGACTCATAAAAAATTTCGGAATAATCAAGTATTGAGTGGAAGTGAAATGTTCATCTGTTGGACATTAATGGGGGACCCATTGCAGTTTTAAACTTTGCCTTGATTACGTCCGATGATTTCTTCAATTTCCATTCATATAAATATGTCGCAGAACGTTAGTTTAAAATATTGTGATATTTGAGAACATTAAAATGAGAGATCGTTATGAACCCGTTTCCTGACCCACGCGTCAGTGTAGATCAGAGTAAAAAATTAGATTGGCATATGGAGATATTATTTTGCTGTTCGAAAGCTTCGGGCTCTAAAGTTTCAACCCGTTAAATATGGGAAAGTTCAATAAAGGGCAATTTGTTTCGAAACTGCAGCCAAATCAATGGAAATACTGTGTGTTTTTAATGAATAAGACTTGGATGACTGTATAATTGTGATTGATCGCGGACAGTACTTTTGGTATCTTTGCTTTGTAAGCAATATAAGATGATGATCGTACTCACGTTCCGTTTGTAACAATTTTTACTAGTCATTTTAAGTTTAATAATGAATTCCAATAATATACCTATAAGAGTGTTTGGAGAAGCATCTCATTAATAATGTAAATGTAGGCAATATTTCGGTAAAAGTAAGAAGTGAAATTGTTTCATTCCCAAACTTAAATGAATCATTAAAAGTGAACTTGTTTCCCCCTCAAAAAATAATATTAACAGTTCATAGTCGATTTTATAATTTCTAATCGAAAGTAATTATAATGTTAAAATGTAGTTTATTCAAAATGTCCAACAATGTATTTTTTTGGCTCATATAAATACTGTTACGGACGATTATTATATTTTTAGTATTGGTAATACACACTTTAGAGTATAATTATTGCAACTTTTAACACCTTACGAAACGTCGTATTGTATTTATTTTATCACTTCATTTTATCTGATAATTGGCTTCATCTCAACGTATTTGTTAGATTGGAAATTAAATGTATTGCTATTTACTATAACATTCTTAGGTTAAGTCTCTAATTTAATGTATTTGCCTTGAGATTTGACTAATTGTAGATAAATACGTAAACACACATTTAATCGTTTAATTTGCTTAAGAAAACCTAAAAAAAGGATTTACAAAAAAGCATTCCCATTAATATTAATTCTCTACTGCACGGGGTTTTTAATTGAAGAGCGTGTTTTTGACAGGGATTTGTCGCCTCGAATCTTGTGACCATTGCTATCTTTGCGGACCTAGTCGAGGTAATTTTTCGGATGATTTACTCGTATGTGAATGTTTAGACAACGGGAAGGCTTTTTTCCAGACATCCAAAAAGGGTGACCAAACTACTCCTCTCCACTTCCTTTTCTATTTCCTGTATATTCTCCTCCGTTCATAACAGTGTTTTTATATTTTCATGTTCTTTCGCCCCAGAGTTGACCGCGTCCCCTTGAGAGTTCGATGTTCGCTATTAAAATAAATTCCCGGCAACTAGGTAATGATGATTCCCTCTTACCATCTCTAATAAATACTCACTCCCATAACTTGAACTGATCTTACTATTTCCGACTCACTCTTCTAACTTCTCCACTTCCATCTCACACAACTCGAAAATCTATCATGTACTGATTGATACAAAAAAAATCGTTCCGACTTCATTTCCACCGACTTACATTTGAAAAGCTAGTAACTTAATCCGTCCCATGCAAGGGGTTTTGGACCCTCGGCCTCGACAGTCTATTCTGACGAATTTTTAAAGGGTTTAATGTTTTTTTCGCTCCCGCTTTGGCCGCGTCCCTTAGAGAGTTTGATGTTCGGCACGAAAAAAAAATCCCGCTAATTTTTGGCTCAGAGGAAAAAAATATATTTCTTCGGTAAATGTTCTGACGAAATAAATCTTATAGCTCCAAATTTCGAGAAAGACCATTTGATTTACCCCTGCTATAGAAAAGTTTGCAAAATAATGTCGCATTAAAATGTTAATCACTAGAAGTACCAATACATTTTTTGCATCTTCTAATGGTTCCTGCGTAGAAATGTTAATATAATTATATTTTCGAGTTCTTCGGAGTGAGAATTAAGTTAACAAGTTAAATTTTTTGAATTGTTAATCGAATTATTAATCAATTTAACACTTTCCGCTTGCTAATTATATGTATATTACAGCATACAATAAGGAACACGAATGATGTTTTTTATATATTCGAATAGATTTACAAATACTATCTTTCATAGATACGTTTACAAATTCTAAATATAAAAACCTATGATCAATTTATTCGTACCATATAAAAATATTTTGTGGAACGGGTAACGATTAATTGTCGTTTTCAACTTAATATTTTTTTCACTTCTAGATATATTAATTTTTGAATATTTTTTATTTTTTTTATTACAGTTTAATGTCGCATTAACCTTTTGGTCATTAGCGACTTACATCTGTTACGTTCTACATTTGTTTACCAATTAAATTACTTTATACAACTCACTTTTCATTGCAAATCTCCATCACTGAATTGGCGTCTATGGTTGATCTTCTTATCTCGCTATATTTTGGTCAGTTAAAGCAGACATGAGGAATCGTTATGGGTCCCTTGCATGAGCTGCATACCGGCTGCGGAGATCTGGACATCAAGAATGAGTGAGTGAAACTGGAGTGCACTGTTCTTATTCTGGTTACAACAACCTGTTGCCTTCAAGATAGTTCTTTCGGGTGCGATATTTCTCTGATGCTGCTGACATTTCTGAGGACTGGCAGGTTGCTGGATCTTCCTTGATGATCAGCTTCCATCTTCGCTAGATCTTCCCTGTCGTGTCCTACTATGTCCTTATGCGCCGGTAGCCAGGCTATAGTGATCCGGTTTCCGTTTTCTTGTATTTTCAATAAATTCTCTCTAATTCGATTTATGCAACCATTTCTGTGCACTGTACTGGTTATTCTGTGTATTGCGTCCTTGGAGTCTGTTAAGATGATATTGTTGGCCTCCAGTGTTTCCAGACTCAGTTCCGTGGCCATGAAGATGGCGTATAATTCTGCTGAAATTATCGATGCATTATGGTTTATAGCAATAGATTTTTCTTTGCCTGTCGTAACTATTGCGCACCCAACTCCATTTGAATTTTTGGACCCATCGGTATAAATGACTCTTTGGGAGAATTATATCTTTGTAGTAACTGATAGACTTCAGCGGTTCAGTTTGTGTCGTGTGGGTTGTTTACTTTAAGTTTATGTAGTGATATATCGATTGGCAGTTCGTTAAGCTTCCATGGTGGTATGCTTGCCGTGGTGTTGGGGTCTATCTCTGGAAAAGTCATTCCTTCCTTTCGTGTGTCCTTTAGTGTAGTGTAGTACGGGGTTAGGTTTCTAGGTGGTTATTTCTCTGCATATCGAGGAGTGATGGTTTGTTCTCTTATTATTGGGTTCGATGCCTCTATTGGCTTGATCGCGTATCTAATTGCAATTTCTTTCCTTCTACGTCTAAGCGGGATTTCGTTTGCCTCAAGTGTGAGCCTCGGTATTGGGGTGGTTTTATAACATCCGGTTATCACTCTCATTGCCTCGTTTTGGACAACGTTTAGTCTCCTTAGCATTCTTTTTTGTGCTGTCATATATATGTGTGTGGTTCTTTCTTAGCATATCGAGGAGTGATGGTTTGTTCTCTTATCTCTGTAGGTGAGACTCAATAGTCCCATCTTTGCTCTCCAGTTCTTGGCAGCCAGTAGCTTGAGGATTAATAGACCTTTTTGCTTTCTATGATTAGTTGCTCGATGTGAGTCTTGAACGTTAGTTTTGAGTCCCAGAAAATTTCCATAATCTTGTATTGTTTTACATATTCAATATTTTTATAGGAATCTTTATTTGCTTGTATTTTCTTTGAGGAGCACATTGCTTTGACTTTGCAAGGGTTAAAATTGAATCCCGTTTTTTCAGCCCACTGTGTCGCCTTGTTTATTGCCTCCTACATCACTTCAGAGGACAGCTTCATGTTGTTCCCTCTAGTCAGCAAGATGACATCATCTGAAAATATCAAAGTATCTATCGGGGGTTTATTAATACTACTCATGTCATTTATGGCTACCAGGAACAGAATGACGCTGAGGCTCGAGCCCTGACTTATTCCGTTCTCGATTCTATATCCATGTGACTGTCCATTATCAAGTCTGACCTTAATATATCTATCCTCTATTAGGTTTCTGGTGCATTGAAGGATAATACCACTTAGTCCGTAGCTTTTTAATTTATTTACTATCCTTGATCTCCATGTCTTTTCGTATGCCTTGCATATATCTAACATGACTGCCAAGACATGTTGATGTAGAAATCAATGCGGTGTAGCGATAAGATGGAGAGGAAAGTTGTCATCAGTGGGAGACAAGCTGGCATAAGGCTACTATCATTATATACTTACGCACGGGATTTTCCTAGAACGGGAAGGTTTTTTTTATAACACCCTGTACTTATCATGTCTTAACTTTTACGGATAAGATTTTTGTCGTGCAACATATCCCGAACTGAACACAATTTTTTTTCTATGAGTCGATATTTCCAGAATCATTATTACACTATTAAGTTGCAGTAACAATGGTTCAGGTTAAACTGAAACTGGCATACTCCCACTATAACCCCAGGGCAGTGGACGACTGCGCACCGTATTTTGACACGAAAATTTATTACTCTCTAGTTATGGCTTCTCTTCGAAACAAAAATTTAACTATTGTTAGTTGTGATCTTAATTAAAAATAACCAAATATTTTTATCATAAATAAATTCAAAGAATGCGCAAATATCTGAGAAGTTTGGCAAATATGCAAACAAACTTAGAATAAGTCGTTTAGATTTATTAATTAACTTTATTATTTTGGTGTATACCACACACTTATGAGAAATTTTTCTTCTCTCGGGCCTCGAGAGTATGTGTGGGTTTCGAATGTAGACGCTTCGCTAATAGATTATCGGTCGGTTCATATTACAATGCTGATCACGCGTTCCCCGCTTTCTGAAAGTGGATCATCACTTGTGTGGGGGGTTTTCTCTCAAACTCTGGAGCTACTATTTAATTAAGTCTTACTACTGCCGTCATTGGAACTGTAAAAGCTTCTGGACACTCTCTGCTCAGTCTTACTTTTTCTATAATAAACTTAATCTTTAACTTCATAGCGCTTTCTTATTTTATATATATCTCTGGAAGGTACTTAGATACCAAGAACCCCAAGTTATCGACTTTCCTATTTCCCTGTCCTAGAAGCTTTCCTCTCGAAACTGATGAAGCGTGTTGGATTTTCCTCCGATCTGTTCCTCCTCAGCCTGTTCGTTTCTGTACCTAGAATAAAAATTCCTTTACGTCCAACTTTTTTCAAACTCTTAGTTTTAGCAGGTACGCTATATTTCAAATACTACTGGCTACATCAATATTTCCACAGTCTTACATTCATATTACTTTTGTATGCGGTGGAGTTGAAACAAAACGAAAGTAGTAACATTTCATCTATTTTTCTTAAGATATTTATTTACTTAATAAAATGTACATCATATTTTAATCTATGAAACTTCTGGACTTAAAATATTTTGTCTGATAATCTGTACAATAAAACATATTTACTCTTTCTTCCATGTCGTTCAGATTAATAATGTGTGAGTAGTTCATGCCATACAGAAAGAACGTAAGTCGGGGGAATACGAATGAATTTCGTAATACAGAATTAATCACAGAAAACAAAACATCTGCAATAGTTGCTGACCTGTTTTACGTCTCTTTCTCTCGCTACACTGCACACAAAACAATTCTGTTTTAACAGCTCAATTGGTCGTAAAAAGTGCACAAACTTTTCTCTTAAACCAGTTGTTAAAATAACAGGGACACCGGAGCGTTTACAAAAATTTGCAAACCAAATCGACCATATTCGTGTTACTGTCAACGTACATCGACAGTTGACCTTTTGGTAAATAACATATTCAATTTTATTAATAAAAAATTGCGTTTTAAATCTGAGCACAGTGTTTTCCTGTATTGCACACTGCAATTTTCGTAATAATCCAAAAAGTTCAAATATTCCGTCTTCTTATTAACTTCATTAATAGTTTTCAATTTCGGACAAAATATAAAAAAATCTGTCATGCGTGTTAAACAAACATTAAATAATGGGAAGAGTTTGAGAGATGATATGAAATGTCGATCAAGAAATTGGTTACTTCCTGAAAGGAATTATTTCATACAGTTAGAATTTATAAACTTACAGAGGTTATATTCAACCATTTTAAATTGAAAGTAAGAACGCAAATCCTTAATAACCCATTTGCTTGAAATATTCAAAGATGTAAAAAAACGTTCTCTCTATGTTCATGAATATTTATCATTAACCCAGGTTATGACATACTGTTGTCCTCAAAGTAAATTTTGAGATAAATTCTTATACGTAAAGAATTATTCGTCTCCGTGGACGTTTTACCGATTATACAAAAATGCTTCTTTCCTTTTAACCGCTAAATTAACAATTAAAATAATAATCTATTTGCATTATATTGTTTTACAAATCTAAATGGTTAGCAGTTTTAAGATAGCGTTTCGGATCTAATTATTTTTATCTTACATTTAGTTAGTTAAACTGTATGAACCTAAGAAACTAATATATTTCAAATAACATTCTCCATTTAATTTCACACAGCAAAATAATGTATCCCTAAAAAAGTCTTACAAAAACGTATTACACAATTATTTATACAAACAGAAATAATACATAAAAATTAAGAACATAATATGACATACAAATGACGAATCCGCTTTCATCTGTATGGTTATGTTGATATCAGACACACAGAAATCGTACAGAAGGAGTTCTTTTATATATTAATTTATATTTTATTTTATTCCTTTTTCGTGGTTAGCGGACGCGTGTAATGCTTTTTTGTACTATTTTTTTGAAGATACGTTTTTTTTAAAAAAAATAGTTAAATTCAATTATTAGTGAATAATTGAAAACTCTCTAAAATTCCCATGTGAAGTTTGCTGGGTAAACTAGGAATATACTAAATCAATTCATCCCCGGGAGGGCTGACCTAGATCAAAGGAACAGGAGTAGAAGCTTTAACTATTACGCTGCACTTAAATATATAAAGTTGAACTTCCGAAAATGGCTAAATTAGACATTAGACATGAAGATATTGGAAATTTACTATGTATATAATTTAAATATGTTTTCAACCATGTTAATAATTCTGAACACACACGGATTATAATTCTTTCAAATTACACACTTCAAAACTTTCAAACCTCTACAGGCCCTTAGTCTATAGATAAGAAATCTAAATATATGTTATATATTTTCAAACAAAAAAACTCTATTTTGAAGTCAAATGAAAATTTTAAATTTTTGGCAGCTAATTCGCAGGGTTAAATGTTAAATTTAGTAAATTTTCAATAATAAATTTTTATTTACATACGCTGTACTAAATAAAACTTCATTCCAAATTTCATCAAAATCGCTTCCAGATTTCTTAAAAATTAAGTATTACTCATAAAGAATGTTCTCGCAGCAATAAACTGTAGTTACTCTTCAATCACGACAGTTCATTATAGAAACATCAAGATCTGATATTATTCTTATCTTCGGACAAGATTTTCTGAATGACCGCCAACAAAGGGTTACAGTTGGCCTGGAACTGTCGAAAGTTGTAACAGTAACGTAGGGCGTGGCTCAAGGTTCCGTTATAGAACCACTGCTCTTCCTTATATGCATCCATGATCTTTCAGCTGGAATTAATTTGGTAGTCTGCTCGCGAATGATTGCATCACTTACAGATTATTAGGAAACATCACCGATGTAGAAATCTTACAAAACGAACAAAATAAAATTGTCTCTTGGTCTAATTTAAACAAAATTAAAATCGAAATCAGGAAAAACTAATCACTGCCTCTGCGAATCGAGAACGAATATAATTTTAAATTATAAAACGTGTGGCACAGGAATAGCACAAGCTAACGCATGTAGATAGTTAGGAGTTAAATATTGTAGCAATTTGTGATGGGGATTCCAAGAAGACCGAGAGTACTAAAAAAGGGTGACGCTAAGACAATGCAAGTCGCGTACGCAAGAATGATACGCCCTATTTCGAAAGAGGATCAATCACGTGAGAACCATACAGAAAATCACAATTGCCTTGAAAAAAATCAGGAGAATAGTTAAACGCGGTCCTGGACATAGTGAGGATAAGGTAAGAGAGCTAGGATGGGAATCACTGAAAACTTTTTTTTCGCAGAGAAAATACTTTATTTAATATGACGGCACAAAATCCAAATCTTTACAGCACGTAAATTTAATGAGTCCGATCAACCAACATATTCACAGTACAAAATAACGCTTAGTACATGATCACAGTTCACGTAACTTCGTCAACGCGAGACAGTACATTGTTCTCAGACACAAATTATGTCTTATCTGTAAATAATTGAATTGATAAATATAGTGATTCGATGTATTTCAAATAAAATTCTACTCGAGAAATTGCAGAGACGGGCGGCAAATTTTGTGTTTCGTAGGATTCAACGCTTCCCTAAATTACTTAATACAATTATGTATTCAGATATTTACCAATTAATGAATAAAAAACTCCCACTACACTAAATATTGGGCAATGATTCGAAACCCAGCATTTTCTAAATTGTATTTAGTTTGGGTTATAGATACCGCTTTTACAATAATACTTTTTCTAAGAGTAGGGTTTGTTATCTTAGTTTACCTTATCTCAACGTACTCAGAATTGTCAATTGGAGAGCAAGGAAGATAGATATTATTGACTGAGGGACGAAAAAGAAGAGAGGCTATATATAGGGTAATCGACATCGTGGTAATTCCCCTCTTATAGCATAGGAAACGGACTCAAATGTAGAGAAAGGTAGTTATAAGGATCCAACCTAAAAGTGATGCAGAGAAAATCCTGAAAAAACCAACATCAGGTAGGTTGGGCATTGGGCATTTGTCCCACATCCATCCGATGGTTGGAGAGGCGTTTGATGTGGGGACGCAGCATTCCATTCTGCGTGCCTCGTCCACTTTAGGGGGCAGTTGGCCGACTGTTCCATTGGGAACAACGAACAATTCTTACCGTATATTCAAGGTCTGTGACCCCGGAACATATACCTCTCAAAACAGGCCGAGGTATCTCTGCTTATGGGAAACTTAGTTCAAAATCAGAGGCTAGAAAAGGCATTCCCAAAGGTAGCCCTCTCTGTCTCTCCAGAAACCTCGCAGGCTTTATTCTAATTAGAAGAACTCTGATTAATAAATGTGTACTTTAATCGATTGAGTTGTCGTTCGGAAAGCGGGTTTAAACTCAGATATGTGTTGATTTTTTTAGATGTGTGTCTGAGCGATTTTGATGTTCGGCAGCTTAATTTTCAGTCGACCAGACTGCATGCTGATCAACTTGAGTTTGTGTTTGTTGCCCACCTATTCCTGTAACCGTAACCCACTGCGTGATTCGACAGGCATACTTTAATTCTTAACAGATTTCGTAATTGAGTCCTAAATGTTCGCAATCAGGTTTTTGATAACCTACAGCTAGTTAAATAATTGACGTGACAAAATGAAAATATTTTAACTTTTATTTGAATTATATAATTGAAATTCTTCATTAGCCATTTATAAACTAGCGTTAATTTTTTACAACTTTCACGATTTTCTTTCTGCGATCAACGATCATGGTCCAATTTTCTTTTAAAATTAATTAATCGCCGATTCCCTGTCGTCAATTTGAAAGTAATTTCTAAACATTCCCTGTTTGTCTAGATCCTTTGTCTAGACGCCTCCATTGTGTACGAAAACACCTTGTCGGAGGACAAGTTTATTCGAAAGCGGAGTACTTCCGTTCCATCTTGTGCGCTAAGCTGTATGTAGTTCGTGGGAATGTGCAGCTGGCGCTCCTTCCACGTTGGCCGCGCCGCAAGAATGCATTGCAAGGCTGCCTGCCACAACTTGCCGTGATTTACCCTTCCTTGAGCTTCAACTCACGTTTTATTTCAGACGTGTCAAACTGTCGCAATCTGATACAAAGTTTTCCGTTCTACAATCCGTTCCGCATCTCGAAGCGACGAAATCGGCTTGAAGCGCGAAATAACTCACAGAGTAACACCCGCGTATATAACTATTTCAAGTAATCTACGTAGAGCGGCTTGGTAGATTTCTCAGTCTGTGATTGTATATATCCATTGAAAGAATTTTTTTAAATAATAGTTTGAGAAGAAAGTAAAATATTTTTATAAAAATGTTCGAAAAATTATTCTTTGTGAATAGAGGAGAATCATAATGAAACCAGCTAAATTTCGTGCTATACCAATTACCAAAACCTTTAAGATCTGAATTTTAAAGAACAACATTAAACTTCAAATTATTTCCTAATAATAAAATTCTAATTAAATTATGGACCAACATTATTGATGTACACAATTCTTTATCTCCAACTGGCACTATTATCTACTTTATTTCAGGCCTTGTGAGTAGTCGTGCAATGAGACATCTCATGTGGGTTATTACAAGCCCAAAGAACTACTCACAACTTATCCAAAAGTTTCAACGAAGTTCACTGGAATGATTTATATACATAAAATGGAGTTAAAATATTATTTCAATTTTTTTAGACGTTCATTAATTTTTATGACGGTGCCCGTAAAAATTTCGAAACATTTAATATATTAGTGAAGAAATAACTTTTTTCGGCTCCTGTATGACCTTGATAATTTTTTTTGCCCTTGAAACTCATTAAAATGTCCTATTCATGCAATATATCTATGGATAAATTTAGTTTGTAAATATCTTTAGAACCAATAATATTTTGTATTCTCGATTATACCATTTAAATGTCGTATTGACTTTTTTCCACGTGTACTAAATATTAGCAATGAAAAATATATTAATTAATATTTTAAAAAAATAGACCGCTGAAACAAATTTTGGGCGACCACGAAAATGTTAAGAGATCTTACCAAACTATCAAGTCATATGAAAACCCATTTCAGGAGATTTCTTTTGAAACCAAATTAAAGCAATATAATAAAACGAAATATTGATTTTCCCTAAACCTACTTTTGGTAAATTTCAGTTTTTTACGGGGTCCAAAACTAAAAACTGAAAACTTAAATAATCTGCAATAAAAATTTAGGTATTACTTCATAGGTAGAGTCAAATCTGTAAATTTTATTTTATTGCTTAGTATGAAACTATAAAGAACGTTTATTTTTGTTGCTTTGACGTGGAATTGACCAATTAGTTTATATAAATTTGGTAATCCCTTTAGCATAAATAATACTGATTGTTGCTATCTTAAAGCTGCCAAATATTTACTCGTCGTGTTGGTTAAACCGTCATGTTACTTTGTCACAAAATGTAACTGCTAAAATGCATGTTTGTGTGTTGTCTAAACTAAATATTTATTGATCCGAAGGCTCAATTAAATCCCAAGAACCTTCTATCTTGTTAAGAATATTGCCAATATTTTATGTAATACGATTAGTAGGCTTACTTTAAAAAATAGTGTTTATAATTCCGGAGCTCCGTTTAATGACATAGTATAGTCTAATGACAATCTTTCACAGTGTTGACCTTCAATTATTCAGAAATACTGCCTATCGATTTTTCTGAAGGATATGGTTTCATATTTTTTAAAACTTTGACCAAGGATTTCTACGTTATAGTTAGGATACAGACTTTTCTCATAAAATATTAATAAAAAATTTTAAAATATCCCAAGACTATCGACTTCTCAAGTTTTAAGGTTTACTGTAAATGAACATACCCAAAATCAATCGACGTTTGACTTATACCTTTTAGCGAAAGATTCATATGAATGTAAGTTCCCAGGTGTCCTTCCACAAAAACATAAAAATATTTACTGAATCTGTAACGCGAACTTTTTCCGATTTCCTCATGATTATTTATTATGTTAAAACTTTTGGGACTTAGTTACGCAAATATAAAGACAGACGAATTCATGAATCGCGTCACGAAAATTACATCTAATATTAATAATGTTTCAGCCAATGTAATTTCCAAAAAATGTCTATACAGAACATCGGAAACAGAAATGAACGAGAAAAAAACTGGGATGACCTACGAAAATTTTGAGTTGGAAATAACAGGATCAAAGGCGACCAAGGGGTTGATAGCTGGGACAATGGTATCAATAATGCATACTAATCTAATTGAGAACTGAGCATATTTAATCTCAATTAAATAAAATAATTGTGTTCTTTTAAAAAGAATAATTTATTATGATGAATATATCTAATACTGAATTATTAACTAACTTGAGCGTTATTACTATAATTTATTCTATAAAATACAGTAGAAAGACTTTTTGATAAAATGAATAATAAGTTAAAAATATTTTATTAGTACTGAAATAATATAATATTATACGTGTGATGAATGTCGCATACTGAGGACAGGGCGGTATGATATTTAGTAAATACTTTGTCATTATTATATAAATAACAGGTTAATATGGCTTAGGATAAAGACAAAAGATCCTGTTTTATATTGTTTCAGGACTAATAAAAGTTTTTTAATTTATCATAATTAATTCTTTTTCATATTTGCTAGAATAGATATTCGAAACTTATTTTGCTATTATTAATATTTGTATGTATCAAAATCTCTGACTTTAGAGTTTTAAAATAATTGGTTTTAAATTATATATATTTGTGATAATTTATTTGTTGTCGTGTATTTTACAGTAGTCAATTTTATAATTTCTTTCTATTGTTAGTGATGTAAGAACTGCTTCTCGGCAGATTAAGAATGCATATTTCTAACTAGACATAATTTTAAATGCATGTCTTTTTATAAATCTACAAATAGGGAACGCAATAAAGATTAAAACAGAGCATATACCATGAAACCGTGCAAGAAAAAATAATTGTCCAGCGTCATCAGTGCAATTTGTTGACACGTCCGTCAGCTGCGTGCTTGATTCATAGTCTGTACCTAGTTATTTCTGTTAGTAGTACTTTTGGTCAATATGTTTATTTTAATAGCGGAAGAGGAAAAGATAATCCTTTATTCTGATTTCTAGTAGTTCACTGGTTCATTGAAGTTATTAGGAAGAGAAAATTTTTATCCACATTACAAAGGTAATTTAATTATATTTTTGTGCCAGAGAAGATGATTTTAATTTGAAACTACGATAATAATATTGTGAAGAAACAATGGAAAAGCATCAGCAGATAAAGTTGTCGCACAACCCAGTTAGCGTTGATCACTGAAATTTAGGCTTAAAAATTCAGAATATAATTTGTAGATATATGCCATTCCAATATTCTCAACCCCCACGAAATAAATCTGAGAAATGATATAAAGTGGGAAATTATAATTTTTTGATTTATTTTAGAAAACTAAACTCAAAACAATTAAAATAATAAATAAATGAATCTCTCAAGTTAACATTAATACCCTGAAGGTAAAAATAAAAACGTAACAATATATTAATAATGAGTATAGAATAGGTGAATTTATCTGTCGATACATGACAAACTTATGACAGTTTATAAATTTTGCTTTTGTCAGTCGTCATGAAAACGCTTGATGTTTAGGGATAAGTTTGGGAAAATATCTCACGAGAAACTTTAGAAGACTTCTATAGAACTATATGTACGAATCTGAAATTAACTTATGCAAACATTCTGAAACAATGCAACCTATTAATTATTTCCACATTCTTTTAATTAAATTTTCTTGGGACAGGTCCTCACATTTTTAGGTTTCACGACAACTCTTTAACGAAGGTTCATTACTTTATAAAAGATAGTTGAATTTATAAATCTTATTTATTAGGATAACAATATCTTGAGAAAAAAAAATTTCAGTGTAAAATGCCGAGTAGTTAGTTTTGTTGATAAATAAGTAGTACTAAAAAATCGTTTCAGTGTTTTAATTAAAGCAAATATTGGCCCAGCAAGTTATTGCAATTAATATACACGATTCACTTCGGGAACTATCCGGGGCCTTTGTGCTAAGCATGGAACTTGTAGGCGATATATTGAAAGTCGATTTCCGATACAGCCGATGTGATATGCGTTTTTTCATTCTTTACTATGAATCAATGAGTTAACTTCTGGGGTCTGTCCTTAATGTGTATACTGGATAAGAGCTTCAAGAAATCTTTAATTACGAGTAGTTACGTAAGCTGAGTTTATCAGTCGCCGCCGTAGCTTCATAATAACCGAAATGAGTATAGCATTGTAATAAAGACTTACTTACATTACAGGGAAACCACATAGCAATGGCTGCGGTTTACAGAGATATGAGACTTCTTACTCCATGCTAAATGTTTTATTCGACCTGTTTATTATATTGAATTATTACATGCATGAAGGAGGAGCTTTTGTATCACAGTATATTGAAAAATATACATAAAAGTACGTAAACGCAAACAGATTTTCTACAATAAACTGCAAATATTTTTATTTTAGTATCTTCCACAGAACCATATGTTAATAACAATTTTATTTGAAAATAAAGTTTTACATTTACGAAAATCTTCGCAGACGACATTGCCATCTCCTACCAAACCTCCTCTCTCACCTCCAATACCCAACCTCTTCAGTCAGCACTAACGCACCTAGAGCATTAGTCGAAACAATGGCGAATCAGCATAAATCCCACCAAATCAGTAACCGTCCCATTCACACTAACCAAAAACTATCCGAACATCCCCCTCTAATTAAATGACGCAGAAATACCCACAAAAACAGAAACCATCTACCTAGGACTTCTCTTCGATTCAAAGCTCTCTTCGAAACCGCACATTAAACACCTCCTCTCCAAAATCAACCTTAAATTCAGAACTCTATATTCCCTCCTAAACAGAAAAGACCCAGTCACTCTCAGCACATAACGACTAGTATATCTCTCCATAATACAACCCACCTGGTCCAACGGCTCATCCATATTGGGAGCAACAGTCAAAATCCAAACAAAACAAAACAATCTTTCGCAGCATTACTAACTCACCCTGGTACCTCCGAAATTCCATCATCCACCACGAGGTTAAACTTCCCAAAGTCAACTCCTTATTGACCAAATCCGTAACACTAATCAGAAGCAGCTTCAATTACCCTAATACCACGATTCAACAATTCATAGCAACCAACTATGGACCTCATCCTTATCCTAGAACACTCAGGCACCTCATAACCCACCCCATCAACACACCCGCAGACCCCACCCACCAATTCCTTCCAACCCATCAAACTGAACATCACCATTGAACCCTCATAGCCCAACAATGTATGCCCCTCACATATACAAATTAAGATACAAGAAAAAATTTGCAAAATTAGGTTAATTGCTGGATTAACCTAATTACCAAGTTTCCATGTTAATTATGTACATAATTTAAATTGTATTTACTGTAAACTATACGTAACCAACTAATAATCTCAGGTTAAAAGTTTTTAAATATTAAAAATATTCAAGAGAATAACTTCGTAAAATTCCAATCTCAAAGATGTTACTATCAATCTCAGAGGTTATAGTTTTTGAAATGCAAACAAGGTGATTTAATACAAACTCGTAGTTATAAAATTCATTTCCATTGAAACGCTTCTTCACACCAGAATTAGATGGAAATGTAATCGGAATTTGTCAAACCACATCGAATCCATCTCCCACTGAGTACTGTTACCACTAAATGTAATGCATATCATTACAACTGCAAGCACAGCTCCCAGTGCTTACTTTTTTTCTTGTAATGTTATTGAAAGTATTAATTTCCGGTGGCTTTCCTGGTGAAAAAACTGCTGCATATGTTCTCAGGATTCTAATCGGGTGTCGTTTTACGAAGCACGATGTTTCGTCTACTAGCACCACTGACATATTCTAGGTGAAGTTTCAGCTGATCCTTATAATAAAATAAATATTTTCCTGGAGTCAATAAAGAACTCATTAAACAATTTATGTGTTACTATTAAGAAACGTCGTACTTATATAAAACAAGCAGTGCGATAATGTAACTAAGCCACTTCATATTTCATTTAAAAATATTTTAGATACGTATCCGGCAACAAAACTAAGTAAGAAAATATAAAAACATATGTCATAACAACCAGATAGACTACTTTAATCTTTATCTAGGTAAGCAATTGAATGAAATATAAAAAATTTTGAAGAAGAAAGATGGCCAATTCAGACAAAAAAAAGCCACACAACGTTTCTGTGATCCTTGTCTCTTTCGTCCGTTGCTAAGAAGAGCGAAGAGGATCCCAGAAATGTTGTGTGGCATTTTTTTTGGTCTGAATTGGCTATATTTCTTATTCTTTATTTTTAATCAGACGTTAAGTTTTTTATAAAATATTTTTCATTTGTTAGCAATTGTGTCACTCTTAACTCAATAGCAAGAATTGCTTTCAACGATTCCATATGCTAATTTTTCATTTTATTAAACTTATGTCAGGTTTATGAGCCTCGTAGCAATAACAAAATGACTGTTCAAATTAATAAATAATTAATTTTAAATTCCTTACACAAACAATATATTTATAGTTATGTCTTTCAGTAACAAGAAATAATTGATATACTATATATATATAAAATATAAACTATTTTGAGACAAAAATTTTGTCTGTTACTAATTCATTATCGGTTGAAATACTTTATTATCATAGTTCTCATTACCGCTGTTTTATACTGTAGATAATAATAATTATTGGCAAACGACTGACAGTACTCTGAAAGTATTTCACTAAAAAGATATTGTCTCGCAAGAATTACATCCACAAACTCGATAATCCTCTCCTCTCTCATACATCGTCTCTTTATTACGTTTCAAATACAACCTTTTCCTCTCCACTTTCATCTCAAAAACTCTCGCTAGCTAAACAAATACCGTATAACGTTTGATGCTGCTGCAGTAAAGCTTAAGTCTGAGATATCTGCGCTGTGCTGAGCCATGTATGCCCACAACTATAAGTTTTCCACGATCCAGATTAAAGTTGTGAATAATCTCTACCTTAAAGCAGAACAACGGTTTCTTTCGCGTGCTGAAGTTTGGTTCTCTCTAAATTAAATTCTTTCCTCTTGCGGAGACTGTTTTTCATAAACATCATTCGTAGCTAAAAAAAATAACTTCATCATACTATGGCTATAAACTTATACTTTTAACGTAAACTTGTGAGCTGTTTAAAAACTGATTAAATTATTAAATTGGACGCTAATGATAACTTAGCCAAATATTTATTACTTTGATGTTTATTTAGATAATTTATACAATTAATTCATACGTACTTATTTAACAATATTAGCTTTACTAAATGGCAAAAATTACTTTCAATGATTTTATATGTGAATAACATACATTTATGCGGGGCTGCCTGATAAAAACAAGCTAATAGTACATAAAAAAAACTACGAATTAAAATACCAAAGATGAAAATTCACCGATACAGCTCCCTCAAACTTTGGAAATCTCTTGAGATAAACACAGATACCTCCCTCATCGAGTTCTCCAAATTGATATCACAGCCAAGAAGAACTGAAATACAAATTTTTACAACTATGCCGCAAATATTAGGACTTTAATAATTTCTTCATCGACAGTGACACATTCGGCGGCAACCACACCTGTTCTTCTTCCCTCAGCCTCTCAACCACCAGAATAACCGCCGAATTACTCCCAAAACATATGAAAATGATTGTCACAGCATCATTCTCAAGGGAAAGCACATCATCTTCACAGGCTCCCTCACCACCATCAAATCCATCTCCAAAAGAGACGCCACAAAGGAATTAACCGTAGAGATTCAAGAAACCTTCCAAAAACTTACTTAAATAAGAAAATAAATTACAGTCGCCTGTATACCTGCCTAACAAGGCCTACAAAAAATCAAAAAGATCGACCAGGAAGCTAAAGTGGCTGCCAAAGCCCCGAAATCTCCGCTACCCCCCCCCCCTCCTCTTCCACCCGCCAAAAGATTCCAACACACTCACCGACAGCTGGAAGCTAGCCCAAATGGAATCGATACTGGAGTCAACTTAATACAAGCAGAATCTTCAAATCAATCGACTACTTCCGTTCCATCTAATTCAATCCGTAAACAACCAAGAAGAGACCAAGCTGTCCTAACCAGAATAAGAACTGAACACTATTGAAATAATTATTGAAATCTCGGTGTAAAATGAAACATATAAATGAATAAAACGCGCTATTGTGCAGCAGAATCTAAGACCACTACTCTAATCTTTATTTAGGTAAGCTATTGGATGAAATATAAAAATGTTTGAATAAGAAAGATAGTCAATTCAGACAAGAAGGGTAATATAATCACCACACAACGTTTCTGGGATCCTTGACCCTTTCGTCAGGTGCTAAGAAGAGCCTTCTTGTTATCTTGATATCCCTATGACCTATTAAGGAAACACATTTCCCCTCATCCCCGCCTTTAAAATGTTTTTAAAAGTAGCACATGAATATACAAATAGCCCTTATTAATCATAATAAATTGCACAAAAATATATGTTCTTACAATTTCAATGAAACATTTAAAAATAATGATGTAATGAAGGTTGAAATTGTTTTTAATTCAAACGTTTTTTAATGTTACGTTTAGTTCCACTTAAAGCGCATCTCAAGTCATGTTCCACACTGAGACGGATTTGGCCTTTGATTTACTGTTACTAAAATTGAGAAACTCCTCTCACATCAGGCGGAACCAGTCTGCGAGATGAACCTTTCTGCAGAGACGGGGAGGGCAGCCTTTGGGGATTCCTTTTTCTCTCTCCGTTTTTGATCTAAGGTTCGTGCTAGCCGAGAATCATCGGCCCGTTTTGAGAGGTGTATGTTCTGGGGTTGCAGACCTTGGGCATACGGTAAGAGCTTTTCGCTGATCCCATTGGAACAGTCGGCCAACTGCCTCCTAAACTGGTCGAAGCACGGAGAACGGAAAGCTGCGTTCCCACAGAAAACCCCTCTCCCGCCATCGGAAGGGCGTGGGTCAACTACCCAATGCTAGAGCTACGTGATGAAGGTTTTCTAGGATTTGTCCTGCATCACTTTTAGGCGAGTGCCGGGTACAATTCTTAAACTACAGCCCGGGAGCCTTAGTTAACACTTGGCTACCTTCCTCTACCCTTCCACATGCCCACTTTCAAATCCCTTCCTATGCTAATAAAGTTACCACGACGTGAATTACCCTCATGTAGCCTGTTACTCTTTATAAAAATAGGATATTCGGTACCTACTTTTCGTCAAAATGTAACGAGGACATAATTTTGAAATTCTATTCTGAACGTGCCTTCGTTGTGTAGTCCGCGTAGTTTTACTTTGGCTACCACATCTTCGTCTTTGAAAATTTCATCACAGAAAAATGGTCTTAATATCGAATAGTTAGACTGACTATTATCCATGCCTGGGAACTATTGGTTGAGTGAGTTTTTTAAATCAGATATATTCTGAAGCACAGAATTTTCAAACGTGATTTTTGGGTTAGTCATTTACCAAATTGTTCACACAGTTGAGTAAACATCAATATATCTCTAAGTTGAACTCGGCGTTATTGACAAAACTTGCAACTTTATTCTGCACTGACAATTTATTCGTCATATTTTCCTGTATTCAGACTGTCAGTTTCACTGTAAAAACATCAGCAAGGTACGCCGTATCTTTGACCTTTAATTTTTGTTTTTATATCCAATTTTTAATATCCTATTTCTTCACGGAGCTCATAAAACCTGTTTAAAACTTTTCGTCTTGACAACAACCGCTTTATGTTACAAAAGACCAATAAATGTACGCGGACCTCGGTAGAGTGCAAGACACGTGGCGCTGCTGTGTCATTTGACTTAATTAATTATTATGAAATTTATTACCTTTTTCCAACCTTATTACCCCCACATAATAGCTGTTTTACTCTCGAGGGAGTAATCACCGCCAGGTTCGGAACCCAGGGTCTAAGATATTGGTACGCTTGACAGAGTTATCATCGATTAATTAGTATAAACGGATATGGCCGGATTGGCCGGTGCGTTACCCCGTGTATAATATATATTTTTTTAATAACAGGAAGCTGTGATCGTTTTACAAGTGGTTAACAATGACATCTGCTGCGAGCGTGAACAGCGGACGTGCGACGCTATCGACCTGGCTGTCAATGTACTCGCTTGTTGCGGGAAACTGGAATCCATTGGTTAGCTGCACACAGCCCCTGAACATAAATCAAGCTACGGTGCTAAATTCTCGGTCGCTGTTTTCAATGTGTCTGCTCACGCACAATTCGCTCCAACAAGTCAAAGCATCAAACACGGGGGCGCCGCCGATGCGGAGAACAATATTACCTGCGGTTTTGTGCCAAGGCGAGAGTTTTATGTAGCGTACAGGGTTGGTGGTTTTGGGGTTTGCTATTCTGCGGCTCTAAAAGGAACAAACATCAATCTCAATCTTGAGGCAGGGACTTTTTTCCCGCAACTCTTTATTACAGATACTTCAGTTGAGGTGTATTTCGAACGAGTATGTTATAACGAATGGTATCGAACAACATTGTTATTTTAGTCTTCAACATTAACATTAATATTTTCAATAAACCCATGCTGTTTATAAATGAGATGAAAAAATTGCAGGAAAATCATTACTTCCGTTAAAATTATTACGTTTTTTACGTTTTCATTACATGATATGGGACAAATCATAATATGTTTATTTAATTTAATTTATTCGACACTTTAAATACTAATTTCAAGAATAATTTCAGAATATAATAAAACTAAAATATTTATTTTAAAAAAGACAAATAAATACAGCCAGATAAATACCAGAGAAAATAAACGAACCATTTAAATTAATTAACTTTTGAAATCATTCCAATGCATTATTAGAAATCTTATTTATGCCGGTTGTTGACCTCACAGTTGTATTGTCCAGGCTCTAGATTAAATCTAATGTATTTTCGTTCCTTCTTTCTACTGAAGAGTTTCAACTCAAACGACCATAAACGTTTTCGTTCCATTATTAACTTACATTTTTTTTGTAACAGACTACATGCGGGTAACGGTGCAAACTCCCCTTTAACAGCAAAGCAATGGATTTGAAAGAGAGGTTGCGAAATGGTAGAGAAAGGTATCCAAGGGTTAACTAGGGCCATCGGGCTATGGTTTAAGGATCCTACCCGGCATTCGTCTGAAAGTGTTGCAGGACAAACCCTATAAAACCTGAATCAGGTAGGTCGGACGATTGGTACTTGCCCCACGCCCTTCCGATGGCAGGAGAGGGGTTTGTTGTGGGGTCGCAGCTTTCCCTTCTCTGTGCCTCGACCAGTTTAGGAGGCAGCTGGCCAACTGTTCCAATGAGAACAACGATCAACTCTTAATTAAGGTCTGCGACTCCGAAACATACACCTCTCTTGAGTATGTCCTGCATCACTTTTAGGCGAATGCCTGGTAAGATCCGTAAACTATAGCTCGGGGACCCTAGTTAAAAACCATGACTACCTTCCTCTACCCTTTAGGCATTCTCCCTTTCATATATCCTCCTATGCAAGTAAAGGACAGCTGTCACCATGTAGATTACCCTTATGTAGCTTGTAACTCTAAAAAAAATAGTACCGAACTGCATTAATTCTTAAATTTAGCTATATTATTTTGTTAGGTTTATTTAGAAATTATACATTTATTTTCTTGCATACAAATTTCTTGAGACGAGACAGAAATGAGATTAAAAAACACATTAACATGGAAATTGATGTTTTGAACAATTAAAACATTTAACAAATTTAATTAATTCACATATGGTTGCCACGCATATCAAAGTTAACTGAAATAATATTTATGTTTTCTTTCGCAGCTTTCAATGTACCTCCCTCTCACAAAAATGTTGTTTCAATTTTAATGCATTAAAGTATATTGAATATTTAATCTGCAATGCAAAAAAATATTAGTTAATACATTTTATTTATAAAAGGTCGAATATGAAAAAGAAAGTAAAAGACTGTGAATAAAGTTGTTTTTAGCTTAATATACAATAAAAATAGAAACTCGGAGAATTTTTAGATAATTCAGCAAAGAAAAGTGAATTCAACAGAACGCTATTGGAAATGTGAGAGCGCCTGCTTTTGGGTAATTATGTTTCACTCTCAGTGGATCGGTCACGCAGAGAAGCTGGCTCAACACGGCGAACTCCCTTAAATTTTTATCAAGATTTGTACTGACTGACGTAACGGTAAGATATGCATTACGCAAATTAATGGAAATATTTATTTTGGTGAACGCAGATGAAAGTCTTGAATTTTTTTTACGGTCAAGTTAATCGACATTATTTTAGTAATAACGATGTCTGACAATAACGGAAAACATTTTTTCCTTTAAACACTATACCATAACATAACGTGTGTATATAAAAATTATACTCACATTAATTAAATTATATATATAGTGGTATTCAAAATAATTATAAAACAAAAATGCCAGCACGTGGTAGTCAAAGTATAATATTCACTAGATACTAACGAAACAATAGAAGAAAGTTGAAATTAAACCAAAATTTTAAAAAGATAACGAATATTATTTATTTGAGAAAATTGATTTTCGTTGAATTTACACTTTATGTTTTTAAGTAAATGCCTCAGCTTTTCATGAGAATCTAAATTTCATGGCCTCTTTCAGGGCCTCTTATAGAACCTCTAATAAAAAACAGAGATTTGCAATTTTCATCAAGTTACAAAAACAAAAAATGAATTTAAATTTACAAAAACTAAATTTTATACCAATAACAAAAACTATAGAAATCTGAAAAGTCTGACAAAGCTATCGAAATATCTCACAAAGTTATATAAATCATGCAAAGTTATAGAAATATGGTGGTAAACGATATTTACGTAAAGGTTCACAAAATTTACGTTTTTAAATACCCTTTTGTTGAGATCTTTTCTGGTTTGTGAACAAGTGGTTATTTTGATTTTTATAGAATAGATTTTTATTTTCAGGTCATTATCACGTATTGTTATACGTTATACTTTACAACTCTATACTTTGCTGACGTATAATCACTCTCAGTTTGCTGTGGAAAATTCCTTTAATACAGAAGCTGATATATTCAGGTTATACTTTGCTGAATTAGGCCACCTTTGGCCAGAACACACACGACTGTTTCTCACAACACACTGCTCTCTGACTGTACAGTACTCTGACTGTTTCGTCAAGCCCTCCAAACACACACACACACACACTCTGTCTAAAGTTATGAGCATCTCATGTACACATTCTCGACAATTCGTAGCACCCTTTATAATCTCTGCATTCTCGCGCCAAACATTGCTGTTCCTTACAATGCACTACCCTCAAAGTTACGCCGAAAATAATTAAATTTATATATTATTTATTTTATATAAAACATTTCATTACACATTAGTAATCTTTACAATATATATATATATATATATATATATATATATATATATATATATGTGTGTGTGTGTGTGTGTGTGTGAGTGTGTGTGTGAGTGTGTCCTTTTATGTGTACATCTTTTGTATGCTATGGTAAACGCATCGAGCAATTGCAACTGAACTTGGTGGACAATTTCTTACATTCTAGGAACAAATTAAATTCCTTAATTGTAGTAGAGACGAATCCTACAAGGGTTGGAATGTGGTGTGAAAGGGAAAGTGTTGTCTCTGGCCTGCGTTGAATGCTGACACTCAACATGTAAGTTAACTTCGAGCTCATCAACCTTCCATCAAAGGTGTGTGCTTGAGAATAGGCTAATTGTTAATGTTCAAAAGTTCGCAGATTGGTGTCGAAATCAGAGTTTTGTGTTTGGATGAGTTTGAAGGTTACGTCAGTTCCCAAGAAGTTCAGCTACGCTCTGCTTTGAGATGTCAGTGAGAAATATGATCCAAAGTAGTCAGTAATAAGGTCAAATTCATCATCTTACTATTGCTTCAATTAACAGTCACACTCCCGAAATTGGTTTAGTCACTTGTTCAACCATATATATGCAGAGCGATAAATATTTAATTAAAGACATAATTAATGACCAATTCAATAGTTACTCTCACAAGGAATGAGGAAAGCGATTGAGTCTCTTAACGTGCAGTGTTACTACACATGCCAGTTGAAATCAATACAGAAAATACAAAATGGGAGGGGAATGGAAAGGTGTTGATTTAAAATGCCCGTAAGTACTGATATTTGTGTCGTATTCGTAGTTTTAGGATTCGCCGAGTTGGGTCGTTAATTTCGCCATGCCTGCTAAGTTGAAGCTCAGCCTGCATGTCAAGTGGAGGTTTAAAGGAGAGAAATGTACAAAATGAACTATATTAGTTTTAAATCCATTGTTTTTATATCTATGAAAAATAACGCTTACGATGCTGGTTTAGTAACGTTTTCAAGGGTCTTATAAATTATTGAAAGAATGAATGAATTTATTGACAGCAATTAATTAAACACTATTAATAATATGGACCTCGTTACGACAATAATTAAAGATTACACTAACCAAATAAAAGTCCTCAAATTTAAGTTCTTTATTTAAACACAAGTCAACATATAAAATAATACAATTGCTTTCAACCTTTCGGTTGTCCACTGGTTTGATTTTATGTCATTAGAAGTGTTTTCACTGGGAAGATGAATATGACCGAAAGGTTGAAAGCTTCTCTATTTTTAATTGTTACCTTGTGTTTAAAAGTGTTTATTTGGTTTGTGGAAACTTTAATTAAGTATAAACGTGGTGGAAGTTAAAATTAAATATACAATGCTATATCTAGATATAAAATTAAATGATGCTTTTACAAAGAAAACCTTAAAAATGACAATTCTATATTTCCAGGTGATTAGTTTCCATTCTAAGATAAATGAGAGCCCAGGCAACTGATGCAGATTTTTCTAGGGTTTGTCCTGCATTTCTTTAGGCGAATGTTGGGTAGGATCTTTAAAATATAGCACGGGGGCCCTAGTTAACCCTTGGCTACCTTCCTCTACGCTTCCGCATCCCCCCTTTCAAATCCCTTCCTATGCTATTAAAGGGGAGTTGCCACCATGTGGATTACCCTCGTGTAGCCTGTTACCCTAAAAAAACATCTGGCACTCAGCTATTAGATAAATAAAACTTTAAAGGTTTGAATAAAATTGTGTGAATTTCAATATAATCTCATTTTATTGATAAGATAACTGAGGTATAGAATTCTGATGGTACAGAGTACTTCGAACGAAATAACACTTGAAAACTGTATTAGGTAAGATGCAAAAAATAAACGAAGGACCGAAAACAAGAAGAGTAAATCTACGTTTTCTGCAATAATAATTTTTTTATCGATTATCAAAGCTGCCTGTTTCTACCCTGACCGAGAAGAACAACTGCAGCAGATCTTGGTAGAGCATGACTAGAAAAACTCAGACACGGAGTTTTACAGACGGTGATATTGAATGCCGTGGCTCGTTGTAAAAACTAGATGTGTTTCTAATGAAACAAATTTAATACGTATATCTAAAAATCACATATTGCATTGCATTCGCTTTGAGATACAATATTATTACTGTCAGAGGCTTTACCCAAAAGACCGCACGCAAGGAGGAAGAGTATATGCCAGAAGTGAACACATGAAAGGAAATAAAAATGATGTTATATTTGAAAGCAGTATCGGCTTTTCGTCATCGCAGAAAATATGTTATCCCAGTCTAAAGAGAACATTTTCAGTTATTTGATATGATAATATCAAGTATCTAAAAAAATCAACCTATTAATCGGAAATAATTATCAAATTTCCATAATGTTAAATAAAATTACTATTTGCATGGAAGTATAAAAATGTTCTATTAAATCAATTTTTTAAAGATATGTACTTAATCTTATATATTGTTTCTAATAGGATTCTTGGTATATATTTTCTGCAATAAAAAATAAAAATATATTTTTCCAGATTGATGAAGTTAATTTTAATTTATCTAATGAATAAATGTAAATCTTTAATTGCCCAAATGAGGTTGAGTTACATGAAAAATTTCTCAGGCCTTGCATCAATATATTATATATATATATATATATATATATATATATATATATTATTAATATCACGTATCATTACTCTGAAAGTCACACAAAGAATTGTAAAATAGAAACAAATTATTTGATATTGAATTGTCCGCCGAAAATTATTATTGTCACACAATATAATATTCTTCTGTTTATTAATAACTATATCTCTCACGAATAATCTTTTTTTGCCTTTAAGATGACTTCAGTTGCACAGATCTTGGGTATACGGTAAGATTTGTCCGCTATTCTCATTGGAATAGTCGGCCAGCTGCCTCCTAAACTGGTCGAGGCACGCAGAAGGGAATGCTGCGTCCCCACAGCAAGCTCCTCTCCCCCTATCTGAAGGGCGTGGGATAAGTACCCAATGCCCGACCTACCTGATGCAGGTTTTTCTAGGGTTTTCCCTTCATTTCTTTAGGCGAATGCCGGGTAGGATCCTTAAAATATAGCCCGGGGGCCCTAGTTAACCCTTGTCTACCTTCCTCTACCCTTCCGCATCCCCCCTTTCAAAACCCTTCCTATGCCATTAAAGGGGAGTTGCCCAACGTGGATTACCCTCATATAGCCTGTTGCCATAAAAAAAAGCAGCCAGTGGACAAGAAAATTTAAAACATTTTAGCAACTTTATAGAAGTATTGTTAATGTGTCACACTGCGTGGTCTCAAGTAACAGACAAAATGATACTGAACTGTTTCCGAAAGCTGGATTTATCACGAAGAATGAGGAAGCTGACTCGTTAGATGTAGATTTCGTCTGCGGTGACAGTACGGGCGTCACCTTGGATGAAAACCTGGCAGCGTGTGGGGATATTTTAAATATAATCATTTTAGCAGACTTTCAAACAATAGAGGTAGAGATTCGAGTAATAAAGAAAAGAAAGAACAACTTCCCTCGTCATTTGCGTGAACTTCGTCCGTTCGTTCAGGGACCAACCTGAATAACTTGTGCTGTTTTTCAGTCACTAAATATTCTTGAAGATTTTGCAGGTTCTGCAAAACAATCATATTTCCAGCTTCTTTGTGAAATTATAATTCATTGACTTCAAATATGACAACACTGTATATATCTCGATTACGACATTCCTTATTTTTTTAAAAAAAGACAGTGTTATACAGCCTTAATTTCTAATAAATATTGATAAAATACACATCTTAGGTGTAATTTTATAATTTCCAAATTTTAGATTTTTTACTCCGTCTCATGGAATTATCCAAGTTCCAGAGTAAATATTATTTTACAGCTATTAAATTATTTTCAGAGCAGAAAGAGGAATTCACATTCTAACCGAAATACTCTTTGCTATATTAGGTTATAGTAAAAATTGAAGATTTGAATATTTATGTTAAATATTTTGTATTAGATATGAAAGATATATTTGCCGAAAAACTATAATCAGACTTTAAATTTCTATCTCCGCTTGATGAGTCTCACAAAACACCTTTACAAATCTGTTTAATATCGTAAACCCCGTTTACTTTCTACAAGTAAATCAAACACATTCATGCGTAATTTTTGAGGAGGGTAACGAACTCTTTGGTGGCACCAATTTGCATGGTAGCCCAGTTCCTAAGTGGCGCTCTTGCAGCATAATTCGACGGTACTGAATCTATAATGTTGAATATTTTTGTATATCTAAGACTGTAGGAGTATGTAAAACTAGTAGAGGATGAAGAAGAAAACGAGAAAGTGTAGACAAGCAATGTATAGGGTAATCCACATAGTGACAACTCCCCTCTTATAGCATAGGAAAGTGAGTGAAAGGGGGGATGCGGAAAGATTGATTTAGGTATCCAAGGGTTAACAAGAGCGACAGGTTTTCTGTGGGGTCGCAGCTTTTCCCTCTCTTTGCCTTGACCAGTTTAGGAGGCAGCTGGCCGACTGTTCCAATAGGAATAGCGGACAACTCCTACTGTATGCCCAAGGTCTGCGACCCCGGAACATACACCTCTAAAAACAGCCCGACGTGCCTCTGCATGTGGGAACCTTAGTTCAAAAAACCAGAGAGAAATGAAGGCATCCCCAAAGGTAACCTCCTCCAGAGCGCTCTGGGAATGTTCACCTGCGAGAGAATGCTCTCACAGGCTTCCTTGATGACTAGGAGAGGAGTTGATTCCGTTTTTATATATTGCAATAATCGAAAAACGAATGAAAGAAAATAACAGCTTATAAATTGCATTGTTGATTTTATCTTACACAACAAAACAATAAATAAAGGTAAATTGTGTAAAACTTTCATACGTATGAAAAATATTTCTGTAACTTACAAACTGTATATCCCACTAGCAGACAAATAAGGTATTTTTTATGTAAATTTGTATGTTTAAAATTTCATAAATATCCTCTAACTATAGTGAAATTCAGAAGTGTTCGACAGCTGATGAGGTAACGCAGTACGCTTTTATATTATTTTATATTTTAGATACAGATAAGATAATTGTAAGTAGTCCCCTGAATATTTCATATCTACTTCGTTACAAGAGTAAGCGTTATCAAATAATTCTAGTAATGAAATAAATTCTGTACCGCATTGTGCTGTATACATTCGCATTGAAGCAGCATCGTAACAATTTCCTGTGTTGCTTGAAACTGAAGCGACGAGATAGTAACATTCCAGTCAAAATATTTATTTAGCAAATGACCGTGTTAACATAGTCGCTTAGCCAACTAAGACCCTCATTTGAGAAACGACCCTGCATGCTGAAATAATGTTTGCAGTGAACTACATAAATATTTGTAAACTTTATTTATAGTTTGAAAAAATAAACGGTCCATATTTATAAAATATTTATAATAGCCCCTAGATTGTAATAATATTATCGAATGAGTTAAGTAGCTAATTAACGTGTACATTATGTTAATTTAAAGCGTTCTATGCCAGCAGTGTACAATAACATTCAGCAAAATTCTTGGAATAAAAGCTCCGCATGGCCTGGAGTTACTACATACTGCGATTTGCTGTTGTTAACACAATCTCTATGCTTCTTCCACTGCTATTGTTAGGTTTAATACTTTGGTGCACCGCAACCAGTGTCCGTGGTATCGTTCGTGAAACAACGCATCTCCAGATTTTATTCCTGAGGGGCGAACAATACGCTCGTTTCAATGAACGGCAGTTCATTCAATCGATACTTCCGTTTCCAAGAACGTACACGCTCTCTGTTAATGTTTCGTGATATTAGTTTGTAATACATTAAAAATATAAAGAGGATTGGAAGAATATATTTTTTAATAAATATTTTTTCATTTTTTTATATATTTATATATTTGTTTATATATTTTCTTCAACGCAATAATAACGAAAGGAATTAAAAATACAATACAGATTTAATTTATAATTTTAGAACCTTTTTAAGCGTTGAAGATAGTAGGAAAGCGAAACCCGATCCGCAGTATCTTGCTGAAATGTCTATTTCATATAAATATATAAATATAAATACAAGTTTTGAATAAATGCTTGCATTAATTGATTTGTTACACTTGGTAGCAGCTACAGTTACAGATAAAATAATATCAAAATTTAAACATAACATAGAATTAAAATATTTCACCAGTGTCTTCAGTTTATATTTCCCTAAAAATAAAAAGGACCTCCAATCACTCACTAGTGTCGGCGAAAATTTTAGAAGTAACACATTTTTATTATTAATGTACTAAAGAAAAATAAACATTTTACAAGAATTTATTTCGAATAACACTTTCATTCCACTAGACAGCACTTTTAACTATTAGATGTCCCAAAAATGTATATTTTACTTATAATTCCTACTGTATTTCTTAAATCAATAAATCTAACCTATATTTAAGTATTTTACTGTATTTTAATAGATTTGTTGGCATTTTTACAAACAAAATCGTTCCAATATAAAATTGATCTGATCAGAAACGATTTCTCCAATTATATGTTTCTTTGTATACCTTAATTTTAAATAGTCGTGTCTCATCCCCATATAGTTTGGTGTGCTAGTAAGATTGTGTACTTCACAGCAGTCTGGTTCATTAGTATAAATTTTAAATGAAGCCCAATCCAAGTCATTATCTCACCGTTCCAAAGTTGTACGACATATTTTAAGCGCCTTTCACACTATCTAATGCCTTCAAATGATCTCTTATGAACAAATTCCAGCATACCTATCCGTATTCCATGAAAAGGTCTAACGAAGCTTTCAACCAATTTGTCCATATTTTTCACTTTTCACTTAATTTTTGTTGTTAATACAAAATATATTTGGTTTTTGAAAAGTATATTTAATACATGGTTCATTAGAGCATACTGTAAATATATCAACCCCTCACACCATCTCTAGAAAATTCCCTTCTGGTGCCACCAAAATTGTAAAGCAATACTACTACAACACTCACTCGGCTGAGCCTAATAATCCAGCCGACAGACGTGTCAACATTTTGCGTCGCTGACTCTCGCCAATTATTTTTACCTGCACGTTTATGAACAATAAACATCGATCAGAAAAGTCATACGTGCTACTACGTCTTCACTTTCAACTGGTTCCTTCTGCGTAATTTTGTTACAACTGAATCTTTGCAAACTATACTTCATTACTCTCAGCGTTAAAGTATTATGTGCCCACTTCGGGAGCATTGTATAGTATTTAATTGTTTTGTTGATTTGTATGGTCTACATTTGTGTTGATTTTTAAGAATTGTTGTAAGGAATAGAAAACAAAAAAGAGGACCTTTTCTAAACAAATGAAGTAAGGAAAGTTTCATTTATTTCTAGGAATAAAGATGCAAATTCAGATTCATTGAACCGGATTTGTTTCTTGAGCATTAATACATCAAGGATGGAATCAACAATTGTGTAACATCACTCAGTAAATTGCTGTTCAAGATAATAAATTTATTAGTTGTTTTACAGTTGGTGGAATATTTAGAGAAATATTTTGGTGGAATGACTTGGAATTGAACGAATAAGAAGTAGGAACAAAGGTTTCCGAAACTCCTGTACTTCTGTTTCTACATTAAAGTGAAAAGAGTTTTTGTGCGCCTCGGGTATCTCAAACTTCTGCATCACATGCTGAATTCAGATCTGCGGGAAAGCCCTAGTGATCCTTACATTTTCAGATAAATCAGCCTCTAAATACTGAGAAAAGAAGTCTCAAAATTGAGAAAAGTTTCAATATAGAGTCATGTTAGTTTTATTAATTGTTAGTTCTATTGGTTTATTATGGCGATTTTCAATTGATTGATTCGTTAATGTTATATTTTATATGCAGTTACCATTTTAAGGACTTATTCATGTTTTAAAAATATTTAGACTTATCCTTTTTTGTACCTGCCATCGATTGGAAAAATTCGTAACGTCACTCGAAAACATCATTTCTCTACGCGACTTCAAAAGAGAGATGGGGTTTTATATTTGCGATGACATGATCCCTCGTCTACATCCCTTCCTGTGCTATTGAAGCCAAGTGGTCTCCACGTGAATGGCCCTTGTGTAATGCATCACTCAAAAACAAACAAAAAAGGACCTGTGTCGCTGAAACGTTGTACTCCTTCAACATAACCGTGATGATATCTGTATTTTGTGCGCGTCGGATATCACTACATTACAACCTTACAAAACTTCCATGTAGTTTGGAAAATTTTTTGTCGTGGAGAACATATCGAGTTACTTCGCTAAAATAAGCATCGAATAGACGTAAAACGTATCAATTATTCCAACAAAATTAACAAAGCAATAAATTTCGCAATATTTTCGACTACCATCTCAGCTGTAATCAATGGAGGGGAAAATTTAAAAAGAATTAAATTTTCGACTGCACACTGAGGAAACAAGTAATTAGGAAGTTTACCATCGTAAAAATTATCCAATGTAAAGCATAAACGCAGCACAAGAAATGTAGCTTATATTCTAGAATAAAATTCTACACATATGCTGCATAGAAGGAAAGTTTCCTGCTATAAGATATCTGGAACATAATTAATCTTAAAACATTCAAAAATATTGTCAACAATGAATAAAAATAATATGATTTCCCAATATTAATGGAAAGTTAATTGATTAGAACACATTTTCCTTAATATTGATTATTTGTAATAGAATAATTTACGCTCAACAAATAATAACAATCAACACTCCTTACTTTACTCTTCGGTCTTTTAGTTCATTAATTGTGATTTTCCATTTTCAGTTAATGCTGTAAAAAAAGCGAAACTATTACGCATACAATCCACAATTATTCGAATTATATGCAGTTTTCTATTGTTTTCCGATCTATTTTTATCCCCCACTGCAACTTCTGCCAAAAAAATCAAGCTCTTTTACTTTCAAAAACTTCTACAGCTTTCTCATACAACAATATTTAAGATCACGTCCACTAATGATGTGGAGTGAGACTACTTTGCCGCTCCAGTGTTTGTTCCTAGATCGTAAGTAATACTCTACGAAATTCAATTGAAATAGTTTTATGCGTTTACCATAGTACACGTAACATACACGCAACATATATGCATTCATTATTATTTTTTTAATTTGGAAATAAATTTTTACTGATATTTTTTTGAAAGAAAAAAATATTTTCCGTTACCATAAAAAATTTCTAATTAGTGTAATAATATTGGATGAAAATTTTTCTGGATTCCAGCCGGTTATCGACGTTTTATTGAAACAACGTTTCTGAAGAAGGTGGTTGTGCCAGTAGTAAACAAACGTCGATACCGGGCTGAAATCCCGAGAACACTTCATCTAGGAATTATACTGGGAAAACTTAAGTTCCCTATGTAATAATTTTGTTTAAAGGATATAATGATTAAGCAAAGGTTTCCTTAATTAAAATTGTATGTTCAGAGCGCAATATGTACGTAATGGAAAGAAATATTTCATTAATCTCCAATACCATTGGACTGCAGATAAATATTTTGGTTTAAGTATAATTAATAGAAATTGGCCATCAAACAGAATATTTATTTATAAACACTAAAAAGTACATATATTGAGTAAATTACTTCTTCTGACCTATATTATTACAGAAACAATGAAAATATGTTATATATTTGAATAAAACAATTTAAGTGAAAAAAATTAGAACTCCACCATCAATTACCATACGTCTGAAGGGGTTCCTCCTCAAATGGAAAAACATTACGATGTGTTTTAATTAATGTATGTAAATTTTAATATTTATAAATAAATATTCTGACTGTTAGCTATTTTACACTAATTAAATTTAATATTAGTCAGATATAGTTTCAATTTTTAATTACAAGGTAAAAGAGAATTGTAATAAAATATGGAATTATTTGTTGCAGCGTAAAAATATTCCATTGATCAAAATCTAAATAATAATATATTCTGAATTTAAATTGTAATTTGCGATCTTAAATAAATATCTCTTGTTTAGTATTATTCCGCTTTCCTTCTATACGAATTTTCTTCGAAGTTTTCTTTCATTCCAAATTTCTTCTTTTGTTTGCGTCTGTATGGGAATAAATTATTATTATAACCATACTATTTAGGACATCCAAACAAATATTCCAACTTCGCACTCTAGTACGACCATTGTACGAACACTATTTCCGAGTTCAATCTCCTGCTCTTTTGTTCATTCACTAATTCCTGCAATTAACGTTATAGCTCACTGTTTAAGCTCTTCTATTTCAATTAAATTATGAGCATATTGCAGAGCAATGTTTACACGAGCTTGTAGCGTAGAGTAATCGAATATCAAACTCCTCCTGAACTGTAGTTATCACATTAATTACTCACGCGAATCTAATTAAATGCTCGTAATTGGTTTGACACTTGTGTAAGAGTTTCGGAAGCGCTCTTCCCTGTAATCAAGCCGGAGACACACAAATACCTAAATTACTGAGCGAGAGGGACAATGAGAACAGATGTGCTACAGCTTCGTCTCAGGTGGAATGGAAATTAACTAAACGTTATTTTTAATGTACTTTAAATCGAAATCCGCCATGTCTCCTGGGTGTCATTTACAATTTGTATAAGTCTTTCCTAACATTATTGAAAATGTAGTGTTAGAAATGAGTACTGACACGTTGCGTAAAAGTCGTCTTAGTCCAGACGACACTGATATTTAACCATTGATTATTTAAAATCAATGTTCCAATACTGTTAAAATATAACGGCAAGCCCAAAAGTTTTTATTGAATAAAAATTGTTTCTTATGGACTGTTTAAAAATTTTATGTACTATTAATGGAGTTCTGTTTTCACCTGAAGATTTTATTTTAAGAAACAGGCTACTTGTGGTAACCCACGCCGTGGTCACATCCCCGTAATAGGATACAGAGAGCAGTATAGCGAAGGATTAACTAGGTCCGCCATACCTTTTTTTTAAAGGATGTTACCTGTATTCGTCTAAATGTGATGCTGGTGTAAAATGAATCAGGTAGGTCTGTACTTGTTCCACGATCTTTCGATATCTGGACATGGAGTTAGCTGAGAGGTACCATGCTTCGACAAAGATTCCATTTGGAACAACCGACAAGTCTTGCCGTAAGCAACCCTGGCGCATACGCCTCTCAAAACTTTAATTCAAAACCAAAGAAATAATAAGGCAACGTCATTGTAGCTTTCTTCCTCTTCACGTTGTTGAACTAAATAGAAATCTGTGATCACCTGCGAATCCTACAACAGCTTCCAGTTCGATCCCGTGCACACGCCGACGCTACGACGCCGGAGTGAGCTTGTCGGATTGGGACATCGTCTGTTGGCTCTTCGACATTCCGCCTTCATTTTGGACACTCGCCGCCGGACGCTCCAGGCTGTTGCAACTTAATCAGATGAAAAAGTTCCACTTTTACTTGTCCGTAGCGGCCATAATTTGTGTATTTTGTTTGAAAAATGTTTGCCACAACTGTACTTTACGGAACTCTGCGTAACATTTGTGTATATTCTGCAACATCAGCCCATGTATTACTGGATAAATTCAGTTAAATGTTTTGAAATATTTTTTGGAGAATGTATACTGTTTCAGTTCATGACATGCGTTCATTTTAAAATGTACAATCGTATTAGAAAGAATACTTCAAAAAAATCATTGAACGCAATACGGGAATAAAAAAATCATAATTTAAGAAACTCGGAGATGGCACCTTTGAGTAGTCACAAGTCTAGTTATTATAAAATTTTCTTCTATAACATGCTTATGTTTTATACTACAGTTTTACCTGAATCACATTTTGACAAATAATTTTGGTCTGTACTTTCAAGAGACTGTTTGCTTATTCTTAAGAGGGTAGCACAAAGATTCTGGAAATATTTTATGCTACTGCCTAGTGGCTATTTGTGCAAGTTACAGCCTGAATCGACCGTATTCCTCTGTTATTTTAATTAAAGGTAATTTTCGCAAAAGATAATTAAAGAATTAACTAATGGCGTATATTTGCAAAATCTGTAATAATAATATTTTAATTATTTTTTTATTACTTTTTTCATTTGTTATTTCAAAAAATTTCGAGGAATCGGTAGTACAAGACTTACGTAAGTTTGCCTATATTTCTTATGGCCCTATTATTAAGTAGGCAGAATATTTTGGTATGATTAAATTACCCCATATACATTTTAATAGTATACAAATAACTTATAATGTATTAATGTAGAATAAATATATATACATTTATATTTAAACCATTTCGTGAAACAATGGAAAATATAAACAAATAAAATTTTTAGAAAAAGATTAAAATTAATTAAATGTTTTGTTACATTATAAATTTTTATTTTAAAACTTCAAAGTTGAAATAATTTTCAAACTGATATGCTTTTACTAAATCTAAACTGGAAAGCTTTATGAACCTGAAAAGGAACCCGGCACCACTTCCGAATACGCAGCCGCTCTTCCACTGATAAACCCAGATCGCGTCACGGCTCTGTAAAAGTATCACATATCTATTTCTACAAATTACCTACATTTCAGCATACCTAGAATTTACTCTGAAGTTTTAGAATGATTACAAAAAGTTATTCATCATCTGATTAATTTAATGCATCAATGTCATATTCAAATTGTGAAGGATTATCAATATTATTTTCTAAAAGTATTTTTATTATAATAATGATACAAAAATTGCCTTATCTGAAATTAGTACATTTCATCACAGAATAGACAAACGTTTTGTCAGTGACAAAATGAAATAGTTTGATGTAATAAGTTTTTTCTTCTTCCAAAAGTGTAAACAACTGCTGTAATTATGTTCCCGTAGTTTTTATATTGTTGATTTCCATTAAAAGATTATTCGTGGCTTTGCCACTACGCTGGTTCCTCGATATTCACCGTATTTTTTCAGAGAGTTTCTAAGGACATAAAAAAGCACTCTTGTTCTCTGTTCCAACATTTCTACACTGCTAAGTCCCTTCACTGCCCTGACTATAGGATTTGCATAATACATACGGATAGTCGCCACCGTCTCCAAAATGAAGGCGAAAGATTTTTTTATGTAATAGACTTTTTTCTGAGAGTTGAAATTGCCTTAAATCCTGCATTTCCTTGTGTTGGAACAATATCAGTACAGGGTTAGAACATATGTGAATAGTGCATGTTGTTCTATTCTAACCATTGCATATTATATTATATTATATTATATATATAGAGAGAGAGAGAGAGAGAAAGAGAGAAGTATAAAATCGGTGTATAAATTAAATGCAAGCTATATGCTATTTTAAAGCGAATGCTTTTTCGGTGTAATTTCTGATCATATACCTCCAATTCTGGAAGTAGCAATAGATTCTTCAAATTTTCGTAGCATTTTTTTCAATTTGACAAATAAAGTTTTAAGAAATAAAATTCCCAAATACGTTCAGTGTTTTATAGCATCGTGTTCGTATTTACCTTTAAAAATAATTTGAGCTACATTCAAATGTCAATAAAACAGGAAAATACATTTTTTAATATTTACTGTAGCAAGGACAGTCGTTGAAGTATATTTTCGTTTAAAACCTTTGTAAAATTATTATTTATTTTGATTCAAGTTCTATGATAACGATTCAACTAACACATGGTAAATAGTTGACTAAATTTGGAAAGTTCCATATTAAAGAGTGGGAAGAATTTCAGGATGGATTTTTAAATTTAAAGGAAACGCATTTTCAATTAAATGTTTTGAGCTCATGAAACAAGTTTTGAGTAATACGTTTCACGTTAAAATGCGATAACAGTGAGTAACGATAAGAAAATATTTTGTGGCCTATAATTAATTAATGGCTTTTATCGTATTTACAATATCTCTTCCCTACATCAGTTAACATCTTTCATTTGTAATACCGCAAAAAAGTATTATTTACCACGTTTTTAGGATAATCTCTCCCAAAATAATGTCGTACATATTGTAATAATCAACGAGCTTTAATTAAAAATAATTATTAATTATTAAAACAAATTTATTTATTTTTATGATTTGTGAATTTGTGGCATTCAAAGAAAATATAACTTTTATATTTTTTACAAACATTTACATCTAATTACTCTTTTTCTCAGTTTTACTGGGTTTGATAAGTAATAAACAAATCAAGATTACAATTAAAGAATTTACAATTTAAACAATTTGAAACGCACTGAATCTGAAATGAAAAGAAACGATGATACCTTTAATTATTGTTTACAAACATTTATTATTTTAGTTCGTACTTACAACTGTCCTTTTGGAACCAGACTTAATGATTTCAAAGCTTGGGAACACACTTCACTAAAAAATGTGCATAAAATTGCACATTCACTTTCACAAACACACACACTTCAATCCTTTTAGAACTCCAGACTCCTCGCCTATGGAAAACTGCTGTTTCGCCCGCAGCCACCAGTCAATCAGTCACTATCACCAGTCAGTGTTACAGTGTTTATAACAATGGATAGATCATGAGGTATTTTGCCCTTAGTCTATTAAATGTTCTATATACCACAACCAACTAAATGGCAGAGTTATTTTATCTGCTGTAGAATTCTTCAAACTATACAGTCGCCGCTGAACTGTACTCTAATTTATGTTCAAAACTAGTCCTCACATCTATTTTGCTATATTTTTGCCTATCATCGGCCCAACAGCACGTCAACGTCTCCTATTAAACTCTGCTGATCAACTCTTTCTCCACCAGAATCTGACGATCTGCTTTAATACATCCTTCTCCCTCGAGATCTGGCACCCAACTATTTATTCGCTTCTCTGGAGTGGCTCCACCTTCCGTGCTTCCTCTTACAGTTCCCACGCTCGCAGTTTCCACGAATCTCGGCAACAAAAAGCCCGCCGTCACTCAAAATATTATAAATCAACAATCCATGGTCTCCCTAATTTAACATCAATAAGAGCCCGCCGTCACTCCGTTCTTTGAGATCGATGCCGCTGTCAATCAATATTATAAACCAAACAATCCATGGTCTCCCTAACTTAATACCAATAAGAGACCGCCGTCACTCCGTTTTTGGATATTTGTGCCGTCAAACAAAATATTGTAATTTCAACAATTAATGGCCTTCTTAATTAGTATTACAATATATAAAATATATGTATTTACAGCCATAAAGTTTTTTTCATATGTATATCATTTCTTCTTCTTATATAAGTTAAGACTGTATTTACCTTTAGCATACTATAAAATATTTTATATAAAAATGTTAAAGACGTTATAATTTTAGAAAAGAAATAGTTTGTCACATTTAATACATACGTTCTTTGCCTTATTAATTTTACCACAAAACGAAAAAAAAAATTATATACATTTGTTAATCTGTATAAATTATATTTTATTATTTGTATGGTAACCATAGTAGAACTAATTTAGTTATTCACTGGAATTTATTATTTAAAAATGCAAATAATTTCTAATATTTGGTTAAAATAAGCCAATATCGCCACTTAATTTATGATCATTTATATATATATATATATATATATATATATATATATGTATGTAAGTATATACATGTATATGAGTGTGAAAGGTCGTATTAGTTTCGGACTGGTGTTTAAAATTAATATATACCTCGTTTAAAATTTGTGCGTTTATTTCATAGGTATCTTGACAATTTATTTCGTGTACTACATGTTTAAAATCTGTTTAAGGTTTTTCTTCTTTTGTATGTTTTTATAAAATACATTTATTTTCGGCTAATATGACAATTTATTCTCTTTATTTGATATATGTTAAATATATTGAAATACATTGAAACGTATAGGTATATATTTATGTAAGTTAAACTCCGATAATATTGCAAATCACGTTGTTTTATATTTTATGTAATGGTAATTATGAATTATAATTATATATAAAATATTTTATAAGTAGATTATCGAAAAAGTATCTGAATGCTCCCTTAATAAATAATAATAAGAAAAAATATTTTGTGACTGTTAAATATTCATGTGTATATATATAAAAATAAAATAATATCAACAAAAAAAATTATAATCACACCACCTGTATCAATGATGATTACTCAAGAATAGAAACTCAATGATGTGGCGTAGTTATAAATTCTACCTCATGAAAAGCTTTGGATCAGAGTTTGATCTTCCTTTTTCTAACTAAATAAGGCGAATTCTAGGGTGAATTCCCCGTAATGAACCGGAACATTTCTCCAAGAATTCGCCATTTTTATTAGAGCGCATCGCTGAAGTACCAATAAATGGAAAAATAGCAACTTTACAACTTTGCGCACGCTGTTATAATGTAATATGATTTGTCTTTGCCTAACATAATTGAAATTAATAATTATAATTACTTGACATATTTTAATTTTCCAATAAATACTGTGTTGAACGTAAATTAGAAACAATTTTTTGAAGAATAAACACTGTTAAATATGATTCTACAACACATTTATCTTTAATTACACCTGAAAAATTCCTAACGAAAGAAAAAACGTTGTGTATTAATATTTTATCAACTTATTTGTCAATTATTACTTTTTCTGACTTATACATAGTTTATTCATTTATTGCGTGATTGTAAAAGTACAGCAGAAACGTTTGTACATTTTAGGTTTTGATTGCTGAAGATAAATACCACAATTATAAACAGTTTTACTTAACGATGCCTCAAAATTTATTTAGACATATTAAATATTAGTTAATCAAACTTAAATACTGGTTTGCCTTTTTTATTTTAAGTCGAAAAAACACCTTGGTCATTACCATTTTCCGTTACGTATTTGATATGGAAAGAAAAGAGAGAAAGTGGGTGGCTTTCTTAAAATTGAAGTTAAATTTCAGGTAGGCAACCCACGCAACGTCTTTACTTTCCATAACAAATATGTACAAATATTATATATATATATATAGTCAGATACATTATTTTGTTTCTACTAGTGTATTTGTTTTTAAAAACTTATTGTTTTAATTGTCTTTCAGAAATTTATTTCTTTGATGAATTTTTTATTGTTAATTTGGCACTGTGTTTTTCTGGAGTTCGTTTTCAACCAGGAATTCTTTTCTCTATTATTCGTATTTTTTTCAATTTAGTACTATGTGGTTTGTTGTTAATTGCATTTTACATAATTCATTTTTTGTTGAGCCGCTACTATTCATGATGTATATATGGGTTACCAAAATCTGGCCGGTCTGATTTTCTTATGTTTATTTGCTCTCTACGATTCAGGTTATTATTTGTTTTTTATGAGTATAAGGTGTTTAAGGATTTTTCCGTATTTCAATTTTCTCCATCTTCAAATTTATTGTTTTTTAATTCCCCTTTTAATTTATTCCACACTTCCTTAAGTGTGTTACTTCCAATAGGAGGCGTTAAGTTTGGATATGTCATATATTTGCATTAAATATATTGCCGTTGAGCCTCTATATCAGGGATTTGTGTATCACGACTATTGCTGGGACTCTTGATTATTGAACAAGTTGGGAAGTGTTGGTGGGTTTCGTTGTTTTGGATTCTGGATCTTTGGGATATGTTGTTTTTAATAATAGTATTATGTTGGGAATTTAACAATATTTTAAGGGATAATTTTAATTTGGGCGTGGTTCTTGAGCTTCAATTAGAATATTAGCAATCGCGCTAGTACGTAGTAAGCAACCTCTGGCGATTCGTAATGCATGATTATCCAGTACGTCTAAGATCTTCTGTTTTTTATGTACCATATATTAATTAACCAGATCAGTTTAAATTGACTAATTGCTCGGTATGTTTCTAGTAATCTTTCCCTGTCCGCTCTGGGGCTTTTCCAGGAAAATGATTCCATTTTGTTTAATCGCTTTCTGTATTGATTAGCTACGAATTCCTCATGGATTTAGTATGATATTTATTCTTATGCAGTCTTGCATTGTCATTGAAAACGCATATTTTACAAAATATAGCAAACAAATAATTTGCGAAAACGTTTAGTGATAAATGCATAACTGCACATATGTTTAATTTTAAGGTTTTTTGCGTACGATTACGGCTATGATATTCAAGGAGTGTTTTAAACAGTCAGTAAACCGAGAGAATGCCACAAACAGAGCTTTCCCAGAGATTTTTCCCCCTGTTTGTTCGCGGCAACAGCGTAATAAGTCAAATGTTACAGTCCGAAATATTTGACAAAGTAAAGTATTATAATAATACTTTAATTATAATATTATAATAATACTTGTCGCCATTAAAGAGTAAAATATCCATAGGGCAAGGTCGTCCGAAGTTGTACTAGGAGTTGGAAGTTTATGAAATATTTGGATTATGTAATTCGTTGAAGACCAGTGACGAACTATTCTGTCATCTGTGTACTGTTTTGATCATTATTATACTTACTGGTTCCCATAGTAAAACAACTTGTGCGTAATTGTTTATGTTGCTGAACTTACTTGAGGGTACGATCATAATTGTGTAGTCTGCCGCTCATAAGGAATTAATTTGATTGTGCTATGAAACTGAATTGCAATTAAATGGTCAATTTTCAAAATCAAAAGTGTTTATTTGTTTAAGGTTTGTGTTCTGTGAAAGTGAAATTGAAGATCAATAAAACTGTTATGTAAATTAGCTCATTTTAAAGTTGGTAAATATTTGGAAAACCTTGAATAATTATTTTTACCGTCAAATTTTAAATTTCATTTCATTTATTGTGAATTTAGGAGATTTTCATAAGTCGGTATTTTGCAAATTTGATTCCAATCTTTTCTAGTATATTTTCTATCCTGTTCCCAGGTTCTATAAAACGCCCTTAGATAAAATTAAGAATGTCATTTAAATAAATAGCCGTGCAAAAGTTTTATGTAAAATTTGTAATAAAAAGTCATTTGTGTGTTTTGAATAAATTCCTGGTTTTATATTAATTAAATATCAGTTCAATCATTTCTAAGCCTGTCATTAGCTATTAAAAATTTCTATTAAAATTTAATAAATTGAAAATTTCATTAATTTCGATTAAACTGTGAAGTTAAGAAAGATTTAAATTTCTTTAAATAATTCAAAAGTTAATTTTACATTAAATTACAGTAAATAATTAAAGAATTCAAGTTGTATATTACATTAATTAGCTTTCATAAAAAATTAAATGATGTAAAGGCACTTTTGTGTATTACAATATATATATATGTAGCAATAATTAATTAGGCCATTAAATTGATTAGGTATAATTTGAATTGTAGCGAATAAATTGAATTGTAGCGGTATGAGCTATCAAAGATACCAATGGCGGCGAGTTCTTTTCCTTTGTCGAAAAGCCGAAATGGTGAATGCGCGCGTAAAAGAAAGTCAGTCTGCGGTCGGCGACGTGAGGTGAAACAGTAAAAAAGTCTTCGCCGAGATACGTGGCAGTTCGGTCCACATAGAGAAATAAAAACAGTAAGGTTCTGCACTGAGCCTGGGTCGAGCACGAAGAAACAAAAAGCCACAACGTGGGGCAAATTAATTGACCTTCTTGGTGATCATTACAATATAAATTGGCTATATTTGATCATATTTCCGTTTAGAGCAATAATTGTATTTAAAAGCATTTCAAATTCAGGTCACATATCCTATTTATTTTCTAAATACTTGTAATTTCTGGCAATAACTGTTAATGACGAAATCCAAATAATATTTGACAGTACATTTACCAACAAATTAAATTTTAAAAAGTTATATATTTCAGATTTTTTGCCTTAATGAGGATTACGAAGATGTGTGTAGCGGAAATAAAATGAATGAATCTGTGTATGCGAGCAACGGTCTAATAAATGTGTTGGGCCTGCATCCTGACGCTTGCGGTAGAGCGTCTTCCGACGACGCCTAGCGAAACGTTTTTGTGTGGCTTGCCGGGATCGTGGTACGTGACGGATTTACCGCCAGTCTAAAAACTTATTAATGTCATAACTCTTAAATTTAAGCTTAGCACATCTTATTTATCTTATATCAACTATTCTTTTACCTCCTCATTCCAGAAATTCATTCAAGGCTGTTATCGTTTTATATAAATTCTTTGAAATTCTTCCATTTTTAAAATCCTGTATTATTATGTTCCCTACTTTTCTTGAATAAAAAAGTCCTAACAGTTGTAAAATTCTGAGAAACCGAAATTGAATAAGTTACCCATTGATTCATATTAATATACATATGCTAGCGTTCATAAATTAGTTTTGTTATAAGACTGTTCAGCAGCTTGAAAAAATCTTCATTTTAATATATTCTTTGGACTTCGTTTTATTCGTACTTCTCTGCGTGAGCTGTGGGGATGATGTGCTCTCTGACCGAAGCGCCAGAATCTCCGAGGATTTATTGCAGATCCAAGGGCTATTGAACCTCTTCATGGTGGAGTGGCAGTTTGGTGCCAGGTCTGAACCTTTCTCGTTCAGAGAATGACCAATTATCACACAAGTGGAATTTATCAGTCTCAACGAGAAATATAATTCAATTTCCGTGAGATCTGAGCTAAAAGCACTGACATTTTTCTGCGAACGTTGTATAAAAATAGCCACGCCACAGTAGAAAAATAAATGCAGATAAGAACGATGGAAAATATGCATATCTTACGTCTGAAACCTGTTACTGACATGTAATTTAATAAATAACCTAGACAGTTTATAAAAGAGTTTGTACCACAATAACAACACAAAACAATATCACAATTTAACATTGGCAGTTGAGATTTTTGCTTGTGCTCAGCGTTGAATTAAGATACAAAATTTCGAAGGTGAACTCTGGGACTAAGTATAGAAGAAGAAGAAAGTATAGACAGACTATATATAGGGTAATCCGCATTGTGGCAACTCCCCTCTTAGAGCATAGGAAAAGGGGAGAAAGGGGTGATGCGGAAAGGTAGAGCAAGCTAATAAATGTAAAAGTGATTCAGGGAAAACCCTATAAAACTTGAATCAGGTAGGTCGCGCTTTTGGTACTTTTACCACGATCTTCCGATGGCGGGAGACAGGTTTTCTGTGGGGTCGCAGCTTTTCCCTCTCTTTGCCTTGACCAGTTTAGGAGGCAGCTGGCCGACTATTCCAATAGGATTATCGGACAACTCTTAACCTGTTCCCAAGGTTTGTGACCCTGGAACATACATTTCTCAAAACCGGCATGTAGAAACCTTGGTTCAAAAAACTAAAAAGAGGAGAAGGCATCCCCAAAGGTAGCTTCCTCCAGAGATCTTTGGGATGGTTCACCTGCGAGACTATGGTCTCCAGAATAGAAATTGAAAACCAAAGACATATATAAACATCATAGTGAGACTATCTGCGCGTTACAGCGCTCTGGGTATCAGCAACAACCAACACTGACCGCCATTTTTTAGACGGTCCACTTCACCAAAAACCCGATTTGTGTTATGCTACTGATGGTGAAAATTTTGATGTTTATGTGCTAAAATATATTTTTTAACAAATTATCAATTGATAATTGCAACACTTGTGGGCATGTTGGATGTGAGGACAATGATGACAGTCTGGTAGCAAGAGAGACATTAGTGCAACTGCTCTTAATAGGAATCGGAAATTTCCTTTTGTATAATATTTACTTAATGGCTTATCCGAAAATGCTAAGCTTAATATACTACGGCAGTAAACTGGAGGAGACGGGAATATGAATAGTTGTAGTGTGCTGCAGCTAACAGACCAGTCGAGGATAAATTGGGTGTAATAAATTAACAATGTTTGTTCCCTATCCGTCAAATAATGAAAAAGTAGTTTTTCATTTCTTTGTAGCAGCTCATATAATGAATCTATTCAGAAATACATTGTCTTTCATATATATTTTTATATAAAAATATTGAAACAGGAATTATATATATATATATATATATATATATATATATATATATATATAACAAGTATTTAAGAAATCTTACAAATAAACATCAGCCACTTTGAAGTCAGAAAAAATGATTTAATTTTGACTATTGTTTATTTATAAGTCAAGACAGAAATAACCCTAACGCTTTGCAATTCAGAGAAGTGTTTAATTACACAGATATAACCATCAAATAAGGCTAAAAGTAGTGGAGGGTATGTGGATATGTGGAAATAATATTTTTATTTGGACTATACCATAAATGTTCTTCATTTCATTTATCCTTATAAGCTTTACAATATTTTGAATGTCAGTAGAGATTTATTTTTAAGCCATTTTCACGGCATACAATAATGATTAAATGCTAGCAGACGACATGGAACGCCCACCAATGACTGTATGAAACATGCCGGTTGAGTTTTCAATTGGCTTCAAATATGGCGGCGCCTTGTCCAGGCTATGTTGTTTATATATGTCTTTGTGGGAAACCAATTTATATAAAAGTAAATCACTTGTATGTAAACAGTGTGTTCACGCCATCATTAGGGTTTAGTTTGACAAACCTCCACCAGGTGTTTCCTGGTCGTGGACTGTGCCACGACCCAGTTGTATTATTGTGTGTTCAACTTCCGAGCAGTTCACTGGCGCCCTTAGTGTGTTTATTGTGCATTCAGCTTCCGAGCAGTTCGCTTGCGTCCTCTAGTCGACTGAACCCGCTGCTTCCCGTGTCGTCAGTGCTTTTACTTTCGAGAACCTGTTATCCATCTTTATTTGAGCTTCATGTCAAGTGAAGCCTCATTTTATTGAGCATCTGTAATTGATTTGAGTGTTTTGAATCATATGATTCCGTTACCGGCAGCCGTTCATTCTGAAGCGGCTGAACTGAGTAAGCTGTCTTCACTAAGGGGTGAACGGACCCGGCGTTTTCATAACTTGCAGTGGTCTTGCAATCTTTATCTGTGCCTCCACGGGTAGTACGTGAGTGTGGAATTTGGACGTAGAAAGTCCATTGCTGAAGCTCCCTACCTGAACTAACACAGGATAATAATAACCTTGCCAGTTGTAGAATCTTTGATTAATTGTACATATTAGATAATTTAACCATTATAAACAGATAAACATATTTATTGAGTCACTTGAATCAGTATTTACGAAAACATGCACGTGACTTATATGACTGGATAACTATGAATTTTAGTATATGATTTTGTATATATTTTTAATAAATTATCGCATAAAATCTGAGAACAATTTCAGGTAATACTTCATATCTTACATTAAGCAATATTGCATCATGATCTTTTTCATGACAATAGAACTTTCTGGCATTCATTTAATGTATATTCCAGAATTATATTATACAGTAGAATGGAGACCCAAAATCGTAAATGGGACGTCTCCGTGTTCTAGGCCGTACCGAGTAGGTCTACGTTTGGTAAGGATCGCGAACTTACGTGCCTGTGATCTGAACTGGTCTTCTTTAATTCCTTAATTTACTGTTCATGATGGTCTAATATGACTTTACTCTATGAATTATCTTTTATCCTTCATCTAGATCACATTTCACTCTTTTGCAATATTATTTCTTCTTTAAAATAAGAAATGTATAATATTCTATTACTATTATGCTGCCTGTCCTTCATACGAAAATTAAGCATTGTTTGGTCTCAAATATATTTCTACAAGGAACACTATTGGTAAATATAGGCCTTTAGTCCATAACTGATCTCTAACGCGTTACTTATAACTTTTTTTTAATTGATATATGGTCGCGTCAACCTGTTGGTTATTGGCGACCCTCTAAAATTATTTACATAATTAAGTTACAGCAGGTTAGAAAATTTCCAATTGTGAACAACGTTTCAAATAGCGGATGTCAGTTTTGCGTCGGAGACGAACTCGAGGAGGTTCTTGATCACCGTGATGTGTATACAGAAGTTTTTTCCAGAGAATTCGGCTAAAGTCCTCCTGCGTATATCCTCATATTTTGTGCATTCAAATAGAATATGCTGGATGGTGAGTGCTTGATCACATACATCACAGGTGGGCTGATCTGTTCTGGAAAAAAGATATCTGTTGTTTCTTCTAGCTGTCTTCTGGCTTACTAGTAACAAATATTTTATTAATGTACCAATACATGCCAAGAAAAAGTAAATTGTGCCGAGTGAATTTTAAGTTATAACTTTTTAAAATGGTGGATTAAAAATTTTTAATATTCTAAAAGTTAGTTTTGGATTCGTAGATTTTTCTATAACAATAAATTACTGTCTGTTAAATTTATTATATTACAATAATTTTATGGCCAGAAAAACAGACAACAAAATATTAACAAAACGCACGACGTTTCCTCCACCAATAGAAGTAACTTATCAAGTGAAAATGAACATAAATTCTGCAAATTCAACAATCACAATTTAGATTCAATATGGCTGATGGCATTTTTATAACGCCAAAAACTTTTTACTTCACTATATAACGACGATATAGAGTTCCATCGAAATCAATCTGACCATTTTCTGGAATTTTAATGGGATTGTTTTTAAAAATTACAGAACCTAAGGGTATATCTAAATCGCTCGATTCTACATGTGTACCGACAAAATTTTTATTTGTATAGTTATATATTTGTCAAATAATATTTACAAAAGTAGTCTCAGGCTTCAAGTCGTAGGACGACATTCGGAAAATGTCAAGTAAAAATAATTTTTTACTGGTATAGAAAAATAATCTATGGCTCCAAACGAACTGCGTTTCAGACTCAAAAAGGCTCTGTCAACTCTGAGAACCGGTACTACTCTATAATTATAATTTTTGTTCCATTTCTGACGCAAAATATCTATTTATTATAAACAAACTTAATGACTGACGTATTTGTTAAATATTAAACCGAGCTTACCCGACCGCCAACCCCAATGCACAAATTCACTTGAACTACATATTGCATTATATACTAGCTTGGTGTCGGCGTATGTACAATTCCAAAAGAATATTTAATTTTACATTAATCCATTAGTCAAGAAGTTATTTAACCTACCTATGCAGAGGGAATGCTATTTTCAAAGTAAAACCCTTCCCCATCCCCACCAACCGATGCAAAATATGAAAAAATACTCTTGGTACCTTATTAGCGTAAATAATACTCCCAATGCGTTGAGAGAGTCAAAAATATTGTATTACACGGTATTCTAATACAGTAAAAAATACACGCACTACCTTTAGGTGGTTAATTGTACTTCCGTTTCCCAAAGCGAGTCGAAATTCAAGTACGTAAGAGTGTTGGAAATACATCCGGTACCATTGAGAGAGAAAAATACTGCCGGTGCCTTAACAAAATCTAAATTCTTTCCCATACTTTAAGGGAAGCATCAACGTTTTTACAAGTACCTAGAGTGTGAAAAACACTCCCGGTATCATTTAGAGTAGCCTTTATAGCAACAAAATTCTTGAACATGTATGAAAAATGTGGTCGAAATAGATCCACGTGTATAAGATTACAATAATGTATTATAAAATACAGAAATACATACTTTCCTCGTTTAGTGTAAAAGAAAATTTTTATAAATTATAATAGCCGAAATTTATATTGGGATTGGATTGGATAATATCTTCGATATTTTTTTTATTAAAATAGAACTGACTAGTTTTCGCTAGGTTTATGAATCAGCTCAAACTCTTTGCAGTATTTATGTGATTAAATCCTCAGCAAATTATTTATATTGATATTTATAATCATTGAAATCCACTGAGACAATAACGCAATAATATTTAATATTCTAAGTAATTTATATAAGGTTCTCTTAAATGAAAGAAATGTATTGAGCGGTTGACGTATACAAAACTAAAACTTTTTTACTTTTTCAGGTCACTAATGAGTCGCAAAAGGGAAAGTATTGGCCGGAGTTTTTAAAGATAATTAATTTATTAAGTTCTTTGAAACGGATGTCAGAATATGCGATTTGTAGAAGTTTCCAAACTAAGATGTTGGGCTGAGTTTGTAACAAGCAGCGCCTTGTCTCAATTACAACTTATAAATTAGTTGCCGTTTCCCCCACAACCGCCTTTGGCTATTGGCTGGAGATATGGAGCCCCCCGAGAGCAATTTAGATGTTCACTCTTTCTACCAGCTTCTTCGGAGGAAGTAAATACTACCTCGCCCAAGTAAAGTAGTTGGCGTCTCAACAAACTCTTCAATATCTCTAGCGTGTGGATTGTCAAATAAACTTAACCGAGTTCTGGAATTCGTGCTACATGTTCAACCACCAATTTATTATATGATTCATAACTTAATTAAACAGGAGTCAGACAAAATAATCTAAATTTATTTACACTTTTGAAGCCAAGTTACAATGGAAAGGTCATTAATTTCTTGGAAATTATATTGTACAATATATAAAAATGCGTTTCTTTGCCAAACACAATTACATACATATCATTAAAATGTATTTTCGACACATTGTTAGTTTTTAATTGTGTTGTATATGTCAATTTTAAACACTTTTTTCTACAAACAATGGATTGATTTCATGAATACAAAATGTTGGTGAAATTATGCTGCTTCGAATTATTTTTTTCTTAATACATAAATTCTTTGTTGCTCGTATTTCTTTAATTCGGTAAGAGTGTGATCTATTTTAATTAAACAAAAAGAGAGAAACTTTTATTCTTCAAAACACAGTCAACTTAAGTGTCACGTTCCTCCAAGAACATCATTCCCACTAGTTTTTTAATGGACATTTTTACTCTTACATGTTAGAACATGAAGTCTTGAGCACTAATTATCACCTGTTCAGAATTTTTTAAATTAATACTTATTGGCCTTTATTATAATTTCTGTAAAGTACATTACCTTGAATCAGTGCTTTACGATTGGGTCTACGGGTAGTGATGCATATGCGTTTGATCAATATATTCATAGTTTTATTATTAAATTTAACGAAATATTCAGGAAAAATTTACTACGTATATAACTAATATCTCCTAAAAATTTCCCTTTTATAATTATGGATAATATTTTGTAAAATTTGAATACTGTCAAAATAAATTTCGTGTTTTGAGTTCATATAAATGCAATGAAAGAGTAGTATAGATTTAAGAATATATTACACTAATGAGCTTGCATAGAAATTGGCAGAATAAAAATATATCAATATGTCACTGGATCCAGAAAGAAAAGAACATTGGCTGTTTCTTTATCACACAGAAAAATCGTCAAATATAATTATACTAATGAATCCGTGCAACGTATTTTCTGCGAGCCTAGCTCCGAAAATACGAGAAATGATAATATGCTTTGGTCAGGCTCAGCGAATGTGAACGCATAAACGTAGCAACATCTAATTAAGCGGTTGCTTTTGCTCAGTGCCGTGCGAAAGAAAAGTCGACCCAAAATTATTTCCAGAGAGAAATTTGTGCTCCTCGCCGCAAACATCACAAACAATAACAGAGCCGAGTGGCCCCAGAAATGGTCAGGCAAATATGGTTTCCTCGTTAATTAGTTCATTGATGCGACTTGTAGCCAAACCTTTGCTACGGGTGACGAGTCTCATGTTAATCACAGGTGGGAAATGGCTGACAGTGTTCTGGTACTGAGTTTCTGATATCAGAGACAGAGAAGAGCTTGAAATGTCTTCATCAAAAAAGAATGCGGTTACAAGTTTGAAGAAGGGATTTTGCACAACGCGTGGTCGCAAGACATAAATGTCTTCGACGGGAATATCGAAAAAAGTTGGCAAATTTCATATAAATGAGATTGTCAATGTTTCTCTCCAATGACATTATTAATACTTCCCATTTCAGCCACATACGTTATAAAAATCAGTTATTTTCTAAACAAATCTGGTTTTTACGCTTAATATTTACAGCGATGTATCCCAGGAACATATTTTGCTCAAATTTTATAGACACTGTTCCTGATTTTAGTATTCACTCATACACTTGTGTTACACACTTGCAGGTACGAAATTGTTTGGCCGGCACAATTTTTTTTTTAGGGCAACAGGCTACATGAGGGTGATCCACATTGGGCAACTCCCGTTTAATAGCATAGGAAGGGATTTAAAAGGGGGGATGTGGAAGGGTAGAGGAAGGTAGCCAAGGGTTAACTAGGGCCCCCGGGCTATGGTTTAAGGATTCTTCCCGGCATTCGCCTAAAGAAATGCAGGGAAAACCCTAGAAAAACCTGCATCAAGTAGGTCGGGAATTGGGTACTTGTCTCACGCCCTTCCGATAGCGGGAGAGGAGTTTCCTGTGGGGACGCAACATTGACTTCTCCGTGCCTCGACCAGTTTAGGAGGCAGCTGGCCGACTATTCCAATGGGAATAGCGAACAACTCTTACCGTATGCCCAAGGTCTGCGACCCCGGAACATACACCTCTCAAAACAGGCCGAGGTGCCTCGGCTTGTGGAACCTTAGTTCAAAAACGGAGAGGAAAAGGCATACCCAAAGGTAGCCCCTTCGTATCTCTCCTAAAAGGTTCTGCCTGCGAGAGAACATCCGTCACAAGCTACCTGCGAGAGAATTCTCTCCCAGGCTTCTTCAGAATCTTATTTTTTTAAAAAAAATGGGGGATAGAAAAACCCTAGAACCTACCTTTCCGCATCCCCCCTTTCAAATCCCTTCCCATGCTATTAAAGAGGAGTTGCCCAATGTGGATCACCCTCATGTAGCCTGTTGCCCTAAAAAAAATAATTAAAGTGCCTTATTCTAATTATTTAATTTTAATGGTAGTGACATATTTGCAACCGGGCAAACTACTCATTTGTAGATTAAATACATGTCCAGTGTTAATATTAATTTTCAAATAATTATCACAACGAAACACAGTTACTTCTCTAACGTCCAATTTTGAAAACAGTGTCAGTGAAACATATTGCTTATATTTTTTCTACTGTCCTCCTTCCTTATTTTCACTTCAGGGGAAGAGATTTTTACATAGTTAATTCATTATTTTTTTCAAGATTACGAACTGCCATAAACAATAATCATCAGCATAATGTTTTATAGGACAGCATCTTGCGAATAAAAAAATTTAAACTTATTTTTTAATAATATGGAATCTTAACTAGCAAAATTTCGATCCACAGACTCGTAAGATAAATAAGTGATTTTTGTCCGAAACAATTCTATCCAAAGTAATATCTCTCTCTATTAATACTGACAACTCCTCTGTCGTAATTTATTCGCTTCTTCAGCAATATTACAGTTTTTAATTTCATTCAGATGAGATATGTCGATTCCTGTGGTCTAAAATTCCTCATGATTCTTTTCTTCGGCAACATTGTTTAGCTTAATATTTCTATTTACAATATTAAAATAAATGTATGGCCAAAAAAGACAATACATCCTCACAACGTTTCCATCTCAAATCGGTGGACCTTATTTCTCAGACAGTTTAATTTATGTAGTTTCTATTTTCACATATTATTTTTCTATATAACGATTTTATTATGTATATATATATATTATATGTGTCGAATCAATTCATACTCCTGGTTAATTTAAATAAATACCCAGACCACGCCGATTACTCAGCTATTTTTTCTATATAACTATAGAAATTAACTCTTAGAATCTCAAAAGATATGTAACTTCGGACTAGCAAACCTACATGTAAATGTAGAATGAGCTATTTAAGCATAACATTTTAATAAAAATATAATGAAATCATGTATGAAAATATGCGTTTATTATATACCCAATTTTATTTATTTTTATACGCGTAGCTCATATGAATTTCGAAATAAAATCTAATAATCTACGTCAATAAAAAAGCAATATCACAATTTCAGGCTAACTATCAATAGCTGGTTAATTTGATCAGAAAAATTACATGAATCTCCACGCCTGCAGTTGATGTTCGTTATTTATAAAACGGTAAACCTGTTGCGTGGTGAATTCATATTTCTTGGAAGTTCATACAATGGAGCTTCCTCCTCCCAGTAGTGTAGAGCTTCTACTCTGTTGCTTAGGAATCTTCAACTTTTCCTCCACTTCACATTCAACTGCGTCATCTAATTTCACAGATCAGACTCAACTTTAACTGCCTCGCACAGAATGCACCTCACCTTCATTGCCTCTCTAACTTTGTATAGATAATTTTCAATTATATTCAGGCTTTCTTTGTATCTCATATTAAAACGCCGGAGAAGGGAGAAGGGAGAGTTGAGAAACTTTTGAGTCATAATTGATAACTTAACAATGAATATTTCGAATCCCTTGTTTCAAACTGGCTGCGTGGCGTTGCCCTGGTTGTCACAATTAAATTCAATGACATCCATACCTCCGATTCGACTCAAATCTCGTTTAATTTTCTTTATTTTTATAGAACCCCCCTCCACCCGCATCGCTAATGGTGCTCCTATCCTATGCAGTAAGGGGTTGAAATTGTACACAAACAAAATCAGTAGAATACTATAAATCTCATTGACCCCGAAAAAAGTTCATTTGACACAATTATCTGCCGTTTAACTTGTTCGAAAGTTTCCACCCCACCCTTAGGGGATAAACGGCAATTTAAATGTCATAATCAAACTCGGCGACATCCGCAACACCGGATTCGACTTCAATCTCGACGGTTCTCACAATATTTTCAAGTAACGCCTCACCACTCCCACTTCTAAGGGCGTTCCCCTCCCATGACGAAAGGGATTGAAATTACACCCAAAACCCTTGAGAGAAACACTATCAATCTCAAAGACCCAGAAAAATAGTTATCGGATAAAATTTCGGCCGTTTTATCAAGTGTCTTACCCCCACAGTTTCTGTTTCCGGTTAGAAAGGAACACGTGTAAGAAATTTAGCCAAATTTTCTTGACGATTTTGTAGATTTTTATGCGTAATATACATACACAACATTCTATTTTTTCCATTAGTTTTTATTAAATATAAAAAGTCCATAATTATAATGTTTATCATTGCAATTACTTTAATCATGGTCGCTTAGTACTGTGCTTGTAGTCGTACGATTTCAAATACTTATATTGTATTTTTAGATCTATAACAGTTCTTGAATTAGGTAAGAGAAAATTGACTATATTTAATAGTACAATATTAATAAAATTACACCTATATATCGGTAATTTTCTACAACTAAGCAACTTTATTTTAAGGAGTCATTCTTATTAAAAGATGCGTAAAATTTCTGAGCCTTGAGGAACAAAAATTTCAATTTTCTGGACGTACTTCCGCAAACATTTTATTCGATATCTGATGCCCTCTACAGAATCAAACTAACTGAATAAATTCAAATAGTGCGCAATGTGGTACAAACGAGTACATATTTTTGTAATTTTGCATACAAAAGTTCCAAATTGGCCTTAAAAGCCGATGCAAAGAGCACACCATCGTAAATCCTCCAGGCATTTCTAAATAATGGTTAGCTTTACGTAGTACGTGCCGAACCAGAGTTGGTCAAAAACAATATTATGTAGAGCACGTAAGGTAAAGGAGATGTCGCTTTTCCCAGGTGGGGGAACGTTGGATAAAAAGCGTGGTAAAAAGGGTCGCCAGTGTTTTTATTCATCTGGGACATGCTGAGAGGATATTATTGTTTTTGTACGTATGACAACTCATCGTAAAACAGGTGCAAAAGTTTATGTCGCCTACCTCATTCTAATAAAGAGTGGCAATGACAAGGTACACATCGAAATATGGGAACCTGCATTTTATGAAGACGCCTATCACAAGGAAATTAAAATGTATCGGCGTTATGTAAGAAACACCCGCAATTATTAATTAATTACATTTCGTATGACATAGGGTTCAATCATTTTTTAGTTGGTCTAAAACCGCGATTTTTCTTATTACCCCGAACATAGTTCTATTATTTTTTATTAAATTTAAGTAGATAAAGAAAAAGTAATAATTAGTTTGTTGCATAACCTTTCAATTTGTAAATTAAAACCATATTTTCAGAGAATTTAACTGGCATTTTGATAAGAATTCCGCCACAGAAGTGTAGCATCTGTCTTCCTTTTTGAAAAGTTAACTTAAGCTTCAAATAAACGTTGTATTAATAAGAAAGATAGGCAATTCAGACTAAATAAGTGATAATATAAATACCACACAACGTTTCTGGGATCCTTGTCCATTTTTTTTCAATCAAATGTAATATTTTTAATTTAAAACGTTGTATGTTCATAAATGTTTGTGAGACACACAAAAATGTTGCCTATTTTTAAATTTCTCAATTTAATGTAGATACCTAGAATTTTCATGAAATAATAGCAATTACTGGGAAAAGAGGACGGCTTCAAAAAAACGAATACACTCCAAAAATTAATAAGTATATTGTTAAAGTCTCGCAAGCGGAAACAACGTTTATAATTGAAAGTAATTACAAAGGAGTGTTTTTAATTTCACTTTTATTACAGTATGTTCAGACCATCCAGAGGTGTTATATTTTTAGCTATATTCCGTTTTATTTTCCCATTCTGAAGAATTTACAAAAAATTATTCATTAATATCCTGTCCAAAATAAAATACCAGAAATAAAGGGAGATCATTTTTTGATATTTTACTCCCACTTTTGGGGTGTTGTTATCTAACTTAGAATACATTTTATAAATAAAAATGGTTTTGAGTCGGAAAAGTATCGTGTTTATTAACAAAAAATATTAATAACTTTCAAGAAGTTCTTTAAAATTGACATTATTGAATTAAGTAATTGAAACACATTTTCGTAAACTTCAGTTAGAATGATTCTCGTATCCGTATTATGAAACTACACTCAAAGAAAATATTTTGATAAAATTACATTAAAATAAAAAATATTATTTTTTTACTTATCATTCAACCTGAAATTCACCGTACAGGGTTTCCTCCATGCATAAAATATAAATTATATTTTCAGAAACGAAGAAGTGAAAGTATAAAAACGTTTGTGGTAGATAAATACTGATTAGATAAAGAAGTAGCCAATTAGCAGACAAAATTAAATGATAAATTCGACACAACGTTTATACAATCCTTGTTGATTTCGTCAGGTGATTCAAAATCAAAAGATTCGCAAGAGCGACACACCACACCACACAAACCAATTGATAAACACATTTTTTTCAGTTCGTCACACGTTGTGTGGTATTTATTTTATCACTTAATTTTTGCTTCTTCTTTATCTAAAAGAAATATTAACGTTAAGCTAAAATATTAGTTCGGGCTCTCTCTCTCTCTCTCTCTCTCTCTCTATATATATATATATATATATATATATATATATATATATTGTAATGATTAGCCTTAAAAAAACCTTTTATTACTTAATATTAAAAAATAAACTTTATTACAAGAAAATAACAAAAAATAAAAAAGTACATTAAAAAAAATATTGTTGGGCGCCAGCAGATATACATTGGTCTGCATAAAATTAAAATTAGCTCCGGCTTGATTAAAATGTTCTCCTTCTCAACAGGGTAATGTGGGCGGTTCGGTGGCTATTCAAGAGCAGAGTCTATTTCCGCACTGTGTAAAAGAATTCTACTTTTGAATGTACTTTACATATATTGTGATGCTTACTTTACTTGTGGCGTCAACCGTGGATCACTGGACTTGTAGTAAGCAGCACACGATCTAATTCTTCGGCCTCCCCGCGATGGACGTCCCTCAAAACCTCTGCGTCTCCGTCTCCCTGCGTCTCCCTGTCTGCCTGCGTCTCTTCTTGCGTCTCTCCGTCTCCCCGTCTCCCTGCTTTTCCCTGCATCTCCGTCCCCGTCTGCCCATTTGCTTCACGGGTTCGGAGTATTTATTCAAACTCCGCCCCCCCCCCCAAATGATGCAAAAAAAGGGACGCGAAGCCGCGATTTCTTTTGGCCTTCTCAGGCAGAAACACGTGCGCGTTTAATGTATTCATACTCAGGCCTCCTCAGGCCCGCGGCCCTTAAGGTTGTTATTCACTACAATATATATATTGTAATGATCAACTGTAAGGCTTTAATTAAAAATAATTAATTAATTAAAAAAAATTATTCTTCAAAGACACAAATTATCAGCCTCGCTTTGCACATTTAATTTCCTCAAATTTACAAACCAAATTTTATATTATTTTTTTTATTTGTGGCTTTCTATGAAAATAAAACTTTATAATTTTCAACAATTACATCTAATTACTCTTTCTCTCAGAGTCTTTACTGGGCTTGATAGTAAGAACAATCAAATTTAATAAACTAATTAACAAATAAAAATTGAAATAAACGGAATATAAATACTAAACACAATAAAGAAAACGAAAACTATACAAGATAACTAAATCTGACTTATACCTTTAATCCTCGTTTACAGACTTTAAATAATTGTTTTGTACTCACGAATGTCTTTCTGGTATCAGATCTCATTCTTGGAGCTTGAGGGCACAACTCACTAAAAAGGCCGTTATTCGCTGATTCTACACATCATTTTTAATAAACACGGTCGTAGTTCTCGTTGTTATTCCACCTGGAATTTTGGGATCAGCCGCTCCCTCGGTCAGCCCTCGGACGTATGTCTCCTCGATGCCTTTATGCGAAATGTTATTTCGCATCTGTGTGGTGCAAACCTTTTTCTTCCACTTTGCGATTTTATATCATGAGTCTCTCAGTCAAGAACTATTTACTTGTGTTTTATAGAGTTTAATAGCTCTCGTAGTTGAACTTCCTGGACCACGCTATTTGTACTTTTTAGGTTAGCCTCCTCTCTCTCTAGAAACGTTCTCCGGACTGACTTCCGTACGAGCGCGCGGTTTCTAACAACTATTTCCGACAGAGAGCCGTGATTGTTGCTTTCAAGAAATGTTCCGCTAACAATACAAATATATAAAAACAATTAATGACCTCTAATTAGTATTACAATATTTATATATATATATATATATATATATATACAATTTAAAATTATAAAAAGGATCTCAGTCTCTCAAAGGTCTTTACTGGGTTTGATAACGGCAGAACATTTAACCATAATCAAAGAACATAAAATTTAGCTTTAAATTTAATAGAAATATTTATTCGTCTAGATATAGACGAAATTAATTACCGACGAACTTATTCTACAAGATTGACTTTAAATTTAGAGAGTTTATTTTATTAACACAAAAGAAAAGAACGATATCTGACTGTATCTTTTAATTCGGTTTACACATATGAATACCATGAAATTTCAACTTACGATTACTCAGGAAAATTTGGCTCGTTCGTACACACACACTTTATATACTGGACGTTTTAGACACTGATTCTAACACACACTGTTGGTTTGACGAAAGCTGGTTCTCCGTTCGTGAAGGACATATCACTTGCTCGTTTTTAAGACTACTCGACGCTGGATGCAGTATCCTGGTCTCCTACAATCGAAGACAGTGGTCTAGTTTTGTGATTAGACTAGATTAGACTTCAGCATACAAAATTTTTATCGATGAATATTTTGCTATTTCTCTCGCAGACTGCAACTTATATAACATTCTCCTCCCTTAAACGATGTCTGTCACAATCATTCTTCGGTGGTCGCAGAATAACTAACTAACAAATCCTCCAGTCTCGGTGCTCGCCGTACGACTCACTAACTCTCACTAACTCAACTCCTCCAGTCTCGGTGATCACAGAACCATCCTCTAACTCTCACTAACTTTTCTCAAAAGCTTATCTCTCCCTTATATACCCCTTGTCTTTTCCTTTGTCCATTGATCCAAAACTTCGTCGCAAATGCCCGCTGACAGTTTCTTCCATTATCCCGAGATTTATATTATGCAGCTGCAGTTCCTTAGTTAGCAAATGGCTATCTACTCTGTCTTGTTCAAAAGCCGACAATCGAGACAGGACCCTCAATTACTTTGGACTTGTCTTCTCACCCCCACTCGCACGTGCGCGGTTCCAAATTCTCCAGACCGCCCAAACTGCACCCTCAAGACCTAAATAAACACGCTACAAAAATTGCCCTTTCAACCGTCCAAACCATTAATCAGAAACAATGCCTGTTCCGAATTCTTAAGACCAGTCCTAAATAAACACATTACAACTTCCTCCGACAGCCCCGACCATTAATCAGAAACAATGCCTCAATTACGAGGCATTACAATATATATATAACAATATTTTTACAGAAATAATATTTTATATTGATAGTACGTCTCCCCATATGAATAAACATTCCCACAAGTCAAGCAACTGCTCAGGTAATCTAATTTTTATTCATATATTCGTATATATAAAATTAGAGCAAATATAACTAGTACTAGATTAAGCATGAATTTATTTGCATACAAAACTCCAATTAGCAATTTACTAAATAAATTATCTCTATATCGCAAGCAAATCTTTCATATTTGATGTGCAACTCCAATTACAAATTTAGTAACAATACAATGGGCAGAATTCAAATGTAATTGCTGCACAGAATGGATACTAAACGACGCGTTAGGCAAATGCATTGTGTTTGCTATCAATACGTCACAGCCAGTCTCCCCGCTAATTGCTGTTTAACCTGACAGAGTGAAATTTGTCAATATAATGCGGTGGAATGGTGTGGCAAACTAGTTACTCAACTGAATCTGCTCACGCTACTGGACTGTAGGTTATCTTGAATTGCTATCGCTGCCCTTGCGGTCGCTTAACAGGACATGCTAATTTCATCACGATTGTTTAACCGAAAGTAATTCAAATACCATGGGTTTAAGTTTTAGAATTTGAAGCCAAAAAGAGATAATCATTTAAATTTAACATTGCTTCATCAAAATAATAAATTGAAGGGAGAAAATCTGACACGACATATTATGTAATGGAATGAAGTAAGTAACTTACAAACTCGACTATTAAACATATGTTCAGGAAGGGGTAAGGGTAATAAAATTTAAAAATACCACAATAATACAGAGAAAATTACAATGTTGTAAACATCAATGCTGTATTTTAAAAGATGACTTTTGCAATTTTAAAATGAACAAACTATTTTGAGATGAGTTCGGAATGAAATTATCAAAGCACGAACCAAGCATTTACAACAATTAAGATCGTCACGAACTTGAAATTAATTTTTTTTTGTTGCAACTGACACTGAAAATTAAGAATATATCATGGTTAATACGTTAATAATTAATTATAAACAAAAATTACTAGCACATTATTATACAGAAACATGAATATAAGTGTAATATCTTTGTTTCAGTTAATTTGAAGTTCACGCGGATGAGGATTGTGGAAGAAACGTAGTGAAAAATAAATTTTTGTCAATTTAATAATATGCAAAAAAAAATTGTTTATAATTAATTATTAACGTACTTCATAACCATTGTATATTATTAAAATATAAATGGGCTACGATACGGCGGCACAACTGAAACAAAATTCGTTTTTGACAAGAAACATCTCCAGAGATGTACATAGTTAGGAGAGTCTGAAATATAGAATAGCACAAGGTTACAAATAATTATTCTAGAACAATAACCGATAAAGAGAAGTTCTGATATTTTTCAAATGTGATACTGAATAAAAATTATAACCTTTAGACTAGCAAGTGACATATGTGTCCCACTACGACTACCGTGTTTACCGGTTGGATTGTTCCTTACTGTAACTCGCAGTATCTTGTCAAAGTGATCATTATGTGAATACAGGACGAATATTTCTCGAGTTCGTCCACAGGTTGCAGTAATATGAGATGAGCGGTCATGGGAAAATAGTAATCCTGACTCTTACCAAAGGTAATACGAAACTCTGGTTTCCAAGTGTCCATTTGTTAAATACTATCCCATGTTACTGCATAGAATTTTCGTTGATCACGAGGAAGCAGATTTCAATGTGGTCATTAGAAAAATAAATATCCGGAAAACAGATAAAATAAAGTGCTAAATTAAATGCCACACAACGTTTCTGCAATCATTGTTGATTTTGTCAGCAAGAGCTGTAACAACCACACACCGAACACAAAATTCTTTTGCAGTACCTCATTTGAAAAAACTCTGGACTTCTCTTTAAAGACTATTATTCTTAGAGTTCATCACTTGGTTTTTCAGATGTGTCGTTCTTACGGCTACTGCGTTTTTTTAATCACCTGATGAAAGCAACAAGGATTTCAGAAAATTTGTGTGGTATATATTTATCACTTAATTTTGTCTGCTTTTTTGATTATTTATTTATCTAAGAAGTATATATATATATATATATATATATATATATATAAACGTAGTATAATTTTTAATATAGGCAAGCTTGATATAGGAAAAAATTATATTACTTATAAACCAACTGTAGTGAAATAAATATATATCGTTGTTTATTGAAGTAAATCTGTATGCGTTTACTTACTTTTCTTTATTCTTCACAAGTCATCCGCATAACTATATGATTGTTATACCTTTATTAGAAAAATATTTTATTCTCACGATATCACAAAACTCACAAAGATAAAAACAATTGCGTAAAACTCTAATCTCAAATATGTCACCATAACCCTAAGAGTGATTTGTAAATATAGGCATAGAGCCTGCATTTGGGTTTTAGCGTTCCTCCTTCCGACGATAACAAGAGACTAAGCTGAAGAAGTAAGTAGTTCCAGGATCTGCAAATAGAATCATTTAATAACTACTATCAAGATATATACATATTTTGAAACAATAAAATTCTAAAACGTTTTCTTGATATCTCGTGTGTTTGTCTTTATGCAAAACTTAAGTTATATTTGTCGAAAATTACGTCTATAATTCCACTGAATAACGTGATACTGTGCAGGCATCTCAAGATTTCACTAAGTGTGCGACTTTTAAATTCATAACTTCGGTATAAAATAATAGAAAATTTAATAAATGTGAATTTAGGAGCACATTTTCTAAATCGCCAATTTTGGTTATAGAAAATTCACAATTCTTTTATAAATCGAAAAACCCTTATCACTCTAGTTCCTAGCCAGTAGAAACTGCGATTCAAAATATTTTGCAAACACAATTGAATTTTTTTTTCAATTTTATTCAAGGAAGATCCACAGAAATTTCGCTTCTCAATACTCTGGAATTTAAGAAATTATAAGTTCAAATTATTTCACAAAAATATGTAGATTTAGGATTATTATTACTCATTCCATTAACCCTCGTTCATGGAAATAGTATACGTCAATATAAGATTAAAAGAAAATAATAAATTATTACAATTACAAAGTTTAAGAAACAAACCTTGTACTTTAGAACAAATGTATATATAATTTAAAGCAACGTTAGAGGTACTAATAAAACAGTAATTTAAGAGATGATAACTATTTTAATTACAAATATTCATTCTGCGAAATTTCCAACGTAAATCATTCCCGTCGAATATGAAAACGAAAATAAGCCGGCGGTTACATTTTGCTAGGTTATACTCGTAAAATAATTGCATAACTTGATAGGATACCATCAAACTATTTTATTATTGAGGATGCAATCAGTCCTTCCTATCTACGAACTCTTTCAACGAGTAATATGCTCCATTAATTAACACTGATTTAAAACTCTTTATAAATAAATTCTGTGTCCGGTTTATCCCGGAATAACGAATGCTTCATTCAAAAGGCTTAGGCGATGTTTTTCAATGCGGAGTGGAGAGCGATTGACAGTGTTGTATAAATTGATTTGCTCCGTTTAGGGCATACAAATTAATATTTCTGCAGACAAGCTTTAAAATTTCTAGACTATACGTATTAATGTGTTCTTGGTTGTTTCTGATAACGAAAAATTAAGAATACTAAATTTATATAATACGTACAGTATAATACACGATATCTATTTACATCCATCAATTTCCGTGTACAATATACTTTTTATAATATGTTCTGCTTTTCGAGATTCTCCCTGAACAAAAGTCATACTAACAGTAATTGTGAACAATAATTCCATGTGAATATGTGATAAATTCACTTTAGTTAACGAAATATACGGTTGCTAAAAAACGACCTACTTTCAAGAAATTTAATCTTTAATTCACGTTAATTCTCAAAACCCATCACCTCGAGTCCATTCACGTGACAAAATTCAAGAAACGGAAGTGAACCCATTCATGTTCTTCAATAACATGGACACTTTTATCCCCCATATTCGTTGCTGTGTAAATTCGAAATCAGACCTGTTCAATTAATATGTTAAGAGTTTGCCGATGTCCGAAAAGGTTCGAAATTACTTCTTTTTTTTTAGGGCAACAGGCTACATGAGGGTGATCCACATTGGGCAACTCCCCTTTAATAGCATAGGAAGGGATTTTAAAGGGGGGATGCGGAAGGGTAGAGGAAGGTAGCCAAGGGTTAACTAGGGTCCCCGGGCTATATTTTAAGGATCCTACCTGGCATTCGCCTAAACAAAAGCAGGGAAAACCATAGAAAAACCTGCATCAGGTAGGTCGGGCATTGGGTACTTGTCCCACGCCCTTACGATAGCGGGACAAGAGTTTGCTGTGGGAACGCGGTATTCCCTTCTCCGTGCCTCGACCAGTTTAGGAGGCAGCTGGCCGACTATTCCAATAGGAATAGGAGACTACTCTTACCGTATGTCCAAGGTCTGTGACCCCTGAACATACACCTCTCAAATCAGGCCGAGGTGCCTGGGCTTGTGGGAACCTTAGTTCAAAACTGGAGAGGAAAAGACATACCCAAAGGTAGCCCCTTCGTATCTCTCCTGTAAGGTTCATCCTGCGAGAGAAAATCCCTCGCAGGTTACCTGCCAGAAAATCCTCTCGCAGGCTTTCTATTCGGTCATATTTTTTTTTTTAGGGCAACAGGATACATGAGGGTAATCCACTTTGGGCAACTCCCCTTTAATAGCATAGGAAGGGATTTGAAAGGGGGGAAGCGGAAGGGTAGAGTAAGGTAGCCAAGGGTTACTAGGGCCCCCGGGCTATATTTGAAGGATCCTACCCGACATTCGCCTAAATAAATGCAGGGAAAACCTTAGAAAAACCTGCATCGGGTAGGTCGGGCATTGGGTACTTGTCCCACGCCCTTCCGATAGCGGGAGAGGAGTTTGCTGTGGGGACGCAGCATCCCTTCTCCGTGCCTCGACCAGTTTAGGAGGCAGCTGGCCGACTATTCCAATGGGAATAGCGAACAACTCTTACCGTATGCCCAAGCTCTGTGACCCCGGAACATACACCTCTCAAAAACAGGCCGAGGTGCCTCGGCTTGTGGGAACCTTAGTTCAGAAACGGAGAGAGAGGAGGAGGCATACCCAAAGGTAGCTTCTTTGTACCCTATATATAAGGGGGGATCTGTTCAAACTGAATGTAAACGACAAGCCTGCGAGAGGATTCTCTCTCAGGTATCCTGCGAGGGATTTTCTCTCGCAGGCAGAACCTTTTAGGAGAGATACGAAGGGGCTGCCTTCGGGTATGCCTTTTCCTCTCCGTTTTTGAACTAAGGTTCCCACAAGCCGAGGCACCTCGGCCTGTTTTGAGAGGTGTATGTTCCGGGGTCGCAGACCTTGGGCATACGGTAAGAGTTGTTCGCTATTCCCATTGGAATAGTCGGCCAGCTGCCTCCTAAACTGGTCGAGGCACGGAGAAGGGAATGCTGCGTCCCGACAGCAAACTCCTCTCCCGCTATCGGAAGGGCGTGGGACAAGTACCCAATGCCCGATCTACCCGATGCAGGTTTTTCTAAGGTTTTCCCTGCATTTCTTTAGGCGAATGCCGGGTAGGATCCTTAAAATATAGCCCGGGGGCCCTAGTTAACCTTTGGCTACCTTCCTCTACCCTTCCGCATCCCCCCTTTCAAATCCCTTCCTAAGCTATTAAAGGGGAGTTGCCCAATGTGGATCACCCTCATGTAGCCTGTTGCCCTAAAAAAAAACTGAATGTAATATACGAAAAAAAGAAAAGAAAAAAAAGCGCCTGCGGGAGAATTCTCTCGCAGGTAATCAGGGAGGGATATTCGAACCTTTTAGGAGAGATACGAAGGGGCTACCTTTGGGGATGCCTTTTTCTCTCCGTTTTTGAACTAAGGTTCCCACAAGCCGAGGCACCTCGGCCTGTTTTGAGAGGTGTATGTTCCGGGGTCGCAGACCTTGGGCATACGGTAAGAGTTGTTCGCTATTCCCATTGGAATAGTCGGCCAGCTGCCTCCTAAACTGGTCGAGGCACGGAGAAGGGAATGCTGCGTCCCGACAGCAAACTCCTCTCCCGCTATCGGAAGGGCGTGGGACATGTACCCAATGCCCGACCTACCTGATGCAGGTTTTTCTAGGGTTTGCCCTGCATTTCTTTAGGCGAATGCCGGGTAGGATCCTTAACATATAGCCCGGGGGCCCTAGTTATCAGTTGGATACCTTCCTCTACCCTTGCACATTCTTCTTTCAAATCCTTTCCTATTCTATTAAAGGGGAGTTGGCACCATGTGGATTACCCTCATGTAGCCTTTTTTCTAAAAAAAATGTAATATACAAATGTTTTAGTTATTATAACATTAAGTGGATTCTTATGTGCATAGCACGGAAAGTAAGCTTCGAAATATAACTACCACAATATTAGAAAATATTGTTCTAAATTGCTAAATGGTGATAACATTATTTAATTAGAGTAATTAATGATTTACATAAATATGTATACAGTTGTGCACATAGTTGTTGTGTTTTGTGGTGCGTCGACTTATCCTAATTTCTCGGAAGACGACTAATTGAATAAATAAGTAAAACAAGTCAGTGAAAGAAATACTTCTCCTAATCACTTGGAAAACCCATCCTGGATATTATTTCAGGAGCGATCTGTGATGATGCAGGTAGTCAGGGAGGAATAAATGTAATTGAATTCGCCAAAGCCATTGATATAGTGCCTCACTTTGGATAAATTAAATAAAACGAGAGTATTGCGCCGGGTAGAGGAATGTTGAAACTAAAACAGGCATCCAGGCATTGCACAATTGGGAAAGTCTCAAGGCAAAGTAAATGAGCTATTACGGTATCTAAAATTTATAAAATATTCACCGCGTATCACCAACAGAAGGATTAGAAGGGAAGTAGGAAAACTTTGTAAAATGATCGAATTTTTAATCCATTTGTAATTATAAAACAATTGAAGTCTTTTGGGTTTATGGTGCGCCTTTAGTTATCGATTTGTTACAAAATATTTTTATAACTGTTGTCTAAATTACTGCCTGGAAGCATGGTAATGTGGCTTGCCGGGGTCGAGCAGCAGAGACAAGACAATGGCGGGGTGGATTGGAAAATCCGCAAGTCCCGAAACCGAGGTCAGGGTCGGCCAAGGAAGGGGTAGACGACCGGGAGGGTATGGCCCTAAAATAGATGGAAGTGGGTCACGTGTGCACAAGGACCAACCAGGAGAGAGGGATTTTGAGGAGGCAGAGAGAGAAGTCTGCGAACACAAGGAGATGAATTTGGACCGTCGGTGAGAGTGGTCAGGGAGAGTTGATCCTGAAAGATTTTGGTTTTGCACGTGGGTCTCCGGTCGTTTTCTGCGAATGCTGATGAGAGAGAGAGTCGCCAACGGGAGTCGACCCTGTCCGAGCTGCAGACCTGGTAAGTCGCATTCCATGCTTCCAGGTATCGCGTCGGTTTGCCACGAGGAGAACCACGGTTAATCTTGAGAAAGGGAGGGGGTTACATGCATCCCTGGCAGGCTGGAGAGCTTTTCGTTTTATATAAATTCTCATAAAATGAATTCTTGTTTTTATTAACTAAATATTGTATTTCCCTTTCCTGCAAGAACAATTCTTGCCGGTGGCGCCCAACAAACAGCATATCATTAGTTAATCTGACATTAAGCTCACCACAGGTTTTTACATCAAACAAATATTATTATACAGATTTTTCAGGTATTCCATTGTCTGGGTAAGGGAGAAGAAAGGTGAGCTAAATGAAGACAGAAAAGTGAAAAGGAAAGAAAAAAAACAGAAATAGAGAGGCAGTGTATAAGAAACAAGTTAAGTTAAAGTGAGGACTTGAAGGATCATCTAGAAGTTCGGAAAATTTATTATCAGTAAATCTCTACATCATTTACTGAACTTCCCTCTTTCTAGTTTTCTTTTCATTGCTTTTTCACTTTTATGTCTTCTGTATTTTCTGTCTTACCATAGTCAACAACTGTCAAATACAGGTCAAACAAATAGTATCGAAATTAATTCTAATTGACTGTTAATGTTATAACAATTTTCTTTGATATTACATTTTTAAGAAATGAAACTTTCATCGATAATAGTTTAACTTGAAACAAGAAGCTGTATCCGACGTACCTTAAACCATGCAGCTTTAGTAATAGTCAGTTGGTTGAAAGTTAAATAATTATGAACTATATAAATTTTCAAATTGGAGACTACATAATTTTTAGATGTTTCAGTGTTTTTGTGAGAAAACATCTTCAAAATAAGAAAAAAAAGCAAACAGGTGAATGTAAGAGCTGTTGAAAAAGTACATTTCTCGTTAGACTCCTTGTCAGGACGACTACTATTTTTAATTTCTTGTTTGAAGGTGTCAGGTTGAATATTATCTCGGTGAAACTGTTAGTGATTCATCTCTGTCAAGTTATTTCTCGTCAGCCTGTGGTGAAAAATGGCTGAGTGGCTGCCAGCTGCAAATTCAGATCTATATGAAAATCTCTGATCTTCAGTTTTATTAGTTAAATCTTCAGGTTGAAACGTGTCCCTATACATGAAAACCTTTATCTGAAATAATCCCGTGACAGAATTCTTTCGCAACGTGACAATTCTGGCGACGATCCATAATGAATGCAGAAATTCAGGCCATATGCAAGTAAATTACTCTTCCCGAATTGTGATACATCAGAATCTCAGGAGAACCACAGTAAAGGAAAATCATGACGCTACCAAAAATTAAACGTTCTATACAATCCGCACAGCTTCTGTTACTGTTCTTATATGTGCATACTTATAAATTCCATCGCAGTCCTAATTAAACTTGCACATCAGACAGAAATGACCAACAAATTTTTCATCCCATTTTAATATACGGCGCGAACAGAGTTCATTCCTATTCGCTGCTGAAATATTGCGCCTCGAAACATCCGAATGGCATCTGTCGCCCGGGTGATAAATTTTACATTCAAACTGCTTTATCAACATTACTCATCTGCTGTGAAAGGCTGTGTCCATCAAATTTCTCTCTCGGACAGCATTACGCGAAATGAGCTATATTTCACGAAAAAAAAGTTTATGTACAAACGTCATACAAGAATTAATTGTTGTCCAGAAAGCGGCATATCCGCATGCAACACCTGTGCAATTTTATTGAGCACACAACGTTCGTATTTGCATATTACATTTGCATAGAAGAGTTAAATTTTATCCAAAGTTATTAATAATGATTTTTTAAGGTTTCTGTTAGTCAATAAAAGGGATTTTGCATTTTCTGTAAAAATGGACGGGTCATTTAGGAATTAAATGCTACAAGAAATGCAAAATGGGATAAGATAAACGCTTCAAAGGATAAAAATGAGTTCTAAGTTGCACTTCAGACATTAATTTAATCGATCTTATTATGTGCAATTAGGTTCATCTACCCTTCCGCATCCCCACTTTCAAATCCCTTCCTATGCTATTAAAGGGGAGTTGCCCAATGTGGATTACCCTCGTGTAGCCTGTTGCCCTAAAAAAGAATAAAAATAAAACCTCTCCGATGTTCTCTCGCAGGAGAGATACGAAGGGGCTACCTTTGGGTATGCCTTTTCCTCTCCGTTTTTGAACTAAGGTTCCCACAAGCCGAGGCACCTCGGCCTGTTCTGAGAGGTGTATGTTCCGGATTCACAGACCTTGGGCATACGGTAAGCGTTGTCCACTATTTCCATTGGAATAGACGGTTAGCTGCCTCCTAAACTGGTTGAGGCAAGGAAAAGGTAATGCTGCGTCCCCACAGCAAACTCCTCTCCCGCTATCGGAAGGGCGTGGGACAAGTACCCAATGCCCGACCTACCTAATGTAGGGTTTTCCCTGCATTTCTTTAGGCTAATGCCGGGTAGGATCCTTAAACCATAGCCCGGGGGCCCTAGTAACCCTTGGCTACCTTCCTCTACCCTTCCGTATCCCTCCTTTTCAAATCCCTTCCTATGCTTTTAAAGGGGAGTTGCCCAACGTGGATTACCCTCATGTAGCCTGTTGCCCTAAAAAAAGTAATAGTAATTAAAGCGTGAATTGTTTGACTTCCTTAACTGCATGAGATAAATAGAATTGCCAGGAAAAAATATAAGTATTCTGTTCAAAATGAGTCAACCAGAATTTCTCAACCATTTATAATTGAGAAATGAATTCACCGTTGAAATTATTTCCTTAAACATTAGCACTGAGAACATAAATTTTAATTAACAATGTTATAAATATATTTTTTATTCGTTCCTATTATATTTCTGAAATATATAAACGCTGAAATCCTTAATTAAATCTTATATTTTTTATAATTATGATTACAAACCGATGCAATTAAATTATTACTACTTTTAATTAAGTTGATTTCAGTTTCTTACTGATCGTCTGGTACATGGCAGAAAATATTGTTCCGGCAAATGAATATTTTTAATTCTTTGATACGTACATCGTACCAAAATTCATAATTTCAAGAAAATGTCTGTTTTTATCAAAAAATAAATATATGACGTGTGAAAAGTAGACGCAATATTTCACATCCGGCCGGACACGTAACGCTATATTGATGTGACAACTTGATGGTCACTAGTGTGGAAGCGACAATCCAATCTCGTCGAATCTCATAAATTCAATGTTGGTATATATATATATATATATATATATATATATATATATATGTTTGATTGATTTGTCGTTTTATATTATTTTCACATGTAAACCTCCTCACACTTCTTACTTCCACACTGTCTTTTCCGTGACTGAAGGCCATATTTGTACCTAGTTTGATTGAAAGTGTTGTTCCATGGTTTTCAGAGCTTATGTGGGACATTAATTTCTTTTATATATAGATCCACTCAAATCAATTGATATAAGGATGGTATGCCAAAAATATTTTTCTTTATATTTTAATATTTTTTTTAATATTTGCAAGAATATTTTCATTCCTACTGAGTTAACTGTTTGTTGTTCAATTTAAAAAACCAGAAGGAGTTTAAAAGTGTAGGCGAAACATGTTCCGTTAACGTGCTGCCTCCTAAACTGGTCGGAGAAGGGAATGCTGCGTCCCCACAGCAAACTCCTCTCCCGCTATCGGAAGGGCGTGGGACAAGTACCCAATGCCCGACCTACATGATGCAGGTTTTTCTAGGGTTTTTACTGCATTTATTTAGGCGAATGCCGGGGGCCCTAGTTAACCCTTGGCTACCTTCCTCTACCCTTCCACATCCCCCCTTTCAAATTCCAACCTATGCTATTAAAGGGGAGTTGCCCAACGTGGATTACCCTCATGTAGCCTGTTGCCCTAAAAAAAAGACTCGTTTTATTTTGCACTTATTTAAATAAATAAGCGATGAAATTAAACTGAAAATAACCAGAAAAAGAGTTAATAGGTTGTAACATAGTAACAGCAGTTTGTGTTAACAAGTTTATTTAGTATTATAGTGACGGATAATTCTATGTGTAATCTATATATAAGGTTGAAATGACATGTGATTGCTACATACGTGATTTTAAATGAAAATTACAAGTTTAAAAGTTAAAATGAGAATATAATAAGTCTGTGTAAAATATTATAATTACGATGAAATAGCCAAATACAGACAGTACTAACTGATATTAATGCCATACAACGTTTCTGGGATCCTGGTGGCTTTTGGAAAAATCACGAGTCACATCTGGTATAATTAACAGAAATATAATCGGTATGTAATAAATAGTACTGGGTCTGCTTTAAATTAAATGACAAATAAATATATACCAGTGAGTTAGAACATTTGTAACTAACGTAAAATGTTATACAAACAGTGTTCTATTCAACAATGTTTCATGAATTTTATTGTGGCATGAAGACAAGTAAAAACATACTCCTAAGCAAAAGTAATAAGATCAAGTATTATTTATTTATATTTATTTATAACATTTTATTCGATTAAATTGTACCTGCAATGAGTCACTATTGTTCATAAAAACTTGACAATTGCGTTCTGTAAACATTCAACGACCTCGTAGACAAAATAAAACACTATACCAATTTCGAACAAAGTATTTGTTTGCGATGGTGACAAATTTTATCATTTATCTACCAGTGTTTATTAGTGATCGTTACCTCATCTGGAAATTCACTGAAGATTCTCGTAATGTTCGTACCACGTAGTTTATTTCAGTTGCACCGTTTTTTATTCTCACAATTTTTTCCAAAGAATTATTGTATGCTGAAAATTAGAAACCCCTTAAAAATTACGCATGTAAACGTTTTCAGAAATTTATTGTGGACCGGATTATATAAAAAAACATGATACAAAATTTTTCGACATAATTTCGTAGTAATAAAATATTTTAACAGGTCTGTCAATGAGTTCGAAGTTTCACAACAAGGAATGTGAACCCGATATGTAATTTTCAAGTTACTGAATTACAAGAATGGAGACTCCACGTGACGTGTTGGGAAAGATATGCGTACATAGCTGCAATTTGAAGCCACTACTTTTTTTACACAATTGGCGGTCGTGTTTAATTTATCCTCGTGCATAATCTGGCGGACTTTGCCTGGAACAGATCTGGGTGAAGACTTGATGGATATTTTCATTTCTCTTTAAAGCGGAGCGGTTGTTTTCCTGATTGGAAATCTGTTTTCGTAGAAGATATTTGTAAAAACTGGGACAGGCACGGCTGCTTTCTGGAAAGGATCAGATGCACGCAGATTATGTAGGCAGATAAAATTATAACTTAATTTGAAAGAAATCTTACCTTGTCAAATAAAATTGAAGAATCTAGATTACCCTTTTTCATATCACCGTTTCCAGAAAGTAGAGACAATAATAATTAACTATGCAATTTCTCTATTTGAAGTTGCGTATAAACACCAGATTTTTAATCGCAGCTAGAAAAATTAAATAGTGAAGGATGACGTTCAATATAGAGGCCGCCTTCGTCGTCAGGTGAACCCAGTACATCTGACGTTAACAGCTTAGATGGGCAAGGTGAGGATAATATCGTATGGAACGTCCATTGCGTGTTATTATAGGGCCCATCCTCTCTATCCAGTGGATGAAAAGTGGCAGATGGTAAGTGATGGCTACTGCAAGATTTCTTGTTCGAAATTTGATGCTTTGTGAAATCTATGTTGTCCTACAGGATCTTCCCTACCAAGTGTAGGTACTCGCCGAGATACCAAAAGCAGGGCAAGCGTGAACAATCTGCAACTAACGAAATTTAAATATCAAGTATTTGTTTGTCTAGTGTTAACGAGAAAATAATTGCGCCAACTAACTTTCCAATGCGAATAAAAGACATCTCACCTCGCAATCGTGCAAACAATGTAGTTAGAATTAATTGTTCTAGAGGAATCTTATTGTTGAGTTGAAGAGATCCGAGTGGCGTACCAGAGTTGCGCTGTTATTGAATTCAAGGTGTATCAGGTTTACTCTTTCAGAGACGTGGTTTCGATCCGAAGTGCTGAAAATTCGCAGTAATAAGTAGTTTGTTTCTTCTTGCCTAAAAACGTAGGACATGAGTCAGGCCTAAATATAAATTCGAATTTGAAAGGGCAGTACCCGAATTATTAAATGTTTATGGTACATACATGCTGTGGTGGTATTTTTGTTAAAACTATTGAATTATATATAAAAACTAATTTATAACCAGAATAATTTAAATTGCTTTTCCAATTTCTCAATAAATAAATTAATATATTTTTAATACTTAATTATTTTCAATTACAATTTTATTTAAAGTGCGAGCCACCGTTTTGATGAAAATAATTGAGGTTTTCGAATAACTAAAAAAAAAAATTGAACCCCTATTCACGATAAATTAAACGAAAAGGTAACTGAGGGATTTAGTAACTTAGCTGGGCATCATTGGGGAATGTTTTCCGGTTCCTTCAAAAATGTTCTGCCTCTACGGACTTCCTGTCCCGAGGTCAGATTTCCTTCTTGCAGCTGTCTTTCCAGGGGAAGAGCTAGAGACAATCTTTTTCACCTGTTTCTCTCGGTTTTGCGATGAGCTACCATACGTGCAAAAACAATACCAACATCTGCACAAAAAAGTCTCACGAACCTCTTTTTCTGGCTTCATATACTATATCCCGCACCTTGAAAACGTCCCTTCTTTTACCCCACGTGTTCCAGACTAGTTGTTTTGAGCACGAATGGGCTTCCCAACGCCGTCACGGCTTTTATTACTAAAGAAAATAATTATTTGGAATGTCTGGAGGACATATGATGGTGGGCACTTTGCATCTGCTTTTAAGAGTAATTTGGAAAAAGTTGTCGACGAAATTATAAATGTGGTACTCGTTTACACAACGATGCGACATAATATTTTTCACCAATCATCTAATTTAGTATTGATATTGATATTGATATTGAATAAAAGCAACAGACAAACCAGAAGTTCAAGGGAATAGAAAACATAATCACGAACTTAGAGAGACAGTAAAACCAGTTTCGTATATTGCTATTTACTCTAATTCTACTTACGCTAAAGCAATATTAATTGGTGTAATACAGACTTGAAGCTCTCTATAGAAATTCTCGTAGATGCGTCGTAGTCAGCTTTCGCTTTCATATAAATGAATGTCATTTCCCGGTAACGGATCACTTTGTATCTTTCGCAAGACCCTACTGCCATAGTTGGCGCTTAATTGAATTGCATCTGAGATTCAAATTCGTGTATAGATTTCGAACAAAATATTCATAGTATCAATAATGGTGAAGAAAAAAATTAGGTTGAAATTTTCTTTACCACACGAATCACGCTATATATTACTATATTAATGTTAAAGATAAAACCAATTCTGTATCGTATCGATCACATATTCATACATTTTTGTTCTTAACGACTGATAATATGACATCGTAAAATATCGAAATGTCATTTCTTATTCTTCTTATTATCTTTGTAAACAGTAGCCTACACATTATAAAATTTCTATTTTGCGTTGAATGAATGTATATTTTGACAGTGCGTGCTTTTATACATTTCTCTAGCACTAAACGAACGGTAACAGATTGTATTACTGATCCAAACCTCTCGAACACGTGATAATATTTATATTATGCACGACTATTATTATGCACCTCTTATTTAAATTCAGTTTTCTGAATTTTTAGTAATAATATACTGTCTAAAATATATGTTAATAGATTACCAAATTGTGTCTACCGATGTTAAAATAATAAAGTAGGCTATTAATGTTTTTACTTTCACTTTCGATAAGTATCGAAAAGAAAAATATGGAATTTCCCTAAACTAAATGAATGTGAATCGCAAATTTTATTTCATTGAAATGATTAAAAAAAAAATTCAATTCTTAGATTCTTATCGGTTTGAAGCAGGAACGATAAAATTTTTGTTATTTATGAGAATATTTGGGAATGTTCTTTAATAAACAATTGCCCTGCGTGTGAAAACTATCCAAATGTTTCTATTTTCTTAAGTATTTTGTTAGTTTTATTTTGAAGAAATATTTTTATTAATTGTTGTTCTTATTTTCTGAATTGTAAAAGTCTCGCACTGCGTGTATTCTAGAATATTTCTTCAGTCTAAAAATATACTGTTGTGTAATAAAACTTACTCCCATCGTTCTAGCGAAATTTTCGTTAAATAATGACTATGAAATTTGTATTCGCCTCTATATTTAATATATACTCATATAAAGAAAAACAACTATTTAGAATTTATTTGTTCAACAAATTGCATTTCATAATGGAGTATGGACGGATATCATAACCGTTAGTGGTTATGTGTCTCTATTACAGTAATCATAAAAAGCATTTTATTACAAGATGTCTGAAACAAAATTCAATCGAAATCATTTATTTTTCACAGTACGTATTACTGTTATTATTTTGCAGAATAGAAAGAAGGTAGATCATATTAAAGCGTTGTTGTTATTTAAAAAATGTTACATTTTCAAGAACTAATGTGTCTTTGTTTAAGTTGATTTACATTAACGGAATCGGATAAAAAATCCCCAGGACAATCGCTTAGTACGCCATCATAATCTATTGATTCAGTATCATAGGTATTATTGAAGATCTTCGATTCAAAGCATTTCTTTTGTTCATGCATGATTTATATTTTAATGGCAGCTTTTATTGTGACCTTTTTGGTGATTTTTTGAAATAAGTTTCGAATGCTTAATTTTATTAAGGCGCTACTAGATAGTAATAGTATATGGATGGGATATATATTGTAATGCCAATTAATTAATCAATTAATTGTTTTGAAATAAATTTGAATTGTTTAGCGAAAAGTTTGTATTATAGCGAGAGCGATCCGAGCTACAATGAGTGGTGAGCTCTGTTCCTATTATTGAGAGCGTGGAAAGGGAAACGCGCGCTAAGGCATAGTCAGTTGGTCGTTGTGGTCTGGATTGTACAGAGGTCAGACATCCTCGAGCATAGTATAATAAAATTGGTGAATCCATTGAAGAATAGAAGCGGCCGACGGTGAAAACGTTGCAGAGAACGGTCTTTATAAAATTGAGCATAGTAAAACATTCACCGAGATATTGCAACGTGAATATTGTAAAGTAATACAAGTTTCGTCAAAATAGAACTTTTTACAATCTTCGTGGAGGAATTGTTGCGGTACATTGGTAAATTATTGTGGAGCGGAGCAATCAACGGAATACAGCCAATCTTGCCAAATTTTAAAGTGAAGTGCAGAATCAGTGAAAACCAAGGCCTGATATTAAATAATTAAAAAGTGTAAAAGTGTCCAAACAAGGTAAAATTGATTGTTCTGGTACCAGACCGACGGTCCGTAAGTTACATAATTTTGAATAATATTGTAAACAGAAATTAAAGGATAAAGTCAAATTTCGTTCTCAATGAAAATTAATTTCTTTGCTTTTTAATGTATTTCATTCTATCGATATGTTGTTTAGGTAAATTGTGAACTGTTTTGTTAATAATATTTTAAATCAATTTTTTTTTGTGTTCATTATCTAACCCAGTAAAGGCCCTGAGAGGACAGATCTCAAATTTTCTTTGTAATTATCTTTTATTGTCACAAAATAAAATAAATATTTTTGTTTGTTAATTGTTTAAACATTTCATTTAATTAACGCCTCCATTTGATTATTACATAAATGGTGCTTCAACGTCAAATTATTTTAAAATAATTAAAGCTCATCTGTTGATTATTACAATATATATATATATATATATATGTATATATATATATATAATCACAAATCTTGTGTTATAAGGTTTTTAATATAAGAAAAAAGGTTGAAAACTATTTGTTTTTTTTCTTGCAACTCCTAAACAACAATTAGTACGAGAAGTAGATTAAAGCCATAATATAATCTTTAAGTGACGGTGTTAAATAGTAATTTATTTGACAAAATAGACAGTTAGAAACGCTATTAATTGAAAAACAATCGGCGGGATACTATTAAAATTGCCAAATTTTATAAAAACAAACGGTGTTCTCCTATTCGCTAACTGATAATGTGTAACAACAAACATGAAAGCAGGTTTCCATAAGACTTAGCATACACAAAACACACATGCAGAAATTGGAAATATCCTAATTTTAATTGGCAGCATAGGCATCAGATAATTGTTCCAGATCTCTGTTTAAATAATTTCCAGCACTTTTTTCGGAAAGAAGTATCACAGTACGGCAATTAAACGAACCCATTCCCATTTAATCAAACAACTCTATTTCACAGTTGACGTGTATTTTATCCGATATTAGGCCACCTCTTCCATAATCAAAGGAAGGTCATCATCTCCACACAACATGTGATCTTCGAATAATATGCATGCACTCCGAGATTTCTTCCTTGGTCTTCACAAGATCTATCTATATCTGTGTGATCTGGACTGAACCGAGCAAGTCCATGTCTGTAAGGGTTGATCACTCATATACTATAATGAAAAAGAACAGTTATTTTATTAATTAAAATAAAACATTTCTGTACTTATTTTATCGTTTATATATATATATATATATATATATATATATATACCTGCTCGTTCAGCGGTCAGGATTGTGAAAGGGGCCGGGGTACTAGGGGAAGGTTTTTCGCTTATGCCATGGCCGGACATCGCACGACACCGGGACGAATTGGCGGCTCTGTCGAATTTTTTGTATGTAACTTAATTGATAGTTTTCACAAATGATTAGTAAAATAATTAAAACGGTTTGACTAAACGCGTGGTTAATCAAAACCAAATGTGATAAATCCATCTCTGCGCGAATTATTTAGGTAAACTAGTTTTGATATGTGTTTCTGTAGAAAGTCCTATAAATTGAAAAGTTATCTGTAAATTCGACCTCATATATATATATATATATATATATATATATATATATATATATATACTATGTGGGAACCTGGCGTTGCCTGGGTTGTCATAATAAAACTCATCGATATCCATAATCCCGGATTCGTGTCTTATCTTGGTTGTCTTTGCGTTATTTTTATGTACCCCAATCCCTAAAGGTGCTCCCATCCCATGGCAAAGTGGTTGTATCAGGAGAAACGCTATTATTTTATTTACTAGATTGATTAATATGTTATTATCTGTTTATTTATTAATAATAAGTAAACTTTTAACACAGATGTTTCATAATTTCAGCTGTTTTACACTCAAAACTATGAATAATACTTTCTCTGAGATAGCTTCTAATAAAATGAACCAGAACAAAGGAGAATGAAGTCAATTCCCCAGAAGAAATTCCAAATAATTTTGGTAATACGGATTGTAGATTTCATAAAAGCTCAATCATTGATATTGTTGGAATTAAAGACTTAAACTTTTATGTTCATACTAATTTATAACAAAGTTGGATTGTAATTTGTAGCGTGGGATTTATGTATATAGAAATAATATAATAATTAATAATCGTTACTCTATAATAATAATTATATATTAGGTGCCACTTTTAATGGCAAGAGAATTTTTTAAATAATATGTCAAGTTTTTTACGTTAATTACTTAGGCGGGGATTTTATACTTGAGGTTCAACTGATATAAAATGAGAGAATAAAGTATTAATTCAGAAAAAATAATTTAATATCAATTTTTTAAAAATTAAATTAAGTATAAAATGTTTTTGTAAAAAAATTATAATAATTTGCTTATTACCTCAGGGCTCATAAAAGAAAACTTGTGGTGTGAACTAAAACGTGGCCAAACAATTTAATTTATAATTTCAAACAAATTAGGCTCCTGGCAATTGCGATACTTTGTTAAAAATAATTATATAACTATACCCTGCCGAGGGATGTTTCGATGTTGTGGCTGGTGTGGTGATGTGTCAGGCTGATCTGTGGAGCGTCGTTGGAAGGCAGCTGCAGGGTTCATCACTGGCAGGCTTTGCTAGATTCTCTGGGTCGCGACTGGAACCGGAAACTCCCTGTATTATAACTTGGAACCGATTGCCTGATTTTTCTCTAAAACCCTCTCATTTAGATTATTCAATTTCCGAAATTACCTCCTACATTCCAAAATAAGCCAATCAGTGTTCCTTCTCATCAAATCCCATTGGTTGGCTTCATCCAATCTGGGAACCATATTTTTTCTGAATTAACAGAAATTTGTCTTCGGACACATGTTACAGACTTTTCATACTTCATACTTTTAAATAAATGAAAACATCAACCTCTTATGTTATAAATTTATTATTAATTTAAATTTTTAAATGTTATAGTAGAAAAAAACATTCTCAAAGTTTCAATCCTAATTTATTAGGATCTCTTCAGGTGCTGTAAATTGAATTAAATGATATAATTTCAAAATCCGTGTTTCTAAAAATTCTAACAAAGCAAGATTTTACCAACCTGACGTCAGACAAATGTAACTGTTAAAATATTTGTATCTTAATTGATCATTTCTAAGCATATTTATTAAACGAATCATTACCAATTGGAACAGTTTCCATATTGCAGATAGAGATAGAAATTTTAAATCCAGCTAAATTTTAAAATTTTTGTATTACATTCAGTTAATGTTAAGACTAAGACTGATTCGTAAAGCTTATACTTCCTCGTTCAGCAGTCAGGATTGTGGAAGGGGCCGGGGGACTAGGGGAAGGTTGTCCGCTTATGCCACGGCCGGACATCGCACGAGATCGTGACGAATTGGCGGCTCTGTCGAATTTTTTGTATGTAACTTACTTGATAGTTTAGAATTCATTTTCACAAATGATTAGTTAACTAAATAGAACGATTTGACTAAACGCGTGGTTAATCAAAACCAAATGTGATAAATGCAACTCTTCGCGAATTATTTAGGTAAACTAGTTTTGATATGTGTTTCTGTAGAAAGTCCTATAAATTGAAAAGTTCTCAGTAAATTCTATCTCAGTTTCTTTATACTGTGTGTACTAAGATTTACCGTGTACAATAATTTTCCTGCCAATAGAAGAACCGATAGTCTGCATTTTTTTCATTCTCTTCTCCAATAAGGAAGCTGTGTTATTTGTCTCAATATTGTTCTCATTTTAAGACCACATATTTATTATAATCATATATAATACTCAGAAATAATATTCCTACATGTGTGGTTTTTTTGCGACCAAATCTGTAAATAATGTACGATTTATTGCAATACAGATAGTAACACAATAACATGAACACGTAGCAAATTATTGGAAATTACGAACCTCGTAAGTCTAACGGACGAGAAGAGTGCCATATTAAAGCAGTCAGATGCTCAGGACGAAGTGAAAAAAGAAAACGAGCACAACGTTCAAGGGAGTAAAGATACAGGAAATCGCGCTGTAGGTTTTAAAACGAAGACGGAAAAGTACACGAATCACTGCACAATTTTCCCAAGCGTTTTATTATCTCCATGGAAGACATTCTTTGACGACTTGTGATCTTTAAAATTTGATTGAAAACAACGGTGAAATAAATAAATAACCTTTAATCGTTCTGCCAATTCAACAACGTAAATCGATAACAAGAATGCAGGACACTTTACAAAATAGTCACGAAAAATGTTTTCTTTTTTTTATACGAATGAGTTAAACCTACTTAAATGTTTACTTATATGTGTATAAATTATTAAATTTAAAACTTACAATATAATAGATAAAATATTATAATAAGATTACAGGCATTGAGAGTAAGATGAAGATAAAATATATCGAATTAAGTTATTTTACTTGTATTTTGCAATAATAGAAAAGTATTAATAAAATATCTAATATTACTTTACGTCTCTTCTCAGTTGTTTCATATTGTATTAGCTTATTTTTATAGTGTGAGTGGTTCAGATGAGATTAGTTAAGTTTACTTTTGATTTTAATCGGTTATTACTAAATTCTGAAAGTACGTTAAATCTGTCGTAAATTGGATTTTGGTATATTTTATTTTCATTTTGGTCAAGTGACAAATTCGGGAAATTTTAAGCACAACTGTATGAATTATACATCATTGATATCTGTCCCATTCCTTGGAATCGAGAGATTTCGCTTCAAATTTACGTGCAACAGGGAATTAGAAAGCTATCATCTAGATTCCATTTTGTGCCTGTCACGCAGATTGTGTCCTCTTTTCACTGCCATCCGCCATATTGATACTAAATGGCGGACGTCCCAAGACATAATTTTAACTGCTTTATAAAAAATTGTGTTCGCATTATTGAAAAAACGACTGGACGGGTTTTCTTTAAATCAGTAAATAACATTGATGCTATCTTAAAATTTCTTCCACCATTAAAAAACAGTTGTGATATGTCGCCACAATTTATTTTATCTTTTAAGGGGCATGTATTGGCTGCTAAAATATTTTTTTGTCAGTAGTACGCGATAATATACTTATATAGACAGCGACAATAAGTAAAAGAATGAATTAAATAAAAAAAACGTTGAAGTAGGAGTTTTAAGTGTTAAAATATATAGGACCAAGCTCTATGCTATCTATAATATTACATACCAATTATTGTGCCAAATACTACGCGTTTATTCATATAACGCACTACATTTAAAAAATTTTTGGTCAAATCAAGAAAAAATTAAATTAATTTCATTACCCCGACTACTCATTGTTGCAACGTCGTTCACATCCCATTTTAACAGTATAAAAATGTGATCGCTGATCCCATAGGAACAAACAGCCAGCTGCCTCTTAAACTGGACGTGACACAGAGAATGGAAACTTTCAAATCCTTTCCTATGCTATTAAAAGGAAGTTGCCACAACGTGGATTACCCTCATGTAGCCTGTTACCCTTTAAAAAAAAAGGATTAAATGCGGACCAGAAGTAAGCCTGCGCGAGAGTTCTCTCGCAGGTGAACCTTCCCAGTGAGCTCTGGCGGAGGCTACCTTTGATGATGCCTTCACATCTCTCTGGTTTTTTGAACTAAGGCTCCCACATGCACCGATGCACCTTGGCCTGTTTTGAGAGGTGTATGTTCCGGGGTCGCAGACCTTGGGCATACGGTAAGAGTTGTCCGCTATTCGTATTGGATAGTCGGCCAGCTGCCTCCTAAACCGGTCAAGGCAGTGCGAGGGAAAGCTGCGACCCCACAGCAAGCCCCTTTCCCACCATCGGAAGGGCGTGGGACAAGTACCGAATTCTCGACCTGCCTGATACAGGTTTTTCTAGGGTTTGTCCTGCACCACTTTTAGGCGAATTTCCGGGTAGGATCCTTAATCCAATAGCCTGGGGGCACTAGTTAACCCTTGGCTACCTTCCTCTACCCTTCCGCATCCCCCCTTTCAAATCCTTTCCTATGCTATTAAAGGGGAGTTGCCTCGATGTGGATTACCCTCATGTAGCCTGTTACCCAATAAAAAAATTGGATTAAATGCATACTTTTTTATAAACATGCAAGTACAACGCTCAAAATATTAATCATAGTTCGCGCGTCCTGTCATATTGCATTTGTGTTCGGAGCAGTTATCGATTAAAGGTGCTTGATGCTCCATACAATAACGGAGCCCAATATAACCGACAAAGGGGATGATCCTCGGGAAAATTCCTGCTAAAGTAAAATTAATTTATTAAGGCATAACGAAGTATCCAATAACACTTGATAACCGAACGTGTAGCCATGATTTAACCACACGTTGTTCAAATGAGGTAATGTACGAATGAATCAGAATAAGCATGCATTATTTCGATTAATATTTTCTTATTTATTAGAATGCCTAAACTGTTGGTCTATGGAATTTCCTTCAACTACTGAGATTCTAAATCATATTACACGCATTAACTAACACGGAAGGTTAAATGAGACATAAATTGTACGGAAACATTCAATGCATAAGCTTGGACAATATATACAAGATAATTTTGATAGTATATTTGCAAATGTTTTACATTAGTCGCGATAGAAAAAAATAACAATTATATTTTCTTACATTTAAGAAACTCTATTACGCCTTTCACAGGGTAACCAATAAATTGAATCAGTGAAAGAATACATTATTGTTTATTCTCATCATTGTATATTCTCAGTTGTTATCTCTCTCTCCCTCTCTCTCTCTCTCTCTCACACACACACACACAAATATATATATATATATATATATATATATATATATATATATATGTAACAAGCGTTTAAATGTAGTCCTTATTCAGTTCAGATTCGCAAATCGATTCCACGAGGAGAGCACAGAAATCGTCAGTGACGTCTCTGGGGAAATAGACTAAATTGAAGATTGAAGTAGGGCGCGGCACCGTAGTGTCAAGTAACTCTCTGGAGATAAATTCGTGACAAGAACTTTGGGAGAAATATGTCCAAGAGTAAGTAGTACGAGTATAAATTACGTGCAGGCGACGTGTAAATATGTTTGAATTTGTTGCTTATAATTTTCTGTAATGTTCATAAAATGCATGGGAATTAACGTGAAATAAACTTTTAAAAAATATATATCATTAATAACAAAATAAAAAATTTCAACTGTAACAATAATTACATTTATAGACCCATTTCTCGAAAATTTACTTCAATACGAGTTCAGGTGTTCATATATAAATAAGACTTCTCTTACCATTTAATGGTAATTATTAAGTATTCAGTTATCTGTAATTTAAAAACTTGTACTGTGCATTTATTTATTAACAAATGTTCGATTTACTTAATAAAGTAGTAATATTTCTCATTTCATAGTCATCAAGTAAATAAAACAAAGCAAAAGTGAAAAACTTGGCACATTTATAGCGGGATTTTTATTTACGGGAAGGTTTTGCGAATGAAACGAAAAATAAACAATTCTATGAAATTATTCTAAAATAAACAAATATTTAATTTAAAGAAAATAACGTTTTTATTAAAAACGGCATTTAAAAATAAATTGTACAGTGCTTTGAAATTTAAAACTTTTTTCTGTCTGTTACCCTTTACGATAATTAATACAGCAAGTTGATACCTTGATATCAACAAAACACACATTATGCCTATTTTCAATATAACTTGGGGTTTTAAAACTTCTTGGTACATTTATTTTAGAAATTTTAAAATTCTTAACACGTAATGGAAATTTTTTTCTGCCCAACGGCGAACTTCACGACATAATATTATAATCCTGCGAAATGACTAACGTGGGTTCTAAATTTATGAAAGAAATATGCTCTATTCAGGATTAAAAATATCAAATAGACTTCCTCTAACCATTAATAATATTAGTATCTACAACTTACTTGTAAAGTAATGTAAAAAAATTACTATTCGGTTGAAGAATTCGTAAATGCGTCTAAACCTGATGCTTATCAGTTTCCTTAAATCAAATGTGAAATATGTTTGAAACTGATAGAATAATTTCCTTCTTTTTGTATGTCAATCTGATACTTCCCAATTAATATTTTTCTCGTGTTAATCATTGTCACCGGACGAGAGATCCAGGCGTCACATGCAAGCAAAATTCTTTTAGAAAAGTGTAGTGTTACTTGTGAAATTTAGTGTTATGTGTAAAGTATATTTTTCGATTAACAGTTCTCGGTATTGACTCGGGTGTAGCATATTTAAACGCGACGTTTCGACGACTAAAATCTCTGTCGTCATCTTCTAGGCGAAGTATATTTTTGATTTCAAACAATTTCCGACAAATTTTTGTATTTTCTGGCATGTTTAACATACATTATTTTTATTTGGTTCTCTTTATTCTTTTTATGCTTACGTTTGTAATGTCCCATATTCTAAGTATAAAACCCACGGTCACAATAAATAAATCTATAGAAGTTAGAGTCCTGCAGGGTAAATATAATACTTCCACTAACTCGTCATTACATTCCGAGTGACGATGGCGTAGTTGGCAGTAGAAGCGAGAGCTCTTTTTCTACGATTGCAAGAATTTTTTATTTTATTTTTTTAAGGGCAACAGGCTACATGAGGGTAATCCACGTTGGGCAACTCCCCTTTAATAACATAGGAAGGGATTTGAAAGGGGGAATGCGGAAGGGTAGAGGAAGGTAGCCAAGGGTTAACTAGGGCTATATTTTAAGGATCCTACCCGGCATTCGCCTAAAAGTAATGCAGGGAAAACCCTAGAAAAACCTGCATCAGGTAGGTCGGGCATTGGTACTTGTCCCACGCCCTTCCGATAGCGGGAGAGGAGTTTTCTGTGGGGACGCAGCATTCCCTTCTTCGTGCCTCGACCAGTTTAGGAGGCAGCTGACCGACTATTCCAATGGGAATAGCGAACAACTCTTACCGTAAGCCCAAGGTCTGTGACCCCGGAACATACACCTCTCAGAACAAGCCGAGGTGCCTCGGCTTGTGGGAACCTTAGTTCAAAAACGGAGTGGAAAAGGCATTTAATAAATAAATAAACATCAGCCAATTTTAAGTCAGAAAAATGAATTTATTAATTAAATTAACAACGTTTAATCGCTTAATTTGCGACCTCATCAGGTTTAAGTTTAAAAAACATTTTGATGGAAAGTCGTTTCTATGCTGACTGCCTTTACCGAAATCCTATAGATTAGTTCGCAAATTAAGCGATGAAACAATGTTAATTTAATTAATAAATTCTTTTTTTCCGACTTAAAATTGGCTGATATTTATTTATTTATTTAATTTACTTTTATTCACGAATGGTTTTATTCTCTCACAATAAATGTGTATTCATTTCCGGACAAAGCAGTAATATTTATCTATCTGCTTTTGTATGTTAAAGACACTGCAGCTAAAAATTTATAAAATCTCAAATCTGGAGAAACCAAATATTTTGTTTTGTGTTAAACAATTACTTCACTTCACAGAAAATTCAATGCTGGTTCAGTCGCAGTCTGATGACATAGTCTGTTTGAAATGGGAGTCGTTTTTGGATTTCATCGAATGAGGGCAGAGAATTAGACGAACGTTGCCACATCGTCAATAATAAATGACAAGAAACTCTTACTGCAGCTGCCAGGACAATAACATGTGACAACGTCGCACGAATTTGATTCATCGGCACAAGGAAGAACTTCAATGCCTTATCGGTTTCTATTTATAAAGCATTATAGTGGCAATGTCGCAAATATTTTTTGAGAGTAATAACCTTTAGTGAGTCTTAAAAAACCAGATAAATTTCTTTATTCTGAAGAATGTTTTGTAATGAGTTCGTATGCATTTATTCATAATGTGATAATATTATTTTATAAGAGTTTTGCTGATACTTTATCATTTAAACTAGTGCTGTTTTTCATTTAATAAATTAAAAATATGAACGGTTTTATTAATTTTTATTTATTTTGATAAATAATATGATGAAACCTTCTGAGATTTTAAAAACTATTTGTTTGAATAAAGCAATTTACTTTGTGATTTTTTAAAATAGGTTTTAAGGAAAGTATAATTCTACATATAGAAACAGTCTTTTAAAATTAATATTTGGAATTGACGGTACTAATTCAATATTTTACCATTTATATCAGCACTTATTTTCTCAACTATAGCCCAAGAAAGAAAAAATAAGGAAGTGAAAATAATCTAATGTACTTCTACTTGAACTGAATGGTTGAATTCATTAAGAGACCCAAAAATAACACAGTAAACGTTACCTCGTTGAACATTTTTTTTTAGGATGTGAAACTCGCAGAACAGGAAAGCAATTCTGGAGTTCGTGAAAAATCTTGTTTACTTACATTTCTGGTAAGAACTCATGTTTTTACAAACTCTTCTGCGGCCTCTCAGCTTCCTTTTTTTTTGGAACTAGTGTAAATGTGAAATCTGTCTGTAGAACGCTGAAGTTCCGATGCAGCGGCCCTGGAGCTTGTGTTAACATGAGAAGTCCCGAGGCTGTAACCATACTGAACTATCTACAGTACTTCATTGACACACATAACACGGAGAACTTACAAAATACAAATTGAAACTAAAACAGAACTTGAGATTTTAAAAATGAAATCCAGAGAAAATGAGAATGTCATTTGAATCCTTAATTTATTAATAACAAATCACTAAATATGGCTTTTAAGGAAGTATTGTACCCAATTATTGAGTATTTTTCAGTAATTATATTAGAGATTCAATTAAAACTATTTTTCTTTATATACAATTGTGGTTACACCAAAACATTAGTAAATAATTTCTCAATTGACATCCCTTTTCGTGGAGTACGTAATTACAACAGAGTTTTCTCGACTAACTTAAGTAATTTTTTGATTTCAGGTAAAAATTCATTAAAATACTATAAATATATTAAGTTCTGAATTCAAACTGCAGAATTGTTTTCTACGCAAACTTGACATTATTTAAATAATATTGTGTTTGTCTAATTACAATTCAGTTGTTTTACTAAAACTGACCGCTTTTACAAAAGGGCCAACATTATCTGTCATTCTTATGAACGTATAAATGTTACTGGTCAGAACTATCGTTATTAATTTTATGGAAAAATTTACTAACCCAATTTTTAAATTATGGTTTATTGTACTGTTTATTCTTGAAACTATTGTAATATTCAATCAATTAATAGGCTTTATTTAAATGAATGAATTAGAAGAATTTGAACCCCACGTTGTGGAAGCCAAAATTTAATAATCAACATAATTAGTCGTTTAATTTATTTGCCTCTCGTTGAAGCTATTTATGTAATAATTAAATGGAATGCGTTATTTAAATAAAAGAATTAATAAAATTTACAACCAATATTTTTATTGTGGCAATAATTTAAAAACAATTTAAAATATTAAATCTCAGGGTCTTCACTGGGTTTGATAATGGACACATCAATTATGTCTAAAAATCTTATTAACAAACAAATCATATTTACTTAAACATTACGTCGATTAAAAGAAAAGAAATTAACTTGACAATTAAAATAGAACGAAATTAAAAAGTAAAGATATTAACTCTGATTAACAATTTAAAAAGGAGAACGAAATCTGACTTCTATCTTTTAATTACGTTTACATAAATCATTATTTTGTATTTTGTTACTCACTTCTGTCCAGCTTGTTTCCAGCATTCCCTTTTTGGTTTCGAAAATACACTATTGCGAGATTTTACACTGATTCTAAGATTCACAGATTTTACACTGATCCTAGTCAAAATTGATAGGATGTCAGGAGCTCGGATGATCCTCTTTTTTGTCAGCTATATGTTGACTGCTTGCCTTAGGTGAATTCTGTGGTTTGTAGATTTGCTAGTCTTTTACCGCTTTGGACTTAAACTGCAATTTTACTATTTCTGGCTGGCTATGGACGTAAAACTGCTTTTACTTAGCAAGTTTCGATGTAATGCTTTCGTGAATGTTTTACTTTGTCTTGAACTCACAACTTTGTCTAATAATAACAAAATAAACGACGGCTAGTCTCAACTCTAGTATCACTTGTTCCTTCCATCGAAATATCCAGGCACCAACCAACTCTGTTAAATTCTAATCGCCAACTGAACTATCCTCGTCTCGAGTTTTAGAGCGCATACGCCATTTTCGACTTTCCGTCAAAGAAACAGAGCTGGGCTACATTGTTGTCTTAGAAACTCCTGCCGCTATAATGGATTTCTCAAACAATTTAAATTTTATGTTCAAAAAATTAATGACCTAATTAATTGGCATTACACTATTTTCCGATAAAAGACGAAAAAAATTATATGTGATTTCACAATAAGTTTTTAAACTTAATTTTGCTGTTTGTTAAATTACTAGGAGCTTTTGAAAAATTTGAGAGAGTCTTGTTTGACATCCACTACTAAACATTTTATATAAATTGAAAAAATTTGCAATTAATTAATACTACTAAGCATCAATATAAACCAACGTATTAAAACGTTCTAACATTGAGACTTCATATTCGAAGTTACATTGCAAACATTTCTCTGCGTGACTTATTATCGGATATTAGACAAAAAAAATTCGAGAGTTGCCAGTGATATGCAAGGCGCACTATAATCGATACGATAGATGGAGGAATACAAAATGCAATTATGGAAAACTAAATGCGAAAATTCCTTCCGCAAGGAAGCTACAGGAATATTTTGCGAAACGGGAAAGCAGCAAAGAAATGAGTACTGCTGGGACGAGATTTATAACTAGAAACATGTTTTAGCGAAATAAATTGTTCAGCCAGTTAAAAGTTGACGTAGTAAACGACCAGAAATTAATGAATAAGGAAAATAATATTAAATTATAAATTTCAAGTGACAGTATAACGTTTCAAATAACGTAGACATCCGCAGTGTATTCATTTAATTGGAGATTCTCTGTTAATCAAAAGGGTCGATTGTTTATTATAACACAAGTGATGAGAATTTGGCTAAACGTTGAGTTTTATTAAACAATTGACCCGGCTGATAAACCTAGAATCTTTTATAAGTACAACTTCGGATTGCGAAAAAATTTAGGAAAAAATAATCGCATATCTGTTATTCTAGTTGGACTGTTCTACTATGAGACTTAAAAGTATTTAGTTTCTCCTAAAGAAGAAGGTCTAAACAGGCTATGTATAGGGTAATCCACATCACGGTAACTCCCCTCTTATAGCATAGGAAAGGTAGTGAAAGGGGGGATGCGGTAAGGTAGATCAAGGTAGCCAAGGGTTAACTAGGGCCCCAAGGCTGTAGTTTAAGGATCCTACCCGGCAATTCACCTAAATGTGATGAAGGGAAACCCCTAGAAAAACCTGCATCGTTTAGGTCGGGCATTTGGTACTTGATCCACGCCCTTCCGATGGTTGCAGACGGGTTTATTATTCAAATACTATACATATTGTTAGTAAATGTTGGGAGAGTTATTAGCGAAATTGACTCTATAATTCACAAAAGAACGGTTTACCATTATAACTCGTCAAAATAATAAATAAAACAAACTTTTTGAAGCGATTCATTATTACTCTTACACACTTCTATTACATAGAAAAGTTTCACGCGTTTCTCAATTTTCTCTCTCTCTCTCTCTCTCTCTCTCTGATTTAAAAATAAGAATAATTGGTATACAGGCTATATATAATGTAATTCACAAATTGGCCACTTCCCTATTATAGAATAGGAAAGTGACTGGCACTGGGGATTCAGATGAGTAGAGGGAGGTAGCCAAGGGTTAAATAGGAGCCCCGAGATATGGTTTCAGGATCCTACTCGGAATTCGCCAAAAGTGATGCAGGACAAACCCTAGAAAATCTGCATCAAGTAGGTTGGGCATTTGGTACTTGTCCCACGAAACTTCCAATGACAAAAGAGGGTTTTTCTATCGGATCACAGCATTCCCATATCCGTGTCTTGATCAGTTCAGGAGGCCAATGGGAACAGCGAACAATTCTTACCGTATGCCGAAGGTCTGAGACCCCGAAACATACGCCTCTCATACAGGCCGATGTGCCTCGGCTTGTGGGAACCTTAGTTAAAAAACGGAGAGAGGAAAAGGTAGCCTCCTCCGTCTCTCCTAAAAGGTTCTGCCTGTGAGGGAATAGCCCTCGCAGAACTCTAATCCAAATTTAGGGGGAACTGAAGAAGAACAAGAACAGCCTTAGTATAGGGTAATGAACATAGTGACAACTCCCCCCTTACAGCATAGGAAAGGGAGTGAAAGGGGGGATGCGGAAAGGTAGAAAAAGAAGAAGCAGATTTATCTAGAGGTTTCCCTAAATCACGGGTGAGTCCTTCGTTAGAATCTTTAAACTATGGTCAGATTCCCAAATTGAGCTTTGGCCAATCCATTTTCCCTTCCGCTTCCCTTCCTTGGCTGATAGGAAAGGAATCAACTCACCCAGAAGTAATTTAATCAGTTAAGAAGGAAACTTCAACGCCTGCCATTTTAATGTCTTTTTGTACATTTAAGCTTTGAATAAAAGTTTCACACATCGATTCAGGTCCTGAATGTTTACAGATTGTCGTTACAATATTTACGATGTGGGATAAGTATGGTGAGTTTAGATTACGATTTTCAACGAAGCAGCACACGAAAATCATGATCTAGCAACAGTAAGTAAAACAATGTTAGCATAATAAATGAGTTCGTGAAGAAATTTACTTTTATTCGCTTATGAAAGTGTTTATTGAGGTAAGTTAACTGTTTCCTGAGTAGAAGATTCTGCGTCGACTCTGGGTATCGTTCCATGAAGCCAATTCCCACCCTGGGGATGCGCTAGTGTTTGTTAAAGGAAAACTAACGTGAAAATATAGCTTACACACTGTTGGGTAAAGACTGAGAAAAGGTAAAATATTAGTTTGCCATACGTTTTCGTGAGATCTGGAATATGACGATACCAAACCTCAGAGTTGCGTTCGCCTTATACATAATCACTGCACCCTCAGCAGTATTATATATTATTTGGGAAATATCCCTACAATTTATTTATATGGCTGCAAAAGTTCTTGTTTTTATTGTTTTCATTTGATACATTGATATATTTATTATCCATTAGCTTTCTTATGAGAAAATAGGATTCGTAATAAATGTTACATAAGTACATAGATAATAAATAAGTTTCTAAATACAATGGACAAATTACATATAAAATGAATGCATATAATAGTAATAATTAATAAGTTTCACAAAAAAGTTCAAAGCAATAAGGCACTGTTCACATTTGTACACATTTTCTTTCAGATACACGCACACAACACTTAACACTTTATTTGTATTCATCTCCCGTCGCTAGGTACGAAGGGATGTCGTCATAGATATTTACTAAAAAGCAGAGGCAGGAAAACAGAACCAAAAGAGGATAATGGACACACAATTTACATATTTGTTACATATTCGGCAATTTTGTAGGCACGGTAGTTCAGCGAATGTCAGACCGATTCAAAATCTCGTGTACGGAGTAATAAGTTCCATTTACAAGAAACGTTTTACATTCCTTGACGAATGAGTTATAGTTGTTGATGTTCTTCACATGTTTAGGAAGGCTGTTAAATAGTACGATACCGGAATAATGAACGCTAGACTCGTGGAGACTGAGGCTGTGCTTGTCAGACCTGAGAACTGAACAGTTCCTCGTGTCGTAGCCATGATTGTCGCCGTTACTTGCAAAAAGGTTCACGTTACGTTTAACAAATTTTAGTATTTCTAATATATAAGCGCTAGGTAGAGTTAGAATACGAAGTATTTTAAACAGAGGTCTGCAGCTTTCTCTAGCATTGGAACCTGATATAATTCTAATGGTTTCTTTTTTTGTTGTTTGAAAACTTCCACACTACGAGAACAATTGCCCCAGTTTGCAATACCGTAACACATATGTGAATGAAAGTAGGCAAAATAGGCTAGTGAAGCAGTTTAGGTATTAACTTGTTGCATAATAAATAGAACTAACACGGCAATTAATGTGTAAGTTCCATTTTAATTTACTGTCGATCTGCAATCCGAAGAAAATCGCAGGTTCTGAGAACTTATCAGTTACGATGTTGTCATGTTCTGTTGTAAAACGAACTAACTTAGTTTCCTGTACATTGAGTGTTAATTTATTGGCGGCGAACCAAGAATTTAAGTTTCTAGATCTTCGCATTGAGATTATTTAAATCAATGTCCCTAATTAACAAATTAGTGTCATCTGCGTATGAGACAGATTTTATAGGTTCCATATATTCTGAAATATCATTAATATACAAAAGATAAAGCAGGTGCCCTAATATTGAACCCTGAGGCACGCCACAAGTAATGCCTTCCCATTCTGACAAGTGCACCTCACCAGCTACCTTCTGTTTTCGATTGTTGAGATAAGAATCAAAGAGTGCTAAAGCGTCGTTGCCTCTGATCCCATAATATTCTAATTTTTTGATAAGTATGTTGTGATCTACGAGATCGAATACCTTCGAAAGTTCAACCTTAAATGACGAATTTCGAAAACAAAATTCTTTACCGAAGAATACTTATTAATTTTTTGAGTGCGTCATCCGGGTTGTTCTGTGTGTCGTTCTCACGGCTCTTGAGTGTTTTGAATCACCTGACGAAAGGTACAAGGATTGCAGAAACTTTGTCTTATATTTTGCCTGTTATTTGTCTATTTTTTTTAATATACTTAGTAAACATTTAACAAAGACATTGTATGTTTTATCATTTCAAAATCAAAGATTTTACCAATCTGATTTAAGAAATTTTTATCTGCCAAATACGTAGCAGCAACTGTGTTAGTCCGGGTAGAGCACCGATCGTTCGTTACGAGTGTCTCAGGGGAAACACTGCGTGGTCACTGTAGGGGCTATGGGCAATGACCAGCACACCGACTCCTTTCTCTCTATGTTCCCAGCGGGGACAGATTTACAATCAAGACGTGAAAGTCTGCTCATAACCTACGCCGGGTGTATCACGAAAATATCAGCGTGTTTTTAGGTAACTAGCATAATGTTGATATCAATTGTACACGTATTGATGCAGTTCACACCCACAATGCGTAAGGGTCGCAGCCATTTTTCGTATCCTGCTTGCAGATTATTACGAACCGCAACCAAATTTCCCGACCTACCTGATGCAGGTTTTCTAGGGTTTTTCCTGCATTACTTTTAGGCGAATGCCAGGTAGGATCCTTAAACTATAGCCCGGGGGCCCTAGTGAACCCTTGGCTACCTTCCTCCACCCTTCCTCATCCCCCCTTTCAAATCCCTTTCCTATGCTATAAGAGGGGAGTTGCCACTATGTGAATTACGCTATACATAGCCAGTCTACCCCCCCCCCCAAAAAAAGGAGCGAAACTAGAGATTTCCTTGATTAGTTAATCAATTGGTGTACAATCGCATTAACTGACGTTAATTTTTTGATGGTGTGGTGAGCTTACGGTTAAATTAACTATTTGTTGGGCGCCACCTGCAAGAATTGTTCTTGCAGGAAAGGGAAATGCAATATTTAGTTATTAAAAAAAACAATAATTCATTTTCTCAGAATTTATACAAAACGAAAAGCTCTCCAGCCTGCCAGGGATGCATGTAACCCCCTCCCTTTCTCAAGATTAACCGTGGTTTTTCTCGTGGCAAACCGACGCGATACCCGGAAGCATGGAACGCGACTTACCAGGTCTGCAGCTCGGACAGGGTCGACTCCCGTTGGCGGCTATCTGTCTCATCAGCATTCACAGAAGATGACCGGAGACGCACGTGCAAAACCAAAATCTTTCAGGATCAAATCTCCCTGACCACTCTCACCGACGGTCCAAATTCATCTCCCTGACCGCTCTCGCCGACGGTCCGAATTCATCTCCTCTGTCCACTCTCACCAACGGTCCACATTCATCTCTTCTGACCGCTCTCGCCGACGGTTTGAATTCATCTCCTCGACCACTCTCTTCTTCGCAGACTTCTTTCTCTGCCTCCTCAAAACTCTCTCTCCTGGTTGGTCCTTGTGCACACGTGACCCTCTTCCATCTATTTTAGGGCCATAGCCTTCCGGTCATCTACCCCTTCCTTGGCCGACCCTGACCTTGCTTGCGGGACTTGCGGATTTTCCAACCCACCCCGCCATTGTCTTGTGTCTGCTGCTCGACCCCGGCAAGCCACATTCCCATGCTTCCAGGCAGTAATTAACAGTTATAAAAAATATTTTGTACAAATCGCTAACGAAAAGCGCACCATAATGGATAACAACGCAGAATAATGCTTAAAAATCTATGTTCCCGAATCAATAAATTATAACTCTTTCATTTTCTGTTGAAGCTTCTATAGACGCTATACCAACAATATCTTACAGTTTAACAATCTTCAGTATTATTGTCAACGAAAAACACTTTTAGCCTAAAATTCTTTGCTGAAGTAGATTAGGAACAACAAATTCGATTCCTAAACGAACTCAAAAAATTCTCCCAATGTTTCAGTATAGCATACGATAAATGACGGTTGAATATGTTCGACAGAACGAAAGCTCCTGAGTAATATTCTATATTGTTGACATGTGAAAGTTCTTTTCTTTAATGAAAAATTTACGTCTGATTCAAAACTAATAATAAGAAAGACAGCCAAAAGAAGTGATAATATAAATACCGCACAACGTTTCTGGAAGCTTGTTCATTTTTTCATTGCCGAAAAAGAAACGCAAGATCCTAGAAGGACACAACTGCACAAGTCAGTTGACAAAACTAAAAAGCCTGAGTTTTATCAACTGAATTGTGCAGTTGCGTCGTTCTATTTTAGTTTTCTTAGCACCTGAAGCAAGGAATAAGATTTCCAGAAACTTAGTGTTATATTTATCACTTCATTTGCCTGTATTTTGCTATCTTTATTGTTTGTAATTTTCAATCAGACGTAATTTTTTTATTTTAAAATCTCCAAAACTGTCCCTACGAGAACTTTCCTCCCAGGTGAGGAGACAGGACAGTTCATATCTATAACCCGGAGAACGGGGAAGTCTGGGAATCGAGAAAGTGTGGGAGTAAAAAGAGTTCGCATGTACAAGTTGGAGAAGGAAAAAAAGCCCGACCGACGGAAGAAGAGTCTCTTTAGAGATGCTAAGAATTGTTACGCCGACCGGGAAGTGTAAAGGAGGAAGCTGCCAGAAATTCCTGTGAAGATTTCCCGGTTAGCCTGGAGAAGCCGACTACAAAAGATGAACAGGTGTGTTTCTGTCTGCGACGTAAATAATTGAGATTTCTGCCGCACGTATATGCCCTCACATACGACCTCTTTTCTTTTTTAGTGGTTTAAGTTCAGAGTCTCATGAAATCGCCCTGAGGTTTGCCTGTATAACGCATTAGAATCTTTTTGGAATATTGAATGTAGTTAGAGAATTTTCTCAATTTTAAACTCAAGACAGAATACATTTTAATTTACCTAGATGTAATTAAAAAAAAGGATCCTATAGAATTTGTGTAAACCATTAATTAAAAATTAATTTAATTGAAAGCCTATCAAAATCAAATTATAACTTTTTAAATATAAAATTAACCCCCCAGCATTGAATTATGATACATACATATGGATATATTTGTAATTATGTTCCAAAATATATATATTGTAATAATTAAATTTGTGACAATTTAATTTAATTAATTTGGATTAATTCGTGCCACACGTTGTGTAAGCCATTATGTAATATACAAAAATGGGTGTGCTTTTTAAATGAAAGCATTTAATTTCAAACAAACAAAATATTTTATTATCAATTATTTCAGCAACACATTAAACAATTTAAAATTTATCTCAGGGTCATTACTGGGTTTGATAATGGCGAATCATTTTATTTCTCAACTTAAACACAAATTCCAATTTGAAAGAGAAAAAAAAATATACTCATGACGAAATTTACTTGTCAGCGAAATTAAACTAAAAACTTAAAAATGATGGATTATAATTAACAAATTTTATTAAAAGGAGGGAACGAAATCTGACGCTATCTTTTAATCAGGTTTACGTACTTGGTTGATTGTAAATTGTACTCACGGCTGCCCAGCATTCCGGGATACCTTTGATTTACGAAGCACTATGACGGGTTTTTCCACTTCTTTTAAACTCACTGATTCTAAATTTAATATTTTTAGATAAAAAATCAAGAACCAGGATAATATTCCTTTCGTCTCTCTCTCTATTGACTTCTGCTTTTTCTGCTCGGCTATGTGCACCAAAACTGTTTGTGTTTAGCAGGTTTCGTAGTTCTGTTCAAGTGAATATTTCGTCTTGGGCAAAATGTTCAGGGACCAATCAAAGCTGTTGATTGGCAATTCTCGATGTTTCTCTGCAAATTTCCTTTGAATATTTGAAATTGTCTTGTCTATTTCAACTCGACCAATTTCTGTCGTTTTCTTACGTTTTAAAAGAATACCTCGTCTATTTTAATACGACCTGTACTTGACCAAACCTTCCAGCCAACTGAACAACCGTCTCGCAATTTTGAGCGCGCATACCTCTTCCGACAAAGGAAACAATACTTGGCTACATTGTTGCTGTGTTCTGTACCGCCGTCAAGAATAGATTTCTCAAACAATTTATTTTTTAATTTCTCAATTCATGTCTTAATTAATTGGCATTACAATATAGTCCGAATAAATTAACAATCACAGAGTTTAGTAATTTTTTAAAGATTGTAGATGCAAATCGGTTTGTTATAAAGGACATTGCTATTGACGAAATGTCACAAGAAGAAATTTACCACAGGAAAGAGTGTCTGAAGACTTGTTTTCTTTCAGCATGCAAAGCCATCGCTTTGTGGCGTCGCAACAGTTTCCGCCCTTGAGAACGGTCGTACTTTGACAAATTCGTGGTGAAGCGGCGAGCTGTGATAGCCGAGCGCTATTATTCTCGCCGTGAGCGATGGCCCCATGCATCACTGACCCCGCCGCCCACAGAAATAAAGTCATCTGTTTGTCCTATCTGTGGCGCGCCGCAAAACGTTGACATGGCCCGGAGTCGTTGCCGCTAGCGTATATTGATTGCTCGGCGCTCAGCTTCTTTGACCGTGCCCATAACAAAAGGAACTTAGCATGGCCTAGCGCCTAGTGGCTCCGAATAAAGGCACTGGCCAACGAAGTTGAAGTATTACGATACTGATATTGACAGCACGTGATAATTTATAACCTTACACTACATCCATAAAGAGTCATAAAATGTCAGTCGACTCGAATTAATCAAATTGAAAAATTCGTACTTTTTCTTCTTAATTTTTTTCTGGTAGGAGATATTTATTTATGATATCACATACATGCTTTCAGCGTGTAGTGTCTTAAATTCACTAAAATCCATATTAAGAGCTGCCGTCAGGATTAAATGACAGGTGACAGATTATTCATTCAATAACGGCTGTAATGTTGGTATCATTTAACGTTCTTCTCTTCACAGGTTCCTAGGAATCGTTGAGTTCTAATAAGCCACTTGCAATCCGTCTTTACTCAGAGATCAACATTTGAAAGATGATGTTCCCAGTCTCCCACAAACCTAAAATAAAATCAATTGTAGCATGTTTTATATGAGCCGACTGCTCCGCTGCGAAGCCTCCATTTATGTAGCGTGCGGTGTCCAAAACTTCTAAAACTGTCCCACTGTTGATATAAATAATGAATTATATCATTGCTAATTATGGAATGAAGGTTCTCTTCAGCATAGGATTTGAGATGAAGATTCTTTATTATTTGTTGGAGAAATGATTGGCGCAAACATTCTAATTATTTAACAATATTTTGTTCGGGACGTGATTGATGTAGAATTATTTTCTTCTTGTTTTGGGCCGGTGAAATTAATCCGAATCACATATTTCAATTTAAGTCTTGATTTTCAAGAAGTCTGGGATGTGACGATTGTAATATGGTGGAAAATTGTGAAGTTGTAACACTTGGTATTTTTTTTACGTTTATGGAGGATGACTTCCTGGTGATAGATTCTAACGGGGTGGGTTATAACTGAAAAAAAAGGATCGTTTAAAGAAATTTATTGATTTCTATGGAAATAAAATGCAAACATGTACATGGGCAAATATATTCAAATTATATAGGTTTGTCTAGCCGGAGAAACAGTCAGATCTCTTAATTCACTGGGTTGATCATGAACTGCGATATCCCGGTAGGCGCGTCAAGGATTGAGACACTTGGCAGTTACCTTGCTTGCTGCATCTGTGACGTCGTTGCATCCGTGTACCCTTCGCTGAAGACTACTCTGGTTCAGGCACGTTCCAGCTTGTTGTCCGTCGCTCGACACGGTTCGTTGACGACTCTCCTCACAGCCCCTTCGCTGCGTGTAAAATATCAATATTCTTGGCCCAAGAAATGTAATGGGTCCAGGCAGTCACGTGTTCATTAAATTTTGATATTTCTGGACACGTCGATTACCAACGATTGCGACGCTCCAGGTAACGTCCCTACGTGCCTATTTCAAAAGTCTTTTGAGTTTTGTCACCTGAGAAGTGCAGTTGGACCTCTCTAGGCTCTTGCGTTTTTTCTGCACCCGAAGAAAGGAACAAGACTTCCAGAAACGTTGTGTGGTATTATATTATCACTTCTTTGTCTGTCTTCTATCTTGTTATTAATTTTCAATCAGACGTAAATTTTTCATTTTAAAATATCTCAACGCCAAAACTCCCCCTACGAGAGCTTTCCTCCAGCTTATATATTGCGTTCCCCCTACATCGGAAAGCGTCATTACTTACTATCTACAATAATCTTGGCGAAAATTCTTCTCTGTTAATTTAAACTGTAAATTGTTTACGTCAAGCCTTCCAGTGATTTCACATAGCTTTGTCGCTTGACAGTCCCCAGGTCGGAACCGCCTTTCGTACTTGAAGCAAAACATTACTTTGGATGCCAAGAGGATTTACGACTTTCTGTCTGCTTTTAATTCCACTAACTACTTTTGGTCGGCGAAACTATGAAGTGTGTACTCAGCCGTACCACAATGTGCTCAGACTTTATACAATCTTTGATCCGTCTGATTACCTCTGCGGGATTGTCAAACATGTACAATGAACTGCAGAACGGAGCGTTCTAATTTTAGAAGAGCTCATTTGTGTGAATAATGATAGAAATATTGATTCACCGTTTCCTTGACCTGCTTCTACATCGCTTTAATTCTTGCCTTTACATCTAATTGAGTCCACTCCGACATATTTTATAGTGGGATACGATGGTTCATGTGGTTATGTCATGTATGTAAGACCGGTTAGTTATCAGGCGGCATGAGTTGAGTTAATATATTGTAATAATCAAATAAAAAGCCTTTAGTTAATTTAACTATTTTGAAGAACTCGAGCCCCACGTTGTGTATGTAAAAATCAAAAGATGACGTTATTTAAATTAAATAATCAACAAGAATTTAAAACATATAATTATTTATTTCCACTTTGATGCTTTAACTCACAAAACAATTACAATTTAAAATTTTAGATCTCAGGGTCTCTACTGGGTATGTTAATGGACACAAGTTGTTTTAAAAAAACTAATTAACATACAGTTTACAATTCACCCAGACAATATGTCAATAGGAAGAAATTAAAAGAAAAGTAATTAACTCTGATTGACAATTAAAATAGAACAAAATCTGACTTCTATCCTTTAATTACGTTTACATAAATCATTATTTTGTATTTTGTTACTTACATCTGTCCAGCTGGTTCCAGCATTCCTTTTTGTTTTCGAGAGTACACTATTGCAAAATTTTTACACTGATTCTAATATCGGCTCACAGATTTTACACTCTTTAAGTCAACCTTGATAGGCGGCTCCCAGGAACTCGGATGATCCTCCTTTTTGTCAGGTATCTGATAACTGCTTGCCTTATATGAATCCTGTGATTCATATATTTGCTAGTCTTTTTACCGCTTGGGACTTAAACTGAAACTTAACTATTCCTGGCTGGCTACAGACATACAAACTGCACTCCTTTCCTGACTGCTGATAGACGTAAAAACTGCTAACTTAGCGATATTTACGGGATAATACTTCCGTGAATGTTTTTTCTACTTTGTCTTAAATTCACAACTTTGTTTAATGATACATTAAACAACGGCTAGTCTCTGCTCTAGACTCATTTGTTCCGTCCTCCGAAATGTCCCGTCACCAACTGAACTATCGTAGTCTCGAGTTTTAGCGCGCATACGCCATTTTTGACTTTCCGACAAAGTAACATAGCTCGTCTCCATTGTCGCTTTGGAAGCTCCTGCCGCTACAATTAAATTTTATGTCCAAACAATTAATGTCCTAATAAATTGGCATTACAATATTTAACTCGAAATCAGATTCGCTTTCATCCAGTCACATGCGAGGTTAAGTGAAGACTTGCTCTCGAGTTATGATATGAGGAGAAATGGCTTCAGGGGCTGGTTGGAAGGATTTTTGACCTGAATTGACTACTTCAAATGGAGAAATATTGGTCCAATGTTATCCGCAACGTTCTAGAGGGGTGTTAAATACCACCACAGTGGTACACGCGTTTGGAGGTCGAAATTTTCCAATTGTTTGAAAATGGGGCTCACACGATGATTGCCAGGTATAAATATGTGAGCCAGAATAATATTTGGGTCAGTAAAACACAGTTCATGTTATAGAGAGATTGATATCCAGGAGTAAGGTACAATTCGTGGAAGAGAGAGAGAAGAAAGTTAGTCGTGAACAGAAGAGCAGCGATAAATTGCGAGATGATTGATTGATCACAGTTCATAGTTAAATGTTAGAATAGTTGGGAGGATTGTGATTTTGGCGATGCAATCCAGAGCAGAAACGTGGGACAGATTACTAGAGAAATTCGTCTAATCGTCCCGAGGGAGCCATCAACGATGGATTGATCAATCGACGGCCAACACCACAGAACTCCCGCCGTGTCACAATCCACTCCATGGTTTGAATGTAATAGATTCATTTGACTCTGATCTTTTTGAAAAATTTTCATTGTACAGAAAATTTCTAAATTTTCCATTACAGTTTGTCTTCTTTAATTTAAAATTGAGTACAAAGAGTGTTTCGATTCGGATCTCAGTTTTGAAGAATCAGACACTTAAATTTTATTCTTTTGAGATTGTTTAATGAATCCATTCTTCTTTCTCAATATGTTTAATATAATTTATCTTTGCAATTAAATTACAACATTTACTTTTTATCTATAAAACATACTAATCCTAAGTAATCATAAAAATAAAGGTAAGCATTACAGATAATACAAGTGTAACATATTATAATAATTATACAGCTGGAGTGGATTAATATTGCTTATGAACCAGCATTCTTTCAGAGAAAATTTGGCATTAGGCTTAGTCTGAAAAGAGGAGGATCGAAGTTGGAATAATCCTTGGGATTATTGGTCAGCAAAAATCTCTACAGTGAGAAGTCGGATAGAAACCAAGGATAAGAGTATATGAAAGTTTGCAGAAAAATGATGTGTAATGTTCATCAAAATTATAATATAAAACTACAATAACTAAGATTTTGAGGCGACTGACGTAGGTTTTGTGGAGATTTCAGTAAATAGAAAGAAATTCAATTATTTTTTTAGGATCTATGATAGCCGAGGATGAAGAATTCATTATCATAAAATTATTTCCAGAACAGAAGAAATGCTTTCAATCAAGCTCAGCTCTTAATTAAGTTGTTCGTTTCCCGGTATTGTCGTCAGAATTTTCTATCTGAGAACTATTTACTATTTAACTGAATATTGAGCTTAGTGTTGAAGCATTAGGTGTTTTTAATACTGCGCATTATGGAACATATTAGACAGATATAAACTGAGACTGTAAGAATGGATTCTGAAATACCTTGATAATATATCAAATTTATCAATACGAGGTGTGAAATATTTATAATATATTCAATAGTATTTGATAATTCGCCGTTCTTGAATACGAGCGCAAAAAAGCTTTATGTCAAAGCACTAAAATTCGGCTTTATAATTTTAAAAGTAAACATCAAATAAATAGAATACGGTAGTATACACTCATGAGAATATTTAAAAAGGAATAAGTCCTTTTGTATAATATATATTAAATTAATACATTATTATGCGACTAGTACGTGACTTAGCACCGGTCTCTGAATGGTCAGCACTTTACTTCATTTCCTCGTGGCATCTCACTTTTCAGTTACACAAAATGTCTTGTATATCGCAGTCATATCAGTTATATAATAAATTATACTTAAACATGAACTATTGAACTAAGGTTCCCACAAGCCGAGGCACCTCGGCCTGTTTTGAGAGGTGTATGTTTCGGGGTCACAGACCTTGGGCACACGGTAAGAGTTGTTCGCTATTCCCATTGGAATTGTCGGCCAGCTGCCTCCTAAACTGGTCGAGGCACGAAGAAGGGAATGCTGTGTCCCCACAGCAAACTCCTCTCCCGCTATCGGAAGGGCGTGGGACAAGTACCCAATTCCCGACCTACCCGATGCAGGTTTTTCTATGGTTTTCCCTGCATTTCTTTAGGCGAATGCCGGGTAGGATCGTTAAAATATAGCCCGGGGGCCCTAGTAACCCTTGGCTACCTTCCTCTACCCTTCCGCATCCCCCCTTTCAAATCCCTACCTACCACGAGTTGCCCAATGTGGATCACCCTCATGTAGCCTGTTACCTTTAAAAAAAATATTACTTTAAACAATCAAATTTCTACAGAGGGAGGGGAAAGACACGGAGAAAGATATTTTCTCTCTGTTTCTAAATTAATGTTTTCATAAGCCGACATACCTCGGTCAATTTTCAGAGACTATGCACTTGGATCGCAGACGTTGAGCAAGAGATGCCCTCTGTTCTTATTGGTACAGTCGGCCTCTAAGTCTGGTCGAGGCATGTAGAAAATTCCACTTCCAGTCATCGTAATGGCGTATCCGCAGCCCAATCTACCCGATTTATTTCTCACTAGTATTTTCCCTGTAACACATTTAGACAAATTCTGGGTAGGATCCTTAAACTATAACCAGGGGGATCTTAGTTAATCTTTGGCTACGTTTCACTCCCTTCTATCCTTTCCTATGCTATTATGAGGAAGTGGCCACAATGCTGTACTCCCAAGTAGTCTGTTTATCGAATGAGGAAATGCCCCCGACTGTATAACTAAAGTAACTTTTTACAATGAGTTTCTGAAAAATATGTATTGAGGGAAATACATTTAATGATGGATTTCTCAGAAAGCAGAATGAGAATGCATTTGTTTATAATACAATAGCATGGCATACAACTAAGCAGTGTACAGTAATAATTAGTAGAATATAGAATACCCTAAATTAAATTCTATCAAAAGGAATATATAGATAACTTTTTACTTTTAACTTTCATTTACTTTACAAGTTTGGCGATTCAAAGATAAATGTAAAAGCGTACTTATCACAATATCACGCATATGATTTGTGGGTTCTGGGTGGCTGGCAAAATAACAAAACGACGCTTCATTACGTCAACCCAACCACCGTGTGTTTAAAAGCTTTTAACTGCATCGGCTTCGCGAATGCTAATGGATGCCACAAACGAGTTTGTCAAAGTTTACTGCCTTTTTCACTCCGTTAATCGAGTTGTTATCCCACAGGCAATCAGTTTTTCAAAATGGACGTTTTCATGTGTGTGAATAATTGTCGTGTACTCTTGTTCTGTTGTCTGTTGGGTAACGTGTCGAATGAAAGAACGACCCCTAAGTTTCATCTAATAACAACAGTACTATAGTTCTTGTAAAGCTTTCCAGTCAGTCAGTGATTAATGGTGTAGTACGAATCAATATATTTGACCCTTTTATCCACCAGCCCTTTCTTTCCTCTCTCTCTCTCTTTCCATAAGTACCTCTGTCAATATTGTTTGGCCTTTAGAATTAGAGGTGTTTGGATTATTTCTTTGCATTCTTGTATTTATTTATGCCTGAGTTTATTAAAATTTGTAATAGTTACTTTTTATTAACGTATTTACTACTCCTGGATCTGAAAATGTATGCTTCCTGTCTGCGCCGGGAATTCTCTACATCAACTTATCGTTAATCTGTGACAAATTAATTACTCTCTAGTTTAATAGAATGATCATTTTAACAATACTTGCAATTTATATATCTACATTATTCTAAAGAAGAACACTATGTACATTGCACAGATTTTCTGCTGATGACGCTACAATTTCTTACTTTTCGAAGCTTTTTAACATTAAATGGTTTGATATTGATTAATGTGTTATTCAACATATGAAATTAAAATTATTGGTTCACCAGGAAAATTGCTATGCTTAATTAACTATTACATCAGAATAATTTTTAAAGTGGATAAGCAGAAGATATCGTATCATCATTGAAAAATGTGCTACCGTTTTTTAACTGTATTAATTTAATATAAAATTATTAATTTAATATAAAAAAGTAGATTTCACTGGTACAAATAATTTTTATTCCTTCGAGTGTCTTACGGTCTAGACCTGTGTTTTGTGGTGGATATATAATAATTAATGTCTCGATAAAATGTTAACACAATATTTAGGAGAAAAATAATTTCAATTTACAATATTATTAACCGTTAGTTAAGTCTTCAGCTAACCAATGCCCCACGAAATTCAACATACACTAATATTCACATTTAAATCGCTTTTATCTAACAGAACCCTCGTTTTATCAAGGTACACATGGGTGTGGATCATTCGAAAACTTATCAGGATTCACAACGTTTTAACAACAAATACACAAAAATATACCACTTATAATGTTTACTGTTTTTATTTTTGTTTAACGAGACCCGGATACTACACTCAAGGTTTCGGGGTTGATCTCAGGAGATTTCGCCTGGGCTGCTGGTCAAGTTTCCACCTAGGCTCAACTGACGTCATCAGCTTCCCCAATACACATAGACGAGATAAACATATAATGAACATAAAAGAATTAAAACAAATTTTATACAATAAACAATTAATATTTTAATACTTAATAATAATATCCGAACATAAAAACTTTTAAACAAATGAATGTGGCAACCACTTATTTTCAATAATCACTCCTTGGACTTTTAAAGTAATTTAAACAACGTACAGACCATATTTATTTCTCAATGCCATATCGACATTAAAAGACCTGCATAAAACTCTTCAAGATTTTTCAGTTATTTCTTTCACCAAAATAACATAAACTCTTCACTCCTCGTCCATGTTTGAATTTCGATTCCTGTCTCGCAGCTAACATGCACTAGAGTTATCCGTCAGCGATAATTTTCCGATACTTACAATATAATCTTTCTTCGCATTTTATAATGAAATATTAAAATGAAAAAAATTACGTCTGATTGAAAATAGAGTGACCCAACTGCAGTCGTCAGTTGACAAAATGCAAAAGGCTTTTGAGTTTTGTCAACTGAAAAGCCTCTGAAGAAAGGGACAAGAATCCCCGAAACGTTGTGTGGTATTTATATTGTCACTTTTTTGTTTGAATTGTCTATCTTTCTTATTAATTATAATGAAATATGGTCTCACATTATCGCAACAAACGAAAACTATTTATCCAAACAGTGTCCAAGTACATGATGTTAATACTATTTAATTATTTTCTATTTTATAAAATAAATCGAAAATGATATAATCCCGTGTTGCGTGCCAAAGATCATTTCTCGATCAGAGATACTGCACTTATCCATGATCGTCTTTGACTCCTTGATTGACTTTTCGAAATAAACTACTTTAGACATTTTATCCAACTTGTGTCTGACGGAAAATGCCATGTCACAGTTTCTTCCTTCACAGCAAATTCTTTCAAGTATTATGTCATAAATTATTTCTACTTGGATTTTCTGTAATATCACCCAATTGAAATTGTCTGGTGAATGTCGCCGTGAGATTCTTGGTAGACAGGGTCGGGGCTTTCTACTTTACTTACCTTGTGGACATAAACACTGAATTGTTCATGTGGCGTCAGCAACAATATTAGGCCAGAGTTCACTCCTGCTGTCCTCGTTTCTTTCGTGCTGAGTCCACATAAGTTACTACGTCTGCTACAGAGTGGGTGGTAATTGCTCCTGCCATCGCCAACACAGCAGGTTGTGATACAGTACAGTAGGCGTTCCCTATTCTGAAAGCCGTTTTCCCTCAAATGGCCTGAAATGTTCTTGACTCAGCTCATTCAAACGTATTCTATGTCTGAACAATCGACGTTTTTCGTGAGAGCTCCTTTCGAGGCAGATTCCTGAAATGCATTTCGAAATACCTTATATATTTACTAGAATACCAAAATGGTCAAAGGACGTCGTCATATTCATCTCGGCGTTATATTTTTTCTTAATGACTGAACTCGCGTTTCCTGGTTGACTAAACGATTTACGTAGAAACGCTCAATCATATATTAAAACTTTGATTTCTCCTCTGAGACTCAACAGCAACAATATTGTCATTATTATATGTTTTTATACAGAAGTTATGGTAACATGAATTCATCTATCAATGCTCAGTTTTGTTAAGTTTATTTCCTACTTGACTGAACTTGAATTGTTTTTTAAACACAATTTTTGAACTTTTGTATTGCAGCATCTACCGAGAAAATGCGAAGCAAAGGTGTAGTACAAAACCACCAAATATTATCTGAGAATGAGACACTTATTGCAATAAAAGAAAAATTTCTAACAATTTCTTCGGGTAAGTATATCTGTTTCCCATAATAAATCTTTGGTTTTTCATTATTTTCAAATTTGCGGCAATCCATTTATTTTTATTCACACTAAAATATCTAATATAGAATATAGAAGTAAAATTTCTCCTCAATTTGAGGAGGGGAATTTTAATTTTGGTGTGTGTCGTCGAGTGTAATTGCGAAAGCTACTTACTGCTTGCGCGAATGGTGCATTTAAGACGACGAAAATTGCATGCAATAAGCCGGGTGGAGCATCAATCGCCAGACCCAATCATAGCTTCATTGTCTGCTAATTGCAGCTTGCAAGTATCACCGTTTTGCTTCCTTTGTTCCTGTGCTTCTAATTAATCTGGAGCAAGAACAAATGCCTTCTGAGTCGTTTATTCGAAATCGAGGTCTGTTTCAAGTAATTAAGTTGGAAGCTAATTACTACCTTATTTTAGAGGTTAAAAACTTTACCTCTACCAAAGGAGTTTTCCTTCTTGCATTGAAAGCGTGGATGTTGTAGACAATTATTCTTAATTTAATTTTTAATACAATATTTCTGCGGAATAAAACTCATGTAATCAAACTATGTTCAACAGCCTAGCTTCTGATACCGAATACCGCCGATGTAAAGAGATTAAGAAGCGAGAAAATTTTATTTATAGTACGTATTTGTATACGACCTATACTTCGTATTTGAAATGAAGTAGAACAATTTTTGCGTGAGTCGAAATACGAGAGACAAAATAGAACACTTTTATAGCAATGTGTAATTCAAAAACAGTTATGTCCGTGTCCGATTAGATAATATACCTTCAACCACCTCTTATTACGTAGCCATACAGACAAAAATTCATATAAACTTCTTACAATTCTCAATGCGTACCTCGTTACCATCCACAAATGGCCAAACCCATCCTCACAACAACAACAAAATACGCTTGTAATATTCCGTCACAGAAACTATCCTATTGTCCACATACATAAAAATCCCATCCGTATAGTTTTCTGGAACCAAGTAAATCTCCCCACCCCATAAAAAACATTGATGCACAACTACTCCGTAAACGTGTCACCCTAAAACCTCATCAAATGCCTACGCTCGAGAACCAGTTCCTCCGTTCCTAAAACACTCCTCCATACGTACAAAACCTTCAAATGTAAGATTATAGATAGATCGTTTTTACTTTCTTCCGAACACACCACCTTCAAACACTAATGGCACTGGAAAGAAGAATCCTCCGCTTCTATCTTTCACTTTACTTCCTTCACCCGTCCAACCGTCCAACAACATCGCTATTTAAATTTATACCCCATTCACCAACATCTTGCCGAAAGCCATGCATCGTACGGCCACCAATCCAAAAAACGGTCCAAAAAGTGCGATCAACCTTCCACCATCTTTGGACCATAACTTTGGACGGAAACCTAAACTTAAATATATCTATTCTGTCCTGTCCTGTTCTAGAACATTTTGAAACAATATTGCTTTCGATTTTAGGCACGTCAGTTTCTATCTGGCCCTATACAAATTAGTTAATTAATTTCACTATGTTTCAATCTATTTACTTGCATATATAGGGAGCTATATATTGTAATGAACACAATTAAAGATTAATTCTTTATTAAAACAAGCCCCACGTTGAGGCGCCAAAATGTAGTACAGACTAAGTTATGATTAATTATTCAATTTAAATAAGCCCACATTGAAGCACATTTGTAATAATAAAATTTAATTAGATTTTAAATAAACAAATTAAAAGTTGAAATGATAGGATTTTAAATGAAAAATCAGAATTTAAAATATAAAACCAAGTTAATTTATTAAAAACAAATTCTTATCACATTTGAAAATTTTGTTACAAGTTGGTTAAATGCCTCGGCTTAATTTCAGGGCCGACTATCGGGCCTCCAATAAAGAGTGTTACGACGAGACAATTAAAATTTACAAAGTGAAAAAGTAACAAGAATTGCAAAAACTTTATATGCTATCTAATTCAACACTTATTTTCGCCTGTTATTTGGCTATTTATTTATCTAATTAGTATACTTTAAACACAGATTATTGAAATATGAAATCTGACGATAATTATTATTTACATTAGGTTTACAATTAATAAATTTTCTTTTTAGTTTACATTACCATTGGCTGTTCGTCGGGGGCTCGATCTCACTCGATTATTGTTAAACACTTCACAGACAGGCCATATTTCACTGATTTTAAAGTGGTTGTAATTTTCAGACACAATACTTCATACTCTTTACAGTTGATAACGTTGTTTTAAATATTTGATGCTTGCATAAATATGCCAATGAACAAATACTTCAGATTTTCGACTCGTAATTCATAACCCGGGACTTTAATATATTATATTACATACACTTGCTTGAATATAGTAACAGGAACTTTGAATCAGGTTCGCTTTCCTGGTACAAGTGATTCTCTACTACAAGTTCTGACAAACACACTCGTCAGCCTCCCAAAACACACTCTGCAGCTTTCCAGAACATACTCTCCTCTCTCTCTCCGCCGACTCCCAACACACACTAAAGTTCCGCGCGTCCAGCCATGCCTTCCCGACAATTTCCATATTCCAATTTTCTTGTACACAATTCTTATATTTACGCCGCCGACAATGAAAATCGTAATATTTTGTTCATTAAATAATTACATGTCTTCAATTAGCACAATATATTAACTAATAATAAGCAACTAAAGATGATGTAACTTTGACAGGAAAGAGAAGTAGAGAATGACTGGCTCACTTCAAATTATGTACTGAAGTCACCATTTCAAAGAGGAAGAAAGATTTAAAAATATTTTCCTTAGGAAAGATGTACAATTTATGTCAGCCGACCTCTCAAGAAAAAATGTGAACACTTTACTATACCTCCACTTCACCAATTGTCACAGTGGCCACACCAAACACTCAATCCAATTCACTCTAGTCCTTAAGGGAAATCACATTTGTTCCTGTTGAAATAGTCTGGCCACCTACACCAACCACATCAATAATACCTTTATAAATATAAATACCTCACAGATCTCATCTGAAAACAGATGTTTCATGCATTATCCACTGTCCAAATATCCTAGACCAATATAAAAAATATAGAACACTCCTCACCACAACCTACTTTCCTAGACTTAACTCCATTCTCCAAATGGCCTAGATTCAACAGCAATGCACCCAGATATAAGAAACATCCTTCCCACAACACTCCCCACCTGCCTTTAGATTCCCAGCCAAAATCTTCATCTCCCACACTTACCGGTTACCGCCAGCCTTATAGGAAAAGCTGACATGTCTGTCTTAACCATCAATCTACTGCAATCCTTCACAAATAGCCACCTTTAAATTCTCAAATACATTACTTGGCTCTCCACACATCATTTGCCAGATAAAGTACTGACACTGCCTTACTTTCTACACCAGAAAACAAAATAAGTTTATATATTTGTTTGCATTAGTATTCAATTAAATTCAACATATCCCATAGAGAAACAAAAGAACAAGGAGATGTAATGAACAGAGCAGTATGTTAATTATGATTTTATTTATTCAAATTAATGCTTAACTATATGTTAACTTAATTTGGATTGATTCCTATTTACATTTCAACATAATAAGCTTTTTCATTATAATGAACTCTGGCTATGTTAACTTCTATTCAAGCAGTGGCAGTTGGTGCAAATGTACTCATATGTTTCTGCACATCAATTAATTTACTTTTATTTTTAAGTACTTTCATAATAATTATGTTTTAACAGTGTGAATTTCTGCTTCAATATCAAAGATTTTAAACTGCCCACTTTATGGCACACTCAATCCTGCTAATGCAGCCAGTTGGCCATGTCTGTGCTACTCACTCACAGCTTTGTGCACAAATGTGCAGTATTCTTTTCAGTTCCTTGCCCACTTGTAAATTCCACAAAATGAATCTTTTTAGTGCAACAAAGAAGACTACACATAGAAACAATGCCATGCTTTGCTATGACTCAGACAGGGAGCCACATCAGGCAGAATAAGCAATGAAATGAAAATAAATTTGAAGCATTCAGTAATTAAAAATCTTATTTGAAAGTATTTTATATTTTCAAAAGAAAATAGTATTTGTAGATATTGGGTAATATATATATTTTTAAATTCAATCAAAGGTAATTTTAAAGAGAAAAACATTTAAGCAGCATCATAGTGTGAAAATGTACCACACAACCATGTATGCAATACTGCCACTATGTATGGCTTGTTCTAAAAATTAACTTTATTTAACATATGTACAAAGGAAAAATTCTTTCATGTTAGAAATGCAAGTCAATTTGGTACTAAATTATTCCATTCTTAAAAATTAGACACTATTGTAAATTATGTAGATGGAATTAGAAATGAAACATATTACGGGTCAGGTCAGCATTATGGTAGAACTATGGCTGTTGTAGGATTATTATTTTACATAGCTATCATTGTAAAAATGGTTGTTTGTGTTGATGTAGAACATAACTGTATAAAAGTGTAAACTTGCCTGGTAAATTCATTCATAGAGTAGGAGTGGATAAGTACAAATGAAGTTAGACCATGTTTGAACTTGTTTGTATTATTTTTAATTTTTTGAGTGTCTATTATTACTAATGGCATTATAATATTCTCCTTTGTGATTCATGGTTATTGATTTCCCTTGCATGTCTAAGAAAATTTAATTATTCATTGTATGGCTACAAATATTTGAGAACAGATAGCTGTTATAAATCATTAATAGAATCAATGATTGGATATACTACCAAGTAAGAGCAAGCATTCCCATTTTTGGAGTGCCATCTGCATATAGTTTTGATGAAACTTGTTATTATATTCTAAAAACTGTTTTCTGCACATTAAAATATTTCTCTTTCCGAGAACATTTTCCCAGAACACTAGGAACACATCATTAAAGAGTGAAAGTATGTTATGTTAGCTGTTGCTCTTAAATTAGGATCACGGCAACTGGACATAATTCTGACAGAAATTTGGAAGGATCATAGATTCTGCAGAAGAATATTCAAGTGATCTTACCCATTTAAATTATTGTCAACATATATGCGTGTTGTGAGCGAATCTTCAAGGAGAGCAGATATGTGGTTTTACCATGAGACAAGGAACAGTGATTAACGATGAACACACAACATTTAGATAAGTTGATAACTATGAAATTAATAATTATGAAAGTGATAACTGAAAAATATCTGTTAGGTTAATAGATTAAGATAAGTGTCTACTTGAACATTGTAATTCAGGTCAGCTGGCTTCGATGTCAGCTACTTCTCTCAGTTAGACATGGATCAGCAAAATCAATAAATCAGCACATGTGGCACAAATACTAGTGCAGATGATGATTAGTCAACTTCAAGGACAGGCAGCAGGCTCTGAATGATATCAGACTACTCACAGAACAAGAAACTGAACCAGAAAACGCAGAATAAGAGGAAGAAATCATAACCAGATAAACAGACTGCTGCTACGTAAAAGTAGTGGCAATTCCCCTGTAGTAGCATAGGAAGGGATTTGAAAAAGGTGATGCAGAAGGGTAGAGGAAGGTAGGCAAGAGCTATAGTCTAAGGATCCTACCCGGCATTTGTCTAAGTGATGCAGCACAAACCCTAGAAAAACTGCATCAGGTAGGTTGGGTATTTGTTACATGTCCCACACTCTTCGGAAAGTGGTTTGCTGAGGGGCGCATTCCCTCCCCATGCCTTGGCCAGTTTAGGAGGTAGTCGGCCAACTATTCCAATAGGAATAACAGACAACTCTTACCATAAGCCCAAGGTCTGTGACCCCGGAATCTCTCATTACAGGCCAAGGTGCCTTGGTTTGTGGGAAACGTAGTTCAAAATAACCAGATAGAAGAGAACTGATAACAAAGTATACCATATCCATCTATTTATGTATATTTTTATATTTTATAGAAGTGAAGATATCAGTAAAATATATTATATCCAGTACGTCAATAACATGAAACTAAAATTAGAGGCAGTAAGCAATAGTAAATTGATACCACAGTGTAAATGATTCCATTGACATATGAGATCATTTTGTAAAAGAACCCCACCTTGCATGCAGGAGACCACTTATCTTCAAATTACTCTAAAACCATAATCACTCCTGCAGTGTAAACTCCTCTCAAGATCACCCTGTTAATTATAGGGGATGTGCCGTAGCAAAAGAGTTACAGAAGAGAAGAGAAAATACCAAAAAGGTTAATAAGGATCCCTCAACCAAAATTAATTTCTCTTAATATGACCAAAACTGAGGTATCTTATGCCCAAGCTACAAAACAAAAAAAGAGTAGAGCCAGAACCTCTCCCAAGCAACATCCAGACCATATATGATGCAGCTTATGGAGAATTTTATGATGGCATCTAAATCTTGAAGTTTTTCGAAATACACAATATATAGATGTCTTTCTCATCTCATGATGAATGAATAATATCTCAAAATAATAGGATACAGAACATATCACACTATCCACCCATTCAACAAAGCCATGAGTAGCAGTGCAATTGTAATAAAAGTAAGGATCAACCACTTTTAAGAATGCCACCTGCAAATATGCTAACAGTGTTTGGAATCTGGACAAAAAAACAAAAGTTGAGAGGGGCTATTTATGGCCCACTAAGACACAACATGAAAAAAGATGACTACCTAACATTGCTAACATGCTTAGGAGAAAAATTGTAGTTGGAGGTAATTTTAACTCCAAACATATAGACTAGACATAATAGACATAATATTAAGCATTATGAAATGAAGAGAATTAAGGAAAGCAGTTCAATAAATTAATTGCAAGTAACCTACTTAATGGCCCACAGATACTGATAAAATTCCTTATCTACTAGACTATTTCATCACAAGAAAAGTCAATCAACTTAATTGAAGTTGAAGAGAATTTTGATTTGGACTCTGATCTCTCATGAGATATTTTAACGCTGAGTAAATAGATAATAAAAAGGGAAACCAGAGCCAACCTAACTATCAAAACTACTGACTGTGAAATCTTTCAGGCAAACCTCCAGAACACTACAAGCCTCAAAGCCTTAAAACAAAGAGCTAGAATAAAATGGCAACAATTAAGAGACCCAGCAGACAAAACAATACTTAACAACAAAACTCAGAAGCTGAGAAGAGAAATACAAAAGATTGAAGAAGAATCTAGAGACTCCAATCTACAAAAATTATTTGCCTATGAAGAAAGGGATTATTTATTCTGGAAGGAAACCAAAAAGTTTAACAGACCCATAGCATCCATTCCTCCTATTAGAAACAATAATGGCCCAGAGAAAATAAATGAAAAGTAGACTTATTTGCTGAAAACCTGACTGATATATTCACACCCAAACAAAGGAATAATAATACGTGCATGACCAACAATGACAGTGTAAGATCAGAAAATTAAACAAGCAGAAATCTAGCCATATTTTATTCACAAATAAACAATTACAAGTAGCACCATCGCTAAATATAAATGACACTATGGTGACTTATGAGAACAATGCCAAGTACCTGGGTATGACTCTAGACACCAAACTTAGGTAGGAAGAGCATGTAAAGAAAAAATCTGAATTAAGCATAAAATATAGACAATACTGTTAGCTAATTGGATGAAACTCCAAACTTTCAATTTCCAACAAACTTCTGATTTATAGTCAAATATAGTGCAATGTGGCTATATGGTATTCAGCTTTGGGAATGTGCCTGTGACACAAGCATTATTCAGAATAAAGTGTTGAGATACATTATAAATGCCCCTGGTATATCCAAAATACAGATCTTCATAGGGATCTCTAGATTCCAGCCATAAAAGAATAAATAAAAAGATATGGGAAATATGAAATATGAAGCTATGCTTCACTTACACCCCAATTTCAACCCAGTGGTCTGACAACTTCTAGAAAATGACTGTACCAGAAGACTGAAAAGAATAAAACCAGCTGATCTTGTGTAATGTGAAGAGTATAAGCAGAGCACAGTGCACAAGTGAAGTGTACACAGAACAGAAAAATTGAGGAAAACATTGTTTTGACTCCAATCATTAAGTATATAGTTTAAAAAAATTAGAAGAAAATTAATGGCTAGTCTTGAAATACTAGTTTTAATGATATGCACATGGTTGCTAATAAAATATATATAAAAAAACAGATATACCTAAGAATTTTGTGTATTTTGTAACTAATGTTACAGAATTCATTGTAGCATTGTTTACTTCAAACTTCATTAAATCAAATTTGTCTGGTAAGTATTTATTTGAAAACACAATGTCAGCTTACTGTAACCATTTTCCTTTACTATTTACTAAAATATTAGAATCAATTCAAATAGTGTTGTTAAAAATAGAGAATTGATAAGTTTGAGTTGGTCATTTATATATTTTAAAAACAGTTACATACCTAAAATCTAACACTGGGGATCTCCTGTCTTTATTTGCCCTCAGTAAAAGTCAGAAATGTGTACTTAAAATTAACTCTTTCATATGTTTTTATCATTTTGAGAAGTTTAACATGCTTATATTTGTCAAAATCAATAGATGAGTTATTGGAGAACAAATGTATGAACTTGCACTCTGGTTGTTAATGAAGTACTTCATAATTAAAGTAAAGACTGTCTCTTTCCAAATTAATATGTTTAAGGTAAATTGAAGTAGAATTAATCTAATTTTTAAAGCTAATATCATGTGTTGCACCAGTTTCATAAGATGTATAGAATGAGCAACAAATCTTTAGGAATGATGAAAGATTAATACATTTTATATATCTAATTAATTGGCAATTTAATTTAATTAGGATCATGCATAAAATAATAACATAACATCCTAATTTTTTATCTGTATCAATTATTATAATTAATTTTTTACATTAAAAAGTCAATATAACTATTATGTTCACTCTAAAATATTTCTATAATGAAAAGACTACCAATATTTCATGCTAACTATTTATACCAATGTACTAAGAATGCAATATTATTAATAAACACATTTATTTTACAAAAACACATTTACTGAGTAGAATTTTTTTAGCTCATCTTGTATACTATTGAAGTTTTTTAATTATTTAATGCTAACAGGATGATTGTTAAAAATTCATGTTCTCATTTATTCCACCAATTTTCGTTCACCTGACAGACATTACGTAATATTAGGAGAATCCATTAAGGAATTGGATATATATATTACATTTATTCCTTATACTAAATGAATACATATCCAAGTTGGTACTAAATTTATCATGTTTTATTACAGATACCATCAATGAGTAAATGAATTGACAAGTGGGAGAAAGTATACCTAATTCTTTAATGGCATTCTAGAATTTATTTGACTCAAGACACAATTATCTTTATTTTTACCTCTAGAGTTCCTCTCAAAATCTTATTCCATAAGACACTGAGGAATGAAAATACTACATATATACTATTTTTTTAGTTTTGTGTCACTCTCATTTCACATAATGCTGAATGCTCTTGCTGTTTAGCTGAGCATATTTATTAATTTAAAACATGTTATTTTGGTTAAGTTTATTATCAAATGAAAGATGTAGAAATTTTGTATTTTCTACTTCATTAATAAAGTGTTGTCAAACAGCTCTGTGTGTTTTATTACAGTTCAGAGTCAAACCATTTACAGGGAACTAGTTTACAATAGTATTAAATGCATTATTAACAGCCTCTTTCAGTGTAAACTAAATATTTACCCATATGATTTATTTAATGTTACTCTTTCCTTCATGTTTAAATAAGAACTATACCACAAATGACACATTTTCTTAGTTCCTTAGTATTCTCTATTATTTGTTCCAACAACAGGTAGTGTACAGATTTTTATTGCAAACTGAGTTTCTTAAAGTAAATTATTTTTATTTAAATTACCCTATTGTAATATTACTTACTCAAATATATTATGTGATGATTTGTGTTGCCTTTCTTAAAGAGTGGAATCACAGTTGCATATTGCAACCTGTTTATAAATGTGTCGGTGAGTAATGGATTATTACATAGATAGCTTAAAAATAGACAGATGGGACCTGATACATATTTGATTATATTACATTAATAGAATATTCTGCAGCAGGGGTTTTCTTTAATGATTGAATAGCAGTATAATCTCCTTTGGACATGTTAATGTTAAAGTAAGGTCATTAACATAATCAGTTTTTTTTATTATGTTAATGACTCCTATTAATAATGATTTAGTGTTAGATCCTGCTAATCCCTCATGTCATGATAAAAAGTGATTGTTAAACATTTTTGAGTTTTCCATAAGATTTTCTCCTGGATTTTCCAAAGAAATGATTATCTGGCTTTTATTTCTGTTAGTTTTGTATTGATAATAAGACAATTAGGAATGCCTACAATTTATAAATGTAAATTACTATAAACATTTCACATACATGCTTTTAATATTTTTATATTCACTGTTTACTATTGGCCTTTCTTCTAAAGGATCATCACACTTCCTCTAATACATATGAATATTATCATAACAAAGGCACAAAACAATTCAACCATATAATTTTTGGCTGACAAAAGTGGCAACAGGATAATTTCAATGTCTGTATGGAAGTCCCATAGAATGTTATTGTGCTAGAAGTAAAAATTATCTGTCATTACTCAAGTGCTAAATTATGCTTATCATTTTTTTTCTTTTTCCAACATATGACCTACTGTTTCAAATTAGCTTATATAATAAAATGGTGTCATCATAATACATGTCAAAGCAGTAGACATAACATGTTTTTTCTACCTTCATGCATAATTTGGTATAATATACATAGTTTCGAACTAAGTGTTCATACTTTACACCAAAAATTGATATTTTGACTCATTAATTCAATTATTTGGCCTATTTAATAACTCCAGGCATTTTTTCTTATACTGTCAGACATAGATATTGAAACCTGACTTAAATTATTTATATTTAGTAATATCCAAATCCTGTTTATTTTCAGCAACAGACAAATATGTTAAGATATCATTAAGTCTTTCCAGTACTCTTACAGTGTTTTCCTTTCTACATCGTCTGGTTCATTGTCCCACAGTGTGGGTCATAGGATCTCAAAGGGTTAATACCTATTAGAAAGTTTATGTTCAAAGAAAATGGTGTTTCCTTGAATTCCAAACATACAACAGTACAACAAATGCCAGAGGATTATTTTTTGATTTCTAATTAAACAGCCAATATTTTCATTGGTTTGTAGTTTAAAATTGCACATTTTTACCTACATGAATACTAAGTACACTAATTATTTTATGCTTCCACTCTTCCCCTCTGTTGCACCCCTCTCCTTTGCTTTTCCAGTCTCTACCCATCCTTATTTTCCTGTTCCCTCCCTCTCACCTTCACCCACTTCCAGTCACACATACGAATATAAAATATACATATATCAAATAATAAAAATTGTATTGAAACTTCTTTGCAATCCACAAGATTATTGCCATAACAAATTAATAAAAATTTTCCATATTGAAACTGACATTGAAATTTATATTACTCAATTGTCAAAAAGTCAGTTAAAAATTAATTATAAAAAATTACTTGCATATAAATATATTAACAAAACCCTCTAAAACATTTAATTTCTTCCACTACCTGTGGACTTCATCAGGTTTCTGTTCAGTTGCACTGCATGTCGATTGAAGTTGATGGATTTTTGTTTATACATCTATGTACAAGTAATTTTGGTTTATAATTAATTCTTACTGATTCCTTCCCCATTATATTTTATTAGTAACTTAATTATATATAAATTATAAATTCAAACTGAATTTTAAATACCTAAAGTAATGAAAATAATTAAGCACGTATTAATAAAATGCAACATAAGTATTTCTTACTTGATAATTTTAGAATTTGTTTATGCAATTATTACAGTTTTTCATAGGCATTAGTTGCTGTTCCTGGTATCATAATATGTTGTTCTAAACATAACTGATAAGGTCCTTCAGGATTTATTCAGCTTTTATGTTGTAGTGGCTAGTTAAACTAAATTCTATATAGAATAGTTTTTTAAAAATAAATCAGTTAAAATTTACTTTTAAATCGAATAATAAAATCAATGCAAATATCAATTATTCTTGTTATAAAAATAACAATTATGTTGATAAAATTGATCACATGAAATATGTTAAAGAGTAAATGAAGACGACAGTTTTATGAATATTGTGCCTTTTGTATACTGTGTTAACCACTTTAAAAGAAACTGATTCTACTTTTATAGCTTCTTCTTAAGACAGTATAAAAGGGAAATTGTGTCTGTCACCACATAACTTACGTAGTATGCTATTGATGAGAAAAAGTACATGTTTGAAAATATTAGCACTACATATTATCTGTGTATATCAATTTTATATACCTCATGTGGTAACACAGCCAAACCTAGAAAAAATATTACTACAATAATGATAATATCTTGACAGATGACTGGATTTTTTCTTCAGGAAAGTAAAAGAAGCCAGCTATATTTATTTAAATAATCAGTACAAAGCTAGAGATAGACATCACCTTACACCAAGAGGCTGAACTGTTTTACAACCATACCCATATCAGTGTCTAACTAGAAACATTAATTTTAAGAAAATATAAAAAGTCTGTATTAGATGAAGACTAATTAAAAGAATAGCCAATTAATATAAAAAAAATCAAGTGATATGTTCCACACAACGTTTCTGCAATCCTTGTTGCTTTCTCGTGAGGTTATTCCATTCCATAAGTGCTGCAAAATCAACACACCACACAAACCATAGAATTAGTCTTGATAAATTTTAATATTTATTACACACAAAGAAAAGTAACAAAACCCAGTGAAGAATTCCAAATAGAAAGAAAACTAGGAGTAACAGAGGTTGTATGCTTCATTCGTTACTACGATTGAACTTATTTGTAGGATGAAAAGGTTGGAAGGTTTCCGTCTTGATAATCGAAAAAGAGCGTACAATTCGGAAAGCCAAAATAACAAATTCGATGATGGATAATTGCCGTCGATTTTTTTCGAAATGTTTCCAGAGCTCTGAAATGAGAGTTGAAACTGAAAATTCAAATTCAAAGAATCTGTTTGCATACAATCTCATATTCCACTTCCTTGAAGCTTCTCTACAGGATCTACGGAATATTATATTACTATTACAATGTAATAATGCTAACACTCTACAAGGCATTAAAATATCTCATGTTTGACAAATTTTTGTTTCTTTCCCTTACCATAAAATTCTAACCCTTTCTAAGATCATCATTCAACGTAGAAAGCCAAGAACGTTTCGAACTCGGGCCTGCCTCACTTATTTCAAATCATTTGTCAATGTTGACGTGTCATTTATTATCTAAATAAATCTAAATTCTCACAGTGTCGATCCCTTTCATAATTGATCAAATTCATCTTTAAAACTTATAATTAAGCAACTCGAGTACCAAGTACCGTAATATTCATACAAAGGTCGATTAGTAAACAACACAAATGGTATCAATTTAAAACTAAAAAAGTATGATTTATTTTTAAGTTGCACTCAATTCTTGCAATCTTATTGTGTTATTTTCATGTAACCTCAGCTCCCCTGATGCTTGAGGAATGAATCACAAAGGAACAGGTTCTGTTCTTGCGTCATTAGCTGCTTTAATGATGTCAATGTATCATCAGAAATACCGTCATTATCACAGACGATGCTAACTACTGTGGGCAGCTATAAAAATAACGAATGGCTCTGAGATCCTTCGAAGAAAGGCCCCTGCATTCCTGCAATCTCTCGCTGAGCTGGCTCACCGATGCGACAAAAGTGCGGTTTTTAATGAGACAGCCTTGGTGATGTGCAGCTACTGCAGGGGTCAGGGGCCAGGAACTACCAACATAACGCTGTCTTTCGAACCAGATAATATACTGCTTACAGTATTTCGTGTAAATCAAACAAGTCATGGAGAGTTAACACGCATTATTATTTAAACACATGCATGTAAGGACGAGAGGAAATACGTAAACTCTGCTCACTTTTACAGTTGAAACTCACTATTTTAAACGTTTATGAATAAACGGAACGAATGCAAAGAAAATTGTGAAATAGTTTAACGTTTTGTTGATAGAATCCTCTAGCAGTATCAGTGAGAGTTTTCTGGGGGAAATAGAAAAGTTACGTGGTCTGTTGTGCAGTCTGTTTATTTTCATATGTAAAAAAATAGTATTAATTTGTAGTTTGGTTGTTGTTTAGACATAATTAGTATGCATATATTTCCGGCAAAGTTTAAAATCCGGCATTCTATAGGCATTGTGTATAATGACAAAAACTAGCCGGCAATGTACGAAACGATTCAGATTTCACACATTTTCTAGGCATTATATAGAATGTCAAAGGAGAAACCGGCAAAGTGTGAAGTACAACTCCGATTCGTTTCGAATGTCACGTGGCAATGCTCAAAATGTCATTCAAGCCTACCATGTTGCAACAAGGAGGCTAATTTTAATTTCATTTTTTTTTATATGAAAATTTTGTTTCCCTTAATATCTAAGGTATAAGTTTTGTTTTGTACAACTTTCATTTTTCTTTACATATTTTTAATATATTTTTATTAATGGCACTATCATCTTTGTATTTTTGAGAAATGCACGTCACTTATATAATAGACTTCTCCGGACCTTTATTCACACTTTGCCTAAATAGCATTTGTCATTTTATAGAATGCCTAGGTATATTCTATAGAATACCGGATTTTCATACACTGCATTTGGCCCGATTATTGGAATAAAACTAGATGCTGACTGCCCCACGAGCGACCTATCGTTAGGATAGATAGTTTGTGATTAGATAATTTGTTGATGGCACTGTGGAAATGTGTCAATCGCGAAGAGCACCCTTTCAGGGTGGAGTTCGAGGATACCAAACGAGTTCCTTCTCTTTGACTGTTTGCAAATTATTTTTTCTTGGACTATCAGAAAGTGCAAGTTGCTGCTGACGAGAGTGATACTGGAGTCAACCCAAGTTGGATAGTTTGTTGCACAACCTAGCCGGAAGTGTAAGCTGCTTATAACGGGGGCGACGCCTGAGTTCTCCTGTTTGGTCCGTACATGCTTCTGATTGTCGGTGGCCGACACTGAGACAAGGTGACACAGGGACCTGATGTTGGCTTTGATACTCTGATGGCGCTGTCGTTTCTGAGCAGACGAGTCAAAAATGTAAGATAATAAACACACGTTCTCTTTGTGAATCATTTTCGATCGCTGCACAACAAGTAAAATAAGCTCTGACTTTCGTGAACAATTCGAATTCCCACTTACCCGCGTTGACTACGAATCTCCTCAGTAGGTCTCGCCTAAAGACCTTAGCCGTTTGTATTTCAGCGTTATATTTAATGAACAATTTATTACTATCGTTCATTGATGGCACCCAACAACCAAAACCCTTGAGTGTACAAAGCAGTATCTGTTATTTAATTTTGGGTAAATTAATTCTGTATGGTGTCAGTTTGGTAGGTGTTCATGGAATGGCATGTGAAACTATGTGTTACTATCGTTGTGCATTTTTCATATTAATTCTGAAATTTTTAGAATAAAGTACTCGAGTGATTATTTGGGTTTCCTTAGGATTTTCGGTTTGGAATAGGTGATCTATCCAATTCTGAAATGAAGTATATTTCATCTCTCTACGTTCCTCCTCCACCTTCTCGCACATTATATGTATCCGTTTATTAAAATTATGCACAAATATCAGACTGATACTTAAGTATGTGAACATATCTGACGAGAAGAGCGCCATAGTACAATAGTGTAATGAAAAAAAAACGCTCTAAATTTATATTTGAAATACGGGAAAGATGTTTAAGATACTTCGAATTTCAAAGTTGATGTTCTGCCCTCAAGATATCGAACAAGCATTTTTTCGTTGTTCTTCATTTCTATATTTGAACACTTTTCGTGTTGAGTAGATGTACATCACGCGACTGGCGGAATATTTTACTCATTTGAAAGGGACCTATAATTTTTACCATTTGATGGCAAAACTGTTCATTAAAATTCGTTCTCGGAAATGCTATAGGTCTATTTATTGTTATTTCCAGAGGTTGAGTACTTCAACAGCCTTGGTGCTAAATTTTTCTTTTGGTTCTACATTGAGAAACGGAAGTGTTGGCTTGTGTAACGGGGCAGTTGTGCTTGAAAGTCCAACTTGTTCGCTAATTGCGAGCCTGTGCTGATATTGCATACACGAATGGAGTCTTGCAAATCAGGGCCAACTGAATAATTTACAACCCATAATTTTCTCTCATTGTGGTTTCGATGAACAACCTTTCAGTGAACTCGAGTGCACGTTAAAGAGGGCAAATTTATGACGAGAGAAATTTTGCCTCGCCTTGTGAACTCGGCGCGTAACTTACTAAATAAAATAAAATAATTACAGACATCGTATATCCTATTTCAAAGTAATGAGCTCTCAAAATATTCAAGGTTCAGCTCTACTTATGTTAATTTGCTGGTATGTATTTGTTTCTTTTGTATTTATAAGTGTTTCCAATTCACATTTATTATGCTACCTGCAACTTGTGTACAGTCGTCCAATTAATATCCCAATGCTTCTGACCTAATGACATTACCGATCGCTTTGGTTCCAATGGCATATAATATTTAAGCACGATAAGCTTCTTCCACATATGATCAGATGTTTATTCTTGTACTGTCCCCTGTCTTTGTGAATCCTGAATTTATCCTTTAGAATACTGATCTATCTTTCTATTATTATGTATTCCACTGCTGTTTCAGATTGATATACGGTTTAAATCAACATTGCCGTTGTTTTTCAAAGTTATTCTTTATTTTTGTTAACTAAATTCGTTGTTGAGTTCCTGCATTAATTTTTATAATTCATTGACACTTCCAGAAAATAGGACAATGACAACTGAAAATTGTAGCTGATTATATATCATTATATATCATTTTTAGTGTATGTTACTTATCTTCAAAGTTTACTTTCTGAAACAAGGTCTAGAGTGTTCAAAATTACTCAATTTTCGTGATATCAAATCACTTCATCCGACGCCTCTGTTTATCATGAACGACTGACTGACACTCTTCTGGTAATTATAATACCACAGATTCTTCAGTGGTCTATGGTAGTCTGTATGTATGTTTTTTTTTTTTTTTTTTTTTTTGGGGGGGGGTGCACCAATACCAACTGATTGCTATGCTATCTAATCAAGAAAAAAATTGATAGAGGCATTAGGCTTCCATTACTAACTAAATTACATTTATATTTGTCCATTGGTATTACGAGGGTAGTTCATGTAAGTAATGCCTCCTATTGTTTGTTTTTCTCCTTAAATAAGTTAGTCATGTGAAAAATTTGAATTTGCCGCGATTCCTCAAACATTCTGCAGTAAAATCTTCCAAAGTCTACTGGTGGCAGCACTGACCCTCTTACAAAATGGCTGACATTGACGTACGTATTAATCAGTGTTCTGTGATTTAATTTTTAAATGCGAAAAGTGAAACGCCCTTTCACATTCGTGAAAGGCTGAAAAATGTATATAGTAATGAAACAGTGTATGTCAGCACTGTTTGGCGATGGATTCGTCGCTGTAACGAAGCTGAAGGGCAAACACCGCTGGCTGATGGGCAGCAGTGCGGCAGGCCGGTTACTGTAGTGACTCCAGCGCAGTGGAATACATGCCCTCGTTAAAAGTTGAACAAAAACTGAGGAAAAGGACGGAGACTATATTGAAAAGTGAAAAATTAATTTACACTGAACTAAAATATTTCGTAATTTGTCGAGTAGACTAATAAAACCAAACAAAAAATGTTGTAGATTTAATTATCTTGGCAAATAAATGAGAAAAAAAGGAGACATTACTTATCGACTGACCCTCGTATATCTACTTCAGAATGCTGCTTGTTTGGATTACCTGGCTTGCATACTGGTTCCTTTCTATACTATTCACTGCTAGCTTGCGGATACTATCCCCGAAGTAAGAGTTTTTCTTGCTGCTCGAAACGTATTAAAAATACGTGTTCGCTTCTGATGCGGACCCTCATCAGACATATAAAAACAAAACTATTGATTTATAGATATAGCGATACAAATATATTAACCTATATGATAGTTTGTAGGAATTGAAATTAAAACTTTTAAATGAAAAAAAAATCAGTTAGAGGTTTATGAATCCTCGATTACGAGATTCTAAATATTGCTTCAAGAATTTGTGTCGGTTTTAGTAATAAGCATCACTCTTAATAGATAACATTTCAGAAGCTAATCCGGATTTATATTTACTATCTATATCTAAAATATAGAAATTGTACCAATTGAAAGTGTTTAGAAGTCATAAGTTAAGAATATTTATAGTAAATAGCTATGCTACTTAATTTATGCACTGAATTTTCTATTATCCCGTTACAAATTATAACAACTTGACTTCAAATTTAAATTAAATAGTAAAAGTAGCAGGCTATAAGTCAGAAAAAATAATTACATTTGAAACATAATATATATAAAACACGACGTTTCGTACCTGATTATAATCTCTCCAGGTGTATAGATTTTACATTCAATTATCTATGTGAATAAGTTACAAAGTCTTGAAAAATGATGATAAAAAAACTTACCATGTAAAAGACTGTAACTCAATTTATGAAGAGGTCCCAATCAGGGACGAAACATCGTGTTTTATATGTATTAGGTTTCAAATTGAATAATTAAATTTTTTCTGACTACTAGGCTGCAAAATTTATTATTTAGTTATCCCGTTACATTTGAAGTTTATCATTATTGTTTTAATAATAATAATAATAATTTATTATCTGTACCATCAATATTGTTAGTTTATAGTTGTTACAAAGATTTATACTATATGCAAATTTCCCTCAGACTTTTATCCCAGACTTGGAATTGGGCAATGCATAGTTCGGCATTGCTTGTTTAATAATTGCATACTTTTCAATAGATTATATTTTTACAGACTTACTATATTTCACTTTTATTGGTTTTATTCCTTGTCTTCCTTAAACGCCAAGTATTAATTTTTATTTCAGTTCAGCTTGTTAATAAAAGTTTTTTTAAAAAATTTCAAAGTCGTGAAGTATTTTTGTCCACCTGGATACTTACTTCATGCTCTTTACATGCCGTTTCACCCAATTCTTTTGATTTGATTTTGAAAGACTCTGCTTGTTTTGTCAATTAAACCGAAAATATTGAGTCCCGTTCTCCCTACTGTTGAGTTCAGGTTCGAATTCCAAGCTATCTATCTTTAAGTTGATATTCCTGATCATATATTTAATATGACATTTGTATTTATCCAGCTTACTCCATTGACTCATAGAACTCAGCCAATTCTTAGTCTGTTTCCTTATTGTTCTTCCACCATTGGTCCCTTTGTAGTATAATAAATGCCCTCTTATTTTATTCTCGCATATGATATCCCACTTAAATTCATCCTTAAATTCCTCCATACAAGCTTCATCAAATAATTTTCAGAAATTTTCTTCAGCAACTTATACTTATCACCAGTCCATTCGATATTTGGCAGTTGGTTCGTCAGTTTTCATCCACAGCCCTATTTAGATACGATCATTGTGACACGCCTGAAGAATTTTTATGGTTGTACTTTCCATATTTATAAGATCACGCTTGAATACCATCTTCACTCGCCTTGCTGCGGTACCATCCGCTCATTCAAAGTACTGACGGAGACTGTGAAGATACGTTTTTTCTTATCCATTTAGTATTTAGTAAGTCCGTATGTGTAATGTGTGTATAATTACTTTAGTAACAGTGTGTTAACAGCTTCAGAAAGAAATCCTTAAAAAATATATCAGAATCGATGGTTGGAAGTTTTAACATTTTAGTAGGCGTCGTTGTCAGAGACTGGACTTCAATTATATCAAATGTCATATTGTTAAAGTTAGAAGGTCTGCCATCAAGACTAACCATCAAATTATCTACTTTCAAAGCCACGACCGAGACTTGGACCCGAATGCCACGTTTTTCATCTTCCTCCCTCCGTTCTCAGCTCAAAAACTCCGCCTTCATTTTAAACATGGACAATTGCTGCGTATTTCTCTTAAGTTTTCATCTTAAATTTAATTGGTCGCCCTCAGCCAACACGGGGCCGAACTAATATTCGAAATCTTCCGTTAAACAAAAATTTATATCCTTTCAAATTTTGTATACCTGTACTCTTTCCGGGACACTTAATTTGTTCTTCGTAATATCGTCGCATCTAGCAGTAGCTGACAGCAGTGAGCGGGGTGATTCTTCAAGCTTTTGAAATGCACCCTTTTAACGCCACTGAGGGACGTTGTGCAGACTCCTGCTTTTGATCCTACAACAATTACTGTGCATTCCTCGTTAAATTATGTCGGTAAATATTGCTCATTAAATTGGAACGCTCACTACAATCTGAATCTTCAATTAAAAGTCGGAGTTTCTATTAAAATATTTCAACGTTTATTTATGTATCATTTAGTAGCTCTTAAAATATATTCAACACGCATTTTTCCGGTTTTCCATCCGAAGCATATTTCTTGATACATTCAGGAAGGGGGAGGATGGAGGAGTCCGACGACTTTTTACATGCCCTGTAAGTACACTACGTATCAAGATTCTCGATACTTAACCAGAAGCCAGGGCTTTGGAGCGGATCTGGAGCTGGAGCATGGAGCAGATGGATGAACCGATGTTTACTCAGAGCAGGAGCGGAGTCGGAGTTCTAACGTTCTAACGGAAATTTCTACTGCCGCACTGCTCCGATATATATATTTTTTATTTTACATAATCGAAGATTGAAATCACTGTGGATAGTAAAATTTGCCTGCGTTCTTTTTAAGGTAACAGGCTACATGATGGTAACCCACATGGTGGCATCTCCCCTTTAATAGCATAGGAAGGGATCTGAAAGGTGGGGGGGGTGCGGAAGGGTAGAGGAAGGAAGGCCAAGGGTTAACTAGGGCCCCCGGGCTACAGTTTAAGGATCCTACCCGGCATTCGCCTAAAAGTAAAGCAGGGAAAACCCTAGAAAAACCTGCATCAGGTAGGTCGGTCATTGGATACTTGTCCCACGCCCTTCCGATAGCGAGAGAGGAGTTTGCTGTGGGGACGCAGCATTCCCTTCTCCGTACCTCGACCAGTTTAGGCGGTAGCTGGCCGAATGTTCCAATGGGAATAGCAAAAAACTCTTACCGTATGCCCAAGGTCTGTGACCCCGGAACATACACCTCTCAAAACAGGCCGAGGTGCCTCGGCTTGTAATTTTTTTTTCCTGCGTATGACACCACTCAATACGTTCACATTAAATAACAAATGACTGCTAGAGAAATAGTTCAGAAGATTTGTGTATCGACAAGGCAGGATGCTGTTCGTCATTTAGTAATAAACACAGAAGAGTCTGCTCGCTTCAATCTAAGACAAAATTTAAAAGGACAATTACTCGATTTAAAGCTAGATCCTGCAACCCACAGAAATAGAAATATACAATTTTGGAAGGAGAAAATCAGAAAAAAAATGGATATTGTCGATACTGAAGGATGACATATCTGAAATCGATGAAAAACAGGTGCGGTTTTGGCGAATCAACGGGTCGCTACTAATTGATTTGGCTTCAGAGCCAACAAATGTTTAACTCTCACATCCAACTGTAACATAACAACTATAGATTAGAAGATGATTTTGATTGGCTACCTGCCTCCACCCTTCCGCATCCCCCCTTTCAAATCCCCTTCCTATGCTATAAGAGGGGAGGTGCCACTATGTGGATTATCCTATATATAGCCTGTCTACACCCCCCCCCCCAAAAAAAATAGCGTCTGGAGCTCTGGCGGAGGCTACCTTTGGGGATGCCTTCACATCTCTCTGGTTTTTTGAGGCACCTCGGTCTGATTTGAGAGGTGTATGTTCCGGGGTCGAAGACCTTGGGTATACGGTAAGAGTTGTCCGATATTCCTATTGGAATAGTCGGCCAGCTGCCTCCTAAACCGGTCAAGGCACGGAAAGGGGAAAGCTGCGATCCCACAGCTAACCCCTCTCCCGCCATCGGAAGGGCGTGGGACAAGTACCAAATGGCCGACCTACCTGATGCAGGTTTTTCTAGGATTTTCCCTGCATCACTTTTAGGCGAATTGCCGGGTAGGATTCTTAAACCATAGCCCGGGGGTCCTAGTTAATCCTCGGCTACCTTCCTCTACCTTTCCGCATCCCCCCTTTCAAATCCTTTTCCTATGCTATAAGAGGGGAGTTGCCACTATGTGGATTACCCTCATGTAGATTGTCTACACCCAAAAAAATGAAGAAGTATAGAAAACGAAATAGACTTCGAATTTCCACTATACATAATAAAGATGACAACGTTGTAGACAAACGTATTGAGGAAGACTGCAGTGGGATAGAGGATGTGGGAAGTTTAAATGTAATATATTCGAACCATTGATTTTTATCCGGAAAAGTATGCAGTCACTTTAAGCGTGCCAACTTTTCAAACAAGTGTTGAACGTCTATTTTCCGAATTAAGATTAATTTTAAGTTATCATATGCAGTCAATGAAGGACCATTTGCTGTATTCCATTTTATTTAATGACATCAACGAACAATATATAGTATTTTTTAAAATTTTTAAAATTTTAATTGTATTGCATTTTTAAATAATTTGATTTTATAATGTTAGGTTGTATGTTGTTAATAAATAAATGGTTAGTAAATAAACATGTTTTTATACATACTTATATATAAAAGGAAAAAATTAATCTAACTCCTATAAGAATATTTCAAGTGGAGCATGGAGCGGAGCTGGGGGAAACGCTTCTATGTCGAAGCGGAGCAACTCAAAAACTGGCCTCTCCAAAGCCCCGCCAGAAAGCCTTATTACACAATACTTAAGTGACATACATATCTCAGAACGAAACGAGTGAAACTTAAAGAAAAAGTATTGCCGGTGAAGCTTTCGTTCCACTGCTAACAGCGTGTGGCGGAACGAACTATTATTAATAATTGGAAATGCTTTGAAAATTGCAACAAAGAACCGTACTTTTGCGCAGGCACTCGTCAGATGTGGTCAGTGCTTCACACCTCTGGTCCAGGTGCGCTGTTCCGAGGGACCATCAATCATGGCGGACCGCTAATAGAACCCGCCAGGCGATGAGAGATTGCGGAGTGTTTACACAGTCGCCCGCTGATGAGCTTATCTCGCAATGTTTAATCGACAAAAGAAAGAGGACGAGCCAAACTGGTAGCAACTCTATTAGCATGAGTCGATACCGCTGCATTAATATTCCACGGTCGTGCAGCGCAGGTCGTTGCCAAATTGTGATTTATTGTGTGTTAGCAATAAAGGCCTCAGTTTTGACTTACCTTACAGACAAACTAATAAAAAATTAACTTGCCAAATTTTAATTGAAAATATATACTGGTGTGGAGTTGTTTGAGTTAAATCCTTCATGATCGTGGAACAAGTTGGACGTAAGAACGAATCAGTTCCTACAACACAGTAAGAAAACATCATAATTTAATATATTAGTACAAGTTTGTAGCTAAGCACATTTTATTTAATACGCCTAACAGAAACATTATTTCCGTTCTAATCAATGTAGTATTTCAATACTGGAAAACTTATTCCACAAAAGGGTAGGATGGCGGAGTCAGACGTATATTTACAGACCACGTAAATAGACTAAGTAAAGGGTCTTATTTTGTATAAAATATCACAGAGCGAACGAGAGAAATGTTTACAGTCTGCAGGTCAAGAAAAACTATCTGAATAGAAAAAAGCCCACCAAACTTTTCGAAGAGCCCTAAAAATAACTTATTACACGGAATATGACGTGACAATATAAAACTCAAATATAAACTAACAGTAAATGGTAATTAGTATTGTCTGAATTCCGCATTATCAAGTGTCAATGAATTGTCCTACTTTCCTGAAATGGGACAGCGGCGTCAGTATTTTCGTTGAAGGTCGATTTCAGATCAACAATACAGCTTTATCGATTTGTCCTCAGAAGCGTGATATTTGCATTATTTGGTTATTACATTCCAAAATATTATTTGATATTCTTCGTAACTGAATTATTACGCATTGAAAATTTGAAATTTCCAGAAAATTTGCGTATATGAAGAAAACAATGTTCATGACGTCAGCTGATAAGAAAAAGTCGCAGGTGATAACGTTTTATCTAAGTTCGCCTGATCGTGCTAAACTTGAGTCAGCAACAGAAAGTGAACGAGCGTCAGTCTCTAGTTACTGCCTTACATTCGCTTACAACAGGTATGTAACGTATTACGAAAAAAAAATAGTAATCACTGTCAGAATACGTTTCTGAATGTACTAGCCTCAAAATTTATCAGAAAAATTTGTATCGTTGTATGCAATTTGATTTAGTCTATGCTAACGTATTCTTCTACTGCTTTTGTTTCACATTGACGTTTATTCAAGAAGTCGCATTTTTTTGTGAGATCGATCATTATTTAAAATTACGTGGTTATAACACACCGTGAACATACAAAAATAAAATTTAGTACAGTTTGAGTACATTTTAAAGATGGTAATTAAAGATATTTTTCCGCTGTCACATAATAAGAAACTTGCTTTTTGAACACCCTGTACTCTTTGCATCGCAATAGACGAGCTTGTATTGATCGATTCGTTCCCCTCAGGATACATGTTAACCAAATTTTAATTTCGCATGTATGAAGATATATAAATCTTTGTATGGATGGTATCTTCCGGGTCTTCAATCATCTGGATCGGAGAGTGGAATAATTTGACGTGCTAACTTAAATATATTACTACAATGTCGCCAAAAATAATTAATGGTCTTTAGCCTCAAACCGATGAATATGTTGAAAAATAAATTCGAAAGCACTGTTAAAATTATTAACGAATGTATCTATGAATTTTTATTCCATTGACAGGAATAAAGGTTAATTGTAATATGAATTTTCACCTGTTTTGAATGGGATATCAATTATTTACAACCTTAATTAATTTTACTTTATGAATTCATTGTTTATTCCAGCTCACCACTCCAAATAAAACCGACTGTAGTTTCTTAAACCTTTTTCTCGAAATACTCTAAATTATAAATGCGCCGGTATGATGATAAAGAATCACATGAGCCGCGCTGAAACGAAATATCGAATAAAAAATTAGTGATGAGAAAGTAAATTAAGATTATTTTCATTTGCTGACACTTCTGTAACGTTTCGTGCTAATTTCGACTGGTTATGAGTTTTAAACGAATGCCGACTTTCTTTTAACCCATTAGCAATATTTGAGAAAGATGGCCATAGGTACGGACGTGAATGCTTCTAGTTCCACTAAATAGCTCTATTCTTGTGAATGGGGGCTGACTACAGGACACACCCTCAGAGTTGCTCCAAAATGGTTACCAAAAATGAATTTATTTATCAGTAGAAATGATTCCGTCAACAGTCATGTGCCGACCATCCCCGTTGGGGCAGCATTAATTAAAAACTATATAAAAATAATAAATGAATCTTTACTTATTATGTTTTATCTAACTACTGTAAAACTCTGCGTGTTAGTGACACATTTCTTTAAAGATGATATCATTATAAATGTTGATCACACATACTATCTTATCTCAGAAAACTATGTTCGTCAGAGATACGTCCGACAAATGATTTAGTTCCTTGGAAAAGAGATAACTATTTTTAAACACCTTAATGGGTCCGTTATGTTGCATTTCGTTGTAAATGAAACTAATAATTCTAAATTTCTATAATATATCGCTTTTCAATGTATTCAGTAATGTATGCTAGCTAGAGTTCAGTATTTAAAGTTTCTAATAACTGAATTAATTCTTGAAACTACTTGGTGGAAGCTACACATAGAAAATATACATTTAATTGTATGTTAATTACAATTTAAAATATATCATAGTTTAATTGTACTTAAAATATAATTTAGTTGAAGAATAGAATAAATGTTTTCAATCAAGGTCAGCTATAAAGGCTGGCCAGTTAATTAACAGAATAGAATAGAAAAATCTGGACATCTAGAATTAATTAAATATGGCTGATAATATCATACACAACGTCCATTCTTCAGTGAAGTCCTAATAACTAGTCTGTGAAGAATTTTATTTAATACAGTAAGTTGTAAATGAGCCTGTGTACAAACGGATAGAAAAGTCTCTCAGGGGTTCGGAAGACGACGAGGACAGCTTCTGATTAAATGTATCCAAATTAATTTATTTCCTCAATAGAACATCTTCAGAAACTCTGTCAGATTTTGAAATCATTCTAGCAGAATTTTTTTTTTGGCATTCCATTATAATCTGTTAATCATGTATATGTAGATTTTTAATGATGCTAGAGCTGTGTTTCCCAACGTTACCCTTAACATTCCACACCTAAATATTTGTAATGCCCCCCCCCCCCCCAAATGAAACATATACATATGTTTTTATATTAAAAATTATTTCCAAAATAAGCCTAATTTAAACTTGTGTATCACGGTTTTTCTATAGTAATAATTCTTTGCATAAACAAAATAATAATTTATTTTAATCTTAGATCGCAAAACTATCGCCCATTCGAGCATTCGTTCGAAATTAATTTCTCATTTAACCCGCGGAGTTGGCTCTAGACTACTGTAGACAACCAGAACCGTTTAGCGCATGTCACAACAATCGTCCAACACAGTACGTACTATTCCTTCACTAGACATAGTAAACAGTAGGCCTAAGTACAACGTAGTTATATGACTCCAATTTTTCACGTGTGGCTCTATGGAAATCACCAAACCGACCAAATACTTATTTCAAATTGAGATACCAACAATTTATCGTTTTGAATCAGTTAAATCATAGCTAGCGGTTTTTAAATTCTAGATTAGCTCATTTCCAAATTTTCCCCTTGTGGGACGTGGGTCGCACGTTGGGAAACACCGTGCTAGAGACAATAAACTGCTTAGTCTTTCCTGCTCCGAGCTAGTCGACAATTATTGTTTTCACCTTATTAACGATAAATCTGTAGATCAATATGTTCAGCCTCAGATTCGCAAAGATGGTTAACGATGTTAATATGCGTAGTGAAGCTAATAAATAGCCTAAAAATTGTTTGAAGATATTTATAGAAGGTAGGATACAAGGAAAATAATAACTTCTGCTGTATGTATTTAGGAGGAAGAGTTAATACGGTGTTTGCAGATTTATAAAGTATTTAATTAAATATTGTAGAGTAAAATTATTTTTCATTTTGAAGAGCACTATAACGAAATACACAGACCGACGAATTTTCTTGTGGTTTAAGGTTTTTTATTTAAAAATGAAAAGTGAAGGGAGGAAAGATGATGTTATAATTAGTTAAAGGCTGCAGTGTAGGACAAATAGTGTTTAACAGCCATTTTGAGTAAGAAATAACCAAAGAAATGAAATCACAGTTCACTACAATAATATAAGCTCGAGGAGAGAAACTATGACTGAACTAAATACTCCATTAGTTAAAAGTCAACTAAACATCAATGCAAATTTAAGTTAATACCATAATATTAACCAAATAAAATTAAAATTTTGTCTTTTCAACAGGGAAAGGAAAGCCCAATTTCTAAGGATTTATGCAATAATTATAGTATACGAAAAGAATAATAAGGAATAATAAAAGGAACTCTGAAAAGAGTTATAATCAGGAAGATACTTTCCAAAATTGTATTCATGATACTCATTATTGTGTGGAAGTGACTCTTTGAGTATTGAAAAGTACAAAAAAATGAATATTCGAAAATGTGTAATTGTGCAAGAGTAGAAGTATTTGCAGAATTCTGAAAAGTTGACCAAAGGTAGCCACGTATAGATGATAAAGTGTAGATTAGATATAAAAATGCGTGGGTTCGATAATTACGATTGTGGGATGTTGAAAGCCTCGAGATATTAAGCGGATAAAACAGGTATAAAAAAATACGGAGAACCACATCAAACAAGGCTCCAATTTATAACTTTGCCGAATTTCATACACTTTTTGTTCATAACAAAGTAAAATGAACAGAGATGAACAGTTACTTGATGTGAAGTCATGGAGATTGCTCATTTCCATTTCATTTTTTCTTTATTTAATCTAACTTGAAATCTCGATTGCTAAGAAGATATTAAATAAATATACCGTCCAACATTCCAGAAAAATAATAATAAAATTTAAAAAATGACAACGTTCTGTTCCTTTTCTTGGTACTTCCTGAGGTTTAAAAGTATAAAATAACAAGTTTAGTATAGATGTATTCTACAATTGTATTTATAATTTTTTCGGCTGCATTATGCGATGAAAGCATAATTTCGTTATCAGTGTGTCTCCAAAATTTTATTATTCATTGAAATTACAGGAATTAAATTATATTCATTCTTGTGGTAAGGATATGATTTGTTTATTGATGTCAGATTAAGCATATTTCAGAAACCAGTAGCTGTGTTTACTTAATTTTGCAGCAGGGTTTTACTCTCTTTCTGTTGAGTAAACATTACTTCATATCTGAATATATAGTGATCATATTATTTGATAGAGTTCTAAATGTGCTTTCACGTAAATCCTATAACATTGCTCTAGTAATAACTGATCATTTTACTGAAACTAAACTACAGTAGCACAGAAAATCCAAACTATCACAAAGTAATAATGATGGAACAAAATATTATTTGCTCCCCAGACCAGAACCGTATAGTAACTTTATAGATGAAAACGAGAATTAAGAAAAAGTATTCAATCAAATAGTTGATATTGAAACAAAGAGTTATCAGTAAATCGTTGAAGAAAAGAGACCCTATCTCTATCCAATCCATAGTAGACTTCTTAGATAAATATTTGTGCCTCAATCTAAAATTAAGATTAAGAACCGTGGACAATTTTTTCTCCTCTGTATGAAGGACGGGTGTCCAACTAGGTCAAAGTATAGTGTTTACACATTTATTTTGCTTAAATATAGCCAAGTATATCCAAATTTATAAATTGAAAATAATACTTCTCATTTCTGATTAGGCTTTTATTATTTTAATTAGATTTTCTTCCAATTTTTGAACATAATTTCAATATCCTGAAGAAATAAAGTTAAAAATAAGGATTATAGTTACTACAACGGCTAGCGCCGTCGACAACTTTACCTAGAAGATGTCGCCAGTGCTAATCGACGAAACATCGTTCTTAGTAGACGTCATCACCCGGTTGGGTGCACACTTCCAGTTGCCTATTCAACGGATAAACCTACGGAAATTGATTACAGTTATGTTTGACGATACTCAAAACGTTCTCTAATACACTGTAATACATCGTACCAGATCGAAATAAGATGGATGTAAATAACTTTTAGTTTGAGCTAAGGTACGGAAATAATCAGACTAAATAGTATCAGGTCGGAGGAAAATTCAGCGCCGTCTCTTCTTCAGCGTCGAGAGAAACACTTATAGGATACGAAAATATGAAAGTCGATAATGTGGGGTTCTTGGTATCTGTAGTACAGTCCAGAGACATGAACAAATCAGAAAGCGCTATGAAATTAAATATATAATTTAATACAGAAAAGAAAGACTGATCAGAGGGCGCCCAGGAGCCCTTACAACCAGAAAGACTACAGATCAGCCCACGTGATGTGTAGTGGGCTCCCTCTAAACCGATGAGCACAGGGTTTCTACGTTTGCTTTGAAATCTGAACCGATTAAAAATATGTTAACGTTTGTCTACATCTGAAACTATCACATCCTCCCGGGCCTCGAGTGAGGAAAAAATTCTCACGGGTGTACGGTATAAACAGGAATAATAAATCAAATTAATAAATCTATATGACAACACCAAGAACCAGAAAAGATCGATAAGGCACAACAAAATTGAAACGGAAAATATTTATTTACTTCACTATTAGTGCAATATTTCATTGACTAGAAATCTAGAAAAGAAATTTATTCTAATTAACGTATAAAAATTATTGATAAGTGAATATATACATAGTATTAATTCAAACCTATATAAAATATTAAAAAATTAAAGCCAAAAATATGTTTCAAAGAGAAGAATACTATTGTATTATTCCTGTATTTATTTGCTATTTGTGACTGAATGGTTTTTTCGGAGGTAATATATATATATATATATATATATATATATATATATTGTAATATATATATTGTAATAATCAACAAGTTGTCGTTTAATTTATTTGCCCCACGTTGCGGTACCCATTAAATGTAATAATCAAAATGAAAAGGTTAATTAAATTAAAAGATTATAAATATATTGTAATCATTATTTAAATAGGGTTAATTAAATTTAAAAAATAATCAAAATTTAACAAACAAAATAATTTATAATTTATTCATTGGTGGCTTCCAAAAATTAAAACAATTACAATCAAATTAAGATCTCTTATCTCAGGGTCTCCACTGGGTTTGATAATTAACAAAAAAATGATTCAATAAACTGATTAATAATTCAGTTTAAAATTTATCTAAAAACGATATGTCGATAAATGAAAGAAATTAAATGTAAGGAAATTAAACTTGAAGGAAATGAAAGATGAACGAAATCTAACTACCCTTTTAGTTATCGTTTACAAATATTATTATCAAAGTTTTGGTTACTCACATAATGTCCGACTGGTGCCAGCATTCTTTTGTAGCTTCAACACTACACTTTAAATGCAAAATTTTACACTGATTCTAATTACCTCACAGATTTTACGCATACACTGTCGAAATGCACGTACACAGTTCTCAGGAACCTCGGATGATCCTCTCCTTGGTCAGATATCGGATGTCGGTTTTCCTCAATGCAAAATTGTTCAATTTTTTATAATGAACAACTGTTGCTTCACCGGTGGCTAGTTGTTAGAAAATCTCTGTCCAACTATCTGCTTGCTTACTGGAACTCACGATTTGCAGATTTAAGACTTTTACTGATTTAATTATCTATTTGTATCGAACTGCTATGTATCTCGGTGAAGATTTGTTTTAATGTCTCTCCTCTCGTGGCTGACCGTAGACGTAGAGTAAACTTTACTTTTGCGCGCTCAATCGCCATTTCGGCTCTTCAACAAAGCAACACAGCTCAGCGCTATTGTTGCTTTTGGTCGCTCAAATACCGCTACAATTCATTTATCAAATCAATTCAAATTATAACCAAACAATTAATGGCCTAATTAACTATTGCTACAATATATTGTGAAAAGCCAGGTGGCAAAATATAAAAAAAAAACATTTTGTGTGCTTGGTGTTCCTTCCTTGTGTTATAAGAAGAATACAATAACTTAATCGGCTCAGAAAAGGCGAATGTATACTAGGTGATAAATGTGAGCTAAGAAATAACGGACCAACGTTCAGAAAAGAAAATATATGGTGTTATTAAGATTGATATCGCTTAATCCTGCATCGCTAGTATCACACCTTCCTTACAATACTAATATCAGACGTGAATTTGCTTGAATTTAATAATAAATATTGTAAATAAATTCAGTTAAGAGTAAATTGTGTGAATGCTAAAATAATTACACATTAATATTATCAAAATAAAATTCAAAATAAGTACTTAACTATATTTGTAATACAATTTTTTTGTTGCAGAAAGATGTCTGATCCAAAGCCACCTGTTTATGGTTCACATCCACCACAGAACCCGGGTAGTTACGGAGTTCCTCCCCCACAGTATGGATTTGCTCCAGGGGCGTCTCATGTACCTCCCGCACCTCCTGGACCAGCATATGTGACAGGTGAATATTTTTCTACAAATATATATACGTTGATTTAATTGGTGTTTCATTGGGTTGTATTCATTAACCTTAGACATGAAATACAGAACTTTCGGCCTGCAGGACCATTTTCATATAAAAATACATTTATAATACAGTAATATGTTATAAGATCAATTGAAAGAAAACAGTTCTTAAAACCGTGTAATACGTGTGAATCACGAAAGTTGACCAAATATTTAATGATTTTATGTACTTGTTTCCACTCTCGTGCCTCACTCATATTGCATTATTTTATTGAACTTTGTCAATTAATTATTTTATGTATCACTACATTCTAAATGTATTTTCAGACTAAAAATGGCCCTGGAAGCCGATAGCTCTGAATTTCTTTGCTAATGTTAATAAATACAGTGAAATGAATATCGCTGACTGGTTCCTCATTGGTTTATTCCGAGTAACATAAATTTAGGATATATTTATTGATATATCGTGTAACATATCCATATTAAATCTGCCATTGTATCTTAATTACACAGAACGAAAATATTTTCATGTTTGAAACTGTTTTATAATCAATAGATACATTAGTTAAAGTATTTTAGGTTACATTCATCCATCTCCATCCGTAAACAGTGTATAAATCATCCGGTTGAGTGAAAGGTGTCGTTTTAAATTGAATGATCACCAGAATGACTAGAAAAGCATTAAAGGTTTTAACCTTAACTCTCATCCTTTAGCGGCAAGACAGGCGCTTCTTATAGGCAAGTGACATTTTGCTTTGACCTCCTGAAAGCAAGGGACAAAGGCCAACCGCTTGACTAGTTTTAAAAGTGGATAGCTTTCAGAATGTTAACTCTGACACTACAATAAAGACCACGCGCATTTTTCATCTTAGGAACCAATACTATCTTATATTCATGAACTTTAATTTCAATCTTTAGCCATAAATGACAAGAAACAATAATTCATAATAGAGTATTTTTAATACATTTTTTTAAAAAAACTCGATTACTATTCTTTTAAATAAGAAGATGGAATCATGACATAATGTCAAATTACACAATAAGAATATAAAAATAAGAAATTGATTTATGAAATTTACGAAACAAGACATTTAGCTCACTCATCGCTTAGTCAGTAATCAAATTAAACATATATACTGGTAATACAATTTTATATAGATTCTGTGAACGCCAGAATAAATTATAATTCTCCATAAACTAATAATGAATTATTTACACACAAGTTTCTTATGGAAACAATTAAATTATTTACGTTGCTTTGCAAAACGATATGAATTCATTTACTTAGTTACAATTACATAATTTTTAACTCTAAATTAATTTACGGATGAAATAAATATTCCCAATTATTTTCATTTATTATAGTTTCGTGAAGTAGAACGGTATTTAATCAATTATGGTCCAAATTATTAATACTTATATTTGTAATAATGTAATGTCTTCAGATTAGTATGAAAATACGTAATCACTTTCGATAGGATAAATTATATTCTACCTTAAATAAAGCTGAAATAAATTGTCCTTTTCCATAAACATTTTTTCCCCTTTAAGAAACGAATTACTTACGTATAACATGAAGCTATTCTAGTTATAGACGCTATGCTATTCTGAATATTTACTAGTATCGGGAACAATAAGTATCGAACAGATGTGAGTGGTCATGAAGTATCCATATTAATAATGTGGACTGATTTTATATTTATAATATTTGGATGATAGTGAATTCCTTCACGTGTTTTCCAGATCATCGCAAACCATTCACTAAAATGCTATGATCAATGTTTAAAGCGAGAACTGTTCGGTTCCCCACAACTGACGAACTGATGATAAGACGGAGAGGAATCAGAATATTGGCCACGAGACTCCAGAATGCGTCATTTAGTTTGACAGCCTGAGAATCGTCACCATTGCCATAGGAGTGCATAGTCCTTAAGAAAACAAAAAAGGGTTATAATTGAGGATTTTTATCCAACCTTCCTATCTGTGGGCCGATGACTGCTTACCTTCTCAAAAATGCACCCGTCATAAATTATTCAAAGAAATTTTTCAAAATTTAATCTCTTCTATATATATATATATATATATATATATATATATATATATATATAAACTCTGTTTCATTTGCATTCTGATAGCCGCAATTTCCCAATGGTCTCAATCTTTCATTTCCCTGTATATTGCTGAGATCGATTTCCGTTGTGTGGATCATAGAAATTGTAGAGTATATTATAGAAAACTTCTGTTGTAAGACTATAAGAAAAGGAAAAAAAGAAATTGAAATATTCTGCCAAAAATTTTGTGCTCGGTAACAGTTAACATGTGAATCCAAAGGAAATGTGTCATTCTATAAAGATAACAAACTTCAGTTTTCCGTCGACGTGACGTTGACGTTGATATATAATTAGGCATACAGACTTCATTTCAGACTTAGATTGGATGAAGCATTTGTGTAAGCAAAGAGTTACCTTCTATTTTAAACGACTGTCCGCAAGTTTCGTTCATCCATTCATCGTGAATCAGAACATATGCCACTGCTTTTGTAGTGGCAGTATATCCCATGGGTAAGTTTAGATGAAAACAGAATATGTAAGAATATATATAATGTAATCAAATAAAGAAAAGAAAAGAATAACGATTGGCAGTAAAGATGGAGAACCTGCGGAGTTGAAATTCTGGAAGATGGATGAGTTGAAGGCTAATCGCCTCGCCGAAACGGTCGTACGACCAGAGTTCCATTGCCCATTACATTGGATATCTACTTGATCAACCAATGCAGGCTTGTCTTCAAGGATTCGATGTTTGTGATTGTTCTTCCGAAGACGTCCTTCTTGAATATATCGTCCTTGACAGTTTCCATCTTCAGGTGAAACACGAGAATAACGATGTCTGGTCGATCCTCAAATCATCAATATCTGGCCATTTAGGCTTGTAGGTGACGATAAAGTGATCCAATGTTAGTCGACATTAGGTTGCTAAACTTCTTCCGCATATACCGTTTCCCACCGTTCTAATTCGCTGGAGGTACCACTAAAGACCGAACTATGATCAACCAATGATGTAGTTTGTAGTTGCGAAGTCAATACAACTTGACCTTTTCATTCTGTTCAACACTCACACACCATCCTGGATTACGCATCTAGTCCGATGAAGGAGTAATCGCTGACACCTTCAAGCAATCCATTGATAAGAGAAGAAATCGCACACTGTAATATTGGTGTTACCGTTTTCTTTCTTAACCCCGAACTTATTACACAAACTTTGATCCGTATTCCCCAAACATGCGCTCCAGATTACTTAAAATACTTTGAACAGCATTATATATTGAGTTTTCAACGAAGTTATCAAAAACTATTGCCGCAATCTCATCTTCAGTCGGACAATTTTGAGAGCGTAGATCAATCAATACCTGATGCGTTGTGGATGATCAGTCAAAAGTTTTAGTTTCTATGAGCAAAGTCGCTAACCTTCCTGAAATCGTCGACGAACCGTTTGTTTTTTGACAAGATAATCCTGATGTTCTCATCAACCGCTCTATGAAGGACAATCATAACACATGGGGGTCGCGACTATCTGTCAAACATAGGAATCTAGTCGTCGGAAGGAAGCAACACTCCCATTCCTGAATCAGAAAAGTGTAAACATTTGAGAGTTGCTCGTCAATATAAATTATCTTCAAGAACTTTGTTCACATGGAGGTGAAAACAAACACACTGTTATACACGCAAATGTTCTCTATGAACACTCAATTCACAGACAACGCGAGAAAATAAGAAGTAATCACTGTAACAGTTTCTACAACTTATCGAAATGCGTCGCAGTGTTCACATATCACGGACGTTCCACCTATCGAACTCGGTTTATCAACCACAGAGTCCAAATTAGTCAGTCCAATAACCGGCAGCAGAAGGTACTATATTCTCGTGTCTTCTTGCCACAGGGCGTTACATAATGTTTAGCACCAACGCAATCGTTCGATCTTCTTCGTCCCGATTCTTCTGTCGCTCCCAACCTGCGGCCGTGTTTCTCTCTCTCAGGTATCTTTTCTCTCTGTGACAGATGGATTTTCCTGTTCAGCCTGTTCCTTTCCCTTTCTGCCAAACAGAACCATCATCTGTTTGCTAACGTACGTCCTCACGTTGTGCGATCGTACAGTAAATGGTTTTCAAGTTGTGGTTTCACTTCATATTTCATTTCCGACATTTTAGAGAACATTGTGCCTAACTATTAATCCAAATTAGCCTTGAAGAAACGCCTGCTGTGCCCTAAAGCGTACCAAGACCGACCGACATCTGAGATGACGGTTCCAGAACTCATCTAGACTCCATTCTTTGAGATTCGCATATGCCGCGTGCATATAATAGCGTTGAACCGCCTTTTATCCCATGACAAGTTATACGCTAGAACTGAGAACAATACTTACAATTAATGTGTATGCCACTTATCCAATGTGTTGTAACATAATCAATTATTCCTTAATAATACTTAATCTACAGTTAACTCAATAAATAGTGACACACGTGGCCATAAGCGCATTAAGTTAAATATGTATCTGAGGATTGTGTGCTAACTTTTACCTAAAATGTTGTTCTCCGTCACAGTTGTAGGTAGTCTGCGACTTGGGCCGGAACCCAGCACCATGCAGTGTCCCACGTGCCACATGGTTGTCCAGTCAAGCATCAAACCTGAGGCGTCCACCGGGACGCACGTAATTGCGCTGCTCCTATGCTTGTTCGGGTAAGTTTATATATATAATAAACAGCCCTATGTTCTGCATCATTTAAATTGTGGGTTAAAATCAGCAATAGTGTAGCAAAATGTCTAAACAACAAAATAATAATGAAACCCCAAAAATGTTATTATATTATATTATAAATATATAAAATTTATAGTAACAAATTTGTTCAACACATGATAAAATATGTTTTCTTCGAAGTTCCGTTTCAGAATTTTCAGGATCTTTGGAGAAATTTTTGATTAATATTAATCATATTAGTCATGTTAATATTAAGTGTTTTCCTGATGAAATTCCAAATTACGGACGAAACGTATAGATATGCAGTATAGTGTATTTATTAGACTTTTAATTAATCAATTTTTCTTGACTGTTTGGCAATTATACACATTTATTAAAAATTTATCTTTACACATTCATAAAGCGATTTTGTTCAACAAAAAATTAATTTCCTGAGCGTCGCAGTAAACTTTTATTACCTCAACGTCCTGAGAGGCATAATATTTTCGTTTTGTATGAAGAGAATAATACTATCCGACTTTGTAAATAATGTAACACATTAAATTGGCGATTGCGCAGAAATCGGACAGTAAAATAGCATAAGTTTTTTATTTCATTAGAAACTGGAATGTAAAATTTCATAGGCTATGTATGAAATGAAAAATGCATGGAGAAGTCATGAAAATATCGAAACTTTGACCAAACTTTCATCTCATTCATCAAACTTGAGCTTATTTACTGTATTTATTTACTTCTATTAATATTTGTAATTTAAAATATTGGCATTTTTTATGCGCAAAGATACAGGTGGATTAATTATCTCAATGTTAACCTTCATTTAAGCGATTTGTCTGCAACTTATCAACTAGTATTAAGAAAAAAAATGTCTGACACAGAAGTCCAACTTAAGTTTACACCCTGACTAATATTTATTTATTTTCAGGATGTGGCCTTGCGTTTGTATTCCTTACTGCGCCGAGTGTTCGTATACAGTGAACCACTACTGTCCTTCTTGCAATACATTCCTAGGATCTTACAGACCCTGATTTCAACCTACTTTTTTTCTTGCAATAATTTTTCATTTATAAGTTTATACCATTTACTTTCTGAATAATGTAATTCGCTATTCCGGGTGATATTCAGAAGTTACTAAAAGTCATGTAATAAATTCATAATAAATCAATTGCAAATGTGACATAAATGCCACTTTACAATCCTTGTAACCACACCTGTATTATTTTTTAATAAATTGTGATAAACAATGTAATAAAATATTTCTTTTTTCTACTAAAAATTAGTCATCTTACAAATTTAGAACTTATGATTATCATTTTTGTATTATGTAGACTAATAAATATTAGTCAGTTTGAGACATTACATGTTTAATATTCCCAATAAAGGTGAACAGTGATTTTCACAGATTGTAGATATGACATATATAATTGTGGAAAAACTAATACAAAAGTGCATATCGAAAACGATAATTAACCTTAGAGCAAAATCACACTGAATCGAATTTATAACATAATTTACTCGGATATACATATGCAATTAAGGATGATGCAACTTTGTTAAAATAATTTATATGGACTGGAAATAGAGGGAAGGAATAAATGCCTTACCTGGAATTGAGGATTGGAGTTAGACAGAAAATTTTTCAAACTTTCGGAGGCGTCAGTCTCCTCTTTCAGGAGATAATAGCGCACTTCATCCATGAAAAATACATATTATATATATACCAATATGGGGTCGATGTTTACATTTTTAATGATAAATAGAAACTATGCAGCTGCCTTAAGCACTTAAATTGCCATTTACTATTTCCATTAATCCTCAGTTTAAGTAAGATAAGATAACATGATACATTTAATTTTTTCATTGATAGGAAAATAAGTGGTATTACCGGTAGTTATAAATAAAAAATACATAGATAAGTATGCAAATTAAAACTCGCTCGGAGTAAATAACATTGAATTCTCGATTACCAAACTTTTACAATAATTCAGTATACACAAATTTTAACTGCGAAAAACATTCAGCTTATGGACTATGGACTATGGAATAAACACACAATTAATAAAAATATAAAAAAACTATTGTTAAACTCATTTGTATGGACTGAATTCCGAGACAGTTAAGCGCCCGCCGTCAATTAGAGTATTACATGGGAACACTCTCAAAAAACAAAATAATGAATTGGATCGATTAACGATGTTAATTTTCTGTTAATTTCAAAAATGTTAAATATTTTATAAACTTGATGCAGGAAGAAACAACACAGGAATAAAGGTATTTGCGTATATTTAAATTTTTGATAATTTTAATGTGTAAGCACGCTTGGAAAGGTCTTTGTTCCTCTGAGTATCTTCGAGCAACAAGGAAGGAGGAAAACTGAAAAACGGAGTAGTTTACTGAGTTAATCTATTCCGCAAAAATGACGGCTGGCTGGCCTGAAGATAAAAGCATCAAACAGTAGAACCCAAAGTAAATTTCATACCATTTGTCTCCTAAACAACAGCAGATTTTCAAACAGGTTATTAATCTTCTACATACGAATTTTGTCTGTGAATCACCACCCGATTTGCAGGGTAATGGGCGCTAGGTAATTTATATCAAAATTACAAGTATTAAAGATATTTTTCAATAACTTTAATTTTCAAGATATGATACATTACGAATGAATAATATCTCCTCGGGCATCTAACCGAGTGAAAAATTGAATGGGCGACGTTTCGATGACGTTCACTTTAAAAGAATATATTGTAATGATTAAATAGAAAGGTTAATTAAATTATATTAATTAACAAAATTTATTAAGATTAAAAAAACTTTTAATTTTCCAAAGATTATTTCAACAGGTGTTCATTTAGTTTTACAAATGATTTGCCCTAGGTTGGCACGCCGAATTCAATAATTTCAAAATTTACAAAACAAATATTTTTATTTTATAATTTGTGGTGTTCAAGGTAAAATACAATCTTCTATATTTCACAAACAATCAAATTTTTAACTCTTCTTCTCAGGGTCTTTAACTGGGTTTGATAAGTAAGAACAACCAAAATTATAAATTAAATAATTAACAATTCAACCAAATTGAAACGAACGGAATACGAAATCTAACCAAATGAAAAGAACCGAAATCTGACTATACCCTTAATTACCGTTTACAGAATTTAATTATTTCAGTTTGTACTTACAAATGTCCTGCTGGTACCAGACTTATTTTTGGAGCTTGTGGCCACAATACACTAAAAAGGCCATTAATCACTGATTCTACACCTGATCAAAGCACACGGTTGTAGTTCTTGTATTATTCCTCCGCTTAACAGTCGGACGTATTATTTCAAAGCCTTTCCGCAAAAAATGTTATTTCGGAACGCCTATGTATCTGAACGTGGCGCTAAACTGCTTGTTTCAGCTTTGCAGGTTTTTTATAACAGGTCTCTCCGTCCAGACCTTTTTACTTAGACTTTTTAAAACATATAAGTCTCTCAGTTGAATTTCTATGCTTGGACCACGCTGTTCGTACTCTTAAATTCTTCTCCCTCTCTCGACCATAAGATTCGCCAGACTGCAACCATCTACAATATTTTCCAGACAGCAACCAACTGAACTTCCGTACCATGCCCGCAGTTCACAACAAAGCTAGTCTATGTTTTTCATAGTCGTCTTTGAGATCGGTGCAGCTAAACAATTCACCATAATTTCAGTCATTAATGACATCCTTAATTAGTATTACAATATATATAACTTAAAAAACTATAATGAATTTCGGTGTCTTGTAAGTTCATGGTGGTTCCTGCCTCGGAATTTGCGTGACTGCTAATCGTTGATCGAGGAGTACCTTGAGTGACTTGTTCCTGCACGTAAGACGACTTCAACTACCTCCAGGCTTTTTTCCAGCTCAGATTCAACTTTTACTATTCAATTCTTACAATTCATCTATTATTTTCTTAACTCTCTCTTCCACTTTGCACCACTCCATCTATCACTTTTCATGTTAAAATCTTCAAACTTTTATTAACTGCTTAACCTTTAAATAATCTTATACCCGCTTTTAATTGCCTGAATTCGTTTTCTGTAACCACTTCATGAAAACTCGGCGAAACGAAAGCCACAACTCAAACTCAAACCTCTCTCTCTCTTTAGGTTTCAGTCCAATCGAAGTTAGACACTTCGCCTTCCAAACTTGAATTTCTCCACCACGAGGATTCGCACAGAGTAATTCCACAACCATGCATATTATTTTTCTTCACAATGATGAATGAAAACGTTTTTTTTGTCAAGGCGAGTCGCTTCATGAATCAGTCCGGAAACTTTGTGCTCCGGAAAAAACAGGATCAAAAAAGTTCTGTACATTACTGCTGCACGCGATATGACTAATTTGAATTCTGATTAAATTATATATATATATATATATATATATATTTGTAGCAATAGTTAATTAGGCCATTAATTGTTGGGTCATAATTTGAATTGTTTTCATAGATGAATGTTAGCGGTATGAGCGAGCAAAGCGACAATAAGCGGCGAGCTCTGTTGCTTTGATGAAAAGCCGAAAAATAGCGATTGCGCGCACAAATGTAAAGGCAGTCTTCAGTCGACAGTTTAAGTCTACGGTCAGTCACGAGAGGAGACACATCAAAACAAATTTTCTCCGAGATACATAGCAGTTCGGTCCAAATAGATAAATGAAACAGTAAAAGTCTAAAATCTGCGAATCGTGAGTTCCAGTAAGCAAGCAGATAGTTGGACAGAGAGATTTTTCAACAACTAGCCAACGGTGAAGCAAGGGTTGCTTCATTATAAAAATCGAAAAATTTTGCACTGAGGGAAACCGACATCCGATAGTTGACCAATTAGAGGATCATCCGAGGTTCCTGAGAGCTGATGCGTGCATTTCGACGACATGAGTGTAAAATCTGTGAAGAAATTAGGATCTGTGCAAAAATTTGCATTTATAGTGTAGTGTTGGAGGTACAAAAGAAATCTGGTACCAGTCGAACATTAAGTTAGTAACCAAAACTTTAATAAAATCTGTAACGGTAACTAAAAGGGAAAAGTCAGATTTCGTTCATCTTTCATTTCGTTCAAGGTAATTTCTTTACATTTAGCTTTCTTTCATTTATCGACATATTGTTTTGAGGTAAATTTTAAACTTAATTGTTAATCAGATTATTAAATCATTTTCTCTGTTAGTTATCAAACCCAGTGAAGGCCCTGAGAGAAGAGATCTTAATTTGATTGTAATTGTTTTAATTTTTGGAAGCCAGCAATGAATAAATAATCAATTATTTTGTTTGTTAAATTTTGATTATCTTTTTAATTTAATTAACCCTATTTAAATAATGATTACAATATATACTATGTGCGTTTTTTAGGGATGAAGTGCGCTATTATCTCCTGAAAGAGGAGGCTAGCGCCTCCGAAAATTTGAAAAGTTTTCTGCCTAACTCCAGTCCTCAATTCCAGGTATGACATTTATTCCTTCCCTCTCTTTCCTATCAATATTAATTATTTTGACAAAGTTGCATCATCATGAGGTTCTTCCTTATTGTAGTAACAAGATTCAGTGACCTCATTATCAAGGCAGGATATGCCACACAAGAAAGGCAAAATACTTTCTCACATTTTATGAGGAATGAGTACCTACGTTGATTTGAAATCGTATTGTGCTGGCAGGTGCATGCTGCACGCTTCTTTTAGATGAATACGGAATGCATATGCTCACTTCGAGGTCTTAGTTTAATAATTTGAATAATATTCCGTGTAGAAAGATACATAACAATGGTGTGAATCAACATAAGTCATATTTAAAATGTTGAATGAGAAATAGTGTCCGTAAGAAAAGAGGAAACCTTCTTGAACACATCTGAGATTTTTTAAGGTACATATGTATACATATAGTGTCAACCGGACAGTGAGGTGCTGAAAATCGTAGCCTTCCGAAGTAAAACACGCCTCTTCGAGATGTGGATGGGCAAAAATCCACTTGAGCTGTATAGTGGTGGCCTTCGGCGAATATCTCTTGCCCTGGTCTTCTACACAAGTATTCATAAGTTAAGGAAAGCATCCACCCCTTCCTTTTATTGTGATGAAATGTAAAAAACCGATAATGAAACTTCACTAGGAGCTGTAATTGATGGATAATAATTAATACGTTTCAGTTAGGATTAATTATTGAAAAACTACAAAATCTCAAGTAGAAGTAACAATAACGCGATATTGTTCTAAACATATTTTTTCCGTACCATTTACAAATGTTATCTCAAGAATTTTTGAGAATGGGGAATAAAATTTTAGTCAAATTAATTGAAAAATATTCAATCTACTCGCATAATAATACGTGCAACCTATTAATTCTCTAAGTTTATTTTGACACTGACCCTGTGTGAAACTAGATACTGATAGTTAGACACGAACGTTATCAAAGCTACGAGAATCTTAAGCTCAAATAATCAGTAGCACAGATAGTTCCAGACTGTTACGACTGCAAACGTATAAGATGATGGTATTCCATTGACATTTGCTAAAGTAGAATAGACATCATAATATACTAGTCATTTCTGTACTTGTTTTATCAATTTAATTGAAGTCGGATAATAAAAAACACGTGTTTCATGGAAAGCTATAACTTAAATTGTAGTTATAAAACGTTGAATATCACTTAGTATGCGTGAACTACAATTAGCAGGAATCTGATATAAATTTCAACCCGTTAAACGAGGTATTTATACTTGTAACTGAAACCTTAATTCATTATTTCATGTATGCCTGTCAGCTAGACAAATTTAAAGACATTAACAACACTTGCGAGCGATTACGTAACGCCGTTAAACACGTAAATTTATGAAACACCTACACACAACAGGTTAACAGCAAGAGCAGTGACAGGAGTGCGACCCAGTTAATAAATACGCAGCACAAACTATTAAAACTCGGAATGTGGAAGGATAGAGGATAGATGAAGTAAGGGAATTTCTTGGTAAAAGGTTTTATGATTATATAAACGCTTGAAAAAGGATAATGGAAAATATAATTTATTTTATAAATTCGGCGTTCTCCTCTGGTAATCGTCACCACCTCGCACCACTGAGGTTCCTGGTTCGAATCCGAGTATGAGCGTGGATGTTTGTGTTTGGCGTGGCAAGTATAACTGTGCTTAAAGCTTAATGTGAATGTGTGTGTCAATCCTAAAGTGCGTCAGCATAGAGGGGGATTAAGTTTCACATCTACCTTGCCCGATTCGTCTAGTCTACATTTTTCCTGGTTCATCATATGCGTTTTTTAAGTAAAATATTTTTGAACTTATAATTTTTCCATTAAAATCACGGAGGATGTACAACTACTTATAAATTTAATTCATGTTCGACTCGTTTTGTGGGACAAAAGTAGAGAAATACAGATTTCAGAATAGAAATTCTTGGGAAGAAGTTTGCAGAGAATTAAGAAATGGATATGAAAATATGGATGATAAAGAAAGAACGGAATATGGAGAGTACTATACAATACCTACATTGATTTTGTTAAAACTAATTTTAACGGCTTTAAAATTCTGGTAGTTCCAAAAAATATATTTATTAAGTACACATTTTGCCAGCTTTATTTTTCCCATATATTAAATGTAAGACAACTGCCATTTTACTGAGTCCGTGTGAGTCGAAAAGTAATCATCATCGCGTTTTTTACGTTATTTTCTAAAAATTCCTCCACATGCTCATCCACTTCTCGTTGTACTTCTAAATCCAGTTATAGACAAAGTAGCCGTCTCTTTCAAGAACAAAATTATGTAAAACTTAACAAGCCTTTACAATATCAATTAAGGATGAAGTTTATAGTTATGTGAAAAATTCTCCATATTTTACACATTCTACCTCTCGAGACGCGATAATTAAAACTCTGTTTGAATTGACATTGCGAGTTCACTAAACAGTCGAATTTATTATTTATTTTTCATCAAATTTTAGGATCCATCTGAAAAGTTCGAAAGTAGGGATGAAATGAATAGTGGTGGTTGAATTTTTATTGTATGTTTTCAACATTTTTATAGGGTGCAATACATTCCCAGAATGATGTGTTGTGGCTTTGAATGGATTTTCTTATCCGTGTAAGAAGATTGTCGAATTTTTCAATACACATACGAAAATAATTAAAAAACTTGATTTAAAATTTTCTCAAATCCTGAAAGTGAACATAGAATGCCCCCAACATGTCTCTTTTCATGATCATTGGACAAACCCATTGCATCATTAATTTTTTTCGTTTTTAAAAACATCTATACCAGACTATGCACTCATCAAGTGACATATTCGTAGAATATATGTCGGGCCGACAACCGGCTGTATGTGAAGAGAGCTGGCTTGAAGCAGTGGCCGGCTAAAATGTAGTTTAAACTGTTGTCGGGTAAGTGCGAAACTAGCCTAACCAAGAATCTTAACTTTCTTCAAATCCTGCCACAGGTGAAAGTCAAAATGTGTTGGTAGGTCGTAATGAAAGACAATAGTTATAATTCTAACATTCCCATACTTCACAGTATTTGGGAACAAAATATTATTTATTAACGAATTTTCTTTATAAACTTTCAAAGTTTTCTTTTTAAAATAAATTTCTAATAATTTTATACTACTTTCATACATCATATCATCTTGCTGAAATTAATAATAGAACATATGTGGAAAATAAGGGACTTGAGGGAAAACCTCAGTCCTAAAGATTTATGCCTTAAATTTAATTTTTTACTTTCAGAAATGAAAATAATGGAGTACAATCAGGCGCGGAACTTTTAAATATCTCTGTCGTTCAGAGTTAATAAAATTTAATAAAAATATATACTTTGAAAATATTCGTCAATCAGGTTTTCTAGTATTTTGCTTTGGTTTACTATTTCGTCATCGTCTGATTATTGAGTTAACATTACTTTTCGGAAATATCGGCACTAACTTAAATATTTATTTCAATAAAGCATCTACATTCAATCACATAATTTAATAATTTTTGATTACCACATTAAATCGATGAAATAGCTTATAAAATCCTGCCACTAATAACGTGATAACCCTTACAAATTCCCATTATTTTGTATGACCTTTCATTCCTCTACCCGCTCTAAAGTATCCCTTCACCCCTTCCCGTATTTGCCACGTAGCATCTCCTGTTACATGCTCATGAATATATAGTTCAGGTTTTGGTATTTCCGTCTTTGTCTAAATGTTTATTAGTAATTTGTAGGTTAAATATGAGAGTATACTTTAAAAATATTCGTCATTCAGGTTTTCTAGTATTTTGGTTTGTTTTACTATTTCGTCATCGTTTGATTTATCGAGTTAACATTTATAATAGCTGAGTGATAAATCATTGTTTTTATCCCCGTACTTATTTAAAAACCTTACATAACAGAGAAAACGGATAATATTATACTGATGTGAATCCAATCAAAAACATTTAAAAACGTGAAATAATTTTTTAATTACATTCGTGAAAGACGAATTTATTTTTCTCTGATGTTATGTATTTCGTATGAAAACTTTGAGGATATGATTTTCATTTATTTGACGGAGCAATCCACCGCATAAATCTATTTCCTAAGATTTTTTTCTCGAGACAGATTAGCACATATTTTTATGGAAATGTGGTTCAACCAAAATACTCGAGAAGAAATAGTTTCTTCTGATCAGCACTCGCTGCAACTTAGTAAAGGTAGGTCACCTTGATTTTCTGACAACTACCTGCTCATATCGTTGATGACTGATGAATACGAGACCTTCCAACTCGAAGATAATATGAAACTTGCTTCACAAATGAGTTCAATTCGGAGAACGCAGAACAGCCTTGTTGCAAACGCATTTGCACCTTATTGTGCAGGCCAGCCTCTGCTTTGTGGCAGAACTGTAAAAAGACCCCGCACGCTGTAATTATGAGAGAAACCCCGACTTTACTGCTCCGTCACGGTCGTTTTGCAGTTTATTACGACATTTGTAAAGTCTGACGAGCCTGGAAGACATGTTTTACGATCGCAACCAACTGTCAGCTGAGAGCAAAGCTCTGCGGAAACCGTAGTCGTCCCAGTAGCGCGTGACAAATATATCACAAGTACGTGGGATACAAGCTTGTATTACATAGTCGGAAACATTATACTTTATTTGCCAACGAATGATTTTCCACACGCTATATATATGTATACATACAGAAATATAATGCGTATATTATTCTATGGAGGTTACAAATTTTTGTAAGTTCCAATGGGTGTGAAGGACGGGCTAATTACACTCGATTCTCTTTTCTGACCTATGGCTAAACGGCCCGTTTTCGGGTCATTGTCGCCCCAGACGCTCTTCTCTAAACTTTTCGGTCTTTTACTGCTTCTCTCAAATTCCGTATATTAAGGATATTGCCGTACTACATCTTCCCGCCTATTGCGTGGCCTTCCCGCAGGCCTTCCTGCTCCAAAATCTCCGGAGAATACCTACTTTGGAACTCTTCCATTCTCATTAGATGACCCGTCAATGTAAGTATATTAAACCGATTAACATGGTACATCTAATTCTCCATCCTCCTTGTACACCCAAAGGTCCATAAATTTACCTCAGAATTTCCCTTTAAAAGAAGTACACGACTTTGACTATGTCCACGCTTCACTTACGTACACCAAGATATGTGACGTAGGTTCACATACATTAAAAAAAATGTATGCACATAGAAAAACATTGATATTCCTGAATTAAACAATGAGACTTTTGTTAAAAAAAAAAGACTTCGTTATTTGCAAAGCAAGAGTAGTAGCTTGCAGGTTTGAACCTCGCTCAGTTATGCTGCTGGGCGTTATAGCAAGCAACAAATAGAGTGTTAATAAAAATTCTGAGTAGAGCTGAAAATAACTTTGTGTAGTTATTTAGGTCATTATCAAATATTTGGGCTTCAGGAGTATGGTACGAGGATTGTTCGATAATTCTGGTAAATTTTTATGAATGAGCGGAAAATTTTTCACTTTCGCGCCATTGTTGGAAAAAAATATTCCTAAAAGTTTTAAACATATACCAGTCGTAGTCTGTTTTTGGCAGTCTGCCGTAGTGTTAGATGTGTGTAGTCAGGCGAAGACAATGGAAAAAAACGTATTTCGCGCTGGCAGTAAACACATTCATTTGAACGGTTGGACAGCTGCACAAATCAAAACAGAACTGTATGAAGTTCATACGGACACTGCACCAGCATTGAAGATCATTTACTTCTGGATTAATCAGTTTAAACGAGGTCGCAGAAGCACAGAACATGAAACTCGCTCCGGCCGCCCATTTAAGGTCACCATTCAGGAAAACACAGAATAAGTTCACAATATCGTAATGGAATATCGCTGACTAAAAGTGCGTGAGGTAACTGATGCCGTAGGCTTCTCAACTGAACGAATGCATTTCATCCTCCATGAAAAACTGGACATGAAAACGATTTGGCGCGATGGGTGCCAAGACTGTTGACATTGGACCAAAAACTGATTCGGAAAAACATTTCAATGCAGAATCTAGGGTGTATATGCGTAACCCAGAATAATTTTTAGGTATATTCTGAACCGTCAATGAAAGTTGGATCCATCACTACACTACATAGACATGAAAACAATCAAAATAATGGAAAAAATCCGGTGAAAATGAACCGAAAAGGCAAAGACCCTTTTGACAGCTGCAAAGGTGATGGCCACTGTGATTCTCAGGGTATAATATTCATAGATTTCTTGGAAAATGGCACATCCATAACTTATCTCTATTATTCTGCTCTGTTGGATCGTTTGAAACGGGTGCTGTTTGACAAACGACCAAAATTGGCACGCCAGAAGTGCTGTTTTACCAGGAAATGAGCCAGCACACACATCAGCAGTCTCAATGGCGAAAGTGTACGAGTTGGGATTCGAGTTGGTTCCTCATCCACCCTATTCACCAGACCTAGCACCACGGGTCTTTTCTTGTTCTCGAACTTGAACATTTGGCTTGGTGGGAAGAAATGTTCATTAAATGAAGAAGTGATCGAGGGCGCGACGGAGTATTTTGCAGAGTTTGACAAAACGTATTTTTGTTTGGGGTTGAAAAAATTATAAACTCACTAGTCCAAGTGTATATCCAAGGAAGCAAACAGTGTTGAAAATAAAGTAAGTTTTCGAAAAAAAAAATTATTATTTCATCTTTACCTAACTTTTAAATTTTTAATAAGGGCCATATTATTACCTACGGTAGGTTTAGTTCAATATAAATATAATTATGTAAATTTGTTAATGAAATATAGGAAGTGACTAATAAAATAAATTGGATGGTACTTTCTTGAATTTTATTGAAAATTTATGATCTAACCGACCTTATTTTGCCTTTTTGTATAAACTAATTATTGTTGCATGTATTAATAACTATTTGGTAAAAAGATGGTAATTTTTTATGGTAAATATATATGTAAGAGTACGATTGCCAAATCTTTTGTAAAACTCTTCACCATTTGTTTAGATTGCTACAGACACCAATGCAACACTTAATGGTTTACACATACTATATTTTCTCACATTCAGTTGATAATCCATTAGCTGACAACCAATCCAGTATAAATTTTAACTGAAACATTAGCTCCGTCCCGTTTATTAGTTAGTAATTCGGTGACCTGATCACGGAATTTGAATATTTACGGAGCAGAAGACTCCAAGTTAGGTTTGATGCTCTATTTAAATGTTGTATTGCGCAGAAAGATATTAGCTTCAAGAATAGATTTGTGTTGTTTGATTACGCGTTGTGGATAAAGTTTTAATAGCGTCTCATTACATGTGAGTTTTATGTGCTGCTCTAATGGTCAGAAAGAGATTAATCTACACGGGAAAGTTATGAATCAGTTATATTTTCATAAAACTAAGGTAACTTAATTTGAAATTTTATTACAAATATAACTTAAAGTTGAGGATTATTTCTTATTTCTCAATATTAGTATTGAAGGTTTAAATTCCGTCTGATGAAACGAGTTTTACAAGAGATACAAAAATCTGGCTAATCGATATTATAAGGAAAGGGCATCTTTCCCGGGTAACAACTCTAAAAAGAGTTAAGAATAATAACTTCCGGCTTTTAACTTGAATAAAAAGATGTAATGAGAATGTTAATAACATATAATACTATAGCTCTAATTTATAATCAATGGTAATAACATAAAAGGAAACAAAAAATGCGTGTGAAATTTTCTAAGGTAGTAGTTCGTCTTCACAAGTAAATTGTATCCCTCATCAATAAAAATGACGTACCACTACGGAGTGCTTCACATTTCATAGCTCAGAGGCGGTCTCAATGTTATTAGCACCCGTCACTAAGGCTGCAGCAAGATATTCATTTCCTTCCCCCAACACCCGCCCACGTTCGATTCGCGGCTACTAAACATCTAATATCCAGCGAGAAGAAACGCCCACTGTCTGCAGAGTGGTCGTTAACATGCAGGGTCCGAGGAGCACGTTCTCGGCTGAAATATCTTTAATAACTTGCGAAATTGTGCTGTAGAGTGCGGTTCGAAGAACAGAATCAAATATATAATGAAGTCGGAAGTCATAAATTGCTATATCTCATTTACTCAGTTTTGTATCGTGCAATTCACCGATAACAACTATAGTTATATGAATACTTACAGTTATTCTTCCTGTAATGTCGATAGGTTTCACCAGACAAATTTCTTTGGTTATATTATATGCTTCTGAGAGTATAGTTCCTTCACCACAACAGTGACAGAAAACGTTGTCAGTTTCTTACATGCTGGTGGAATGTAGCGACGATTCTCTTCGGAGACCGTGAAAAGAGGCAGCACTGGAGAAGGAGCTTTAACCAAACTAAGTATATACAGCCGACCTCTTGTGGTGTAGGGGTAAGCCTCACTACCTCGCATCACTGATGTCCCGGGTTCGAAGCCCTTGCATGTTGTGTGCGAGTGTTTCCATACTGAGGAACCCCTAATCGTTATTCTCCAACATAGCCCAGTCAAATTATACATATAAAGGCCTATCGAGAGATAAAAATCTCGGAGTTTTGAAAATTTAAACAGTTGATCCTTGGCACGTCAGATTAAAAAAACTGAGTCATGTGGTGGTGGTCGCGGGTGGGGGGCGAGCTAGGGGGAGGAGGGACCTTTAAAGGTGACGTTTTGTAGTTTTTTGCTAATAGCTCCGAAACTATCACTGGTAGCGAAGAATTGCTTATTATAAAAGTTGAAGTTGATAAAGGTAGCCAATGGTTAACTAGGGCCCCCGGGCTATGGTTTAAAGGATCCTACCCGGCAAATCGTCTTAAAGTGATGCATGGAAAACCCTAGAAAAACCTACATCAGGCATTTGGTACTTATCCCACGCTCTTCCGATGGCGGGGCTGGGGTTTGCTGTGGGGTCGCAGCTTTCTCTCACCGTGCCTTGACCGGTTTAGGAGGCAGCTGGCCAACTATTCCAATATATGCAGTATAATATTATAAAGCTTACTTATTTATGTGTTGACATTTAAATGAAATACACTATTAAATTTAAACAATAAACAAAATTTATTATGCCAAATTTAAAACAATTATTCAAAATACAAAATATAATTGGGATCTCAGGGTCTTGAACTGGGTTTGATAATGGCAGAATTTAAACAATCAAAGAACACAAAATTTACATTTACTTTATAAGGAAATCGATGCGTCTAAACACAGACGAAATTTATTAATGAAGAAATTTATACTAAAAGATTGAGTTTAAACAAATTAATTTTATCAATAATTAAAGAACGATCTAACGTTTATCTTTTAAAACGGTTTACAATAATTTTAAGGTTTTCTTTCTACTTACGGCAACCCAAGATTCACATTACATTTTCGTAGCACAATGGTGGGATTTTCACAGATTCTAATTATTCACAGACTCTAATTAGCATAGTTTGTCGGTTGGTTTAAAATGAATTGGTTACTTCTCGATGATTTACTGAAACCTGGATTTGTAGATCTCGTGAGTCATGTTGAAAAAGCAACTCACTAGTTTGGTCTGTTGACTGAAGATTGCTTTACTTTTTGCAATTTGATGTAACAGCGTACTTATTACCGGAACACATTCTTTCGTTCCTTAAATTAAACCTCTTTTATTCTCGCTGCTGACTGACAAAACTGTTCAAACTTTCGTGAATTAGACTTTTGATCTGTTCTCCTCGCCGCTTACTGCCCAACTGTCTCTGTTCGTCTCCTAATTTTGAGCGCGTAAATCCTCTCCCCACCATTCAACAATACTCTCCTTTCATTGTCGGTTTGTTGTGGCGTCCGCTACCGCTATCAATAATGTGTCCTCTACAATTCAACTTTTCAATTAGAACAATGCCTTAATTACCAATTATTACAGCCCTTCCGATGGCGGGACAGGGGTTTGCTGTGGGGTCGCAGCTTTCCCCTCGCCGTGCCTTGACCGGTTTAGTAGGCAGCTGGCCGACTATTCCAATATATGCAGTATAATATTGTAATAATTTAAAAAGAACTAAATGATTGGCAAATTACAAATGGTTGTGGCTAAATAAAATAAGATTTTTACGGGAAACAATTAATAAAAATTTTATTAATGAAGTTAAATACAATATAAAAAAATTACAAAATAATATTTAGAATCTCAGGGTCTTTACTGGGTTTGATAAATGGGTGAATTGAATTTTATATTAACTAACAAAACAATTAAAGAACTGAATAATTAAAGAAAAGAAATAATTGAAGAACGATCTGACGTATCTTAAAGAAATGGTTTACAAATAAATTTTAGAGTTCTTTTACTTACGGCCGACCAGGTCTCAATTTTGGGGTTTTCTGTGCACACGTTTTTGGGGATATCACTGAATTTAAATTGGTTACAAAACACTGTCGAAACTTTAGGTTCTCTCAGCTGGAAACGGCTACTCCTTCCGAATTAATGGTCAGTCAGATTATTACCAACTTTGGTTCGATGACATTGGTGACGGTCTCTTTACTTATTGAGTTTTTTACTGCGGCATGACTTAATAGGTTACTGTTTGTGGCTTTACTTATTGAGAAACTTTCCTGCGACCTTTACTTGATCGAATTATATGTCCAAACTTTACTCGATGAAATTCTGTGTGCCACACCACTCTTAATAAGGTTTTGGCTGCCACTCTTTACTCGATGAACATCTGCCCGCGTCCGACTTCCAACTACATTCGTCTCTCCTCGTTGACTGTTGTGTCCACCGTCCAACCAACTAAACTGTTTCGCTTCTCCCCGTTGACTGTCGTTCGTCTCGTAGAATTTTGAATGCGTACGTCTTAACAATGGTTCTTTGGGTCTCGCCGCCCTGTGTCGCGGTGCACGCTTTATATACTCTAATAATGAGTCCTTTACTTTGCAATTATAACAATGGATTAATTACTAATTACTACAATATATATACACATATATATGGTTTTTATAGGGTTCATGTTCAGACATACATTTAAGCTTTTGATAGCATTCATTTGGCTTTTTACTCAACGTAAATGTATTTTTTTTAGATTTTCATAGAATAGTTGCTTCAAAAATTGATGATTATCATATTATTTTTGAACTAACATGTTTTAGCTGTCAGCATCCATCATGTAGTCAAATTCCCCAAAAAATAATTCTTTCTTATATTGTGACGAAAACATGAAAATAAAAGGTGGTGAATTAAATAAGTTGCCTATTATATTAATTAGATCCATTAAGTAATATTGGACTATTGTAGATAGCTGGAGACAAATACCTAGTTCTGTCGAAATACGATAAGCAGTGGCTCACGGTCTTGTAATTTTAGTTGAGGTAGACCGGAACTCAGTTTAACACGACCCCTTGTTACTGAAAATTTGTAATGTAAAAATTATTCTGAAAATATTGACGCAAGAAAATTTATTTGTTGCACGTCAGAAATCTAATCCGAAAATTTAAGAGATGATAACTATAGGTCATTCCGCTATCTGTATATCCCGTTCGTATGAATATAACTAATGGTTTAGAGAGTGTTGTTCCAATACTCCCCTCCTGATTCTACCTTCTATAAGGCATATAACATTCTACGCTATTTCTCGCGATCCATACGTAGAAATGAAATCTTTAAAAGGACGGTTGAAAAATGTTAAGGTTCCCATGTCCAACGAGAGCCTGCGAGAGGATTCTCTCGCAGGTAACCTGCGAGGGATGTTCTCTCGCAGGCAGAACCTTTTAGGAGAGATACGAAGGGGCTACCTTTGGGTATGCCTTTTCCTCTCCGTTTTTGAACTAAGGTTCCCACAAGCCGAGGCACCTTGGCCTGTTTTGAGAGGTGTATGTTCCGGGGTCACAGACCTTGGGCATACGGTAAGAGTTGTTAGCTATTCCCATTGGAATAGTCGGCCAGCTGCCTCCTAAACTGGTCGAGACACGGAGAAGGGAATGCTGCGTCCCCACAGCAAACGCCTCTCCTTCTATCGGAAGGGCGTGGGACAAGTACCCAATGCCCGACCTACCCGATGCAGGTTTTTCTAAGGTTTTCCCTGCATTTCTTTAGGCGAATGCCGGGTGGGATCCTTAAAATATAGCCCGGGGGCCCTAGTAACCCTTTGCTACCTTCCTCTACCGTTCAGAATCCCACCTTTCAAATCCCTTCCTATGCTATTAAAGGGGAGTTGCCCAATGTGGATCACCCACATGTAGCCTATTGCCCTAAAAAAATGTTAAGGTTCCCACAAGCCGAGGCAACTCGGCCTGTTCTGAGAGGCGTATGTTCCGGGGTCACAGACCTTGGGCATACGGTAAGAGTTGTTCGCTATTCCCATTGGAATAGTCGGCCAGCTGCCTCCTAAACTGGTCGAGGCACGGAGAAGGGAATGCTGCGTCCCCACAGCAAACTCTTCTCCCGCTATCGGAAGGGCGTGGGACAAGTACCCAATGCCCGACCTACCTGATGCAGATTTTTCTAGGGTTTTCCCTGCATTATTTTTAGGCGAATGCTGGGTAGGATCCTTAAACCATAACCCAGGGTCCCTAGTAAATCCTTGACTATCTTCGTCTACCCTTCTGCCCCACCTCCCTTTCAAATCCCTTACTATGCTATTAAATGGGAGTTGCCACCACGCGAATTACCAACTTTTAGGCTGTTACTCTATAATTACTTAAATTTCTCATTGATTTTTAGATGAATAGATATATGAAAGATTTATCGGGATTCTAGCCAGGTCAACTCGTTGATAGCAGGCGATGTTTCGACGATTTTACCAGGCTGGAATTCCGAGAAATTTTATCCAGTGTCTACAGCGCGAAAATCTTCTTTATACAAAGAGATTTGTCGTGAAAGCGTTTTCTACAATAATTTAATGAATATTAAAGTGTGTCCTAACACTGTACAGTGATTCTTAATATCGGAGACTATGAAATTATGGGTGGTATACAGAACAATGTTTCTGTTTCTGTAATGCGCACTGAAATTCAGAGCTTCCATTAGAAGATGATAGTACTTGCACATTACATACTCATAAATTCAGAAACATGTAAATTGAATGGACTTAAGCAGATTTCGAGTTATAAATCTTCTTAATTTTAGTGTTATTTTATTACACAAGATAATCTCGTGAACGTCAAGCTTCAGCAACACACTTTTTTTTTGTCGTAAACACCTGCATATTGCGTGGGGTGATTTTTAATTGCCTTTCAGGAGTTACTTTTATTTAAAGGTTGAATTTGAAATTTTTTCTTTCTACGAAAAATTACATGGAAAATGAAACGCCAATTAATAAACGAAAAACACACACGAAGAGGCTCAGGCTGTCGTGTTACATTTCCTAATCCCTATTTAAGCGAAAGCTGACAAGCGAGCTTTGTAGCGGCGGTTCTGTCATGCAGATTACAGCTGGCCAATCCGAGGACTTCCTTTTTAAGAGAGCTCTGACAGCGAGGATCAACCTTATGTGGCGCGGATGCTCTCTAATTGGCGTCAGTGGGACCCGAAGCCAGGACGCCACGCTGGCCTTCATTAGTGGCAAAACACCATTTTAGACTTGAAAAATCGTTGGCTGTGTGGTTGATTCGCGTACTAGGAAAATTTTCAACGCAATAGCATAAGTCCATGTTGCGGCACAATAAAACAAATGGGATTGATGTATTGGCTGCAGCTGAAAAAGGCCAAGCTACTCGTATATAACATGGGAACTACCAATATGGTGGGTTAATCGCGTCATTTCAAGTGCTTATGGACTGAAACTGAAAATTTAAAATATTTTCAATTTTCACACTTTACTTTCAATGATGACCAGTAAATTCGAGAAATAATGTACGTATTATAAAAAAAAGAGAGAAAATAATATGAAATTGATATGTTAACATATTTATTTTTGTTTAATACTGTACTTCCTTCTCAAATTTATTAAATTTAAGAGAAATTAATTTTGTGGAGAGAAATTTTCCTAAACATTACAGAAGATATTGTAATGAATAGATGAGAGATTTGTAAACAAATGAATTGCCCCACGTTGTGGAAGTCATAATGTAATGAATAGACGGATATTAATTAATCAAAATTTAATGATTTATTACGCAATTAATTTGCATTTTTTTTATTAAATCGATAGTTAAGTGAAGGATCGCGAAATAATTACACTATTCTTTAAAATTTACAATATAATTTACTTTATTCAATAGAAATTTATAACATTTTATATGAGAGTAATTACATTTAACGTTTCAATGTTTAGAGATTTTATAACTCTTTTCTCAGGGTCATTTATCTGAGCCTGCTAAGTAAAAAAACATTCATATTTATAGAATTTACGTTACACAATCATAGAATTTACAAACCAAAAGTTAAACAATCAAAACAAAACGAGAAAGCGAAATCTGACGAATACTTTTAATTATCGTTTACAAAACCTTAATTTAAATTGGTTTCTACTTACAAATTATTTGGTTGGTACCAGACTTAACTCTCCTGGGCTCGGGCACAAAATTTACACTAAAAAGGCCATGAATCACTGACTCTACACTTGATTGTAGAAAACACGGTCATAGTTTTGCAATTTCTCCTCTGAGAACTGGAACTGCTTCTTACTCCGGATTTTTAGTTAGACAGATTGTTACAAAATTGTCTTTATATGGAAACTGATGATGGTCTCGGTACTCGTAGAAAATTTTTAATGTGGCGCGGATTATTAGGTTTCTCTTTGCAGTATTACCGAGTATCTCGCTGTCCAAAATTTGTACTCGAATTCAACAACTGGTAACCTTCTCAGTTGGATTTATACGCTGGCCACGCTCTTTGTTGTCTGCTATCAAGTTATGACTTCTTCACCCGACTACAACCCCAGACCGACTGCGTTCCAGGAAGTGCTCGCGGCTCACGACAAAGCTCGCCTACACATTGTTGTCTTTTGAAAATTTGTACCGCTAACAATCCATCATAACTGTCTAATTATTAAAATCATTAATGGCCTCTAATTAGTATTACAATAACTTAATCCAGATGTTTCTGTGCTTTAGAAGAACGAAAATTTTCCAATATCTGCTTTCTGTTTCTCGCATATAATTTTGAATTTGTGGTTCCATCCATCGAGATAACTAGGTTTTGTATTTTGGAACTAATCCATTTGATTGCCTTTGCCCGGCATAAACTAAAATACATACAGGAAGATATAGGAGTTAATAATATACTTCAGGACATCCAAGTAGCAAAAGATATCAAAATTGTTAAAGTAGAATAGCTTTTGTTAAAAAACCTGTCCGAATTAATCCTAATTATGTCGTTTTAAAGGAAAAATAAAGAATACTAATAAAAGTGAAATATAGTAACAGCGTGAAAATACCAATTTTTAGTAGAGTATTTTATTTTCTAAATCGGTTATTATAAATCATCTATATAATAAAAAAGGGTGTATATTTGTATGTATGTTAGTATTTACGTTGTTTTTTATACAAATTTTATCGCGTGGACAGAATTCAACAAAAATTGGTATATATATTCTGCCAAAATCGAGAACCGGTACTGTGGATGTGAGAAACCCCTAGAATAAACGTGGAAATAATTATAATTGAAATAAGTTACGAATTAGTGTTAAATTACTGCGCGAGACGATGACGTCATAAGTTTTCAAGACATTGACGCATCCTAAATATAGTTCTGTATTTCGTAATGAAATAAAGCAGAAATATTTTGATTGAATAGAAAGTAAATTTTTTTCCAGTATTACTCATCGAATAGTAATAAAAAACAATACGAAACACTTTACTTGCGCAAAGTTAATTTGGAATAGTTAATTATCCCGCTATCTTTGATAAAGCCAATATGGCGCCTTATAATACATTCAAATGTGTGTCGGTCGAGATTTATAAAATTTCATAATATAACGTACTATTGTATCCTGTATAATATTTCAGAAGATAATAAGATTTGTCTAAGGTACGACTGCTGAATTATATGTTTGTAACTATAAAAGTATTGAAAATGACGTACGGAACTCCGAAAGTTTTTATGGTCGTTATTCAATTAATGCACTATCAGTCAAAGGTATGTACAGAAATAGGAACATTGAAATTGAATTAAAAGTACAATTAATTATACTTTACTCAACGTATTTCTATAAATTTGTATAAATGTAAACAAATTATTGCGTGCAATTTGTGTCGTGAAACAAAAATTTGAGGTTAGGATAGCAATATTTGTTTTCCATTTTTGGGAACGACGTTATAGATGTTCAATTTCTGAGAAATGAAGCTGAGCAAAAATATTTTGATTGAATAATAAGTATAATTAAATCTACCAATACCACATCGAGTGTTAAATATAATTTATTATGAAAGGTTATACAATCCATGGCATTAATTTTCTTTTAAGTAACTTGACTTTTGACGTGGAATATTTAACGGGATCAGGGGCCAATATGTTGCCTAATTAAATCTTGCAATACGCACTGCAAGATACATAGAATTATGATAAAAACAATACTTAAATGTTCAAAATTTATATTTTTCTATTGAAGACAGCGTATTTCGTAATGTTTTGCATTAATTTTATACAATGCTGCCAACTGCAGATTGCTAAAACCACCAAATAATTTATTTTCAGATGGAAAAATTATATATCTACAAATTGAGCAATTGTTTTAAATAGCTTCTATTATATAAAATTGCCTTATGCGGGTATGTATGTGTGTATAAATGTATGTATATAAATGACCAATATAGTTGGTCAGTGACTTAAACACCTTCAGCATGGGAGGTGAGCACATTTAGGGATAGGGTTCGAGGAGCGTTACATAAAAATAGCGCAAAAGCAACCGAAATTGGAGTGTATCGGGACATACCGGGCAACGCCGGGCACCCACTAGTTATTTAAATAAAAAGATTAATATAAAAATAATGAATTAAGATGTTACGGTATAAAAAAATTATACAATTAAATTTCATTGTCTGTTCTAATTTGCATAAGTGCTTACAAATTTTAAACAAGGACGGTAGTTGACGAAATACGCATAATACGGATTTTCTGGACGAGGCGTGATCAACGATATTGTATTTTAAAGACAGTCAAATAAATGTTATTTAACTTACACACTGTTTATGGCGGACTTAAGGATTTACTAATTGTTAATTTCTGACGAATATAAGGAAAAAGTTGTGAAATCTCCTGTAAGGTTGTGAGTTGTGTTTTCCATAAATAACAATTTACTATCGAATTTTGGGTTTTTATTACTAGTAATATTTTGAATACCAATTCCAATAATATTTCAATAAATACCTGTAATTTTTAACCTCAAATGCCGCACTATGAATTGTAGGTGCGTACGGAAAATTGCATAAAGCACCAATAAAGGTAACATGGATAAAGCGTCACTAGTAATGGTAAGGATAATGTATAATAAATGGTTAATAATAAAAAGCAGAAAATATATTATTTTAATAATAAAATTGAAAGGGATAATATACAGTTGGGTACATTGTTTACTTATAAGATTTATTGCACTTAAACTGAAAATATTCCTAACTAAGTTTCAAAAATATTTCGCCTTTTGGCTACAGTTACTCTTTTGATAATCATAATGATCACATGACCGAACAACATATAATTTATGTAATTCACTTAAACCTTTTATTGGACTAACACTGTACTTAAATATTAGAAGGAATGGAAAGAGGAATTCAATGGGGTGGTGGATGAGTGCTTCATTTCTAACTCGTCGTTCAGAGCACGATTTTACAGTCGTTCTGAGCACGGTAGCTATAAGCACGACACCATATACTTTGAATACCATGTTCGGCTTCGCTTTGCCATTTATTTGTACTCTAACTGCTCCATTATTTCGCGAACATGTCCAGACTGTACGTGTACAGATTGAGCTGGCGTTGACTGTACATGTTCCAACAAGACTGTTTTATTTTTCTGATAGGGATCCCAGCCTCTCGGTATTCCAATATTGGTCAGCTCATTTATTTTTGTACTTTTCTTTTTAAAATTGCTGTATAATGAAGGATAATGAGTTACACGCCTTTCTCGTCGAGAAACACGCCCACTCCTCCTGCTCTAGATTATTGTTCAAATATCTTTCTAAATATTATCAGCTCCACAACCCAGGAATTATTTTCCATGTAATCTATATTCCGGTTCTGTTATCAAATTATATTTTGTAAACGAGTTTCAGTTTAATTTTATTTTCGTTAACCCAAACATTGACCTTGTCACAATCTTCTTTTATTACAAATGTTTCTGCTAGTAAAATGTACCTTGTTTCCCCCTATTCATAAAATATTATTTTAGATCAATGACGACAATAATACACATAAGTTTACTTATTAATTTAGCAGATCTAATATTTTAACTTCCTCACAGCATTGCCTCGTAAAAGGAAAATTTACAAATTGTGCAATGTTCGAGTTTATACAAAATATTCATAATTCTTGGATGAATGGTTGTTATGTCTACGATATTCGTCACGGTATATCTTGATATATTACTAAAAAAGATAGGATATTATGGCACCCGAGAATTCCGTTACATCTCCTAAGATTTTATCTTAAAAATGGTAAAGAAAATGTAGTGAACGAAACTAAAGGTGGTCATATTAACCGATTGGAAATTAATTACGTAGAAAGTTCCTCGAGAGTCGACTGTTCGACCTTTACTTTTAATTCTGTGCATTAATGATATCCCAGGATATTACATCCTTTAAAATCAATTCTCTTCTCCTATGACACAAAAATTAGTTAGTTCAGATAAAATACAGGTAACTTAATTAGGAAAACAGACAAAACTCTGGTTAATATAAATGTGTGATTTAAGTTTAATAAATTACCTTAAAAATTCAAATTGCAAAACCGTGCCTTTAAATACTTTCTAGTATCGATTTCAGATATAGTTTTAAACATTTCCTTGAAAGTTCACATATACTAACTTTGTCTTACGTATGTATTCATGAAATTTACACTCTTTAGAACGGAAGAAACGTATGAGACTATAAATCTCTCAGTTCTGTGATTGAACAAACATCGCGTTTCTCTCTATCAGAGAAGTATTCATCATACAGGGATAAATTTATATAATTGTCTTCCTCCATAGAGAAACAACAATAATATCTAAAAGAGATTTGTGAATAAGTGTAAGAACAGTTTATTCAAAGGTGTGCTTTAATTAGTACAGCAGTTTCTTTATCGTTCCCAGAATAATTTAAATTATCTTTACAGAAAAAAATGTTGAATATGTTGTTTTGTAAAATATAATATATGGTAGCATGCATTATTTCTGTTTAGTTGTTTTTCCGCTCTTTTTCTACTAATGCGAATATCCGAGAGGAAAAAAACGTTGTGTGGTATTTATATTATCACTTATTTTGGCTGAATTTGGCTATCATTATTATTATTAATTTTCAATCAAATGTAACTTTTTTTCATTTTACTATTTGACGCCTAACAGTATCATTAGCGTCCTTTAATTAATTTTTACGAATTTATTAAGTCTGTCCTAAATTATAACTTGCTTACATTCGGCTTTAATATTTATTATGGTATTAAAACTTGGTTGAAACATTTGAAAAATTATTTCGAGGATCCAAAGTATGTTTTTACTTAATACTAGAAAATTTGATGCTTTACCTAATAATAAATGTTTTAACTAACAATTTAACAGTATTCCTTTATTTAATTCGAAACTTACATATAAATACAATAACAAAATTAAATTTTAACAATTATGTACTCTAAATTTGGAAATTAAAACTTTATTTCTTGTCATTAAAAATCTGAACTGTTACATCAGTTTTGTAAGTTAGTATATATTAAGGCGTGTCACTACATTTGATCAATTACTGGTATGTTTATGAAACTTGGTGACAAAAATTGTAGGAATGACTATTTCGACTCATCGTGGGTCAAATCATCATGAGGATCCTACATGATTACCATATTTTGCCTCAGCTGGTGTCTTCTCGATCAAATGCTGATAAACCAAGGTTTGCGTAACACTATACTGGCTTGGTAGCTGGACCCACGATGACAAAGCGATGAAATGACCTCATCAAATGAGAATGTAACTTGGTAGCCCACACTTTCCTATGGTCACGTGAAATCCGATCCATGCCGCCAGGATAGAGAAATTCGAGCTAAACCGCATCCAGCTACTGTTTATTTTGCCCACGATGAGGCCACATGACCGAACCACGAGCTTTCATGTATCCCCTGTCCAACTAATCGCTCGTGTTACAAATTGATGTTGCGTAATCTCCAGCGCAGTCCCACGGCCAGTAGCTCCTTTCCAACTTGTTTCTGGGAAATGATAGAGGCCGAAGAGTTTTATGTCAACAAAAATTTAGAACGTTATTACTGTGAAGGAAACGTCATCCCTTACACGGCTGATAATTTTTTATGAAATAATATTTTCATTGCCTGATTCTATCTTATCAGGTCATACAGAAACACTGAGAAACAACTTCACCATATTGATAATAAATAATTAATCATTTGTATCCCTATAATAATATCAATTCGATCGTTCAAAGCAAAATATCAACTTTCAATAATTTTTATTCGTCACACCTTAACCCCACAAATTTATCAGATATTACAATATTATGCATATGTAAGCTTCTTTTGTGAAATAGAACACTATAGCTATAGTCTCAAGGTATACGTTGGTAAAGATCCTTAGAAATTTATCTGTGTTCATATACTCTTATGAAAAACAGAATTCACAACTTATAAATGTTTATATTTTTTAACGATACCCTCATATTATAGTACTCATGGTTTCTGGGTTGTGTTCAGTAGATCTGCCTGGTCCTTTAAGCTTCCGACTATATTTAACTGACGTCATCAGCTGGCGAATTTTCTTCCCCAAGACACGTTTGCAATATACATACATAATTTACATAAAACAAATTTTATTAAAACAAACAAGTAATTAATGAATGCATAATATCACTTTCCCTACATAACACGTAATATAATTTTAAAACCAACAACCAAGTCAACAAAACATTTTAATATTCTGTCCTTTGTAATTGTATAACATCCTTGGTTTTTTAACAGAATTTTATAAACATACAGACCATATTGATTTCTCCTTTACAATATATATGGCGGGGTGTATTCAATATATTTTCTTTCCAATATTCGACTCAATACTTATAAGACTTAAAAAACCGTTTTCAATCCTTCATATTTATTATTTCTCCTCTTAAAAACCACTTCAACACTTATCATATATGAACGTTTTTAATTTTTCTCCCCGATAACAAAACAGACAGAGATAATTCTCCATATCTCTCACAATATAATCTATCCTCGCATGTTATATTTACGTATGGCCTGCACACTATATTATCGGATAAGTCTGCGATGGCTTTTCTCTCGCAGGCAGAACCTTTTAGGAGAGATACGAAGGGGCTACCTTTGGGTATGCCTTTTCCTCTCCGTTTTTGAACTAAGGTTCCCACAAGCCGAGGCACCTCGGCCTGTTTTGAGAGGTGTATGTTCCGGGGTCACAGACCTTGGGCATACGGTAAGAGTTGTTCGCTATTCCCATTGGAATAGTCGGCCAGCTGCCTCCTAAACTGGTCGAGGCACGGAGAAGGGAATGCTGCGTCCCCACAGCAAACTCCTGTCCCGCTATCGGAAGGGCGTGGGACAAGTACCCAATGCCCGACCTACCTGATGCAGGTTTTTCTAGGGTTTTCCCTGCATTTCTTTAGGCGAATGCCAGGTAGGATCCTTAAAATATAGTCCGGGGGCCCTAGTTAACCCTTGGCTACCTTCCTCTACCCTTCCGCATCCCCCCTTTCAAATCCCTTCTTATGCTATTATAGGGGAGTTGCCCAACGTGGATTACCCTCATGTAGCCTGTTGCCCTTAAAAAATAAAAATAATAAGAACTAAATTATCGCAACAAATTACACCTATTTCTCCAAAGTACGTGCGGTTAATGATTTTTATTAATTTTTATAAAACAAATCGAAATTGTTAAAATCCCACGCGCATTGAAAGTTAATTTTCCCGATCGAAGATACTGCATTTATCAGACGTGATCGTTCTTGATCCCTCTATTGGCCTTACGAATAAGTTATTTTACATATTTTAGCAAACTTGTGACTGGCTAAAAATGCGTCACAACCACGACATTGTAACGTCCGGTATGTCTGCGACTATGACGAAAGGAATGTATCCGCTCAGGCGCACCAGAGATTTCAGGGATTGATCCCATTTCAGAAATAAAGAATTCTTAGCGTAGCTGAGAATTGAATTTGGAATTAGCGCCCTAGGGTCATAATTATGTATTTCAGAAATTTGGGAGTGTTTATATATTTCGTCGGTATAATTATTGGCAATACATATTAATGTGAATAGATATAATGGCAATACATATAAAGAATAAAGGAAAAAGGTCAATTAAAACACGTTAACGAAATAAATTATATTGAAATCGAATTTAGTCCGCCTTCAGACGCCGTTTGTATCATTTATCATTCAAATTCCGAATAATATAGCTTCAGGGTTAGACTTCAGAAAACGTGAAGCTTTTGTAGAATAATAGAAAAAATGTATGATGTAATAGCAATTCATGAGAATCTTAATCAGATTATAAAAAGATAAAAAAAAACAGACACGAGAACAGAACGACGAATCTTCGTGACGGGGTCCTACGTTTCCCAACATTGAAAATGTGATTTTAGCATAATATAAGTGCTTGGACTCTGCTAATCGTTTCACTTTTCACAGCTTCTACTATGAAGAATGTGTGAAGAGAAGAAATCGGCAGCTCGACTACAATTAGCGTATTATAAGCCAATTAAAACGGAAAGTACTTCGTCTTTAAAACTTGCTTTCGATAGCTGCGTGGTTCGTGCAAATAGCTAAAGGCTTATTCGAAACTCGCAATTTCAAAGGCATGTCTTACCTCAAAGTAAATACTACAAAAACCAAAACGGATGAAAGCAGCACAAATTTCGCAGTTTACTCCGGGGGCACTTCAATTTCCCTACCTGCTCCTGCATATCGTGCTGTTTTAGAGTCTGGCTGCTGAGTTGTGAAAAGGCCAATTTCATAAAATAGCTCTCAAATCAGACACGCAACAGTGTTTTGTGACGCCAGCTGCCAGTTTCTTATAGTTGCGTGAGCTATCTTTCAGAGTACTTTAATTATACAGGTTTCATAACTCGTGATCAATTAAACAGAGTACTCATTTAATATTCAATAAGCCAGGAGACCTCCATGAACGAATGACGCATTCACCAAATATTTTATATACATGTATTGTTAAAAATTATCGGACGTTTTTCTCGTAAAAATGTAGATATAAATCAACAGAGGTATTCTAATTTTTATCCAACGATTCTTACCCTCGCGGACCCGCGATTATAAGAAATGTTTTTTTTAATGGGATGTAGTGGTTTCTTCATTGCAATCAGATCATTTCCAGCAGAATTTTTAACTCGTTAATTAACCGAAAAAGACCGGGAGCTATATCGGGGGTGTTTCATTTTAATCAAGAATTACAAATACTATAGAAAAATAAATAAAGCAAATTTATTTGGAATAGAGTCAGTTCATTTTATGATTAATAAATATTTGGAGGTAAGTAGTTATTAAAATTTAGTTTTTACGTTATGAATTGTTAATTATTTGTAATAACAGCTCAGCAACTAATAAATTTATTTTAAATCTCCAGTTCGTAATTTGATAACCAGAACCTTGTCATTAAGTACTTGTTAATTGTATTCAAACCACTACGTTTAGATTTTATGTGTCATGTACAGGCATTCATTTTTTCTATGTCTATGAAATTGTTTCAATTTTGTTCGGGACTATTTTCGAGGTGAGTTCATTTTAGCAAAAAACCTTGGTCCACTATCGGCTTCTTTTTATTAAATTATAGTGTGAGATGAAATCGATTCCGAATACTCCTGAGTTTGAACGAACCGTAAAACGAGTAACTCCCGGAAATTCTTTAGAAACCTGCTTTATGGTACTTCGATTAACTATTGCTCACGCGGGCTGCGAATTGTTTTTCATTTGTTTTGGAAGTTTATAGGAGAAATTAACTGAAAGAGGAATGCAGTGACGAGTAATATTTATTAAACGATTTGAATATATTATATATGGTTTGTTTCTTGCGATAAACGAAAATACACGCTAGTGGAGCCGCGGGCAACTGCTAGTGTAGAATAAATTGCTCCATTGTGCTTTTGAATTATAACGACGTTAGTGACAACAAGACATGGGTGAATTACGTCTACACCACACCACATTTTTAACTAAAAAATATATGTATATTCTATTCAGTAATCAGACAAGTAATATGACATGAAACAATTTATCAGCAATTATCAGAATTATTTTCAATAGTTTTCAGAAAAAATCGTAGATTAACATAACATAAGAACGTAAATAAAATACTGCTTAGCAAAAGAAGATTAACATGATTCAAGGCAATTACAGAATGGATTCTTAGCGTGCATTAGTTAATTGATAGGAAAATAATTCGAATTTTCGATACGCTGGTTTTTATCCAATGCATTAACCTCGTGAGAAATCCGGAGAAATGTACGTACCTACGGGATTTTCTTAGGGAATTCAACAACTTTTTTTTTTTTTAGGGCAACAGGCTACATGAGGGTAATCCACTTTGGGCAACTCCCCTTTAATAGCATAGGAAGGGATTTGAAAGGGGGGATGCGGAAGGGTAGAGGAAGGTAGCCAAGGGTTAACTAGGGCCCCCGGGCTATATTTTAAGGATCCTACCCGGCATTCGCCTAAAGGAATGCAGGGAAAACCTTAGAAAAACCTGCTTCGGGTAGGTCGGGCATTGGGTACTTGTCCCACGCCCTTCCGATAGCGGGAGAGGAGTTTGCTGTGGGGACGCAGCATTCCCTTCTCCGTGCCTTGACTAGTTCAGGAGGCAGCTGGCCGACTATTCCAATGGGAATAGCGAACAACTCTTACCGTATGCCCAAGGTCTGCGACCCCGGAACATACACCTCTGAAAACAGGCCGAGGTGCCTCGGCTTGTGGGAACCTTAGTTCAAAAACGGAGAGGAAAAGGCATCCCCAAAGGTAGCCCCTTCGTATCTCTCCTAAAAGGTTCTGCCTGCGAGAGAAAATCCCTCGCAGGTTACCTGCGAGAGAAATCTCAGGGTCTTGGAATTCAAAAACTGCCGGAAACCAAGTTTTAATAACTTTCAACGCTGCCTCGACGCCGAGATAGACAAAAATTCTGTTGTCTCTTCGTCTTATAATTTTCCCCAGAGTATCCTATGCCTCACGTGCGCTCCAGACAAGAAGGGGTGCTGGAAAAAGCATCTTTTCAAAACTTGAAATTACGACATTCTAACCAAATGAACAGCCAGTAAGAACAAAATGGAGATGTGTCACGACGAGTGTACGTTACTGGCGAACATTCGCTCTTCAGTCACCAGATCTTTGAACGAGAGAGGAGTCGAACTCGAGACATTAGGAGATCCTGATAAAGAGTAGTAGAAGTTAAGATATTACTAGCATTAAGCCGAGATTGTGTATTTGTAGCTGCGACTTGGCCGGAGAGACGCTGCTTCACATCTGCGGAATATCAAGAAACTTTTTCATGCCTGGTTAGTTGGACGAACGAAGGGAAAAGTACATTTATATTCGAGCAGTAAGTTCCGAGTCAAATTCCATTAATTATAATTATTTAATTAAATAAAATCAAAATACTTCTGATTTATTTATTAGCTTTCCTTCTTCCAGCAGCAACATCCGACGAAGCTAGGATATAGCTAAGAGCTTGAAGAAACCCGGGCCTAGACGGATTTTTTTATTACTGTTTATAGTCGCTTTGACATAATAGTTATTAGCGACGGTACAGTAGCATTAACTCGGCCAAATAAATGTTTACAATATAATTAAATTAGGTTCAGTAGATTTTTGTGTCTGCCAGGAAATTGATAAGATGGTCCAATTTCTGGTGGTAAGTATGTAAGTCGCCGTCCTTCAGGTCGAAGCGTAATTTGTTGCTTGACTCTGTGTATGAAGGGTACTTCTGACGGATGTGGTTCGTCCTGAGCTGAGTTTTGCAGAGTAGTCATGTTGGTTTCGTAGTGCTGAAAAATAGATAGTTACGAGTTAAAAAGGTATAGGCCGATCTAGTAATACCCACTTGTGTTCTTCTGGAAGCCATCTTGGGTAAACAAAGTTTCTCTCCTTATGGTATATTCCTGTAATCCTTAGCTGCCGGATCGTTGATCATGATCCTGAGGTGAATACGAAGTAACGCATTTTTGGCCGAGTAAGTCTTGCCATACTGGTATATGGTCGACCACACAGTTGTCATTCACTATAGAAGTTTTTTGAGTCAATTTGTTAGCCAATTCGTTCCCCCGGATTCCCTTATGGTCTGGGATCCATATGAGAATAACGGTTTTGTTTCTGAGATTGGCTACCAAGATCAAGACGGATTGCAGAACGATTAAACTGCTCTGGCACGAAACATAGGTTGTACATCCCGCAAATCATTTCAATAAAACTCCACATCCGTTTACATTTTATATATTGACAAGAAAGAATTAAAGATTAAGGAACGGGAATAATAAAGACTTATTGTCAGAAAGCAATTAGCAGATCACATCTGTTACTGGGTTAGAGATAAATAATGAGCAATTCATCCATCGTAAATAATAAAATGGCGATGTAGAAGAAATAAAGTGAGAGATTTACCCTTAATGATAACTATTATGAATTAATGCATGATACCTCACCGTTTGGATTATCCACCAATCAGAGTCAACACTTTCTTTTATGTTAAATACAGAAACTTTGCACTTACTTAATAATATTTATGTAAATTAATTCAGACTAAGTAAATGTATCAGCTATGCACACAAAATTTGAATAGAACGTAAAGCATGTTCAGTGATTACTGAAGTTACAATTGAAGAATTTATGGAAAATAACTTGAGAAAACTAATTATTTCTGACAGATACCAACCGTAGTTATTTATATGGCTATAAGTACTGCCTCAAGCTCATATCAACATATAACGCTACCATCAGTGGTCAGGCCTCAGTGAAAATGGAACTTGCTATACGATACTCTAAAAATCATATATATACCAGCCTTTTCGTTTCTGGAACTGAGCTATAGAGCAGCTGACAAACGTAGACAAATGTACTAAATAATGATGTAATAAAATCCTAGTTTTAAAATATCCGTAGGAATACACAATAAACTTTCTATATTATTTTCACTATTATAAAGTATAAATGAAATGTATGGATTTAATAAAGCAACCGATAGATGATTTATTTGACTGAAACACCTTAATTGGACCAGAATTATTCAAGGATCATTTATCATGATGTTTTGCGTGACTTTCCTAGGTAAACGTTGCTCTCATTCCTGATTTCCTCAAAAGAATTCTCAAGACGCATCACATATTTAGTATCACTGAGTAAGAAATAACACCGATTCAATTCTGACGACGATAACAAAAACTATTTATATTTTAAGGAAACAGGTTCGCCACGCATGTTATACAAAATATAACGTCATTACTTTATTGTATTCAGCTTTCTGACGTACCAGGTCAATTGAAATTAAACTGAAGTAGGTTAAAAAGGATCTTGAATTGTAGTGATGAAGACATCCACACACCTGCTTTCATTATAGGGAGCCGCTAAGAGAAACGTGAACAACGTTCATATTACCAATAGTTCTTAAATTTCGTACAGCACATGTAATTGAGTAACGTAATTTATAACGATATAAATTTTGTAATGATTAATTTACTTGTTCTAAAGACTATTAAAATAGGGTTCATTTATTTTTGGCATTTATACGACAAAAACTGTTTCTTATAAAACACTTCAATTATCACCAAAACTCATACACAAATATTTAAATTCTATTTTCCGTGAATTAAATTTATATAATTTTAATAAATATGGATCATTTTATGACCATGTGCGATGAAAATATGGCACAGCCGTTCCTGAAACAGTCGCAGTCTTATCAATCATGGAAGAGATATGCGTTCTTGTCAATTGCTAGCGGCCCAAGTGTTTATTACCATAAATTATGCATAATTTTGACTGATTTCAAATCTTATCTCGAAACAGTTTTATTATATTAGTCATAACTAAATTATTCAAATTGCCTCACTTCGAAACTGGCGCAAATAAATCGCCGTAATACATCAGTCGTGTTTGCGTCTGCGGCTGAATTCCAGTGGACCATACGCCACTTTCTAGCCAACTCGCCACACAGTAATAACAACTTTGTAAATCGCTTAATGACAGGTTTGTGTCGCCTCAGGTCCGCGCCCTCCTTTCCCTCGCCAGTTTATACTACAATTGCTAGGTAATGTCTCAACTCGTAAAGGAATTAATTTTGCCTGGGCCTTTTATTCGTGAAAAGGAAACAAACTTAACGCGACTGTGCCGATTACATGCGGTGAAGTAGAACAGCTTAAGAGTTCGAGGCACGTAACGGGTATTCCAGTAACTGCTACTCTTACTTTCGAATTCCAATATTTTGACAGTGAGACAATCAATTTCTGTATCTCGAGCTGAAATTTTACCATTTCCTCGTAATTTACACTTATCAATGAAAACACTAACATATATACGTAAAATTAACTGCTATCTGCTGTACAATATATTTGGAATTAATACCTAAGAATATGACGTAAGTTGAATATTTTCCAATGCCACAAAGAACACTAACTCTTAAGTTGTTTATTGTGAATGGGAAAATATTAAGATTGAGTGAAGGGGATCTGCATACATAATACCTGGAATGTAATTTAATAAAATATATAGAAGCTAAACATTCATAGATTAACTGTCGTAAATTGACTATATATAATGAAAAGAAGTAACAAAAATGGTAATACAATTATTTTTGAAAATTATCCAAAATTGCTTTAAATATTCTGATGTCTTACTGATATTTATAAACACAATTAACCTTCTTTTTAATAAAATATGACGTGATAAGTAAAGAAATCCATCATAATAGGGTTTTGTTAGAATATTTTATTTATTAATTAATATTTGCAATGTTTAGGAGCTGTGACTCTTTAGAAGGCGTCGATATGTCGTGTCATTTATCTCGAGACATTTTCTTCAGTCGTGGACTTTTTTTTAGGGTAACAGGCTACTTGAGCGTAATCCCTTTAATAGCATAGGAAGGGATTTGAAAGGGGGGATGCAGAAGGGTAGAGGAAGGTAGCCAAGGGTTAACTAGGGCCCCCGGGCTATATTTTAAGGATCCTACCCGGCATTCGCCTAAAAGTAATGCAGGACAAACCCCAGAAAAACCTGCATCAGGTAGGTCGGGCATTGGGTACTTGCCCCACGCCCGTCCGATAGCGGGAGAGGAGTTTTCTGTGGGGACGCAGCATTCCCTTATCCGTGCCTCGACCAGTTTAGGAGACAGCTGGCCGACTGTTCCAATGGGAACAGCGAACAACTCTTACCGTATGCTCAAATAATTTGAAACAATATGGCCATAGAACCAGACGGATGACTGCGAGTGGTAAATAAAATATTGTGATTGTCCGGTAAACTGTAGAAGGGTGCAGATCACTTACCAGATTCTTTGCAATGAGTTGCTTCAAAGATCAATGGTAGAATTCGTGGGTCAGGGTCTTTTGCTCTAATTGAAATTCCTGCAACATAGGACAAACAAAACGTTCCCTTAATACACGTATCAAGGAGCATATATCTAATATCAAACTTCACATTTATAAACAATTTGTAGTCTCCAAACATATCATCAATTCGAAACATACATTCGATTGGCAAAATGCTAAGGTTTTAGACATTGACACCAGGTACAATTCCAGACTCACCTCAGAGATGTTACACATTAAATCAAACATGACAGACTCTATAGAACTCAATAATTGCTATGATCCCTTATTATTACGCTAAACCATCTGTTTTCCCATTGTCGTTGCTCCCTTATTGTTACGCTAACCCTACGGCTCTCCCATTGTCGTTGCGTTTTCGTCGCTTTTGAGTTTTGTGAACTGACTAGTAGTTGTGTCGCTCTAGGCTTTTCTTCGTACCTGAGGAAAGGGTCAAGTGTCCCAGAAACGTATGTTTGGTATTTGTATTATCATTTTTGTCTGAATTGGCCCCTTCTTATTAATTATTTTCAATCCGACGTAATTTTTTTTAATTTTTCTTGTTTAGTTAAGTTATCTAATATCCAACTAGTACGTTACGGTATTACAAGCTCTTGTTCTCGTTGAACAGGACAATTTTATTTTACAGTAAAATTGATGATTTAACTTTTAAAAACTATAATAGAGAACACCCTGAAATTCAGCGTACTAAACAATACGCGGTGTTGGAAAAATTTAATTTTCTTGAGATTAATAATCAAGAGACAGCTTCGTCGTAAGCAAAATAATTAAGACGATGTTCCGCTTGTCCAAAGATGTTAGTGTTCGTGCTCCACGAAGGAGAGAGATTCTGACAGGTAAAATTCTTGGGTGATATAATTAATTGTCCACACGTAGCTGGTTACCGCGTTTTATTAATATATTGCATGTAGCTGCCTTGTTCGGACGCCAAGTTCACAAACTTAATTAATAGAGCATAGGTTTTTCCGAAGTACCCTTCTATAATTTTAGACGAGGAGTACAGTTAGTAATTCGATGGGGCCCGGCGTAACAAATGAAAGTAATTAACGTGTTCTGCAATTGCAACACACATGCACATGCGGGGGGTCCTAAACACAGGCTACGGCCATCTTGCCAGTAGCTCTAATGGGTGCGATTTGTTACAATTCTTCCGTCAGACGTTATGACAATGGGGAAAAAATTAATACGCTAATTAGAACTGGACCGCGTCTGTTTCAAAATAAGTTGTTTATTTTCTCGCGTGTTGGGTCCCGTCAGGTCTAACACCGGAAATCAAAGACCGATGAAAGATAAAAGAAATCATTCTAAAATTGTAACAGAATTTATTCCTTACTAAAAAAGAGAGATGTTTCTTATCCAACCCTTCTCAAGAATGCCGAATAGATAAGTTTTTAGAGACCTTACACTTTAACAGAGAATTCCAAAGAATTACGTCTCTTATTCATAGTAATGCAGAAAAACACTTTTAGAGATTCATCCAATTACTTAAGTATTCATTTATAATATACACCCTATGCTTTTATGCTTCTGGGTAGAGTAACTCATTAACATTTCCTCTTTTCCTTATTATTATATAAAAGTTTATGTAGTTTCAGCTGTGATTTTAAAATATTTGGAACAGATTGATTTCTCAAGATGGTTATATTTATAAAAGCATAACTAATTAGTTCTGCATCCCGCAAGTCATGAAGAGTGAGCATTTCAGGTAGACGAGTACTAAACTCACGCCAATTTTTTCGTATAAAGTTTATCTTAGACTTTTGTTCCCTTGTATGCCCTGAATCAATTTCTGTAATATTTTACATATGGTATTAAGTGATTTGTAACTAATAATCCTTGTGAATAAGAAAGATAGCCAATGCAGACAAAAGAGGGTAATATAAATACCACACAACGTTTCTGGGATCCTTGTCACTTTCGTCAAGTGCTAAGAAGAGCCTAGAGAAACACAACTGCACTGGTCAGTTACAACACTCAAAAGCGACGAAAACGTAACGACAAAGGGAGAGCCGAAGGGTTGGCGTAACAATAAGGGAACAATGACGAATCCCAGTACATTTATCAGTTTAATTTTAATTATCTGAATAATTAATTGGCTGTCTTATGTAGGCTAGATTCTTAATTAGTGTGCTACCAATCTGCAACGAGACACGTAAGGGGATGTCTTTATTGTATCTCTGGTTCTAAATGAAGGTTCCCATAAGCCGAGACATCTAGGTCAGATTTGAGAGGCACCAGAGACCCATAGGATGGAGTTGTCCACTGTTCCCATCGGAACATTCTGCCAGTTGCTTCCTTTACCGAACGAGGCATGGAGTTGGAAATGCTGCGTACCCACAGCAAACCCCACCTGATTTCTATACAGCAGCACTTTTAGGTGAATACCGGGTGGTATCCTTAAACTACAACTATGTGGAGAGTGGGTATTTAATCCCTCACTATTTTCACGTTTGTTCCAAGTACTTACGTGATCAGAAATAAGTTTTTAACATAACTATCAGGACGAAAACGTTTTCCTTGCCTAATAAATGCAATATTCATCATTTCAATTGTTTTGGAAATTAATACGATATATTTGCTATAAAAATTACTTTCAATTAATTTTTGTTGGTTTTTAATTCAACATTTTATTACACTCTACTCTTGGTAACTGGGTTTTACAAAAATAAATGCCAATAATATTAAATGTATTTTATTTATTCAGAAACTATACAGCAACTTAATCACAGCTGAAAAAAATTACAAACATAGACACTCAAAAAAGGCTCACAGTTTGCAACTAAAATGACAGCATCTTTTCTGATGCAGTAATATGACTTTTTTTTACATATATTCTTCACTTCGCTACACGGTCTAGATATAAATTTACGTTAAACTATTAAAATAAAATTCCAATCTGTGACGCAAAAATCTTTCGATGAAGTTCCGGACAGAAAGGATTAGACATATAAATACCAGACAACTTTTCTGGCATCCTTGTTCCTTTCTAAAGGCGATTGCAAAAAACACGAGAACCAGGAGCGACACAAACACACCATTACAGATGACAAACTACCCATTATATTAAAGCGGTGAGGCACAACGTGGATTAAAATCAAATAGTCCGTTTTCTAAATAAAATATGCTAAACAAACCCTGTTAGTAAATACGTTTGTTCCGTAGGTGCACATTCAAACGTTAGTCTCTTAAACGACATTTTACCTAAACAAATGTCTTATAAAGCTAGCATATAAATAAATGAAGATTCGAAATTGTTTGAAACTAACATACGATGGCTAAATACGTACACAAACAGACATGTTTATACATACACATAATATAACCTACAAACGACTGTACAGTTGATATGAATAATCCCGATAAAGAAAGTAAGATAATACTGTAGATTATATCATATTTTTGGGAATTTTGAAGTTTTATCCTAATTAGATTAGATTATTCTATTTCTTCTTGAAGTTTGATTCTAAAAATTGAATTAAAATATAAATTCACTATAATTAAGTAGATTGAAAACAATTTTGTGGCTGGAAATCGTATGAAAGAAAGAAATTAGTTCGCAGGGAGAAAAACTAGATAAAAATATTATCCAATGTAGAGCAACAAAAATTAATAAATCATAACGTATTGACTACTATTAATTCCTGGTAGTCTCAGTTTTATTAATAAAATGTAGGGAGTGCATAATATATGAGCTTAAATTGCAGAAGGTACAGAGATTGAAATATGAGTATATGAAATGCAATTTGAAACCCTCAAATTTTTTTTAAAAACGTTTATTATTCACGTTTAATGTTTTTCTATTTTCAGAACATTATAATTGTCAGCTGACGATCGTTATTGATTAGTAGATTTATTTTACTGGCATTTGTAACATAATTTTCATGAATAATAACTAAATTCATGTTATTATAAAATAACACAACACTTTACCGTTAATAATACAGATTCATATATATTATATAATTTGCTTATTTGTAATTTTAAACCTTTGCTAAGACAGAGAATCGCAGTGAATGATTGATTATTGAATTGTGATGTAACATTAGAGAATACTTTAATAGTATTTTGTCGCTAATGACTATTATGTCAAAGCGCCTATAAACAGTAACAAAAATAACATTATTTTTTTAAGGGTCAACTATCCATAAGGAACTATATATAGTATTTAAGAATCTGCTATTGAATAATTTCGGTTGTGTTTTGAATATATATAATATATTGGCGGAGTACTGATAGCGACATTTGGCATCGTTAAGTTTAATTTCGCGAAATTTTGGCAGTCGGATAGGGCAATTTTATTCCAACAATAAACATAAAAGAAATATTAAAATCATCTGAGGTAGGGCATCCTCGAACGATTTGTTCAAATGATTTTGGAACAGTGAACGCTGAAATTTAAGCCCATTGCATTGTATCTGATTAAGTAAGCACATAATACGTCAGCAAACAATGAGGCCATATGGCTTGTGAGACAAGTGAGATAAGCTAGCAAACATCACAAAGTTAATTGTTGCAGAGATGAACTTTAGAATAACAAGAACAGGCCAAGCATAGATGTGTTAACAGGTTAAGGAAATGTGAGAATATAATAGGGGAAGAAATTATCAAACAAAATTGAGTCAGCTAGATTATCAAGATTTACTGAGATGAGAAAAATTAGATAGCATTCAGGATGTTAGGGATATTTCGTGGAAGAATATTTTGAAGGAGACATTAAGTTTTATTTTTAGAACCGGAAAACAACAAGGCCATCGTTTTACCTAACTCTGCCTGAAGAAATCTCCAGGAAACCCTACAAAATTCCAAGTATTTTATTCGGACCATCAGATAATATTCCTTCAATTTCATTCATCGATCAAGTATATTAAATAAAAATATTGATAATTACCTTAATTATCACCAAGAATTTTGACACTAAATTCCTGGAATTACAGAACTAAGAGGTGCAATTTTAATTTATAGTTATTATTCTTCTGTTATGAAATTAAAATATCAAAGTTTATTATCTATAATGATGTTATGAAATCTCAAGACAAAACTATGTTAAATTATTAAAAGCCTAAATTAAGAAACAATTATTTTTTTTAAACTATAAATCACTTGCACTTAAACTACAGTGCGCGTTACATTTTTATTTTTGGCGCAGGTGCTATCCTCTATCCGCGTTAGATAGATTGGGTGACAACACGCCATCGATGGTGACGCGTGCTATAGTAATTTACTATCCACAAATTGGGCACCTTCCTATATTTATTAGAATACTATGGCCGGAGATAATGCTTTGATTTCTTTTTAAAATAATTTTTTTTTCATGTTTGTACAAACATTATAAAATATAAATTCCTTCCAGTTTTAAATTCTAATTCATGGGAACATTTCTAAATACTTATGATCGACATTGAGGGAGAATATCATCCGCCCACTTAAATAACTAAGTAGTCAAAATTTACTAACTAATCTATACACACGAAGAAAGCAACGAAGTTTGCAGATACGTTGTTTGGTGTTTATTTTTACCACTTGAGTCTGTCTGCTTCATTATTTAATTGTTAATTTTAAATTAATTCAGACGATTTTATATACTGTCAGTTATTTTTCATCTGCTTTAGTAATACCAATTTACCAAGACCAATGAAGACACGAGGCAGATTGTTGAGGTCCCTATCGAAAAAAATCAAATAGAGAATGAGCAGATAAATTAGCCTCGTTATACTGGTAGGTGAGACCTACAGTATAAAATAAGAACTGAGTGTTTGGGGATGCCGTTCTCAAGAAAATAAATTCAGGTTGAATCCAATATAACGTAGGAAGTGAAGCCTCCAGTGTTTCCCTTAACTTTAAAGTGAAGTGTAGTGTTAAACCGCAAATATTCCAGACAGTGTATATTTTTTTCAGGTTACAAATATTACTATGGACAAAAGATTATTGTTGTTAGTCTAAGTTAGATAATAAATAATATGTATAATAGACAATGTTATCAAGTATCTGCTATTCAGCTATTTGCCAAGTTGTAGATTATTAAATACATACATGCTCACTGTTTCAGTTACATTTTCCCAGTAGGCCTTCAGGAGTTTGTACAAAGATTAGATGAAACTGGTTTTTACGAGTTTGTTTCATCAAGATAATTATTATTATTATCTATATATGAAATGTGGGAAACTGTCATCGTCTGAAAACGCAGGATAATCTAGCCTTCGAAGAATTGTGGGCATTACCGTCCGCGGATTCAGCAAGCGCTTGAGCCCTTAGCACGTGGCTTCTTAGCTCACTTTTTGTACCATTACAAAAGTCTGTTTTTTTTAAAAAAAAAAAGAAGTAACGATAACAAAATTATTTTATTTAAAATATTACAGTTTGTCTCTTGTAAAATTTTTTAAAAAAACATTATTTCAGAGCATTTCAATGTTCAAAGCGGCAGTTTGTTCTAAACAAAGACATGACTTCCGCGCCAACCCGAATGCAAAAATTCACTTGACCGCATATCGTATTCAGACCACCATGACACGTTGCTTCATACTCATTATCATAATTCTTCTCCTCTAGTTAATTCCAATTTATTTGAGGAATTCTGTTGATGAGGATTAATAACAATGTTTTTTATGATATAATGCAAAAACCATTATTATTGTAATCTTAAATCATATTAATATTATACGTATGAAAATCAAACGTAATGAAAATTCATTTTTTTATTAGTACGCTAATTTTTTTACAACCCGCATTCAACGTAAGAGTTTTGTGTTTGTAAGTGGTTGGATCTTATTTTTTTCCTTGTGTTAAAAGAGGAATGTCGGCGTTCTGTTCTGACCTTCAGTGATATTTCCTTTTAAGCTGGGAAAAAGCCAGTATCTTGCACAACACTGTCACAACAAGTTTTTTTTTTTGTTATCTGGTCATTATTATCTGTATGTGTCTGTCCCCGTATTATGCAAAAAGCATACTATGCTATTTAAGCTCTCTTTAATATTAACAAAAGAGTTAACGTCTGTTAAAAATAATAATTCTAAAAACGACTTTTATACAGACAAACTCCAAAAAGAGAAACTTCAACTAAGTAAATTTGTATTTAAAAATTCCGGACGTTTCGACGCGGATTAGCGTCTTTTTCTAACGGCAAGTAATTTAAGACATTCATAACACTATAGTATGATCCGCAATATTGTTCATTAAATGCCTACTATTCTTGAATCTTGTGTTATGTTATTCACCGTTGTTTGTTATTTGGCGTCTGATTTTTATTTAAGTGCCTACCATTCATAATACTATAGTATTATCCGCAATATTTTGAATAAATAACTGAAAATTTAATTGTAAGTAGCTGGTCCTTGTACTTTGGAAAGAAAATGTCATGGCGGGAATGGCTGCCTCAGGACTCTGCTTTTGTTGTACCTTAACGGGTAAAAAGATTTACCGACTTCTCATAAACCTCGGACGCGCACAGAAACTATTCTGCAAATAATGACGTGAAATTTAAGTGGTAATTAAGATACAACTGCTTTTATGGTATGGACTTATTTTTCTCGATTGTCTGATTCAAATAATTTTCATAACAGGGATCGGAAATGTCGTCATATATGGTTTCGCGTTGTTTGGATTCCATTTTGTGTACATATTAAAACCTGTCCCAAAATCCATAATAACCCTGGACAAACTACGCCAACACCTTGTAAATTAAAGAAAAACAATTGTGAATAAGAAAGATAGCCAATACAGACAAAAAAGGTAATATAAATACCACACAACGTTTCTGGGATCCTTGTGCCTTTCGTCAGGTGCTAAGAAGAACCTATAGAAACACAACTGCACTGGTCAGTTGACAACACTCAAAACGCGTTGTGTGGTATTTATATTACCTTTTTTGTCTGCATTGGATAACTTTTTTATTTATTATTTTCAATCAGACGTAATTTTTTTCATTTTGAAAAACAATTGTGTTATATTACACCATAACAACTGACAATAGCGCAATTTTTAGGGAACTAATTGATAATATTCCTCTACTTAACTTAGGGAGTCATTGAGTTTCTATCAAAACAAGGACTACCGAAATAAACAAAATCATAATGTATGTTAATAATCGCAATTATTTTTTTTAGCAACATTAGTTAACATGAGAACTGTTTACAATGAATTTTCCCAAAGTCATAATTTCCAATATTTTGTTTTTATACCATTCCTTTAGAGGAATCTGTGGGCGATTTTTTTAGCTCAATTTGAGGCTAAATGATTTTAATACTAATAAACCAATTATTGACCATATTCAGACACTTTATTTTAATTATGGCACTATAAATAAAACAATACAGTGTCTGTATAAGGTCAATAATTGATTTATTAATTCAAAAATAGACGTAAAAGAAATTATGTTAATATACCTTATCACTTATACCTTCCCCCGTTGGATGAGTACTTTTACTAATATGTGGCAAATATGGATTAACAAAGCTAAAACTTTCATTATTTTGGAAAGATTATTCAACATTTCAATCACTTTTCTCGGAAAGTTCCGGGTGTACTGTAATAAGCGAAAAAGCACTTAAAGTTTTGTTTATATTTTTTTAATAATATTATCTAATATGTTAGCACGCTGGTCATTGAAACAATTACGGCAAAGATGAGGCGACTGTATTTTTGAGACACAGATCGGTGTATCAATTATTTTGATAAGTCTCTAGGTCATTTTGTGACTGTATGAGTCAATGCACTTCTAAGAGCCAAAATGATGCAACGGTAATAACTTATCAATATCATTGTGAGGGTTGGCGCTGAGCGGTCAGGTATAGTTGTGGCGGACCCAGTTTTCTTTATATTTTCCAGAATGTCCCAAGATGGAGTTTTTGATGACGACAGGAAGCTCACAATTATGCGATAAATGTGTTATTGTTTCTCTGTAATCAATGAAAATGAAGATATTAACTAATTATTGCCAGATATAGAATATAAATATGGCAAACAACCAAAAAGTAACATATCATATGATTAGAAAATAAAACTAGGCTGCACATTAACTTCAATAAAGAACTAATAAAGCAGTGTTCGTGATCGAATTTCAATGATTACGATAGGTTGAATCTATTTCCTTAAGACTATTCGGTACAGAAGAAGCAATTAACTGTGATTGCAAAGCGAAATATTGGTGATAACTATAAAAATATTAAATTTTTGGGATAGTGTGAAAAATACAGAGGTTACATACGTAAGATAATTCGAGAACGTTCATACCATTAATTTCATACTTATAAAATTCTGAACTCCGTATAAAAAAATGTTAATAGCGTTGACATTGACAGCAAAATAAGAGGTAAAAGTGTATTCAGATAACTTTTTTGTTCAACAGCAGTTCGTTAGAAGAAATAACTCCTAATCCAGCCGAAATAGAGCATTAATCGGCTTGAGCAATGCTGCGTCTGAAAGTTTAAGTCTCCGAGTCAGGTACTTATAAATCTCTCTGGCTAAAAGCCCCTATCAGCTCGCTTCAAAAGTCACGCACATTTCGTAAGTGTTTGGCGTTTTCCCCACCTCGATCTCGAACGCTACAGCTGAAGTCGTCGATATTAATTTATTAATCACGTGCTTGTAAATACAGTAAGAGGTACATAATCTTTCTTTATTACTTACCAAACGTAAATTTCGATTTGTTTATCTGTATTGATTTAATGATAGTTTGGATCTGATACATTATTATGGCAGTAAAATTAGCTAATTATTATTAATTCCCTTTTAAATGACAAAGTAATTGTAATGATATTAAATACGAAACATTATTGAATCATTTGGTCACATTGTTTTGAGGCTTTTAAATGGATAATTAACCACATTTTTTACTAATTGAGAAATTAACTCGTCTTTACATCATCTACCGATCCCGAGTTGTCCAGAATCGAGAGAGACACTTGGTTGCTCCATAGGACATGTTTTTAAAGAAAAATCGCAGTATATTTTTCTCACTATCTGGTTATGGTGATGGCCTTAAATTGTAATTTTCTCATTACACAAAAATTAACCTGAAATTAACATCTCATTCCTTTGAATATTTTTAAATAATTCTGTAATAGATTTTATTTTGAAATTCTGTTAATAGTCCTTGTGACCCATTATAAACAAAATAGTTGGTTCTTACGTATTTGATTTTGGTTTCTGATGAAGTGGATTATTATATTGTTGTGCGAACTACGTGAGATTTGGTATATTTTCATAAAGATAACTATTTTAACAAATATAATTTTCATTGACGGCCCAGTTACAGCTATTGTTATATATAACAAATTAATATTACAGAATATATGATTATTTAGAGAAACATTCAAACTCGAGTCGATCGGTTGATTATTTTTAAGCAATTTTGAAAGAAGTAACCTGCTGTTGCGAACATTGTTGTGTATGGTTAAGAAACAGCTAAAGTTATTTCGAGGGGTCTAATCAGTCAGCACCGATTACCCTTCAATGTTCAACAGTTTCTTGGATCGAAATGGAATGTTATTATAGTTAAAAATTATATTTTTGCGTCTGTTATGTATAAATTATATAATGCAGTTGAAGAATTAGACAATTTATTTTATTAATTGAAAAACACAACGTTTCGGTACTTGTTTGTACCATATTCAGGTCTTTTCTGTGGAGAAATTATAGTAAATTATTGAACAGTAATGTAGTTGAGACAAGAAATCGTATCCTAGTAACATAAACCAAGAAACAGAAATCACTAAATTGTAAGAAGAATCTGACACAACATACCTGAAGAATGTACAAATACATTCCGAATAGTTGTTTTTTTAATTAGTTAAATAAACTATCTCTAATTGGTCATCAATTGCAATATAACAGATGTTTTCAGGCATGCATTAAAAATAACGAACTTCTATATTGAATATCAATGTAATTTAATTAAATAATAATTTACATTTGACAAACATGAACTTAATCTCATTTTGCTTGCATATAAATTCCTGTTACACCCAACTTGACTAATTAAACTAATACTTTTCCTCCACTTATGCGAGTTTTAACATTACTAACACAATTTTAATGATTAAGGATCGAAGTCTTTCCCGGAGTAGTTGCTGAAGAAATAGTTCTCTGTTTTCCACTCGGGTCACATAGCGATTAAACCGCGACGTTTCAACGACCGCAAGCTCTGTCGTCATCTTCCGAGCGAAGTGTCGGATATAAATCACGGATGGAGATTGTCCCGACACCTGGAAGATGACGACAAAGCTTGCGTCGCGGTTTAATCGCTGTGTGACCCGTGTGGAAACCATAACACAATTTTAATGTTTAATTTTGTTTCAAAAAACCAATTTTGTTAATAAAATTCAATGTATTCTAATATATTACCTCTGTTTTTTATTAAAGCAATATTTTTCTACCGTAAGGTATAATCAGACTGAAAATATTTCATTAAAAATTATTGATTTCGGTTATAAATTTACTTTCAACTAATATCGAGGAACTAAAAATGTAAATAATACACTTATATTTAACTTTAACTCACCACATATTATTTCTGAAAATAATGATGAGCTATAAATACAAGATTGTGAAAATCAGTTCGTAAACACTTTCTTCACGATATATAAGTACACATTAAAACAAAGAGTAATTATATTAACAACGTCAAAAGTTAAAATAATTTCACAAATATTTAGTTTTACATATTCAATCACAATTTACAATTATTACATTTTAATAACAAGTATAAATATTTATGAGGTGTTTTTTCATTTGACATTTTCTTTAGAAGTACATTACGGAAATCTCTATATCAAATATTTAGTGAATCTGCTTGGATTAGTTTAATTTTTTTATTAATATTTTCTAGTCTCTCTGCCAGTTTTTCAACTGTCAATCCATTGCATTGATTTCTAATCCTCGTCCTAAATTTCAAAAAATTTTCTGCGTAAGTACTGAGCTTGTACTGATTCACATGCCATTCTTGATGTAATTCGTCTAAGCTGTCTCTTATTATTTCAGAATTGAGGTAATTAATGTCTTCAGATTTGATTTGCATACTTTCCAGTTGAATACGAGCATCAGATATTTTTTTAGAAAGTTCATTGACTTTATTTACGTCCTTCGGAATACCTAGTTTTTCAAAGTATAATTCAAATTCGTCGTCAATAAACTTAGTGATTTCAGAATATTTTTTATAAGTATTTAAAGTGTTTTTCTTGTCATTTTGAATTATCTTATTGATAGTTTTAACCGCGTCTTCATTTATAGGTAAATTTTGCAAACTATTATTTAAAGACTTTAACTTGTCTATCTTCTCATCCAGTGCAATTAAGTAACCTTGCATTTCATCAGCACACGAAATGTCTTCTCCTATAACAATTCTTTGAAGCAGCAGCACACAACTAAATATCACTCGAAATCCATTTACTGTGATCATCTTACCACAACTGCGAACGTTGTGTTTACAGATCGCTCACATCAACTAATGTGAATTGGTATTCTGAGTAATAGAGTCAAAAGTTATCTCTAAGCTGCGTAACCGAAACAGTGTGTTTCAAAAGTACATTAGACAAGATATATATAATTCGTGGAAAATGTCTGAACTTTGAAACCTAAATTTCTCTGTAGCAATCAATAACATTAATAAACCCTCCTGTAATAACGCTCAAGTATATATAAGTAAAGGCACCAACATAGAAAAATGAAACAAACTGAGGGAACAATCCATCAACAAACAAGAAACATGGGCTAAAACTTAGGATGATCGTGACAAATGCAAATTCATCAACTTCACTAGAAAAAGAAAATACCTCTTATACATAAATAACAAGAACATCAATTATACATCCTTTATTAAAACTCTAGAACTAATATGGAACTAAAAGCTCACATTCAAAATCCACATCAATGACTTCAACGTCGAATCAAAAAGAAGACTAAATACACAAATATTTCATTTTCTCCGAAATTGTTTGCGGCTAATGATTTTAACGTCTGATTTAAAATTAATAACAAGAAAGATAGACAAATAGAGACAAAATAAGCTATAATATAAATACCACACAACATTTCTGGGATCCTTGTTCCTTTCATCACGTGTTAAGAAGAGCCTAGTGCGACACAACTGCACCGTTCAGTTGACAAAGCTCAAAAGCGAAGAAAACGCAACGACAAGGGGAAAGCAGAAGCGATCGTAGAAATAGTTGAGTTTTATGGTGTGAGTTTGTACATAAATTGCTGTGATTTAATGTGAAGCATCTCTGATATGGAATTGTACCCGTTGACAGTGTTTAAAATCTTGGCATTTTGCCAATCAAATGTATGTTTCGAATTGATGATATGTCTGGAGACTACAGATTGTTCTTGCTCTAATTGTAATTCCTGCTACATAAACAAAACGTTCCCTTAAGGAACATGTCAAATATTAAATTTCCCAACGATAAACAATTTGTTTATTAATTGGGGAGTACATATGGATATATTACGTATCACATACAACGTGTTCATCAAACCTAAAACAGAATATGCCAGTAGCCATTAAACAAATTAAACACCATTCAAAGAAATGTACTACGAATAATTACAGGAGTCTTCTGAACCACCCCTATATCAAGAATATTATTAGAAGCTTAATAAATCATTCTAGAATAAGAATAAAATCCAACTACTAATCTACAATCAACGCACTGGAAATACATTAGGAAATACATTAGCATCATTAAAAATTATCCAAAGAAAGAAACTAACTCCATTCTCCATACAATAAAAAAGATTTATTAATAAAAATACCAATACTAGGCCACAATTCAACTGCAAACACCCCGATTTGGAGGCTGAACCAAAGTCCCATCAACACATCCCTATTAAAATACACGAAAACACACATAACCAATGAAGAGTCGATTAAAAACTGAAAGAAGAATTAAACAAATGTGCTTCAGAATCACATTCACAGAAAAGTTCATTTAGTCGTCTTGTTCCACTGTACAGAAAGCAAAAATCTTTAAATTAAAGGAAAGACAGAAATATTAAATTAATTATAATATTAATCAGACAAAACTATTATACGTGGCTTTTTTATTTTCAGCACATTATTCAAATGTATTTTAGTTCTGTTCTATTTTTAGAGCGTTATTTACGTAGTGTTGAGAGTACCGAGCTATGTTTCTACTGCAACCAATTGTGATTAAATTAATTGTGCCTGAGTTTTTACATGCATTTGTTGCAAGTGAAACAATAGCTGAGAAGTACACTGAAGACCGGTTTCCATCGGTGCATCAGCAAATTTTATCTCACAGGAGGAGGTTGAGAAAGCTCTAAGTGTGGGAATGCATGACCGTGGGTCAAGATAGGTCGGGATCCACCCGACAAGGGTGTGCCACTAAACTCGGTAACTTATTGACTCCCGGACGTTCACATAAATAGGCTTCCACAGAGCTGTAGAGAAGGGAAACGGAAGTGAATGTTGGCGTCAGTCACCTGTGCTCTGTTCACAGAGTTCACATGAAATGTGTGCCATGGGTGGTTTACGCGGGAGACATGATCCAATTAAATGTTGCTTTGATGGGAAGCGGCATTTACTGAATATAAGTACGGTCATATTTTTTTCTGGTTTAATCAGAGGATCTTATATATTTATATTTATCTAAATATAATAAATAATTATAATGGTCAATTATAAATGCTTACAACTTAACTCTGCAATTCATACAATTATAACAATACACAACTAAGTTGCGTCCCTTCATCAGACGAACAATATGAAGAAAATAAGATATTAATGAAATAACGTAAGCTTTGCCGGTGCATGGATTTATTAAAAAATTATCGGTTTAATTTTCAGTTTTAATCGTGGCCCAAGTACCATTAGAAAAAATTTTGACCAATTAGAACACAAAAACGTCGAAAGTAGCGTCACTGTGATTGGTCGATCGTGGAAGAAGCCTTATGTAGCAATTGATCAAAATTGTATCGGCACAGCTGAATGTAGAACGGAGTAGCATTATTTTTTGCTAAATAAATTCCTCATTATCATTATTATTATCTCACAGTGATGGAGAAGAGTTTCGCTGAAACACTGTACTATAATAAAGAATTTACCCGGTTGTTAAGTCAAGGATCATATTCATATATTAATTTTATAATCATAATTTCTTCAAATATCTTGAATTATTTGTATACATTGTATACATATCTAATATTTTGAATAGTTAGGGTCCAAATAATTCCAAGACTTTCGTTAAAAAAACAGTGATTGATATATTAATCCAATTGTATTAATTTCATTGTTAATAAATAAACATTTTCTGTCGTTTATTTATACATTTGAATGATATTTCAATTAAAAATCTACTTGGTTCAGAGAGCCATTGATAACTAATTGGAACAATGTGTGCGACGATGAAGTAATTGTCCCTCAGATAAAAAGTATCCCAGATTGCAGATTCTTCGAATTTAGTTTGCAGATTCATTACCAAAGAGACGGGTTACATAGTAGTATAAGATGGGATAGAAAGATAATGTTGAAGTGAGAACTAGGTAAACAAGTATATCTAGGGCACACTATCCTACATGGCAAATCGATCTTTTTGTACTTTTCTTGCTGAAATTAGTTGTATAGATTTTAACATTAATGTATGAAGAATTGAATTTATTGTGTATTAATATTTTATTATAGAATCTAATATTGAAAAGAGAATATAATACGTCGATATGAAATATAATAATTAGATGAAATACCCAAATACAGACAAAATAAAGTGATGATATAAATATCACACAACGTTTCTGTGATCCTTAATCCTTTCGTCAGGTGATCGGATAAAGGGCAAGAGCCAGAAGCGACAAAACCGCACTATTAGAGTTGACAATCTAATAGTGCGGTTGTGTCGCTTCTGGCTCTTGTGTTGACAAACTAATAATAGTGCGGTTGTGTCGCTCCTGGCTCTTATTCTTTATCCAATCACCTGACGAAAGGATCAAGGATCACAAAAACGTTGTGTGGCATTTATATTATCACTTTATTTTGTCTATATTTCATCTAATTAGAATATTTTTACATTATTCCAATCAAATCTATGGTTATTTTATTATGACGTTCTACTGACCACTGAATATTTGTCACAAAACTGTATTAAAATAGAAATATGTTCTTCCATGCGAGTTTTTAATTTCCTTCTTGTTTGTCATGTGTACAAAGCATTTCAGTCACTTCAGGAAATTTTATATATTGCATTATAATTATCTAAATTATTCATATTATGTTTGCAAATTTTATGATGAATCAAAAAGAATTTATTGTTTTATATATGATATAAATGTTGTGCTATTTGAATAATTCGATTAATTTAAAATGAATATTAGGTAAATATAGCCAAATTACAGAAAAAGGTACTGAATAAATACCACATCATTATTTCTGTGGAATTTACTTCTCTCTTATTATTGTATGTAATTTGGCTACTAATGTATTTAATTATTATTCTTTTAAAAAAGACGTATTAAATTTAAATGTCAGTTTAAATGTGTATTCTTTACAAATGGAAGAATGATGTATATTTCTGAAACAGTTGGCATGATAGGTAAGTTGTAAGAAGATTTGATTTTGTGCAGTTTTGTGTTGATAAATTTCTGGATAAAAAAGTACGATTATTGTTTCTTGTTACTTGTAGGGAAATGCTACAATATATTTAAGACTAATGAACAGATTCGAATTACGTATGAAATTATATCCACTGGCTAAGATACGATTATTATTATTATTGTGTGAGTTACACTATTTATTTTCAGAATTAAATCTTCTTTAGGGTAAATATATAACTTTTTATTAAATTAAACACAACTTGAATGTTACTGAACGAGGACGAGACTATTATTACATGTTGTTTGCACATAGTAACAAATAATTGTGTCTCTAAAGTCACCAATACTAGAATATTTAACGACACTTGAATGCACGGATCTCTGCGGTAATAAGATATTGCGAAACTTTCAACTCGGATGATGAATAGGAACTTGGGAAGTGGCGGCTCTGTAATGACGTATTGCGAAATCCTTTCTGACACGGACAAAATTAATTATTTACTCTTCTTACGAGTAACACTGAGCCCTATGAATTATGAAGTGCTGAATTCAACACGGTACATGGGTCATCAGCTCGGGGAAATTTTATTTATGATTTCGAAACATAAGAACGGGTAATATGTTCACCTTAATCATCCTTAATTATGAAATTAATTTAGGAGAGAAATTTTCAGATATTTTCGTTGTGTTTAACTTTTAATCAAACACAATTATTAGGTTCACATTTAAAAATTCGATTGGCCCTATGTATTAAATAGACATAAATTTAATTTGTTTTAAAATGAGAAGAAATGACAACCGATAGTTATTGACAATTACTTCCTGGAAAGCTCTTAGTTGACCCAATTTCAAGTTGTCGGTTTGTACCTTGGTCTTCTTCCTCCCTCGACCACGTGGAAAGTTTTCTTCACTATTCTTATTAAAAGTATAAAGAAGTGAGACGTGTAACACTACTATTTTCAGTTTTCCTTTGTTTATATATAAGATAACGCATTAGTTTAGTGTCAAACCATTACTAGCTACAATGTATTGTTTATAAAGTGAAGTTTAACAACGTTATTGTGGTAAAGAGTTTGGTGTCCAAGGTTAATTTCATTCTGTAACGATCCTTTCCGTGGTCACAGGGAAATATTTTCGTATAAAATTAAACTTTTCACATCACTCTTCTTACTTTTGAACCATTCATGTAAAACCAGGTGTTGGAAGAAAAAAATTTGTTGACATAAATGTAACTAAATTTTATGTTTAAAAGGATAATTAATTAATTTAATTAAGATTTGCTGAATCTCTTCTGTGATTTTCCTTCAGTTATGTGATTGTTTAACCAAATTATTCGTCATACCTTATTTTTTTGTTCACTCGACGCTATTCTTTGTTTTTCCCCTTAATAGTAAATTAGCTGTAATATTAGAATTTAGTTTACTTAAAATAAGGTAGGAATTAGAGAAATGAAACAATCAAATTATTATGGGAAAAAGTAGTATTATTGAAAAGAATATTAAAGAATGTAACATAATTTGAGAGAGAATGAAAATTCTGAGTACAAAAACTAGCTTGATTTTCAATTTAAGGTACCACTTCAATTAAATATAGATCGATTTCTTATTCACCATTAATTTATAGGTTTTTGTAAATGTCAACAAAATTAAAAAATATATGAGAATGTCGTTTTTTCGACATTTAGCGGGTGTCGGACCCAGAAACAAAACAGAAGTTATCAGAAATAGAAAATATCTCAATGCTTTTGAAATTTACTATTTCGAAAGACCAATTTATTCGAGAGTATGTGTGAAAATGTGGGAGCCTTTACGATATTCCAACCACTTCACTCGTTTCCGTAAAAAAATATTTCCCTCTTCCTTCTCGTTTTTTATATATAATTGAAGTCCGATTAATATGTACCACTGTAAAGTCAATATTTCCGTTTCCACAAACTAAACATATGAATCAAATATTTTTAGAAAGTCTTTCTTCTTCGCGTATATTTAAAATTTAATTAATTCATATATTTATTGTCTTATTTCAGCGTGTTCCGAGTCGCATTACGTGATCAATTCTACCAACAATCTGTCAAGCGTGCAGCTAACTAGACACCTATCCGCTCGATAACTTTTGAAGCACTCCATTCATGTGAGAAGATGACCTGTGACCCCAGCCAGAGGTCCTAAATTTCCTTCGACAGCGACGCTGTCGAAGAACACGAGAACAGCTTTCACAGCTTGACAGAAAGCCCATTTAGTGCCAAGTCCTTTAAATACACTCTTTCACCATCCGTTACTTATAGTTTACGAAATTCAGTAGTTAAAAGGCTCTGAATTATTTCACTCGACACGCATATATGCGACTGGGGTTGAGTTGAACTGTAGTTTAACGCTTCACTGAGCAAATCCACATTTTAACAATATTTGTTCAATCATGTTATTTTTTTATAAATTTAATATTATATGTATCTTGTATGTTATATATTAAACGATTAAAATTATTTATTGATTTATTTGTTACGGAAGATTAAACGGACCAGTGCAGTTGTGTTTCTCCAGGCTCTTCTTAGCACCTGACGAAAGGAACAAGGATCCCAGAAACGTTGTGTGGTATTTATATTACCTTTTTGGTCTGTATTGGCTATCTTTCTTATTCATTATTTTCAATCAGACGTAATTTTTTTCATTATTCATTTTATATTAATAAAATAGTTACACAAAATTACACTTATAATATACGATCAACTATTTTTCTATAATCATATGTAAATCAAATTTTTATACTTCAGCATCATTAATAATTCAGTAAATTTTAAATAAAATAAACCTATATCCAAAGCATTAACCAACTTTTAATTTTCATCATGGAATTGTTTAAAGTATAATTCCATAATGCATTATCACAAACCCAGTTTCATCTAGAGGTTCTAGAAGGAACTCTAAAATTAAATATATCAATTATATCATCTCAATAGATATCGTTATTAAAAAATAAATTTTAAATCTTAAAGCAACGTTCAGCTTCCTGCGATGGGAGTTTCAATTCTGTAGCAATATTTTGATAATTAGGATTTGTAAAAGGGTCCACCAAATTCATTCTATGACATATTATTCTAAAAGATTATGTTGCACAGTTTCAATTTTATTGATATATTTAATTGTGTAGTGTTACCAAACTGTACATCCAAATTTATTTATTACTAGCTGGGTGCCCGGCGTTGCCCGAGATGTCATTTATCTATAACCCCCGATATGACTCCAATTTCGGCTGCTTTTGCGCAATTTTTATGTAACGCTACTCGAACCCTAATCATTATAATTAACTCTGAAAAATATTTCTTCAACGCAAATATCTGCCGTGTTTGCATGTTCCAAAATTTGCACACCGCCACCCCTGCATCTGAGGGGTAAATGCCAATTTGAATGTCGTAACTAAACACAGTGACATCCATAACCTTTGATTTGACTCCAATTTCGGTTGTATTAGCGTTATTTTACTGTAAAGCATCTCCACCCCAAACCCGAAGGGTGTCCTTTTCACAGGGCGTAGGGGATGAAAATTGTATTCAGATAACATTGGTAGAAACACTATCAATATCTTTGACCCCCTAAAAATATTTATCCGACTCAAATATCGGCTGTTTTAGTATGTTTAAATATTTCCACCCCCACTTCTGGGGGTGGAAGACGCGTCTCACCCCAACAGTGTTTGTTTCCTGGTCGCAAAGAACACGTGTACGAAATTTGGTGAAAATTGCTCGACTGGTGTAGATTTGTATTTTATTTAGAAAACGTTTGTATGGGAAATAGAAAAGGGCTGTTTTTAGAGTTTTCCTGGAAATTATTCGATTTTTTCTCGCCTTTTAAAACTTCCCTAGACCTCCACGAACATTTCAAGACTAAGATAAGATAAATCCGTTCAGCCGTTCTCGAGTTTTAGTGAGACTAACGAACAGCAATTCATTTTTATATATATAGATTGGTTTCACCAACTATACATATAACATTTTAATCGTAATTGGAGAATATAATAATTCACATTTGCTTCTAATAAAACCTACAATTTTCATATCTTTTTTAATACATGCTTCACATCACATTTTCAACAAATATTATTCCTTTCCAAGGCACATCCATCAAGATTATAAATAAAAAATACAACGCTTGTAGAATGATAAATTAATTGTTTTAGGTTTTGATATATTCAATTTCATATAATTAATTAATAACACTTTCAAATCAATTGACTGTCCTAAAATTATATCTAGAACATTGTAAAATGCACAGTTAAATTCATAGTAGTGTGTGAGATCGAACTGCCAGGAATTATTTACGGATCGAATTAGTTTCGACTCGTCACGAAAGTTAACGTGAATTTATAAAAACACGAGAAAAGAAAATTAGTCTACGTGGCCAAAGAATACAATTTTAAATAACTATGAGCCAAATGTTACTTTAACCTCAAAATACTAAAACTTAGTATATGTAGATGGAATCATTGATTAAGACTGCCAATCATTTAATCATTTAATGTATAAACAGAACTATCAGCGAAATAAAATATTATCTTAGACTAAGTGATAACAATGTAACTGATTTCTAGAATTCCATTGAATAGTTGTCACTGAAACTTAAGTTGGTTGAATGCTGTACGTTTTGATTCGGTACATGCAGACTATGTTTCCGTGGAACAGATTTATTTTCTTGTATACACTTCCCGTCAAAAAATTTGAGCAGCTATTTCTGATTTCAACATCAAATAGACCTACACTTTTTCTTCGGAGGGTAACGGTGGAATTTCGATGTTTCGAATTAAGACGTCTTAACCAAGACTAAAGCCTATTTTTCAGAGTTTGAAAAAAATCTTTTTCTTCTTATTGTATATATAAACAATCTAACAATGCGACGTACAAAGTATATTTTTATTTCAAAGTTGCTTAGGCTGAAAAACGAAAAAGACATTGGTAAAAAATCTTCTTTGTTAAAACTTGAAATAAAGAAACCCTTTTTAATATTTACAGTCTTTAATTTTTGACAAAAAATAATATTTTGTCAGTCAATGTTTAAGAAGCCTTTTTGTTTCCGCAGACATATTCATCTATAAAAAACATTATACAGTAATTAGAGGAAAATTAGGGTTCCATGTCATACGTTTTAATTATTGTTTTGTACTAACATCTATCATACCTTTTAATTCTTTAATTTTTTTAAGGTGTTGACAGGCATGTATAGGGTAATCCACATAGTAGCAACTCCCATCTTATAGCATAGGAAAATGAGTGAAAGGGGGATGCGGAAAGATATAGCAAGGTAGCCAAGGGTTAAGTAGGGCCCCCGGACTATGGTTTAAAGTATCCTAGCCGGCAATCCGCCTAAAAGTGATGCAGGGAAAACCTTAGAAAAACCTGCATCAGGTAGTTCGGGCATTTCGTATGTGTCCCACGCCCTTCCAATGGCGGGAGAGGGGTTTGCTGTGGGGTCGCAGCATTCTCCTCGCCGTGCCTTGACCAGTTTAGAAGGCAGCTCACCGACTATTCCAATACGACTTTTACCGTATACCCCAGGTCTGCGACCCCGGAGCATACACCTCTCAAAACATGTGGGATCCTTAGTTAAAAAAACCAGAGAGATGTGAAGGTATCCCCAAAGGTAGCCTCCTCCAGAGCTCTCTGGGAAGGTTCACCTACGAGAGAATTCTCTCACAGGCTTCCTTGTTATCCGTATCTTTCATTTATTTACGCTCACATCTTTATCTCAGGCCGAGAAATTTCCGAAATACTCTCATATGTTACTTTTCCTTTCAGTATTAAACAATTTATTATTTACGTTTCGAGAAATAAATTAAAAATTTCGTATCAATTAAATAATTAATTTCTCTACTTATCTATAAATCCATATGATAATCATAAGCCCTTTTGTAGCGCTCTATATTTACATATAATAGTGAAAAACAGAGTGTTTCGTATATAAAATGTGCACATTGCTAAGATCCTGACGACGTACTCCAATCCAGTGAAGTATTATATGAGATAGCAACCACTTATAACGGATCAGGAAATTATATGTTTGTATGCAAGTTTACTTAAGAATAATAATTAACTGCATTCCACAACAAGGAACCTTTGGCACACTTTAATAACTGTACACGAATTGAACCTGTATTTGATTTTTCTATGTTTAAAACTGAGAATAATTTCTCTATGTAGACATTAATAATTATTTATGTATGAGATTCATAATATTCATACTTCAACGTTAATATTCACACATTGAGAAATTCTTCACTTATAACTGTTACGGTTTCAATACGTTGTTAAGTAGTTCAATGATTAGTCAAAGTATGTCACCATAGTGAGGTTTTTTGGACATTACTGAACCAGAGTTCCGTTGGCTCCTTTCAGGTTTCTGGTGACAGGTGAAAGTTGTCGAACATTCATCTTTGAAATTACGGCCTAATTTAAAAGTAAGTGATTTTAGAGATAGAATCTAAGGCAGTGTATCTGTACAACTACTTAATTTTATATTTAATTCAGGACAAATTTCGGACTGAAATTCTAATCATTGTATTTGTATGGAAAAATTTCCTTTGATGTTAAGTAATTGTATATCGATTCACAATAATGGTTTGACCTACCTAGTCCACATCGTGTCCTTAATTCCCCTGCGACTCGTATAAGATTACGTCCTGTTTGTTACTTATTATATAGTGGATTCCCTTCTTGTAAAGTAGTCTTCACAATGTCTTTTAGCTTTAAAATTCGATCCACTACAATACCAAACTTGTATCAACATCAATATTCATTCTATGTATTTTAAACTCTTGCTCCTGTATTCTTAGTGCAACTTCATTTTGTTCACAACTGTAAAATTAAACCACAAATATGCTACGTTTTGTATTACACATTACCTGTTAAGTTAAAATGGTTGATTCAATTTGAAGACAAGTTGCAGAATCAGTTCCACCTGACCTTGGTTCTTTTATTGACATCTGATATTAGAGATTCCGTTGTGACTATGTTATTCCTTCCTGTAAACTTAGATGTTTGCACTCAATATATATTTTTTGAGAATAATAATTATTTTCTTTTCGAAATACTTTTATTAAAAAATATTATCCATGAACCGCTATATTGGTGGGTAATAAGAAAAAGAACGAATCCAATTAAACTGGCAGTGCTCGGTCAAAGTTAATCCACCAACTTTGCATGAATGATTTGGGATATTAGTAAAAGCAAAAAAAAAGTGATTAGCCGCTAGCAAATCTGGAGCCGGTCCTGCCGGTTCCGATTTTCTATCATCAAGGGGGGACAAATTTATATTGATGCTAAACAAGAAATGGTACCGAGAACGTATGTGTAATAACCAGTTTTGATGGCTTGTGAATGGAGCGCCGATGCCTTGGAGCTGTCACCTGCTGTTACTCCCGGAGCAAGTTTTCTTTCAGATTAAATTATACTCAAAGCCACGAGCAAGGTACTTACATATCCGTTTGCCTGAAATCCGTTTGCTTGTTATAAGTAAACAATTCTGAACGATTGCTTTTGAAAAAAATATTCACACACCTGTATCGTAGCTATAGATTAAAAATTACTTCGATAGGTCTCATGCTCAACTATCATTATGCAGCAGATGTATGGCTACTGTCTTCATAAAACTAACTGTGATAATCTAAGCAGATGTTTACTATACGAATTAATAAATAAGTTATTTTTTAGAGTAACAGGATACATGAAGGATAATCCACGTGGTGGCAACTCCCCTTTAAAAGCTTAGGAAGGGACTTGAAAGGGGAATGCGGAAGGGTAGAGGAAGGTTTAAGGATCACACTCGAAATTCACCTAAAAGTGATGCTGGACAAACCTTAGAAAATCTGCATCAGGTAGGTCAGGTAGGTACTTGTCCCACACCTTCCGATGGCGGGAGAGAAATTAAATACAAACTTTATTACAATTTTAATTGCAATTATTTGTCTGTGAGAAGTAATTCATGGCCAAATACAGACAAGATGATAAAATTTCAAAGTACGACGTTTCATTTGACATCGAAGGTAGAATCAGGTGAAATACTAATTTAAAAACTAGACGCGAATCATTCCTACAGAAGACGGTTAAATGAAATTAGTAATGAATAATAAAGTTAGCCAATCCAGACAAAAAAGCTTTTGAGTTTTGTCAACTGACAAGTGCAGTTACGTTTCTCTAGGCTCTTCTTAGCACCTAACGAAAGGAACAAGGATCCAAAAAACGTAGTGTGGTATTTATATTATCACTTGATTGAATTGGCTAAATGTTTTATTAATTATTTTCAATCAGACGTAAATTTTTAAGTTTAATAAACTTAGTAAATTATACGGAGTCGTAGATTTCGCTTAAAGAGTTTTTATCTCTCTGTATATTGATATTATTATTTAATTTGAGTTCACCTTTGTAGAAATTAATCTAGTGTGATACTTGTACTCTCCAGGATAAAATATTATTCCAATCAAAGTTATGGTACATTAATAAAATGTGTTTCCAAATAACTGAACGTTTTTCATTATTGATCTGAGTGCCCTTTCAATATAGTGTAATGATTAATCTGGAAATAATTAAATGAATTAAATTTGCCCCACGTTGTTCGCCAAAATGTAATGATTAATTGAATGATTAAATCAATTTAAAAAAAATAAGGCAATTGATCTTTAAATTTAAACGAAAGGAATTTAAATGATTTACCAAATTTTACAAAACAATTGATTTATTGCAAGTAAGATTTTATTACAACATTTCTTGATTTTATATTACAATTTCATCTAATTACTCTTTCTCTCAGGGTCTTTACTGGGCTTGATAGTAATAACAAACAAATTTAATAAACTAATTAACAAATCAAATTTGAAATGAACGGAATATGAATTATAAACACAAAGAAACGAAAACTAAACAAGATAACGAAATCTGACTTATACCTTTAATCCTCGTTTACAGACTTTAAATAATTGTTTTTGTACTCACGAATGTCTTTCTGGTACCAGATCTGATTCTTGAAGCTTGAGGTCACAAGTCACTAAAAAGGCCTTTATTCACTGATTCTACACATAATTTTTTAATAAACACGGTCGTAGTTCTCCATGTTATTCCACCTGGAATTTTCTGATTAGCCGCTCCCTCGATCTGGCAGTTGAACATCCTGGACCACGCTATTCGTACTTTTTAGGTCAGCCTCTCTCGAAACGTTTGCCTCACTGGACTTCCGTACGAGCGCGCGGTTTCCAACAACTATCGCCGACAATGAGCCGTGATTGTTGCTTTCAAGAAATGTACCGCTAACAATCCAATTATATTAAAACAATTAATGGCCTCTAATTTGTATTACAATAGATATTAGGCCTTTTTAGAATTACCTGTGACGACCCGGATGAAAATATTGTTATTTCGAAATACGCTTTACCAAAGTACCGTCACTTTTATTGGAATAAAATTTAATTCTGGAGAGTACGAGTTTCAAGTGTGATAATGTTGTTTAATGTGACTCAGAATTTTATATGGTATTACTTGATTTTATTATTAAATTCTTTTAGATAATTACTTTAATATAATAACACAAGCTTCATTTGTTTTACAAATTCATGTTGCCAAAATACTAATTCATCCACATATAAAAATTGCGCACTGTAAAATGAGAAATATCTAAGATTAAATACGAACAAACTAGCATGAAAATGACAATTAAATTTTTTTATAAATGAAATAAGAAACAACCGCTGGACTTGCTTCCGTAAACTTCAGCAGGTGTCCACAGGAAATGGCGAGCGGCGTCCCTCCTTCTTTCGTCTCCTAGAGGAAGTCCTTATTCAGACCATATTTAATCTTTCCCACCTCTATCTCATCTTCCAAATCGTCCAGTCAGTTTTCGAAAAAAAAAACTTCGTCTGCGCTGACCCTTTTCAACTACTCTGATCACCCCCTGCGCGGTCGAGACAAAATCCTTCCCAAGAATCCGTTTCCCGGCGTTTAGGAAAGCAAATTTTGGGTCAATTTGTGGGCACTTTGTATTTGATGTTAAGGCCAATATGTATATTTTATCGTAAAAGAATTACAAATGAGGATCACCATCACACTACACAAGCTAGACTAAATTCTGGAACGGTGCACTTGAAATTAAGTAATAATAATACCAATATTCAGAGTTAGACCAACTCTTTTCGCAAAATCTACCACTCCACATTTAATTTCATACCATTCATAATAATGACATCATGATAAAAATCAACTCTTACAGTCTGCAAGTGTTGACAAACAAAATTACTGTTACACAAAAATAAAATGAAGTATTCAGTTCAATCGAATAAACGAACTATAAAGAGCACATTACTTATACAACGATTTTTCCCAAGGGAAGTACTGGTGAATCTCTGCTAACGCATTATCGTCAAGAAATGTTCAACGCCAGCGCGTAACATTCATCTAATGTGACACTGAAAAACCACAAGCAACGGAACGTTCCGATGTTATGCTCAGACTTTATGTTGATGCGGTGTTGAGGTTACAGCGTACCGTTCAAATACAACACTAGATGGAATTGCGTTATGATGTGAACAAATAACAATAGCGGTCCTTGTTTAGTGGCCATATTTATACTGTACTAATCACGTAAACTTTAAGCATGGCGGCTGTTTAGGGTGCGTCGTTTAGATATAGGGCCACAGTTTCCTCTCTGGTAAACATTTAAATTAGCTTCCTCTTGTGGTTTGTACTAAATAATTTCACCGACCAAAAGTGTAAAGTACACGTAAAGCAGATTCAAAGTGCCTACCATCTGAAATACCTCTGACATTTAAAAATGATGGTTTCCTTTAATAACCAAAGGCTGTGGCGACCCACCATTAGCTCAGAGTTGGGGATTCGTAGGCCGCCTTGTTAAAGAGGTTGACGTTTTCCAAATAAGGGTAACGTTATATAAAAAGCGAGAGAGAAAACGGCTCATGAAGGGCTTCTTGTTGTTGGACATATTGGCATATTAGCATTGTATTGGTTCCACATAATAGAGAAACAGGGACAAAAGCTTATGTCCCATAGCTATTTTGGAGAAAATGTAGCACTAACACAGAAAAATGACTACAAGACTTGGCGAACATCGAATTCAGAGGAAGACGCATTCCATTTTCTTGAAGGTGCCAATCACTGGAAAATATTCCAGAAAAATGGCGAGGTTATGTACGCAAACCCCACAATTTATTTCTTCATTACGTTTCTTATAAAATGGAATTCAATTAATTATTTTAAAGTATTCTGAAACCGCGATTTTTAAGCCCCGAGATAAAGTAAATATTTTGTATTTTAAATCTGGGTTCCTACTCTTCACATAAATGAAGGGAAATGCATTAATTAACTTTCAATTGTAATTTGAAATGATTTTTATGAATAATTTTTTTTTAGGGCAACAGGCTACATGAGGTTAATCCACGTTGGGCAACTTCCCTTTAATAGCATAGGAAGGGATTTGAAAGGGGGATGCGGAAGAGTATAGGAAATTTATTTATCTTTTATTATATAATAAACATTTGTAACAAGACCACTACAGGTAAAATTCGGACTCTCAATTTCGTCAAATGATTAATTATTTGCGAACTGTTCTCGATACTAAATAGTCGTGTCTCTCATTTCTGTACACTATTTTCTTTATAATTGCCATACTTTATCTTTTGTCTACAAAAATTAATTATTTTTCGTTCCTTATTTGGTATCGCAACACGTCACACTAATTGTCCAATCATCCCCTACTCGACGGCTACTGCCAAGAACAATATCCAACACATTACAAAACAAAAAATCCAGGATTTTTTCGAATCTGATATTTTTTGTGTTATAGGAGATTACTATTCTCTAACATCCGTTTTGACGACTATAGCTGATTGATGTACTCTAGTGCGGTTGCCTTTGTTACCCTTTGCTTGCCAAGTTGTTAACCCTGGTTCCTTTAAAATGCCGCTAGATGCATGCCACAAAACTGAAGCGGAATAAAATTCAATGGAGTTATAAACCTTAACTCAGGAGACAAAAATCTACGAAATTTGGATGACCATAAACAATACAACTACAATAGGAGGATATCAATTAAATTTGCATATTCCAGAATTGATAGTTGCAGATTATTTAAAAATGTTCTTTGGTTTCGAATTAACGGACGTCTCAAAGACATTTTCTTTCAAATGAAAATATAAAACGTCTGTGTCAAAATTATAAGTTGATAAATAAATAGCTAAATACCACAGATAACATAGAAAGTTTATGCAATCCTATGATTTAACATTTATTTTCGTCTATTTTTGCTACTTATTTAGCTAATTATTATACTTTTTTTTTCACGTAGTTCATGGTTTATTTTACTGGACTTTCTGTACATTAGTCTGTTGAATTTTATGATTCTAAACTTAATATACTGCGCAAAACACCTATTGTGCGACAATTTTGCTCAGATAATTCCATATTTATTCTCATAACTGAATGGCCTTTCCTACTAATGTGGCCACCGGTAAACGTAATTATAATCAACACTGAATTCATTCTTATTTCAAGAAATTGCCGTGTCTGCTCCTGGTAATAAAACATAATATGCATATTAAGCTCGATCGCCCCATGGCAACTACGCTTCCTGAAAGACAATGTCAGTGAATAATTTTCAGATCCGTTACACCTCTAGAATCAACTACTGTGTCTTGATTAGACAAGACAACTTCATTTACAGCTATCCCGTAAAGCTCGTAAAGAATAATTACGCGATGAACCCGTTTTAGAGGATAAAAACGATTCATTAACAGAAACTGGAATGCAGAAACCATTTTCCCTATTAATAAACTCAAACCTCGGAACTTGTTTCAGGCATAACTCACCTCTCTGTATTGAGAATTCTGAAGCAAACATAAACCACGTTTGTTCACGAAGTTCAATATTAGTGCAAAACTGTTATATTCACAATTTTGCAGACGAAATATTTCCAATCTAGTATTACATATTTTGTTTGTTTATTGTAACGGAATGCAAGCCCCGTTTAAGTGCAAAATGTAACAGGTTGAACAGCTATATTATGTAGAGGTTAAATTGTTACGTCATGTAGTTATATCCTCCAAATTTATAAGGAATATTTCATTTAATGTAGGATTGTTTGTTAATAATAATAATTTCAATACCATTAAATAATCTAATTACAGGAACTTGATATTTCCAATTATTAAAATAGTCACGCTAATAACAATAAAGATAACAAAATACAGAAAACATAAGTGATAGTATACCTAGCTCACAACGTTTCTGGAAGCCTTGTTCCTTTTTCAGATGCAGAAAAAAAAACCGCAAGAGCCTAGAGAGACGCAACTGCTCAACTCAGTTACCAAAACTCAGGAGCAAGACTTCTAGAAACTATGTGTGGTATTTATATTATCTTATACTTTCTTGTTGGAATTTGGCTACCTTCGTTCTTATTAATTATCAATCAGACGTAAATTTTTCATATTAAAATTATTACATTGTGAACTAATTTTGCCTTTAGGCAAAGCATATTAAACTTAGGGCGTTACATTGGGAAGAAAACTTGGCATAGTCTACTGTGGCTTTGTATGTGGAAATGTATCAGAGAAGAGGTTTATTGTTCTTATCAGTTATGGTGTTATCTCGTGGTCCGTAACTGCGTCCAACGGTTTGAAAACTTTCCTGTAGTACTTCCAGAATCACTGAATTTAATTATCACTATATTATTATAACACTTTTCTTCTAAACCCAACAAAAGATTTATTTGAATACAAGTGGGATTGTTGTTTTTTTCACAAAAAAATTATATGCATACAAATTCTCAAACAAGCGTTTACATTTATATTGCACTCCAAATTTTAAAATACAATAACATCCACTGAATTATTTCCAAACATTTCTCTTGTAGAGAAAACAACTTCGGTCCGACAACCTGCAAATTCTCTTGTTTCAGGGATATTGGACGTTCCCTATGATTGCCACCATCGACAATTTATTTAAAGTTACTTTTCCACAAACACTTGCTTACAAAAATCAAGATATTTGCGGTTGGTTGATATATAAGCAATCAGCGATGGTTCAGATAGCCAAGATATTTGCAGTTACGACACTCCGTGACGTCATACCGTTCATTCAACAATACTTGACATCGCCATAAAACAATTTGACATTAATGAATGACAGCATTATGTAACCAACTATTACTACATACACGTAATATAAGTCATCACTAAAATAGCATATAGGCTATTACAATTGTATGCAAACCATGACATAAGGTGACGTCGAAATAAACCTTCGTTTTTGTCCAAAGACGACAAAAGCCATAAAATAAATGGAAGGAAACTAAGTACTATTGTTGATAAATACACTATCGTATAAGTTTGTTGCAAATATTTAACCGTAACGTTTAATTACAACTTCTGAAAGAACGCGTCAATTCCGTAGAAGAAAAGGGGTGGACGTCCTTGCACTTCATAAACTCTTTTAAAATTCGTATAAAAATTCTGAGTCACGTACTGAAGAACACTATAACAAATTACACTAAATTTTACATACATCTAGACATTCCATAGAAATCATACTCTTTACGTCTCCTGGTACAATATACAGACGTGTATATGAAAACTTCTCTTGATTAACAACTCTTTATTCCTTTTATTTTGTTTTTAACTCATCTTCAAATTAAACTGATTCTTCAAATTCCCAAATTTGTTTAAACTCTGCAATAACAATTCAACATTCTATTTGCTCTTACAAATCCGGCAACACATTAAAATTAAAAATAGTACCTCGCGTAATTTAATAGACTCAACAACAAAGAATACTCCTATCACGTGTCTCTGGTCAAAGATAACACCGATAAGGAGGTTACTATCACAGACTTTCTTTATAGCACGATTAGTAAAATTAAAATGTGACTTCCAATGGCATGTCACATTTCCACTAGAGCGGCCGATCTCTGCTGCCTCTTTATATCAACATTTAATACGTAGTATGTAGTAGAATGAAATAGATTTCACACATCACTTTTTCAATAGCTTGCATTAGATTTGCTTTGCTTTAGAAATGACTTCAAACTTTACTTCCAGGCAACCAAATTTAAGCATGTTGTACTCACAGAGCGCCAATCTGCAAGTAACGTCAAAATGCTCTCGCATTGCTCCGCGAGCGTCAATAATATACGGTTACAAATTTTTATCATTGATATTTACAGAATTTTCACATATTCTAAATAATGAGCATTCCCATTCAAATATTAATATTACTCTTACCTTTTATATTTCCATAGAATAGACCAATTTCAGTAATTATAAGAAATATTTTTCTTATATTTCTCCTTCCTGCCAACAAGTATTGCCATCTGGCCGTGATCCTCAGGACTAACATTTTACGTATTAAATTTTAACGTCATTAGGGTTTCACCTTTCCATGCCCTAGTATACAACTTGAAGTATTGGTATTATTTTTACTAAAATGAGGAATGTTATCCCCACTGGTATTATTTTTACTAAAATGAGGAATGTTATCCCCACTAAATATAGAATAGGTAGAAAAATAGTGGACCTTGCTGAAACTTGCACATCTTTAGGCGTAACGCTTAATTACAACTTAAACTGACAGAACGCGTCAATTCCGTAGCAGAAAAGGGGTGGACGTTCTTGCACCTCATAAATAGAATACTGAAGAAAAGGTACAAGACAAGCCAAATCATTCAGCAGTCACATTACTCATTAGACCAGTTTTAAAATATGGGATAGAATGTTTGGCTCGCTGCAGAACGGAACACTCCATCGCTCTTCTCAAAATTCAGAAACGGGGTAAATTTGTGTGTGTTTCTCGAATACGTGTGAAGGCGACTACATGGGAAACTCTCGCAGAAAGTAGGAGAAAGGGCTTTTTTTTAGAGTAAAAGGCTACATGAGGGTAATTCACGTTGTGGAAACTCCCCTTTAATATCGTAGGAAGAGATTTGAAAGTGGGGATGCGGAAGGGTAGAAGGGGATAGAAGGAAGTAGGCAAAGGATTAATTAGGCCTCCGGTTATAGTTTAAGGTTCCTACCCGGCAAAAGTGATGCAGGACAAACCCTAGAAAACCTGCCTCAGGTAGGTCAAGCACTTGGTACTTGTCCCACGCCCTTCCGATAGCGGGAGAAGGGTTTGTTTGAGGGACGTAATCTTACTTTCCTTCTGCCTTGGCCAATTTAGGAAGCAGCTGGCCGACTGGGATTATTGCACTCAAATTAAACGTAGACAAACAAACCGATCTCGAGAGATATAAGGTAATGTCGAATTAAACTTTTGTTTTTGTCCAAAAACTACAAAAGTCATAAAATAAATGGAAGGAAACGAAGTACTATTGTTGATAAATACACTTTCGTAAACAGGTCAATAAGGGACTAGAATCCTTTGTCTGCGAAGGTACCAGGCACTTTCGCCACGATTGTAAAAGTGTTAACTTTAGAAATATATAAAGTATGGTGGTAATTGAGTTATCTATTTGTTAAAAAATAGCTTCCAAATAGCAGTGCCATGAATGAAGAGAGGACTCTGAAGGTTTTTCCTTATGTTATTATTTTTATTTTTATGTTTTTATTGTTATGTTTTTATTGTTCTCTCACTTCTCACTTTTTAAAATTCCACAACGCAAATTCCAAATTGTAGTAATAAATATATTGTAATAATTTAATATAACTACAAATGGCTGTGGCTAAATAAAAAGAACTATTACGTGAAAAACTACAAACAATATTTATTAACAATTTTAAATACACAATAATATTTGGGATCTCAGTGTCTTAAACTGGGTTTGATAAATGGCTGAATTTATACAATCAAAATTACATTTACCTTTTATGGAAGTTAATGCGTCTGAAACATAGACGAAATTTGTTGTGGAAGAAATAATACTACAGATTGAATTTAAACAGTTTTAAATTTCATCAGGAATTAACGATCTCATTTTATCGATAATTAAATAATTAAAATTAAAGAACGATCTGACTTTTATCTTTTAAAAACGGTTTACAATATGATTTTAAAGTTTTCTACTTACGGCCGCCCAGGTCTCATTTTAGGTTTTTCGTGCACAAAATTTGGGGATATCACTGATTCTAGTACTCACAGACTCTAAATGTCAAAAAATTCTAATTGGCGTAGTTTTGTTAGTTGGTCTAACACAAATTGGTAGATTCTCGATGCTTTGCTGCAACCTGGATTTGCAGATATCGTGACTTTAGTTGGAAATGTACTTCATTGGTTTGTCTATGGCCAGCAGGTTGAATTTATGCTCGGCCACCGATTACAACATTAGTTTCACTCTCTCCTTCCCGACTGCAAAACTTTTTACAACATGAATTTTCTGGTCTTTACACCTCGCTGTTCTATGCCCCACTGCAAAACTTTTTATAACATGAATTTTCTAGTCTTTACACCTCGATGTTCTATGCCCGACTGCAAAACTTTTTATAACATGAATTTTCTGGTCTTAACACCTCGCTGTTCTATGCCCGACTGCACTCCTCGTCTCGTAAATTTTTGAGCGCGTAAAATTCTCAGCCGATCGACAACAATACTTCCTTTGCCTTGCCGCCTTGTTGCGGCGTCCGCTCTATATCCACTAATAATGGGTCCTCTACAATCCAACTTTCCAATTAGAACAATGTCTTAATTACCAATTACTACAATATACGTATACAGAAGTAAACTAATTTTATTTCTGGGATGAAAATATATTTTGTGATATAATTTCATTTTAACCGCTTATATATTCTAAAATATTTTATTCTAGCCGGAGGATACAGGGTTTCCTTATACATATACGCATATAAAAAAAATAGTACTTTTGTGTCTACGTTGCATAGAACCCAGTGCACACCTATACGTTTCATGCATCATGGGATCTGAAACCGATGTCATCTACATTACATAGGTTCAAAAACGTCCAACCTTGCATATTTGTGTGTGAGGATGGTAATTGAGTTAGGAGGAAACTTAAGCATGTAATCTTATGCGGGCATAGGAGGATGCAAGAACACCTCTACTTTTCCTCTCAATCAGTCAATTGATAAGTTTGTAGCTGATTTGGTTGCTCAAGGGACTCGTGAAAGTATCATGAAGCATCTTACGTCTGAAGAGCTAGAGAGGGATGCTAGAAAATACTCTCATGTTTATAGTATCATCACACAAGCCATCACAAAGAGGAATAGGTATAAAGAGATCATTAATTCCTATCCTATCCTCTCATAAAGTAAGGGACAGCTTTCATAATGAATTACCTTTTCTGAGACTAATTCCCCTATTCTGTTTTTGATGCATGTTTTAGCGTCAGGATCCAAGGTTATTCTCAGGAAGGAAGAGCTGGCTGGATTATCCATAGTCAACCTTTGCCAGCGTCTCAGCCACGAGTTCTCAGAAAACCTGATCTATATCTCACGCCTTCTTTCGACTCAACCGTCAGAATATAGCTCTGGATACATATGGGTTTTCCAGGGAAGCCCAACTGTAATTATCTCTTACATAGATAAGCTTTATTACACGAGTTAAGAGTCATTGTATAGTTCTGAAACGTCAAGATCTCAGGTTCCAGCGATAGCCCTGTATATGATCTTAATGAATAGCTCTGTTAAGAATCCATTTATTTATCAGGTAAAGATCACTCCGACTGCCTTTCAGTTGGTTACATTTAAAAAGAATCCTGAAAACTGAGCTAGGTTTGGAGTCTTATTAATCCAGTTAATCTGGATCCTAATCTCCGAATGTATCATGCAGGGGTCACCATTATGGAGCTCAACTAGACGAAATTAGACCAAATATTAAAAAATTATTAAAATAACTAATATCACAAATTTACAAGCAAAGATTAAGAACTAACTTTATTATATCGTTACTACGCGACGCTGCGATGTAATATCGCTGAAACAAATTTCGTTTCTCTGTGACTGACAGTAGCCACACTGTCTGTAATTCTGATTTTGTTCGAATTGATTTTGAGAAATCTTTACATCACCGTGAGAAGCTTCTGAGTGATATAAAACGGCAAACCACAATATCTCTAAAAATGTTGGACGATCTCAAAAACTGATTTTGTACGCAATTCTCAAGAAAACAGTGTAACAAATTTCGATGAAGGTTGTATAATTACTATAAAGAGGTGAAACAAGATTTTAAGAAATATCAAACTGCCATCCACCATGTTGGTACTAAATCGGTAGCGTCCCACAACCTTATTCGATTTTGATCGCTTTACAGAATAACTTTGAGGATATCTTAAAGTGTTATCGACCTTTTGAGAAGATTAAATTACAAAATTAAGTTCATCTTATGTATTGGTAGGTATGACAAGATAACCTTGTAGATAGAGCAAAGAAGTAAAAAAAGTATTATATCAAATAATAATTATTAGAACAATGAATTATAAGTAAGTAAAATAAATAGGCTCAAGTCCCATCCCGTCAAAGTCATACATTGTAGATAAATCGTTGTGCAAAAACCCATTCACGTATGAAGGACAGGCAACCACATGGTTGCTATAATATGAAATAAGCCATAGGAAAGTTAACATCACAAAGGTTAGAAGATTTATGAATTTCATTACAATTATTAAATTAAATTATTCGGTCCCTATTAGCTATTGACAAATAATATTATTTTTGGTGAATAAAATGTTCCTGACTTCCCGTCATTATTATGGATAGATGACATGAGAAAAAAGGAAACAATTCTTTCACGTTTGATGTGTTCACCCAGTGCGAAAATAATTCTTTTGAGTACGTCGCGTGGTTTGTATTCCGCGTGGTTCATAAAGTTCTCACGATAATTTACACCAGACGAAAGCAACAAGGTTGTGGGCTATTTATTTGATCTCTTAATTATTTCCTGTTTGTTGGCTACTTCTTTATCCATTTGTTATAGATATGAATCTAAATGAATTACGAGATGATTTTTCGTAACAAATATTTTGAATTAATTAACCGAATATAATTATTGTAAGAGACAATATTTTTGCTGTAAGATACAAAGATGTAGTGGCGAAATGACTTATTTCAATAGTGGAGAGAGCCGTTCCCGTACTTCGTGACCAAAGAAGAGGGCCGCCAGTGAAAGTGACATCATCCAGTTAACATTCCGAATAGTATGTCTCTTCGTGGCATTTACAGAAACTTTCCCAGTCGCCGGCCGCGTTTTTATTCAGAATTTACAAGCATCACATACATGTAGTCTTTATTATTTTAGACTTCATTCGATACGTTCTTCGGTTTGCTTCTCAATAAAACTTCGATACATTGTTTATGTAATGATGAGCGCTTTAATACGGACTGTTCTGCTCAATGATAAGTTAAAAACTTCACTAACATTTAATACTAATTGAGTTATAAGGAAAGAGAGTATTAGTACCGAAGCACGCGCCCTGTACTGTTATGAATTTTCAGCACGGTACTTTTATTTCGAAAATATAAAATTTCTGTGTAATATGCAAACTAATTACATACCAGTAGCCAATTAGATGAAATTAAGTAACAAAAAACTTACCTCACAACATTTCGTGGCTCCAGCGATTTTGAAACACCTGCCGAAATTTAAAAAAATTGCAGAAACGTCGCGTGGTTTTTATTTTGTCACTTAACTAGCTGGGTGGCCGGCGTTGCCCCAGATGTCATTTATCCATAACCCCGATATGACTCCAATTTCGGTTGCTTTTGTGCTATTTTTATGTAACGCTCCTTGAAGCCTATCCCTAAATGTGCTCACCTCGCATGTCAAAGGGGGTTGAAGCCAAATAAATCGGTCGTTTTTACTTGTTAGAAGATGACCACCCCCAATAATCAAAAAGTATTTACCACGCAAAAATCGGCCGATTATATTGTCTGAAAATTTCTATCCTCGCCCACCACCTCCCAAACCCGTCACGTTACCCAGCTTGCCACATTTAGACTCAGCGACATTCTTAGTCTCTGAATTGATTCGAATCTCGGTTGTTTTTGCGCTATTTTTATATAACGTACCTCCACACCACCCCTAAGCTTGCTCCCCTCACAGGGGAAGAAATTATAACAAAAAACATCGGTATAAATTCTATCAAAATCATTAACCCGAGGAAATAATTATTTCACGCAAATATCGACCGTTTAAGATGTTTGAAAATTTCCCCCCTTGACCACTCCCGCTTGGGGAACTTAAACGGCAAGTTGATTGGCATAATTAAACTCAGTGACAACTATAACCCCGGATTGGACTCCAATATTGATAGTTTCTGCGTTCTTTTTATGTAATGCCACTCCACGCCCACCCTTAAGGGTGCACCCCTCCCAAGCCCGAAAGGGGTCGAAATTATACACAGAGAACATGTAGAGAAATTTTATGAATCTCATTGATGCCGAAATATATTTATTGGAAGCAAAAATCGGACGGTTAACATGTTTGAAAATTTCTTGCCCAGCCCAACTCCGCCAGGCTCATCACCGCAAACACCCGTGTGTTGCCCACGTTGTCATAAATACATTAACCTATATCCAAAACTCTGATTTGACTGGAATCTCGTTTTTTTGGTTATTTTTATGGAACACACCTCCACCCATATGCGTGCTTCCCTACCATGCCGTAAGGTGTTGAAATTATACACAAAGAACAGTTTTGCCAGCTTTTTAATAATATATTTACCCAGTTTTTTTTACAATTTATTCACGCGTTAAATGTTTATAAACAATGTACAAATATACGTTATATTTTCTTACATAGCCAGCTGAGTGCTTGGGTATTTATTTATATTTGCCCGGCAAATAAATTAATTCTATGGTAATCTCTTGGATAACACGTGATTTAAAATGCATAAAGACCATCACATTCTTTCCTATTAACCCCTTGATGGATAAAACCCAACATATGCCGATAGCCGATAACTGTTAACTTTAATCCGTATAATGAATGACTGTAACTTTCCCTATTAACCTGAATAAGTGGGGTTATCCCAAAAAAATATGAAAATTAATGAATTTGTTATTATCAAAATAATGTAATAATTTTGACTATGTTACATATCAGAAATTTTCAAAATTATAAATATATATAAATTTTTCCTCTTCATTAAGCAATATTAATTGGGACTGACTTACCTAACCTCAACAGTTGGTTTACTTTAAATGGGATGAAATGGTAATTAAAATTTATATATATATTATTTAACAGACTTAACAAATTATTAATCTGAATCAGATTAATGTTTGATAATTTGACTTACTTCTCAAAAAGAGGACTCAAGCCCTCAAAAATTTGAAATATACTTTATACTCAATTAGGCTACACAAATTATTGATTTAAGGTGAGTCAACTACTCTCTGATTCTATTTTCTATCCAAATGACCTACTTATTTTGAAAACATCTCAGAAAAGTAAATTTTTACAGCTTGATTCTATATGTATAAATAATTTATGTTTTTTCTCTTCAGTAAGCATTTATCAATTGGAAATGACTTACCTAACCTCAACAAGATGGTATACTTTAAATGGGATTGAATGGTAATTAAAATTTTAAGACTACTTCTTCAGGATTTATTATTCATAGATTAATGATGACTATGCAATATTTTTTATTTGTATCTGTGACAGGTCTGTTTGTAAAAATATTATCTGATTTATGTTCAAAATTTGATCTGATTCATAAGACTTCAGGAATATTAATCTAAATCAGATGAACTTTTGACATAGTGCACATTAATATCGATTCCACATTTGGGAATAGCTAGTTAAATTTACATGTGCAATATTTTCCGATTTATGAGATACTATGTAATGTAGACAATTTTCAACTGGAAAAATATTCTGATTTTAATATCTTCAAAAATATGTTAAAAATATTTCTAGTGAAGAACTGTTTTTATTGAATTAATGAATTTTTTAATATGAACTGTAATATTGATATGACTACAGTATTTTGTAACATAAAACACTTGTTCAGTCATTTATACTATCACTTATTTAGTCTGTATTTCGCTATATTTCTTATCATCACGTTTTCATTCTTCATGATCATGAACATAATTTCTGTGTGACCCAATGTATCTAACTACACTTATAGATTTATTTTAAGTTACTTTTCCTACATCTAGGAACATATATTTACGTACTGCAGATTCATGATTCATCATTACTATTTACCAATTTTTTCTGTAACAGTGATAAAAATAGATTTGATTGTAAAAATATCATCTGATTTAGATGTAAAATTTGAAAAGTCTTATAAATAATTGTGCAGTCAATTGTATTAACCTAACCTCAAAATTTGGTTCACAGTTAACAAATATATTTATGTTATCACAATTATTCCCAATTTGGATATATATAATTTTTTTCACTGAAAGTAGCTCAGAAATTGAAATATGTTCCCTTAATTTGTACACATTTACATTGAAATTATAATGATATACACACAAAAAAAAATTTCACGAATATCGATTGAAACAATTCGTCAGTTTTTATGATTAGCGGCTCATAAATGGTACACTTATAACGTCCTTCCCAAACATGGAATATAAATTAGATGATGTATTATTACTCACAAATTATATAATGAAACAAATTCTGTTATCCTAACCTCAAAACTTTGTTTCATGACACTTATTACCCGCACTAATTTGTTTACATTTACAAAAGAAATTATAAATACATTGCATCAAGTACAATTCATTGTACTTTTAATTCAATCTAAATGATCCTATTTCTGTACATACCTTTGACTGAAAGTGCATTATTGACGAAAAAAAAATATTATTGGGGGTTCCGTACGTAATTTTGAATACTTATTATAGTTGTTATACACATAACTCACCAATCATACCTTATACAACTTTTTTTTAGGGCAACAGGCTACATGAGGGTAATCCACGTTGGGCAGCTTCCCTTTAATAGCATAGGAAGTGATTTGAAAGGGGGGATGCGGAAGGGTAGAGGAAGGTAGCCAAGGGTTACTAGGACCCCAGAGCTATATTTTAAGGATCCTACCCGGCATGCGCCTAAAGAAATGCAGGGAAAACCTTAGAAAAACCTGCATCGGGTAGGTCGGGCATTCCCAAAGGTAGCCCCTTCGTATCTCTCCTAAAAGGTTCTGCCTGCGAGAGAATTCTCTCGCAGGCTTGTGGGTCCTTGACCACAACTTTTATTATCACCAGAAGTCTCTCCCTCTATCGGAAGGGCGTGGGACAAGTACCCAATGCCCGACCTACCCGATGCAGGTTTTTCTACGGTTTCTCCTGCATTTCTTTAGGCGAATGCCGGGTAGGATCCTTAAACCATAGCCCGGGGCCCTAGTAACCCTTGGCTACCTTCCTCTACCCTTCCGCATCCCCCCTTTCTAATCCCTTCCTATGCTATTAAAGGGGAGTTGCCCAATGTGGATCACCCTCATGTAGCCTGTTGCCCTAAAAAAAATAAAATAAAAATATTATGCAGGATACAATAGTACTTTATGACCAGGAGTATGCTATGAAATTTAATAATCTCCGCCGACATACATTTGAAACGCAAAATGTAAACAAAAGGCGCCATATTTTTTAAAATAATGAAGGCTGCGGAAATTAACTTACACATTTTCGTTAAGTATTTCGCATTGTTTTTATTATCGTTCGATGGAGTTTTGCCAGTTAAAATTTTATTTTTTATTCAATCAAAATATTTTTGCTTTATTTAATTACGAAAAAAGGAACTATATTTTTATGAGGAGTGAACGTCTCGGTTTGTATCACGTGCCAACGTATGATGTGACGTCACGGTCTCTTGCAACACAGTAATTTAACACAAAATGTTCTTCTTAACTCCTATTAGTAAATTATCTCAACTACAATTCTTTGCACCTTTATGCCAGTGGTTTTTCACCCCCACAGTACCGGTTCTCTCTTTTTCTTTAGGGCAATAGGCTACTTGAGGGTAATCCACGTCGGGCAACTCCACTTTAATAGCATAGGAAGGGATTTGAAAGGGGGGATGCGGAAGGGTAAAGAAAGGTAGCCAAGGATTAACTAGGGCCCCCGGGCTATATTTTAAGGATCCTACCCGGCATTCGCCTAAAAGTAATGCAGGGAAAACCCTAGAAAAACCTGCATCAGGTAGGTCGGGCATTGGGTACTTGTCCCACGCCCTTCCGATAGTGGGAGAGGAGTTTGCTGTGGGGACGCAGCCTTCCCTTCTCCATGCCTCGACCACTTTAGGAAGCAGCTGGCCGACTGTTCCAATGGGAATAGCTCTTACCGAGTGCCTCGGCTTGTGGGAAGATTTTGGCAGAATATGTAAACCAATTTCTGTTGCCTTCTGTCTACGAGATAAATTTTTTTGCAATTATTTGAGAAATCTTTTTCATATAAGATTTTGGCTATAATTTTCTGTAGTTTGTTCTTTATCTTAATTCTGTCTGAAGTACTGAGTTACTTATGACTCGTATTTTAAAATCACAGAACGTTTGTACTCACTAAAGGGTTCGCATAAATCCAAAGGTTTTGGTTTCATTACTTGTTGCAATACTAGCGCCGACTTTATCTTTACGGGACGAGGCACGCGCAAGGAACAAGTTCGTTCGAAATTGCCCAGGAAGAGCTAACGATCCCGTTATCTGGCGCTGCAATTTGCGCTGACTTCAAATCCTGCAGTAATGATGGAAAGCGACGGTGTGTAATGGCACTCAACCGAACCAGTCGGGAAGCAGTTTAACTGAAAGTCATCGTTGTCATTAGCTTATGTTAATCTTAAAGTGCCTTTCCGAGAAGTTGATTGGAAGATACAGAACAATTTACTTTTCCCCTCGTTCCCATTTGAACCGATAATGTTCTTGTTTTATAGGTACCTGCCCCAGGTCAAGAAGAGAACGTAAAACTGCAGAAATGAACGAAGGTTATTGCCACGCTTACAATTATAGCTCGCAAAATCTGAAAGTTCCACACCTGTAATAAAAAAAATGGATAATAAATACAACTTAGTTTTGCATTTGAAATGCTAGATTATTATAACGAAACATCCTGTTTTACTCGAACACCAGTTCACAATATTCGAGAATCAGAGCTTTTGGGTCTTTGCCAGTCGCTTAAAGCTAAACAAAGCAATAGTTAAACACTTTTGTTGTTAATGTGCACATAATGAAGAAGTATTTTGTTTTATTTGTTTTAATGACAAGAAAACGTAACGGAATCATGTTTTTATAATTGTAATATACTGATTACTTTCTGTGAAAGTAGACTGATTGGGCGGGAAAAAACGGGAAGCGGAAGAAATAAGTACAGTGAGTAAGCCAGCTGGACTAAACAATAAGAGCATCGTCCGTTAAAAACTTTATGAAATGAAATACGCTTTGTCTTCAGAATAAGTGAAAACAAAAAATGTTTCAATGGGTTGATTGGGCTTTATCTATCATCTGACGTCAATAACGTACGGACAGTCGTTGTGAAACTTAAATAATTAGATAACAATGTTAATGTGATACGAGCGAATTATACTGAAGTAGATGATAAAAGAAGATATAAAAACATAGACGCAGTCTCTGGTTACAATTATGAATAGTAGATAAGCCATATAAGGGATATAACAGTATACGCTTTATTATATAAGTTCTTAATAAGTTAATATTAGTCAGACGACTGAGGTCGAGCTTGAAGATCCGGGTTCCAGGGTAACACTGTTCGTTTGGGACTGACGAAAGCATTAATAAAACAGCTTAACGAGTTATACAAAGTATGTGATCGCATGCAACAGGGAAACGATTTTTCCATCTACTTTGTCATTAAATTACATTTTATACGATAATACGATAATAATTATTTCTTTTAAATGACTCAGTACCTATTGTATTGTAATTTAATAACTTTATTAATGATCTGAAGGTAATCATTTTATTTGAATGTCCAAGTCTACCAACAGCTCGCGGTCAACTTCCTGGCATGATAATTTACTGTATAAACTCATGTCAGAAATTGTCATCCAATAACATAATTTTTCAGATATTTTCATTCCTTTAAAATTTTTATTAATGTATTTTTGCCTTTCTTGGTATTTTATACCAGGCCACGTTACGACAAAGAAAGTCAGTAATTTTGAATTTAAATTTAAACTAATGATATAATGCTTACAAAAGTGACTTTATTTTAATTTTAATTTTATTGGAAGGCAATTCATGACATGAATTAATAACGTATCTCAGCAGATGCTTATGACGGGAAATGGGATGAAAGCTCCTGGTTTACTTGGGCATACAAATATGTTTTATCTTGAGACTCTTAATAAATATCTTTCGTTTAAAATAATTATAATTTTAGAAACATTCTCGATTTCAAACTGACCACGACTCTGAAAATTCATAGAAAATTTTATTTGTATTTCACTTTGGCTAAATTCAAATATTTTTAAAAAAATTTAGAATTATGCGATTAATTGATATTTTTTAGACAAAAGCTGTTATATTCTGATAAAATTTAATTTTTATGTTGATAAAAAAAAAACCTAATTATCTTGCTAAAATTTTCTTGGAGATTATTACTCTGACGGCTGTTTTAGAAACATGACCTTAATCATGAGATTCAATAACACCGCAATTATGTAAAGTAATTGTTTGAAATGCGAGTGCAAAGGCACAAATGCCAAACTCGCTAGTCAAATGAATAGTAATTGTCATATACCTGAATCCACTGTTAGAATTAATCTTGTTGTGGAACCTGCTATTTCTTAATATTCTAAGTAACCATTAGCTATGTTCTACAGGCTCGTCACAATTCTTCAATAGAAAATCTTTTAAAAGATGGACTTTCCGCGAGAATAAACGTGTTTATAAGCCGTAAAACCAATTACAATCATCATGATAGCGTTAATAAGCGAGTTTATGTGTTACGAAACATTATGCAGCGCAAACGCGAAACATAAATAATGTCTCGTTTACGATCAGTTGAGAAGCAAATTTATGTTTTTAAGCTACATCCTTACATTTGTAAAATTAATCTCAAGCATATTAAGAGTTAAGTGCCTTTTAATAATGCCAAGTATCCGTAAAAGCAATGTTTATTACAACATTAATTTTTCTTTGTGACAATGAAATTCACAATTTGCTATTATATGACAACAATATGGCAAGTTTCTAATTTTTAAACACAATAAATCAACGAATAAAGTCAGATTACTTTGAATTAAATATAATTATATTAAAGAAATGAATCTAATTAAGAAGTAAAAAAGAGAGCACAACGTTTCGAACCGACTTAGAGACCGCATCAGAAGCTTGTTGATTAAACTTTTTATTCAAAGAGGTGTAAAAATTCTATTTCCAGGATACAAACATATTAACAAATTTTACAATGCATGGACCGATCGTCGTGCAAGTTGAGTTCTAAATGTACCTGATCTGATCCTAAAGTTGGGTCGAAACGTTTCACTCTATTATTTGTATTTTCATGAGACGAAATTATTTAATTTAATCGTATTTAATTCAAATAATTCTGACTTCAATGCTTCATTTTATTTATATTTAACGTCACATATATAAAGGAAAATATTGTAATGAGTACAAAATTGTTTTTCCACGCTTTCATGGATAATTTCTTTAGCATTATTAATAAGATGAAATAACCAAATACAGACAAAATAAGTGATGATATAAATACCATACATCATTTCTGGAAACCTTGTTCCTTTCTTCAGGTGATAAGAAAACTAAAAACACAAAAGCCTAGAGCAACACAGTAATTTATATTTTCAATTTTTACGTAATATATTAAGGTACTAGACGATTTGTTTCATGACTTTTAAGAAAGCCAACAAGTTTAATAAAACATTCACGGTTTATCAACCGGGTCGCTTCTTTATTTTTCACAGAGTTTCAGCGTCATTCATATCCGCCGTCATCAGGTGACGGACGTTCCTAACCACAGTAGAGATGAATTTTTAAATAATACACAGGGAAAGTCTACGATATTTGCATAAACAATTTCTAGGTATGTTACAAAGACGATGTAGACGACCTCTTGAAGTACTCATACATTCTACAACTTCCTCTTCAGAGTTTTTCATGCTTCTCTCTGATTAAAAAGTTTTTCCCGGCGTTACATTATCTAGTCATCGAAACTAATTCTCGTTTTCAATAAGTTTTCTTAGCATATATAAATAATGAACAGTTAAATAAATTTAAATGAAGTTGACGCGACCATAAATCAATAAAAAAAAGTTTAAATGAAGAATCATTCCTGATAATGTTACAAAGGTTCCAATCTAATATACATATGTATTGAAAGCTCTATGGTACGTCACTAATGACATCAGGATTCCTTTCGCAAAAGAAGAAATGCAACGCTTAACCGGCAAATATTCATGACAATAAAATTAAAGACGTAGATGAATTGTATACTACTGCTACTAATAATACCCGCCGAAGCACCTCGACCTGTTTTGAGAGGTGTATGTTCCGGGGTCACAGACCTTGGGCATACGCTAAGAGTTGTTCTCTGTTCCCATTGGAACAGTCGGCCAGCTGCCTCCTAAACTCACCCGCTATCGGAAGGGCGTGGGACAAGTACCCAATTCCCGACCTACCTGATGCAAGTTTTCTAGGGTTTGTCCTGCATTACTTTTAGGCGAATGCCGGGTATAATCCTTAAAATATAGCCCGGGGGCCCTAGTTAACCCTTGGCTACCTTCCTCTACCCTTCCACATCCCCTTTTCAAATCCCTTCCTATGCTATTAAAGGGGAGTTTCCACCATGTGGAATACCCTCATGTAGCCTGTTACCCTAAAAAAAAAGAGCATGGCCAAAAGATTTCCGAAAGAAACGAAAAACAAAGTAATTTAAAAGGGATAGTAAATGTGTGGATTTTGCTCCTTACGAAGATACTTTCTCGTGGGGTTTTGTTTATTATTAATTTATTAAAGTATTTTTGTTTAATATAAAATAATATAATTAATATCATAAAAATAATATGAAAATACAAAACGAATTACAAATTTTTACTAAACTTATTTAAAACCAAGTATCATGACCCTTTTCTAAGCGTAAATTTTCGTAGGGTGATATATTTGGCAAAAATTATGTGGCTTGTCTTAAGGATCGCCAAGCAGGTCGCGATTACGTCATCATTCAACACTTCAAAATCTCGTCACTAAACGGCAAGAAGCTTTTTCAAGGTTTTTAAGCGTTAAATGAAGGAAACATCCTCCACAATAGAGCATGTATTACGTATCAACGTGACGTCATCGCGAGCTGCTTGGCGATCATTAAACCAAAACATTTATATGGGATCGAAGTTTCCTTGTGAATATTAATTTACAAGTCTTATTTGTGATTTTCCAATATTTATCTGCCGAAATCACTTCTGAAATCCTCCTAACACCATTTATGGTTAATAAACTTCGTCCGTCTGGCAGTTTTCTCGCTGTTAGATTACCTAAAATTTTTTTCACCTTCCTCTACCCTTCCGCATCCCCCCTTTCAAATCCCTTCCTCTGCTATTAATGGGGAGTTGTCCAACGTGGATTAGCCTCATGTAGCCTGTTGCCCTAAAAAAAATCACACTTACGGCAGCGTATGAAGCCTGCGAGGGCTATTCACTCGCAGGCAATACCTGCGAGGGATGTTCTCTCGCAGGCAATACCTGCGAGAGATGTTCTCTCGCAGGCAGAACCTTGTAGGAGAGATGATACGAAGGGGCTACCTTTGGGGATGCCTTTTCCTCTCCGTTTTTGAACTAAGGTTCCCACAAGCCGAGGTATCTCGGCCTGTTCTGTGAGGTTTATGTTCCGGGGTCACAGACCTTGGGCATACAGTAAGAGTTGTCTGCTATTTCCATTGGAATAGTCGGCCACCTGTCTCCTAAACTGGTCGAGGCACGGAGAAGGGAATCCTGCGTCCCCACAGCAAATTCCTCTCCCGCTATCGATAGGGCGTGGGACAAGTACCCAATGCCCGACCTACCTGATGCAGGTTTTCCTAAGTTTTTTCCCTGCATTTCTTTAGGCGAATGCCGGGTAGGATCCTAAAATACAGCCCGGGGGCCCTATGCTATAAGAGGGGAGTTGCGACTATGTGGATTACCCTATAATCCTGTGTACAACTTCTTATTCTATTCTTCCTCTTCGCTCTTTCTTCACAAAAATAATCAGTATAGTCTGCCATTTACCATTGCACTTCACTCGTCCCACTATTACTTTCGTTCCACCATATTAGCTGCTTCCATATAAAATTCTATGATTTTCGACTTTTTTTAATATAACTTATTTTCTGCGACCGCTCTCTTCGGACAATCACCAGCTACTGTTGCTCTCCAAGGAGCTCCTCTGAAAACGTTTAATTATATATACTAATTTTCGACCGACTTGGACGGGCACTCGCTAGCTACTGTCTGATCTGTAGTAATATACTTCAAAAATCTGTTTGCGTCTATGTTCCTTAGCTTCAAAATATGTTCCACAGTAGGACGTCAATTTGCCCGCTGTCATTCGAACACGGACCTGTGGCCCTTTGTGATCTTCTCATGCCATTAAAGATCAGATAAATACTCGTCAAAAACATTCAATTTTGCTATGTATTCACACATTCTTTTAACGCATTTAAAATTTTACCTTATCACGTTAAATTGCCTTACAGCAAACTTGCTGAATACTCTGTACAAATGTAGACCTTGAGGTACTCGTACATTCTACGACGTTACTCTTCAGATTTGTTTTACAATAATTGGAGAAAAATATCAGACACTTGTATTTTTAATTAGTAAACGAATCTGTTAGCTTGTTGTAAGAAAAGGAGAGTCCATTAGGCCGCTTAATGAATCTGAATAAATAGTCGTGTATTGAGCTATCTAGATGCAGTGTTTTGAGAAGAGACTTTTTGATTTCACTATGACTACGTGTAGAAACGCACGTAGCGTGCAATTGTGAACCACAGCAATGAAGCGTAGTCGATCCGTTGTGAAACTCTTGCGTATTCACGTTAGTGCGGTGTACAAGATTAATATTCCTGCCTGCAGACTCGGACAAGCTGACTTGCAGGGCGAGGGCAAACTGAGCGTGACCGAATCTTGCATATTATTTGCCCGTCTGCTCATTAAGGAGGGCAGAGAAGTCATAAACAGGGAGCTCAGCTACACCACCTACCAGGAAGTAGTAAGGCGGTTATGTCACAGCCACCTGTGAGGTCAGCACTGTACTTCTCAGAATCCCTGCACGTATATCAACCACTCAAGCTCTGCTCTCTGCTCGCCAGATGGCAGAAAACAACGTGGCGAACGAAATAATACATCATTCGACACGAGGCTGTGATTGCTAATGTTCTACTTCCTCAGATCTCAAATAAAAGTGTTCTTTTTCAAAAACCGAGCTTCAACCATCATATTATTCTTACATCTAAAAATAGGTTTTTTTTCTCTTTCTTTAATTCAACCTTATAATCTACAACGGTACAGACTATTAAACAACTGTGCTGTAAGGATCTATTAACGTGATACGGGAAACATCCATTGATATTTTCGTCGTCGGGTTGTAGAACCAGTAGTATGTCACTCATTTACGAGGTTATTTGATGGTCAGTAATTTTTTCGTTGTACATGTTGGATGTTCGCATTTATACTTTTACGACATAAATATAAAAGCTATTTTATATATATATATACATATATACATATATAGTAATAATTAAAAGGAAAATGATTAATTGGAATTAATTAACCAAATTTATTAAGATTAAAAAACTTTTAATTGCCAAAGATTATTTTAACAGGTGTTTTTAGTTTTAGTTTTACAAATGATTTGCCCAAGGTTGGCTCACCGAATTCAATCAAAATTTACAAACAAATGTTTTATTTTATAATTTGTGGCGTTCAAGGTATAATACAATCTTTTATATTTCCTAAACAATCAAATTTAATTACTCTTCTTCTCAGTTTCTTTACTGTGTTTGATAAGTAAGAACAATCAAGATTAATAAATTAAAGAATTAACAATTCAAACAAATTGAAACGAACGGAATACGAAATGAAAAGAAACGAAATCTGACTATACCCTTAATTACCGTTTACAGAATTTAATTATTTTGGTTTGTACTTGCAAATGTCCTGCTGGTACCAGACTATGTTTTGGAGCTTGGGACACAATTCACAAAACGGCCATTAATCACAGACTCTATACTTGAACAAACACACGGTTATATTTCTTGGATTACTCCTCCAGGAACTCGAGTATCTGCAACACCGGTCAACCGTCGGACGTATTAAATTTCAATGCCCTTTGCGGAAAATGTTATTTCGGAGCGCGTATGTAGCTGAACGGGGCGCTAAACCTTTTGTTTCAGCTTATCAGATTTTTATATAACTTGTCTCGCCGTCCAGATCTTTTGATAAATGTAATGATTAACATATAAGTCTCTCAGTTGAATTACTAAGTTTTGACCACGCTGTTCGTACTCTGAAATTTCTGCTACATTTCTCGTCCTCAATATTATCCACACTGCAACCAACTGACCTTCTGTAAAATGCGCGCAGTTCACAACAAAGCTCGCCGACAAAGAGCTTGCCGTCATTGTTGTCCTTTAAGAATTTGTTCCGCTGAACAATTCACTATAATTTAAACAATTAATGGCCTCCTTAATTAGTATTATATATATATATTGTAGTAATTGGTAATTAAGACATTGTTCTAATTGGAAAGTTGGATTGTAGAGGACTCATTATTAGTGGATATAGAGCGGACGCCGCAACAATCCGGCGAGGCAAAGAAAACATTGTTGAGAAATCGAGAAGGTTCTACGAGCTCAAAAACTTTGGAGACGAACGAACAGTCAGGAAATGCACAGTCGGGCAGTAAGCAGCGAGGAGAAAAGACCAAAATTCCAAGTCATGAAAATTTGAACAGTACAGTCGGGCCGTAGGCAGCGAGGAGAAAAGACTAAAATTCCAAGTCACGAAAATTTGAACAGTACAGTCGGTCAGCAGACAGCAAATAGAACAGACGAAAAGAACTCATTGAAAGTTTTACAGTCGGCAGTCAGAACGAAAGATTGTGGCCCAGTCACAAACATGCTTTCAGTTATTAAAAAGTAAAGCAATATTCAGACAAACCAATGAAGTCCATTGTCAACTAAAGCCACGAGATCTACAAATCCAGGTTGCAGTAAAGCATCGAGAACCAACCAATTTGTGTTAAACCAACTAACAAACAACGCCAATTAGTGTCTGTGAGAACTTAGAATCAGTGATGTCCCCAAAATTGTGCACGAAAAACTAAAAATGAGACCTGGGCGGCCGTAAGTAGAGAAAACTTTAAAATAATTTGTAAACCGTGTTTAAAAGATAAAAGTCAGATCGTTCTTTAATTTAAATTATTTAATTATCGATAAAATTAGATCGTTAATTCTTGATAAAGTTGAAATTGTTAAATTCAATCTTTAGTATTATTTCTTCCGCAACAAATTTCGTCTATGTTCAGACGCTTTGATTTCCATAAAAAGTAAATGTAATTTTGATTATTTAAATTCTGCCATTTATCAAATCCAGATCAAGACCATGAGATCCCAAATATTTTGTGTATTTTATACTTGTTTTTAAATTTGGCACAATAAATTTTGTTTGTTCTTTAAAGTTATTAGTGTATTTCATTTAAGCCACATTCATTCAAATATATATTTAATTATTACAATATATATATAATACTAATTAATTAGTTAGTATTATATATATATAATACTAATTATATATATATATATATATATATATATCATGGTTATCTTGAATATTGACCTTTATTTTGTGCGACAATAATTTTGAAATACGTATGCAAATACACAACTTTAATGTACAATCTAAAAATAAATAATAACATATCCCGTTCACCGGACATTGGTTTCGAAAAATAAACTTGACTATTTCACACGGAGTCTTATCTCAGGGTCCAGTTGGTAACGTTTCTCTCATTAACTCTTCAACACCTACACCATTTAGTTCACAATACCGTTTCTGATGTCGGCAAGCTCAGCGGGATCCAGTGACGGGTTTTTGTTTGTCCAATGACGTCAACAAGCGACGCACGAGTTTATCACACAGCATTCCATGCTCCCAGTTACATGCAAGACAAAAATTAATTAGTTGGTTCAAAAATATTAACCAAACAATAATATTTTAAATCTAGTCTTAATACTGACTACGAAAAGAAATAAAATGAAATACAGACATATCTCGTCTCGCAGCCTTAATTAATTTTATTCCATTAGTCCTCGTAACAGATCAAGGAAACCTGCGAGAAAATTCTCTCGCAGGTGAACTTTCCCAGAGAGCTCCGGCGGAAGCTAACTTTGGGGATGCCTTCACTTCTCTCTAGTTTTTTGAACTAAGGTTCCCACATGCCGAGGCACCTCGGCGTGTTTTGAGAGGTGTATGTTCCGGGGTCACAGACCTTGGGGATACGGTAAGAGTTGTCCGCTATTCCTATTGGAATAGTCGGCCAGCTGCCTCCTAAACTGGTCAAGGCACGGCGAGGGGAAAGCCGCGATCCCACAGCTAACTACTCTCCCACCATCGGAAGGGCGTGGGACAAGTACCAAATGCCCAACCTACCCGATGCAGGTTTTTCTAGAGTTTACCCTGCATCACTTTTAGGCGAATTGCCGGGTAGGATAATTAAACCATAGCTCGGGGGCCCTAGTTAACCTTTGGCTACCTTCCTTTACCCTTCCGCATCTCCCCTTTCAAATCCCTTCCTATGCTATTAAAGGGGAGTTGCCACCATGTGGATTACCCTCATGTAGCCTGTTACCCTAAAAAAAATCCTCGTATGTGGAAATAGGACACGTCAATACATAAACTACAATATAATCTACAACGGTAAATCTCCTCTCCCGCTATCGGAAGGGTGTGGGACAAGTTCCCAATGTCCGACCTACCTGAAATTTAACATGAAATCTGCATATATAAAAATGCAGTAATTCAAATTTCTTGACAAATTATTCCGCCGTAAAATTAAAAGGCAAATACGAATCCTCTCGCGGCCCGCGATATCAGTACACCAAGGAGGCTAGTATCACAGACAAATAGCTGTTTAACGCACGTAAGAAATAAACACGATAAAAAAAAATATTCAAACACACAAAACAAAGTAAATTTGCAAAACAGTGACTGGTGTAAAATAACATGTCACAATTGACTTATTTCATTTATAACAAGTTTCTTCCATGTTATACTTCTGCAGATATGGAGACCCAAGTACTTTGTTTCAGTTGCAGCAGGATTTGCTCGTCGTTCGTTCTCATAGGTGGACATGTGGATTGTCGCATGCTGAACGTGATGTGCGCTGATTTTGCTCGATTGATTTTGATACGCCATCGGGCGCACCAGTTGTTGAGTATATTCAGGTGTTCTAGTAGGTGTATGCAATCTCTGGCAGGATCGTCGTCTGTAGCAAGCACTAATACAGCGTCAGGAGTGGAGACGATGATTCTATTGGTGTTGGTTTCTGGAATATCTGCAGTATGGATCAGGAATTTCAGTGTTCCAAAGCCGCCAGAATTGATGGAGTGAAAATTTTACTGAATCATATCTAAGATTCGCTGGATAAAGTGTTTTTTTAAGATCAGAGCCTTTATGCCACACCTTGACGAATGCATATGAGATGTTTACTTCCTATAGACTCTTGGAGATTTCATCAACTATCCGGTTGGCCGGTTGGACTGTCTAGTGACGTTCTCGAATACCACCAGTAGTGGTAAAAATTCATTGTCCACAAATATCCTTTTTTGTAGCAATCGTTCAAATACGTTTCATAAAATGGGAAGTAAAATAATGGCTCAATTATATGTAATTCAGTACGGAAGCTTACCCTGATTCAAGTATCATGAAGATTTCGGCATACTTCGATATCATCGGAAATTACTATAAAATTAGCATTCCACTAAAAATTACTGTTAGAAGGAAAACGTTCTTACCGGGAATTTGTTTCAGTACATACACTGAGATTAACTAGATTCATTGGGTTATCATTGTGTTTCATTGGTTTCTCCAACCTCTTCGTCAACATCTGGTTCGGTTTTGATGACATTGGTCATATATGTAGCAAAAGTATCTGCTTCTTCTTTGACACTACAGGCCCATTCATCGTTTTGTTGAGGTGAAAATGTCAGGATACTGACGCCTACCATGACTAAGTGGGAATTCCCGAAAATCCTATGTCACTTATCTCTTCGTTATCACTGGCATTATCACTATGTACAGTTCAGATACAAACTATGCATACTTTCAAAGTTTGACCTTGAAACACGAGTCTATTACTCCCACAGTACTTCATATTGTAATAAATTGTATCTCGCCAGTCTTTTAGTTCCGTTTACGACCACAAAAGATTGTGAAAATCCTTAATAGGCAGAAGTGCTGTTCTTTGAGGAACGAAACTAACTGCGACTGCTGATAAAAACCAACGAACAGTACAGGAGAATCAAACAATGCAAAAGCTGCACAAACGTACGTGGAAAATATAGTGAAGAGCGGGATAGTCTAAGTGCCATTTTTGTGTGTCTGGCATACACCGAAATTGTGATTTCCTGTATTGTAGATTGAATAAAAAGCGAATTAACATACATTAAATAGACACTTCTTTATTTTAAAACATTAGACTGATTTTTTTGAACCGTTGATCCGATAAAAACGAAACGCTTAGGGCCAAAATAAACGAATGTAAACACCCTGTGAATTTGCAATCAATTGATTTGTGAACATTCAAATTGGCTCCTCATGCTCATTAGACAAAATAAACTTGCGCGTATATCTTGAATTTAAAATTCATGGAGATAAAACAATTCCAACAATGTTTATCAGCGATTTTACAAAACCAGCCCGTGTTTGAAAACATTTTTCAAGCTTCTTGACATTATAATTAGCGCTAGTAAGTTGTAAAGGCGCCAAAAAGCGGTTTTATATTCGAAATAACAAAGTAAGACACGGCACAGAATTTAACCAAGAAAGTACTTTTATATACTGCTTAGAATCTAGTAATTTTTCGTATATCTTTGTGTTGCATTCAATAATTCCAAAAGCGATGGCTTCTAAATTCCTGTCTGTCCAGATTGTGAACATTTTACGTGAAAACTGTCACCATTACGATGAAAATAAATATCGTATTTATTTATGTAGTAAGAACGTTGTAAGATATATAAAATTTCCGCCCGCCATATTAAGACTAAATTTTTAGCGTTCATCGATCTTATTTCAACTTTTTGTGCTTGGGGTTTTTTCCCTTACCAGATAAAAATGCTAATGGGTTTTCTCTAAAGTGTTAAATAACTTCGATGCTTTTTGAATTTGTCGTCCAGCTTTTTGACAAAGTTAAAACTTAGAATACAATCTGCCCAATTTACTAATTTAGGGGTCCTATATTAGATTGCAAATTATATCTTTTTTGTGGTGATTAGACTCGGATTGCTTTGTAGATATAGCCACGAAGAAACGTAAATTATTAAATCAGATAATTGATAGACCCACATCGAGCAACTAATCATACAATAGAAAATACACCTGTTAATCCTCAAGCTATTAGCTGCCAAGAACTGGAGAGCAAAGCTGTATCTATTGAGGCTCACATACAGGGCAATGATTTCAAACACAACAATGTGTCAGCGGTCTTTGTTTGCGGGCTGCGAGCGCTTTCTTTTACTATTTTTTATTATTATTTTTTATTCTATTTTAGGTAACAGGCTACATGAGGGTAATCCACATGGTGGCAACTCCCCTTTAATAGCATAGGAAGGGATTTGAAAGGGGGATGCGGAAGGGTAGAGGAAGGTAGCCAAAGGTTAACTAGGGCCCCCGGGCTATGGTTTAATTATCCTACCCGGCAATTCGCCTAAAAGTGGTGCAGGGTAAACTCTAGAAAAACCTGCATCGGGTAGGTTGGGCATTTGGTACTTGTCCCACGCCCTTCCGATGGTGGAGGAAGAGGGGTTAGCTGTGGGATCGCGGCTTTCCCCTCGCCGTGCCTTGACCAGTTTAGGAGGCAGCTGGCCGACTATTCCAATAGGAATAGCGGACAACTCTTACCGTATGCCCAAGGTCTGTGACCCCGGAACATACACCTCTCAGAACAGGCCGAGGTGCCTCGGATTGTGGGAACCTTAGTTCAAAAACGGAGAGGAAAAGGCATCCCCAAAGGTAGCCCTCTGTCCTACAAGGTTCTGCCTGCGAGAGAACATCCCTCGCACGTACTGCCTGCGAGAGAATAGCCGCGAGCGCTTTCTGAGACCAATCTGTCTGAAATTGGAGGAGGGAGAAGTCGTAACATTGAGAGAACGAACAGCGTGGCCCAAATTTAATATTCAACTGAGAGAGTGATAAGTTTTATAATCCAATTATAAAGTCTGGACAGAGATATACATTGTAAAAAAAACCCGCAAAGTAGAGTCACATATTTAGCGCACATTCAGATTCATACGCGTACCGAAATCAACATTTTCCACATAAAACGTGGCGTAACAATATGTCTGGCTGATGACCCGGAGGTGAAGCAGATCGAGTTCCCGGGGGAAAATCCAATAACTACGACCGGGTGTTTGACCATCAAGTGTAGAATCTGTGATTCATGGCCTTTTAGTGAAAGTAGTGTCCCCAAGCCCCGAAACTACCAACAGGACATTTCGTAAGTAGAAACCAATTTAATTAAGTTTGTAGGCTTAGGTATTCGTCAGATTTCGTTCGTCTCATTGTTAATTACTTAATTTATAAATTCTTTGTTTGTTCTTTACTTATCAAGCCCAAGTAAACGACCCTGAAAACAGTGTTATCAAATTGCTAAACTTTGAGATTTAAATTTATTTAACCATCGAGCAAATGTCGTAAATTTATATTCAATGAAGTAAATTGTCTTATAAAGGTTTTGTTTTATTTAGAAGGCCCACCAAATTATAAATAAAATATTTCTTTGTTAAATTAAATTTCGGCGTGCCAATGTAGGGCAAATTAATTGTATCATTATTTTGTTTGTTAATTCATTTGATTGATTTATTCATTACATTTTGGTTCCACAACGTGAGGCAATTGATTCATTTATTATTAATTATTCATTACAATATATATATATATATATATATATATATATATATATATGACTAGCGCTGAAAAGGATTCTATAAGACTAAATGTTGTCCAAAATAAGGCAATGAGACTGATGTTATAAAACGACCGCAATACCAAGACTCACACTAGAGGCAAACGAAATCCCGCTCAGACGTAGGAGGAAAGCTATCGCAATTAGATACGCGATCAAGGCGTCGAACCCGATAATAAGAGAACAAACCATCACCCCTCTACATGAAGAAAAAGAACCACCTAAAAAAGTAACCCAGCACTACACCTCACTAAAGAATACATTACGAAAAAAGAGATGACTCTTTCACAGGTGGACTACAACATCACGATAAGCCATGGAGGCTTAACGAACTGCCAATTTACATATCGTTATATAAGCATAAAGCAAGCAGCTCACACATCACAAACTGGAACGCAGAAATCAATCAGTTACTACAGAGATATGATTTCTCGATTATACCGATACTTCCCAAAACGCCAAAGGAGTTGGTTGAGCTATAGTTACGACAGACAATCAATCGCTATAAACCATATTTAAAAAATCATTACAGCAGAATTATACACCATCTTCCTGGCAACGGAACTATGTCTGGAAACACCGGAGGCCAATAACGTCATATTAAAAGACTCCAAGGAGGCAATAAATAGACTAACCAAAAGGCGTACATAAATGGTTACATCGAATTAGAAAAAAAAATGAAAATCCACGACGAAAACAACCAGATCACTACAACCTGGCTACCGGCGCATAAGGAGATAGGACACGAAAGAGCAGATCTCCTAGCGAAGATGGAAGCCGATCAGCAAAGCAAAACCAGTAACCTGCCAGGGGCTGCAGAGTGGGGCTCAGCAAGGAACTGGAGGAAAAGGGGAATAAACCAGTAAAAACAGAAGAGTTATTCTAAGAAATGTCAGCATCATCTAGAAAATATCGCACCCTAAAGATCTATCTCGAAGGCAACAGGTTGTTGTAGCCAGGATCATAACACTGCACTCCAGTTTCACACATTCATTTTCGATTTCCAGCTGGTATCACCTGGTATGCAGATAACGCAACGAGGCCAAAACAATCCCTCATGACCTCTTTGACTGCCCCCGATTTAGATCAACAATAGCCGCTCATTCAATGATGTCGTTATGCAACTCACCAACAGCCAGTTAAAACCTTATAGAATATACTTTATAATTTAAATATAATGCAAATACCAATACGTTTATACCAATAAGTTTATGCGACAATAAATCGTAAATAAATAAAAAACTTGATACAGGAACAATGAGCCACGAAGAACACGATAAAGGTAAAGGTCAATCAAGCCCTGTCCTACCAAAAGAGGAATTGTAGACATATCTTTGTACCAAAATCTGATCCTAACGTTACGTATCGTGCCCAATGTTTTCATTCCCGTTTGAAAGACGTGTACTCAAAAATTCTATAGTTCTACTGCGCAACTAACATTTAATGGTAGTCTAAATATATATATTTATTAAGTGTCTGATGATCAGTAGTTTATAGTACTATATTCACCACTAAGACAAAATTAAAATAATTTGGCGCACTACGTTTCCTCTGCCATCGTACAATTGATAAGGGAAAATTTAACTGAAAAAAGTTTAAGATAATTTTCACAGATGAGTTCAACATTGTGCGCGTAATTAATCATGTCTGTATTTCGTCAATATGTTATTATAAATATATATTTATTAGTATTATTATTTCTAAGTCATCACAGATAATTATATATTATTACTAAAAGATCATTCACGTTAAGTCTTAGTTAACTTATTCAAAAAAATGTGTGCCTAATTTTAAAATGTAACACTAGTAAATTGATTGAATCATATGTTAATGAAGTTGGGTGAAAGTACTTCTTAGTTTGTAAACGGGTTCCACTGAAAGCAAGTGTTGTTTGAAACGGAACTGTAATATACCGTTTGCATACAGTGTATTCTGGCTGTATTCTAGTTTATTAATTGCTAATAATATTAAGAAATTTTAAAACATCTTTCACATTAACACAGAATTTTAGAATGTTCATTAGACTATTAACACGAATATAATCACCAACATGTCCAGATAAAGAGGCTCGTTAACGAAAGAAAATTGTTTTCGTAAGACAGAAATTCGATATAAAAACTAAATTCAATATTTTAGCACGTATATAAGCAAAATCTTCGGAAAATTATAAATAATTAATATTTTTTTAACTTCGAAAGTGTTGAATGTGTTGCTAATAATAACTACTTAATTCATAACTTGCTTAGTCTCTGTTGGTCTTTTCTGCTCTTTTGTTTGTATGTTGCATGTACGGCCTGGATTTTCTACGAAAGGGCAGATTCCTCGTCGCTCTGTTTCGTGAAGTGACTTGTCCGTCGTTTTGTATTTGGGCTTCTTCCTAGTCTGCATGTGTGTTTATTCTTGTGTGATGTGTAATTCTATATTTTATGATAGTTAATTCTCCAATCATTCATTTTTTACTAGTACGTGTAGATTTTTTTAGTACTATAAATATTATATTATACCTTTAGTATAGATAAGAATTATTATTTTTGTTATTAATATATAGTTATTATATTTATGTTGGTCAGGGAAATTTGTGTTCCCGAATTTTAGTATTTTTATGTTAACTTATAATTATTTACAATTGTAGCATCCAATTATTATATTGTAATTTTATGTAATGACGTATCCTACTTCCTCGTACGAGGACTAGTGAAATAAAATAAATCAAATCAAATAAACAAAAGCGTCACGTCACCATTGTAGTAAGCAGTTTTACCATAAGACAGAAATAAGACAACTACTGGTAACTCAAATTATAAATATGTGATTGACGTAAAGGAAGCAGAGAGGTGGAACTGTAACTGGGGAAGGAGCGGGGATCAGAACTGCAAGGTGCAAGGGGCGAATAATAGAGAGCGAGGGAAGGGGAGGGGGACAGTGAGAGAGAGATTTCTTTTAGTCTTGTTCTAAAAGTAACAAGAATCCACTTGTTAAAATGGCTAAATTCCACGAAGGAGTTCTTGTGGACTTGGAGACTAGTTAACGTACGAGGCTGGGTGAAATGTGGAATACGGAGGCTATGTTAAGACATTCTAATCTGGCACGACCAATAGTACTACAAAATGTTATTGGCAAAATCCTCCAACGTACTATCACAAACCCACTAGAATGCTTCTGAGCAAAAAATTCCATAGTACCCACCCATCAATTAGGTTTCCAGAAACAACTTTCGACCTCTGATTCATTTTTTCCACTACCCGCTCCAACACACAACACCCTTGTTCGTGGAAGTTGAAGAACAACTTGTGGATATAAGCATTCCTAAACAAACTCTTAAAACATAAATATCCCAATCAAATTCGACACCTTATACGATCCTTCCTAACGGACAGAACCTACTTTGTATCCAACAATGGTAAACACTCTTCTTACTTCACTCTTTCCGTTGACCTCCGCCAAGGAGTCTTCCTCTCTCCAATATGAGTCATGACCTCACCCAAGATCTGCATGAACTGTAACAATACTTTCAACGCTTTTCCAATCTGCCTCTTGTTTATAATTCTTCCTCAGAATATAGCTACTTACCGGCGTAAACGACAGCCTTTTCCAGTTCGCCGACGATACCGTCTTCTGGACATCAGACAAAAATCCCAATATCCTTATTATATCCCCCTCTTCTTCGGCCACATGCCTCGCGATTCGTCTAAACCAAACTCTCAGCCAAATCCACATGTCCAAATACTCCGAAGACGCGTCACCCAAAGATTTAACCTGAAGAACCGGCATCCTAAAATCGTCCTCCATTCATCCGCACTGTAATAGTTTATGACCACATCGTTTTTACTCTCTTCCCACCACGTCAGCTTCAGTCTCTAAGGCCCTGGAAGGAAGAATCCTCCGCTTCTGTCTTTCATTTCACTTCCTATACCCACCCATCAACCTATTCCACCACCATAGTCTTCAAAATTTCCACCCAATCCACAAACGTCTTGACTATCTCCGTGCATCCTGCGATCATTGATTCACAAAAAACAACATACCAAAGGTCCTATCCACCTTCCTTCTATAAGCTTAGGCGGGAAACCTAAATTAAAACATACCTATTTCCTGTAAGACATCCTTTAATACGTTAAACTAAAATACCAAATTTCCCACCATACTTTAACCGTCCCACCAAACAACTGTTGAATATAAAGGCTAAAATCGAAATGTGTCGTTTGTATTACTTTCCTAGTCCTAAAATAATAATAAAAAAAAGTCTGCACCAATCACCCCCAAAAGTCAAATAATTAGAATTTCCCACCTTTCACTTATCAGCTAATTGCATGTTTTCCTGAACGGCAGCTGGATTATAGAAGACTTTCGTTCGTCTGCAGCGCATGCTGAAAGATACAACGGTAGTTGATCCTAGGGTGGCTTAGAATCTTTTATATTTTGCTCGCAAAATCGTCACTGACGGCATGTCATAATTATGATATCATTGTTATTCAGGGACATAAGCCTTTTGCCGTTAT